>OX344724.1:31331888-32718554 GCA_947034835.1 Ballota nigra
TCTTATAACTTACTGATTAAGGAAGAAACTCCATTTTAATAATCTATCCTTTTGAAATCCTTAAACTCAACTTATGTGTAAATAAGCTTATAACTTAGTGATTAAGGAAGAAATTCCATTTTCAATAATGTATCCCTTGTAAATCTTAAATCTCAAATTGAGTGTAAATTAGCTTATAACTTACTGATTAAGGAAGAAACTCCATTTTCAATAATGTTTCCCTTGTAAATCCTAAAACTCAAATTGAGTGTAAATTAGCTTTATAACTTACTGATTAAGGAAGAAACTCCATTTTCAATACTCTATCCTTTTGAAATCCTTAAACTCAACTTATGTGTAAATAAGCTTATAACTTAGTGATTAAGGAAGAAATTCCATTTTCAATAATGTATCCCTTGTAAATCTTAAATCTCAAATTGAGTGTAAATTAGCTTATAACTTACTGATTAAGGAAGAAACTCCATTTTCAATAATGTTTCCCTTGTAAATCCTAAAACTCAAATTGAGTGTAAATTAGCTTATAACTTACTGATTAAGGAAGAAACTCCATTTTCAATAATCTATCCTTTTGAAATCCTTAAACTCAACTTATGTGTCAATAAGCTTATAACTTAGTGATTAAGGAAGAAACTCCATTTTCAATAATGTTTCCCTTTAAAATATTAAAACTCAAATTAAAGAAGAAATTCCATTTTCAACAATGTATCCCTTGTAAATCTTAAATCTCAAATTGAGTGTAAATTAGCTTATAACTTAGTGATTAAGGAAGAAACTCCATTTTCAATAATGTTTCCCTTTAAAATATTAAAACTCAAATTGAGTGTAAATTAGGTTATAACTTAGTGATTAAGGAAGAAACTTCATTTTCAATAATGTATCCTTTTACAATCTTAAAACTCAAATTGAGTGTAAATTAGCTTATAACTTAGTGATTAAGGAAGAAACTCCATTTTCAATAATATTTCCCTTCTAAATCCTAAAACTCAAATTGAGTGTAAATTATCTTATAACTTACTGATTAAGGAAGAAACTCCATTTTCAATAATCTATCATTTTGAAATCCTTAAACTCAACTTATGTGTAAATAAGCTTATAACTTAGTGATTAAGGAAGAAATTCCATTTTCAATAATGTATCCCTTGTAAATCTTAAATCTCAAATTGAGTGTAAATTAGCTTATAACTTACTGATTAAGGAAGAAACTCCATTTTCAATAATGTTTCCCTTGTAAATCCTAAAACTCAAATTGAGTGTAAATTAGCTTATAACTTACTGATTAAGGAAGAAACTCCATTTTCAATACTCTATCCTTTTGAAATCCTTAAACTCAACTTATGTGTAAATAAGCTTATAACTTAGTGATTAAGGAAGAAATTCCATTTTCAATAATGTATCCCTTGTAAATCTTAAATCTCAAATTGAGTGTAAATTAGCTTATGACTTACTGATTAAGGAAGAAACTCCATTTTCAATAATGTTTCCCTTGTAAATCCTAAAACTCAAATTGAGTGTAAATTAGCTTATAACTTACTGATTAAGGAAGAAACACCATTTTCAATAATCTATCCTTTTGAAATCCTTAAACTCAACTTATGTGTAAATAAGCTTATAACTTAGTGATTAAGGAAGAAATTCCATTTTCAATAATGTATCCCTTATAAATCTTAAATCTCAAATTGAGTGTAAATTAGCTTATAACTTAGTGATTAAGGAAGAAACTCCATTTTCAATAATTTTTCCCTTGTAAATTCTAAAACTCAAATTGAGTGTAAATTAGCTTATAACTTACTGATTAAGGAAGAAACTCCATTTTCAGTAATATATCCTTTTGAAATCCTTAAACTCAACTTATGTGTAAATAAGCTTATAACTTAGTGATTAAAGAAGAAATTCCATTTTCAACAATGTATCCCTTGTAAATCTTAAATCTCAAATTGAGTGTAAATTAGCTTATAACTTAGTGATTAAGGAAGAAACTCCATTTTCAATAATGTTTCCCTTTAAAATATTAAAACTCAAATTGAGTGTAAATTAGGTTATAACTTAGTGATTAAGGAAGAAACTCCATTTTCAATAATGTATCCTTTTACAATCTTAAAACTCAAATTGAGTGTAAATTAGCTTATAACTTAGTGATTAAGGAAGAAACTCCATTTTCAATAATGTTTCCCTTCTAAATCCTAAAACTCAAATTGAGTGTAAATTATCTTATAACTTACTGATTAAGGAAGAAACTCCATTTTCAATAATCTATCATTTAGAAATCCTTAAACTCAACTTATGTGTAAATAAGCTTATAACTTAGTGATTAAGGAAGAAATTCCATTTTCAATAATGTATCCCTTGTAAATCTTAAATCTCAAATTGAGTGTAAATTAGCTTATAACTTACTGATTAAGGAAGAAACTCCATTTTCAATAATGTTTCCCTTGTAAATCCTAAAACTCAAATTGAGTGTAAATTAGCTTATAACTTACTGATTAAGGAAGAAACTCCATTTTCAATAATCTATCCTTTTGAAATCCTTAAACTCAACTTATGTGTAAATAAGCTTATAACTTAGTGATTAAGGAAGAAACTCCATTTTCAATAATGTTTCCCTTTAAAATATTAAAACTCAAATTAAAGAAGAAATTCCATTTTCAACAAATGTATCCCTTGTAAATCTTAAATCTCAAATTGAGTGTAAATTAGCTTATAACTTAGTGATTAAGGAAGAAACTCCATTTTCAATAATGTTTCCCTTTAAAATATTAAAACTCAAATTGAGTGTAAATTAGGTTATAACTTAGTGATTAAGGAAGAAACTTCATTTTCAATAATGTATCCTTTTACAATCTTAAAACTCAAATTGAGTGTAAATTAGCTTATAACTTAGTGATTAAGGAAGAAACTCCATTTTCAATAATATTTCCCTTCTAAATCCTAAAACTCAAATTGAGTGTAAATTATCTTATAACTTACTGATTAAGGAAGAAACTCCATTTTCAATAATCTATCATTTTGAAATCCTTAAACTCAACTTATGTGTAAATAAGCTTATAACTTAGTGATTAAGGAAGAAATTCCATTTTCAATAATGTATCCCTTGTAAATCTTAAATCTCAAATTGAGTGTAAATTAGCTTATAACTTACTGATTAAGGAAGAAACTCCATTTTCAATGATGTTTCCCTTGTAAATCCTAAAACTCAAATTGAGTGTAAATTAGCTTATAACTTACTGATTAAGGAAGAAACTCCATTTTCAATACTCTATCCTTTTGAAATCCTTAAACTCAACTTATGTGTAAATAAGCTTATAACTTAGTGATTAAGGAAGAAATTCCATTTTCAATAATGTATCCCTTGTAAATCTTAAATCTCAAATTGAGTGTAAATTAGCTTATGACTTACTGATTAAGGAAGAAACTCCATTTTCAATAATGTTTCCCTTGTAAATCCTAAAACTCAAATTGAGTGTAAATTAGCTTATAACTTACTGATTAAGGAAGAAACACCATTTTCAATAATCTATCCTTTTGAAATCCTTAAACTCAACTTATGTGTAAATAAGCTTATAACTTAGTGATTAAGGAAGAAATTCCATTTTCAATAATGTATCCCTTATAAATCTTAAATCTCAAATTGAGTGTAAATTAGCTTATAACTTAGTGATTAAGGAAGAAACTCCATTTTCAATAATTTTTCCCTTGTAAATCCTAAAACTCAAATTGAGTGTAAATTAGCTTATAACTTACTGATTAAGGAAGAAACTCCATTTTCAGTAATATATCCTTTTGAAATCCTTAAACTCAACTTATGTGTAAATAAGCTTATAACTTAGTGATTAAGGAAGAAATTCCATTTTCAATAATGTATCCCTTGTAAATCTTAAATCTCAAATTGAGTGTAAATTAGCTTATAACTTAGTGATTAAGGAAGAAACTCCATTTTCAATAATGTTTCCCTTTAAAATATTAAAACTCAAATTGAGTGTAAATTAGGTTATAACTTAGTGATTAAGGAAGAAACTCCATTTTCAATAATGTATCCTTTTACAATCTTAAAACTCAAATTGAGTGTAAATTAGCTTATAACTTAGTGATTAAGGAAGAAACTCCATTTTCAATAATATTTCCCTTCTAAATCCTAAAACTCAAATTGAGTGTAAATTATCTTATAACTTACTGATTAAGGAAGAAACTCCATTTTCAATAATCTATCATTTAGAAATCCTTAAACTCAACTTATGTGTAAATAAGCTTATAACTTAGTGATTAAGGAAGAAATTCCATTTTCAATAATGTATCCCTTGTAAATCTTAAATCTCAAATTGAGTGTAAATTAGCTTATAACTTACTGATTAAGGAAGAAACTCCATTTTCAATAATGTTTCCCTTGTAAATCCTAAAACTCAAATTGAGTGTAAATTAGCTTATAACTTACTGATTAAGGAAGAAACTCCATTTTCAATAATCTATCCTTTTGAAATCCTTAAACTCAACTTATGTGTAAATAAGCTTATAACTTAGTGATTAAGGAAGAAACTCCATTTTCAATAATGTTTCCCTTTAAAATATTAAAACTCAAATTAAAGAAGAAATTCCATTTTCAACAAATGTATCCCTTGTAAATCTTAAATCTCAAATTGAGTGTAAATTAGCTTATAACTTAGTGATTAAGGAAGAAACTCCATTTTCAATAATGTTTCCCTTTAAAATATTAAAACTCAAATTGAGTGTAAATTAGGTTATAACTTAGTGATTAAGAAAGAAACTTCATTTTCAATAATGTATCCTTTTACAATCTTAAAACTCAAATTGAGTGTAAATTAGCTTATAACTTAGTGATTAAGGAAGAAACTCCATTTTCAATAATATTTCCCTTCTAAATCCTAAAACTCAAATTGAGTGTAAATTATCTTATAACTTACTGATTAAGGAAGAAACTCCATTTTCAATAATCTATCATTTAGAAATCCTTAAACTCAACTTATGTGTAAATAAGCTTATAACTTAGTGATTAAGGAAGAAATTCCATTTTCAATAATGTATCCCTTGTAAATCTTAAATCTCAAATTGAGTGTAAATTAGCTTATAACTTACTGATTAAGGAAGAAACTCCATTTTCAATAATGTTTCCCTTGTAAATCCTAAAACTCAAATTGAGTGTAAATTAGCTTATAACTTACTGATTAAGGAAGAAACTCCATTTTCAATAATCTATCCTTTTGAAATCCTTAAACTCAACTTATGTGTCAATAAGCTTATAACTTAGTGATTAAGGAAGAAACTCCATTTTCAATAATGTTTCCCTTTAAAATATTAAAACTCAAATTAAAGAAGAAATTCCATTTTCAACAAATGTATCCCTTGTAAATCTTAAATCTCAAATTGAGTGTAAATTAGCTTATAACTTAGTGATTAAGGAAGAAACTCCATTTTCAATAATGTTTCCCTTTAAAATATTAAAACTCAAATTGAGTGTAAATTAGGTTATAACTTAGTGATTAAGAAAGAAACTTCATTTTCAATAATGTATCCTTTTACAATCTTAAAACTCAAATTGAGTGTAAATTAGCTTATAACTTAGTGATTAAGGAAGAAACTCCATTTTCAATAATATTTCCCTTCTAAATCCTAAAACTCAAATTGAGTGTAAATTATCTTATAACTTACTGATTAAGGAAGAAACTCCATTTTCAATAATCTATCATTTAGAAATCCTTAAACTCAACTTATGTGTAAATAAGCTTATAACTTAGTGATTAAGGAAGAAATTCCATTTTCAATAATGTATCCCTTGTAAATCTTAAATCTCAAATTGAGTGTAAATTAGCTTATAACTTACTGATTAAGGAAGAAACTCCATTTTCAATAATGTTTCCCTTGTAAATCCTAAAACTCAAATTGATTGTAAATTAGCTTATAACTTACTGATTAAGGAAGAAACTCCATTTTCAATAATCTATCCTTTTGAAATCCTTAAACTCAACTTATGTGTAAATAAGCTTATAACTTAGTGATTAAGGAAGAAATTCCATTTTCAATAATGTATCCCTTGTAAATCTTAAATCTCAAATTGAGTGTAAATTAGCTTATAACTTACTGATTAAGGAAGAAACTCCATTTTCAATAATGTTTCCCTTGTAAATCCTAAAACTCAAATTGAGTGTAAATTAGCTTATAACTTACTGATTAAGGAAGAAACACCATTTTCAATAATCTATCCTTTTGAAATCCTTAAACTCAACTTTTGTGTAAATAAGCTTATAACTTAATGATTAAGGAAGAAATTCCATTTTCAATAATGTATCCCTTATAAATCTTAAATCTCAAATTGAGTGTAAATTAGCTTATAACTTAGTGATTAAGGAAGAAACTCCATTTTCAACAATGTTTCCCTTGTAAATCCTAAAACTCAAATTGAGTGTAAATTAGCTTATAACTTACTGATTAAGGAAGAAACTCCATTTTCAGTAATATATCCTTTTGAAATCCTTAAACTCAACTTATGTGTAAATAAGCTTATAACTTAGTGATTAAAGAAGAAATTCCATTTTCAATAATGTATCCCTTGTAAATCTTAAATCTCAAATTGAGTGTAAATTAGCTTATAACTTAGTGATTAAGGAAGAAACTCCATTTTCAATAATGTTTCCCTTTAAAATATTAAAACTCAAATTGAGTGTAAATTAGGTTATAACTTAGTGATTAAGGAAGAAACTCCATTTTCAATAATGTATCCTTTTACAATCTTAAAACTCAAATTGAGTGTAAATTAGCTTATAACTTAGTGATTAAGGAAGAAACTCCATTTTCAATAATATTTCCCTTCTAAATCCTAAAACTCAAATTGAGTGTAAATTATCTTATAACTTACTGATTAAGGAAGAAACTCCATTTTCAATAATCTATCATTTAGAAATCCTTAAACTCAACTTATGTGTAAATAAGCTTATAACTTAGTGATTAAGGAAGAAATTCCATTTTCAATAATGTATCCCTTGTAAATCTTAAATCTCAAATTGAGTGTAAATTAGCTTATAACTTACTGATTAAGGAAGAAACTCCATTTTCAATAATGTTTCCCTTGTAAATCCTAAAACTCAAATTGAGTGTAAATTAGCTTATAACTTACTGATTAAGGAAGAAACTCCATTTTCAATAATCTATCCTTTTGAAATCCTTAAACTCAACTTATGTGTCAATAAGCTTATAACTTAGTGATTAAGGAAGAAACTCCATTTTCAATAATGTTTCCCTTTAAAATATTAAAACTCAAATTAAAGAAGAAATTCCATTTTCAACAATGTATCCCTTGTAAATCTTAAATCTCAAATTGAGTGTAAATTAGCTTATAACTTAGTGATTAAGGAAGAAACTCCATTTTCAATAATGTTTCCCTTTAAAATATTAAAACTCAAATTGAGTGTAAATTAGGTTATAACTTAGTGATTAAGGAAGAAACTTCATTTTCAATAATGTATCCTTTTACAATCTTAAAACTCAAATTGAGTGTAAATTAGCTTATAACTTAGTGATTAAGGAAGAAACTCCATTTTCAATAATATTTCCCTTCTAAATCCTAAAACTCAAATTGAGTGTAAATTATCTTATAACTTACTGATTAAGGAAGAAACTCCATTTTCAATAATCTATCATTTAGAAATCCTTAAACTCAACTTATGTGTAAATAAGCTTATAACTTAGTGATTAAGGAAGAAATTCCATTTTCAATAATGTATCCCTTGTAAATCTTAAATCTCAAATTGAGTGTAAATTAGCTTATAACTTACTGATTAAGGAAGAAGCTCCATTTTCAATAATGTTTCCCTTGTAAATCCTAAAACTCAAATTGAGTGTAAATTAGCTTATAACTTACTGATTAAGGAAGAAACTCCATTTTCAATACTCTATCCTTTTGAAATCCTTAAACTCAACTTATGTGTAAATAAGCTTATAACTTAGTGATTAAGGAAGAAATTCCATTTTCAATAATGTATCCCTTGTAAATCTTAAATCTCAAATTGAGTGTAAATTAGCTTATGACTTACTGATTAAGGAAGAAACTCCATTTTCAATAATGTTTCCCTTGTAAATCCTAAAACTCAAATTGAGTGTAAATTAGCTTATAACTTACTGATTAAGGAAGAAACACCATTTTCAATAATCTATCCTTTTGAAATCCTTAAACTCAACTTATGTGTAAATAAGCTTATAACTTAGTGATTAAGGAAGAAATTCCATTTTCAATAATGTATCCCTTGTAAATCTTAAATCTCAAATTGAGTGTAAATTAGCTTATAACTTAGTGATTAAGGAAGAAACTCCATTTTCAATAATGTTTCCCTTTAAAATATTAAAACTCAAATTGAGTGTAAATTAGGTTATAACTTAGTGATTAAGGAAGAAACTCCATTTTCAATAATGTATCCTTTTACAATCTTAAAACTCAAATTGAGTGTAAATTAGCTTATAACTTAGTGATTAAGGAAGAAACTCCATTTTCAATAATATTTCCCTTCTAAATCCTAAAACTCAAATTGAGTGTAAATTATCTTATAACTTACTGATTAAGGAAGAAACTCCATTTTCAATAATCTATCATTTAGAAATCCTTAAACTCAACTTATGTGTAAATAAGCTTATAACTTAGTGATTAAGGAAGAAATTCCATTTTCAATAATGTATCCCTTGTAAATCTTAAATCTCAAATTGAGTGTAAATTAGCTTATAACTTACTGATTAAGGAAGAAACTCCATTTTCAATAATGTTTCCCTTGTAAATCCTAAAACTCAAATTGAGTGTAAATTAGCTTATAACTTACTGATTAAGGAAGAAACTCCATTTTCAATAATCTATCCTTTTGAAATCCTTAAACTCAACTTATGTGTCAATAAGCTTATAACTTAGTGATTAAGGAAGAAACTCCATTTTCAATAATGTTTCCCTTTAAAATATTAAAACTCAAATTAAAGAAGAAATTCCATTTTCAATAATGTATCCCTTGTAAATCTTAAAACTCAAATTGAGTGTAAATTAGCTTATAACTTAGTGATTAAGGAAGAAACTCCATTTTCAATAATGTTTCCCTTTAAAATATTAAAACTCAAATTGAGTGTAAATTAGGTTATAACTTAGTGATTAAGGAAGAAACTTCATTTTCAATAATGTATCCTTTTACAATCTTAAAACTCAAATTGAGTGTAAATTAGCTTATAACTTAGTGATTAAGGAAGAAACTCCATTTTCAATAATATTTCCCTTCTAAATCCTAAAACTCAAATTGAGTGTAAATTATCTTATAACTTACTGATTAAGGAAGAAACTCCATTTTCAATAATCTATCCTTTAGAAATCCTTAAACTCAACTTATGTGTAAATAAGCTTATAACTTAGTGATTAAGGAAGAAATTCCATTTTCAATAATGTATCCCTTGTAAATCTTAAATCTCAAATTGAGTGTAAATTAGCTTATAACTTACTGATTAAGGAAGAAGCTCCATTTTCAATAATGTTTCCCTTGTAAATCCTAAAACTCAAATTGAGTGTAAATTAGCTTATAACTTACTGATTAAGGAAGAAACTCCATTTTCAATACTCTATCCTTTTGAAATCCTTAAACTCAACTTATGTGTAAATAAGCTTATAACTTAGTGATTAAGGAAGAAATTCCATTTTCAATAATGTATCCCTTGTAAATCTTAAATCTCAAATTGAGTGTAAATTAGCTTATGACTTACTGATTAAGGAAGAAACTCCATTTTCAATAATGTTTCCCTTGTAAATCCTAAAACTCAAATTGAGTGTAAATTAGCTTATAACTTACTGATTAAGGAAGAAACACCATTTTCAATAATCTATCCTTTTGAAATCCTTAAACTCAACTTATGTGTAAATAAGCTTATAACTTAGTGATTAAGGAAGAAATTCCATTTTCAATAATGTATCCCTTATAAATCTTAAATCTCAAATTGAGTGTAAATTAGCTTATAACTTAGTGATTAAGGAAGAAACTCCATTTTCAATAATGTTTCACTTGTAAATTCTAAAACTCAAATTGAGTGTAAATTAGCTTATAACTTACTGATTAAGGAAGAAACTCCATTTTCAATAATATATCCTTTTGAAATCCTTAAACTCAACTTATGTGTAAATAAGCTTATAACTTAGTGATTAAAGAAGAAATTCCATTTTCAATAATGTATCCCTTGTAAATCTTAAATCTCAAATTGAGTGTAAATTAGCTTATAACTTAGTGATTAAGGAAGAAACTCCATTTTCAATAATGTTTCCCTTTAAAATATTAAAACTCAAATTGAGTGTAAATTAGGTTATAACTTAGTGATTAAGGAAGAAACTCCATTTTCAATAATGTATCCTTTTACAATCTTAAAACTCAAATTGAGTGTAAATTAGCTTATAACTTAGTGATTAAGGAAGAAACTCCATTTTCAATAATATTTCCCTTCTAAATCCTAAAACTCAAATTGAGTGTAAATTATCTTATAACTTACTGATTAAGGAAGAAACTCCATTTTCAATAATCTATCATTTAGAAATCCTTAAACTCAACTTATGTGTAAATAAGCTTATAACTTAGTGATTAAGGAAGAAATTCCATTTTCAATAATGTATCCCTTGTAAATCTTAAATCTCAAATTGAGTGTAAATTAGCTTATAACTTACTGATTAAGGAAGAAACTCCATTTTCAATAATGTTTCCCTTGTAAATCCTAAAACTCAAATTGAGTGTAAATTAGCTTATAACTTACTGATTAAGGAAGAAACTCCATTTTCAATAATCTATCCTTTTGAAATCCTTAAACTCAACTTATGTGTAAATAAGCTTATAACTTAGTGATTAAGGAAGAAATTCCATTTTCAATAATGTATCCCTTGTAAATCTTAAATCTCAAATTGAGTGTAAATTAGCTTATAACTTACTGATTAAGGAAGAAACTCCATTTTCAATAATGTTTCCCTTGTAAATCCTAAAACTCAAATTGAGTGTAAATTAGCTTATAACTTACTGATTAAGGATGAAACACCATTTTCAATAATCTATCCTTTTGAAATCCTTAAACTCAACTTATGTGTAAATAAGCTTATAACTTAGTGATTAAAGAAGAAATTCCATTTTCAACAATGTATCCCTTGTAAATCTTAAATCTCAAATTGAGTGTAAATTAGCTTATAACTTAGTGATTAAGGAAGAAACTCCATTTTCAATAATGTTTCCCTTTAAAATATTAAAACTCAAATTGAGTGTAAATTAGGTTATAACTTAGTGATTAAGGAAGAAACTCCATTTTCAATAATGTATCCTTTTACAATCTTAAAACTCAAATTGAGTGTAAATTAGCTTATAACTTAGTGATTAAGGAAGAAACTCCATTTTCAATAATATTTCCCTTCTAAATCCTAAAACTCAAATTGAGTGTAAATTATCTTATAACTTACTGATTAAGGAAGAAACTCCATTTTCAATAATCTATCATTTAGAAATCCTTAAACTCAACTTATGTGTAAATAAGCTTATAACTTAGTGATTAAGGAAGAAATTGCATTTTCAATAATGTATCCCTTGTAAATCTTAAATCTCAAATTGAGTGTAAATTAGCTTATAACTTACTGATTAAGGAAGAAACTCCATTTTCAATAATGTTTCCCTTGTAAATCCTAAAACTCAAATTGAGTGTAAATTAGCTTATAACTTACTGATTAAGGAAGAAACTCCATTTTCAATAATCTATCCTTTTGAAATCCTTAAACTCAACTTATGTGTAAATAAGCTTATAACTTAGTGATTAAGGAAGAAAGTCCATTTTCAATAATGTATCCCTTGTAAATCTTAAATCTCAAATTGAGTGTAAATTAGCTTATAACTTACTGATTAAGGAAGAAACTCCATTTTCAATAATGTTTCCCTTGTAAATCCTAAAACTCAAATTGAGTGTAAATTAGCTTATAACTTACTGATTAAGGAAGAAACTCCATTTTCAATAATCTATCCTTTTGAAATCCTTAAACTCAACTTATGTGTAAATAAGCTTATAACTTAGTGATTAAGGAAGAAATTCCATTTTCAATAATGTATCCCTTGTAAATCTTAAATCTCAAATTGAGTGTAAATTAGCTTATAACTTAGTGATTAAGGAAGAAAATCCCTTTTCAATAATGTTTCCCTTTCCTAAAACTCAAAAAGAGTGTAAATTAGCTTATAACTTACTGATTAAGGAAGAAACTCCATTTTCAATAATCTATCCTTTTGAAATCCTTAAACTCAACTTATTTGTCAATAAGCTTATAACTTAGTGATTAAGGAAGAAATTCCATTTTCAATAATGTATCCCCTCTAAATCTTAAATCTCAAATTGAATGTAAATTAGCTTATTGCTTAGTGATTAAGGAAGAAACTCCATTTTCAATAATGTTTCCCTTTAAAATCTTGAAACTCAAATTGAGTGTAAATTAGCTTATAACTTAGTGATTAAGGAAGAAACTCCATTTTCAATAATGTATCCTTTTACAATCTTAAAACTGAAATTGAGTGTAAATTAGCTCATAACTTACTTATTAAGGAAGAAACTCCATTTTCAATAATCTTTCCCGTGTAGATCCTAAAACTCAAATTGAGTGTAAATTAGCCTATAACTTACTGATTAAGGATGAAACTCCATTTTCAATACTCTATCCTTTTGAAATCCTTAAACTCAACTTATGTGTAAATAAGCTTATAACTTAGTGATTAAGGAAGAAATTCCATTTTCAATAATGTATCCCTTGTAAATCTTAAATCTCAAATTGAGTGTAAATTAGCTTATAACTTAGTGATTAAGGAAGAAACTCCATTTTCAATAATCTATCCTTTTGAAATCCTTAAACTCAACTTATGTGTAAATAAGCTTATAACTTAGTGATTAAGGAAGAAATTCCATTTTCAATAATGTATCCCTTGTAAATCTTAAATCTCAAATTGAGTGTAAATTAGCTCATAACTTACTGATTAAGGAAGAAACTCCATTTTCAATAATGTTTCCCTTGTAAATCCTAAAACTCAAATTGAGTGTAAATTAGGTTATAACTTACTGATTAAGGAAGAAACTCCATTTTCAATAATCTATCCTTTTGAAATCCTTAAACTCAACTTATGTGTAAATAAGCTTATAACTTAGTGATTAAGGAAGAAATTCCATTTTCAATAATGTATCCCTTATAAATCTTAAATCTCAAATTGAGTGTAAATTAGCTTATAACTTAGTGATTAAGGAAGAAACTCCATTTTCAATAATTTTTCCCTTGTAAATCCTAAAACTCAAATTGAGTGTAAATTAGCTTATAACTTACTGATTAAGGAAGAAACTCCATTTTCAGTAATATATCCTTTTGAAATCCTTAAACTCAACTTATGTGTAAATAAGCTTATAACTTAGTGATTAAGGAAGAAATTCCATTTTCAATAATGTATCCCTTGTAAATCTTAAATCTCAAATTGAGTGTAAATTAGCTTATAACTTAGTGATTAAGGAAGAAACTCCATTTTCAATAATGTTTCCCTTTAAAATATTAAAACTCAAATTGAGTGTAAATTAGGTTATAACTTAGTGATTAAGGAAGAAACTCCATTTTCAATAATGTATCCTTTTACAATCTTAAAACTCAAATTGAGTGTAAATTAGCTTATAACTTAGTGATTAAGGAAGAAACTCCATTTTCAATAATATTTCCCTTTTAAATCCTAAAACTCAAATTGAGTGTAAATTATCTTATAACTTACTGATTAAGGAAGAAACTCCATTTTCAATAATCTATCATTTAGAAATCCTTAAACTCAACTTATGTGTAAATAAGCTTATAACTTAGTGATTAAGGAAGAAATTCCATTTTCAATAATGTATCCCTTGTAAATCTTAAATCTCAAATTGAGTGTAAATTAGCTTATAACTTACTGATTAAGGAAGAAACTCCATTTTCAATAATGTTTCCCTTGTAAATCCTAAAACTCAAATTGAGTGTAAATTAGCTTATAACTTACTGATTAAGGAAGAAACTCCATTTTCAATAATCTATCCTTTTGAAATCCTTAAACTCAACTTATGTGTAAATAAGCTTATAACTTAGTGATTAAGGAAGAAAGTCCATTTTCAATAATGTATCCCTTGTAAATCTTAAATCTCAAATTGAGTGTAAATTAGCTTATAACTTACTGATTAAGGAAGAAACTCCATTTTCAATAATGTTTCCCTTGTAAATCCTAAAACTCAAATTGAGTGTAAATTAGCTTATAACTTACTGATTAAGGAAGAAACTCCATTTTCAATAATCTATCCTTTTGAAATCCTTAAACTCAACTTATGTGTAAATAAGCTTATAACTTAGTGATTAAGGAAGAAATTCCATTTTCAATAATGTATCCCTTGTAAATCTTAAATCTCAAATTGAGTGTAAATTAGCTTATAACTTAGTGATTAAGGAAGAAAATCCCTTTTCAATAATGTTTCCCTTTCCTAAAACTCAAAAAGAGTGTAAATTAGCTTATAACTTACTGATTAAGGAAGAAACTCCATTTTCAATAATCTATCCTTTTGAAATCCTTAAACTCAACTTATTTGTCAATAAGCTTATAACTTAGTGATTAAGGAAGAAATTCCATTTTCAATAATGTATCCCCTGTAAATCTTAAATCTCAAATTGAATGTAAATTAGCTTATTGCTTAGTGATTAAGGAAGAAACTCCATTTTCAATAATGTTTCCCTTTAAAATCTTGAAACTCAAATTGAGTGTAAATTAGCTTATAACTTAGTGATTAAGGAAGAAACTCCATTTTCAATAATGTATCCTTTTACAATCTTAAAACTGAAATTGAGTGTAAATTAGCTCATAACTTACTGATTAAGGAAGAAACTCCATTTTCAATAATGTTTCCCGTGTAGATCCTAAAACTCAAATTGAGTGTAAATTAGCCTATAACTTACTGATTAAGGATGAAACTCCATTTTCAATACTCTATCCTTTTGAAATCCTTAAACTCAACTTATGTGTAAATAAGCTTATAACTTAGTGATTAAGGAAGAAATTCCATTTTCAATAATGTATCCCTTGTAAATCTTAAATCTCAAATTGAGTGTAAATTAGCTTATAACTTAGTGATTAAGGAAGAAACTCCATTTTCAATAATCTATCCTTTTGAAATCCTTAAACTCAACTTATGTGTAAATAAGCTTATAACTTAGTGATTAAGGAAGAAATTCCATTTTCAATAATGTATCCCTTGTAAATCTTAAATCTCAAATTGAGTGTAAATTAGCTCATAACTTACTGATTAAGGAAGAAACTCTATTTTCAATAATGTTTCCCTTGTAAATCCTAAAACTCAAATTGAGTGTAAATTAGGTTATAACTTACTGATTAAGGAAGAAACTCCATTTTCAATAATCTATCCTTTTGAAATCCTTAAACTCAACTTATGTGTAAATAAGCTTATAACTTAGTGATTAAGGAAGAAATTCCATTTTCAATAATGTATCCCTTGTAAATCCTCAAACTCAAATTGAGTGTAAATTAGCTTATAACTTAGTGATTAAGGAAGAAACTCCATTTCAAATAATGTTTCCCTTGTAAATCCTCAAACTCAAATTGAGTGTAAATTAGCTTATAACTTACTGATTAAGGAAGAAACTCCATTTTCAGTAATATATCCTTTTGAAATCCTTAAACTCAACTTATGTGTAAATAAGCTTATAACTTAGTGATTAAAGAAGAAATTCCATTTTCAACAATGTATCCCTTGTAAATCTTAAATCTCAAATTGAGTGTAAATTAGCTTATAACTTAGTGATTAAGGAAGAAACTCCATTTTCAATAATGTTTCCCTTTAAAATATTAAAACTCAAATTGAGTGTAAATTAGGTTATAACTTAGTGATTAAGGAAGAAACTCCATTTTCAATAATGTATCCTTTTACAATCTTAAAACTCAAATTGAGTGTAAATTAGCTTATAACTTAGTGATTAAGGAAGAAACTCCATTTTCAATAATATTTCCCTTCTAAATCCTAAAACTCAAATTGAGTGTAAATTATCTTATAACTTACTGATTAAGGAAGAAACTCCATTTTCAATAATCTATCATTTAGAAATCCTTAAACTCAACTTATGTGTAAATACTTAGTGATTAAGGAAGAAATTCCATTTTCAATAATGTATCCCTTGTAAATCTTAAATCTCAAATTGAGTGTAAATTAGCTTATAACTTACTGATTAAGGAAGAAACCCCATTTTCAATAATGTTTCCCTTGTAAATCCTAAAACTCAAATTGAGTGTAAATTAGCTTATAACTTACTGATTAAGGAAGAAACTCCATTTTCAATACTCTATCCTTTTGAAATCCTTAAACTCAACTTATGTGTAAATAAGCTTATAACTTAGTGATTAAGGAAGAAAGTCCATTTTCAATAATGTATCCCTTGTAAATCTTAAATCTCAAATTGAGTGTAAATTAGCTTATAACTTACTGATTAAGGAAGAAACTCCATTTTCAATAATGTTTCCCTTGTAAATCCTAAAACTCAAATTGAGTGTAAATTAGCTTATAACTTACTGATTAAGGAAGAAACACCATTTTCAATAATCTATCCTTTTGAAATCCTTAAACTCAATTTATGTGTAAATAAGCTTATAACTTAGTGATTAAGGAAGAAATTCTATTTTCAATAATGTATCCCTTGTAAATCTTAAAACTCAAATTGAGTGTTAATTAGCTTATAACTTAGTGATTAAGGAAGAAAATCCCTTTTCAATAATGTTTCCCTTTCCTAAAACTCAAAAAGAGTGTAAATTAGCTTATAACTTACTGATTAAGGAAGAAACTCCATTTTCAATAATCTATCCTTTTGAAATCCTTAAACTCAACTTATTTGTCAATAAGCTTATAACTTAGTGATTAAGGAAGAAATTCCATTTTCAATAATGTATCCCCTGTAAATCTTAAATCTCAAATTGAATGTAAATTAGCTTATTGCTTAGTGATTAAGGAAGAAACTCCATTTTCAATAATGTTTCCCTTTAAAATCTTGAAACTCAAATTGAGTGTAAATTAGCTTATAACTTAATGATTAAGGAAGAAACTCCATTTTCAATAATGTATCCTTTTAAAATCTTAAAACTGAAATTGAGTGTAAATTAGCTTATAACTTACTGATTAAGGAAGAAACTCCATTTTCAATAATGTTTCCCGTGTAGATCCTAAAACTCAAATTGAGTGTAAATTAGCCTATAACTTACTGATTAAGGATGAAACTCCATTTTCAATACTCTATCCTTTTGAAATCCTTAAACTCAACTTATGTGTAAATAAGCTTATAACTTAGTGATTAAGGAAGAAATTCCATTTTCAATAATGTATCCCTTGTAAATCTTAAATCTCAAATTGAGTGTAAATTAGCTTATAACTTAGTGATTAAGGAAGAAACTCCATTTTCAATAATCTATCCTTTTGAAATCCTTAAACTCAACTTATGTGTAAATAAGCTTATAACTTAGTGATTAAGGAAGAAATTCCATTTTCAATAATGTATCCCTTGTAAATCTTAAATCTCAAATTGAGTGTAAATTAGCTCATAACTTACTGATTAAGGAAGAAACTCCATTTTCAATAATGTTTCCCTTGTAAATCCTAAAACTCAAATTGAGTGTAAATTAGGTTATAACTTACTGATTAAGGAAGAAACTCCATTTTCAATAATCTATCCTTTTGAAATCCTTAAACTCAACTTATGTGTAAATAAGCTTATAACTTAGTGATTAAGGAAGAAATTCCATTTTCAATAATGTATCCCTTATAAATCTTAAATCTCAAATTGAGTGTAAATTAGCTTATAACTTAGTGATTAAGGAAGAAACTCCATTTTCAATAATTTTTCCCTTGTAAATCCTAAAACTCAAATTGAGTGTAAATTAGCTTATAACTTACTGATTAAGGAAGAAACTCCATTTTCAATAATATATCCTTTTGAAATCCTTAAACTCAACTTATGTGTAAATAAGCTTATAACTTAGTGATTAAAGAAGAAATTCCATTTTCAACAATGTATCCCTTGTAAATCTTAAATCTCAAATTGAGTGTAAATTAGCTTATAACTTAGTGATTAAGGAAGAAACTCCATTTTCAATAATGTTTCCCTTTAAAATATTAAAACTCAAATTGAGTGTAAATTAGGTTATAACTTAGTGATTAAGGAAGAAACTCCATTTTCAATAATGTATCCTTTTACAATCTTAAAACTCAAATTGAGTGTAAATTAGCTTATAACTTAGTGATTAAGGAAGAAACTCCATTTTCAATAATATTTCCCTTCTAAATCCTAAAACTCAAATTGAGTGTAAATTATCTTATAACTTACTGATTAAGGAAGAAACTCCATTTTCAATAATCTATCATTTAGAAATCCTTAAACTCAACTTATGTGTAAATAAGCTTATAACTTAGTGATTAAGGAAGAAATTCCATTTTCAATAATGTATACCTTGTAAATCTTAAATCTCAAATTGAGTGTAAATTAGCTCATAACTTACTGATTAAGGAAGAAACTCTATTTTCAATAATGTTTCCCTTGTAAATCCTAAAACTCAAATTGAGTGTAAATTAGGTTATAACTTACTGATTAAGGAAGAAACTCCATTTTCAATAATCTATCCTTTTGAAATCCTTAAACTCAACTTATGTGTAAATAAGCTTATAACTTAGTGATTAAGGAAGAAACTCCATTTTCAATAATGTATCCCTTATAAATCTTAAATCTCAAATTGAGTGTAAATTAGCTTATAACTTAGTGATTAAGGAAGAAACTCCATTTTCAATAATTTTTCCCTTGTAAATTCTAAAACTCAAATTGAGTGTAAATTAGCTTATAACTTACTGATTAAGGAAGAAACTCCATTTTCAGTAATATATCCTTTTGAAATCCTTAAACTCAACTTATGTGTAAATAAGCTTATAACTTAGTGATTAAGGAAGAAATTCCATTTTCAATAATGTATCCCTTGTTAATCTTAAATCTCAAATTGAGTGTAAATTAGCTTATAACTTACTGATTAAGGAAGAAACTCCATTTTCAATAATGTTTCCCTTGTAAATCCTAAAACTCAAATTGAGTGTAAATTAGCTTATAACTTACTGATTAAGGAAGAAACTCCATTTTCAATACTCTATCCTTTTGAAATCCTTAAACTCAACTTATGTGTAAATAAGCTTATAACTTAGTGATTAAGGAAGAAATTCCATTTTCAATAATGTATCCCTTGTAAATCTTAAATCTCAAATTGAGTGTAAATTAGCTTATAACTTACTGATTAAGGAAGAAACTCCATTTTCAATAATCTATCCTTTTGAAATCCTTAAACTCAACTTATGTGTAAATAAGCTTATAACTTAGTGATTAAGGAAGAAATTCCATTTTCAATAATGTATCCCTTGTAAATCTTAAATCTCAAATTGAGTGTAAATTAGCTTATAACTTACTGATTAAGGAAGAAACTCCATTTTCAATAATGTTTCCCTTGTAAATCCTAAAACTCAAATTGAGTGTAAATTAGCTTATAACTTACTGATTAAGGAAGAAACTCCATTTTCAATAATCTATCCTTTTGAAATCCTTAAACTCAACTTATGTGTAAATAAGCTTATAACTTAGTGATTAAGGAAGAAATTCCATTTTCAATAATGTATCCCTTGTAAATCTTAAATCTCAAATTGAGTGTAAATTAGCTTATAACTTACTGATTAAGGAAGAAACTCCATTTTCAATAATGTTTCCCTTGTAAATCCTAAAACTCAAATTGAGTGTAAATTAGCTTATAACTTACTGATTAAGGAAGAAACTCCATTTTCAATAATCTATCCTTTTGAAATCCTTAAACTCAACTTATGTGTAAATAAGCTTATAACTTAGTGATTAAGGAAGAAATTCCATTTTCAATAATGTATCCCTTGTAAATCTTAAATCTCAAATTGAGTGTAAATTAGCTTATAACTTAGTGATTTAGGAAGAAAATCCCTTTTCAATAATGTTTCCCTTTCCTAAAACTAAAAAAAAGTGTAAATTAGATTATAACTTACTGATTAAGGAAGAAACTCCATTTTCAATAATCTATCCTTTTGAAATCCTTAAACTCAACTTATTTGTCAATAAGCTTATAACTTAGTGATTAAGGAAGAAATTCCATTTTCAATAATGTATCCCCTGTAAATCTTAAATCTCAAATTGAATGTAAATTAGCTTATTGCTTAGTGATTAAGGAAGAAACTCCATTTTCAATAATGTTTCCCTTTAAAATCTTGAAACTCAAATTGAGTGTAAATTAGCTTATAACTTAGTGATTAAGGAAGAAACTCCATTTTCAATAATGTATCCTTTTACAATCTTAAAACTGAAATTGAGTGTAAATTAGCTTATAACTTAGTGATTAAGGAAGAAACTCCATTTTCAATAATATTTCCCGTGTAGATCCTAAAACTCAAATTGAGTGTAAATTAGCCTATAACTTACTGATTAAGGATGAAACTCCATTTTCAATACTCTATCCTTTTGAAATCCTTAAACTCAACTTACGTGTAAATAAGCTTATAACTTAGTGATTAAGGAAGAAATTCCATTTTCAATAATGTATCCCTTGTAAATCTTAAATCTCAAATTGAGTGTAAATTAGCTTATAACTTAGTGATTAAGGAAGAAACTCCATTTTCAATAATCTATCCTTTTGAAATCCTTAAACTCAACTTATGTGTAAATAAGCTTATAACTTAGTAATTAAGGAAGAAATTCCATTTTCAATAATGTATCCCTTGTAAATCTTAAATCTCAAATTGAGTGTAAATTAGCTCATAACTTACTGATTAAGGAAGAAACTCCATTTTCAATAATGTTTCCCTTGTAAATCCTAAAACTCAAATTGAGTGTAAATTAGGTTATAACTTACTGATTAAGGAAGAAACTCCATTTTCAATAATCTATCCTTTTGAAATCCTTAAACTCAACTTATGTGTAAATAAGCTTATAACTTAGTGATTAAGGAAGAAATTCCATTTTCAATAATGTATCCCTTATAAATCTTAAATCTCAAATTGAGTGTAAATTAGCTTATAACTTAGTGATTAAGGAAGAAACTCCATTTTCAATAATTTTTCCCTTGTAAATCCTAAAACTCAAATTGAGTGTAAATTAGCTTATAACTTACTGATTAAGGAAGAAACTCCATTTTCAGTAATATATCCTTTTGAAATCCTTAAACTCAACTTATGTGTAAATAAGCTTATAACTTAGTGATTAAAGAAGAAATTCCATTTTCAACAATGTATCCCTTGTAAATCTTAAATCTCAAATTGAGTGTAAATTAGCTTATAACTTAGTGATTAAGGAAGAAACTCCATTTTCAATAATGTTTCCCTTTAAAATATTAAAACTCAAATTGAGTGTAAATTAGCTTATAACTTAGTGATTAAGGAAGAAACTCCATTTTCAATAATGTATCCTTTTACAATCTTAAAACTCAAATTGAGTGTAAATTAGCTTATAACTTAGTGATTAAGGAAGAAACTCCATTTTCAATAATATTTCCCTTCTAAATCCTAAAACTCAAATTGAGTGTAAATTATCTTATAACTTACTGATTAAGGAAGAAACTCCATTTTCAATAATCTATCATTTAGAAATCCTTAAACTCAACTTATGTGTAAATAAGCTTATAACTTAGTGATTAAGGAAGAAATTCCATTTTCAATAATGTATACCTTGTAAATCTTAAATCTCAAATTGAGTGTAAATTAGCTCATAACTTACTGATTAAGGAAGAAACTCTATTTTCAATAATGTTTCCCTTGTAAATCCTAAAACTCAAATTGAGTGTAAATTAGGTTATAACTTACTGATTAAGGAAGAAACTCCATTTTCAATAATCTATCCTTTTGAAATCCTAAAACTCAACTTATGTGTAAATAAGCTTATAACTTAGTGATTAAGGAAGAAATTCCATTTTCAATAATGTATCCCTTGTAAATCTTAAATCTCAAATTGAGTGTAAATTAGCTTACTAATTAAGGAAGAAACTCCATTTTCAATAATGTTTCCCTTGTAAATCCTAAAACTCAAATTGAGTGTAAATTAGCTTATAACTTACTAATTAAGGAAGAAACTCCATTTTAAATAATCTATCCTTTTGAAATCCTTAAACTCAACTTATGTGTAAATAAGCTTAAAACTTAGTGATTAAAGAAGAAATTCCATTTTCAACAATGTATCCCTTGTAAATCTTAAATCTCAAATTGAGTGTAAATTAGCTTATAACTTAGTGATTAAGGAAGAAACTCCATTTTCAATAATGTTTCCATTTAAAATATTAAAACTCAAATTGAGTGTAAATTAGCTTATAACTTAGTGATTAAGGAAGAAACTCCATTTTCAATAATGTATCCTTTTACAATCTTAAAACTCAAATTGAGTGTTAATTAGCTTATAACTTAGTGATTAAGGAAGAAACTCCATTTTCAATAATGTTTCCCTTCTAAATACTAAAACTCAAATTGAGTGTAAATTATCTTATAACTTACTGATTAAGGAAGAAACTCCATTATCAATAATCTATCCTTTAGAAATCCTTAAACTCAACTTATGTGTAAATAAGCTTATAACTTAGTGATTAAGGAAGAAATTCCATTTTCAATAATGTATCCCTTGTAAATCTTAAATCTCAATTTGAGTGTAAATTAGCTCATAACATACTGATTAAGGAAGAAACTCCATTTTCAATAATGTTTCCCTTGTAAATACTAAAACTCAAATTGAGTGTAAATTAGCTTATAACTTACTGATTAAGGAAGAAACTCCATTTTCAATAATCTATCCTTTTGAAATCCTTAAACTCAACTTATGTGTAAATAAGCTTATAACTTAGTGATTAAGGAAGAAACTCCATTTTCAATAATGTTTCCCTTTAAAATATTAAAACTCAAATTGAGTGTAAATTAGCTTATAACTTAGTGATTAAGGAAGAAACTCCATTTTCAATAATGTATCCTTTTACAATCTTGAAACTCAAATTGAGTATAAATTAGCTTATAACTTAGTGATTAAGGAAGAAACTCCATTTTCAATAATGTTTCCCTTGTAAATCCTAAAACTCAAATTGAGTGTAAATTAGGTTATAACTTACTGATTAAGGAAGAAACTCCATTTTCAATAATCTATCCTTTTGAAATCCTTAAACTCAACTTATGTGTAAATAAGCTTATAACTTAGTGATTAAGGAAGAAATTCCATTTTCAATAATGTATCCCTTATAAATCTTAAATCTCAAATTGAGTGTAAATTAGCTTATAACTTAGTGATTAAGGAAGAAACTCCATTTTCAATAATTTTTCCCTTGTAAATTCTAAAACTCAAATTGAGTGTAAATTAGCTTATAACTTACTGATTAAGGAAGAAACTCCATTTTCAATACTCTATCCTTTTGAAATCCTTAAACTCAACTTATGTGTAAATAAGCTTATAACTTAGTGATTAAGGAAGAAATTCCATTTTCAATAATGTATCCCTTGTAAATCTTAAATCTCAAATTGAGTGTAAATTAGCTTATAACTTACTGATTAAGGAAGAAACTCCATTTTCAATAATGTTTCCCTTGTAAATCCTAAAACTCAAATTGAGTGTAAATTAGCTTATAACTTACTGATTAAGGAAGAAACTCCATTTTCAATAATCTATCCTTTTGAAATCCTTAAACTCAACTTATGTGTAAATAAGCTTATAACTTAGTGATTAAGGAAGAAATTCCATTTTCAATAATGTATCCCTTGTAAATCTTAAATCTCAAATTGAGTGTAAATTAGCTTATAACTTACTGATTAAGGAAGAAACTCCATTTTCAATAATCTATCCTTTTGAAATCCTTAAACTCAACTTATGTGTAAATAAGCTTATAACTTAGTGATTAAGGAAGAAATTCCATTTTCAATAATGTATCCCTTGTAAATCTTAAATCTCAAATTGAGTGTAAATTAGCTTATAACTTACTGATTAAGGAAGAAACTCCATTTTCAATAATGTTTCCCTTGTAAATCCTAAAACTCAAATTGAGTGTAAATTAGCTTATAACTTACTGATTAAGGAAGAAACTCCATTTTCAATAATCTATCCTTTTGAAATCCTTAAACTCAACTTATGTGTAAATAAGCTTATAACTTAGTGATTAAGGAAGAAATTCCATTTTCAATAATGTATCCCTTGTAAATCTTAAATCTCAAATTGAGTGTAAATTAGCTTATAACTTACTGATTAAGGAAGAAACTCCATTTTCAATAATGTTTCCCTTGTAAATCCTAAAACTCAAATTGAGTGTAAATTAGCTTATAACTTACTGATTAAGGAAGAAACTCCATTTTCAATAATCTATCCTTTTGAAATCCTTAAACTCAACTTATGTGTAAATAAGCTTATAACTTAGTGATTAAGGAAGAAATTCCATTTTCAATAATGTATCCCTTGTAAATCTTAAATCTCAAATTGAGTGTAAATTAGCTTATAACTTAGTGATTAAGGAAGAAAATCCCTTTTCAATAATGTTTCCCTTTCCTAAAACTAAAAAAGAGTGTAAGTTAGATTATAACTTACTGATTAAGGAAGAAACTCCATTTTCAATAATCTATCCTTTTGAAATCCTTAAACTCAACTTATTTGTCAATAAGCTTATAACTTAGTGATTAAGGAAGAAATTCCATTTTCAATAATGTATCCCCTGTAAATCTTAAATCTCAAATTGAATGTAAATTAGCTTATTGCTTAGTGATTAAGGAAGAAACTCCATTTTCAATAATGTTTCCCTTTAAAATCTTGAAACTCAAATTGAGTGTAAATTAGCTTATAACTTAGTGATTAAGGAAGAAACTCCATTTTCAATAATGTATCCTTTTACAATCTTAAAACTGAAATTGAGTGTAAATTAGCTTATAACTTAGTGATTAAGGAAGAAACTCCATTTTCAATAATATTTCCCGTGTAGATCCTAAAACTCAAATTGAGTGTAAATTAGCCTATAACTTACTGATTAAGGATGAAACTCCATTTTCAATACTCTATCCTTTTGAAATCCTTAAACTCAACTTACGTGTAAATAAGCTTATAACTTAGTGATTAAGGAAGAAATTCCATTTTCAATAATGTATCCCTTGTAAATCTTAAATCTCAAATTGAGTGTAAATTAGCTTATAACTTAGTGATTAAGGAAGAAACTCCATTTTCAATAATCTATCCTTTTGAAATCCTTAAACTCAACTTATGTGTAAATAAGCTTATAACTTAGTAATTAAGGAAGAAATTCCATTTTCAATAATGTATCCCTTGTAAATCTTAAATCTCAAATTGAGTGTAAATTAGCTTATAACTTACTGATTAAGGAAGAAACTCTATTTTCAATAATGTTTCCCTTGTAAATCCTAAAACTCAAATTGAGTGTAAATTAGGTTATAACTTACTGATTAAGGAAGAAACTCCATTTTCAATAATCTATCCTTTTGAAATCCTTAAACTCAACTTATGTGTAAATAAGCTTATAACTTAGTGATTAAGGAAGAAATTCCATTTTCAATAATGTATCCCTTATAAATCTTAAATCTCAAATTGAGTGTAAATTAGCTTATAACTTAGTGATTAAGGAAGAAACTCCATTTTCAATAATTTTTCCCTTGTAAATTCTAAAACTCAAATTGAGTGTAAATTAGCTTATAACTTACTGATTAAGGAAGAAACTCCATTTTCAATAATATATCCTTTTGAAATCCTTAAACTCAACTTATGTGTAAATAAGCTTATAACTTAGTGATTAAAGAAGAAATTCCATTTTCAACAATGTATCCCTTGTAAATCTTAAATCTCAAATTGAGTGTAAATTAGCTTATAACTTAGTGATTAAGGAAGAAACTCCATTTTCAATAATGTTTCCCTTTAAAATCTTAAAACTCAAATTGAGTGTAAATTAGGTTATAACTTAGTGATTAAGGAAGAAACTCCATTTTCAATAATGTATCCTTTTACAATCTTAAAACTCAAATTGAGTGTAAATTAGCTTATAACTTAGTGATTAAGGAAGAAACTCCATTTTCAATAATATTTCCCTTCTAAATCCTAAAACTCAAATTGAGTGTAAATTATCTTATAACTTACTGATTAAGGAAGAAACTCCATTTTCAATAATCTATCATTTAGAAATCCTTAAACTCAACTTATGTGTAAATAAGCTTATAACTTAGTGATTAAGGAAGAAATTCCATTTTCAATAATGTATACCTTGTAAATCTTAAATCTCAAATTGAGTGTAAATTAGCTCATAACTTACTGATTAAGGAAGAAACTCTATTTTCAATAATGTTTCCCTTGTAAATCCTAAAACTCAAATTGAGTGTAAATTAGGTTATAACTTACTGATTAAGGAAGAAACTCCATTTTCAATAATCTATCCTTTTGAAATCCTAAAACTCAACTTATGTGTAAATAAGCTTATAACTTAGTGATTAAGGAAGAAATTCCATTTTCAATAATGTATCCCTTATAAATCTTAAATCTCAAATTGAGTGTAAATTAGCTTATAACTTAGTGATTAAGGAAGTAACTCCATTTTCAATAATTTTTCCCTTGTAAATTCTAAAACTCAAATTGAGTGTAAATTAGCTTATAACTTACTGATTAAGGAAGAAACTCCATTTTCAGTAATATATCCTTTTGAAATCCTTAAACTCAACTTATGTGTAAATAAGCTTATAACTTAGT
This sequence comes from Ballota nigra, assembly GCA_947034835.1. Taxonomy (NCBI): domain Eukaryota; kingdom Viridiplantae; phylum Streptophyta; class Magnoliopsida; order Lamiales; family Lamiaceae; genus Ballota; species Ballota nigra. Next base: position 31,358,689 of record OX344724.1, read on the forward strand.
GATTAAAGAAGAAATTCCATTTTCAACAATGTATCCCTTGTAAATCTTAAATCTCAAATTGAGTGTAAATTAGCTTATAACTTAGTGATTAAGGAAGAAACTCCATTTTCAATAATGTTTCCCTTTAAAATATTAAAACTCAAATTGAGTGTAAATTAGGTTATAACTTAGTGATTAAGGAAGAAACTCCATTTTCAATAATGTATCCTTTTACAATCTTAAAACTCAAATTGAGTGTAAATTAGCTTATAACTTAGTGATTAAGGAAGAAACTCCATTTTCAATAATATTTCCCTTCTAAATCCTAAAACTCAAATTGAGTGTAAATTATCTTATAACTTACTGATTAAGGAAGAAACTCCATTTTCAATAATCTATCATTTAGAAATCCTTAAACTCAACTTATGTGTAAATAAGCTTATAACTTAGTGATTAAGGAAGAAATTCCATTTTCAATAATGTATCCCTTGTAAATCTTAAATCTCAAATTGAGTGTAAATTAGCTTATAACTTACTGATTAAGGAAGAAACTCCATTTTCAATAATGTTTCCCTTGTAAATCCTAAAACTCAAATTGAGTGTAAATTAGCTTATAACTTACTGATTAAGGAAGAAACTCCATTTTCAATACTCTATCCTTTTGAAATCCTTAAACTCAACTTATGTGTAAATAAGCTTATAACTTAGTGATTAAGGAAGAAATTCCATTTTCAATAATGTATCCCTTGTAAATCTTAAATCTCAAATTGAGTGTAAATTAGCTTATAACTTACTGATTAAGGAAGAAACTCCATTTTCAATAATGTTTCCCTTGTAAATCCTAAAACTCAAATTGAGTGTAAATTAGCTTATAACTTACTGATTAAGGAAGAAACTCAATTTTCAATACTCTATCCTTTTGAAATCCTTAAACTCAAATTATGTGTCAATAAGCTTATAACTTAGTGATTAAGGAAGAAACTCCATTTTCAATAATGTTTCCCTTTAAAATATTAAAACTCAAATTGAGTGTAAATTAGGTTATAACTTAGTGATTAAGGAAGAAACTCCATTTTCAATAATGTATCCTTTTACAATCTTAAAACTGAAATTGAGTGTAAATTAGATTATAACTTAGTGATTAAGGAAGAAACTCCATTTTCAATAATGTTTCCCGTGTAGATCCTAAAACTCAAATTGAGTGTAAATTAGCCTATAACTTACTGATTAAGGATGAAACTCCATTTTCAATACTCTATCCTTTTGAAATCCTTAAACTCAACTTACGTGTAAATAAGCTTATAACTTAGTGATTAAGGAAGAAATTCCATTTTCAATAATGTATCCCTTGTAAATCTTAAATCTCAAATTGAGTGTAAATTAGCTTATAACTTAGTGATTAAGGAAGAAACTCCATTTTCAATAATGTATCCTTTTACAATCTTAAAACTCAAATTGAGTGTAAATTAGCTTATAACTTAGTGATTAAGGAAGAAACTCCATTTTCAATAATGTTTCCCTTCTAAATCCTAAAACTCAAATTGAGTGTAAATTATCTTATAACTTACTGATTAAGGAAGAAACTCCATTTTCAATAATCTATCCTTTAGAAATCCTTAAACTCAACTTATGTGTAAATAAGCTTATAACTTAGTGATTAAGGAAGAAATTCCATTTTCAATAATGTATCCCTTGTAAATCTTAAATCTCAAATTGAGTGTAAATTAGCTCATAACTTACTAATTAAGGAAGAAACTCTATTTTCAATAATGTTTCCCTTGTAAATCCTAAAACTTAAATTGAGTGTAAATTAGGTTATAACTTACTGAATAAGGAAGAAACTCCATTTTCAATAATCTATCCTTTTGAAATCCTTAAACTCAACTTATGTGTAAATAAGCTTATAACTTAGTGATTAAAGAAGAAATTCCATTTTCAACAATGTATCCCTTGTAAATCTTAAATCTCAAATTGAGTGTAAATTAGCTTATAACTTAGTGATTAAGGAAGAAACTCCATTTTCAATAATGTTTCCCTTTAAAATATTAAAACTCAAATTGAGTGTAAATTAGCTTATAACTTAGTGATTAAGGAAGAAACTCCATTTTCAATAATGTATCCTTTTACAATCTTAAAACTGAAATTGAGTGTAAATTAGCTTATAACTTAGTGATTAAGGAAGAAACTCCATTTTCAATAATGTTTCCCGTGTAGATCCTAAAACTCAAATTGAGTGTAAATTAGCCTATAACTTACTGATTAAGGATGAAACTCCATTTTCAATACTCTATCCTTTTGATATCCTTAAACTCAACTTACGTGTAAATAAGCTTATAACTTAGTGATTAAGGAAGAAATTCCATTTTCAATAATGTATCCCTTGTAAATCTTAAATCTCAAATTGAGTGTAAATTAGCTTATAACTTAGTGATTAAGGAAGAAACTCCATTTTCAATAATTTTTCCCTTGTAAATCCTAAAACTCAAATAGAGTGTAAATTAGCTTATAACTTACTGATTAAGGAAGAAACTCCATTTTCAATAATATATCCTTTTGAAATCCTTAAACTCAACTTATGTGTAAATAAGCTTATAACTTAGTGATTAAGGAAGAAATTTCATTTTCAATAATGTATCCCTTGTAAATCTTAAATCTCAAATTGAGTATAAATTAGCTTATAACTTACTGATTAAGGAAGAAACTCCATTTTCAATAATGTTTCCTTTGTAAATCTTAAAACTCAAATTGAGTGTAAATTTAGCTTATAACTTACTGATTAAGGAAGAAACTCCATTTTCAATAATGTATCCTTTTACAATCTTAAAACTCAAATTGAGTGTAAATTAGCTTATAACTTAGTGATTAATGAAGAAACTCTATTTTCAATAATGTTTCCCTTCTAAATCCTATAACTCAAATTGAGTGTAAATTATCTTATAACTTACTGATTAAGGAAGAAACTCCATTTTCAATAATCTATCCTTTAGAAATCCTTAAACTCAACTTATGTGTAAATAAGCTTATAACTTAGTGATTAAGGAAGAAATTCCATTTTCAATAATGTATCCCTTGTAAATCTTAAATCTCAAATTGAGTGTAAATTAGCTTATAACTTAGTGATGAAGGAAGAAACTCCATTTTCAATAATTTTTCCCTTGTAAATCCTAAAACTCAAATTGAGTGTAAATTAGCTTATAACTTACTGATTAAGGAAGAAACTCCATTTTCAGTAATATATCCTGCGATGTACAATGAGATCGAAAAGAAGTTCTAGAATGGATTAGATATCCTATTCCTAACAAGAGAGATCTTATTAATAGACTGCAAAATGCCTGTGTTTTTTCCAAATTCGATTTAAAATCAGGATTCTGGCAAATACAAGTAAATGAGAAAGATAAGTATAAAACGGCTTTTACGGTCCCCTTTGGCCATTACGAATGGAACGTAATGCCTTTTGGTCTCAAAAATGCTCCCTCTGAATTCCAAAATATTATGAATGATATCTTTAATAATTATTCTGATTTTTCCATATGTTATATTGATGATGTTCTTATTTACTCTCAAAATATAGACCAGCATTTCAAACATTTAAACATTTTTTTACAAATAGTAAAGAAAAATGGATTAGCCATATCTGCTCAAAAGATTAGACTTTTTCAAACAAGGATTAGATTCCTTGGTCATGACATTTTTAAAGGAACTATCAAACCAATAGCAAGGGCTATTGATTTTGCTGATAAATTCCCGGACATTATAAAAGACAAAACTCAATTACAAAGATTTTTAGGCTGTTTAAATTATATCTCAGATTTTTTCCCCAAACTTCGCATAATTTGCAAACCTTTATTCCAAAGACTAAAAAAGAATCCACCAGCATGGACAGATACTCATACTGATATCGTAAAATTAATCAAAAAACAAGTTAAGTCTTTACCATGCTTAGGAATACCTAAAAAAGATGCTTTTATGATAATAGAAACTGATGCCTCTGACTTCGGTTTCGGGGGGATATTGAAGCAAGTTAACAAAACAGAAGCAGATAATAAAGAACAGTTAGTAAGATTTCATTCAGGTAGCTGGACTGGACCTCAGCTCAATTACTCCACGGTTAAAAAGGAAGTTTTATCTATTGTCCTTTGTATCTCTAAATTTCAGAGTGATATTTTTAACAAAAGATTTCTCTTAAGAATTGACTGTAAATCAGCCAAAGAAATACTACAAAAAGATGTTAAGAATATTGTATCAAAACAGATATTTGCCAGATGGCAAGCAATCTTATCAAGCTTTGATTTTGATATAGAATATATCAAGGGAGAGAATAATTGCCTCCCTGATTTCCTAACAAGAGAATTTTTGCAGGATTCAAAGGATGCAAAGGCCTAGATCAACTACTCCGGGTTACTATACTCAAAGAGCAGTTACCAACCTTAACAATACTAACCAATTCAAGTCTTTAGAAGACATTCCTGCTCCATCATACGCTGGAGCCATTACTCAACCAATTCCTTCCTTCCCAACTACTCAAACAAAAACCCAAGTTATCCCACTAAAAACGGCTATTTTCTTAAGCCAGAAACTGAACATATTACTCCTACTACCCTTACAGTGCTAGGAAATCTTTCCAAGCTTATTGAACTTACTCAAAATATCTTCCCACAAGATTGTCAATGGTTTACAGACAATCCCTTGAAGACCCAAGAGTTTTACGAATATATTCTCGTAGACTCTGGCGCTGCCGAAATTACTCACACTTATCATCCAGAAGATAAGAGCAAGATTGCCTATTCAAAATGTATTATCAAAAGAGTCCTAAAGTTCAACGATTGGAATCGACCATATGAATTTAGGCCATTTACTCAAAGCTATAACCCAAGGGGTTATAATTATCCAGATTACAAGAATGCTTGGTTTCGGGCCTTTCTTATGAGGTCCTTCGACCACTCGTGGTTTTTTACTTTCAAATCGGATTTTGTTGACAACCCCTTCCCCGTATGGTTTACAGAATGGTGGAGGATCTTCGGACCGATTACTGAAATAATGCCAACCACAGTTAAACTAGCTCAACAACAGTTCCTGGTTAGATCCAAAGAAGAGCCATTTAGAAGATATTTGATGTTCTTCGCAGAGTTCAAAGTACCATGGATCCTTTGTTGGAATTACTCCTTTAAGCAGTTTTATCCTCAGCCATATAGCGTCTCTATAATTAGAGAGTTTAAAGTTAAAAGGTAAACTATTCTGACAAATATTGTGACACCAGTGTCATCAATAGGTTTTTTGACACAGGAGAAAAACCCAGTTGGGAGAAAGAGATTACTCCATCCCAACGAGATATGCCTAATTCAAGACAGTCCAATACTCAAGTCAGACCTAATCCAAGACAGTTCTTTACTCAAAGTTCCGATATTCATTTCGGACCTCCTCCTACTCCCAGCAAACTATCCAAAGAACCATCTTCATCAAACACCAAGAAACCAGCCGCTTTATTGAAAAATAAATCCAAAGCTAAGAAAGAAGTCTCTTCTGATTCAGACCTTGATGAAGAAGATCAAAAACTATTCCAGAAATTAGCCAAACAATTTTTAAAAGCTAAAAAGAAGTCAAGCTAATTTACACTCAATTTGAGATTTAAGATTTACACTCAATAATGTATCCCTTGTAAATCTTAAATCTCAAATTGAGTATAAATTAGCTTATAACTTACTGATTAAGTAAGAAACTCCATTTTCAATAATGTTTCCCTTGTAAATCCTAAAACTCAAATTGAGTGTAAATTAACTTATAACTTACTGATTAAGAAATAAACTCCATTTTCAATAATCTATCCTTTTGAAATCCTTAAACTCAACTTATGTGTAAATAAGCTTATAACCTAGTAATTAAGGAAGAAATTCCATTTTCAATAATGTATCCTCCCTTGTAAATCTTAAATCTCAAATTGAGTGTAAATTAGCTTATAACTTACTAATTAAGGAAGAAACTCCATTTTCAATAATGTTTCCCTTGTAAATCCTAAAACTCAAATTGATTGTAAATTAGCTTATAACTTACTGATTAAGGAAGAAACTCCATTTTCAATAATCTATCCTTTTGAAATACTTAAACTCAACTTATGTGTAAATAAGCTTATAACTTAGTGATTAAAGAAGAAATTCCATTTTCAACAATGTATCCCTTGTAAATCTTAAATCTCAAATTGATTGTAAATTAGCTTATAACTTAGTGATTAAGGAAGAAACTCCATTTTCAATAATGTTTCCCTTTAAAATATTAAAACTCAAATTGAGTGTAAATTAGCTTATAACTTAGTGATTAAGGAAGAAACTCCATTTTCAATAATGTATCCTTTTACAATCTTAAAACTCAAATTGAGTGTAAATTAGCTTATAACTTAGTGATTAAGGAATAAACTCCATTTTCAATAATGTTTCCCTTGTAAATACTAAATCTCAAATTGAGTGTAAATTAGCTTATAACTTAGTGATTAAGGAAGAAACTCCATTTTCAATAATGTTTCCCTTTAAAATATTAAAACTCAAATTGAGTGTAAATTAGCTTATAACTTAGTGATTAAGGAAGAAACTCAATTTTCAATAATGTATCCTTTTACAATCTTAAAACTCAAATTGAGTGTTAATTAGCTTATAACTTAGTGATTAAGGAAGAAACTCCATTTTCAATGATGTTTCCCTTCTAAATCCTAAAACTCAAATTGAGTGTAAATTATCTTATAACTTACTGATTAAGGAAGAAACTCCATTTTCAATAATCTATCCTTTAGAAATCCTTAAACTCAACTTATGTGTAAATAAGCTTATAACTTAGTGATTAAGGAAGAAATTCCATTTTCAATAATGTATCCCTTGTAAATCTTAAATCTCAAATTGAATGTAAATTAGCTCATAACTTACAGATTAAGGAAGAAACTCCATTTTCAATAATGTTTCCCTTGTAAATCCTAAAACTCAAATTTAGTGTAAATTAGCTTATAACTTACTGATTAAGGAAGAAACTCCATTTTCAATAATCTATCCTTTAGAAATCCTTAAACTCAACTTATGTGTAAATAAGCTTATAACTTAGTGATTAAGGAAGAAATTCCATTTTCAATAATATATCCCTTGTAAATCTTAAATCTCAAATTGAGTGTAAATTAGCTTATAACTTAGTGATTAAGGAAGAAACTCCATTTTCAATAATTTTTCCCTTGTAAATCCTAAAACTCAAATTGAGTGTAAATTAGCTTATAACTTACTGATTAAGGAAGAAACTCCATTTTCAATAATACATCCTTTTGAAATCCTTAAACTCAACTTATGTGTAAATAAGCTTATAACTTACTAATTAAGGAAGAAATTCCATTTTCAATAATGTATCCCTTGTAAATCTTAAATCTCAAATTGAGTGTAAATTAGCTTATAACTTAGTGATTAAGGAAGAAACTCCATTTTCAATAATGTTTCCCTTTAAAATATTAAAACTCAAATTGAGTGTAAATTAGCTTATAATTTAGTGATTAAGGAAGAAACTCCATTTTCAATAATGTATCCTTTTACAATCTTAAAACTCAAATTGAGTGTAATTTAGCTTATAACTTAGTGATTAAGGAAGAAACTCCATTTACAATAATGTTTCCATTTAAAATATTAAAACTCAAATTGAGTGTAAATTAGCTTATAACTTAGTGATTAAGGAAGAAACTCCATTTTCAATAATGTATCCTTTTACAATCTTAAAACTCAAATTGAGTGTTAATTAGCTTATAACTTAGTGATTAAGGAAGAAACTCCATTTTCAATAATGTTTCCCTTCTAAATACTAAAACTCAAATTGAGTGTAAATTATCTTATAACTTACTGATTAAGGAAGAAACTCCATTATCAATAATCTATCCTTTAGAAATCCTTAAACTCAACTTATGTGTAAATAAGCTTATAACTTAGTGATTAAGGAAGAAATTCCATTTTCAATAATGTATCCCTTGTAAATCTTAAATCTCAATTTGAGTGTAAATTAGCTCATAACATACTGATTAAGGAAGAAACTCCATTTTCAATAATGTTTCCCTTGTAAATACTAAAACTCAAATTGAGTGTAAATTAGCTTATAACTTACTGATTAAGGAAGAAACTCCATTTTCAATAATCTATCCTTTTGAAATCCTTAAACTCAACTTATGTGTAAATAAGCTTATAACTTAGTGATTAAGGAAGAAACTCCATTTTCAATAATGTTTCCCTTTAAAATCCTAAAACTCAAATTGAGTGTAAATTAGCTTATAACTTAGTGATTAAGGAAGAAACTCCATTTTCAATAATGTATCCTTTTACAATCTTAAAAGTCAAATTGAGTATAAATTAGCTTATAACTTAGTGATTAAGGAAGAAACTCCATTTTCAATAATGTTTCCCTTGTAAATACTAAAACTCAAATTGAGTGTAAATTAGCTTATAACTTACTGATTAAGGAAGAAACTCCATTTTCAATAATCTATCCTTTTGAAATCCTTAAACTCAACTTATGTATAAATAAGCTTATAACTTAGTGATTAAGGAAGAAATTCCATTTTCAATAATGTATCCCTTGTAAATCTTAAATCTCAAATTGAGTGTAAATTAGCTTATAACTTAGTGATTAAGGAAGAAACTCCATTTTCAATAATGTTTCCCTTGTAAATCCTAAAACTCAAATTGAGTGTAAATTAACTTATAACTTACTAATTAAGGAAGAAACTCCATTTTCAATAATCTATCCTTTTGAAATCCTTAAACTCAACTTATGTGTAAATAAGCTTATAACTTAGTGATTAAGGAAGAAATTCCATTTTCAATAATGTATCCCTTGTAAATCTTAAATCTCAAATTGAGTGTAAATTAGCTTATAACTTAGTGATTAAGGAAGAAACTCCATTTTCAATAATGTATCCCTTGTAAATCTTAAATCTCAAATTGAGTGTAAATTAGCTTATAACTTATTGATTAAGTAAGAAACTCTATTTTCAATAATGTTTCCCTTGTAAATCCTAAAACTCAAAATGAGTGTATATTAGCTAATAACTTACTGATTAAGAAAGAAACTCCATTTTCAATAATCTATCCTTTTGAAATCCTTAAACTCAACTTTTGTGTAAATAATCTTATAACCTAGTAATTAAGGAAGAAATTCCATTTTCAATAATGTATCCCTTGTAAATCTTAAATCTCTAATTGAGTGTAAATTAGCTTATAACTTAGTGATTAAGGAAGAAACACCATTTTCAATAATGTTTCACTTGTAAATCCTAAAACTCAAATTGATTGTAAATTAGCTTATAACTTACTGATTAAGGAAGAAACTCCATTTTCAATAATCTATCCTTTTGAAATCCTTAAACTCAACTTATGTGTAAATAAGCTTATAACTTAGTGATTAAAGAAGAAATTCCATTTTCAATAATGTATCCCTTGTAAATCTTAAATCTCAAATTGAGTGTAAATTAGCTTATAACTTAGTGATTAAGGAAGAAACTCCATTTTCAATAATGTTTCCCTTTAAAATATTAAAACTCAAATTGAGTGTAAATTAGCTTATAACTTAGTGATTAAGGAAGAAACTCCATTTTCAATAATGTATCCTTTTACAATCTTAAAAGTCAAATTGAGTATAAATTAGCTTATAACTTAGTGATTAAGGAAGAAACTCCATTTTCAATAATGTTTCCCTTGTAAATACTAAAACTCAAATTGAGTGTAAATTAGCTTATAACTTACTGATTAAGGAAGAAACTCCATTTTCAATAATCTATCCTTTTGAAATCCTTAAACTCAACTTATGTATAAATAAGCTTATAACTTAGTGATTAAGGAAGAAACTCCATTTTCAATAATGTATCCTTTTACAATCTTAAAACTCAAATTGAGTGTTAATTAGCTTATAACTTAGTGATTAAGGAAGAAACTCCATTTTCAATAATGTTTCCCTTCTAAATACTAAAACTCAAATTGAGTGTAAATTATCTTATAACTTACTGATTAAGGAAGAAACTCCATTATCAATAATCTATCCTTTAGAAATCCTTAAACTCAACTTATGTGTAAATAAGCTTATAACTTAGTGATTAAGGAAGAAATTCCATTTTCAATAATGTATCCCTTGTAAATCTTAAATCTCAATTTGAGTGTAAATTAGCTCATAACATACTGATTAAGGAAGAAACTCCATTTTCAATAATGTTTCCCTTGTAAATACTAAAACTCAAATTGAGTGTAAATTAGCTTATAACTTACTGATTAAGAAAGAAACTCCATTTTCAATAATCTATCCTTTTGAAATCCTTAAACTCAACTTATGTGTAAATAAGCTTATAACTTAGTGATTAAGGAAGAAATTCCATTTTCAATAATGTATCCCTTGTAAATCTTAAATCTCAAATTGAGTGTAAATTAGCTTATAACTTAGTGATTAAGGAAGAAACTCCATTTTCAATAATGTATCCCTTGTAAATCTTAAATCTCAAATTGAGTGTAAATTAGCTTATAACTTAGTGATTAAGTAAGAAACTCTATTTTCAATAATGTTTCCCTTGTAAATCCTAAAACTCAAAATGAGTGTATATTAGCTAATAACTTACTGATTAAGAAAGAAACTCCATTTTCAATAATCTATCCTTTTGAAATCCTTAAACTCAACTTTTGTGTAAATAATCTTATAACCTAGTAATTAAGGAAGAAATTCCATTTTCAATAATGTATCCCTTGTAAATCTTAAATCTCAAATTGAGTGTAAATTAGCTTATAACTTAGTGATTAAGGAAGAAACTCCATTTTCAATAATGTTTCCCTTGTAAATCCTAAAACTCAAATTAATTGTAAATTAGCTTATAACTTACTGATTAAGGAAGAAACTCCATTTTCAATAATCTATCCTTTTGAAATCCTTAAACTCAACTTATGTGTAAATAAGCTTATAACTTAGTGATTAAAGAAGAAATTCCATTTTCAATAATGTATCCCTTGTAAATCTTAAATCTCAAATTGAGTGTAAATTAGCTTATAACTTAGTGATTAAGGAAGAAACTCCATTTTCAATAATGTTTCCCTTTAAAATATTAAAACTCAAATTGAGTGTAAATTAGCTTATAACTTAGTGATTAAGGAAGAAACTCCATTTTCAATAATGTATCCTTTTACAATCTTAAAAGTCAAATTGAGTATAAATTAGCTTATAACTTAGTGATTAAGGAAGAAACTCCATTTTCAATAATGTTTCCCTTGTAAATACTAAAACTCAAATTGAGTGTAAATTAGCTTATAACTTACTGATTAAGGAAGAAACTCCATCAATAATATATACTTTTGAAATCCTTAAACTCAACTTATGTGTAAATAAGCTTATAACTTAGTGATTAAGGAAGAAAATTCATTTTCAATAATGTATCCTTTGTAAATCTTAAATCTCAAATTGAGTATAAATTAGCTTATAACTTACTGATTAATTAAGAAACTGCATTTTCAATAATGTTTCCCTTGTAAACCCTAAAACTCAAATTGAGTGTAAATTAGCTTATAACTTACTGATTAAGAAAGAAACTCCATTTTCAATAATCTATCCTTTTGAAATCCTTAAACTCAACTTATGTGTAAATAAGCTTATAACCTAGTAATTAAGGAAGAAATTCCATTTTCAATAATGTATCCCTTGTAAATCTTAAATCTCAAATTGAGTGTAAATTAGCTTATAACTTACTAATTAAGGAAGAAACTCCATTTTCAATAATGTTTCCCTTTAAAATTGATTGTAAATTAGCTTATAACTTACTGATTAAGGAAGAAACTCCATTTTCAATAATCTATCCTTTTGAAATCCTTAAAGTCAACTTATTTGTAAATAAGCTTATAACTTAGTGATTAAAGAAGAAATTCCATTTTCAACAATGTATCCCTTGTAAATCTTAAATCTCAAATTGAGTGTAAATTAGCTTATAACTTAGTGATTAAGGAAGAAACTCCATTTTCAATAATGTTTGCTTTTAAAAATCTTAAAACTCAAATTGAGTGTAAATTAACTTATAACTTAGTGATTAAGGAAGAAACTCCATTTTCAATAATGTATCCTTTTACAATCTTAAAACTCATATTGAGTGTTAATTAGCTTATAACTTAGTGATTAAGGAAGAAACTCCATTTTCAATGATGTTTCCCTTCTAAATCCAAAAACTCAAATTGAGTGTAAATTATCTTATAACTTACTGATTAAGGAAGAAACTCCATTTTCAATAATCTATCCTTTAGAAATCCTTAAACTCAACTTATGTGTAAATAAGCTTATAACTTAGTGATTAAGGAAGAAATTCCAGTTCAATAATGTATCCCTTGTAAATCTTAAATCTCAAATTGAGTGTAAATTAGCTCATAACTTACTGATTAAGGAAGAAACTCCATTTTCAATAATGTTTCCCTTGTAAATCCTAAAACTCAAATTGAGTGTAAATTAGCTTATAACTTACTGATTAAGGAAGAAACTCCATTTTCAATAATCTATCCTTTTGAAATCCTTAAACTCAACTTATGTGTAAATAAGCTTATAACTTATTGATTAAGGAAGAAATTCCATTTTCAATAATGTATCCCTTGTAAATCTTAAATCTCAAATTGAGTGTAAATTAGCTTATAACTTAGTGATTAAGGAAGAAACTCCATTTTCAATAATTTTTCCCTTGTAAATCCTAAAACTCAAATTGAGTGTAAATTAGCTTATAACTTACTGATTAAGGAAGAAACTCCATTTTCAATAATACATCCTTTTGAAATCCTTAAACTCAACTTATGTGTAAATAAGCTTATAACTTAGTGATTAAGGAAGAAATTTCATTTTCAATAATGTATCCCTTGTAAATCTTAAATCTCAAATTGAGTGTAAATTAGCTTACTAATTAAGGAAGAAACTCCATTTTCAATAATGTTTCCCTTGTAAATCCTAAAACTCAAATTGAGTGTAAATTAGCCTATAACTTACTGATTAAGAATGAAACTCCATTTTCAATAATCTATCATTTTGAAATCCTTAAACATACCTTATGTGTAAATAAACTTATAACTTAGTGATTAAGGAAGAAATTCCATTTTCAATAATGTATCCCTTGTAAATCTTAAATCTCAAATTGTGTGTAAATTAGCTTAGAACTTAGTGATTAAGGAAGAAACTCCATTTTCAATAATGTTTCCCTTGTAAATCCTAAAACTCAAATTGAGTGTAAATTATCCTATAACTTACTGATTAAGGATGAAACTCCATTTTCAATAATCTATCCTTTTGAAATCCTTAAACTTAACTTATGTGTAAATAAGCTTATTACTTAGTGATTAAGGAAGAAATTCCATTTTCAATAATGTATCCCTTGTAAATCTTAAATCTCAAATTGAGTGTAAATTAGCTTATAACTTACTGATTAAGGAAGAAACTCCATTTTCAATAATGTTTCCCTTGTAAATCCTAAAACTCAAATTGAGTGTAAATTAGCTTATAACTTACTGATTAAGGAAGAAACTCCATTTTCAATAATCTATCCTTTAGAAATCCTTAAACTCAAGTTATGTGTAAATAAACTTATAACTTAGTGATTAAGGAAGAAATTCCATTTTCAATAATGTATCCCTAGTAAATCTTAAATCTCAATTTGAGTGTAAATTAGCTCATAACTTACTGATTAAGGAAGAAACTCCATCAATAATATATCCTTTTGAAATCCTTAAACTCAACTTATGTGTAAATAAGCTTATAACTTAGTGATTAAGGAAGAAATTTCATTTACAATAATGTATCCCTTGTAAATCTTAAATCTCAAATTGAGTATAAATTAGCTTATAACTTACTGATTAAGTAAGAAACTCCATTTTCAATAATGTTTCCATTGTAAATCCTAAATCTCAAATTGAGTGTAAATTAGCTTATAACTTACTGATTAAGAAAGAAACTCCATTTTCAATAATCTATCCTTTTGAAATCCTTAAACTCAACTTATGTGTAAATAAGCTTATAACCTAGTAATTAAGGAAGAAATTCCATTTTCAATAATGTATCCCTTGTAAATCATAAATCTCAAATTGAGTGTAAATTAGCTTATAACTTACTAATTAAGGAAGAAACTCCATTTTCAATAATGTTTCCCTTGTAATTCCTAAAACTCAAATTGATTGTAAATTAGCTTATAACTTACTGATTAAGGAAGAAACTCCATTTTCAATAATCTATCCTTTTGAAATCCTTAAACTCAACTTATGTGTAAAGAAGCTTATAACTTAGTGATTAAAGAAGAAATTCCATTTTCAACAATGTATCCCTTGTAAATCTTAAATCTCAAATTGAGTGTAAATTAGCTTATAACTTAGTGATTAAGGAAGAAACTCTATTTTCAATAATGTTTCCCTTTAAAATATTAAAACTCAAATTGAGTGTAAATTAGCTTATAACTTAGTGATTAAGGAAGAAACTCCATTTTCAATAATGTATCCTTTTAAAATCTTAAAACTCAAATTGAGTGTAAATTAGCTTATAACTTAGTGATTAAGGAAGAAACTCCATTTTCAATAATGTTTCCCTTTAAAATATTAAAACTCAAATTGAGTGTAAATTAGCTTATAACTTAGTGATTAAGGAAGAAACTCCATTTTCAATAATGTATCCTTTTACAATCTTAAAACTCAAATTGAGTGTAAATTAGCTTATAACTTAGTGATTAAGGAAGAAACTCCATTTTCAATAATGTTTCCCTTCTAAATCCTAAAACTCAAATTGAGTGTAAATTATCTTATAACTTACTGATTAAGGAAGAAATTCCATTTTCAATAATCTATCCCTTGTAAATCCTAAATCTCAAATTGAGTGTAAATTAGCTTATAACTTACTGATTAAGGAAGAAATCCATTTTCAATAATGTATCCTTTTACAATCTTAAAACTCAAATTGAGTGTAAATTAGATTAAAACTTAGTGATCAAGGAAGAAACTCCATTTCCAATAATGTTTCCCTTGTAGATCCTAAAACTCAAATTGAGTGTAAATTAGCCTATAACTTACTGATTAAGGATGAAACTCCATTTTCAATAATCTATCCTTTTGAAATCCTTAAACTCATCTTATGTGTAAATAAGATTATAACTTAGTGATTAAGGAAGAAATCCATTTTCAATAATGTATCCTTTTACAATCTTAAAACTCAAATTGAGTGTAAATTAGGTTATAACTTACTGATTAAGGAAAAACTCCATTTTCAATAATGTTTCCCTTGTAAATCCTAAAACTCAAATTGGTGTAAATTAGCTTATAACTTAGTGATTAAGGAATAAACTCCATTTTCAATAATGTTTCCCTTGTAAATACTAAAACTCAAATTGAGTGTAAATTAGCTTATAACTAACTGATTAAGGAAGAAACTCCATTTTCAATAATCTATCCTTTGGAAATCCTTAAACTCAACTTATGTGTAAATAAGCTTATAACTTAGTGATTAAGGAAGAAATTCCATTTTCAATAATGTATCCCTTGTAAATCTTAAATCTCAATTTGAGTGTAAATTAGCTCATAACATACTGATTAAGGAAGAAACTCCATTTTCAATAATGTTTCCCTTGTAAATACTAAAACTCAATTTGAGTGTAAATTAGCTTATAACTTACTGATTAAGGAAGAAACTCCATTTTCAATAATTTATCCTTTTGAAATCCTTAAACTCAACTTATGTGTAAATAAGCTTATAACTTAGTGATTAAGGAAGAAATTCCATTTTCAATAATGTATCCCTTGTAAATCTTAAATCTCAAATTGAGTGTAAATTAGCTTATAACTTAGTGATTAAGGAAGAAACTCCATTTTCAATAATTTTTCCCTTGTAAATCCTAAAACTCAAATTGAGTGTAAATTAGCTTATAACTTACTGATTAAGGAAGAAACTCCATCAATAATATATCCTTTTGAAATCCTTAAACTCAACTTATGTGTAAATAAGCTTATAACTTAGTGATTAAGGAAGAAATTTCATTTTCAATAATGTATCCCTTGTAAATCTTAAATCTCAAATTGAGTATAAATTAGCTTATAACTTACTGATTAAGTAAGAAACTCCATTTTCAATAATGTTTCCCTTGTAAATCCTAAAACTCAAATTGAGTGTAAATTAACTTATAACTTACTGATTAAGAAATAAACTCAATTTTCAATAATCTATCCTTTTGAAATCCTTAAACTCAACTTATGTGTAAATAAGCTTATAACCTAGTAATTAAGGAAGAAATTCCATTTTCAATAATGTATCCCTTGTAAATCTTAAATCTCAAATTGAGTGTAAATTAGCTTATAACTTACTAATTAAGGAAGAAACTCCATTTTCAATAATGTTTCCCTTGTAAATCCTAAAACTCAAATTGATTGTAAATTAGCTTATAACTTACTGATTAAGGAAGAAACTCCATTTTCAATAATGTATCCTTTTGAAATCCTTAAACTCAACTTATGTGTAAATAAGCTTATAACTTAGTGATTAAAGAAGAAATTCCATTATCAACAATGTATCCCTTGTAAATCTTAAATCTCAAATTGAGTGTAAATTAGCTTATAACTTAGTGATTAAGGAAGAAACTCCATTTTCAATAATGTTTCCCTTTAAAATATTAAAACTCAAATTGAGTGTAAATTAGCTTATAACTTAGTGATTAAGGAAGAAACTCCATTTTCAATAATGTATCCTTTTACAATCTTAAAACTCAAATTGAGTGTAAATTAGCTTATAACTTAGTGATTAAGGAAGAAACTCCATTTTCAATAATGTTTCCCTTCTAAATCCTAAAACTCAAATTGAGTGTAAATTATCTTATAACTTACTGATTAAGGAAGAAACTCCATTTTCAATAATCTATCCTTTAGAAATCCTTAAACTCAACTTATGTGTAAATAAGCTTATAACTTAGTGATTAAGGAAGAAATTCCATTTTCAATAATGTATCCCTTGTAAATCCTAAATCTCAAATTGAGTGTAAATTAGCTTATAACTTAGTGATTAAGGAAGAAATCCATTTTCAATAATGTATCCTTTTACAATCTTAAAACTCAAATTGAGTGTAAATTAGGTTATAACTTACTGATTAAGGAAAAACTCCATTTTCAATAATGTTTCCCTTGTAAATCCTAAAACTCAAATTGGTGTAAATTAGCTTATAACTTAGTGATTAAGGAATAAACTCCATTTTCAATAATGTTTCCCTTGTAAATACTAAAACTCAAATTGAGTGTAAATTAGCTTATAACTTACTGATTAAGGAAGAAACTCCATTTTCAATAATCTATCCTTTAGAAATCCTTAAACTCAACTTATGTGTAAATAAGCTTATAACTTAGTGATTAAGGAAGACATTCCATTTTCAATAATGTATCCCTTGTAAATCTTAAATCTCAATTTGAGTGTAAATTAGCTCATAACATACTGATTAAGGAAGAAACTCCATTTTCAATAATGTTTCCCTTGTAAATACTAAAACTCAAATTGAGTGTAAATTAGCTTATAACTTACTGATTAAGGAAGAAACTCCATTTTCAATAATCTATCCTTTTGAAATCCTTAAACTCAACTTATGTGTAAATAAGCTTATAACTTAGTGATTAAGGAAGAAATTCCATTTTTAATAATGTATCTCTTGTAAATCTTAAATCTCAAATTGAGTGTAAATTAGCTTATAACTTAGTGATTAAGGAAGAAACTCCATTTTCAATAATTTTTCCCTTGTAAATCCTAAAACTCAAATTGAGTGTAAATTAGCTTATAACTTACTGATTAAGGAAGAAACTCCATCAATAATATATCCTTTTGAAATCCTTAAACTCAACTTATGTGTAAATAAGCTTATAACTTAGTGATTAAGGAAGAAATTTCATTTTCAATAATGTATCCCTTGTAAATCTTAAATCTCAAATTGAGTATAAATTAGCTTATAACTTACTGATTAAGTAAGAAACTCCATTTTCAATAATGTTTCCCTTGTAAATCCTAAAACTCAAATTGAGTGTAAATTAACTTATAACTTACTGATTAAGAAATAAACTCCATTTTCAATAATCTATCCTTTTGAAATCCTTAAACTCAACTTATGTGTAAATAAGCTTATAACCTAGTAATTAAGGAAGAAGTTCCATTTTCAATAATGTATCCCTTGTAAATCTTAAATCTCAAATTGAGTGTAAATTAGCTTATAACTTACTAATTAAGGAAGAAACTCCATTTTCAATAATGTTTCCCTTGTAAATCCTAAAACTCAAATTGATTGTAAATTAGCTTATAACTTACTGATTAAGGAAGAAACTCCATTTACAATAATGTATCCTTTTGAAATCCTTAAACTCAACTTATGTGTAAATAAGCTTATAACTTAGTGATTAAAGAAGAAATTCCATTATCAACAATGTATCCCTTGTAAATCTTAAATCTCAAATTGAGTGTAAATTAGCTTATAACTTAGTGATTAAGGAAGAAACTCCATTTTCAATAATGTTTCCCTTTAAAATATTAAAACTCAAATTGAGTGTAAATTAGCTTATAACTTAGTGATTAAGGAAGAAACTCCATTTTCAATAATGTATCCTTTTACAATCTTAAAACTCAAATTGAGTGTAAATTAGCTTATAACTTAGTGATTAAGGAAGAAACTCCATTTTCAATAATGTTTCCCTTCTAAATCCTAAAACTCAAATTGAGTGTAAATTATCTTATAACTTACTGATTAAGGAAGAAACTCCATTTTCAATAATCTATCCTTTTGAAATCCTTAAACTCAACTTATGTGTAAATAAGCTTATAACTTAGTGATTAAGGAAGAAATTCCATTTTCAATAATGTATCCCTTGTAAATCCTAAATCTCAAATTGAGTGTAAATTAGCTTATAACTTAGTGATTAAGGAAGAAATCCATTTTCAATAATGTATCCTTTTACAATCTTAAAACTCAAATTGAGTGTAAATTAGCTTATAACTTAGTGATCAAGGAAGAAACTCCATTTCCAATAATGTTTCCCTTGTAGATCCTAAAACTCAAATTGAGTGTAAATTAGCCTATAACTTACTGATTAAGGATGAAACTCCATTTTCAATAATCTATCCTTTTGAAATCCTTAAACTCAAATTATGTGTAAATAAGCTTATAACTTAGTGATTAAGGAAGAAATCCATTTTCAATAATGTATCCTTTTACAATCTTAAAACTCAAATTGAGTGTAAATTAGGTTATAACTTACTGATTAAGGAAAAACTCCATTTTCAATAATGTTTCCCTTGTAAATCCTAAAACTCAAATTGGTGTAAATTAGCTTATAACTTAGTGATTAAGGAATAAACTCCATTTTCAATAATGTTTCCCTTGTAAATACTAAAACTCAAATTGAGTGTAAATTAGCTTATAACTTACTGATTAAGGAAGAAACTCCATTTTCAATAATCTATCCTTTAGAAATCCTTAAACTCAACTTATGTGTAAATAAGCTTATAACTTAGTGATTAAGGAAGAAATTCCATTTTCAATAATGTATCCATTGTAAATCTTAAATCTCAATTTGAGTGTAAATTAGCTCATAACATACTGATTAAGGAAGAAACTCCATTTTCAATAATGTTTCCCTTGTAAATCCTAAAACTCAAATTGAGTGTAAATTAGCTTATAACTTACTGATTAAGGAAGAAACTCCATTTTCAATAATCTATCCTTTTGAAATCCTTAAACTCAACTTATGTGTAAATAAGCTTATAACTTAGTGATTAAGGAAGAAATTCCATTTTCAATAATGTATCCCTTGTAAATCTTAAATCTCAAATTGAGTGTAAATTAGCTTATAACTTAGTGATTAAGGAAGAAACTCCATTTTCAATAATTTTTCCCTTGTAAATCCTAAAACTCAAATTGAGTGTAAATTAGCTTATAACTTACTGATTAAGGAAGAAACTCCATCAATAATATATCCTTTTGAAATCCTTAAACTCAACTTATGTGTAAATAAGCTTATAACTTAGTGATTAAGGAAGAAATTTCATTTTCAATAATGTATCCCTTGTAAATCTTAAATCTCAAATTGAGTATAAATTAGCTTATAACTTACTGATTAAGTAAGAAACTCCATTTTCAATAATGTTTCCCTTGTAAATCCTAAAACTCAAATTGAGTGTAAATTAACTTATAACTTACTGATTAAGAAATAAACTCCATTTTCAATAATCTATCCTTTTGAAATCCTTAAACTCAACTTATGTGTAAATAAGCTTATAACCTAGTAATTAAGGAAGAAATTCCATTTTCAATAATGTATCCCTTGTAAATCTTAAATCTCAAATTGAGTGTAAATTAGCTTATAACTTACTAATTAAGGAAGAAACTCCATTTTCAATAATGTTTCCCTTGTAAATCCTAAAACTCAAATTGATTGTAAATTAGCTTATAACTTACTGATTAAGGAAGAAACTCCATTTTCAATAATGTATCCTTTTGAAATCCTTAAACTCAACTTATGTGTAAATAAGCTTA
Source organism: Ballota nigra (assembly GCA_947034835.1). Classification (NCBI taxonomy): domain Eukaryota; kingdom Viridiplantae; phylum Streptophyta; class Magnoliopsida; order Lamiales; family Lamiaceae; genus Ballota; species Ballota nigra. The sequence continues at coordinate 31,379,195 of OX344724.1, forward strand.
TAACTTAGTGATTAAAGAAGAAATTCCATTTTCAATAATGTATCCCTTGTAAATCTTAAATCTCAAATTGAGTGTAAATTAGCTTATAACTTAGTGATTAAGGAAGAAACTCCATTTTCAATAATGTTTCCCTTTAAAATATTAAAACTCAAATTGAGTGTAAATTAGCTTATAACTTAGTGATTAAGGAAGAAACTCCATTTTCAATAATGTATCCTTTTACAATCTTAAAACTCAAATTGAGTGTAAATTAGCTTATAACTTAATGATTAAGGAATAAACTCCATTTTCAATAATGTTTCCCTTGTAAATACTAAAACTCAAATTGAGTGTAAATTAGCTTATAACTTACTGATTAAGGAAGAAACTCCATCAATAATATATCCTTTTGAAATCCTTAAACTCAACTTATGTGTAAATAAGCTTATAACTTAGTGATTAAGGAAGAAATTTCATTTTCAATAATGTATCCCTTGTAAATCTTAAATCTCAAATTGAGTATAAATTAGCTTATAACTTACTGATTAAGTAAGAAACTCCATTTTCAATAATGTTTCCCTTGTAAATCCTAAAACTCAAATTGAGTGTAAATTAACTTATAACTTACTGATTAAGAAATAAACTCCATTTTCAATAATCTATCCTTTTGAAATCCTTAAACTCAACTTATGTGTAAATAAGCTTATAACCTAGTAATTAAGGAAGAAATTCCATTTTCAATAATGTATCCCTTGTAAATCTTAAATCTCAAATTGAGTGTAAATTAGCTTATAACTTACTAATTAAGGAAGAAACTCCATTTTCAATAATGTTTCCCTTGTAAATCCTAAAACTCAAATTGATTGTAAATTAGCTTATAACTTACTGATTAAGGAAGAAACTCCATTTTCAATAATGTATCCTTTTGAAATCCTTAAACTCAACTTATGTGTAAATAAGCTTATAACTTAGTGATTAAAGAAGAAATTCCATTATCAACAATGTATCCCTTGTAAATCTTAAATCTCAAATTGAGTGTAAATTAGCTTATAACTTAGTGATTAAGGAAGAAACTCCATTTTCAATAATGTTTCCCTTTAAAATATTAAAACTCAAATTGAGTGTAAATTAGCTTATAACTTAGTGATTAAGGAAGAAACTCCATTTTTAATAATGTATCCTTTTACAATCTTAAAACTCAAATTGAGTGTAAATTAGCTTATAACTTAGTGATTAAGGAAGAAACTCCATTTTCAATAATGTTTCCCTTCTAAATCCTAAAACTCAAATTGAGTGTAAATTATCTTATAACTTACTGATTAAGGAAGAAACTCCATTTTCAATAATCTATCCTTTAGAAATGCTTAAACTCAACTTATGTGTAAATAAGCTTATAACTTAGTGATTAAGGAAGAAATTCCATTTTCAATAATGTATCCCTTGTAAATCCTAAATCTCAAATTGAGTGTAAATTAGCTTATAACTTAGTGATTAAGGAAGAAATCCATTTTCAATAATGTATCCTTTTACAATCTTAAAACTCAAATTGAGTGTAAATTAGATTAAAACTTAGTGATCAAGGAAGAAACTCCATTTCCAATAATGTTTCCCTTGTAGATCCTAAAACTCAAATTGAGTGTAAATTAGCCTATAACTTACTGATTAAGGATGAAACTCCATTTTCAATAATCTATCCTTTTGAAATCCTTAAACTCATCTTATGTGTAAATAAGATTATAACTTAGTGATTAAGGAAGAAATCCATTTTCAATAATGTATCCTTTTACAATCTTAAAACTCAAATTGAGTGTAAATTAGGTTATAACTTACTGATTAAGGAAAAACTCCATTTTCAATAATGTTTCCCTTGTAAATCCTAAAACTCAAATTGGTGTAAATTAGCTTATAACTTAGTGATTAAGGAAGAAACTCCATTTTCAATAATGTTTCCCTTGTAAATACTAAAACTCAAATTGAGTGTAAATTAGCTTATAACTTACTGATTAAGGAAGAAACTCCATTTTCAATAATCTATCCTTTAGAAATCCTTAAACTCAACTTATGTGTAAATAAGCTTATAACTTAGTGATTAAGGAAGAAATTCCATTTTCAATAATGTATCCCTTGTAAATCTTAAATCTCAATTTGAGTGTAAATTAGCTCATAACATACTGATTAAGGAAGAAACTCCATTTTCAATAATGTTTCCCTTGTAAATCCTAAAACTCAAATTGAGTGTAAATTAGCTTATAACTTACTGATTAAGGAAGAAACTCCATTTTCAATAATCTATCCTTTTGAAATCCTTAAACTCAACTTATGTGTAAATAAGCTTATAACTTAGTGATTAAGGAAGAAATTCCATTTTCAATAATGTATCCCTTGTAAATCTTAAATCTCAAATTGAGTGTAAATTAGCTTATAACTTAGTGATTAAGGAAGAAACTCCATTTTCAATAATTTTTCCCTTGTAAATCCTAAAACTCAAATTGAGTGTAAATTAGCTTATAACTTACTGATTAAGGAAGAAACTCCATCAATAATATATCCTTTTGAAATCCTTAAACTCAACTTATGTGTAAATAAGCTTATAACTTAGTGATTAAGGAAGAAATTTCATTTTCAATAATGTATCCCTTGTAAATCTTAAATTGAGTATAAATTAGCTTATAACTTACTGATTAAGTAAGAAACTCCATTTTCAATAATGTTTCCCTTGTAAATCCTAAAACTCAAATTGAGTGTAAATTAACTTATAACTTACTGATTAAGAAATAAACTCCATTTTCAATAATCTATCCTTTTGAAATCCTTAAACTCAACTTATGTGTAAATAAGCTTATAACCTAGTAATTAAGGAAGAAATTCCATTTTCAATAATGTATCCCTTGTAAATCTTAAATCTCAAATTGAGTGTAAATTAGCTTATAACTTAGTGATTAAGGAAGAAACTCCATTTTCAATAATGTTTCCCTTGTAAATCCTAAAACTCAAATTGATTGTAAATTAGCTTATAACTTACTGATTAAGGAAGAAACTCCATTTTCAATAATGTATCCTTTTGAAATCCTTAAACTCAACTTATGTGTAAATAAGCTTATAACTTAGTGATTAAAGAAGAAATTCCATTTTCAACAATGTATCCCTTGTAAATCTTAAATCTCAAATTGAGTGTAAATTAGCTTATAACTTAGTGATTAAGGAAGAAACTCCATTTTCAATAATGTTTCCCTTTAAAATCTTAAAACTCAAATTGAGTGTAAATTAGCTTATAACTTAGTGATTAAGGAAGAAACTCCATTTTCAATAATGTATCCTTTTACAATCTTAAAACTCAAATTGAGTGTAAATTAGCTTATAACTTAATGATTAAGGAATAAACTCCATTTTCAATAATGTTTCCCTTGTAAATACTAAAACTCAAATTGAGTGTAAATTAGCTTATAACTTACTGATTAAGGAAGAAACTCCATCAATAATATATCCTTTTGAAATCCTTAAACTCAACTTATGTGTAAATAAGCTTATAACTTAGTGATTAAGGAAGAAATTTCATTTTCAATAATGTATCCTTTTACAATCTTAAAACTCAAATTGAGTGTAAATTAGCTTATAACTTAGTGATTAAGGAAGAAACTCCATTTTCAATAATGTTTCCCTTCTAAATCCTAAAACTCAAATTGAGTGTAAATTATCTTATAACTTACTGATTAAGGAAGAAACTCCATTTTCAATAATCTATCCTTTAGAAATCCTTAAACTCAACTTATGTGTAAATAAGCTTATAACTTAGTGATTAAGGAAGAAATTCCATTTTCAATAATGTATCCCTTGTAAATCCTAAATCTCTAATTGAGTGTAAATTAGCTTATAACTTAGTGATTAAGGAAGAAATCCATTTTCAATAATGTATCCTTTTACAATCTTAAAACTCAAATTGAGTGTAAATTAGATTAAAACTTAGTGATCAAGGAAGAAACTCCATTTCCAATAATGTTTCCCTTGTAGATCCTAAAACTCAATTGAGTGTAAATTAGCCTATAACTTACTGATTAAGGATGAAACTCCATTTTCAATAATCTATCCTTTTGAAATCCTTAAACTCATCTTATGTGTAAATAAGATTATAACTTAGTGATTAAGGAAGAAATCCATATTCAATAATGTATCCTTTTACAATCTTAAAACTCAAATTGAGTGTAAATTAGGTTATAACTTACTGATTAAGGAAAAACTCCATTTTCAATAATGTTTCCCTTGTAAATCCTAAAACTCAAATTGGTGTAAATTAGCTTATAACTTAGTGATTAAGGAATAAACTCCATTTTCAATAATGTTTCCCTTGTAAATACTAAAACTCAAATTGAGTGTAAATTAGCTTATAACTTACTGATTAAGGAAGAAACTCCATTTTCAATAATCTATCCTTTAGAAATCCTTAAACTCAACTTATGTGTAAATAAGCTTATAACTTAGTGATTAAGGAAGAAATTCCATTTTCAATAATTTATCCCTTGTAAATCTTAAATCTCAATTTGAGTGTAAATTAGCTCATAACATACTGATTAAGGAAGAAACTCCATTTTCAATAATGTTTCCCTTGTAAATACTAAAACTCAAATTGAGTGTAAATTAGCTTATAACTTACAGATTAAGGAAGAAACTCCATTTTCAATAATCTATCCTTTTGAAATCCTTAAACTCAACTTATGTGTAAATAAGCTTATAACTTAGTGATTAAGGAAGAAATTCCATTTTCAATAATGTATCCCTTGTAAATCTTAAATCTCAAATTGAGTGTAAATTAGCTTATAACTTAGTGATTAAGGAAGAAACTCCATTTTCAATAATTTTTCCCTTGTAAATCCTAAAACTCAAATTGAGTGTAAATTAGCTTATAACTTACTGATTAAGGAAGAAACTCCATCAATAATATATCCTTTTGAAATCCTTAAACTCAACTTATGTGTAAATAAGCTTATAACTTAGTGATTAAGGAAGAAATTTCATTTTCAATAATGTATCCCTTGTAAATCTTAAATCTCAAATTGAGTATAAATTAGCTTATAACTTACTGATTAAGGAAGAAACTCCATTTTCAATAATGTTTCCCTTGTAAATCCTAAAACTCAAATTGAGTGTAAATTAACTTATAACTTACTGATTAAGAAATAAACTCAATTTTCAATAATCTATCCTTTTGAAATCCTTAAACTCAACTTATGTGTAAATAAGCTTATAACCTAGTAATTAAGGAAGAAATTCCATTTTCAATAATGTATCCCTTGTAAATCTTAAATCTCAAATTGAGTGTAAATTAGCTTATAACTTAGTGATTAAGGAAGAAACTCCATTTTCAATAATGTTTCCCTTGTAAATCCTAAAACTCAAATTGATTGTAAATTAGCTTATAACTTACTGATTAAGGAAGAAACTCCATTTTCAATAATGTATCCTTTTGAAATCCTTAAACTCAACTTATGTGTAAATAAGCTTATAACTTAGTGATTAAAGAAGAAATTTTATTATCAACAATGTATCCCTTGTAAATCTTAAATCTCAAATTGAGTGTAAATTAGCTTATAACTTAGTGATTAAGGAAGAAACTCCATTTTCAATATTGTATACCTTTGAAATCTTAAAACTCAAATTGAGTGTAAATTAGCTTATAACTTAGTGATTAAGGAAGAAACTCCATTTTCAATAATGTATCCTTTTACAATCTTAAAACTCAAATTGAGTGTAAATTAGCTTATAACTTAGTGATTAAGGAAGAAACTCCATTTTCAATAATGTTTCCCTTCTAAATCCTAAAACACAAATTGAGTGTAAATTATCTTATAACTTACTGATTAAGGAAGAAACTCCATTTTCAATAATCTATCCTTTTGAAATCCTTAAACTCAACTTATGTGTAAATAAGCTTATAACTTAGTGATTAAGGAAGAAATTCCATTTTCAATAATGTATCCCTTGTAAATCCTAAATCTCAAATTGAGTGTAAATTAGCTTATAACTTAGTGATTAAGGAAGAAATCCATTTTCAATAATGTATCCTTTTACAATCTTAAAACTCTAATTGAGTGTAAATTAGCTTGTAACTTAGTGATCAAGGAAGAAACTCCATTTCCAATAATGTTTCCCTTGTAGATCCTAAAACTCAAATTGAGTGTAAATTAGCCTATAACTTACTGATTAAGGATGAAACTCCATTTTCAATAATCTATCCTTTTGAAATCCTTAAACTCAACTTATGTGTAAATAAGCTTATAACTTAGTGATTAAGGAAGAAATCCATTTTCAATAATGTATCCTTTTACAATCTTAAAACTCAAATTGAGTGTAAATTAGGTTATAACTTACTAATTAAGGAAAAACTCCATTTTCAATAATGTTTCCCTTGTAAATCCTAAAACTCAAATTGGTGTAAATTAGCTTATAACTTAGTGATTAAGGAATAAACTCCATTTTCAATAATGTTTCCCTTGTAAATACTAAAACTCAAATTGAGTGTAAATTAGCTTATAACTTACTGATTAAGGAAGAAACTCCATTTTCAATAATCTATCCTTTAGAAATCCTTAAACTCAACTTATGTGTAAATAAGCTTATAACTTAGTGATTAAGGAAGACATTCCATTTTCAATAATGTATCCCTTGTAAATCTTAAATCTCAATTTGAGTGTAAATTAGCTCATAACATACTGATTAAGGAAGAAACTCCATTTTCAATAATGTTTCCCTTGTAAATCCTAAAACTCAAATTGAGTGTAAATTAGCTTATAACTTACTGATTAAGGAAGAAACTCCATTTTCAATAATCTATCCTTTTGAAATCCTTAAACTCAACTTATGTGTAAATAAGCTTATAACTTAGTGATTAAGGAAGAAATTCCATTTTCAATAATGTATCCCTTGTAAATCTTAAATCTCAAATTGAGTGTAAATTAGCTTATAACTTAGTGATTAAGGAAGAAACTCCATTTTCAATAATGTTTCCCTTGTAAATCCTAAAACTCAAATTGAGTGTAAATTAGCTTATAACTTACTGATTAAGGAAGAAACTCCATCAATAATATATCCTTTTGAAATCCTTAAACTCAACTTATGTGTAAATAAGCTTATAACTTAGTGATTAAGGAAGAAATTTCATTTTCAATAATGTATCCCTTGTAAATCTTAAATCTCAAATTGAGTATAAATTAGCTTATAACTTAGTGATTAAGGAAGAAACTCCATTTTCAATAATGTTTCCCTTGTAAATCCTAAAACTCAAATTGAGTGTAAATTAACTTATAACTTACTGATTAAGAAATAAACTCAATTTTCAATAATCTATCCTTTTGAAATCCTTAAACTCAACTTATGTGTAAATAAGCTTATAACTTAGTGATTAAGGAAGAAATTCCATTTTCAATAATGTATCCCTTGTAAATCTTAAATCTCAAATTGAGTGTAAATTAGCTTATAACTTACTAATTAAGGAAGAAACTCCATTTTCAATAATGTTTCCCTTGTAAATCCTAAAACTCAAATTGATTGTAAATTAGCTTATAACTTACTGATTAAGGAAGAAACTCCATTTTCAATAATCTATCCTTTTGAAATCCTTAAACTCAACTTATGTGTAAATAAGCTTATAACTTAGTGATTAAAGAAGAAATTCCATTATCAACAATGTATCCCTTGTAAATCTTAAATCTCAAATTGAGTGTAAATTAGCTTATAACTTAGTGATTAAGGAAGAAACTCCATTTTCAATAATGTTTCCCTTTAAAATATTAAAACTCAAATTGAGTGTAAATTAGCTTATAACTTAGTGATTAAGGAAGAAACTCCATTTTCAATAATGTATCCTTTTAAAATCTTAAAACTCAAATTGAGTGTAAATTAGCTTATAACTTAGTGATTAAGGAAGAAACTCCATTTTCAATAATGTTTCCCTTCTAAATCCTAAAACACAAATTGAGTGTAAATTATCTTATAACTTACTGATTAAGGAAGAAACTCCATTTTCAATAATCTATCCTTTAGAAATCCTTAAACTCAACTTATGTGTAAATAAGCTTATAACTTAGTGATTAAGGAAGAAATTCCATTTTCAATAATGTATCCCTTGTAAATCCTAAATCTCAAATTGAGTGTAAATTAGCTTATAACTTAGTGATTAAGGAAGAAATCCATTTTCAATAATGTATCCTTTTACAATCTTAAAACTCAAATTGAGTGTAAATTAGATTAAAACTTAGTGATCAAGGAAGAAACTCCATTTCCAATAATGTTTCCCTTGTAGATCCTAAAACTCAAATTGAGTGTAAATTAGCCTATAACTTACTGATTAAGGATGAAACTCCATTTTCAATAATCTATCCTTTTGAAATCCTTAAACTCATCTTATGTGTAAATAAGATTATAACTTAGTGATTAAGGAAGAAATCCATTTTCAATAATGTATCCTTTTACAATCTTAAAACTCAAATTGAGTGTAAATTAGGTTATAACTTACTAATTAAGGAAAAACTCCATTTTCAATAATGTTTCCCTTGTAAATCCTAAAACTCAAATTGGTGTAAATTAGCTTATAACTTAGTGATTAAGGAATAAACTCCATTTTCAATAATGTTTCCCTTGTAAATACTAAAACTCAAATTGAGTGTAAATTAGCTTATAACTTACTGATTAAGGAAGAAACTCCATTTTCAATAATCTATCCTTTAGAAATCCTTAAACTCAACTTATGTGTAAATAAGCTTATAACTTAGTGATTAAGGAAGACATTCCATTTTCAATAATGTATCCCTTGTAAATCTTAAATCTCAATTTGAGTGTAAATTAGCTCATAACATACTGATTAAGGAAGAAACTCCATTTTCAATAATGTTTCCCTTGTAAATACTAAAACTCAAATTGAGTGTAAATTAGCTTATAACTTACTGATTAAGGAAGAAACTCCATTTTCAATAATCTATCCTTTTGAAATCCTTAAACTCAACTTATGTGTAAATAAGCTTATAACTTAGTGATTAAGAAGAAATTCCATTTTCAATAATGTATCTCTTGTAAATCTTAAATCTCAAATTGAGTGTAAATTAGCTTATAACTTAGTGATTAAGGAAGAAACTCCATTTTCAATAATTTTTCCCTTGTAAATCCTAAAACTCAAATTGAGTGTAAATTAGCTTATAACTTACTGATTAAGGAAGAAACTCCATCAATAATATATCCTTTTGAAATCCTTAAACTCAACTTATGTGTAAATAAGCTTATAACTTAGTGATTAAGGAAGAAATTTCATTTTCAATAATGTATCCCTTGTAAATCTTAAATCTCAAATTGAGTATAAATTAGCTTATAACTTACTGATTAAGTAAGAAACTCCATTTTCAATAATGTTTCCCTTGTAAATCCTAAAACTCAAATTGAGTGTAAATTAACTTATAACTTACTGATTAAGAAATAAACTCCATTTTCAATAATCTATCCTTTTGAAATCCTTAAACTCAACTTATGTGTAAATAAGCTTATAACCTAGTAATTAAGGAAGAAATTCCATTTTCAATAATGTATCCCTTGTAAATCTTAAATCTCAAATTGAGTGTAAATTAGCTTATAACTTACTAATTAAGGAAGAAACTCCATTTTCAATAATGTTTCCCTTGTAAATCCTAAAACTCAAATTGATTGTAAATTAGCTTATAACTTACTGATTAAGGAAGAAACTCCATTTACAATAATGTATCCTTTTGAAATCCTTAAACTCAACTTATGTGTAAATAAGCTTATAACTTAGTGATTAAAGAAGAAATTCCATTATCAACAATGTATCCCTTGTAAATCTTAAATCTCAAATTGAGTGTAAATTAGCTTATAACTTAGTGATTAAGGAAGAAACTCCATTTTCAATAATGTTTCCCTTTAAAATATTAAAACTCAAATTGAGTGTAAATTAGCTTATAACTTAGTGATTAAGGAAGAAACTCCATTTTCAATAATGTATCCTTTTACAATCTTAAAACTCAAATTGAGTGTAAATTAGCTTATAACTTAGTGATTAACGAAGAAACTCCATTTTCAATAATGTTTCCCTTCTAAATCCTAAAACTCAAATTGAGTGTAAATTATCTTATAACTTACTGATTAAGGAAGAAACTCCATTTTCAATAATCTATCCTTTAGAAATCCTTAAACTCAACTTATGTGTAAATAAGCTTATAACTTAGTGATTAAGGAAGAAATTCCATTTTCAATAATGTATCCCTTGTAAATCCTAAATCTCAAATTGAGTGTAAATTAGCTTATAACTTAGTGATTAAGGAAGAAATCCATTTTCAATAATGTATCCTTTTACAATCTTAAAACTCAAATTGAGTGTAAATTAGATTAAAACTTAGTGATCAAGGAAGAAACTCCATTTCCAATAATGTTTCCCTTGTAGATCCTAAAACTCAAATTGAGTGTAAATTAGCCTATAACTTACTGATTAAGGATGAAACTCCATTTTCAATAATCTATCCTTTTGAAATCCTTAAACTCATCTTATGTGTAAATAAGATTATAACTTAGTGATTAAGGAAGAAATCCATTTTCAATAATGTATCCTTTTACAATCTTAAAACTCAAATTGAGTGTAAATTAGGTTATAACTTACTGATTAAGGAAAAACTCCATTTTCAATAATGTTTCCCTTGTAAATCCTAAAACTCAAATTGGTGTAAATTAGCTTATAACTTAGTGATTAAGGAATAAACTCCATTTTCAATAATGTTTCCCTTGTAAATACTAAAACTCAAATTGAGTGTAAATTAGCTTATAACTTACTGATTAAGGAAGAAACTCAATTTTCAATAATCTATCCTTTAGAAATCCTTAAACTCAACTTATGTGTAAATAAGCTTATAACTTAGTGATTAAGGAAGAAATTCCATTTTCAATAATGTATCCATTGTAAATCTTAAATCTCAATTTGAGTGTAAATTAGCTCATAACATACTGATTAAGGAAGAAACTCCATTTTCAATAATGTTTCCCTTGTAAATCCTAAAACTCAAATTGAGTGTAAATTAGCTTATAACTTACTGATTAAGGAAGAAACTCCATTTTCAATAATCTATCCTTTTGAAATCCTTAAACTCAACTTATGTGTAAATAAGCTTATAACTTAGTGATTAAGGAAGAAATTCCATTTTCAATAATGTATCCCTTGTAAATCTTAAATCTCAAATTGAGTGTAAATTAGCTTATAACTTAGTGATTAAGGAAGAAACTCCATTTTCAATAATTTTTCCCTTGTAAATCCTAAAACTCAAATTGAGTGTAAATTAGCTTATAACTTACTGATTAAGGAAGAAACTCCATCAATAATATATCCTTTTGAAATCCTTAAACTCAACTTATGTGTAAATAAGCTTATAACTTAGTGATTAAGGAAGAAATTTCATTTTCAATAATGTATCCCTTGTAAATCTTAAATCTCAAATTGAGTATAAATTAGCTTATAACTTACTGATTAAGTAAGAAACTCCATTTTCAATAATGTTTCCCTTGTAAATCCTAAAACTCAAATTGAGTGTAAATTAACTTATAACTTACTGATTAAGAAATAAACTCTATTTTCAATAATCTATCCTTTTGAAATCCTTAAACTCAACTTATGTGTAAATAAGCTTATAACCTAGTAATTAAGGAAGAAATTCCATTTTCAATAATGTATCCCTTGTAAATCTTAAATCTCAAATTTAGTGTAAATTAGCTTATAACTTACTAATTAAGGAAGAAACTCCATTTTCAATAATGTTTCCCTTGTAAATCCTAAAACTCAAATTTATTGTAAATTAGCTTATAACTTACTGATTAAGGAAGAAACTCCATTTTCAATAATGTATCCTTTTGAAATCCTTAAACTCAACTTATGTGTAAATAAGCTTATAACTTAGTGATTAAAGAAGAAATTCCATTTTCAACAATGTATCCCTTGTAAATCTTAAATCTCAAATTGAGTGTAAATTAGCTTATAACTTAGTGATTAAGGAAGAAACTCCATTTTCAATAATGTTTCCCTTTAAAATATTAAAACTCAAATTGAGTGTAAATTAGCTTATAACTTAGTGATTAAGGAAGAAACTCCATTTTCAATAATGTATCCTTTTACAATCTTAAAACTCAAATTGAGTGTAAATTAGCTTATAACTTAATGATTAAGGAATAAACTCCATTTTCAATAATGTTTCCCTTGTAAATACTAAAACTCAAATTGAGTGTAAATTAGCTTATAACTTACTGATTAAGGAAGAAACTCCATCAATAATATATCCTTTTGAAATCCTTAAACTCAACTTATGTGTAAATAAGCTTATAACTTAGTGATTAAGGAAGAAATTTCATTTTCAATAATGTATCCCTTGTAAATCTTAAATCTCAAATTGAGTATAAATTAGCTTATAACTTACTGATTAAGTAAGAAACTCCATTTTCAATAATGTTTCCCTTGTAAATCCTAAAACTCAAATTGAGTGTAAATTAACTTATAACTTACTGATTAAGAAATAAACTCCATTTTCAATAATCTATCCTTTTGAAATCCTTAAACTCAACTTATGTGTAAATAAGCTTATAACCTAGTAATTAAGGAAGAAATTCCATTTTCAATAATGTATCCCTTGTAAATCTTAAATCTCAAATTGAGTGTAAATTAGCTTATAACTTAGTGATTAAGGAAGAAACTCCATTTTCAATAATGTTTCCCTTGTAAATCCTAAAACTCAAATTGATTGTAAATTAGCTTATAACTTACTGATTAAGGAAGAAACTCCATTTTCAATAATCTATCCTTTTGAAATCCTTAAACTCAACTTATGTGTAAATAAGCTTATAACTTAGTGATTAAAGAAGAAATTCCATTATCAACAATGTATCCCTTGTAAATCTTAAATCTCAAATTGAGTGTAAATTAGCTTATAACTTAGTGATTAAGGAAGAAACTCCATTTTCAATAATGTTTCCCTTTAAAATATTAAAACTCAAATTGAGTGTAAATTAGCTTATAACTTAGTGATTAAGGAAGAAACTCCATTTTCAATAATGTATCCTTTTACAATCTTAAAACTCAAATTGAGTGTAAATTAGCTTATAACTTAATGATTAAGGAATAAACTCCATTTTCAATAATGTTTCCCTTGTAAATACTAAAACTCAAATTGAGTGTAAATTAGCTTATAACTTACTGATTAAGGAAGAAACTCCATTTTCAATAATCTATCCTTTTGAAATCCTTAAACTCAACTTATGTGTAAATAAGCTTATAACTTAGTGATTAAGGAAGAAATTCCATTTTCAATAATGTATCCCTTGTAAATCTTAAATCTCAAATTGAGTGTAAATTAGCTTATAACTTAGTGATTAAGGAAGAAACTCCATTTTCAATAATGTTTCCCTTCTAAATCCTAAAACTCAAATTGAGTGTAAATTATCTTATAACTTACTGATTAAGGAAGAAACTCCATTTTCAATAATCTATCCTTTAGAAATCCTTAAACTCAACTTATGTGTAAATAAGCTTATAACTTAGTGATTAAGGAAGAAATTCCATTTTCAATAATGTATCCCTTGTAAATCCTAAATCTCAAATTGAGTGTAAATTAGCTTATAACTTAGTGATTAAGGAAGAAATCCATTTTCAATAATGTATCCTTTTACAATCTTAAAACTCAAATTGAGTGTAAATTAGATTAAAACTTAGTGATCAAGGAAGAAACTCCATTTCCAATAATGTTTCCCTTGTAGATCCTAAAACTCAAATTGAGTGTAAATTAGCCTATAACTTACTGATTAAGGATGAAACTCCATTTTCAATAATCTATCCTTTTGAAATCCTTAAACTCATCTTATGTGTAAATAAGATTATAACTTAGTGATTAAGGAAGAAATCAATTTTCAATAATGTATCCTTTTACAATCTTAAAACTCAAATTGAGTGTAAATTAGGTTATAACTTACTGATTAAGGAAAAACTCCATTTTCAATAATGTTTCCCTTGTAAATCCTAAAACTCAAATTGGTGTAAATTAGCTTATAACTTAGTGATTAAGGAATAAACTCCATTTTCAATAATGTTTCCCTTGTAAATACTAAAACTCAAATTGAGTGTAAATTAGCTTATAACTTACTGATTAAGGAAGAAACTCCATTTTCAATAATCTATCCTTTAGAAATCCTTAAACTCAACTTATGTGTAAATAAGCTTATAACTTAGTGATTAAGGAAGAAATTCCATTTTCAATAATGTATCCCTTGTAAATCTTAAATCTCAATTTGAGTGTAAATTAGCTCATAACATACTGATTAAGGAAGAAACTCCATTTTCAATAATGTTTCCCTTGTAAATACTAAAACTCAAATTGAGTGTAAATTAGCTTATAACTTACTGATTATGGAAGAAACTCCATTTTCAATAATCTATCCTTTTGAAATCCTTAAACTCAACTTATGTGTAAATAAGCTTATAACTTAGTGATTAAGGAAGAAATTCCATTTTCAATAATGTATCCCTTGTAAATCTTAAATCTCAAATTGAGTGTAAATTAGCTTATAACTTAGTGATTAAGGAAGAAACTCCATTTTCAATAATTTTTCCCTTGTAAATCCTAAAACTCAAATTGAGTGTAAATTAGCTTATAACTTACTGATTAAGGAAGAAACTCCATCAATAATATATCCTTTTGAAATCCTTAAACTCAACTTATTTGTAAATAAGCTTATAACTTAGTGATTAAGGAAGAAATTTCATTTTCAATAATGTATCCCTTGTAAATCTTAAATTGAGTATAAATTAGCTTATAACTTACTGATTAAGTAAGAAACTCCATTTTCAATAATGTTTCCCTTGTAAATCCTAAAACTCAAATTGAGTGTAAATTAACTTATAACTTACTGATTAAGAAATAAACTCCATTTTCAATAATCTATCCTTTTGAAATCCTTAAACTCAACTTATGTGTAAATAAGCTTATAACCTAGTAATTAAGGAAGAAATTCCATTTTCAATAATGTATCCCTTGTAAATCTTAAATCTCAAATTGAGTGTAAATTAGCTTATAACTTACTAATTAAGGAAGAAACTCCATTTTCAATAATGTTTCCCTTGTAAATCCTAAAACTCAAATTGATTGTAAATTAGCTTATAACTTACTGATTAAGAAAGAAACTCCATTTTCAATAATGTATCCTTTTGAAATCCTTAAACTCAACTTATGTGTAAATAAGCTTATAACTTAGTGATTAAAGAAGAAATTCCATTTTCAACAATGTATCCCTTGTAAATCTTAAATCTCAAATTGAGTGTAAATTAGCTTATAACTTAGTGATTAAGGAAGAAACTCCATTTTCAATAATGTTTCCCTTTAAAATATTAAAACTCAAATTGAGTGTAAATTAGCTTATAACTTAGTGATTAAGGAAGAAACTCCATTTTCAATAATGTATCCTTTTACAATCTTAAAACTCAAATTGAGTGTAAATTAGCTTATAACTTAATGATTAAGGAATAAACTCCATTTTCAATAATGTTTCCCTTGTAAATACTAAAACTCAAATTGAGTGTAAATTAGCTTATAACTTACTGATTAAGGAAGAAACTCCATTTTCAATAATCTATCCTTTTGAAATCCTTAAACTCAACTTATGTGTAAATAAGCTTATAACTTAGTGATTAAGGAAGAAATTCCATTTTCAATAATGTATCCCTTGTAAATCTTAAATCTCAAATTGAGTGTAAATTAGCTTATAACTTAGTGATTATGGAAGAAACTCCATTTTCAATAATGTTTCCCTTGTAAATCATAAAACTCAAATTGAGTGTAAATTAACTTATAACTAACTAATTAAGGAAGAAACTCCATTTTCAATAATCTATCCTTTTGAAATCCTTAAACTCAACTTATGTGTAAATAAGCTTAAAACTTAGTGATTAAAGAAGAAATTCCATTTTCAACAATGTATCCCTTGTAAATCTTAAATCTCAAATTTAGTGTAAATTAGCTTATAACTTAGTGATTAAGGAAGAAACTCCATTTTCAATAATGTTTCCCTTGTAAATTCTAAAACTCAAATTGAGTGTAAATTAGCTTATAACTTACTGATTAAGGAAGAAACTCCATTTTCAATAATCTATCCTTTTGAAATCCTTAAACTCAACTTATGTGTAAATAAGCTTATAACTTAGTGATTAAGGAAGAAATTCCATTTTCAATAATGTAGCCCTTGTAAATCTTAAATCTCAAATTGAGTGTAATTTAGCTTATAACTTAGTGATTAAGGAAGAAACTCCATTTTCAATAATTTTTCCCTTGTAAATCCTAAAACTCAAATTGAGTGTAAATTAGCTTATAACATACTGATTAAGGAAGAAACTCCATCAATAATATATCCTTTTGAAATCCTTAAACTCAACTTATGTGTAAATAAGCTTATAACTTAGTGATTAAGGAAGAAATTTCATTTTCAATAATGTATCCCTTGTAAATCTTAAATCTCAATTGAGTATAAATTAGCTTATAACTTACTGATTAAGTAAGAAACTCCATTTTCAATAATGTTTCCCTTGTAAATCCTAAAACTCAAATTGAGTGTAAATTAGCTTATAACTTACTGATTAAGAAATAAACTCCATTTTCAATAATCTATCCTTTTGAAATCCTTAAACTCAACTTATGTGTAAATAAGCTTATAACCTAGTAATTAAGGAAGAAATTCCATTTTCAATAATGTATCCCTTGTAAATCTTAAATCTCAAATTGAGTGTAAATTAGCTTATAACTTAGTGATTAAGGAAGAAACTCCATTTTCAATAATGTTTCCCTTGTAAATCCTAAAACTCAAATTGATTGTAAATTAGCTTATAACTTACTGATTAAGGAAGAAACTCCATTTTCAATAATGTATCCTTTTGAAATCCTTAAACTCAACTTATGTGTAAATAAGCTTATAACTTAGTGATTAAAGAAGAAATTCCAGTTTCAACAATGTATCCCTTGTAAATCTTATATCTCAAATTGAGTGTAAATTAGCTTATAACTTAGTGATTAAGGAAGAAACTCCATTTTCAATAATGTTTCCCTTTAAAATATTAAAACTCAAATTGAGTGTAAATTAGTTTATAACTTAGTGATTAAGGAAGAAACTCCATTTTCAATATTGTATCCTTTTACAATCTTAAAACTCAAATTGAGTGTAAATTAGCTTATAACTTAGTGATTAAAGAATAAACTCCATTTTCAATAATGTTTCCCTTGTAAATCCTAAAACTCAAATTGAGTGTAAATTAGCTTATAACTTACTGATTAAGGAAGAAACTCCATTTTCAATAATCTATCCTTTTGAAATCCTTAAACTCAACTTATGTGTAAATAAGCTTATAACTTAGTGATTAAGGAAGAAATTCCATTTTCAATAATGTATCCCTTGTAAATCTTAAATCTCAAATTGAGTGTAAATTAGCTTATAACTTAGTGATTAAGGAAGAAACTCCATTTTCAATAATGTTTCCCTTGTAAATCCTAAAACTCAAATTGAGTGTAAATTAACTTATAACTTACTAATTAAGGAAGAAACTCCATTTTCAATAATCTATCCTTTTGAAATCCTTAAACTCAACTTATGTGTAAATAAGCTTAAAACTTAGTGATTAAAGAAGAAATTCCATTTTCAACAATGTATCCCTTGTAAATCTTAAATCTCAAATTGAGTGTAAATTAGCTTATAACTTAGTGATTAAGGAAGAAACTCCATTTTCAATAATGTATCCCTTTAAAATATTAAAACTCAAATTGAGTGTAAATTAGCTTATAACTTAGTGATTAAGGAAGAAACTCCATTTTCAATAATGTATCCTTTTACAATCTTAAAACTCAAATTGAGTGTAAATTAGCTTATAACTTAGTGATTAAGGAATAAACTCCATTTTCAATAATGTTTCCCTTGTAAATACTAAAACTCAAATTGAGTGTAAATTAGCTTATAACTTACTGATTAAGGAAGAAACTCCATTTTCAATAATCTATCCTTTTGAAATCCTTAAACTCAACTTATGTGTAAATAAGCTTATAACTTAGTGATTAAGGAAGAAATTCCATTTTCAATAATGTATCCCTTGTAAATCTTAAATCTCAAATTGAGTGTAAATTAGCTTATAACTTAGTGATTAAGGAAGAAACTCCATTTTCAATAATGTTTCCCTTGTAAATCATAAAACTCAAATTGAGTGTAAATTAGCTTATAACTTACTGATTAAGGAAGAAACTCCATTTTCAATAATCTATCCTTTTGAAATCCTTAAACTCAACTTATGTGTAAATAAGCTTAAAACTTAGTGATTAAGGAAGAAATTCCATTTTCAATAATGTATCCCTTGTAAATCTTAAATCTCAAATTTAGTGTAAATTAGCTTATAACTTAGTGATTAAGGAAGAAACTCCATTTTCAATAATGTTTCCCTTGTAAATCCTAAAACTCAAATTGAGTGTAAATTAGCTTATAACTTACTGATTAAGGAAGAAACTCCATTTTCAATAATCTATCCTTTTGAAATCCTTAAACTCAACTTATGTGTAAATAAGCTTATAACTTAGTGATTAAGGAAGAAATTCCATTTTCAATAATGTAGCCCTTGTAAATCTTAAATCTCAAATTGAGTGTAATTTAGCTTATAACTTAGTGATTAAGGAAGAAACTCCATTTTCAATAATTTTTCCCTTGTAAATCCTAAAACTCAAATTGAGTGTAAATTAGCTTATAACATACTGATTAAGGAAGAAACTCCATCAATAATATATCCTTTTGAAATCCTTAAACTCAACTTATGTGTAAATAAGCTTATAACTTAGTGATTAAGGAAGAAATTTCATTTTCAATAATGTATCCCTTGTAAATCTTAAATCTCAATTGAGTATAAATTAGCTTATAACTTACTGATTAAGTAAGAAACTCCATTTTCAATAATGTTTCCCTTGTAAATCCTAAAACTCAAATTGAGTGTAAATTAGCTTATAACTTACTGATTAAGAAATAAACTCCATTTTCAATAATCTATCCTTTTGAAATCCTTAAACTCAACTTATGTGTAAATAAGCTTATAACCTAGTAATTAAGGAAGAAATTCCATTTTTATTCCCTTGTAAATCTTAAATCTCAAATTGAGTGTAAATTAGCTTATAACTTACTAATTAAGGAAGAAACTCCATTTTCAATAATGTTTCCCTTGTAAATCCTAAAACTCAAATTGATTGTAAATTAGCTTATAACTTACTGAATAAGGAAGAAACTCCATTTTCAATAATGTATCCTTTTGAAATCCTTAAACTCAACTTATGTGTAAATAAGCTTATAACTTAGTGATTAAAGAAGAAATTCCATTTTCAACAATGTATCCCTTGTAAATCTTATATCTCAAATTGAGTGTAAATTAGCTTATAACTTAGTGATTAAGGAAGAAACTCCATTTTCAATAATGTTTCCCTTTAAAATATTAAAACTCAAATTGAGTGTAAATTAGTTTATAACTTAGTGATTAAGGAAGAAACTCCATTTTCAATATTGTATCCTTTTACAATCTTAAAACTCAAATTGAGTGTAAATTAGCTTATAACTTAGTGATTAAAGAATAAACTCCATTTTCAATAATGTTTCCCTTGTAAATCCTAAAACTCAAATTGAGTGTAAATTAGCTTATAACTTACTGATTAAGGAAGAAACTCCATTTTCAATAATCTATCCTTTTGAAATCCTTAAACTCAACTTATGTGTAAATAAGCTTATAACTTAGTGATTAAGGAAGAAATTCCATTTTCAATAATGTATCCCTTGTAAATCTTAAATCTCAAATTGAGTGTAAATTAGCTTATAACTTAGTGATTAAGGAAGAAACTCCATTTTCAATAATGTTTCCCTTGTAAATCCTAAAACTCAAATTGAGTGTAAATTAGCTTATAACTTACTAATTAAGGAAGAAACTCCATTTTCAATAATCTATCCTTTTGAAATCCTTAAACTCAACTTATGTGTAAATAAGCTTAAAACTTAGTGATTAAAGAAGAAATTCCATTTTCAACAATGTATCCCTTGTAAATCTTAAATCTCAAATTGAGTGTAAATTAGCTTATAACTTAGTGATTAAGGAAGAAACTCCATTTTCAATAATGTTTCCCTTTAAAATATTAAAACTCAAATTGAGTGTAAATTAGCTTATAACTTAGTGATTAAGGAAGAAACTCCATTTTCAATAATGTATCCTTTTACAATCTTAAAACTCAAATTGAGTGTAAATTAGCTTATAACTTAATGATTAAGGAATAAACTCCATTTTCAATAATGTTTCCCTTGTAAATCCTAAAACTCAAATTGAGTGTAAATTAGCTTATAACTTACTGATTAAGGAAGAAACTCCATTTTCAATAATCTATCCTTTTGAAATCCTTAAACTCAACTTATGTGTAAATAAGCTTATAACTTAGTGATTAAGGAAGAAATTCCATTTTCAATAATGTATCCCTTGTAAATCTTAAATCTCAAATTGAGTGTAAATTAGCTTATAACTTAGTGATTAAGGAAGAAACTCCATTTTCAATAATGTTTCCCTTGTAAATCATAAAACTCAAATTGAGTGTAAATTAACTTATAACTTAGTGATTAAGGAAGAAACTCCATTTTCAATAATCTATCCTTTTGAAATCCTTAAACTCAACTTATGTGTAAATAAGCTTAAAACTTAGTGATTAAAGAAGAAATTCCATTTTCAACAATGTATCCCTTGTAAATCTTAAATCTCAAATTTAGTGTAAATTAGCTTATAACTTAGTGATTAAGGAAGAAACTCCATTTTCAATAATGTTTCCCTTGTAAATCCTAAAACTCAAATTGAGTGTAAATTAGCTTATAACTTACTGATTAAGGAAGAAACTCCATTTTCAATAATCTATCCTTTTGAAATCCTTAAACTCAACTTATGTGTAAATAAGCTTATAACTTAGTGATTAAGGAAGAAATTCCATTTTCAATAATGTAGCCCTTGTAAATCTTAAATCTCAAATTGAGTGTAATTTAGCTTATAACTTAGTGATTAAGGAAGAAACTCCATTTTCAATAATTTTTCCCTTGTAAATCCTAAAACTCAAATTGAGTGTAAATTAGCTTATAACATACTGATTAAAGAAGAAACTCCATCAATAATATATCCTTTTGAAATCCTTAAACTCAACTTATGTGTAAATAAGCTTATAACTTAGTGATTAAGGAAGAAATTTCATTTTCAATAATGTATCCCTTGTAAATCTTAAATCTCAATTGAGTATAAATTAGCTTATAACTTACTGATTAAGTAAGAAACTCCATTTTCAATAATGTTTCCCTTGTAAATCCTAAAACTCAAATTGAGTGTAAATTAGCTTATAACTTACTGATTAAGAAATAAACTCCATTTTCAATAATCTATCCTTTTGAAATCCTTAAACTCAACTTATGTGTAAATAAGCTTATAACCTAGTAATTAAGGAAGAAATTCCATTTTCAATAATGTATCCCTTGTAAATCTTAAATCTCAAATTGAGTGTAAATTAGCTTATAACTTACTAATTAAGGAAGAAACTCCATTTTCAATAATGTTTCCCTTGTAAATCCTAAAACTCAAATTGATTGTAAATTAGCTTATAACTTACTGAATAAGGAAGAAACTCCATTTTCAATAATGTATCCTTTTGAAATCCTTAAACTCAACTTATGTGTAAATAAGCTTATAACTTAGTGATTAAAGAAGAAATTCCATTTTCAACAATGTATCCCTTGTAAATCTTATATCTCAAATTGAGTGTAAATTAGCTTATAACTTAGTGATTAAGGAAGAAACTCCATTTTCAATAATGTTTCCCTTTTAAATATTAAAACTCAAATTGAGTGTAAATTAGCTTATAACTTAGTGATTAAGGAAGAAACTCCATTTTCAATATTGTATCCTTTTACAATCTTAAAACTCAAATTGAGTGTAAATTAGCTTATAACTTAGTGATTAAAGAATAAACTCCATTTTCAATAATGTTTTCCTTGTAAATACTAAAACTCAAATTGAGTGTAAATTAGCTTATAACTTACTGATTAAGGAAGAAACTCCATTTTCAATAATCTATCCTTTTGAAATCCTTAAACTCAACTTATGTGTAAATAAGCTTATAACTTAGTGATTAAGGAAGAAATTCCATTTTCAATAATGTATCCCTTGTAAATCTTAAATCTCAAATTGAGTGTAAATTAGCTTATAACTTAGTGATTAAGGAAGAAACTCCATTTTCAATAATGTTTCCCTTGTAAATCCTAAAACTCAAATTGAGTGTAAATTAACTTATAACTTACTAATTAAGGAAGAAACTCCATTTTCAATAATCTATCCTTTTGAAATCCTTAAACTCAACTTATAGGTAAATAAGCTTAAAACTTAGTGATTAAAGAAGAAATTCCATTTTCAACAATGTATCCCTTGTAAATCTTAAATCTCAAAATTGAGTGTAAATTAGCTTATAACTTAGTGATTAAGGAAGAAACTCCATTTTCAATAATGTTTCCCTTTAAAATATTAAAACTCAAATTGAGTGTAAATTAGCTTATAACTTAGTGATTAAGGAAGAAACTCCATTTTCAATAATGTATCCTTTTACAATCTTAAAACTCAAATTGAGTGTAAATTAGCTTATAACTTAATGATTAAGGAATAAACTCCATTTTCAATAATGTTTCCCTTGTAAATACTAAAACTCAAATTGAGTGTAAATTAGCTTATAACTTACTGATTAAGGAAGAAACTCCATTTTCAATAATCTATCCTTTTGAAATCCTTAAACTCAACTTATGTGTAAATAAGCTTATAACTTAGTGATTAAGGAAGAAATTCCATTTTCAATAATGTATCCCTTGTAAATCTTAAATCTCAAATTGAGTGTAAATTAGCTTATAACTTAGTGATTAAGGAAGAAACTCCATTTTCAATAATGTTTCCCTTGTAAATCATAAAACTCAAATTGAGTGTAAATTAACTTATAACTTACTAATTAAGGAAGAAACTCCATTTTCAATAATCTATCCTTTTGAAATCCTTAAACTCAACTTATGTGTAAATAAGCTTAAAACTTAGTGATTAAAGAAGAAATTCCATTTTCAACAATGTATCCCTTGTAAATCTTAAATCTCAAATTTAGTGTAAATTAGCTTATAACTTAGTGATTAAGGAAGAAACTCCATTTTCAATAATGTTTCCCTTGTAAATTCTAAAACTCAAATTGAGTGTAAATTAGCTTATAACTTACTGATTAAGGAAGAAACTCCATTTTCAATAATCTATCCTTTAGAAATCCTTAAACTCAACTTATGTGTAAATAAGCTTATAACTTAGTGCACGTAAAAGATATTTTATAAAAATAAAAGGAAAAAAGAACGTCCCACAACCCGGGACTAGGATAAAAGGAAAGAGTGGGCCTCATTAAAAACCTCACCGTAAACCTCCCTTGAGGATAAACCGGTGTAGGCGAAAAAGAGTTGCCAACCACTCCTACCCCTCATCCAGAAATAGGAATAGCCCAGAATACAAGGCAAGAAGAGTGCAATCCCAGCTCGGCGAACTAGAAAGATTGCAACCCGTGACCAAGCTCTCAGCCCCATGGACTGAATAGAGACTGGCCCAAAACAAACCACAAAAAATAGTGACAAGGTTCCAAACAAACCAAAAAGAAACCACAACCAAAACAAAAATCCATCTGAAGCTAAGAACGACAATAAATAGTATACAAGTCCTCATGTAAAGCATGACGAATGCCGTCCGGAGGAGTATCGAGCCACACTCGCCGAGTCCTCAATTTAGCCAGACCATCCGCCACCCTGTTTCCTTCCCGCCAAATGTGAGTAAAAGAAATTTCCATGTCTTTCATAAAAAACTGTATCTGAGACCAAAATGCCCTGAGTTTCCAAGGAATCAAAGGTGTAGATCCCTTCATAGTGCTAATCGCAAGAGTGGAGTCAGACTCAACCCAAAGGTACCTCCAACCTTTGTGATATGCAAATTCAATGGCCAAAAGGATAGCAGCAATCTCCGCCTCCAGAGCAAATCCAAGACCACATGGAAAACAGAACGCCGCCAAGAAAGCCCCCCTCGAATCGCGGAAAGCCGCGGCCGCATGCATTACGCCCGGGGCAGTCAAGACACTGCCAT
The DNA here is from genome assembly GCA_947034835.1 of Ballota nigra. Taxonomy (NCBI): domain Eukaryota; kingdom Viridiplantae; phylum Streptophyta; class Magnoliopsida; order Lamiales; family Lamiaceae; genus Ballota; species Ballota nigra. Next base: position 31,403,409 of record OX344724.1, read on the forward strand.
CCGTGTTGACCTTCCACCTACCAGCGGGCGGAGGCAACCAGCGGAAGGTAAACGAGGGGCGTGGGGGTGTACAGCGTGGATGATAAGCTTATAACTTAGTGATTAAGGAAGAAATTCCATTTTCAATAATGTATCCCTTGTAAATCCTAAATCTCAAATTGAGTTTAAATTAGCTTATAACTTAGTGATTAAGGAAGAAACTCCATTTTCAATAATGTATCCTTTTACAATCTTAAAACTCAAATTGAGTGTAAATTAGCTTATAACTTAGTGATTAAGGAAGAAACTCCATTTTCAATAATGTTTCCCTTCTAAATCCTAAAACTCAAATTGAGTGTAAATTATTTTATAACTTACTGATTAAGGAAGAAACTCCATTTTCAATAATCTATCCTTTAGAAATCCTTAAACTCAACTTATGTGTAAATAAGCTTATAACTTAGTGATTAAGGAAGAAATTCCATTTACAATAATGTATCCCTTGTAAATCCTAAATCTCAAATTGAGTGTAAATTAGCTTATAACTTAGTGATTAAGGAAGAAATCCATTTTCAATAATGTATCCTTTTACAATCTTAAAACTCAAATTGAGTGTAAATTAGCTTATAACTTAGTGATCAAGGAAGAAACTCCATTTCCAATAATGTTTCCCTTGTAGATCCTAAAACTCAAATTGAGTGTAAATTAGCCTATAACTTACTGATTAAGGATGAAACTCCATTTTCAATAATCTATCCTTTTGAAATCCTTAAACTCAACTTATGTGTAAATAAGATTATAACTTAGTGATTAAGGAAGAAATCCATTTTCAATAATGTATCCTTTTACAATCTTAAAACTCAAATTGAGTGTAAATTAGGTTATAACTTACTGATTAAGGAAAAACTCCATTTTCAATAATGTATCCCTTGTAAATCCTAAAACTCAAATTGGTGTAAATTAGCTTATAACTTAGTGATTAAGGAATAAACTCCATTTTCAATAATGTTTCCCTTGTAAATACTAAAACTCAAATTGAGTGTAAATTAGCTTATAACTTACTGATTAAGGAAGAAACTCCATTTTCAATAATCTATCCTTTAGAAATCCTTAAACTCAACTTATGTGTAAATAAGCTTATAACTTAGTGATTAAGGAAGAAATTCCATTTTCAATAATGTATCCCTTGTAAATCTTAAATCTCAATTTGAGTGTAAATTAGCTCATAACATACTGATTAAGGAAGAAACTCCATTTTCAATAATGTTTCCCTTGTAAATACTAAAACTCAAATTGAGTGTAAATTAGCTTATAACTTAGTGATTAAGGAAGAAACTCCATTTTCAATAATCTATCCTTTTGAAATCCTTAAACTCAACTTATGTGTAAATAAGCTTATAACTTAGTGATTAAGAAAGAAATTCCATTTTCAATAATGTATCCCTTGTAAATCTTAAATCTCAAATTGAGTGTAAATTAGCTTATAACTTAGTGATTAAGGAAGAAACTCCATTTTCAATAATGTATCTCTTGTAAATCCTAAAACTCAAATTGAGTGTAAATTAGCTTATAACTTACTGATTAAGGAAGAAACTCCATCAATAATATATCCTTTTGAAATCCTTAAACTCAACTTATGTGTAAATAAGCTTATAACTTAGTGATTAAGGAAGAAATTTCATTTTCAATAATGTATCCCTTGTAAATCTTAAATCTCAAATTGAGTATAAATTAGCTTATAACTTACTGATTAAGTAAGAAACTCCATTTTCAATAATGTTTCCCTTGTAAATCCTAAAACTCAAATTGAGTGTAAATTAACTTATAACTTACTGATTAAGAAATAAACTCCATTTTCAATAATCTATCCTTTTGAAATCCTTAAACTCAACTTATGTGTAAATAAGCTTATAACCTAGTAATTAAGGAAGAAATTCCATTTTCAATAATGTATCCCTTGTAAATCTTAAATCTCAAATTGAGTGTAAATTAGCTTATAACTTAGTGATTAAGGAAGAAACTCCATTTTCAATAATGTTTCCCTTGTAAATCCTAAAACTCAAATTGATTGTAAATTAGCTTATAACTTACTGATTAAGGAAGAAACTCCATTTTCAATAATCTATCCTTTTGAAATCCTTAAACTCAACTTATGTGTAAATAAGCTTATAACTTAGTGATTAAAGAAGAAATTCCATTTTCAACAATGTATCCCTTGTAAATCTTATATCTCAAATTGAGTGTAAATTAGCTTATAACTTAGTGATTAAGGAAGAAACTCCATTTTCAATAATGTTTCCCTTTAAAATATTAAAACTCAAATTGAGTGTAAATTAGTTTATAACTTAGTGATTAAGGAAGAAACTCCATTTTCAATATTGTATCCTTTTACAATCTTAAAACTCAAATTGAGTGTAAATTAGCTTATAACTTAGTGATTAAAGAATAAACTCCATTTTCAATAATGTTTTCCTTGTAAATCCTAAAACTCAAATTGAGTGTAAATTAGCTTATAACTTACTGATTAAGGAAGAAACTCCATTTTCAATAATCTATCCTTTTGAAATCCTTAAACTCAACTTATGTGTAAATAAGCTTATAACTTAGTGATTAAGGAAGAAATTCCATTTTCAATAATGTATCCCTTGTAAATCTTAAATCTCAAATTGAGTGTAAATTAGCTTATAACTTAGTGATTAAGGAAGAAACTCCATTTTCAATAATGTTTCCCTTGTAAATCCTAAAACTCAAATTGAGTGTAAATTAACTTATAACTTACTAATTAAGGAAGAAACTCCATTTTCAATAATCTATCCTTTTGAAATCCTTAAACTCAACTTATGGGTAAATAAGCTTAAAACTTAGTGATTAAAGAAGAAATTCCATTTTCAACAATGTATCCCTTGTAAATCTTAAATCTCAAAATTGAGTGTAAATTAGCTTATAACTTAGTGATTAAGGAAGAAACTCCATTTTCAATAATGTTTCCCTTTAAAATATTAAAACTCAAATTGAGTGTAAATTAGCTTATAACTTAGTGATTAAGGAAGAAACTCCATTTTCAATAATGTATCCTTTTACAATCTTAAAACTCAAATTGAGTGTAAATTAGCTTATAACTTAATGATTAAGGAATAAACTCCATTTTCAATAATGTTTCCCTTGTAAATACTAAAACTCAAATTGAGTGTAAATTAGCTTATAACTTACTGATTAAGGAAGAAACTCCATTTTCAATAATCTATCCTTTTGAAATCCTTAAACTCAACTTATGTGTAAATAAGCTTATAACTTAGTGATTAAGGAAGAAATTCCATTTTCAATAATGTATCCCTTGTAAATCTTAAATCTCAAATTGAGTGTAAATTAGCTTATAACTTAGTGATTAAGGAAGAAACTCCATTTTCAATAATGTTTCCCTTGTAAATCATAAAACTCAAATTGAGTGTAAATTAACTTATAACTTACTAATTAAGGAAGAAACTCCATTTTCAATAATCTATCCTTTTGAAATCCTTAAACTCAACTTATGTGTAAATAAGCTTAAAACTTAGTGATTAAAGAAGAAATTCCATTTTCAACAATGTATCCCTTGTAAATCTTAAATCTCAAATTTAGTGTAAATTAGCTTATAACTTAGTGATTAAGGAAGAAACTCCATTTTCAATAATGTTTCCCTTGTAAATTCTAAAACTCAAATTGAGTGTAAATTAGCTTATAACTTACTGATTAAGGAAGAAACTCCATTTTCAATAATCTATCCTTTAGAAATCCTTAAACTCAACTTATGTGTAAATAAGCTTATAACTTAGTGCACGTAAAAGATATTTTATAAAAATAAAAGGAAAAAGAACGTCCCACAACCCGGGACTAGGATAAAAGGAAAGAGTGGGCCTCATTAAAAACCTCACCGTAAACCTCCCTTGAGGATAAACCGGTGTAGGCGAAAAAGAGTTGCCAACCACTCCTACCCCTCATCCAGAAATAGGAATAGCCCAGAATACAAGGCAAGAAGAGTGCAATCCCAGCTCGGCGAACTAGAAAGATTGCAACCCGTGACCAAGCTCTCAGCCCCATGGACTGAATAGAGACTGGCCCAAAACAAACCACAAAAAATAGTGACAAGGTTCCAAACAAACCAAAAAGAAACCACAACCAAAACAAAAATCCATCTGAAGCTAAGAACGACAATAAATAGTATACAAGTCCTCATGTAAAGCATGACGAATGCCGTCCGGAGGAGTATCGAGCCACACTCGCCGAGTCCTCAATTTAGCCAGACCATCCGCCACCCTGTTTCCTTCCCGCCAAATGTGAGTAAAAGAAATTTCCATGTCTTTCATAAAAAACTGTATCTGAGACCAAAATGCCCTGAGTTTCCAAGGAATCAAAGGTGTAGATCCCTTCATAGTGCTAATCGCAAGAGTGGAGTCAGACTCAACCCAAAGGTACCTCCAACCTTTGTGATATGCAAATTCAATGGCCAAAAGGATAGCAGCAATCTCCGCCTCCAGAGCAAATCCAAGACCACATGGAAAACAGAACGCCGCCAAGAAAGCCCCCCTCGAATCGCGGAAAGCCGCGGCCGCATGCATTACGCCCGGGGCAGTCAAGACACTGCCATCCGTGTTGACCTTCCACCTACCAGCGGGCGGAGGCAACCAGCGGAAGGTAAACGAGGGGCGTGGGGGTGTACAGCGTGGATGATAAGCTTATAACTTAGTGATTAAGGAAGAAATTCCATTTTCAATAATGTATCCCTTGTAAATCCTAAATCTCAAATTGAGTGTAAATTAGCTTATAACTTAGTGATTAAGGAAGAAACTCCATTTTCAATAATGTATCCTTTTACAATCTTAAAACTCAAATTGAGTGTAAATTAGCTTATAACTTAGTGATTAAGGAAGAAACTCCATTTTCAATAATGTTTCCCTTCTAAATCCTAAAACTCAAATTGAGTGTAAATTATTTTATAACTTACTGATTAAGGAAGAAACTCCATTTTCAATAATCTATCCTTTAGAAATCCTTAAACTCAACTTATGTGTAAATAAGCTTATAACTTAGTGATTAAGGAAGAAATTCCATTTACAATAATGTATCCCTTGTAAATCCTAAATCTCAAATTGAGTGTAAATTAGCTTATAACTTAGTGATTAAGGAAGAAATCCATTTTCAATAATGTATCCTTTTACAATCTTAAAACTCAAATTGAGTGTAAATTGGCTTATAACTTAGTGATCAAGGAAGAAACTCCATTTCCAATAATGTTTCCCTTGTAGATCCTAAAACTCAAATTGAGTGTAAATTAGCCTATAACTTACTGATTAAGGATGAAACTCCATTTTCAATAATCTATCCTTTTGAAATCCTTAAACTCAACTTATGTGTAAATAAGCTTATAACTTAGTGATTAAGGAAGAAATCCATTTTCAATAATGTATCCTTTTACAATCTTAAAACTCAAATTGAGTGTAAATTAGGTTATAACTTACTGATTAAGGAAAAACTCCATTTTCAATAATGTTTCCCTTGTAAATCCTAAAACTCAAATTGGTGTAAATTAGCTTATAACTTAGTGATTAAGGAATAAACTCCATTTTCAATAATGTTTCCCTTGTAAATACTAAAACTCAAATTGAGTGTAAATTAGCTTATAACTTACTGATTAAGGAAGAAACTCCATTTTCAATAATCTATCCTTTAGAAATCCTTAAACTCAACTTATGTGTAAATAAGCTTATAACTTAGTGATTAAGGAAGAAATTCCATTTTCAATAATGTATCCCTTGTAAATCTTAAATCTCAATTTGAGTGTAAATTAGCTCATAACTTACTGATTAAGGAAGAAACTCCATTTTCAATAATGTTTCCCTTGTAAATACTAAAACTCAAATTGAGTGTAAATTAGCTTATAACTTACGGATTAAGGAAGAAACTCCATTTTCAATAATCTATCCTTTTGAAATCCTTAAACTCAACTTATGTGTAAATAAGCTTATAACTTAGTGATTAAGGAAGAAATTCCATTTTCAATAATGTATCCCTTGTAAATCTTAAATCTCAAATTGAGTGTAAATTAGCTTATAACTTAGTGATTAAGGAAGAAACTCCATTTTCAATAATTTTTCCCTTGTAAATCCTAAAACTCAAATTGAGTGTAAATTAGCTTATAACTTACTGATTAAGGAAGAAACTCCATCAATAATATATCCTTTTGAAATCCTTAAACTCAACTTATGTGTAAATAAGCTTATAACTTAGTGATTAAGGAAGAAATTTCATTTTCAATAATGTATCCCTTGTAAATCTTAAATCTCAAATTGAGTATAAATTAGCTTATAACTTACTGATTAAGGAAGAAACTCCATTTTCAATAATGTTTCCCTTGTAAATCCTAAAACTCAAATTGAGTGTAAATTAACTTATAACTTACTGATTAAGAAATAAACTCCATTTTCAATAATCTATCCTTTTGAAATCCTTAAACTCAACTTATGTGTAAATAAGCTTATAACCTAGTAATTAAGGAAGAAATTCCATTTTCAATAATGTATCCCTTGTAAATCTTAAATCTCAAATTGAGTGTAAATTAGCTTATAACTTAGTGATTAAGGAAGAAACTCCATTTTCAATAATGTTTCCCTTGTAAATCCTAAAACTCAAATTGATTGTAAATTAGCTTATAACTTACTGATTAAGGAAGAAACTCCATTTTCAATAATGTATCCTTTTGAAATCCTTAAACTCAACTTATGTGTAAATAAGCTTATAACTTAGTGATTAAAGAAGAAATTCCATTTTCAATAATGTATCCCTTGTAAATCTTAAATCTCAAATTGAGTGTAAATTAGCTTATAACTTAGTGATTAAGGAAGAAACTCCATTTTCAATAATGTTTCCCTTTAAAATATTAAAACTCAAATTGAGTGTAAATTAATAACTTAGTGATTAAGGAAGAAACTCCATTTTCAATAATGTATCCTTTTACAATCTTAAAACTCAAATTGAGTGTAAATTAGCTTATAACTTAGTGATTAAGGAATAAACTCCATTTTCAATAATGTTTCCCTTGTAAATACTAAAACTCAAATTGAGTGTAAATTAGCTTATAACTTACTGATTAAGGAAGAAACTCCATTTTCAATAATCTATCCTTTTGAAATCCTTAAACTCAACTTATGTGTAAATAAGCTTATAACTTAGTGATTAAGGAAGAAATTCCATTTTCAATAATGTATCCCTTGTAAATCTTAAATCTCAAATTGAGTGTAAATTAGCTTATAACTTAGTGATTAAGGAAGAAACTCCATTTTCAATAATGTTTCCCTTGTAAATCATAAAACTCAAATTGAGTGTAAATTAACTTATAACTTACTAATTAAAGAAGAAACTCCATTTTCAATAATCTATCCTTTTGAAATCCTTAAACTCAACTTATGTGTAAATAAGCTTAAAACTTAGTGATTAAAGAAGAAATTCCATTTTCAACAATGTATCCCTTGTAAATCTTAAATCTCAAATTTAGTGTAAATTAGCTTATAACTTAGTGATTAAGGAAGAAACTCCATTTTCAATAATGTTTCCCTTGTAAATTCTAAAACTCAAATTGAGTGTAAATTAGCTTATAACTTACTGATTAAGGAAGAAACTCCATTTTCAATAATCTATCCTTTTGAAATCCTTAAACTCAACTTATGTGTAAATAAGCTTATAACTTAGTGATTAAGGAAGAAATTCCATTTTCAATAATGTAGCCCTTGTAAATCTTAAATCTCAAATTGAGTGTAATTTAGCTTATAACTTAGTGATTAAGGAAGAAACTCCATTTTCAATAATTTTTCCCTTGTAAATCCTAAAACTCAAATTGAGTGTAAATTAGCTTATAACATACTGATTAAGGAAGAAACTCCATCAATAATATATCCTTTTGAAATCCTTAAACTCAACTTATGTGTAAATAAGCTTATAACTTAGTGATTAAGGAATAAATTTCATTTTCAATAATGTATCCCTTGTAAATCTTAAATCTCAATTGAGTATAAATTAGCTTATAACTTACTGATTAAGTAAGAAACTCCATTTTCAATAATGTTTCCCTTGTAAATCCTAAAACTCAAATTGAGTGTAAATTAGCTTATAACTTACTGATTAAGAAATAAACTCCATTTTCAATAATCTATCCTTTTGAAATCCTTAAACTCAACTTATGTGTAAATAAGCTTATAACCTAGTAATTAAGGAAGAAATTCCATTTTCAATAATGTATCCCTTGTAAATCTTAAATCTCAAATTGAGTGTAAATTAGCTTATAACTTAGTGATTAAGGAAGAAACTCCATTTTCAATAATGTTTCCCTTGTAAATCCTAAAACTCAAATTGATTGTAAATTAGCTTATAACTTACTGATTAAGGAAGAAACTCCATTTTCAATAATCTATCCTTTTGAAATCCTTAAACTCAACTTATGTGTAAATAAGCTTATAACTTAGTGATTAAAGAAGAAATTCCATTTTCAACAATGTATCCCTTGTAAATCTTATATCTCAAATTGAGTGTAAATTAGCTTATAACTTAGTGATTAAGGAAGAAACTCCATTTTCAATAATGTTTCCCTTTAAAATATTAAAACTCAAATTGAGTGTAAATTAGTTTATAACTTAGTGATTAAGGAAGAAACTCCATTTTCAATATTGTATCCCTTTTAAATCTTAAAACTCAAATTGAGTGTAAATTAGCTTATAACTTAGTGATTAAAGAATAAACTCCATTTTCAATAATGTTTTCCTTGTAAATCCTAAAACTCAAATTGAGTGTAAATTAGCTTATAACTTACTGATTAAGGAAGAAACTCCATTTTCAATAATCTATCCTTTTGAAATCCTTAAACTCAACTTATGTGTAAATAAGCTTATAACTTAGTGATTAAGGAAGAAATTCCATTTTCAATAATGTATCCCTTGTAAATCTTAAATCTCAAATTGAGTGTAAATTAGCTTATAACTTAGTGATTAAGGAAGAAACTCCATTTTCAATAATGTTTCCCTTGTAAATCCTAAAACTCAAATTGAGTGTAAATTAGCTTATAACTTACTAATTAAGGAAGAAACTCCATTTTCAATAATCTATCCTTTTGAAATCCTTAAACTCAACTTATGGGTAAATAAGCTTAAAACTTAGTGATTAAAGAAGAAATTCCATTTTCAACAATGTATCCCTTGTAAATCTTAAATCTCAAATTGAGTGTAAATTAGCTTATAACTTAGTGATTAAGGAAGAAACTCCATTTTCAATAATGTTTCCCTTTAAAATATTAAAACTCAAATTGAGTGTAAATTAGCTTATAACTTAGTGATTAAGGAAGAAACTCCATTTTCAATAATGTATCCTTTTACAATCTTAAAACTCAAATTGAGTGTAAATTAGCTTATAACTTAATGATTAAGGAATAAACTCCATTTTCAATAATGTTTCCCTTGTAAATACTAAAACTCAAATTGAGTGTAAATTAGCTTATAACTTACTGATTAAGGAAGAAACTCCATTTTCAATAATCTATCCTTTTGAAATCCTTAAACTCAACTTATGTGTAAATAAGCTTATAACTTAGTGATTAAGGAAGAAATTCCATTTTCAATAATGTATCCCTTGTAAATCTTAAATCTCAAATTGAGTGTAAATTAGCTTATAACTTAGTGATTAAGGAAGAAACTCCATTTTCAATAATGTTTCCCTTGTAAATCCTAAAACTCAAATTGAGTGTAAATTAACTTATAACTTACTAATTAAGGAAGAAACTCCATTTTCAATAATCTATCCTTTTGAAATCCTTAAACTCAACTTATGGGTAAATAAGCTTAAAACTTAGTGATTAAAGAAGAAATTCCATTTTCAACAATGTATCCCTTGTAAATCTTAAATCTCAAATTTAGTGTAAATTAGCTTATAACTTAGTGATTAAGGAAGAAACTCCATTTTCAATAATGTTTCCCTTTAAAATATTAAAACTCAAATTGAGTGTAAATTAGCTTATAACTTAGTGATTAAGGAAGAAACTCCATTTTCAATAATGTATCCTTTTACAATCTTAAAACTCAAATTGAGTGTAAATTAGCTTATAACTTAATGATTAAGGAATAAACTCCATTTTCAATAATGTTTCCCTTGTAAATACTAAAACTCAAATTGAGTGTAAATTAGCTTATAACTTACTGATTAAGGAAGAAACTCCATTTTCAATAATCTATCCTTTAGAAATCCTTAAACTCAACTTATGTGTAAATAAGCTTATAACTTAGTGATTAAGGAAGAAATTCCATTTTCAATAATGTATCCCTTGTAAATCCTAAATCTCAAATTGAGTGTAAATTAGCTTATAACTTAGTGATTAAGGAAGAAACTCCATTTTCAATAATGTATCCTTTTACAATCTTAAAACTCAAATTGAGTGTAAATTAGCTTATAACTTAGTGATTAAGGAAGAAACTCCATTTTCAATAATGTTTCCCTTCTAAATCCTAAAACTCAAATTGAGTGTAAATTATCTTATAACTTACTGATTAAGGAAGAAACTCCATTTTCAATAATCTATCCTTTAGAAATCCTTAAACTCAACTTATGTGTAAATAAGCTTATAACTTAGTGATTAAGGAAGAAATTCCATTTACAAAAATGTATCCCTTGTAAATCCTAAATCTCAAATTGAGTGTAAATTAGCTTATAACTTAGTGATTAAGGAAGAAATCCATTTTCAATAATGTATCCTTTTACAATCTTAAAACTCAAATTGAGTGTAAATTAGATTAAAACTTAGTGATCAAGGAAGAAACTCCATTTCCAATAATGTTTCCCTTGTAGATCCTAAAACTCAAATTGAGTGTAAATTAGCCTATAACTTACTGATTAAGGATGAAACTCCATTTTCAATAATCTATCCTTTTGAAATCCTTAAACTCAACTTATGTGTAAATAAACTTATAACTTAGTGATTAAGGAAGAAATCCATTTTCAATAATGTATCCTTTTACAATCTTAAAACTCAAATTGAGTGTAAATTAGGTTATAACTTACTGATTAAGGAAAAACTCCATTTTCAATAATGTTTCCCTTGTAAATCCTAAAACTCAAATTGGTGTAAATTAGCTTATAACTTAGTGATTAAGGAATAAACTCCATTTTCAATAATGTTTCCCTTGTAAATACTAAAACTCAAATTGAGTGTAAATTAGCTTATAACTTACTGATTAAGGAAGAAACTCCATTTTCAATAATCTATCCTTTTGAAATCCTTAAACTCAACTTATGTGTAAATAAGCTTATAACTTAGTGATTAAGGAAGAAATTCCATTTTCAATAATGTATCCCTTGTAAATCTTAAATCTCAAATTGAGTGTAAATTAGCTCATAACATACTGATTAAGGAAGAAACTCCATTTTCAATAATGTTTCCCTTGTAAATCCTAAAACTCAAATTGAGTGTAAATTAGCTTATAACTTACTGATTAAGGAAGAAACTCCATTTTCAATAATCTATCCTTTTGAAATCCTTAAACTCAACTTATGTGTAAATAAGCTTATAACTTAGTGATTAAGGAAAAAATTCCATTTTCAATAATGTATCCCTTGTAAATCTTAAATCTCAAATTGAGTGTAAATTAGCTTATAACTTAGTGATTAAGGAAGAAACTCCATTTTCAATAATGTTTCCCTTGTAAATCCTAAAACTCAAATTGAGTGTAAATTAGCTTATAACTTACTGATTAAGGAAGAAACTCCATCAATAATATATCCTTTTGAAATCCTTAAACTCAACTTATGTGTAAATAAGCTTATAACTTAGTGATTAAGGAAGAAATTTCATTTTCAATAATGTATCCCTTGTAAATCTTAAATCTCAAATTGAGTATAAATTAGCTTATAACTTACTGATTAAGTAAGAAACTCCATTTTCAATAATGTTTCCCTTGTAAATCCTAAAACTCAAATTGAGTGTAAATTAACTTATAACTTACTGATTAAGAAATAAACTCCATTTTCAATAATCTATCCTTTTGAAATCCTTAAACTCAACTTATGTGTAAATAAGCTTATAACCTAGTAATTAAGGAAGAAATTCCATTTTCAATAATGTATCCCTTGTAAATCTTAAATCTCAAATTGAGTGTAAATTAGCTTATAACTTAGTGATTAAGGAAGAAACTCCATTTTCAATAATGTTTCCCTTGTAAATCCTAAAACTCAAATTGATTGTAAATTAGCTTATAACTTACTGATTAAGGAAGAAACTCCATTTTCAATAATGTATCCTTTTGAAATCCTTAAACTCAACTTATGTGTAAATAAGCTTATAACTTAGTGATTAAAGAAGAAATTCCATTTTCAACAATGTATCCCTTGTAAATCTTAAATCTCAAATTGAGTGTAAATTAGCTTATAACTTAGTGATTAAGGAAGAAACTCCATTTTCAATAATGTATCCCTTTAAAATCTTAAAACTCAAATTGAGTGTAAATTAATAACTTAGTGATTAAGGAAGAAACTCCATTTTCAATAATGTATCCTTTTACAATCTTAAAACTCAAATTGAGTGTAAATTAGCTTATAACTTATTGATTAAGGAAGAAACTCCATTTTCAATAATGTTTCCCTTGTAAATACTAAAACTCAAATTGAGTGTAAATTAGCTTATAACTTACTGATTAAGGAAGAAACTCCATTTTCAATAATCTATCCTTTTGAAATCCTTAAACTCAACTTATGTGTAAATAAGCTTATAACTTAGTGATTAAGGAAGAAATTCCATTTTCAATAATGTATCCCTTGTAAATCTTAAATCTCAAATTGAGTGTAAATTAGCTTATAACTTAGTGATTAAGGAAGAAACTCCATTTTCAATAATGTTTCCCTTGTAAATCATAAAACTCAAATTGAGTGTAAATTAACTTATAACTTACTAATTAAGGAAGAAACTCCATTTTCAATAATCTATCCTTTTGAAATCCTTAAACTCAACTTATGTGTAAATAAGCTTAAAACTTAGTGATTAAAGAAGAAATTCCATTTTCAACAATGTATCCCTTGTAAATCTTAAATCTCAAATTTAGTGTAAATTAGCTTATAACTTAGTGATTAAGGAAGAAACTCCATTTTCAATAATGTATCCCTTGTAAATCCTAAATCTCAAATTGAGTGTAAATTAGCTTATAACTTAGTGATTAAGGAAGAAACTCCATTTTCAATAATGTATCCTTTTACAATCTTAAAACTCAAATTGAGTGTAAATTAGCTTATAACTTAGTGATTAAGGAAGAAACTCCATTTTCAATAATGTTTCCCTTCTAAATCCTAAAACTCAAATTGAGTGTAAATTATTTTATAACTTACTGATTAAGGAAGAAACTCCATTTTCAATAATCTATCCTTTAGAAATCCTTAAACTCAACTTATGTGTAAATAAGCTTATAACTTAGTGATTAAGGAAGAAATTCCATTTACAATAATGTATCCCTTGTAAATCCTAAATCTCAAATTGAGTGTAAATTAGCTTATAACTTAGTGATTAAGGAAGAAATCCATTTTCAATAATGTATCCTTTTACAATCTTAAAACTCAAATTGAGTGTAAATTAGATTAAAACTTAGTGATCAAGGAAGAAACTCCATTTCCAATAATGTTTCCCTTGTAGATCCTAAAACTCAAATTGAGTGTAAATTAGCCTATAACTTACTGATTAAGGATGAAACTCCATTTTCAATAATCTATCCTTTTGAAATCCTTAAACTCATCTTATGTGTAAATAAGATTATAACTTAGTGATTAAGGAAGAAATCCATTTTCAATAATGTATCCTTTTACAATCTTAAAACTCAAATTGAGTGTAAATTAGGTTATAACTTACTGATTAAGGAAAAACTCCATTTTCAATAATGTTTCCCTTGTAAATCCTAAAACTCAAATTGGTGTAAATTAGCTTATAACTTAGTGATTAAGGAATAAACTCCATTTTCAATAATGTTTCCCTTGTAAATCCTAAAACTCAAATTGAGTGTAAATTAGCTTATAACTTACTGATTAAGGAAGAAACTCCATTTTCAATAATCTATCCTTTAGAAATCCTTAAACTCAACTTATGTGTAAATAAGCTTATAACTTAGTGATTAAGGAAGAAATTCCATTTTCAATAATGTATCCCTTGTAAATCTTAAATCTCAATTTGAGTGTAAATTAGCTCATAACATACTGATTAAGGAAGAAACTCCATTTTCAATAATCTATCCTTTTGAAATCCTAAAACTCAAATTGATTGTAAATTAGCTTATAACTTACGGATTAAGGAAGAAACTCCATTTTCAATAATCTATCCTTTTGAAATCCTTAAACTCAACTTATGTGTAAATAAGCTTATAACTTAGTGATTAAGGAAGAAATTCCATTTTCAATAATGTATCCCTTGTAAATCTTAAATCTCAAATTGAGTGTAAATTAGCTTATAACTTAGTGATTAAGGAAGAAACTCCATTTTCAACAATGTTTCCCTTGTAAATCCTAAAACTCAAATTGAGTGTAAATTAGCTTATAACTTACTGATTAAGGAAGAAACTCCATCAATAATATATCCTTTTGAAATCCTTAAACTCAACTTATGTGTAAATAAGCTTATAACTTAGTGATTAAGGAAGAAATTTCATTTTCAATAATGTATCCCTTGTAAATCTTAAATCTCAAATTGAGTATAAATTAGCTTATAACTTACTGATTAAGTAAGAAACTCCATTTTCAATAATGTTTCCCTTGTAAATCCTAAAACTCAAATTGAGTGTAAATTAACTTATAACTTACTGATTAAGAAATAAACTCCATTTTCAATAATCTATCCTTTTGAAATCCTTAAACTCAACTTATGTGTAAATAAGCTTATAACTTAGTAATTAAGGAAGAAATTCCATTTTCAATAATGTATCCCTTGTAAATCTTAAATCTCAAATTGAGTGTAAATTAGCTTATAACTTAGTGATTAAGGAAGAAACTCCATTTTCAATAATGTTTCCCTTGTAAATCCTAAAACTCAAATTGATTGTAAATTAGCTTATAACTTACTGATTAAGGAAGAAACTCCATTTTCAATAATCTATCCTTTTGAAATCCTTAAACTCAACTTATGTGTAAATAAGCTTATAACTTAGTGATTAAAGAAGAAATTCCATTTTCAATAATGTATCCCTTGTAAATCTTAAATCTCAAATTGAGTGTAAATTAGCTTATAACTTAGTGATTAAGGAAGAAACTCCATTTTCAATAATGTTTCCCTTTAAAATATTAAAACTCAAATTGAGTGTAAATTAATAACTTAGTGATTAAGGAAGAAACTCCATTTTCAATAATGTATCCTTTTACAATCTTAAAACTCAAATTGAGTGTAAATTAGCTTATAACTTAGTGATTAAGGAAGAAACTCCATTTTCAATAATGTTTCCCTTGTAAATACTAAAACTCAAATTGAGTGTAAATTAGCTTATAACTTACTGATTAAGGAAGAAACTCCATTTTCAATAATCTATCCTTTTGAAATCCTTAAACTCAACTTATGTGTAAATAAGCTTATAACTTAGTGATTAAGGAAGAAATTCCATTTTCAATAATGTATCCCTTGTAAATCTTAAATCTCAAATTGAGTGTAAATTAGCTTATAACTTAGTGATTAAGGAAGAAACTCCATTTTCAATAATGTTTCCCTTGTAAATCATAAAACTCAAATTGAGTGTAAATTAACTTATAACTTACTGATTAAGGAAGAAACTCCATTTTCAATAATCTATCCTTTTGAAATCCTTAAACTCAACTTATGTGTAAATAAGCTTAAAACTTAGTGATTAAAGAAGAAATTCCATTTTCAATAATGTATCCCTTGTAAATCTTAAATCTCAAATTTAGTGTAAATTAGCTTATAACTTAGTGATTAAGGAAGAAACTCCATTTTCAATAATGTTTCCCTTGTAAATTCTAAAACTCAAATTGAGTGTAAATTAGCTTATAACTTACTGATTAAGGAAGAAACTCCATTTTCAATAATCTATCCTTTTGAAATCCTTAAACTCAACTTATGTGTAAATAAGCTTATAACTTAGTGATTAAGGAAGAAATTCCATTTTCAATAATGTAGCCCTTGTAAATCTTAAATCTCAAATTGAGTGTAATTTAGCTTATAACTTAGTGATTAAGGAAGAAACTCCATTTTCAATAATTTTTCCCTTGTAAATCCTAAAACTCAAATTGAGTGTAAATTAGCTTATAACATACTGATTAAGGAAGAAACTCCATCAATAATATATCCTTTTGAAATCCTTAAACTCAACTTATGTGTAAATAAGCTTATAACTTAGTGATTAAGGAAGAAATTTCATTTTCAATAATGTATCCCTTGTAAATCTTAAATCTCAATTGAGTATAAATTAGCTTATAACTTACTGATTAAGTAAGAAACTCCATTTTCAATAATGTTTCCCTTGTAAATCCTAAAACTCAAATTGAGTGTAAATTAGCTTATAACTTACTGATTAAGAAATAAACTCCATTTTCAATAATCTATCCTTTTGAAATCCTTAAACTCAACTTATGTGTAAATAAGCTTATAACCTAGTAATTAAGGAAGAAATTCCATTTTCAATAATGTATCCCTTGTAAATCTTAAATCTCAAATTGAGTGTAAATTAGCTTATAACTTACTAATTAAGGAAGAAACTCCATTTTCAATAATGTTTCCCTTGTAAATCCTAAAACTCAAATTGATTGTAAATTAGCTTATAACTTACTGATTAAGGAAGAAACTCCATTTTCAATAATGTATCCTTTTGAAATCCTTAAACTCAACTTATGTGTAAATAAGCTTATAACTTAGTGATTAAAGAAGAAATTCCAATTTCAACAATGTATCCCTTGTAAATCTTATATCTCAAATTGAGTGTAAATTAGCTTATAACTTAGTGATTAAGGAAGAAACTCCATTTTCAATAATGTTTCCCTTTAAAATATTAAAACTCAAATTGAGTGTAAATTAGTTTATAACTTAGTGATTAAGGAAGAAACTCCATTTTCAATATTGTATCCTTTTACAATCTTAAAACTCAAATTGAGTGTAAATTAGCTTATAACTTAGTGATTAAAGAATAAACTCCATTTTCAATAATGTTTTCCTTGTAAATACTAAAACTCAAATTGAGTGTAAATTAGCTTATAACTTACTGATTAAGGAAGAAACTCCATTTTCAATAATCTATCCTTTTGAAATCCTTAAACTCAACTTATGTGTAAATAAGCTTATAACTTAGTGATTAAGGAAGAAATTCCATTTTCAATAATGTATCCCTTGTAAATCTTAAATCTCAAATTGAGTGTAAATTAGCTTATAACTTAGTGATTAAGGAAGAAACTCCATTTTCAATAATGTTTCCCTTGTAAATCCTAAAACTCAAATTGAGTGTAAATTAGCTTATAACTTACTAATTAAGGAAGAAACTCCATTTTCAATAATCTATCCTTTTGAAATCCTTAAACTCAACTTATGGGTAAATAAGCTTAAAACTTAGTGATTAAAGAAGAAATTCCATTTTCAACAATGTATCCCTTGTAAATCTTAAATCTCAAATTGAGTGTAAATTAGCTTATAACTTAGTGATTAAGGAAGAAACTCCATTTTCAATAATGTTTCCCTTTAAAATCTTAAAACTCAAATTGAGTGTAAATTAGCTTATAACTTAGTGATTAAGGAAGAAACTCCATTTTCAATAATGTATCCTTTTACAATCTTAAAACTCAAATTGAGTGTAAATTAGCTTATAACTTAGTGATTAAGGAATAAACTCCATTTTCAATAATGTTTCCCTTGTAAATACTAAAACTCAAATTGAGTGTAAATTAGCTTATAACTTACTGATTAAGGAAGAAACTCCATTTTCAATAATCTATCCTTTTGAAATCCTTAAACTCAACTTATGTGTAAATAAGCTTATAACTTAGTGATTAAGGAAGAAATTCCATTTTCAATAATGTATCCCTTGTAAATCTTAAATCTCAAATTGAGTGTAAATTAGCTTATAACTTAGTGATTAAGGAAGAAACTCCATTTTCAATAATGTTTCCCTTGTAAATCATAAAACTCAAATTGAGTGTAAATTAACTTATAACTTACTAATTAAGGAAGAAACTCCATTTTCAATAATCTATCCTTTTGAAATCCTTAAACTCAACTTATGTGTAAATAAGCTTAAAACTTAGTGATTAAAGAAGAAATTCCATTTTCAACAATGTATCCCTTGTAAATCTTAAATCTCAAATTTAGTGTAAATTAGCTTATAACTTAGTGATTAAGGAAGAAACTCCATTTTCAATAATGTTTCCCTTGTAAATTCTAAAACTCAAATTGAGTGTAAATTAGCTTATAACTTACTGATTAAGGAAGAAACTCCATTTTCAATAATCTATCCTTTAGAAATCCTTAAACTCAACTTATGTGTAAATAAGCTTATAACTTAGTGATTAAGGAAGAAATTCCATTTTCAATAATGTATCCCTTGTAAATCCTAAATCTCAAATTGAGTGTAAATTAGCTTATAACTTAGTGATTAAGGAAGAAACTCCATTTTCAATAATGTATCCTTTTACAATCTTAAAACTCAAATTGAGTGTAAATTAGCTTATAACTTAGTGATTAAGGAAGAAACTCCATTTTCAATAATGTTTCCCTTCTAAATCCTAAAACTCAAATTGAGTGTAAATTATCTTATAACTTACTGATTAAGGAAGAAACTCCATTTTCAATAATCTATCCTTTAGAAATCCTTAAACTCAACTTATGTGTAAATAAGCTTATAACTTAGTGATTAAGGAAGAAATTCCATTTACAAAAATGTATCCCTTGTAAATCCTAAATCTCAAATTGAGTGTAAATTAGCTTATAACTTAGTGATTAAGGAAGAAATCCATTTTCAATAATGTATCCTTTTACAATCTTAAAACTCAAATTGAGTGTAAATTGGCTTATAACTTAGTGATCAAGGAAGAAACTCCATTTCCAATAATGTTTCCCTTGTAGATCCTAAAACTCAAATTGAGTGTAAATTAGCCTATAACTTACTGATTAAGGATGAAACTCCATTTTCAATAATCTATCCTTTTGAAATCCTTAAACTCAACTTATGTGTAAATAAGCTTATAACTTAGTGATTAAGGAAGAAATCCATTTTCAATAATGTATCCTTTTACAATCTTAAAACTCAAATTGAGTGTAAATTAGGTTATAACTTACTGATTAAGGAAAAACTCCATTTTCAATAATGTTTCCCTTGTAAATCCTAAAACTCAAATTGAGTGTAAATTAGCTTATAACTTAGTGATTAAGGAAGAAACTCCATTTTCAATAATGTTTCCCTTGTAAATCCTAAAACTCAAATTGAGTGTAAATTAGCTTATAACTTACTGATTAAGGAAGAAACTCCATTTTCAATAATCTATCCTTTAGAAATCCTTAAACTCAACTTATGTGTAAATAAGCTTATAACTTAGTGATTAAGGAAGAAATTCCATTTTCAATAATGTATCCCTTGTAAATCTTAAATCTCAATTTGAGTGTAAATTAGCTCATAACATACTGATTAAGGAAGAAACTCCATTTTCAATAATGTTTCCCTTGTAAATCCTAAAACTCAAATTGAGTGTAAATTAGCTTATAACTTACTGATTAAGGAAGAAACTCCATTTTCAATAATCTATCCTTTTGAAATCCTTAAACTCAACTTATGTGTAAATAAGCTTATAACTTAGTGATTAAGGAAAAAATTCCATTTTCAATAATGTATCCCTTGTAAATCTTAAATCTCAAATTGAGTGTAAATTAGCTTATAACTTAGTGATTAAGGAAGAAACTCCATTTTCAATAATTTATCCCTTGTAAATCCTAAAACTCAAATTGAGTGTAAATTAGCTTATAACTTACTGATTAAGGAAGAAACTCCATCAATAATATATCCTTTTGAAATCCTTAAACTCAACTTATGTGTAAATAAGCTTATAACTTAGTGATTAAGGAAGAAATTTCATTTTCAATAATGTATCCCTTGTAAATCTTAAATCTCAAATTGAGTATAAATTAGCTTATAACTTAGTGATTAAGTAAGAAACTCCATTTTCAATAATGTTTCCCTTGTAAATCCTAAAACTCAAATTGAGTGTAAATTAACTTATAACTTACTGATTAAGAAATAAACTCCATTTTCAATAATCTATCCTTTTGAAATCCTTAAACTCAACTTATGTGTAAATAAGCTTATAACCTAGTAATTAAGGAAGAAATTCCATTTTCAATAATGTATCCCTTGTAAATCTTAAATCTCAAATTGAGTGTAAATTAGCTTATAACTTAGTGATTAAGGAAGAAACTCCATTTTCAATAATGTTTCCCTTGTAAATCCTAAAACTCAAATTGATTGTAAATTAGCTTATAACTTACTGATTAAGGAAGAAACTCCATTTTCAATAATGTATCCTTTTGAAATCCTTAAACTCAACTTATGTGTAAATAAGCTTATAACTTAGTGATTAAAGAAGAAATTCCATTTTCAACAATGTATCCCTTGTAAATCTTAAATCTCAAATTGAGTGTAAATTAGCTTATAACTTAGTGATTAAGGAAGAAACTCCATTTTCAATAATGTTTCCCTTTAAAATATTAAAACTCAAATTGAGTGTAAATTAATAACTTAGTGATTAAGGAAGAAACTCCATTTTCAATAATGTATCCTTTTACAATCTTAAAACTCAAATTGAGTGTAAATTAGCTTATAACTTAGTGATTAAGGAATAAACTCCATTTTCAATAATGTTTCCCTTGTAAATACTAAAACTCAAATTGAGTGTAAATTAGCTTATAACTTACTGATTAAGGAAGAAACTCCATTTTCAATAATCTATCCTTTTGAAATCCTTAAACTCAACTTATGTGTAAATAAGCTTATAACTTAGTGATTAAGGAAGAAATTCCATTTTCAATAATGTATCCCTTGTAAATCTTAAATCTCAAATTGAGTGTAAATTAGCTTATAACTTAGTGATTAAGGAAGAAACTCCATTTTCAATAATGTTTCCCTTGTAAATCATAAAACTCAAATTGAGTGTAAATTAACTTATAACTTAGTGATTAAGGAAGAAACTCCATTTTCAATAATCTATCCTTTTGAAATCCTTAAACTCAACTTATGTGTAAATAAGCTTATAACTTAATGATTAAGGAAGAAGTTCCATTTTCAATAATGTATCCCTTGTAAATCTTAAATCTCAAATTTAGTGTAAATTAGCTTATAACTTAGTGATTAAGGAAGAAACTCCATTTTCAATAATGTTTCCCTTGTAAATCCTAAAACTCAAATTGAGTGTAAATTAGCTTATAACTTACTGATTAAGGAAGAAACTCCATTTTCAATAATCTATCCTTTTGAAATCCTTAAACTCAACTTATGTGTAAATAAGCTTATAACTTAGTGATTAAGGAAGAAATTCCATTTTCAATAATGTAGCCCTTGTAAATCTTAAATCTCAAATTGAGTGTAATTTAGCTTATAACTTAGTGATTAAGGAAGAAACTCCATTTTCAATAATTTTTCCCTTGTAAATCCTAAAACTCAAATTGAGTGTAAATTAGCTTATAACATACTGATTAAGGAAGAAACTCCATCAATAATATATCCTTTTGAAATCCTTAAACTCAACTTATGTGTAAATAAGCTTATAACTTAGTGATTAAGGAAGAAATTTCATTTTCAATAATGTATCCCTTGTAAATCTTAAATCTCAATTGAGTATAAATTAGCTTATAACTTACTGATTAAGTAAGAAACTCCATTTTCAATAATGTTTCCCTTGTAAATCCTAAAACTCAAATTGAGTGTAAATTAGCTTATAACTTACTGATTAAGGAAGAAACTCCATTTTCAATAATCTATCCTTTTGAAATCCTTAAACTCAACTTATGTGTAAATAAGCTTATAACCTAGTAATTAAGGAAGAAATTCCATTTTCAATAATGTATCCCTTGTAAATCTTAAATCTCAAATTGAGTGTAAATTAGCTTATAACTTAGTGATTAAGGAAGAAACTCCATTTTCAATAATGTTTCCCTTGTAAATCCTAAAACTCAAATTGATTGTAAATTAGCTTATAACTTACTGATTAAGGAAGAAACTCCATTTTCAATAATCTATCCTTTTGAAATCCTTAAACTCAACTTATGTGTAAATAAGCTTATAACTTAGTGATTAAGGAAGAAATTCCATTTTCAACAATGTATCCCTTGTAAATCTTATATCTCAAATTGAGTGTAAATTAGCTTATAACTTAGTGATTAAGGAAGAAACTCCATTTTCAATAATGTTTCCCTTGTAAATATTAAAACTCAAATTGAGTGTAAATTAACTTATAACTTAGTGATTAAGGAAGAAACTCCATTTTCAATATTGTATCCTTTTAAAATCTTAAAACTCAAATTGAGTGTAAATTAGCTTATAACTTAGTGATTAAGGAAGAAACTCCATTTTCAATAATGTTTCCCTTGTAAATCCTAAAACTCAAATTGAGTGTAAATTAGCTTATAACTTACTGATTAAGGAAGAAACTCCATTTTCAATAATCTATCCTTTTGAAATCCTTAAACTCAACTTATGTGTAAATAAGCTTATAACTTAGTGATTAAGGAAGAAATTCCATTTTCAATAATGTATCCCTTGTAAATCTTAAATCTCAAATTGAGTGTAAATTAGCTTATAACTTAGTGATTAAGGAAGAAACTCCATTTTCAATAATGTTTCCCTTGTAAATCCTAAAACTCAAATTGAGTGTAAATTAACTTATAACTTACTAATTAAGGAAGAAACTCCATTTTCAATAATCTATCCTTTTGAAATCCTTAAACTCAACTTATGTGTAAATAAGCTTAAAACTTAGTGATTAAAGAAGAAATTCCATTTTCAACAATGTATCCCTTGTAAATCTTAAATCTCAAATTGAGTGTAAATTAGCTTATAACTTAGTGATTAAGGAAGAAACTCCATTTTCAATAATGTTTCCCTTTAAAATATTAAAACTCAAATTGAGTGTAAATTAGCTTATAACTTAGTGATTAAGGAAGAAACTCCATTTTCAATAATGTATCCTTTTACAATCTTAAAACTCAAATTGAGTGTAAATTAGCTTATAACTTAATGATTAAGGAATAAACTCCATTTTCAATAATGTTTCCCTTGTAAATACTAAAACTCAAATTGAGTGTAAATTAGCTTATAACTTACTGATTAAGGAAGAAACTCCATTTTCAATAATCTATCCTTTAGAAATCCTTAAACTCAACTTATGTGTAAATAAGCTTATAACTTAGTGATTAAGGAAGAAATTCCATTTTCAATAATGTATCCCTTGTAAATCTTAAATCTCAAATTGAGTGTAAATTAGCTTATAACTTAGTGATTAAGGAAGAAACTCCATTTTCAATGATGTTTCCCTTCTAAATCCTAAAACTCAAATTGCGTCTAAATTATCTTATAACTTACTGATTAAGGAATAAACTCCATTTTCAATAATCTATCCTTTAGAAATCCTTAAACTCAACTTATGTGTAAATAAGCTTATAACTTAGTGATTAAGGAAGAAATTCCATTTTCAATAATGTATCCCTTGTAAATCTTAAATCTCAAATTGAGTGTAAATTAGCTTATAAC
This sequence comes from Ballota nigra, assembly GCA_947034835.1. Classification (NCBI taxonomy): domain Eukaryota; kingdom Viridiplantae; phylum Streptophyta; class Magnoliopsida; order Lamiales; family Lamiaceae; genus Ballota; species Ballota nigra. The sequence goes on from OX344724.1 coordinate 31,427,144, forward strand.
TTAGTGATTAAGGAAGAAACTCCATTTTCAATAATTTTTCCCTTGTAAATCCTAAAACTCAAATTGAGTGTAAATTAGCTTATAACTTACTGATTAAGGAAGAAACTCCATCAATAATATATCCTTTTGAAATCCTTAAACTCAACTTATGTGTAAATAAGCTTATAACTTTGTGATTAAGGAAGAAATTTCATTTTCAATAATGTATCCCTTGTAAATCTTAAATCTCAAATTGAGTATAAATTAGCTTATAACTTACTGATTAAGTAAGAAACTCCATTTTCAATAATGTTTCCCTTGTAAATCCTAAAACTCAAATTGAGTGTAAATTAGCTTATAACTTACTGATTAAGAAATAAACTCCATTTTCAATAATCTATCATTTTGAAATCCTTAAACTCAACTTATGTGTAAATAAGCTTATAACCTAGTAATTAAGGAAGAAATTCCATTTTCAATAATGTATCCCTTGTAAATCTTAAATCTCAAATTGAGTGTAAATTAGCTTATAACTTACTAATTAAGGAAGAAACTCCATTTTCAATAATGTTTCCCTTGTAAATCCTAAAACTCAAATTGATTGTAAATTAGCTTATAACTTACTGATTAAGGAAGAAACTCCATTTTCAATAATGTATCCTTTTGAAATCCCTAAACTCAACTTATGTGTAAATAAGCTTATAACTTAGTGATTAAAGAAGAAATTCCATTTTCAACAATGTATCCCTTGTAAATCTTATATCTCAAATTGAGTGTAAATTAGCTTATAACTTAGTGATTAAGGAAGAAACTCCATTTTCAATAATGTTTCCCTTGTAAATCATAAAACTCAAATTGAGTGTAAATTAACTTATAACTTACTAATTAAGGAAGAAACTCCATTTTCAATAATCTATCCTTTTGAAATCCTTAAACTCAACTTATGTGTAAATAAGCTTAAAACTTAGTGATTAAAGAAGAAATTCCATTTTCAACAATGTATCCCTTGTAAATCTTAAATCTCAAATTGAGTGTAAATTAGCTTATAACTTAGTGATTAAGGAAGAAACTCCATTTTCAATAATGTTTCCCTTTAAAATATTAAAACTCAAATTGAGTGTAAATTAGCTTATAACTTAGTGATTAAGGAAGAAACTCCATTTTCAATAATGTATCCTTTTACAATCTTAAAACCCAAATTGAGTGTTAATTAGCTTATAACTTAGTGATTAAGGAAGAAACTCCATTTTCAATGATGTTTCCCTTCTAAATCCTAAAACTCAAATTGAGTGTAAATTATCTTATAACTTACTGATTAAGGAATAAACTCCATTTTCAATAATCTATCCTTTAGAAATCCTTAAACTCAACTTATGTGTAAATAAGCTTATAACTTAGTGATTAAGGAAGAAATTCCATTTTCAATAATGTATCCCTTGTAAATCTTAAATCTCAAATTGAGTGTAAATTAGCTTATAACTAGTGATTAAGGAAGAAACTCCATTTTCAATAATTTTTCCCTTGTAAATCCTAAAACTCAAATTGAGTGTAAATTAGCTAATAACTTACTGATTAAGAAAGAAACTCCATTTTCAATAATCTATCCTTTTGAAATCCTTAAACTCAACTTATGTGTAAATAAGCTTTTAACTTAGTGATTAAGGAAGAAACTCCATTTTCAATAATGTTTCCCTTTAAAATATTAAAACTCAAATTGAGTGTAAATTAGCTTATAACTTAGTGATTAAGGAAGAAACTCCATTTTCAATAATGTATCCTTTTACAATCTTAAAAGTCAAATTGAGTATAAATTAGCTTATAACTTAGTGATTAAGGAAGAAACTCCATTTTCAATAATGTTTCCCTTGTAAATACTAAAACTCAAATTGAGTGTAAATTAGCTTATAACTTACTGATTAAGGAAGAAACTCCATTTTCAATAATCTATCCTTTTGAAATCCTTAAACTCAACTTATGTGTAAATAAGCTTATAACTTAGTGATTAAGGAAGAAATTCCATTTTCAATAATGTATCCCTTGTAAATCTTAAATCTCAAATTGAGTGTAAATTAGCTTATAACTTAGTGATTAAGGAAGAAACTCCATTTTCAATAATGTTTCCCTTGTAAATCCTAAAACTCAAATTGAGTGTAAATTAGCTTATAACTTACTAATTAAGGAAGAAACTCCATTTTCAATAATCTATCCTTTTGAAATCCTTAAACTCAACTTATGTGTAAATAAGCTTAAAAAACTTAGTGATTAAGGAAGAAATTCCATTTTCAATAATGTATCCCTTGTAAATCTTAAATCTCAAATTGAGTGTAAATTAGCTTATAACTTAGTGATTAAGGAAGAAACACCATTTTCAATAATGTTTCCCTTTAAAATATTAAAACTCAAATTGAGTGTAAATTAGCTTATAACTTAGTGATTAAGGAAGAAACTCCATTTTCAATAATGTATCCTTTTACAATCTTAAAACTCAAATTGAGTGTTAATTAGCTTATAACTTACTGATTAAGGAAGAAACTCCATTTTCAATAATCTATCCTTTAGAAATCCTTAAACTCAACTTATGTGTAAATATAAGCTTATAACTTAGTGATTAAGGAAGAAATTCCATTTTCAATAATGTATCCCTTGTAAATCTTAAATCTCAAATTGAGTGTAAATTAGCTTATAACTTACTGATTAAGGAAGAAACTCCATTTTCAATAATGTTTCCCTTGTAAATCCTAAAACTCAAATTGAGTGTAAATTAGCTTATAACTTACTGATTAAGGAAGAAACTCCATTTTCAATAATCTATCCTTTTGAAATCCTTAAACTCAACTTATGTGTAAATAAGCTTATAACTTAGTGATTAAGGAAGAAATTCTATTTTCAATAATGTATCCCTTGTAAATCTTAAAACTCAAATTGAGTGTAAATTAGCTTATAACTTAGTGATTAAGGAAGAAACACCATTTTCAATAATGTATCCCTTGTAAATCCTAAAACTCAAATTGAGTGTAAATTGGCTTATAACTTACTGATTAAGGAAGAAACTCCATTTTCAATAAAACAATTTTTTGAAATCTTAAACTCAACTTATGTGTAAATAAGCTTATAACTTAGTGATTAAGGAAGAAATTTCATTTTCAATAATGTATCCCTTGTAAATCTTAAATCTCAAATTGAGTATAAATTAGCTTATAACTTACTGATTAAGGAAGAAACTCCATTTTTAATAATGTTTCCCTTGTAAATCCTAAAACTCAAATTGAGTGTAAATTAGCTTATAACTTACTGATTAAGGAAGAAACTCCATTTTCAATAATCTATCCTTTTGAAATCCTTAAACTCAACTTATGTGTAAATAAGCTTATAACCTAGTAATTAAGGAAGAAATTCCATTTTCAATAATGTATCCCTTGTAAATCTTAAATCTCAAATTGAGTGTAAATTAGCTTACTAATTAAGGAAGAAACTCCATTTTCAATAATGTTTCCCTTGTAAATCCTAAAACTCAAATTGAGTGTAAATTAGCTTATAACTTACTGATTAAGGAAGAAACTCCATTTTAAATAATCTATCCTTTTGAAATCCTTAAACTCAACTTATGTGTAAATAAGCTTAAAACTTAGTGATTAAAGAAGAAATTCCATTTTCAACAATGTATCCCTTGTAAATCTTAAATCTCAAATTGAGTGTAAATTAGCTTATAACTTAGTGATTAAGGAAGAAACTCCATTTTCAATAATGTTTCCATTTAAAATATTAAAACTCAAATTGAGTGTAAATTAGCTTATAACTTGGTGATTAAGGAAGAAACTCCATTTTCAATAATGTATCCTTTTACAATCTTAAAACTCAAATTGAGTGTTAATTAGCTTATAACTTAGTGATTAAGGAAGAAACTCCATTTTCAATAATGTTTCCCTTCCTAAAACTCAAATTGAGTGTAAATTAACTTATAACTTACTAATTAAGGAAGAAACTCTATTTTCAATAATCTATCCTTTTGAAATCCTTAAACTCAACTTATGTGTAAATAAGCTTAAAACTTAGTGATTAAAGAAGAAATTCCATTTTCAACAATGTATCCCTTGTAAATCTTAAATCTCAAATTTAGTGTAAATTAGCTTATAACTTAGTGATTAAGGAAGAAACTCCATTTTCAATAATGTTTCCTTTGTAAATCCTAAAACTCAAATTGAGTGTAAATTAACTTATAACTTACTAATTAAGGAAGAAACTCCATTTTCAATAATCTATCCTTTTGAAATCCTTAAACTCAACTTATGTGTAAATAAGCTTAAAACTTAGTGATTAAAGAAGAAATTCCATTTTCAACAATGTATCCCTTGTAAATCTTAAATCTCAAATTGAGTGTAAATTAGCTTATAACTTAGTGATTAAGGAAGAAACTCCATTTTCAATAATGTTTCCCTTTAAAATATTAAAACTCAAATTGAGTGTAAATTAGCTTATAACTTAGTGATTAAGGAAGAAACTCCATTTTCAATAATGTATCCTTTTACAATCTTAAAACTCAAATTGAGTGTTAATTAGCTTATAACTTAGTGATTAAGGAAGAAACTCCATTTTCAATAATGTTTCCCTTCTAAATCCTAAAACTCAAATTGAGTGTAAATTATCTTATAACTTACTGATTAAGGAATAAACTCCATTTTCAATAATCTATCCTTTAGAAATCCTTAAACTCAACTTATGTGTAAATAAGCTTATAACTTAGTGCTCGTAAAAAGACTTTATTAAAAGAGAAAGAAAAACCCCCCAGCCCGGGGAGGATAGAGTGTAGAGTGCAAGTGGGCCGCATTAAAAACCTCACCGTAAACCTCCCTTGAGGATAAACCGGTGTAGGCGAAAAGCGTTACCAACCACTTACTCCCTCCATCTACCAAAGGAGTTGCCCAGAATACAAAGCAGGAAGGCGTGCACACCGGACAAAATGCCCAGAAGGCACCACCTCAAACAGGCTCTCAGCCGCGAAGGGCTGAAAAGAGTCTGAACGTACAAAGCATAGTAGACAGAAAGGCCCGAAATACATGGGCAAGAAATCATCTAAAATAAACCTCATGAAGGTCAGCCAACAATAACCCCTGAACACAGTCAGGGGGGTCTGAATCCCAAAAACCCGAAATTCTAAGTTTAGATAAACAATCAGCAACCGTGTTACCTTCCCTCCATATATGAGTGTAACGGATCTCCATACTCTGAGCAAGATGCATAGCAATACTCCAAAGACCTTGTAGCCGCCAAGGAATCAAAGGAATCTTTTTCACCAACGTATCCACCGCCATTGTAGAATCAGACTCAACCCATAGGCGTCTCCATCCTTTCCCATGTGCGAAGATAATAGCAAGAAGTATTGCTGCAATTTCCGCTTCGAGCGCAAATCCCTTCCCATGAATCTCGCAAAAGCCCGCCACAAAATAACCACGGGTGTCCCGAAAGACGACACCAATAGATATCTCGCCGGGTGCATTAATAACACTGCCATCAGTATTGGCCTTGTACCAAGTCGCAGGAGGGGGAAACCAACGAAAGCCCATCTTCGGTCTGTTGCGCCGAAAGCGCAGCTCAACACCCAAAGCAGCCGCCGTATGAGTCGCCGAGGCAGCGCCCAACGAGTATTTGCCGCACAGAAGATTAGCCTCCCGGATGGACGTGAGAACGAACGTCCTGCAAGCATGAATGGAGGGTATGACCTCCTCAAAGATCGCGCGATTGCGCATCCACCAAATGGACCAGATTGCCGTAACAAGCCCCACCTGCCAGAGCTCAAAAATTTGTTCATCAACTTGAGAGGGTTCAATCTGCATTATGAATTCCGCAATATCCAGATGATAATTCAACTCCATATTAAAAAGATTAGCAACGTAATTAAACAAGGATTTCGCAAAGCCGCAATGTAAAAGGATATGATTTTGGGTTTCATCATGGCGGCGACAAAAGGGGCAGATCGAAGGACCCTGAATGCCGTATTTTTGCAGCCAATCCGAGGTCGGCCACTTATGCCATAAAGCTTTCCATACCACTATGCTCCTACAAGGAGGTATAGTTTTCCTCCAAACACGCGTTGTCCACTCCACTTTGGGAAAAGCATGTCGAATGTTATCAAACAGCAGTCTTGAAGTAAGCTCCCCGGAAACCGTGTCGGACCAAATAACCCTGTCCGCCTCAATTGCCACGTGAGTGTTCAGGATATCGCGTACAATGTCTGTGTACGCAAGCACAAAAGTAAGTTCCAAATGCCACCGACCATCGAAATAGAAATCTCCCACAGAAGCCGTTAAAGAAGCCGCCAATTGATGCGGCAGGCCTATCCGCTCCACAATTGGGTAACCCAACCAATTATCGTGCCAAAAGCTCACCGTGGAATTAGAGCCCACAATCCAACGGGTATTTTCTGAAATACGAGAGAAATGTGATCGTATACCAGGCCATATGGAAGACTTGCCGCGAAATTTTCTCGGTTGTTTCTTCTTAAAATATCGGGAATGAAGAAAACGGAAATCCGGAGTAGGAACCGAAAAGATGTCCCAAGCTAATTTACCAGTATAAGAGGCGTTCGCCATGCGAATAGATCTGATTCCAAGTCCGCCCTCATCTTTTGGCGAGCAGCATCTCGCCCATCTAACAGAACATGAGGTGTGTCTCTTATTTATATCTCCCGTCCACACAAAGTTACGCATGGCTTTATCAATTCTGTCTAACAAAGTGACCGGCCAGCGGTAGATCATCATGGAGTGTACCAAAGACGAAGTAATAACCGAATTAACTAAGCAAACCCGGCCAGCCATTGATAAAGTGCTTCCTTTCCAGGTAGCAAACCGTGCAAGGATCGAATCCGCAATTGGAATAAGGTGACAAGCTTTCGGAGCCCCGACGAAGAGAGGAACCCCAAGGTAGACAAAGGGTAACTCTCCTCCAGTAATGCCTAACTTTCGATGCGAATAAGCTTTGGTTCCAACATCAGTCGAAGGACTGAAATAAACCCGGGATTTAGAGGGGCTATAGAGTTGACCAGAGAGTTTCCCATAATCATCCAACAACTTTTTTAAATGTTTAATGTCCTGCCTCGAAGCATTAGCAAAAATCATGAGGTCATCCGCGTAGAATAGGAATCTCGGGAAGCCCCTGATCACGGAGAGCAAACCCATTTCGTCATACCACTGCAACAAACGCCCCAGAGCTTCTTCCGCCAAACAAAAAAGCAAGGGCGATAAGGGATCCCCTTGCCGGACCCCGCGAGAGCAGCCAAAAAAACCCTTAGGTTCCCCATTAACAAGGATAGAAAGCCGGGCCGAAGAGAGAATAGCTTGCACAAGTTGCAAGAATCTGGGAGTACATCCCATACGTATAAGCACAGCACATAAAAAATCCCAGTTGACAGTGTCAAACGCCTTCGTCAAATTGAGTGTAAATTAACTTATAACTTACTAATTAAGGAAGAAACTCCATTTTCAATAATCTATCCTTTTGAAATCCTTAAACTCAACTTATGTGTAAATAAGCTTAAAACTTAGTGATTAAGGAAGAAGTTCCATTTTCAATAATGTATCCCTTGTAAATCTTAAATCTCAAATTTAGTGTAAATTAGCTTATAACTTAGTGATTAAGGAAGAAACTCCATTTTCAATAATGTTTCCCTTGTAAATCCTAAAACTCAAATTGAGTGTAAATTAACTTATAACTTACTAATTAAGGAAGAAACTCCATTTTCAATAATCTATCCTTTTGAAATCCTTAAACTCAACTTATGTGTAAATAAGCTTAAAACTTAGTGATTAAAGAAGAAATTCCATTTTCAACAATGTATCCCTTGTAAATCTTAAATCTCAAATTGAGTGTAAATTAGCTTATAACTTAGTGATTAAGGAAGAAACTCCATTTTCAATAATGTTTCCCTTTAAAATCTTAAAACTCAAATTGAGTGTAAATTAGCTTATAACTTAGTGATTAAGGAAGAAACTCCATTTTCAATAATGTATCCTTTTACAATCTTAAAACTCAAATTGAGTGTTAATTAGCTTATAACTTAGTGATTAAGGAAGAAACTCCATTTTCAATAATGTTTCCCTTCTAAATCCTAAAACTCAAATTGAGTGTAAATTATCTTATAACTTACTGATTAAGGAATAAACTCCATTTTCAATAATCTATCCTTTAGAAATCCTTAAACTCAACTTATGTGTAAATAAGCTTATAACTTAGTGCTCGTAAAAAGACTTTATTAAAAGAGAAAGAAAAACCCCCCAGCCCGGGGAGGATAGAGTGTAGAGTGCAAGTGGGCCGCATTAAAAACCTCACCGTAAACCTCCCTTGAGGATAAACCGGTGTAGGCGAAAAGCGTTACCAACCACTTACTCCCTCCATCTACCAAAGGAGTTGCCCAGAATACAAAGCAGGAAGGCGTGCACACCGGACAAAATGCCCAGAAGGCACCACCTCAAACAGGCTCTCAGCCGCGAAGGGCTGAAAAGAGTCTGAACGTACAAAGCATAGTAGACAGAAAGGCCCGAAATACATGGGCAAGAAATCATCTAAAATAAACCTCATGATGGTCAGCCAACAATAACCCCTGAACACAGTCAGGGGGGTCTGAATCCCAAAAACCCGAAATTCTAAGTTTAGATAAACAATCAGCAACCGTGTTACCTTCCCTCCATATATGAGTGTAACGGATCTCCATACTCTGAGCAAGATGCATAGCAATACTCCAAAGACCTTGTAGCCGCCAAGGAATCAAAGGAATCTTTTTCACCAACGTATCCACCGCCATTGTAGAATCAGACTCAACCCATAGGCGTCTCCATCCTTTCCCATGTGCGAAGATAATAGCAAGAAGTATTGCTGCAATTTCCGCTTCGAGCGCAAATCCCTTCCCATGAATCTCGCAAAAGCCCGCCACAAAATAACCACGGGTGTCCCGAAAGACGACACCAATAGATATCTCGCCGGGTGCATTAATAACACTGCCATCAGTATTGGCCTTGTACCAAGTCGCAGGAGGGGGAAACCAACGAAAGCCCATCTTCGGTCTGTTGCGCCGAAAGCGCAGCTCAACACCCAAAGCAGCCGCCGTATGAGTCGCCGAGGCAGCGCCCAACGAGTATTTGCCGCACAGAAGATTAGCCTCCCGGATGGACGTGAGAACGAACGTCCTGCAAGCATGAATGGAGGGTATGACCTCCTCAAAGATCGCGCGATTGCGCATCCACCAAATGGACCAGATTGCCGTAACAAGCCCCACCTGCCAGAGCTCAAAAATTTGTTCATCAACTTGAGAGGGTTCAATCTGCATTATGAATTCCGCAATATCCAGATGATAATTCAACTCCATATTAAAAAGATTAGCAACGTAATTAAACAAGGATTTCGCAAAGCCGCAATGTAAAAGGATATGATTTTGGGTTTCATCATGGCGGCGACAAAAGGGGCAGATCGAAGGACCCTGAATGCCGTATTTTTGCAGCCAATCCGAGGTCGGCCACTTATGCCATAAAGCTTTCCATACCACTATGCTCCTACAAGGAGGTATAGTTTTCCTCCAAACACGCGTTGTCCACTCCACTTTGGGAAAAGCATGTCGAATGTTATCAAACAGCAGTCTTGAAGTAAGCTCCCCGGAAACCGTGTCGGACCAAATAACCCTGTCCGCCTCAATTGCCACGTGAGTGTTCAGGATATCGCGTACAATGTCTGTGTACGCAAGCACAAAAGTAAGTTCCAAATGCCACCGACCATCGAAATAGAAATCTCCCACAGAAGCCGTTAAAGAAGCCGCCAATTGATGCGGCAGGCCTATCCGCTCCACAATTGGGTAACCCAACCAATTATCGTGCCAAAAGCTCACCGTGGAATTAGAGCCCACAATCCAACGGGTATTTTCTGAAATACGAGAGAAATGTGATCGTATACCAGGCCATATGGAAGACTTGCCGCGAAATTTTCTCGGTTGTTTCTTCTTAAAATATCGGGAATGAAGAAAACGGAAATCCGGAGTAGGAACCGAAAAGATGTCCCAAGCTAATTTACCAGTATAAGAGGCGTTCGCCATGCGAATAGATCTGATTCCAAGTCCGCCCTCATCTTTTGGCGAGCAGCATCTCGCCCATCTAACAGAACATGAGGTGTGTCTCTTATTTATATCTCCCGTCCACACAAAGTTACGCATGGCTTTATCAATTCTGTCTAACAAAGTGACCGGCCAGCGGTAGATCATCATGGAGTGTACCAAAGACGAAGTAATAACCGAATTAACTAAGCAAACCCGGCCAGCCATTGATAAAGTGCTTCCTTTCCAGGTAGCAAACCGTGCAAGGATCGAATCCGCAATTGGAATAAGGTGACAAGCTTTCGGAGCCCCGACGAAGAGAGGAACCCCAAGGTAGACAAAGGGTAACTCTCCTCCAGTAATGCCTAACTTTCGATGCGAATAAGCTTTGGTTCCAACATCAGTCGAAGGACTGAAATAAACCCGGGATTTAGAGGGGCTATAGAGTTGACCAGAGAGTTTCCCATAATCATCCAACAACTTTTTTAAATGTTTAATGTCCTGCCTCGAAGCATTAGCAAAAATCATGAGGTCATCCGCGTAGAATAGGAATCTCGGGAAGCCCCTGATCACGGAGAGCAAACCCATTTCGTCATACCACTGCAACAAACGCCCCAGAGCTTCTTCCGCCAAACAAAAAAGCAAGGGCGATAAGGGATCCCCTTGCCGGACCCCGCGAGAGCAGCCAAAAAAACCCTTAGGTTCCCCATTAACAAGGATAGAAAGCCGGGCCGAAGAGAGAATAGCTTGCACAAGTTGCAAGAATCTGGGAGTACATCCCATACGTATAAGCACAGCACATAAAAAATCCCAGTTGACAGTGTCAAACGCCTTCGTCATATCAACCTTAAGAGCCATACAATGTCGCTTATGGCTAGTCCCAATCTGATTAATAGCATCCGAGGCCAGCGCAATACAAGTGTGGATGCGTTTCCCAGGAACGAACCCATATTGCCATTCCGAAAGATAATTCTTAATGCAGGACCCGAGTCGGGTGGCGACAATTTTGGTGAAGATTTTAAAAAGATAGTTGCCCATAATAATCGGCCTAAAGTCATGCACTCTCCGCGCGCCAGCGAATTTAGGAATCAAGGTGACCAGGTTCACGTTGAGGCCCTCCGGTATAGTAAGATGCGTGAAGAAGTGCATGACTGCTTCCTCAACATCCCGACCGATAATGCTCCAGCATGTTTGGAAGAAAGAACCCGGGAAACCATCCGGACCCGGCGAACTAGAGCCATCCATATCAAAAATAGCAGCTTTTATCTCCTCAAGAGAGGGGATAGCCGTGAGCATATCATTATGGTCCGACGACATTTCCTTGAAAGGCAAGGAATTAAGCAGATTAAAGTTCGAAACAGGGTCCTTCCTGGCAGAAAAAAGCTCCTCGTAGTAGTTAACTATGTGCGTAGCAATCATATCATGGTCCTGAAGAATCACTCCATTGACTTCAAGCTCCGGTATACCTTTTGATTTGTGCTTCAAGTTGTGCATGATATGGAAGAATTTGGTGTTTCGGTCCCCATCCTTCAGCCATTGTAGTCTGTTATGTTGAGTAAAATATGACTGTTTCCTGGAAAGAAGTTCATTCAGGGAGACATGGCAATTAACTTCCTGCATGAAGCGTTCTTCCGAGTCCCCCTCCTGTTGCACTTTGAGCTGAATTCGACGAAGTTTCTCGGTCTCTATATCAATACTCTTGAATATATTCCGAAAATCCCTGGTATTCCAAGCCGATAGGCTGAATTGCAGCCTTTTAAGTTTCTGCATCACTCTGTTAATCGGGTTACCATGCACGATTTGTCTATTCCAGGAGGCAGTAACCGTGGCAAGAAAATTTTCATGGTGGATCCACATGTCCTGAAATCGAAACGAGTGGCCGCGGCGTATCTGCGTCTTGCCGAAATCCAATTCGAGCAAGAGGGGATGATGGTCGGAGCAGTGCCGACTAAGAATCTTCAGGCCAACTCTTGCCCGGATTTCAAGAAAACCTGCTGAGGCAATAGCACGATCAAGGCGTGCCGCAACGAACCCATGTCGAGCAGTTCTAGAGGACCAAGTGTAAGTTTGGTCCGGGGGATCTATCTCAACGAATTGACCAGTCGCAATGAAAGCAGCGAAGTCCCTAGAGGCCAGGGGCTGATATGACATGGATGCGGTGCGTTCATGCATCCCGAGAACAGCGTTAAAGTCACCTATCATGCAAAAGTTATTCCCTGAGAAAGATAACAAATCAGTCCACAAATGTCTACGGAGAATGTAGTTGTTTTTGGCATGAATAAAAGCCACAGTGCTGTTATATTGTTGAAAAGAAACAACCAGGCACTGTTCTGTAGAGTGAAGAAGATGTCCTTGGTCAATGATGTCTGGTCTGCCAAGCAGCCAGATATTCGGCTTTTTGCCCAAACGTGAGTTAGAAGCAAAAACCTGCAACTTGATTAACTTCCAGAAAGCCTTTGGAATGGACGAGATTCGGACCTTGGGTTCGTATATTGCAACCCAGTCTGGTTTATGGCTGGCACAAAACGAGGCAAGTGCATTGCGGGATTGCTCGTTCCCCAACCCCTGTATATTCCAGGATAAGATATTCATTGCACCACTTTCGAGCCGTGCTTTGGCGGCTGTCGTTCTTGGCCCTCAGATTGGTCAGCCCAACTGCCAACCAGCGCTAACTCCCTTGATTTAGGAAGCTCATTTGTGATGACAAATGGAGCTTTGGTAGTGGTCTTTAGGTCCTCTATTACATCCGGGGGAGATTCCCTTGTGTTAGCCGGCTTGATAAGGCTATCGCGCATAGCAGTCTTCAGCGGCACCCCGACTGGAAGAGAGCCATCCCTAAAACTTGTCTGCTTTTTGAGTTTAGCTGACGCCTTAGACCCCGATGGAGCAGATTGTCCAGGCCCTGGGTGGAGGTTCGGAGAATAGGTGTCACTATTAAAAGCATCCGCACCTTGAGTTAGCTCCGTATTATGCTCCGGTTCATTCATAGAAGTTTTTTCTGAAGAGAGGGCATCGAATTGGTTTGTCGTACTGATACTAGGATCTGGCTGTAAGTTATTGGCCACCTCTCCAGACTTGCCAATAGTATCCTGATTCTCCTCATCATTTATGTCCTCTGTAGTGGGCATGACCATGTTGTCCTGGATTCCTTCATCTTCCAAATCCATAGCAGCTATCACCGTGTCAACCGCAAATGAACCTGCATTTTGGGCAGTAGGGGCCTCCTCAGCCGTACCCCCATAAGTTATTCCTTCCGTGGAAGTGGCGGGTTTCCACTTATCCGCAGTTCGATTCCTTCCCCTGCTGCGACTTCGACTTCGACGAGGTTTGTTTGTCGGTTCCTGTTGTATTTTCTTCCTGTTGCACACCGCGGTAGAATGCCCAGTGACCTGACATTCCGAGCAAAAATGTGGCAGCCTTTCGTAAGCAACTTGCACAAAGGATCCTTTCGCCCCTCTACGGTACATGATTTTGTTCTCCAATGGTTTCGTCATGTCTACCTCCACCAGCATTCTAGCATAAAGGCCAAAAGTCTTGTTTGCCGTATTTGGGTCAAGTCTAATAAAGTTCCCCAGTACGGAGGCCATCGCCTCGAGGATCCTTGGCTGCCAATATTCAATCGGGAGGTCAGTAATTCTGACCCACACCTGGGCAGATGTAGTTTTTACCGAGTTGGGGTTGAAGTTGGGAACCCAGTCCTGCAAACGAAAAGTACCAGAACCCACGGGCCAAAATCTCTTCTGTTTAAGATACATCCGCTTTGCTTCCTCCAACACGAAAACCGTGTAATACCCCTTCCCCAAGGGAGTTAATTTAACCTCTTTAGAAGAAACATCCCACTCAAGGCAGAGACGTTCCTTGAGGGCCAGAGTAGTGAGAAGTTTTTTCCCAGGGGAAGTTACCATTCGGCCAATAAAAGCGTCCTGGAATTCTTGAACACCTCTGTGATAGTCCTCCTCGTCTATCTCCACAATAGTTAGGTCACCATCGCGGATAGGACGTAATGGTGGGCGGCTGTTCTGGGGTCTCACCTTGTCCTGCCGGCCCGGGCGATCTTCCAAAATTTGGGCAAAAGAGACCAGGTTTGTCACAGTTGCAGGATGTGCGATGGTACTCCCGGGTAACGAAGGAAAATCCCCGTCATCCTGCAAGGGCAAATATGGAGCCGTAGTATTCTGGGGTAAATTCAGGAAGATCGCCCGTGATTAAGGAAGAAATTCCATTTTCAATAATGTATCCCTTGTAAATCTTAAATCTCAAATTGAGTGTAAATTAGCTTATAACTTAGTGATTAAGGAAGAAACTCCATTTTCAATAATTTTTCCCTTGTAAATCCTAAAACTCAAATTGAGTGTAAATTAGCTAATAACTTACTGATTAAGAAAGAAACTCCATTTTCAATAATCTATCCTTTTGAAATCCTTAAACTCAACTTATGTGTAAATAAGCTTTTAACTTAGTGATTAAGGAAGAAACTCCATTTTCAATAATGTTTCCCTTTAAAATATTAAAACTCAAATTGAGTGTAAATTAGCTTATAACCTAGTGATTAAGGAAGAAACTCCATTTTCAATAATGTATCCTTTTACAATCTTAAAAGTCAAATTGAGTATAAATTAGCTTATAACTTAGTGATTAAGGAAGAAACTCCATTTTCAATAATGTTTCCCTTGTAAATACTAAAACTCAAATTGAGTGAAAATTAGCTTATAACTTACTGATTAAGGAAGAAACTCCATTTTCAATAATCTATCCTTTTGAAATCCTTAAACTCAACTTATGTATAAATAAGCTTATAACTTAGTGATTAAGGAAGAAATTCCATTTTCAATAATGTATCCCTTGTAAATCTTAAATCTCAAATTGAGTATAAATTAGCTTATAACTTAGTGATTAAGGAAGAAACTCCATTTTCAATAATGTTTCCCTTGTAAATCCTAAAACTCAAATTGAGTGTAAATTAACTTATAACTTACTAATTAAGGAAGAAACTCCATTTTCAATAATCTATCCTTTTGAAATCCTTAAACTCAACTTATGTGTAAATAAGCTTAAAAAACTTAGTGATTAAAGAAGAAATTCCATTTTCAACAATGTATCCCTTGTAAATCTTAAATCTCAAATTGAGTGTAAATTAGCTTATAACTTAGTGATTAAGGAAGAAACACCATTTTCAATAATGTTTCCCTTTAAAATCTTAAAACTCAAATTGAGTGTAAATTAGCTTATAACTTAGTGATTAAGGAAGAAACTCCATTTTCAATAATGTATCCTTTTACAATCTTAAAACTCAAATTGAGTGTTAATTAGCTTATAACTTACTGATTAAGGAAGAAACTCCATTTTCAATAATCTATCCTTTAGAAATCCTTAAACTCAACTTATGTGTAAATATAAGCTTATAACTTAGTGATTAAGGAAGAAATTCCATTTTCAATAATGTATCCCTTGTAAATCTTAAATCTCAAATTGAGTGTAAATTAGCTCATAACTTACTGATTAAGGAAGAAACTCCATTTTCAATAATGTTTCCCTTGTAAATCCTAAAACTCAAATTGAGTGTAAATTAGCTTATAACTTACTGATTAAGGAAGAAACTCCATTTTCAATAATCTATCCTTTTGAAATCCTTAAACTCAACTTATGTGTAAATAAGCTTATAACTTAGTGATTAAGGAAGAAATTCTATTTTCAATAATGTATCCCTTGTAAATCTTAAAACTCAAATTGAGTGTAAATTAGCTTATAACTTAGTGATTAAGGAAGAAACACCATTTTCAATAATGTTTCCCTTGTAAATCCTAAAACTCAAATTGAGTGTAAATTGGCTTATAACTTACTGATTAAGGAAGAAACTCCATTTTCAATAAAACAATTTTTTGAAATCTTAAACTCAACTTATGTGTAAATAAGCTTATAACTTAGTGATTAAGGAAGAAATTTCATTTTCAATAATGTATCCCTTGTAAATCTTAAATCTCAAATTGAGTATAAATTAGCTTATAACTTACTGATTAAGGAAGAAACTCCATTTTTAATAATGTTTCCCTTGTAAATCCTAAAACTCAAATTGAGTGTAAATTAGCTTATAACTTACTGATTAAGGAAGAAACTCCATTTTCAATAATCTATCCTTTTGAAATCCTTAAACTCAACTTATGTGTAAATAAGCTTATAACCTAGTAATTAAGGAAGAAATTCCATTTTCAATAATGTATCCCTTGTAAATCTTAAATCTCAAATTGAGTGTAAATTAGCTTACTAATTAAGGAAGAAACTCCATTTTCAATAATGTTTCCCTTGTAAATCCTAAAACTCAAATTGAGTGTAAATTAGCTTATAACTTACTGATTAAGGAAGAAACTCCATTTTAAATAATCTATCCTTTTGAAATCCTTAAACTCAACTTATGTGTAAATAAGCTTAAAACTTAGTGATTAAAGAAGAAATTCCATTTTCAACAATGTATCCCTTGTAAATCTTAAATCTCAAATTGAGTGTAAATTAGCTTATAACTTAGTGATTAAGGAAGAAACTCCATTTTCAATAATGTTTCCATTTAAAATATTAAAACTCAAATTGAGTGTAAATTAGCTTATAACTTGGTGATTAAGGAAGAAACTCCATTTTCAATAATGTATCCTTTTACAATCTTAAAACTCAAATTGAGTGTTAATTAGCTTATAACTTAGTGATTAAGGAAGAAACTCCATTTTCAATAATGTTTCCCTTCCTAAAACTCAAATTGAGTGTAAATTAACTTATAACTTACTAATTAAGGAAGAAACTCCATTTTCAATAATCTATCCTTTTGAAATCCTTAAACTCAACTTATGTGTAAATAAGCTTAAAACTTAGTGATTAAAGAAGAAATTCCATTTTCAACAATGTATCCCTTGTAAATCTTAAATCTCAAATTTAGTGTAAATTAGCTTATAACTTAGTGATTAAGGAAGAAACTCCATTTTCAATAATGTTTCCCTTGTAAATTCTAAAACTCAAATTGAGTGTAAATTAGCTTATAACTTACTGATTAAGGAAGAAACTCCATTTTCAATAATCTATCCTTTTGAAATCCTTAAACTCAACTTATGTGTAAATAAGCTTATAACTTAGTGATTAAGGAAGAAATTCCATTTTCAATAATGTATCCCTTGTAAATCTTAAATCTCAAATTGAGTGTAAATTAGCTTATAACTTAGTGATTAAGGAAGAAACTCCATTTTCAATGATGTTTCCCTTCTAAATCCTAAAACTCAAATTGAGTCTAAATTATCTTATAACTTACTGATTAAGGAATAAACTCCATTTTCAATAATCTATCCTTTAGAAATCCTTAAACTCAACTTATGTGTAAATAAGCTTATAACTTAGTGATTAAGGAAGAAATTCCATTTTCAATAATGTAGCCCTTGTAAATCTTAAATCTCAAATTGAGTGTAATTTAGCTTATAACTTAGTGATTAAGGAAGAAACTCCATTTTCAATAATTTTTCCCTTGTAAATCCTAAAACTCAAATTGAGTGTAAATTAGCTTATAACATACTGATTAAGGAAGAAACTCCATCAATAATATATCCTTTTGAAATCCTTAAACTCAACTTATGTGTAAATAAGCTTATAACTTAGTGATTAAGGAAGAAATTTCATTTTCAATAATGTATCCCTTGTAAATCTTAAATCTCAAATTGAGTATAAATTAGCTTATAACTTACTGATTAAGTAAGAAACTCCATTTTCAATAATGTTTCCCTTGTAAATCCTAAAACTCAAATTGAGTGTAAATTAGCTTATAACTTACTGATTAAGGAAGAAACTCCATTTTCAATAATGTATCCTTTTGAAATCCTTAAACTCAACTTATGTGTAAATAAGCTTATAACTTAGTGATTAATGAAGAAATTCCATTTTCAGCAATGTATCCCTTGTAAATCTTATATCTCAAATTGAGTGTAAATTAGCTTATAACTTAGTGATTAAGGAAGAAACTCCATTTTCAATAATGTTTCCCTTTAAAATATTAAAACTCAAATTGAGTGTAAATTAGTTTATAACTTAGTGATTAAGGAAGAAACTCCATTTTCAAAAATGTATCCTTTTACAATCTTAAAACTCAAATTGAGTGTAAATTAGCTTATAACTTAGTGATTAAAGAATAAACTCCATTTTCAATAATGTTTACCTTGTAAATACTAAAACTCAAATTGAGTGTAAATTAGCTTATAACTTACTGATTAAGGAAGAAACTCCATTTTCAATAATCTATCCTTTTGAAATCCTTAAACTCAACTTATGTGTAAATAAGCTTATAACTTAGTGATTAAGGAAGAAATTCCATTTTCAATAATGTATCCCTTGTAAATCTTAAATCTCAAATTGAGTGTAAATTAGCTTATAACTTAGTGATTAAGGAAGAAACTCCATTTTCAATAATGTTTCCCTTGTAAATCCTAAAACTCAAATTGAGTGTAAATTAACTTATAACTTACTAATTAAGGAAGAAACTCCATTTTCAATAATCTATCCTTTTGAAATCCTTAAACTCAACTTATGTGTAAATAAGCTTAAAACTTAGTGATTAAAGAAGAAATTCCATTTTCAACAATGTATCCCTTGTAAATCTTAAATCTCAAATTGAGTGTAAATTAGCTTATAACTTAGTGATTAAGGAAGAAACTCCATTTTCAATAATGTTTCCCTTTAAAATATTAAAACTCAAATTGAGTGTAAATTAGCTTATAACTTAGTGATTAAGGAAGAAACTCCATTTTCAATAATGTATCCTTTTACAATCTTAAAACTCAAATTGAGTGTTAATTAGCTTATAACTTAGTGATTAAGGAAGAAACTCCATTTTCAATGATGTTTCCCTTCTAAATCCTAAAACTCAAATTGAGTGTAAATTATCTTATAACTTACTGATTAAGGAATAAACTCCATTTTCAATAATCTATCCTTTAGAAATCCTTAAACTCAACTTATGTGTAAATAAGCTTATAACTTAGTGATTAAGGAAGAAATTCCATTTTCAATAATGTATCCCTTGTAAATCTTAAATCTCAAATTGAGTGTAAATTAGCTTATAACTTAGTGATTAAGGAAGAAACTCCATTTTCAATAATTTTTCCCTTGTAAATCCTAAAACTCAAATTGAGTGTAAATTAGCTAATAACTTACTGATTAAGAAAGAAACTCCATTTTCAATAATCTATCCTTTTGAAATCCTTAAACTCAACTTATGTGTAAATAAGCTTTTAACTTAGTGATTAAGGAAGAAACTCCATTTTCAATAATGTTTCCCTTTAAAATATTAAAACTCAAATTGAGTGTAAATTAGCTTATAACTTAGTGATTAAGGAAGAAACTCCATTTTCAATAATGTATCCTTTTACAATCTTAAAACTCAAATTGAGTATAAATTAGCTTATAACTTAGTGATTAAGGAAGAAACTCCATTTTCAATAATGTTTCCCTTGTAAATACTAAAACTCAAATTGAGTGTAAATTAGCTTATAACTTACTGATTAAGGAAGAAACTCCATTTTCAATAATCTATCCTTTTGAAATCCTTAAACTCAACTTATGTATAAATAAGCTTATAACTTAGTGATTAAGGAAGAAATTCCATTTTCAATATTGTATCCCTTGTAAATCTTAAATCTCAAATTGAGTGTAAATTAGCTTATAACTTAGTGATTAAGGAAGAAACTCCATTTTCAATAATGTTTCCCTTGTAAATCCTAAAACTCAAATTGAGTGTAAATTAACTTATAACTTACTAATTAAGGAAGAAACTCCATTTTCAATAATCTATCCTTTTGAAATCCTTAAACTCAACTTATGTGTAAATAAGCTTAAAAAACTTAGTGATTAAAGAAGAAATTCCATTTTCAACAATGTATCCCTTGTAAATCTTAAATCTCAAATTGAGTGTAAATTAGCTTATAACTTAGTGAATAAGGAAGAAACACCATTTTCAATAATGTTTCCCTTTAAAATATTAAATCTCAAATTGAGTGTAAATTAGCTTATAACTTAGTGATTAAGGAAGAAACTCCATTTTCAATAATGTTTCCCTTGTAAATCCTAAAACTCAAATTGAGTGTAAATTAACTTATAACTTACTAATTAAGGAAGAAACTCCATTTTCAATAATCTATCCTTTAGAAATCCTTAAACTCAACTTATGTGTAAATAAGCTTATAACTTAGTGATTAAGGAAGAAATTCCATTTTCAATAATGTATCCCTTGTAAATCTTAAATCTCAAATTGAGTGTAAATTAGCTTATAACTTAGTGATTAAGGAAGAAACTCCATTTTCAATGATGTTTCCCTTCTAAATCCTAAAACTCAAATTGAGTCTAAATTATCTTATAACTTACTGATTAAGGAATAAACTCCATTTTCAATAATCTATCCTTTAGAAATCCTTAAACTCAACTTATGTGTAAATAAGCTTATAACTTAGTGATTAAGGAAGAAATTTCATTTTCAATAATGTAGCCCTTGTAAATCTTAAATCTCAAATTGAGTGTAATTTAGCTTATAACTTAGTGCACGTAAAAGATATTTAGCTTATAACTTAGTGATTAAGGAAGAAACTCCATTTTCAATAATTTTTCCCTTGTAAATCCTAAAACTCAAATTGAGTGTAAATTAGCTTATAACATACTGATTAAGGAAGAAACTCCATCAATAATATATCCTTTTGAAATCCTTAAACTCAACTTATGTGTAAATAAGCTTATAACGTAGTGATTAAGGAAGAAATTTCATTTTCAATAATGTATCCCTTGTAAATCTTAAATCTCAAATTGAGTATAAATTAGCTTATAACTTACTGATTAAGTAAGAAACTCCATTTTCAATAATGTTTCCCTTGTAAATCCTAAAACTCAAATTGAGTGTAAATTAGCTTATAACTTACTGATTAAGAAATAAACTCCATTTTCAATAATCTATCCTTTTGAAATCCTTAAACTCAACTTATGTGTAAATAAGCTTATAACCTAGTAATTAAGGAAGAAATTCCATTTTCAATAATGTATCCCTTGTAAATCTTAAATCTCAAATTGAGTGTAAATTAGCTTATAACTTACTAATTAAGGAAGAAACTCCATTTTCAATAATGTTTCCCTTGTAAATCCTAAAACTCAAATTGATTGTAAATTAGCTTATAACTTACTGATTAAGGAAGAAACTCCATTTTCAATAATGTATCCTTTTGAAATCCTTAAACTCAACTTATGTGTAAATAAGCTTATAACTTAGTGATTAATGAAGAAATTCCATTTTCAGCAATGTATCCCTTGTAAATCTTATATCTCAAATTGAGTGTAAATTAGCTTATAACTTAGTGATTAAGGAAGAAACTCCATTTTCAATAATGTTTCCCTTTAAAATATTAAAACTCAAATTGAGTGTAAATTAGTTTATAACTTAGTGATTAAGGAAGAAACTCCATTTTCAATAATGTATCCTTTTACAATCTTAAAACTCAAATTGAGTGTAAATTAGCTTATAACTTAGTGATTAAAGAATAAACTCCATTTTCAATAATGTTTCCCTTGTAAATACTAAAACTCAAATTGAGTGTAAATTAGCTTATAACTTACTGATTAAGGAAGAAACTCCATTTTCAATAATCTATCCTTTTGAAATCCTTAAACTCAACTTATGTGTAAATAAGCTTATAACTTAGTGATTAATGAAGAAATTCCATTTTCAGCAATGTATCCCTTGTAAATCTTATATCTCAAATTGAGTGTAAATTAGCTTATAACTTAGTGATTAAGGAAGAAACTCCATTTTCAATAATTTTTCCCTTGTAAATCCTAAAACTCAAATTGAGTGTAAATTAGCTAATAACTTACTGATTAAGAAAGAAACTCCATTTTCAATAATCTATCCTTTTGAAATCCTTAAACTCAACTTATGTGTAAATAAGCTTTTAACTTAGTGATTAAGGAAGAAACTCCATTTTCAATAATGTTTCCCTTTAAAATATTAAAACTCAAATTGAGTGTAAATTAGCTTATAACTTAGTGATTAAGGAAGAAACTCCATTTTCAATAATGTATCCTTTTACAATCTTAAAAGTCAAATTGAGTATAAATTAGCTTATAACTTAGTGATTAAGGAAGAAACTCCATTTTCAATAATGTTTCCCTTGTAAATCCTAAAACTCAAATTGAGTGTAAATTAGCTTATAACTTACTGATTAAGGAAGAAACTCCATTTTCAATAATCTATCCTTTTGAAATCCTTAAACTCAACTTATGTATAAATAAGCTTATAACTTAGTGATTAAGGAAGAAATTCCATTTTCAATAATGTATCCCTTGTAAATCTTAAATCTCAAATTGAGTGTAAATTAGCTTATAACTTAGTGATTAAGGAAGAAACTCCATTTTCAATAATGTTTCCCTTGTAAATCCTAAAACTCAAATTGAGTGTAAATTAACTTATAACTTACTAATTAAGGAAGAAACTCCATTTTCAATAATCTATCCTTTTGAAATCCTTAAACTCAACTTATGTGTAAATAAGCTTAAAAAACTTAGTGATTAAAGAAGAAATTCCATTTTCAACAATGTATCCCTTGTAAATCTTAAATCTCAAATTGAGTGTAAATTAGCTTATAACTTAGTGATTAAGGAAGAAACACCATTTTCAATAATGTTTCCCTTTAAAATATTAAATCTCAAATTGAGTGTAAATTAGCTTATAACTTAGTGCACGTAAAAGATATTTTATAAAAATAAAAGGAAAAAGAACGTCCCACAACCCGGGACTAGGATAAAAGGAAAGAGTGGGCCTCATTAAAAACCTCACCGTAAACCTCCCTTGAGGATAAACCGGTGTAGGCGAAAAAGAGTTGCCAACCACTCCTACCCCTCATCCAGAAATAGGAATAGCCCAGAATACAAGGCAAGAAGAGTGCAATCCCAGCTCGGCGAACTAGAAAGATTGCAACCCGTGACCAAGCTCTCAGCCCCATGGACTGAATAGAGACTGGCCCAAAACAAACCACAAAAAATAGTGACAAGGTTCCAAACAAACCAAAAAGAAACCACAACCAAAACAAAAATCCATCTGAAGCTAAGAACGACAATAAATAGTATACAAGTCCTCATGTAAAGCATGACGAATGCCGTCCGGAGGAGTATCGAGCCACACTCGCCGAGTCCTCAATTTAGCCAGACCATCCGCCACCCTGTTTCCTTCCCGCCAAATGTGAGTAAAAGAAATTTCCATGTCTTTCATAAAAAACTGTATCTGAGACCAAAATGCCCTGAGTTTCCAAGGAATCAAAGGTGTAGATCCCTTCATAGTGCTAATCGCAAGAGTGGAGTCAGACTCAACCCAAAGGTACCTCCAACCTTTGTGATATGCAAATTCAATGGCCAAAAGGATAGCAGCAATCTCCGCCTCCAGAGCAAATCCAAGACCACATGGAAAACAGAACGCCGCCAAGAAAGCCCCCCTCGAATCGCGGAAAGCCGCGGCCGCATGCATTACGCCCGGGGCAGTCAAGACACTGCCATCCGTGTTGACCTTCCACCTACCAGCGGGCGGAGGCAACCAGCGGAAGGTAAACGAGGGGCGTGGGGGTGTACAGCGTGGATGAAAGCCAATGGTGGCAGCAATAAGAGCTTCCCGTGTGCTACTCGTGGAGCTTGGTCGCACAAGAGGGGCAGCCTCTTTGATCGCAGAAAGAACCAAAACCTTGCAAGCATGCAGCGAAGGATTGGCGTCCTCAAAAACTACTTTGTTCCTTGTCCACCAAATCGCCCAGATGGCCGTGAAAAGACCAACAAGCCAGAGCTCACGAAACTGATCACTAAGATCACAGGCGCTAGCATGCATAAGGAAATCAGCAAAGTTATCATGGAAAGACAAATTAATATTGAAAAGCATAGCCGTATAATTAAGCAATGATAACGTAAAGGCACAGGAGGTAAGGATATGCGATGTCGTCTCTTCCTGTGTGCGGCATAAGTAACACATCGAGGGGCCAAAGATCCCGAACCGTGCAAGCCAATCCGAGGTAGGGAGCTTGCCCCATAAACCCCGCCATATGGTCGTGGAACTTAGTGATTAAGGAAGAAACTCCATTTTTAATAATGTTTCCCTTGTAAATCCTAAAACTCAAATTGAGTGTAAATTAACTTATAACTTACTAATTAAGGAAGAAACTCCATTTTCAATAATCTATCCTTTTGAAATCCTTAAACTCAACTTATGTGTAAATAAGCTTAAAACTTAGTGATTAAAGAAGAAATTCCATTTTCAACAATGTATCCCTTGTAAATCTTAAATCTCAAATTGAGTGTAAATTAGCTTATAACTTAGTGATTAAGTAAGAAACACCATTTTCAATAATGTTTCCCTTTAAAATATTAAAACTCAAATTGAGTGTAAATTAGCTTATAACTTATAGTGATTAAGGAAGAAACTCCATTTTCAATAATGTATCCTTTTACAATCTTAAAACTCAAATTGAGTGTTAATTAGCTTATAACTTAGTGATTAAGGAAGAAACTCCATTTTCAATGATGTTTCCCTTCTAAATCCTAAAACTCAAATTGAGTCTAAATTATCTTATAACTTACTGATTAAGGAATAAACTCCATTTTCAATAATCTATCCTTTAGAAATCCTTAAACTCAACTTATGTGTAAATAAGCTTATAACTTAGTGATTAAGGAAGAAATTCCATTTTCAATAATGTATCCCTTGTAAATCTTAAATCTCAAATTGAGTGTAAATTAGCTTATAACTTAGTGATTAAGGAAGAAACTCCATTTTCAATAATTTTTCCCTTGTAAATCCTAAAACTCAAATTGAGTGTAAATTAGCTTATAACTTACTGATTAAGGAAGAAACTCCATCAATAATATATCCTTTTGAAATCCTTAAACTCAACTTATGTGTAAATAAGCTTATAACTTAGTGATTAAGGAAGAAATTTCATTTTCAATAATGTATCCCTTGTAAATCTTAAATCTCAAATTGAGTATAAATTAGCTTATAACTTACTGATTAAGTAAGAAACTCCATTTTCAATAATGTTTCCCTTGTAAATCCTAAAACTCAAATTGAGTGTAAATTAGCTTATAACTTACTGATTAAGAAATAAACTCCATTTTCAATAATCTATCCTTTTGAAATCCTTAAACTCAACTTATGTGTAAATAAGCTTATAACCTAGTAATTAAGGAAGAAATTCCATTTTCAATAATGTATCCCTTGTAAATCTTAAATCTCAAATTGAGTGTAAATTAGCTTATAACTTAGTGATTAAGGAAGAAACTCCATTTTCAATAATGTTTCCCTTGTAAATCCTAAAACTCAAATTGATTGTAAATTAGCTTATAACTTACTGATTAAGGAAGAAACTCCATTTTCAATAATGTATCCTTTTGAAATCCTTAAACTCAACTTATGTGTAAATAAGCTTATAACTTAGTGATTAAAGAAGAAATTCCATTTTCAACAATGTATCCCTTGTAAACCTTATATCTCAAATTGAGTGTAAATTAGCTTATAACTTAGTGATTAAGGAAGAAACTCCATTTTCAATAATGTTTCCCTTTAAAATATTAAAACTCAAATTGAGTGTAAATTAGTTTATAACTTAGTGATTAAGGAAGAAACTCCATTTTCAATAATGTATCCTTTTACAATCTTAAAACTCAAATTGAGTGTAAATTAGCTTATAACTTAGTGATTAAAGAATAAACTCCATTTTCAATAATGTTTCCCTTGTAAATACTAAAACTCAAATTGAGTGTAAATTAGCTTATAACTTACTGATTAAGGAAGAAACTCCATTTTCAATAATCTATCCTTTTGAAATCCTTAAACTCAACTTATGTGTAAATAAGCTTATAACTTAGTGATTAAGGAAGAAATTCCATTTTCAATAATGTATCCCTTGTAAATCTTAAATCTCAAATTGAGTGTAAATTAGCTTATAACTTAGTGATTAAGGAAGAAACTCCATTTTCAATAATGTTTCCCTTGTAAATCCTAAAACTCAAATTGAGTGTAAATTAACTTATAACTTACTAATTAAGGAAGAAACTCCATTTTCAATAATCTATCCTTTTGAAATCCTTAAACTCAACTTATGTGTAAATAAGCTTAAAACTTAGTGATTAAAGAAGAAATTCCATTTTCAACAATGTATCCCTTGTAAATCTTAAATCTCAAATTGAGTGTAAATTAGCTTATAACTTAGTGATTAAGGAAGAAACTCCATTTTCAATAATGTTTCCCTTTAAAATATTAAAACTCAAATTGAGTGTAAATTAGCTTATAACTTAGTGATTAAGGAAGAAACTCCATTTTCAATAATGTATCCTTTTACAATCTTAAAACTCAAATTGAGTGTTAATTAGCTTATAACTTAGTGATTAAGGAAGAAACTCCATTTTCAATGATGTTTCCCTTCTAAATCCTAAAACTCAAATTGAGTGTAAATTATCTTATAACTTAGTGATTAAGGAAGAAACTCCATTTTCAATAATTTTTCCCTTGTAAATCCTAAAACTCAAATTGAGTGTAAATTAGCTTATAACTTACTGATTAAGGAAGAAACTCCATCAATAATATATCATTTTGAAATCCTTAAACTCAACTTATGTGTAAATAAGCTTATAACTTAGTGATTAAGGAAGAAATTTCATTTTAAATAATGTATCCCTTGTAAATCTTAAATCTCAAATTGAGTATAAATTAGCTTATAACTTACTGATTAAGTAAGAAACTCTATTTTCAATAATGTTTCCCTTGTAAATCCTAAAACTCAAAATGAGTGTAAATTAGCTAATAACTTACTGATTAAGAAAGAAACTCCATTTTCAATAATCTATCCTTTTGAAATCCTTAAACTCAACTTATGTGTAAATAAGCTTTTAACTTAGTGATTAAGGAAGAAACTCCATTTTCAATAATGTTTCCCTTTAAAATATTAAAACTCAAATTGAGTGTAAATTAGCTTATAACTTAGTGATTAAGGAAGAAACTCCATTTTCAATAATGTATCCTTTTACAATCTTAAAAGTCAAATTGAGTATAAATTAGCTTATAACTTAGTGATTAAGGAAGAAACTCCATTTTCAATAATGTTTCCCTTGTAAATCCTAAAACTCAAATTGAGTGTAAATTAGCTTATAACTTACTGATTAAGGAAGAAACTCCATTTTCAATAATCTATCCTTTTGAAATCCTTAAACTCAACTTATGTGTAAATAAGCTTATAACTTAGTGATTAAGGAAGAAATTCCATTTTCAATAATGTATCCCTTGTAAATCTTAAATCTCAAATTGAGTGTAAATTAGCTTATAACTTAGTGATTAAGGAAGAAACTCCATTTTCAATAATGTTTCCCTTGTAAATCCTAAAACTCAAATTGAGTGTAAATTAACTTATAACTTACTAATTAAGGAAGAAACTCCATTTTCAATAATCTATCCTTTTGAAATCCTTAAACTCAACTTATGTGTAAATAAGCTTAAAAAACTTAGTGATTAAGGAAGAAATTCCATTTTCAATAATGTATCCCTTGTAAATCTTAAATCTCAAATTGAGTGTAAATTAGCTTATAACTTAGTGATTAAGGAAGAAACACCATTTTCAATAATGTTTCCCTTGTAAATCTTAAAACTCAAATTGAGTGTAAATTAGCTTATAACTTAGTGATTAAGGAAGAAACTCCATTTTCAATAATGTATCCTTTTACAATCTTAAAACTCAAATTGAGTGTAAATTAGCTTATAACTTACTGATTAAGGAAGAAACTCCATTTTCAATAATCTATCCTTTAGAAATCCTTAAACTCAACTTATGTGTAAATATAAGCTTATAACTTAGTGATTAAGGAAGAAATTCCATTTTCAATAATGTATCCCTTGTAAATCTTAAATCTCAAATTGAGTGTAAATTAGCTCATAACTTACTGATTAAGGAAGAAACTCCATTTTCAATAATGTTTCCCTTGTAAATCCTAAAACTCAAATTGAGTGTAAATTAGCTTATAACTTACTGATTAAGGAAGAAACTCCATTTTCAATAATCTATCCTTTTGAAATCCTTAAACTCAACTTATGTGTAAATAAGCTTATAACTTAGTGATTAAGGAAGAAATTCTATTTTCAATAACGTATCCCTTGTAAATCTTAAATCTCAAATTGAGTGTAAATTAGCTTATAACTTAGTGATTAAGGAAGAAACACCATTTTCAATAATGTTTCCCTTGTAAATCCTAAAACTCAAATTAATTGTAAATTAGCTTATAACTTACTGATTAAGGAAGAAACTCCATTTTCAATAAAACAATTTTTTGAAATCTTAAACTCAACTTATGTGTAAATAAGCTTATAACTTAGTGATTAAGGAAGAAATTTCATTTTCAATAATGTATCCCTTGTAAATCTTAAATCTCAAATTGAGTATAAATTAGCTTATAACTTACTGATTAAGGAAGAAACTCCATTTTTAATAATGTTTCCCTTGTAAATCCTAAAACTCAAATTGAGTGTAAATTAGCTTATAACTTACTGATTAAGGAAGAAACTCCATTTTCAATAATCTATCCTTTTGAAATCCTTAAACTCAACTTATGTGTAAATAAGCTTATAACCTAGTAATTAAGGAAGAAATTCCATTTTCAATAATGTATCCCTTGTAAATCTTAAATCTCAAATTGAGTGTAAATTAGCTTACTAATTAAGGAAGAAACTCCATTTTCAATAATGTTTCCCTTGTAAATCCTAAAACTATAACTTACTAATTAAGAAAGAAACTCCATTTTAAATAATCTATCCTTTTGAAATCCTTAAACTCAACTTATGTGTAAATAAGCTTAAAACTTAGTGATTAAAGAAGAAATTCCATTTTCAACAATGTATCCCTTGTAAATCTTAAATCTCAAATTGAGTGTAAATTAGCTTATAACTTAGTGATTAAGGAAGAAACTCCATTTTCAATAATGTTTCCATTTAAAATATTAAAACTCAAATTGAGTGTAAATTAGCTTATAACTTAGTGATTAAGGAAGAAACTCCATTTTCAATAATGTATCCTTTTACAATCTTAAAACTCAAATTGAGTGTTAATTAGCTTATAACTTAGTGATTAAGGAAGAAACTCCATTTTCAATAATGTTTCCCTTCTAAATACTAAAACTCAAATTGAGTGTAAAT
This sequence comes from Ballota nigra, assembly GCA_947034835.1. Taxonomy (NCBI): domain Eukaryota; kingdom Viridiplantae; phylum Streptophyta; class Magnoliopsida; order Lamiales; family Lamiaceae; genus Ballota; species Ballota nigra. The sequence goes on from OX344724.1 coordinate 31,456,405, forward strand.
TATCCTATAACTTACTGATTAAGGAAGAAACTCCATTATCAATAATCTATCCTTTAGAAATCCTTAAACTCAACTTATGTGTAAATAAGCTTATAACTTAGTGATTAAGGAAGAAATTCCATTTTCAATAATGTATCCCTTGTAAATCTTAAATCTCAAATTGAGTGTAAATTAGCTTATAACTTAGTGATTAAGGAAGAAACTCCATTTTCAATAATTTTTCCCTTGTAAATCCTAAAACTCAAATTGAGTGTAAATTAGCTTATAACTTACTGATTAAGGAAGAAACTCCATCAATAATATATCCTTTTGAAATCCTTAAACTCAACTTATGTGTAAATAAGCTTATAACTTAGTGATTAAGGAAGAAAATTCATTTTCAATAATGTATCCTTTGTAAATCTTAAATCTCAAATTGATTATAAATTAGCTTATAACTTACTGATTAAGTAAGAAACTCCATTTTCAATAATGTTTCCCTTGTAAACCCTAAAACTCAAATTGAGTGTAAATTAGCTTATAACTTACTGATTAAGAAAGAAACTCCATTTTCAATAATCTATCCTTTTGAAATCCTTAAACTCAAATTATGTGTAAATAAGCTTATAACCTAGTAATTAAGGAAGAAATTTCATTTTCAATAATGTATCCCTTGTAAATCTTAAATCTCAAATTGAGTGTAAATTAGCTTATAACTTACTAATTAAGGAAGAAACTCCATTTTCAATAATGTTTCCCTTGTAAATCCTAAAACTGAAATTGATTGTAAATTAGCTTATAACTTACTGATTAAGGAAGAAACTCCATTTTCAATAATCTATCCTTTTGAAATCCTTAAAGTCAACTTATTTGTAAATAAGCTTATAACTTAGTGATTAAAGAAGAAATTCCATTTTCAACAATGTATCCCTTGTAAATCTTAAATCTCAAATTGAGTGTAAATTAGCTTATAACTTAGTGATTAAGGAAGAAACTCCATTTTCAATAATGTTTCCCTTTAAAATATTAAAACTCAAATTGAGTGTAAATTAGCTTATAACTTAGTGATTAAGGAAGAAACTCCATTTTCAATAATGTATCCTTTTACAATCTTAAAACTCATATTGAGTGTTAATTAGCTTATAACTTAGTGATTAAGGAAGAAACTCCATTTTCAATGATGTTTCCCTTCTAAATCCAAAAACTCAAATTGAGTGTAAATTATCTTATAACTTACTGATTAAGGAAGAAACTCCATTTTCAATAATCTATCCTTTAGAAATCCTTAAACTCAACTTATGTGTAAATAAGCTTATAACTTAGTGATTAAGGAAGAAATTCCAGTTCAATAATGTATCCCTTGTAAATCTTAAATCTCAAATTGAGTGTAAATTAGCTCATAACTTACTGATTAAGGAAGAAACTCAATTTTCAATAATGTTTCCCTTGTAAATCCTAAAACTCAAATTGAGTGTAAATTAGCTTATAACTTACTGATTAAGGAAGAAACTCCATTTTCAATAATACATCCTTTTGAAATCCTTAAACTCAACTTATGTGTAAATAAGCTTATAACTTAGTGATTAAGGAAGAAATTTCATTTTCAATAATGTATCCCTTGTAAATCTTAAATCTCAAATTGAGTGTAAATTAGCTTACTAATTAAGGAAGTAACTCCATTTTCAATAATGTTTCCCTTGTAAATCCTAAAACTCAAATTGAGTGTAAATTAGCCTATAACTTACTGATTAAGAATGAAACTCCATTTTCAATAATCTATCATTTTGAAATCCTTAAACATAACTTATGTGTAAATAAGCTTATAACTTAGTGATTAAGGAAGAAATTCCATTTTCAATAATGTATCCCTTGTAAATCTTAAATCTCAAATTGTGTGTAAATTAGCTTAGAACTTAGTGATTAAGGAAGAAACTCCATTTTCAATAATGTTTCCCTTGTAAATCCTAAAACTCAAATTGAGTGTAAATTAGCCTATAACTTACTGATTAAGGATGAAACTCCATTTTCAATAATCTATCCTTTTGAAATCCTTAAACTTAACTTATGTGTAAATAAGCTTATTACTTAGTGATTAAGGAAGAAATTCCATTTTCAATAATGTATCCCTTGTAAATCTTAAATCTCAAATTGAGTGTAAATTAGCTTATAACTTACTGATTAAGGAAGAAACTCCATTTTCAATAATGTTTCCCTTGTAAATCCTAAAACACAAATTGAGTGTAAATTAGCTTATAACTTACTGATTAAGGAAGAAACTCCATTTTCAATAATATATCCTTTAGAAATCCTTAAACTCAAGTTATGTGTAAATAAACTTATAACTTAGTGATTAAGGAAGAAATTCCATTTTCAATAATGTATCCCTAGTAAATCTTAAATCTCAATTTGAGTGTAAATTAGCTCATAACTTACTGATTAAGGAAGAAACTCCATTATTATATATCCTTTTGAAATCCTTAAACTCAACTTATGTGTAAATAAGCTTATAACTTAGTGATTAATATTTAAGAAATTTCATTTTCAATAATGTATCCCTTGTAAATCTTAAATCTCAAATTGAGTATAAATTAGCTTATAACTTACTGATTAAGTAAGAAACTCCATTTTCAATAATGTTTCCCTTGTAAATCCTAAATCTCAAATTGAGTGTAAATTAGCTTATAACTTACTGATTAAGAAAGAAACTCCATTTTCAATAATCTATCCTTTTGAAATCCTTAAACTCAACTTATGTGTAAATAAGCTTATAACCTAGTAATTAAGGAAGAAATTCCATTTTCAATAATGTATCCCTTGTAAATCTTAAATCTCAAATTGAGTGTAAATTAGCTTATAACTTACTAATTAAGGAAGAAACTCCATTTTCAATAATGTTTCCCTTGTAAATCCTAAAACTCAAATTGATTGTAAATTAGCTTATAACTTACTGATTAAGGAAGAAACTCCATTTTCAATAATCTATCCTTTTGAAATCCTTAAACTCAACTTATGTGTAAAGAAGCTTATAACTTAGTGATTAAAGAAGAAATTCCATTTTCAACAATGTATCCCTTGTAAATCTTAAATCTCAAATTGATTGTAAATTAGCTTATAACTTAGTGATTAAGGAAGAAACTCCATTTTCAATAATGTTTCCCTTTAAAATATTAAAACTCAAATTGAGTGTAAATTAGCTTATAACTTAGTGATTAAGGATGAAACTCCATTTTCAATAATGTATCCTTTTACAATCTTAAAACTCAAATTGAGTGCAAATTAGCTTATAACTTAGTGATTAAGGAAGAAACTCCATTTTCAATAATGTTTCCCTTTAAAATAATAAAACTCAAATTGAGTGTAAATTAACTTATAACTTAGTGATTAAGGAAGAAACTCCATTTTCAATAATGTATCCTTTTACAATCTTAAAACTCAAATTGAGTGTTAAGTAGCTTATAACTTAGTGATTATGGAAGAAACTCCATTTTCAATAATGTTTCCCTTCTAAATACTAAAACTCAAATTGAGTGTAAATTATCTTATAACTTACTGATTAAGAAAGAAACTCCATTATCAATAATCTATCCTTTAGAAATCCTTAAACTCAACTTATGTGTAAATAAGCTTATAACTTAGTGATTAAGGAAGAAATTCCATTTTCAATAATGTATCCCTTGTAAATCTTAAATCTCAATTTGAGTGTAAATTAGCTCATAACATACTGATTAAGGAAGAAACTCCATTTTCAATAATGTTTCCCTTGTAAATACTAAAACTCAAATTGAGTGTAAATTATCTTATAACTTACTGATTAAGGAAGAAACTCCATTTTCAATAATCTATCCTTTTGAAATCCTTAAACTCAACTTATGTGTAAATAAGCTTATAACTTAGTGATTAAGGAAGAAATTCCATTTTCAATAATGTATCCCTTGTAAATCTTAAATCTCAAATTGAGTGTAAATTAGCTTATAACTTAGTGATTAAGGAAGAAACTCCATTTTCAATAATTTTTCCCTTGTAAATCCTAAAACTCAAATTGAGTGTAAATTAGCTTATAACTTACTGATTAAGGAAGAAACTCCATCAATAATATATCCTTTTGAAATCCTTAAACTCAACTTATGTGTAAATAAGCTTATAACTTAGTGATTAAGGAAGAAAATTCATTTTCAATAATGTATCCTTTGTAAATCTTAAATCTCAAATTGAGTATAAATTAGCTTATAACTTACTGATTAAGTAAGAAACTCCATTTTCAATAATGTTTCCCTTGTAAACCCTAAAACTCAAATTGAGTGTAAATTAGCTTATAACTTACTGATTAAGAAAGAAACTCCATTTTCAATAATCTATCCTTTTGAAATCCTTAAACTCAACTTATGTGTAAATAAGCTTATAACCTAGTAATTAAGGAAGAAATTCCATTTTCAATAATGTATCCCTTATAAATCTTAAATCTCAAATTGAGTGTAAATTAGCTTATAACTTAGTGATTAAGGAAGAAACTCCATTTTCAATAATGTTTCCCTTTAAAATATTAAAACTCAAATTGAGTGTAAATTAGCTTATAACTTAGTGATTAAGGAAGAAACTCCATTTTCAATAATGTATCCTTTTACAATCTTAAAACTCATATTGAGTGTTAATTAGCTTATAACTTAGTGATTAAGGAAGAAACTCCATTTTCAATGATGTTTCCCTTCTAAATCCAAAAACTCAAATTGAGTGTAAATTATCTTATAACTTACTGATTAAGGAAGAAACTCCATTTTCAATAATCTATTCTTTAGAAATCCTTAAACTCAACTTATGTGTAAATAAGCTTATAACTTATTGATTAAGGAAGAAATTCTAGTTCAATAATGTATCCCTTGTAAATCTTAAATCTCAAATTGAGTGTAAATTAGCTCATAACTTACTGATTAAGGAAGAAACTCCATTTTCAATAATGTTTCCCTTGTAAATCCTAAAACTCAAATTGAGTGTAAATTAGCTTATAACTTACTGATTAAGGAAGAAACTCCATTTTCAATAATCTATCCTTTTGAAATCCTTAAACTCAACTTATGTGTAAATAAGCTTATAACTTATTGATTAAGGAAGAAATTCCATTTTCAATAATGTATCCCTTGTAAATCTTAAATCTCAAATTGAGTGTAAATTAGCATATAACTTAGTGATTAAGGAAGAAACTCCATTTTCAATAATTTTTCCCTTGTAAATCGTAAAACTCAAATTGAGTGAAAATTAGCTTATAACTTACTGATTAAGGAAGAAACTCCATTTTCAATAATACATCCTTTTGAAATCCTTAAACTCAACTTATGTGTAAATAAGCTTATAACTTAGTGATTAAGGAAGAAATTTCATTTTCAATAATGTATCCCTTGTAAATCTTAAATCTCAAATTGAGTGTAAATTAGCTTACTAATTAAGGAAGAAACTCCATTTTCAATAATGTTTCCCTTGTAAATCCTAAAACTCAAATTGAGTGTAAATTAGCCTATAACTTACTGATTAAGAATGAAACTCCATTTTCAATAATCTATCATTTTGAAATCCTTAAACATAACTTATGTGTAAATAAGCTTATAACTTAGTGATTAAGGAAGAAATTCCATTTTCAATAATGTATCCCTTGTAAATCTTAAATCTCAAATTGTGTGTAAATTAGCTTAGAACTTAGTGATTAAGGAAGAAACTCCATTTTCAATAATGTTTCCCTTGTAAATCCTAAAACTCAAATTGAGTGTAAATTAGCCTATAACTTACTGATTAAGGATGAAACTCCATTTTCAATAATCTATCCTTTTGAAATCCTTAAACTTAACTTATGTGTAAATAAGCTTATTACTTAGTGATTAAGGAAGAAATTCCATTTTCAATAATGTATCCCTTGTAAATCTTAAATCTCAAATTGAGTGTAAATTAGCTTATAACTTACTGATTAAGGAAGAAACTCCATTTTCAATAATGTTTCCCATGTAAATCCTAAAACTCAAATTGAGTGTAAATTAGCTTATAACTTACTGATTAAGGAAGAAACTCCATTTTCAATAATCTATCCTTTAGAAATCCTTAAACTCAAGTTATGTGTAAATAAACTTATAACTTAGTGATTAAGGAAGAAATTCCATTTTCAATAATGTATCCCTAGTAAATCTTAAATCTCAATTTGAGTGTAAATTAGCTCATAACTTACTGATTAAGGAAGAAACTCCATCAATAATATATCCTTTTGAAATCCTTAAACTCAACTTATGTGTAAATAAGCTTATAACTTAGTGATTAAGGAAGAAATTTCATTTTCAATAATGTATCCCTTGTAAATCTTAAATCTCAAATTGAGTATAAATTAGCTTATAACTTACTGATTAAGAAAGAAACTCCATTTTCAATAATCTATCCTTTTGAAATCCTTAAACTCAACTTATGTGTAAATAAGCTTATAACCTAGTAATTAAGGAAGAAATTCCATTTTCAATAATGTATCCCTTGTAAATCTTAAATCTCAAATTGAGTGTAAATTAGCTTATAACTTACTAATTAAGGAAGAAACTCCATTTTCAATAATGTTTCCCTTGTAAATCCTAAAACTCAAATTGATTGTAAATTAGCTTATAACTTACTGATTAAGGAAGAAACTCCATTTTCAATAATCTATCCTTTTGAAATCCTTAAACTCAACTTATGTGTAAAGAAGCTTATAACTTAGTGATTAAAGAAGAAATTCCATTTTCAACAATGTATCCCATGTAAATCCTAAATTTCAAATTGAGTGTAAATTAGCTTATAACTTACTGATTAAGAAAGAAACTCCATTTTCAATAATCTATCCTTTTGAAATCCTTAAACTCAACTTATGTGTAAATAAGCTTATAACCTAGTAATTAAGGAAGAAATTCCATTTTCAATAATGTATCCCTTGTAAATCTTAAATCTCAAATTGAGTGTAAATTAGCTTATAACTTAGTGATTAAGGAAGAAACTCCATTTTCAATAATGTTTCCCTTGTAAATCCTAAAACTCAAATTGATTGTAAATTAGCTTATAACTTACTGATTAAGGAAGAAACTCCATTTTCAATAATCTATCCTTTTGAAATCCTTAAACTCAACTTATGTGTAAAGAAGCTTATAACTTAGTGATTAAAGAAGAAATTCCATTTTCAACAATGTATCCCTTGTAAATCTTAAATCTCAAATTGAGTGTAAATTAGCTTATAACTTAGTGATTAAGGAAGAAACTCCATTTTCAATAATGTTTCCCTTTAAAATATTAAAACTCAAATTGAGTGTAAATTAGCTTATAACTTAGTGATTAAGGAAGAAACTCCATTTTCAATAATGTATCCTTTTACAATCTTAAAACTCAAATTGAGTGTAAATTAGCTTATAACTTAGTGATTAAGGAAGAAACTCCATTTTCAATAATGTTTCCCTTTAAAATATTAAAACTCAAATTGAGTGTAAATTAGCTTATAACTTAGTGATTAAGGAAGAAACTCCATTTTCAATAATGTATCCTTTTACAATCTTAAAACTCAAATTGAGTGTAAATTAGCTTATAACTTAGTGATTAAGGAAGAAACTCCATTTTCAATAATGTTTCCCTTCTAAATCCTAAAACTCAAATTGAGTGTAAATTATCTTATAACTTACTGATTAAGGAAGAAACTCCATTTTCAATAATCTATCCTTTAGAAATCCTTAAACTCAACTTATGTGTAAATAAGCTTATAACTTAGTGATTAAGGAAGAAATTCCATTTTCAATAATGTATCCCTTGTAAATCCTAAATCTCAAATTGAGTGTAAATTAGCTTATAACTTAGTGATTAAGGAAGAAATCCATTTTCAATAATGTATCCTTTTACAATCTTAAAACTCAAATTGAGTTTAAATTAGATTAAAACTTAGTGATCAAGGAAGAAACTCCATTTCCAATAATGTTTCCCTTGTAGATCCTAAAACTCAAATTGAGTGTAAATTAGCCTATAACTTACTGATTAAGGATGAAACTCCATTTTCAATAATCTATCCTTTTGAAATCCTTAAACTCATCTTATGTGTAAATAAGATTATAACTTAGTGTTTAAGGAAGAAATCCATTTTCAATAATATATCCTTTTACAATCTTAAAACTCCAATTGAGTGTAAATTAGGATATAACTTACTGATTAAGGCAAAACTCCATTTTCAATAATGTTTCCCTTGTAAATCCTAAAACTCAAATTGGTGTAAATTAGCTTATAACTTACTGATTAAGGAAGAAACTCCATTTTCAATAGTCTATCCTTTTGAAATCCTTAAACTCAACTTATGTGTAAATAAGCTTATAACTTAGTGATTAAGGAAGAAACTCTATTTTCAATAATGTATCCCTTATAAATCTTAAATCTCATATTGAGTGTAAATTAGCTTATAACTTAGTGATTAAGGAAAAACTCCATTTTCAAAAATGTTTCCCTTGTAAATCCTAAAACTCAAATTGAGTGTAAATTAGCTTATAACTTACTGATTAAGGAAGAAACTCCATTTTCAATAATCTATCCTTTTGAAATCCTTAAACTCATCTTATGTGTAAATAAGATTATAACTTAGTGATTAAGGATGAAACTCCATTTTCAATAATGTTTCCCTTGTAGATCCTAAAACTCAAATTGAGTGTAAATTATCCTATAACTTACTGATTAAGGATGAAACTCCATTTTCAATAATCTATCCTTTTGAAATCCTTAAACTCATCTTATGTGTAAATAAGCTTATAACTTAGTGATTAAGGAAGAAATCCATTTTCAATAATGTATCCTTTTACAATCTTAAAACTCAAATTGAGTGTAAATTAGCTTATAACTTAGTGATTAAGGAAGAAACTCCATTTTCAATAATGTTTCCCTTTAAAATATTAAAACTCAAATTGAGTGTAAATTAGCTTATAACTTAGTGATTAAGGAAGAAACTCCATTTTCAATAATGTATCCTTTTACAATCTTAAAACTCAAATTGAGTGTAAATTAGCTTATAACTTAGTGATTAAGGAAGAAACTCCATTTTCAATAATGTTTCCCTTCTAAATCCTAAAACTCAAATTGAGTGTAAATTATCTTATAACTTACTGATTAAGGAAGAAACTCCATTTTCAATAATCTATCCTTTAGAAATCCTTAAACTCAACTTATGTGTAAATAAGCTTATAACTTAGTGATTAAGGAAGAAATTCCATTTTCAATAATGTATCCCTTGTAAATCCTAAATCTCAAATTGAGTGTAAATTAGCTTATAACTTAGTGATTAAGGAAGAAATCCATTTTCAATAATGTATCCTTTTACAATCTTAAAACTCAAATTGAGTGTAAATTAGGTTATAACTTACTGATTAAGGAAAAACTCCATTTTCAATAATGTTTCCCTTGTAAATCCTAAAACTCAAATTGGTGTAAATTAGCTTATAACTTACTGATTAAGGAAGAAACTCCATTTTCAATAGTCTATCCTTTTGAAATCCTTAAACTCAACTTATGTGTAAATAAGCTTATAACTTAGTGATTAAGGAAGAAACTCTATTTTCAATAATGTATCCCTTATAAATCTTAAATCTCATATTGAGTGTAAATTAGCTTATAACTTAGTGATTAAGGAAAAACTACATTTTCAAAAATGTTTCCCTTGTAAATCCTAAAACTCAAATTGAGTGTAAATTAGCTTATAACTTACTGATTAAGGAAGAAACTCCATTTTCAATAATCTATCCTTTTGAAATCCTTAAACTCATCTTATGTGTAAATAAGGTTATAACTTAGTGATTAAGGATGAAACTCCATTTTCAATAATGTTTCCCTTGTAGATCCTAAAACTCAAATTGAGTGTAAATTATCCTATAACTTACTGATTAAGGATGAAACTCCATTTTCAATAATCTATCCTTTTGAAATCCTTAAACTCATCTTATGTGTAAATAAGCTTATAACTTAGTGATTAAGGAAGAAATCCATTTTCAATAATGTATCCTTTTACAATCTTAAAACTCAAATTGAGTGTAAATTAGGTTATAACTTACTGATTAAGGAAAAACTCTATTTTCAATAATGTTTCCCTTGTAAATCCTAAAACTCAAATTGGTGTAAATTAGCTTGTAACTTACTGATTAAGGAAGAAACTCCATTTTCAATAGTCTATCCTTTTGAAATCCTTAAACACAACTTATGTGTAAATAAGCTTATAACTTAGTGATTAAGAAAGAAATCCATTTTCAATAATGTATACTTTTACAATCTTAAAACTCAAATTGAGTGTAAATTAGCTTATAACTTAGTGATTAAGGAAAAACTCCATTTTCAATAATGTTTCCCTTGTAAATCCTAAAACTCAAATTGAGTGTAAATTAGCTTATAACTTACTGATTAAGGAAGAAACTCCATTTTCAATAATATATCCTTTTGAAATCCTTAAACTCAACTTATGTGTAAATAAGCTTATAACTTAGTGATTAAGGAAGAAACTCCATTTTCAATAATGTATCCTTTTACAATCTTAAAACTCAAATTGAGTGTAAACTAGTTTATAACTTAGTGATTAAGGAGGAAACTCCATTTTCTATAATGTTTCCCTTGTAGATCCTAAAACTCAAATTGAGTGTTAATTTGCCTATAACTTACTGATTAAGGATGAAACTCCATTTTCAATAATATATCCTTTTGAAATCCTTAAACTCATCTTATGTGTAAATAAGCTTATAACTTAGTGATTAAGGAAGAAATCCATTTTCAATAATGTATCCTTTTACAATCTTAAAACTCAAATTGAGTGTAAATTAGCTTTATAACTTAGTGATTAAGGAAAAACTCCATTTTAAATAATGTTTCCCTTGTAAATCCTAAAACTCAAATTGAGTGTAAATTAGCTTATAACTTACTGATTAAGGAAGAAACTCCATTTTCAATAATATATTCTTTTGAAATCCTTAAACTCAACTTATGTGTAAATAAGCTTATAACTTAGTGATTAAGGAAGAAACTCCATTTTCAATAATGTATCCTTTTACAATCTTAAAACTCAAATTGAGTGTAAACTAGCTTATAACTTAGTGACTAAGGAGAAACTCCATTTTCAATAATGTTTCCCTTGTAAATCCTAAAACTCAAATTGAGTGTAAATTAGCTTATAACTTACTGATTAAGGAAGAAACTCCATTTTCAATAATATATCCCTTTGAAATCCTTAAACTCAACTTATGTGTAAATAAGCTTATAACTTAGTGATTAAGGAAGAAACTCCATTTTCAATAATATATCCTTTTGAAATCCTTAAACTCAACTTATATGTAAATAATCTTATAACTTAGTGATTATGGAATAAATTTCATTTTCAATAATGTATCCCTTGTAAATCATAAAACTCAAATTAAGTGTAAATTAGCTTATAACATAGTGATTAAGGAAGAAACTCCAATTTCAATAATATTTCCCTTGTAAATCTTAAAACTCAAATTGAGTGTAAATTAGCTTATAACTTAGTGATTAAGGAAGAAACTCCATTTTCAATAATTTATCCCTTTAAAATCTTAAAACTCAAATTGAGTGTAAATTAGCTTATAACTTAATGATTAAGGAAGAAACTCCATTTTCAATAATGTATCCTTTTAAAATCTTAAAACTCAAATTAAGTGTAAATTAGCTTATAAATTAGTGATTAAGGAAGAAACTCCATTTTCAATAATGTTACCCTTGTAAATCCTAAAACTCAAATTGAGTGTAAATTAGCCTATAACTTACTAATTAAGGATGAAACTCCATTTTCAACAATCTATCATTTTGAGATCCTTAAACATAACTTATGTGTAAATAAGCTTATAACTTAGTGATTAAGGAAGAAATTCAATTTTCAATAATGTATCCCTTGTAAATCTTAAATCTCAAATTGTGTGTAAATAAGCTTATAACTTACTGATTAAGGATGAAACTCCATTTTCAATAATCTATCCTTTTGAAATCCTAAACCTCAACTTATGTGTAAATAAACTTATAACTTAGTGATTAAGGAAGAAATTCCATTTTCAATAATGTATCCCTTGTAAATCTTAAATCTCAAATTGAGTGTAAATTAGCTTATAACTTAGTGATTAAGGAAGAAACTCCATTTTCAATAATTTATCCCTTTAAAATCTTAAAACTCAAATTGAGTGTAAATTAGCTTATAACTTAGTGATTAAGGATGAAATTCCATTTTCAATAATGTATCCCTTATAAATCTTAAATCTCAAATTGAGTGTAAATTAGCTTATAACTTAGTGATTAAGGATGAAACTCCATTTTTAATAATGTTTCCCTTGTAAATCCTAAAGCTCAAATTCAGTGTAAATTAGCTTATAACTTAGTGCACGTAAAAGAAATTTTATTAAAAGAAAAATAAAAACCCCCACAACCCGGGGAAGATAGCATGGAGCGTGTAAGTGGGCCGAATTAAAAACCTCACCGTAAACCTCCCTTGAGGAAAAACCTTAGCTTATAACTTAGTGATTAAGGAAGAAACTCCATTTTCAATAATGTATCCCTTTAAAATCTTAAAACTCAAATTGAGTGTAAATTAGCTTATAACTTAGTGATTAAAGAAGAAACTCCATTTTCAATAATGTATCCTTTTACAATCTTAAAACTCAAATTGAGTGTAAATTAGCTAATAACTTAGTGATCAAGAAAGAAACTCAATTTCCAATAATGTTTCCCTTGTAGATCCTAAAACTCAAATTGATTGTAAATTAGCCTATAAATTACTGATTATGGAAGAAACTCCATTTTCAATAATATATCCCTTTGAAATCCTTAAACTCAACTTATGTGTAAATAAGCTTATAACTTAGTGATTAAGGAAGAAACTCCATTTTCAATAATGTTTCCCTTGTAAATCTTAAAACTCAAATTGAGTGTAAATTAGCTTATAACTTAGTGATTAAGGAAGAAACTCCATTTTCAATAATGTATCCCTTGTAAATCTTAAATCTCAATTTGAGTGTAAATTAGCTCATAACATACTGATTAAGGAAGAAAAACCATTTTCAATAATGTTTTCCTTGTAAATACTAAAACTCAAATTTAGTGTAAATTAGCTTATAACTTACTGATTAAGGAAGAAACTCCATTTTCAATAATCTATCATTTTGAAATCCTTAAACTCAACTTATGTGTAAATAAGCTTATAACTTAGTGATTAAGGAAGAAATTCCATTTTCAATAATGTATCCTTTGTAAATCTTAAATCTCAAATTGAGTGTAAATTAGCTTATAACTTAGTGATTAAGGAAGAAACACCATTTTCAATAATGTTTCACTTGTAAATCCTAAAACTCAAATTAATTGTAAATTAGCTTATAACTTACTGATTAAGGAAGAAACTCCATTTTCAATAATCTATCCTTTTGAAATCCTTAAAGTCAACTTTTGTGTAAATAAGCTTATAACTTAGTGATTAAAGAAGAAATTCCATTTTCAACAATGTATCCCTTGTAAATCTTAAATCTCAAATTGAGTGTAAATTAGCTTATAACTTAGTGATTAAGGAAGAAACTCCATTTTCAATAATGTTTCCCTTTAAAATATTAAAACTCAAATTGAGTGTAAATTAGCTTATAACATAGTGATTAAGGAAGAAACTCCATTTTCAATAATGTATCCTTTTACAATCTTAAAACTCAAATTGAGTGTTAATTAGCTTATAACTTAGTGATTAAGGAAGAAACTCCATTTTCAATAATGTTTCCCTTCTAAATCCTAAAACTCAAATTGAGTGTAAATTATCTTATAACTTACTGATTAAGGAAGAAACTCCATTTTCAATAATCTATCCTTTAGAAATCCTTAAACTCAACTTATGTGTAAATAAGCTTATAACTTAGTGATTAAGGAAGAAATTCCATTTTCAATAATGTATCCCTTGTAAATCTTAAATCTCAAATTGAGTGTAAATTAGCTCATAACTTACTGATTAAGGATAAAACTCCATTTTCAATAATGTTTCCCTTGTAAATCCTAAAACTCAAATTGAGTGTAAATTAGCTTATAACTTACTGATTAAGGAAGAAACTCCATTTTCAATAATACATCCTTTTGAAATCCTTAAACTCAACTTATGTGTAAATAAGCTTATAACTTAGTGATTAAGGAAGAAATTTCATTTTCAATAATGTATCCCTTGTAAATCTTAAATCTCAAATTGAGTGTAAAATAGCTGATTAAGGAAGAAACTCCATTTTCAATAATCTATCCTTTTGAAATCCTTAAACTCAACTTATGTGTAAATAAGCTTATAACTTAGTGATTAAGGAGGAAATTTTATTATCAATAATGTATCCCTTGTAAATCTTAAATCTCAAATTGTGTGTAAATTAGCTTATAACATACAAATTAAGAAAGAAACTCAATTTTCAATAATGTTTCCCTTGTAAATCCTAAAATTCAAATTGAGTGTAAATTAGCTTATAACTTACTGATTAAGGAAGAAACTCCATTTTCAATAATCTATCCTTTTGAAATCCTTAACTCAACTTATGTGTAAATTAGCTTATAACTTAGTGATTAGGGAAGAAATTTCATTTGCAATAATGTATCCATTGTAAATCTTAAATCTCAAATTGAGTGTAAATTAGCTTATAACTTAGTGATTAAGAAAGAAACTCCATTTTCAATAATGTATCCCTTTAAAATCTTAAAACTCAAATTGAGTGTAAACTAGCTTATAACTTAGTGATTAAGGAAGAAACTCCATTTTCAATTATGTATCCTATTACAATCTTAAAACTTAAATTGAGTGTAAATTAGCTTATAACTTAGTGATTAAGGAAGAAACTCCATTTTCAATAATGCTTCCCTTGTAGATCCTAAAACTCATATTGAGTGTAAATTAGCCTTTAACTTACTGATTAATGATGAAACCCCATTTTCAATAATCTATCCTTTTGAAATCCTTAAACTCAACTTATGTGTAAATAAGCTTATAACTTTCTGATTAAGAAAGAAATTCCATTTCCAATAATGTATCCCTTGTAAATCTTAAATCTCAAATTGAGTGTAAATTAGCTTATAACTTAGTGATTAAGAAAGAAACTCCATTTTCAATAATGATTCCCTTGTAAATCTTAAAACTCAAATTGAGTGTAAATTAGATTAAAACTTAGTGATTAAGGAAGAAACTCCGTTTTCAATAATGTATCCTATTACAATCTAAAACTTAAATTGAGTGTAAATTAGCTTATAACTTAGTGATTAAGGAAGAAACTTCATTTTCAATAATGTTTCCCTTGTAGATCCTAAAACTCAAATTGAGTGTAAATTAGCCTATAACTTACTGATTAAGGAAGAAACTCCATTTTCAATAATATATCCTTTTGAAATCCTTAAACTCAACTTATGTGTAAATAAGCTTATAACTTAGTGATTAAGGAAGAAATTCCATTTTCAATAATGTTTCCCTTGTAAATCTTAAATCTCAAATTGAGTGTAAAATAGCTTATAACTTAGTGATTAAGGAAGAAACTCCATTTTCAATAATGTTTCCCTTGTAAATCCTAAAACTCAAATTGAGTGTAAATTAGCTTATAACTTACTGATTAA
The DNA here is from genome assembly GCA_947034835.1 of Ballota nigra. Classification (NCBI taxonomy): domain Eukaryota; kingdom Viridiplantae; phylum Streptophyta; class Magnoliopsida; order Lamiales; family Lamiaceae; genus Ballota; species Ballota nigra. Next base: position 31,471,990 of record OX344724.1, read on the forward strand.
GGAAGAAACTCCATTTTCAAAAATCTATCCTTTTGAAATCCTTAAACTCAACTAATGTGTAAATAAAGCTTATAACATAGTGATTAAGGAAGAAATTCCATTTTCAATAATGTATCCCTTGTAAATCCTAAAACTCAAATTGAGTGTAAATTAGCTTATAACTTACTGATTAAGGAAGAAACTCCATTTTCAATAATCTATCCTTTTGAAATCCTTAAACTCAACTTATGTGTAAATAAGCTTATAACTTAGTGATTAAGGAAGAAATTCCATTTTCAATAATGTATCCCTTGTAAATCTTAAATCTCAAATTGAGTGTAAATTAGCTTATAACTTAGTGATTAAGGAAGAAATTCCATTTTCAATAATGTATCCCTTGTAAATCTTAAATCTCAAATTGAGTGTAAATTAGCTTACTAATTAAGGAAGAAACTCCATTTTCAATAATGTTTCCCTTGTAAATCCTAAAACTCAAATTGAGTGTAAATTAGCCTATAACTTACTGATTAAGGATGAAACTCCATTTTCAATAATCTATCATTTTGAAATCCTTAAACACAACTTATGTGTAAATAAGCTTATAACTTAGTGATTAAGGAAGAAATTCCATTTTCAATAATGTATCCCTTGTAAATCTTAAATCTCAAATTGAGTGTAAATTAGCTTATAACTTAGTGATTAAGGAAGAAACTCCATTTTCAATAATGTTTCCCTTGTAAATCCTAAAACTCAAATTGAGTGTAAATTAGCCTATAACTTACTGATTAAGGATGAAACTCCATTTTCAATAATTTATCCTTTTGAAATCCTTAAACTCAACTTATGTGTAAATAAGCTTATAACTTAGTGATTAAGGAAGAAATTCCATTTTCAATAATGTATCCCTTGTAAATCTTAAATCTCAAATTGAGTGTAAATTAGCTTATAACTTACTGATTAAGGAAGAAACTCCATTTTCAATAATGTTTCCCTTGTAAATCCTAAAACTCAAATTGAGTGTAAATTAGCTTATAACTTACTGATTAAGGAAGAAACTCCATTTTCAATAATCTATCCTTTTTAAATACTTAAACTCAACTTATGTGTAAATAAGCTTATAACTTAGTGATTAAGGAAGAAACTCCATTTTCAATAATCTATCCTTTTGAAATCCTTAAACTCAACTTATGTGTAAATAAGCTTATAACTTAGTGATTAAGGAAGAAACTCCATTTTCAATAATGTTTCCCTTGTAAATCCTAAAACTCAAATTGAGTGTAAATTAGCTTATAACTTACTGATTAAGGAAGAAACTCCATTTTCAATAATCTATCCTTTTGAAATCCTTAAACTCAACTTATGTGTAAATAAGCTTATAACTTAGTGATTAAAGAAGAAATTTTATTATCAATAATGTATCCCTTGTAAATCCTAAAACTCAAATTGAGTGTAAATTAGCTTATAACTTACTGATTAAGGAAGAAACTCCATTTTCAATAATCTATCCTTTTGAAATCCTTAAACTCAACTTATGTGTAAATAAGCTTATAACTTAGTGATTAAGGAAGAAATTCCATTTTCAATAATGTATCCCTTGTAAATCTTAAATCTCAAATTGAGTGTAAATTAGCTTATAACTTAGTGATTAAGAAAGAAACTCCATTTTCAATAATGATTCCTTGTAAATCTTAAAACTCAAATTGAGTGTAAATTAGCTTAAAACTTAGTGATTAAGGAAGAAACTCCGTTTTCAATAATGTATCCTATTACAATCTTAAAACTTAAATTGAGTGTAAATTAGCTTATAACTTAGTGATTAAGGAAGAAACTCCATTTTCAATAATGTTTCCCTTGTAGATCCTAAAACTCAAATTGAGTGTAAATTAGCCTATAACTTACTGATTAAGGATGAAACTCCATTTTCAATAATCTATCCTTTTGAAATCCTTAAACTCAACTTATGTGTAAATAAGCTTATAACTTAGTGATTAAGGAAGAAATTCCATTTTCAATAATGTATCCATTGTAAATCTTAAATCTCAAATTGAGTGTAAATTAGCTTATAACTTAGTGATTAAGAAAGAAACTCCATTTTCAATAATGTATCCCTTTAAAATCTTAAAACTCAAATTGAGTGTAAACTAGCTTATAACTTAGTGATTAAGGAAGAAACTCCATTTTCAATTATGTATCCTATTACAATCTTAAAACTTAAATTGAGTGTAAATTAGCTTATAACTTAGTGATTAAGGAAGAAACTCCATTTTCAATAATGCTTCCCTTGTAGATCCTAAAACTCATATTGAGTGTAAATTAGCCTTTAACTTACTGATTAAGGATGAAACCCCATTTTCAATAATCTATCCTTTTGAAATCCTTAAACTCAACTTATGTGTAAATAAGCTTATAACTTACTGATTAAGAAAGAAATTCCATTTTCAATAATGTATCCCTTGTAAATCTTAAATCTCAAATTGAGTGTAAATTAGCTTATAACTTAGTGATTAAGGAAGAAACTCCATTTTCAATAATGTTTCCCTTGTAAATCTTAAAACTCAAATTGAGTGTAAATTAGCTTATAACTTAGTGATTAAAGAAGAAACTCCATTTTCAATAATGTATCCTTTTGAAATCTTAAAACTCAAATTGAGTGTAAATTAGCTTATAACTTAGTGATCAAGGAAGAAACTCCATTTCCAATAATGTTTCCCTTGTAGATCCTAAAACTCAAATTGATTGTAAATTAGCCTATAAATTACTGATTAAGAAAGAAACTCCATTTTCAATAATATATCCCTTTGAAATCCTTAAACTCAACTTATGTGTAAATAAGCTTATAACTTAGTGATTAAGGAAGAAACTCCATTTTCAATAATGTTTCCCTTGTAAATCTTAAAACTCAAATTGAGTGTAAATTAGCTTATAACTTAGTGATTAAGGAAGAAACTCCATTTTCAATAATGTATCCCTTGTAAATCTTAAAACTCAATTTGAGTGTAAATTAGCTTATAACTTAGTGATTAAGGAAGAAAATCCATTTTCAATAATGTTTTCCTTGTAAATACTAAAACTCAAATTTAGTGTAAATTAGCTTATAACTTACTGATTAAGGAAGAAACTCCATTTTCAATAATCTATCCTTTTGAAATCCTTAAACTCAACTTATGTGTAAATAAGCTTATAACTTAGTGATTAAGGAAGAAATTCCATTTTCAATAATGTATCCCTTGTAAATCTTAAATCTCAAATTGAGTGTAAATTAGCTTATAACTTAGTGATTAAGGAAGAAACACCATTTTCAATAATGTTTCACTTGTAAATCCTAAAACTCAAATTAATTGTAAATTAGCTTATAACTTACTGATTAAGGAAGAAACTCCATTTTCAATAATCTATCCTTTTGAAATCCTTAAAGTCAACTTTTGTGTAAATAAGCTTATAACTTAGTGATTAAAGAAGAAATTCCATTTTCAACAATGTATCCCTTGTAAATCTTAAATCTCAAATTGAGTGTAAATTAGCTTATAACTTAGTGATTAAGGAAGAAACTCCATTTTCAATAATGTTTCCCTTTAAAATCTTAAAACTCAAATTGAGTGTAAATTAGCTTATAACATAGTGATTAAGGAAGAAACTCCATTTTCAATAATGTATCCTTTTACAATCTTAAAACTCAAATTGAGTGTTAATTAGCTTATAACTTAGTGATTAAGGAAGAAACTCCATTTTCAATAATGTTTCCCTTCTAAATCCTAAAACTCAAATTGAGTGTAAATTATCTTATAACTTACTGATTAAGGAAGAAACTCCATTTTCAATAATCTATCCTTTTGAAATCCTTAAACTCAACTTATGTGTAAATAAGCTTATAACTTAGTGATTAAGGAAGAAATTCCATTTTCAATAATGTATCCCTTGTAAATCTTAAATCTCAAATTGAGTGTAAATTAGCTCATAACTTACTGATTAAGGAAGAAACTCCATTTTCAATAATGTTTCCCTTGTAAATCCTAAAACTCAAATTGAGTGTAAATTAGCTTATAACTTACTGATTAAGGAAGAAACTCCATTTTCAATAATGTATCCCTTGTAAATCTTAAATCTCAAATTGAGTGTAAATTAGCTGATTAAGGAAGAAACTCCATTTTCAATAATCTATCCTTTTGAAATCCTTAAACTCAACTTATGTGTAAATAAGCTTATAACTTAGTGATTAAGGAGGAAATTTTATTATCAATAATGTATCCCTTGTAAATCTTAAATCTCAAATTGTGTGTAAATTAGCTTATAACATACAAATTAAGAAAGAAACTCAATTTTCAATAATGTTTCCCTTGTAAATCCTAAAATTCAAATTGAGTGTAAATTAGCTTATAACTTACTGATTAAGGAAGAAACTCCATTTTCAATAATCTATCCTTTTGAAATCCTTAACTCAACTTATGTGTAAATTAGCTTATAACTTAGTGATTAGGGAAGAAATTTCATTTGCAATAATGTATCCATTGTAAATCTTAAATCTCAAATTGAGTGTAAATTAGCTTATAACTTAGTGATTAAGAAAGAAACTCCATTTTCAATAATGTATCCCTTTAAAATCTTAAAACTCAAATTGAGTGTAAACTAGCTTATAACTTAGTGATTAAGGAAGAAACTCCATTTTCAATTATGTATCCTATTACAATCTTAAAACTTAAATTGAGTGTAAATTAGCTTATAACTTAGTGATTAAGGAAGAAACTCCATTTTCAATAATGCTTCCCTTGTAGATCCTAAAACTCATATTGAGTGTAAATTAGCCTTTAACTTACTGATTAATGATGAAACCCCATTTTCAATAATCTATCCTTTTGAAATCCTTAAACTCAACTTATGTGTAAATAAGCTTATAACTTTCTGATTAAGAAAGAAATTCCATTTCCAATAATGTATCCCTTGTAAATCTTAAATCTCAAATTGAGTGTAAATTAGCTTATAATTTAGTGATTAAGAAAGAAACTCCATTTTCAATAATGATTCCCTTGTAAATCTTAAAACTCAAATTGAGTGTAAATTAGCTTAAAACTTAGTGATTAAGGAAGAAACTCCATTTTCAATAATGTATCCTATTACAATCTTAAAACTTAAATTGAGTGTAAATTAGCTTATAACTTAGTGATTAAGGAAGAAACTCCATTTTCAATAATGTTTCCCTTGTAGATCCTAAAACTCAAATTGAGTGTAAATTAGCCTATAACTTACTGATTAAGGATGAAACTCCATTTTCAATAATCTATCCTTTTGAAATCCTTAAACTCAACTTATGTGTAAATAAGCTTATAACTTAGTGATTAAGGAAGAAATTCCATTTTCAATAATGTATCCATTGTAAATCTTAAATCTCAAATTGAGTGTAAAATAGCTTATAACTTAGTGATTAAGGAAGAAACTCCATTTTCAATAATGTTTCCCTTGTAAATCCTAAAACTCAAATTGAGTGTAAATTAGCTTATAACTTACTGATTAAGGAAGAAACTCCATTTTCAAAAATCTATCCTTTTGAAATCCTTAAACTCAACTAATGTGTAAATAAAGCTTATAACATAGTGATTAAGGAAGAAATTCCATTTTCAATAATGTATCCCTTGTAAATCCTAAAACTCAAATTGAGTGTAAATTAGCTTATAACTTACTGATTAAGGAAGAAACTCCATTTTCAATAATCTATCCTTTTGAAATCCTTAAACTCAACTTATGTGTAAATAAGCTTATAACTTAGTGATTAAGGAAGAAATTCCATTTTCAATAATGTATCCCTTGTAAATCTTAAATCTCAAATTGAGTGTAAATTAGCTTATAACTTAGTGATTAAGGAAGAAATTCCATTTTCAATAATGTATCCCTTGTAAATCTTAAATCTCAAATTGAGTGTAAATTAGCTTACTAATTAAGGAAGAAACTCCATTTTCAATAATGTTTCCCTTGTAAATCCTAAAACTCAAATTGAGTGTAAATTAGCCTATAACTTACTGATTAAGGAAGAAACTCCATTTTCAATAATCTATCATTTTGAAATCCTTAAACATAACTTATGTGTAAATAAGCTTATAACTTAGTGATTAAGGAAGAAATTCCATTTTCAATAATGTATCCCTTGTAAATCTTAAATCTCAAATTGTGTGTAAATTAGCTTATAAATTAGTGATTAAGGAAGAAACTCCATTTTCAATAATGTTTCCCTTGTAAATCCTAAAACTCAAATTGAGTGTAAATTAGCCTATAACTTACTGATTAAGGATGAAACTCCATTTTCAATAATTTATCCTTTTGAAATCCTTAAACTCAACTTATGTGTAAATAAGCTTATAACTTAGTGATTAAGGAAGAAATTCCATTTTCAATAATGTATCCCTTGTAAATCTTAAATCTCAAATTGAGTGTAAATTAGCTTATAACTTACTGATTAAGGAAGAAACTCCATTTTCAATAATGTTTCCCTTGTAAATCCTAAAACTCAAATTGAGTGTAAATTAGCTTATAACTTACTGATTAAGGAAGAAACTCCATTTTCAATAATCTATCCTTTTGAAATCCTTAAACTCAACTTATGTGTAAATAAGCTTATAACTTAGTGATTAAGGAAGAAACTCCATTTTCAATAATCTATCCTTTTGAAATCCTTAAACTCAACTTATGTGTAAATAAGCTTATAACTTAGTGATTAAGGAAGAAACTCCATTTTCAATAATGTTTCCCTTGTAAATCCTAAAACTCAAATTGAGTGTAAATTAGCTTATAACTTACTGATTAAGGAAGAAACTCCATTTTCAATAATCTATCCTTTTGAAATCCTTAAACTCAACTTATGTGTAAATAAGCTTATAACTTAGTGATTAAAGAAGAAATTTTATTATCAATAATGTATCCCTTGTAAATCCTAAAACTCAAATTGAGTGTAAATTAGCTTATAACTTACTGATTAAGGAAGAAACTCCATTTTCAATAATCTATCCTTTTGAAATCCTTAAACTCAACTTATGTGTAAATAAGCTTATAACTTAGTGATTAAGGAAGAAATTCCATTTTCAATAATGTATCCCTTGTAAATCTTAAATCTCAAATTGAGTGTAAATTAGCTTATAACTTAGTGATTAAGGAAGAAACTCCATTTTCAATAATGATTCCTTGTAAATCTTAAAACTCAAATTGAGTGTAAATTAGCTTAAAACTTAGTGATTAAGGAAGAAACTCCGTTTTCAATAATGTATCCTATTACAATCTTAAAACTTAAATTGAGTGTAAATTAGCTTATAACTTAGTGATTAAGGAAGAAACTCCATTTTCAATAATGTTTCCCTTGTAGATCCTAAAACTCAAATTGAGTGTAAATTAGCCTATAACTTACTGATTAAGGATGAAACTCCATTTTCAATAATCTATCCTTTTGAAATCCTTAAACTCAACTTATGTGTAAATAAGCTTATAACTTAGTGATTAAGGAAGAAATTCCATTTTCAATAATGTATCCATTGTAAATCTTAAATCTCAAATTGAGTGTAAATTAGCTTATAACTTAGTGATTAAGAAAGAAACTCCATTTTCAATAATGTATCCCTTTAAAATCTTAAAACTCAAATTGAGTGTAAACTAGCTTATAACTTAGTGATTAAGGAAGAAACTCCATTTTCAATTATGTATCCTATTACAATCTTAAAACTTAAATTGAGTGTAAATTAGCTTATAACTTAGTGATTAAGGAAGAAACTCCATTTTCAATAATGCTTCCCTTGTAGATCCTAAAACTCATATTGAGTGTAAATTAGCCTTTAACTTACTGATTAAGGATGAAACCCCATTTTCAATAATCTATCCTTTTGAAATCCTTAAACTCAACTTATGTGTAAATAAGCTTATAACTTACTGATTAAGAAAGAAATTCCATTTTCAATAATGTATCCCTTGTAAATCTTAAATCTCAAATTGAGTGTAAATTAGCTTATAACTTAGTGATTAAGGAAGAAACTCCATTTTCAATAATGTTTCCCTTGTAAATCCTAAAACTCAAATTGAGTGTAAATTAGCTTATAACTTAGTGATTAAAGAAGAAACTCCATTTTCAATAATGTATCCTTTTGAAATCTTAAAACTCAAATTGAGTGTAAATTAGCTTATAACTTAGTGATCAAGGATCAAATTCCATTTCCAATAATGTTTCCCTTGTAGATCCTAAAACTCAAATTGATTGTAAATTAGCCTATAAATTACTGATTAAGAAAGAAACTCCATTTTCAATAATATATCCCTTTGAAATCCTTAAACTCAACTTATGTGTAAATAAGCTTATAACTTAGTGATTAAGGAAGAAACTCCATTTTCAATAATGTTTCCCTTGTAAATCTTAAAACTCAAATTGAGTGTAAATTAGCTTATAACTTAGTGATTAAGGAAGAAACTCCATTTTCAATAATGTATCCCTTGTAAATCTTAAATCTCAAATTGAGTGTAAATTAGCTTATAACTTACTGATTAAGGAAGAAAATCCATTTTCAATAATGTTTTCCTTGTAAATACTAAAACTCAAATTTAGTGTAAATTAGCTTATAACTTACTGATTAAGGAAGAAACTCCATTTTCAATAATCTATCCTTTTGAAATCCTTAAACTCAACTTATGTGTAAATAAGCTTATAACTTAGTGATTAAGGAAGAAATTCCATTTTCAATAATGTATCCCTTGTAAATCTTAAATCTCAAATTGAGTGTAAATTAGCTTATAACTTAGTGATTAAGGAAGAAACTCCATTTTCAATAATGTTTCCCTTGTAAATCCTAAAACTCAAATTAATTGTAAATTAGCTTATAACTTACTGATTAAGGAAGAAACTCCATTTTCAATAATCTATCCTTTTGAAATCCTTAAAGTCAACTTTTGTGTAAATAAGCTTATAACTTAGTGATTAAAGAAGAAATTCCATTTTCAACAATGTATCCCTTGTAAATCTTAAATCTCAAATTGAGTGTAAATTAGCTTATAACTTAGTGATTAAGGAAGAAACTCCATTTTCAATAATGTTTCCCTTTAAAATATTAAAACTCAAATTGAGTGTAAATTAGCTTATAACATAGTGATTAAGGAAGAAACTCCATTTTCAATAATGTATCCTTTTACAATCTTAAAACTCAAATTGAGTGTTAATTAGCTTATAACTTAGTGATTAAGGAAGAAACTCCATTTTCAATAATGTTTCCCTTCTAAATCCTAAAACTCAAATTGAGTGTAAATTATCTTATAACTTACTGATTAAGGAAGAAACTCCATTTTCAATAATCTATCCTTTTGAAATCCTTAAACTCAACTTATGTGTAAATAAGCTTATAACTTAGTGATTAAGGAAGAAATTCCATTTTCAATAATGTATCCCTTGTAAATCTTAAATCTCAAATTGAGTGTAAATTAGCTCATAACTTACTGATTAAGGAAGAAACTCCATTTTCAATAATGTTTCCCTTGTAAATCCTAAAACTCAAATTGAGTGTAAATTAGCTTATAACTTACTGATTAAGGAAGAAACTCCATTTTCAATAATGTATCCCTTGTAAATCTTAAATGTCAAATTGAGTGTAAATTAGCTGATTAAGGAAGAAACTCCATTTTCAATAATCTATCCTTTTGAAATCCTTAAACTCAACTTATGTGTAAATAAGCTTATAACTTAGTGATTAAGGAGGAAATTTTATTATCAATAATGTATCCCTTGTAAATCTTAAATCTCAAATTGTGTGTAAATTAGCTTATAACATACAAATTAAGAAAGAAACTCAATTTTCAATAATGTTTCCCTTGTAAATCCTAAAATTCAAATTGAGTGTAAATTAGCTTATAACTTACTGATTAAGGAAGAAACTCCATTTTCAATAATCTATCCTTTTGAAATCCTTAACTCAACTTATGTGTAAATTAGCTTATAACTTAGTGATTAGGGAAGAAATTTCATTTGCAATAATGTATCCATTGTAAATCTTAAATCTCAAATTGAGTGTAAATTAGTTTATAACTTAGTGATTAAGAAAGAAACTCCATTTTCAATAATGTATACATTTAAAATCTTAAAACTCAAATTGAGTGTAAACTAGCTTATAACTTAGTGATTAAGGAAGAAACTCCATTTTCAATTATGTATCCTATTACAATCTTAAAACTTAAATTGAGTGTAAATTAGCTTATAACTTAGTGATTAAGGAAGAAACTCCATTTTCAATAATGCTTCCCTTGTAGATCCTAAAACTCATATTGAGTGTAAATTAGCCTTTAACTTACTGATTAATGATGAAACCCCATTTTCAATAATCTATCCTTTTGAAATCCTTAAACTCAACTTATGTGTAAATAAGCTTATAACTTTCTGATTAAGAAAGAAATTCCATTTTCAATAATGTATCCCTTGTAAATCTTAAATCTCAAATTGAGTGTAAATTAGCTTATAACTTAGTGATTAAGGAAGAAACTTCATTTTCAATAATGTTTCCCTTGTAAATCCTAAAACTCAAATTGAGTGTAAATTAGCTTATAACTTACTGATTAAGGAAGAAACTCCATTTTCAATAATCTATCCTTTTGAAATCCTTAAACTCAACTTATGTGTAAATAAGCTTATAACTTAGTGATTAAGGAAGAAATTTCATTTTCAATAATGTATCCCTTGTAAATCTTAAATCTCAAATTGAGTGTAAAATAGCTGATTAAGGAAGAAACTCCATTTTCAATAATCTATCCTTTTGAAATCCTTAAACTCAACTTATGTGTAAATAAGCTTATAACTTAGTGATTAAGGAAGAAATTTTATTATCAATAATGTATCCCTTGTAAATCTTAAATCTCAAATTGAGTGTAAATTAGCTTATAACATACAAATTAAGAAAGAAACTCAATTTTCAATAATGTTTCCCTTGTAAATCCTAAAATTCAAATTGAGTGTAAATTAGCTTATAACTTACTGATTAAGGAAGAAACTCCATTTTCAATAATCTATCCTTTTGAAATCCTTAACTCAACTTATGTGTAAATTAGCTTATAACTTAGTGATTAAGAAAGAAATTTCATTTTCAATAATGTTTCCCTTGTAAATCTTAAATCTCAAATTGAGTGTAAATTAGCTTATAACTTAGTGATTAAGAAAGAAACTCCATTTTCAATAATGTATCCCTTTAAAATCTTAAAACTCAAATTGAGTGTAAACTAGCTTATAACTTAGTGATTAAGGAAGAAACTCCATTTTCAATTATGTATCCTATTACAATCTTAAAACTTAAATTGAGTGTAAATTAGCTTATAACTTAGTGATTAAGGAAGAAACTCCATTTTCAATAATGCTTCCCTTGTAGATCCTAAAACTCATATTGAGTGTAAATTAGCCTTTAACTTACTGATTAATGATGAAACCCCATTTTCAATAATCTATCCTTTTGAAATCCTTAAACTCAACTTATGTGTAAATAAGCTTATAACTTTCTGATTAAGAAAGAAATTCCATTTTCAATATGTATCCCTTGTAAATCTTAAATCTCAAATTGAGTGTAAATTAGCTTATATGTTAGTGATTAAGAAAGAAACTCCATTTTCAATAATGATTCCCATGTAAATCTTAAAACTCAAATTGAGTGTAAATTAGATTAAAACTTAGTGATTAAGGAAGAAACTCCGTTTTCAATAATGTATCCTATTACAATCTAAAACTTAAATTGAGTGTAAATTAGCTTATAACTTAGTGATTAAGGAAGAAACTTCATTTTCAATAATGTTTCCCTTGTAGATCCTAAAACTCAAATTGAGTGTAAATTAGCCTATAACTTACTGATTAAGGATGAAACTCCATTTTCAATAATCTATCCTTTTGAAATCCTTAAACTCAACTTATGTGTAAATAAGCTTATAACTTAGTGATTAAGGAAGAAATTCCATTTTCAATAATGTATCCATTGTAAATCTTAAATCTCAAATTGAGTGTAAAATAGCTTATAACTTAGTGATTAAGGAAGAAACTCCATTTTCAATAATGTTTCCCTTGTAAATCCTAAAACTCAAATTGAGTGTAAATTAGCTTATAACTTACTGATTAAGGAAGAAACTCCATTTTCAATAATCTATCCTTTTGAAATCCTTAAACTCAACTAATGTGTAAATAAAGCTTATAACATAGTGATTAAGGAAGAAATTCCATTTTCAATAATGTATCCCTTGTAAATCCTAAAACTCAAATTGAGTGTAAATTAGCTTATAACTTACTGATTAAGGAAGAAACTCCATTTTCAATAATCTATCCTTTTGAAATCCTTAAACTCAACTTATGTGTAAATAAGCTTATAACTTAGTGATTAAGGAAGAAATTCCATTTTCAATAATGTATCCCTTGTAAATCTTAAATCTCAAATTGAGTGTAAATTAGCTTATAACTTAGTGATTAAGGAAGAAATTCCATTTTCAATAATGTATCCCTTGTAAATCTTAAATCTCAAATTGAGTGTAAATTAGCATACTAATTAAGGAAGAAACTCCATTTTCAATAATGTTTCCCTTGTAAATCCTAAAACTCAAATTGAGTGTAAATTAGCCTATAACTTACTGATTAAGAATGAAACTCCATTTTCAATAATCTATCATTTTGAAATCCTTAAACATAACTTATGTGTAAATAAGCTTATAACTTAGTGATTAAGGAAGAAATTCCATTTTCAATAATGTATCCCTTGTAAATCTTAAATCTCAAATTGAGTGTAAATTAGCTTATAAATTAGTGATTAAGGAAGAAACTCCATTTTCAATAATGTTTCCCTTGTAAATCCTAAAACTCAAATTGAGTGTAAATTAGCCTATAACTTACTGATTAAGGATGAAACTCCATTTTCAATAATCTATCCTTTTGAAATCCTTAAACTCAACTTATGTGTAAATAAGCTTATAACTTAGTGATTAAGGAAGAAATTCCATTTTCAATAATGTATCCCTTGTAAATCTTAAATCTCAAATTGAGTGTAAATTAGCTTATAACTTAGTGATTAAGGAAGAAACTCCATTTTCAATAATGTTTCCCTTGTAAATCCTAAAACTCAAATTGAGTGTAAATTAGCTTATAACTTACTGATTAAGGAAGAAACTCCATTTTCAATAATCTATCCTTTTTATATACTTAAACTCAACTTATGTGTAAATAAGCTTATAACTTAGTGATTAAGGAAGAAATTCCATTTTCAATAATCTATCCTTTTTATATCCTTAAACTCAAGTTATGTGTAAATAAGCTTATAACTTAGTGATTAAGGAAGAAACTCCATTTTCAATAATGTTTCCCTTGTAAATCCTAAAACTCAAATTGAGTGTAAATTAGCTTATAACTTACTGATTAAGGAAGAAACTCCATTTTCAATAATCTATCCTTTTGAAATCCTTAAACTCAACTTATGTGTAAATAAGCTTATAACTTAGTGATTAAAGAAGAAATTTTATTATCAATAATGTATCCCTTGTAAATCCTAAAACTCAAATTGAGTGTAAATTAGCTTATAACTTACTGATTAAGGAAGAAACTCCATTTTCAATAATCTATCCTTTTGAAATCCTTAAACTCAACTTATGTGAAAATAAGCTTATAACTTACTGATTAAGAAAGAAATTCCATTTTCAATAATGTATCCCTTGTAAATCTTAAATCTCAAATTGAGTGTAAATTAGCTTATAACTTAGTGATTAAGGAAGAAACACCATTTTCAATAATGTTTCCCTTGTAAATCCTAAAACTCAAATTGAGTGTAAATTAGCTTATAACTTACTGATTAAGGAAGAAACTCCATTTTAAAAAATCTATCCTTTTGAAATCCTTAAACTCAACTAATGTGTAAATAAAGCTTATAACATAGTGATTAAGGAAGAAATTCCATTTTCAATAATGTATCCCTTGTAAATCCTAAAACTCAAATTTAGTGTAAATTAGCTTATAACTTACTGATTAAGGAAGAAACTCCATTTTCAATAATCTATCCTTTTGAAATCCTTAAACTCAACTTATGTGTAAATAAGCTTATAAGTTAGTGATTAAGGAAGAAATTCCATTTTCAATAATGTATCCCTTGTAAATCTTAAATCTCAAATTGAGTGTAAATTAGCTTATAACTTAGTGATTAAGAAAGAAACTCCATTTTCAATAATGTTTCCCTTGTAAATCTTAAAACTCAAATTGAGAATAAATTAGCTTATAACTTAGTGCAAATGAAGGTATTTATTAAGAAGAAGAAAAAACAGGACAAGGGGTGACCCCACAACCCGGGGTCGAGGAACCAAAGTGAAAAGTTAAGGGTGGGCCGCATTAAAAACCTCGCTGTAAACCTCCCTTGAGGACAAACCATCGTAGGCGAAAAAGCGTTACCAACCACCCTTAACCTCGGCTCCAAATGAGTAAAACCCAGAATACAAGGCAAACAAAAGGTTTAGCTCTCAGCCACCAGGACTGAAAAGAGACAAACCTAAGACCAAGTTCTCAGCCCAAAAGGACTGAATAGAGACTGGCCTAAACAAGAACAAAGAAGGGGAACAAACAACCCCTAAACTCTACAATATTCATAATGCAAGTCCGAAAAAACATACTGAGTAAGAAAATCTGGGCAAGAACTAAGCCATCTATTACAAGCATGAAGTGAGGCAAGAGCATCAGCAGGCCTATTAGCCTCTCTAAAGACATGAGTGTAACGAATTAGCTTATAACTTAGTGATTAAGGAAGAAACTCCATTTTCAATAATCTATCCTTTTTAAATCCTTAAACTCAACTTATGTGTAAATAAGCTTATAACTTAGTGATTAAGGAAGAAATTCCATTTTCACTAATGTCTCCCTTGTAAATCTTAAATCTCAAATTGAGTGTAAAATAGCTTATAACTTGGTGATTAAGGAAGAAACTCCATTTTCAATAATGTTTCCCTTGTAAATCCTAAAACTCAAATTGACTGTAAATTAGCTTATAACTTACTGATTAAGGAAGAAACTCCATTTTCAAAAATCTATCCTTTTGAAATCCTTAAACTCAACTAATGTGTAAATAAAGCTTATAACATAGTGATTAAGGAAGAAATTCCATTTTCAATAATGTATCCCTTGTAAATCCTAAAACTCAAATTTAGTGTAAATTAGCTTATAACTTACTGATTAAGGAAGAAACTCCATTTTCAATAATCTATCCTTTTGAAATCCTTAAACTCAACTTATGTGTAAATAAGCTTATAACTTAGTGATTAAGGAAGAAATTTCATTTTCAATAATGTATCCCTTGTAAATCTTAAATCTCAAATTGAGTGTAAATTAGCTTATAACTTAGTGATTAAGAAAGAAATTCCATTTTCAATAATGTTTCCCTTGTAAATCTTAAAACTCAAATTGAGTGTAAATTAGCTAATAACTTAGTGATTAAGGAAGAAATTCCATTTTCAATAATGTATCCCTTGTAAATCTTAAATCTCAAATTGAGTGTAAATTAGCTTATAACTTAGTGATTAAGAAAGAAACTCCATTTTCAATAATCTATCCTTTTTAAATCCTTAAACTCAACTTATGTGTAAATAAGCTTATAACTTAGTGATTAAGGAAGAAATTCCATTTTCACTAATGTCTCCCTTGTAAATCTTAAATATCAAATTGAGTGTAAAATAGCTTGTAACTTGGTGATTAAGGAAGAAACTCCATTTTCAATAATGTTTCCCTTGTAAATCCTAAAACTCAAATTGACTGTAAATTAGCTTATAACTTACTGATTAAGGAAGAAACTCCATTTTCAAAAATCTATCCTTTTGAAATCCTTAAACTCAACTAATGTGTAAATAAAGCTTATAACATAGTGATTAAGGAAGAAATTCCATTTTCAATAATGTATCCCTTGTAAATCCTAAAACTCAAATTTAGTGTAAATTAGCTTATAACTTACTGATTAAGGAAGAAACTCCATTTTCAATAATCTATCCTTTTGAAATCCTTAAACTCAACTTATGTGTAAATAAGCTTATAACTTAGTGATTAAGGAAGAAATTTCATTTTCAATAATGTATCCCTTGTAAATCTTAAATCTCAAATTGAGTGTAAATTAGCTTATAACTTAGTGATTAAGAAAGAAACTCCATTTTCAATAATGTTTCCCTTGTAAATCTTAAAACTCAAATTGAGTGTAAATTAGCTCATAACTAAGTGATTAAGGAAGAAACTCCATTTTCAATAATGTATCCTATTACAATCTTAAAACTTAAATTCAGTGTAAATTAGCTTATAACTTAGTGATTAAGGAAGAAACTCCATTTTCAATAATGTTTCCCTTGTAGATCCTAAAACTCAAATTGACTGTAAATTAGCCTATAACTTATTGATTAAGGATGAAACTCAATTTTCAATAATCTATCCTTTTGAAATCTTTAAACTCAACTTATGTGTAAATAAGCTTATAACTTAGTGATTAAGGAAGAAATTCCATTTTCAATAATGTATCCCTTGTAAATCTTAAATCTCAAATTGAGTGTAAATTAGCTTATAACTTAGTGATTAAGAAAGAAATTCCATTTTCAATAATGTATCCCTTGTAAATCTTAAATCTCAAATTGAGTGTAAATTAGCTTATAACTTAGTTATTAAGGAAGAAACTTCATTTTTCAATAATGTTTCCCTTGTAAATCCTAAAACTCAAATTGAGTGTAAATTAGCTTATAACTTACTGATTAAGGAAGAAACTCCATATTCAATAATCTATCATTTTGAAATCCTTAAACTCAACTTATGTGTAAATAAGCTTATAACCTAGCGATTAAGGAAGAAATTCCATTTTCTATTGAGTGTAAATTAGCTTATAACTTACTAATTAAGGAAGAAACTCCATTTTCAATAATGTTTCCCTTGTAAATCCTAAAACTCAAATTGAGTGTAAATTAGCTTATAACTTACTGATTAAGGAAGAAACTCCATTTTCAATAATCTATCCTTTTTATATACTTAAACTCAACTTATGTGTAAATAAGCTTATAACTTAGTGATTAAGGAAGAAACTCCATTTTCAATAATCTATCCTTTTGAAATCCTTAAACTCAACTTATGTGTAAATAAGCTTATAACTTAGTGATTAAGGAAGAAACTCCATTTTCAATAATGTTTCCCTTGTAAATCCTAAAACTCAAATTGAGTGTAAATTAGCTTATAACTTACTGATTAAGGAAGAAACTCCATTTTCAATAATCTATCCTTTTGAAATCCTTAAACTCAACTTATGTGTAAATAAGCTTATAACTTAGTGATTAAAGAAGAAATTTTATTATCAATAATGTATCCCTTGTAAATCCTAAAACTCAAATTGAGTGTAAATTAGCTTATAACTTACTGATTAAGGAAGAAACTCCATTTTCAATAATCTATCCTTTTGAAATCCTTAAACTCAACTTATGTGTAAATAAGCTTATAACTTAGTGATTAAGGAAGAAATTCCATTTTCAATAATGTATCCCTTGTAAATCTTAAATCTCAAATTGAGTGTAAATTAGCTTATAACTTAGTGATTAAGAAAAAACTCCATTTTCAATAATGTTTCCCTTGTAAATCTTAAAACTCAAATTGAGTGTAAATTAGCTCATAACTAAGTGATTAAGGAAGAAACTCCATTTTCAATAATGTATCCTATTACAATCTTAAAACTTAAATTGAGTGTAAATTAGCTTATAACTTAGTGATTAAGGAAGAAACTCCATTTTCAATTATGTTTCCCTTGTAGATCCTAAAACTCAAATTGACTGTAAATTAGCCTATAGCTTATTGATTAAGGATGAAAGTCCATTTTCAATAATCTATCCTTTTGAAATCCTTAAACTCAACTTATGTGTTAATAAACTTATAACTTAGCGATTAAGGAAGTAATTTTATTATCAATAATGTATCCCTTGTAAATCCTAAAACTCAAATTGAGTGTAAATTAGCTTATAACTTACTGATTAAGGATGAAACTCCATTTTCAATAATCTATCCTTTTGAAATCCTTAAACTCAACTTATGTGTAAATAAGCTTATAACTTAGTGATTAAGGAAGAAATTCCATTTTCAATAATGTATCCCTTGTAAATCTTAAAAATCAAATTGAGTGTAAATTAGCTTATAACTTAGTGATTAAGAAAGAAACTCCATTTTCAATAATGTTTCCCTTGTAAATCTTAAAACTCAAATTGAGTGTAAATTAGCTCATAAGTAAGTGATTAAGGAAGAAACTCCATTTTCAATAATGTATCTATTACAATCTTAAAACTTAAATTGAGTGTAAATTAGCTGATAACTTATTGATTAAGGAAGAAACTCCATTTTCAATAATGTTTCCCTTGTAGATCCTAAAACTCAAATTGACTGTAAATTAGCCTATAACTTATTGATTAAGGATGAAACTCCATTTTCAATAATCTATCCTTTTGAAATCTTTAAACTCAACTTATGTGTAAATAAGCTTATAACTTAGTGATTAAGAAAGAAATTCCATTTTCAATAATGTATCCCTTGTAAATCTTAAATCTCAAATTGAGTGTAAATTAGCTTATAACTTAGTTATTAAGGAAGAAACTTCATTTTCAATAATGTTTCCCTTGTAAATCCTAAAACTCAAATTGAGTGTAAATTAGCTTATAACTTACTGATTAAGGAAGAAACTCCATTTTCAATAATCTATCATTTTGAAATCCTTAAACTCAACTTATGTGTAAATAAGCTTATAACCTAGCGATTAAGGAAGAAATTCCATTTTCAATAATGTATCCCTTGTAAATCTTAAAACTCTCAAATTGAGTGTAAATTAGCTTATAACTTACTAATTAAGGAAGAAACTCCATTTTCAATAATGTTTCCCTTGTAAATCCTAAAACTCAAATTGAGTGTAAATTAGCTTATAACTTACTGATTAAGGAAGAGACTCCATTTTCAATAATCTATCCTTTTTATATCCTCAAACTCAACTTATGTGTAAATAAGCTTATAACTTAGTGATTAAGGAAGAAATTCCATTTTCAATAATCTATCCTTTTTATATCCTTAAACTCAACTTATGTGTAAATAAGCTTATAACTTAGTGATTAAGGAAGAAACTCCATTTTCAATAAAGTTTCCCTTCTAAATCCTAAAACTCAAATTGAGTGTAAATTAGCTTATAACTTACTGATTAAGGAAGAAACTCCATTTTCAATAATCTATCCTTTTGAAATTCTTAAACTCAACTTATGTGTAAATAAGCTTATAACTTAGTGATTAAGGAAGAAATTCCATTTTCAATAATGTATCCCTTGTAAATCTTAAATCTCATATTGAGTGTAAATTAGCTTATAACTTAGTGATTAAGAAAGAAACTCCATTTTCAATAATGTTTCCCTTGTAAATCTTAAAACTCAAATTGAGTGTAAATTAGCTCATAACTAAGTGATTAAGGAAGAAACTCCATTTTCAATAATGTATCCTATTACAATCTTAAAACTTAAATTGAGTGTAAATTAGCTTATAACTTAGTGATTAAGCAAGAAACTCCATTTTCAATAATGTTTCCCTTGTAGATCCTAAAACTCAAATTGACTGTAAATTAGCCTATAACTTATTGATTAAGGATGAAACTCCATTTTCAATAATCTATCCTTTTGAAATCTTTAAACTCAACTTATGTGTAAATAAGCTTATAACTTAGTGATT
This sequence comes from Ballota nigra, assembly GCA_947034835.1. Taxonomy (NCBI): domain Eukaryota; kingdom Viridiplantae; phylum Streptophyta; class Magnoliopsida; order Lamiales; family Lamiaceae; genus Ballota; species Ballota nigra. Next base: position 31,491,668 of record OX344724.1, read on the forward strand.
AAGGAAGAAATTCCATTTTCAATAATGTATCCCTTGTAAATCTTAAATCTCAAATTGAGTGTAAATTAGCTTATAACTTAATAATTAAGAAAGAAATTTCATTTTCAATAATGTATCCCTTGTAAATCTTAAATCTCAAATTGAGGGTAAATTAGCTTATAACTTACTGATTAAGGAAGAAACTCCATTTTCAATAATCTATCATTTTGAAATCCTTAAACTCAACTTATGTGTAAATAAGCTTATAACCTAGCGATTAAGGAAGAAAATCCATTTTCAATAATGTATCCCTTGTAAATCTTAAATCTCAAATTGAGTGTAAATTAGCTTATAACTTACTAATTAAGGAAGAAACTCCATTTTCAATAATGTTTCCCTTGTAAATCCTAAAACTCAAATTGAGTGTAAATTAGCTTATAACTTACTGATTAAGGAAGAAACTCCATTTTCGATAATCTATCCTTTTTATAACCTTAAACTCAACTTATGTGTAAATAAGCTTATAACTTAGTGCACGTAAAATAGGGATTTATTAAAACGGGAAAAAGAAAAAGGCTCCACAACCCGGAGCAGCGATTAGAAGTAAGAAATGGATGGGCCGCATTAAATACCTCACCGTAAACCTCCCTTGAGGACAAACCGGTGCAGGCGAAAAAGCGTTACCAACCACCCATTTCTCGAATCGCTATAGGAACAAGCCCAGAATACAAGGCAGAAAAAAGCCCCTCCCCCAGTCAACAGACTGCAAAGGCGGGCCCATGATCAAGCTCTCAGCCGCCAAAAGGGCTGAAAAGAGACTGATCGGGAACAAAACCAAAAAAGTCAACAACTAACAGAAAACACCACCACCGAGTCATGGTCGGAAATACATTTCATGTAAATCTGAAAACAAGAGCGCCGAAATACTAGGGGGAGGGTCAGACAACCAAATACCCGACGGTCTCAACTTCGCCAAAGCATCCGCCACCCTGTTGCCCTCTCTCCATATATGCGAATAACGAATTTCCATGTCATGGACTAGACTCATAGTGATACTCCATAAACCTCTAAGTCTCCAGGGGATAATGGGTATCGTCTTCCACATCGTCTGAATTGCCAAGATAGAATCAGACTCAATCCAAGCCTTTCTCCAACCCTTCCCATAAGCGAACCGAATTGCCAATAAAATGGCAGCAATTTCCGCCTCAAGGGGATAACCCCAGCCATAACTCATAGTAAAAGCAGCTTCGAAAAGCCCCATAGAATTCCGAATGACAGCACCCACATACATAGTGTTAGGAGAGGAAGAAACACTACCATCCGTGTTAATTTTGCACCAATCGGTTGGAGGAGGCAACCATCGAAAAGGCGTGGGCTGCCTTGCAGGTTTTGGACGAGGCCCAAGACCCAAATTCTCGAGAATTAGGACGTCCACATGCGAACCGTCCGTGCATCCTCTAGTGATTCCGTAGGCTTCCCGGACAGCCGTAATAATAACGATAAGACACGCCCGATGTGAAGGCCGGACATCATCGAAAACCACCCTATTTCGCATCCACCATAAAGTCCAAACACAAGTAACGATCGCAACCCTCCAAAGCTCCATAACCTGCTCGCTGAATCTACATGCACACAAGTGGTTGAACAAATCCAAGAAACTCGTATGAGAGCTCAAGCGAATAAGAAAAAGATGTGCAACAACATCAAATAAAGCACAAGTGAATTTGCAAGAAGAAAGGATATGTTCCTGCGTCTCTTCATGGCAGCAGCATAAAGGACAAATAGAGGGACCCTGAATACCAAAGCGGGCAAGCCAATCAGAAGTAGGAAGTTTGTTCCAAAGGGCTCTCCATAAAACAGTAGTGCGGCATGGCGGAATGAAAGGAGACCAAATCCACTTCCACCAACTGACCAAAGGGAAAGGTTGCCTGATAGCATCATATAACAATCTCGAAGTAAGTTCCCCCGAAACCGTGTGAGACCAAACCACCTTATCCGAATCATTCGACAGCTCAATTTGCAACATATCACGAACGATATCCGTGTAAGTCAAAACAAAAGACATCTCCAGATGCCAACAACCATCAAAGAAGAAATCCCCCACCTTTGCCGTGAGGTGTTTCGCAACCGAGGGAGGCAAGCCAATTCTCTCCACAATCGTATACCCAAGCCAATTATCATGCCAGAAACTAACGGTAGAGTCAACCCCAATTAGCCAACGAGCCGACTCCATAAGCATGGAAACATGTCGTCGAACACCAGGCCATATGGAAGATTTCCTGTTGAAGTTGCGCGGTTGCCCTGATTTTGTGAAGAACCGATCATAAAGAAAACGAAAATCAGAGGTTGGCCTTGAATATATATCCCAAGCCAGCTTTCCGGTATATGACTCATTAGCTATTCGGATAGATCGAATACCAAGACCCCCTTCCTCCTTGGGCGAGCAGCAACGCGCCCAACGAACCGCACAAGAAGAATGTCTCTTGTGAATATTACCCGACCAAACGAAGTTCCGGATAGCGCGATCGAGAACCTCGAGCAGAGAAACCGGCCACTTATACACCATCATAGTATGGACAAGCGAAGATGAGATAACCGAGTTCACAAGGCAAATACGGCCGGCTAGGGACAAAGTACTGCCTTTCCAACGAGCAAATTTCGCCAATACTGCGTCCGTCGTAGAAGCCAGGTGCGCCGCCTTTGGTGCTCCCACAAAAATAGGAACGCCAAGGTAGGTAAAGGGTAACGACCCCTCCGGGATACCAGTAGCATCGAGCATGTGATTCTTGATTCCAGGCCTAGTCGACGGGCCATAGAAAACACGGGACTTAGCTGGACTGTATCGCTGACCCGAAAGCTTACCATAACTGTCCAAAATATCCTTTATATCATCAATATCCCGCTTGGAAGCCCGGGCGAAAATCATGATATCATCCGCGTAAAAAAGGTACCGTGGGAAACCCTTAAGCGGAGATAGTCTTCTAGAGCAGTCCGACATTTGCAGCCAACGACCCAAAGCCTCCTCCGCAATACAGAAAAGGAGAGGAGACAGAGGGTCTCCCTGACGGACCCCACGAGAGCACCCGAAGAAGCCGTGAGGTTCCCCATTGATGAGGATCGAAAGCTTCGCAGAATGGAGAATAATCGAGACCAGTTTGTTGAACTTAGGACTGAAACCCATACGATCTAAAACCGCCATAAGAAAAGACCAGTCCACCGTGTCAAATGCTTTAATCATATCAATCTTCAGAGCCATATGGCAATTCACACGGCGGATTCCAATCTGGTTCACAGCCTCAGACGCGAGAGCAATACAAGTGTGAATTCTCTTACCCGGAATAAACCCATATTGCAAGACCGAAAGATTTTGCGCTATGAATCCTCCCAGGCGTGAGGCCAAAATTTTGGTGAGCACTTTGAAAAGATAGTTCCCCATAACAATAGGTCTGAAATCCTGGATTTTATTCGCCCCAACTGATTTGGGAATTAAGGCAACCAGATTAACATTCAGCCCCTCCGGGAGATAGCCCTGCACGAAGAAGTACACAATAGCTAAGGCAACATCTTCCTGAATTATTTCCCAGCATTTCTGGTAGAAAGAACCCGGGAAACCGTCCGGTCCCGGCGAACTGTCCGCATCCATGTCAAAGATAGCAGCTTTAATTTCCTCCCGGGAAGGCAGTGCCGTGAGAGTATCGTTACAAACGTCCGATACCACGTTGAAGGGGAGATGATTCAAAAAGGAGAAGTCTTTTGCAGTATCGCCATCTGCGAAGAGATTCTCATAATACTTGACAATATGAGAGGTAATCTGCCCCATGTTGCTAACAAGGACATCATCAATTAAAAACTCCTTGATGCACGTATGACCAGCTTTAGAGGTGTGCGCAATATGAAAGAATTTCGAGTTGCGATCCCCGTCTTTTAACCACTGCAACCTGTTACGTTGAGAATAAAATTCTTGCTTTCTTGCAAGAAGTCCATTAAGTTCCACGTGGCATGCAACCTCCTCATTGAAACGATCGTCGGAATCACCATGGGCATGAATATCCTCCTGAATCTGCTGAAGTTTCCGGGTGGCCAGATTGATCTCAGTAAACAAGTTCCCGAAAATCGTCTTATTCCAGGAAGAAAGATGCAACTGTAGTCGCTTAAGCTTCAGCATAACACGTCTAATAGGATCGCACGGCAGCAAGGGAACTGACCAAGAGCTACGAACCTCCGACAAAAAAGTATCATGGTGAGACCACATGGCTTGGAACCGAAAACGAGGCCTGGATCGGGGAGCATCCGTAATCAACGTAATAATCAGCGGGTGATGGTCAGAAGAAGTTCTGCAAAGAATCTCACACCTCACAGACGACCAATTATCAACAAAGTCTTGCGTGACTAGAGCTCGGTCCAGTCTCGCCGCCAGAAAACCACGAGTAGCATGTCGGGTGGACCAAGTGTAAGTCTGCCCAGGAGTGTCCATCTCAATAAAGTTACCTTCATTAATGAATTCAGAAAATTCTCTCGAGTCAATTGAACGATTAGCCATCGAAGTTGTTCTCTCATGCAAACCAAGAACCACATTAAAATCCCCAACAATGCAAATTTCCCTGGAAGCAAAGGAAAATAAATCCAACCAAAGAGAACGTCTAAGAATGTAAGTGTTTTTTGCATGAACAAAAGCAAAACAAAAAGATAGGTGATGGAAGGAAATCACCATGCATTGCTCAGTCGAGAGAAGAATCTGGGCTTGCCGCATTAAATCCTGTTTGCCAATAATCCAAATGTTAGGTTTGCCGACTCGACGAGCATTGCATCCAAAAAACTGCAAATTTAATAATCTCCAGAACGAAGGAGGTATGGAGGAAATGTTGACTTTCGGTTCATAGAGTGCCATTAAGTCCGGTTTGTGGGTGTGACAAAACGAAGCAAGTGCATTTTGAGTTTGCTCGTTTCCAAGCCCCTGCGCATTCCAGGAGAAAATAATCATTGATCCAGGTTCGAGCCGTGCTTCGGCGGCTGAATGTTCTCCATGTCTGATTGATCTGCCCAGGATCCGGAACCAACCATTCCCAATTCGTGAGATTTCTCCACTGCATCTGTAATGATAAAAGGAGCTTTTGCCGTGGAGGCCAGGTTATCTAAAAGGGCAACTGGCGAGCTCTGTACCCCCTCCGCAGGAACGAGGACTCTACTTGCAGACAATCCCGTCGAGATGGCTTTTTTATTACTTCTAGCAAGAAGCTTGACTGCCGAATGGAGACTTCTCTCTTCCCTATTTCCTTTGTCCATCTGTTTCTCTGTAGCATGTCCCTCGGGCTCCCCTGGGTTCTGCAAGGGGGGAAGCTCGTGTCCCTCATCAAGAGACTGAAAGGAATTAGAGGTGGGAACTCCAATCCCCTGCTGCACATTATTATGAAGCGAGGTCCCTTCAACATTTCCTGAGGTTTCAGCAACACCTAGGTGATGTCCCTCCTCTTCTGTAGAACCGAATTGGTCCAAATCTTTCTGGAAATCCTCACTACTCTGTTGTGCTACCAAGTCTGCAGCAATTTGTAAAGCCTCATCCTTGTTGAGTTGCAAATTCTGGTTGCCTTGCGTAGGTTGAGGATTAAAGGACCTGTTTAGAGTTCCTCTCCGTGATTTGCTGCGTCCCCGACTCCGATGCCTAGAAGGTCCAGTAGCCTGCCTAGCCTTAGTTTTATTGCAGTTAGCAAGGGAATGTCCCATAATGCAACATTCTTTACAGAAAGCGGGGAGCCTCTCATAAACAATATTGGCAACTTGAATATGGGTGCTTCTTCTGTAGGCAATTTGCCGCTGCTGTTCTTTCAAAAGGTCCACCTCCACCAACAACCTGGCATAAAGGCCAAAAGTGTGATTGGACGTACATTCATCAATCCTGACCAAGGTACCAATGGCAGAGGCCATAGCCTCCAAGATGCGCGGCTGCCAATACTCGACCGGCAAGTCCATAATCCTTATCCACACCTGGGCCACTGAAGACTTCACATTATTCGGATTAAAGTCCGGCACCCAATTTTGCAAACGGAAAGAGCCCGTGTCCAAAGACCATGATCGCTTAAGAGACAGACGTTCCCTATTCTCCTCATTTTCTAACATCACCGTATAATAGCCTTTTCCCAAAGGAATCATTTTAAGACGGCCACACAAGGACCACACCTTGCGTAACTTCTCCTTTAGCGTGAGAAGCGAGCACATGGGCCTCCCTGGTAGAGTAATAACCCTACCAATAAATGCGTTCTCAAACTCTTGGATCCCACGTTGATAGTCCTCTTCTGGAATGTCAACCAAATAATACTTCCCTTGGTGTAGGTTTGGAGTTTCCTTAGCAGAAAAAAGGCGAGGAGCTGGCGTACGCATACTGGCAGCCTCCGCAAAAGTCTTAGTTCTATTCTGGCCAGAAAGATTAGGAGGATTCAGGGGAAGACTCCCATCAGGTTTTGCAAGTAATGGAAACTCTGAGTCAATAACATGATCTTCAGCCAAACTCCGGTTATCGCCCACATTGTGTCTCGGGTTGTCAATTTCAGGAATCTTGGGAACAGCCTCTCTCTGCAAAGAAGAAGATAAAAGAGCAGAATCCTGTTTTCGCAGGTGTGTATTCGAAACCGAGGAAGTCCTGTTTTAGCTTATAACTTACTAATTAAGGAAGAAACTCCATTTTCAATAATCTATCCTTTTGAAATCCTTAAACTCAACTTATGTGTAAATAAGCTTATAACTTAGTGATTAAGGAAGAAATTCCATTTTCAATAATGTATCCTTTGTAAATCTCAAATCTCAAATTGAGTGTAAATTAGCATATAACTTACTAATTAAGGAAGAAACTCCATTTTCAATAATGTTTCCCTTGTAAATCCTAAAACACAAATTGAGTGTAAATTAGCTTATAACTTACTGATTAAGGAAGAAACTCAATTTTCAATAATCTATCCTTTTGAAATCCTTAAACGCAACTTATGTGTAAATAAGCTTATAACTTAGTGATTAAGGAAGAAATTCCATTTTCAATAATGTATCCTTTGTAAATCTCAAATCTCAAATTGAGTGTAAATTAGCATATAACTTACTAATTAAGGAAGAAACTCCATTTTCAATAATGTTTACCTTGTAAATCCTAAAACTCAAATTGAGTGTAAATTAGCTTATAACTTACTGATTAAGGAAGAAACTCCATTTTCAATAATCTATCCTTTTGAAATCCTTAAACGCAACTTATGTGTAAATAAGCTTATAACTTAGTGATTAAGGAAGAAATTCAATTTTCAATAATGTATCCTTTGTACATCTCAAATCTCAAATTGAGTGTAAATTAGCATATAACTTACTAATTAAGGAAGAAACTCCATTTTCAATAATGTTTCCCTTGTAAATCCTAAAACTCAAATTGAGTGTAAATTAGCTTATAACTTACTGATTAAGGAAGAAACTCCATTTTCAATAATCTATCCTTTTGAAATCCTTAAACGCAACTTATGTGTAAATAAGCTTATAACTTAGTGATTAAGGAAGAAATTCCATTTTCAATAATGTACCCTTTGTAAATCTCAAATATCAAATTGAGTGTAAATTAGCATATAACTTACAAATTAAGGAAGAAACTCCATTTTCAATAATGTTTCCCTTGTAAATCCTTAAACTCATATTGAGTGTAAATTAGCTTATAACTTATTGATTAAGGAAGAAACTCCATTTTCAATAATCTATCCTTTTGAAATCCTTAAACTCAACTTATGTGTAAATAAGCTTATAACTTAGTGATTAAGGAAGTAATTCCATTTTCAATAATGTATCCCTTGTAAATCTTAAATCTCAAATTGAGTGTAAATTAGCTTATAACTTACTGATTAAGGATGAAACTCCATTTTTAATAATCTATCCTTTTGAAATCCTTAAACTCAACTTATGTGTAAATTTGCTTATAACTTAGTGATTAAGGAAGAAATTCCATTTTCAATAATGTATCACTTGAAAATCTTAAATCTCAAATTGAGTGTAAATTAGCTTATAACTTAGTGATTAAGGAAGAAACACCATTTTCAATAATGTTTCCTTTGTAAATCATAAAACTCAAATTGAGTGTAAATTAGCTTATAACTTACTGATTAAGGAATAAACTCCATTTTCAATAATCTATTCTTTTGAAGTCCTTAAACTCAACTTATGTGTAAATAAGCTTATAACTTAGTGATTAAGGAAGAATTTCCATTTTCAATAATGTACCCTTTGTAAATCTCAAATCTCAAATTGAGTGTAAATTAGCATATAACTTACTAATTAAGGAAGAAACTCCATTTTCAATAATGTTTCCCTTGTAAATCCTTAAACTCAAATTGAGTGTAAATTAGCTTATAACTTATTGATGAAGGAAGAAACTCCATTTTCAATAATCTATCCTTTTGAAATCCTTAAACTCAACTTATGTGTAAATAAGCTTATAACTTAGTGATTAAGGAAGAAATTCCATTTTCAATAATGTATCCCTTGTAAATCATAAATCTCAAATTGAGTGTAAATTAGCTTATAACTTACTAATTAAGGATGAAACTCCATTTTCAATAATCTATCCTTTTGAAATCCTTAAACTCAACTTATGTGTAAATTTGCTTATAACTTAGTGATTAAGGAAGATATTCCATTTTCAATAATGTATCACTTGAAAATCTTAAATCTCAAATTGAGTGTAAATTAGCTTATAACTTAGTGATTAAGGAAGAAACACCATTTTCAATAATGTTTCCTTTGTAAATCATAAAACTCAAATTGAGTGTAAATTAGCTTATAACTTACTGATTAAGGAATAAACTCCATTTTCAATAATCTATTCTTTTGAAGTCCTTAAACTCAACTTATGTGTAAATAAGCTTATAACTTAGTGATTAAGGAAGAAATTCCATTTTCAATAATATATCCCTTGTAAATCTTAAATCTCAAATTGAGTGTAAATTAGCATATAACTTACTAATTAAGGAAGAAACTCCATTTTCAATAATGTTTCCCTTGTAAATCCTTAAACTCAAATTGAGTGTAAATTAGCGTATAACTTATTGATTAAGGAAGAAACTCCATTTTCAATAATCTATCCTTTAGAAATCCTTAAACTCAACTTATGTGTAAATAAGCTTATAACTTAGTGATTAAGGAAGAAATTCCATTTTCAATAATGTATCCCTTGTAAATCTTAAATCTCAAATTGAGTGTAAATTAGCTTATGACTTATTGATTAAGGATGAAACTCCATTTTTAATAATCTATCCTTTTGAAATCCTTAAACTCAACTTATGTGTAAATTTGCTTATAACTTAGTGATTAAGGAAGAAATTCCATTTTCAATAATGTATCACTTGAAAATCTTAAATCTCAAATTGAGTGTAAATTAGCTTATAACTTAGTGATTAAGGAAGAAACACCATTTTCAATAATGTTTCCTTTGTAAATCATAAAACTCAAATTGAGTGTAAATTATCTTATAACTTACTGATTAAGGAATAAACTCCATTTTCAATAATCTATTCTTTTGAAGTCCTTAAACTCAACTTATGTGTAAATAAGCTTATAACTTAGTGATTAAGGAAGAAATTCCATTTTCAATAATATATCCCTTGTAAATCTTAAATCTCAAATTGAGTGTAAATTAGCATATAACTTACTAATTAAGGAAGAAACTCCATTTTCAATAATGTTTCCCTTGTAAATCCTTAAACTCAAATTGAGTGTAAATTAGCTTATAACTTATTGATTAAGGAAGAAACTCCATTTTCAATAATCTATCCTTTTGAAATCCTTAAACTCAACTTATGTGTAAATAAGCTTATAACTTAGTGATTAAGGAAGAAATTCCATTTTCAATAATGCATCCTTTGTAAATCTCAAATCTCAAATTGAGTGTAAATTAGCATATAACTTACTAATTAAGGAAGAAACTCCATTTTCAATAATGTTTCCCTTGTAAATCCTAAAACTCAAATTGAGTGTAAATTAGCTTATAACTTACTGATTAAGGAAGAAACTCCATTTTCAATAATCTATCCTTTTGAAATCCTTAAACTCAACTTATGTGTAAATAAGCTTATAACTTAGTGATTAAGGAAGAAATTCCATTTTCAATAATGTATCCTTTGTAAATCTCAAATCTCAAATTGAGTGTAAATTAGCATATAACTTACTAATTAAGGAAGAAACTCCATTTTCAATAATGTTTCCCTTGTAAATCCTAAAACTCAAATTGAGTGTAAATTAGCTTATAACTTACTGATTAAGGAAGAAACTCCATTTTCAATAATCTATCCTTTTGAAATCCTTAAACTCAACTTATGTGTAAATAAGCTTATAACTTAGTGATTAAGGAAGAAATTCCATTTTCAATAATGTATCCTTTGTAAATCTCAAATCTCAAATTGAGTGTAAATTAGCATATAACTTACTAATTAAGGAAGAAACTCCATTTTCAATAATGTTTCCCTTGTAAATCCTTAAACTCAAATTGAGTGTAAATTAGCTTATAACTTATTGATGAAGGAAGAAACTCCATTTTCAATAATCTATCCCTTTGAAATCCTTAAACTCAACTTATGTGTAAATAAGCTTATAACTTAGTGATTAAGGAAGAAATTCCATTTTCAATAATGTATCCCTTGTAAATCTTAAATCTCAAATTGAGTGTAAATTAGCTTATAACTTACTGATTAAGGAAGAAACTCCATTTTCAATAATCTATCCTTTTGAAATCCTTAAACTCAACTTATGTGTAAATTTGCTTATAACTTAGTGATTAAGGAAGATATTCCATTTTCAATAATGTATCACTTGAAAATCTTAAATCTCAAATTGAGTGTAAATTAGCTTATAACTTAGTGATTAAGGAAGAAACACCATTTTCAATAATGTTTCCTTTGTAAATCATAAAACTCAAATTGAGTGTAAATTAGCTTATAACTTACTGATTAAGGAATAATCTCCATTTTCAATAATCTATTCTTTTGAAGTCCTTAAACTCAACTTATGTGTAAATAAGCTTATAACTTAGTGATTAAGGAAGAAATTCCATTTTCAATAATATATCCCTTGTAAATCTTAAATCTCAAATTGAGTGTAAATTAGCATATAACTTACTAATTAAGGAAGAAACTCCATTTTCAATAATGTTTCCCTTGTTAATCCTTAAACTCAAATTGAGTGTAAATTAGCTCATAACTTATTGATTAAGGAAGAAACTCCATTTTCAATAATCTATCCTTTAGAAATCCTTAAACTCAACTTATGTGTAAATAAGCTTATAACTTAGTGCAAATTAGGTTATTTTATTAATAAAAAATAAAAAAGGGGGACCCCACAACCCAGGGCCAGGGAGGAAAAAAGGACATCAAAACATACAATCAGAGTAGCAAGCTAATAAAGAGGCCAAACACACGGCCAAAGAGGGGTATGCAACCCCGTAAACCATATAGTCGTAAGAACAAAAAAACCAGCTTAGAGCCTAAAAAATGTTTTATTCATATCCATACAAAGTAAAGAAGCAAGAAAAGCAGGGCAAGTACCTGTCCAAGTACCACTCTCACGTCTCTTAACCAATTCATCAGCAGCAGCGTTGCCTTCCCGATAAATATGAGTAAACAACAACTCCATGTGGGAGGCCATCACCCTCACCTGACTCCAAAAGCTACGAAGACGCCATGGAATAAAAGGGATCACATTGGTCATAGTCTTGAACGCTAACTGGGAGTCGGTCTCAATCCACACTTTATACCAACCCCAAACATAAGCAAACTCAATAGCGGAAAAGATCGCCGCCAATTCGGCCTCAAGTGGAAACCCGCAGCCCATCATCTCAGAAAAAGCCGCCATAAAGAAGCCGCGAGAATTACGGAAAACAACCCCGGTACACAATACATTGGGAGGCGAAGAGACCCCCCCCATCCACGTTCGCTTTGCACCAACCCGGCGGTGGTGGGGCCCACCGAACCGGCGTAGGTATCCGACGCTTCCGAGGCTGTAAAGGCACCCCCATGGAGCGGGCGATGAGAAGGTCCGAAAGAGACCCACTCGAATCACCACCAGCCAAGCTAGCAGATTCCTTAATACAGGCCAGGGCCAAAGCGACACATCGTATAGGCAACGCTGCGTGACCATAAAAAATAACCTTATTACGCCAAGTCCAGATAGCCCAAGTGGTGGTTACGAAAGCCAGCCTCCATAACCGAGAAATTTGAGTGCTCATGCGAACCTGTCTGGCCTGCACAAATAAGTCAGCAAACCCCATATCATAGTTCAAGCGAACCTGAAATAAACTAGCAATAGCATGAAAAACAACTCTGGAAAAAGGACATAGAGAAAGAATGTGATCCTGATTCTCCACATGTGCATGACAAAGATGGCAGATGGAAGGGCCGGAAATGCCAAACTTTGCGATCCAATCACCCGTCGGGAGTTTACCCCAAATAGCACGCCAAATAAGTGTCGAACGACACATCGGGATGAAGTCACCCCAAATCCAATTGCACCAAGGAGGCTTAGGAAGAGGTTGCCTCAGCTGATCATATGCAAGGCGCGAAGTGAGCTCCCCAGAAACTGACTTCGACCAAATCAGAGTATCATCATCAGTGGAGACCCGTATACTAAGAATGTCCCGAACAATATGAGTATAACTGCAAACAAAGGTAGGCCCAAAATGCCAACATCCATCATAGAAGAAGTCACCGACAGTACCCACAAGGGTGCGGGCAAAGTTAGCAGGAATACCAATCTTGTCAACAATCGTGTAGCCCAACCAATTATCATGCCAAAAGCTGACTTTCGAGCGACGACCGATGATCCAGCGGGCATCCTCCACAAGTCTATCAAAATGAGGCCGTATCCCAGGAAGGATGGACGAGGCGATATGGCGGCGGCTCCTCCCTAAAAATCTGTTATGTAAAGGAGCGAACTCAGGCAACTTGTTACGAAGCACATCCCAAGCCAAAGTACAAGTATAAGAATCATTAGCAAGACGGAGGGAGCGGACTCCAAGGCCGCCCTCAGCAATAGGTGTACAACAACGCTTCCAAGAAACTGAGCACGAGTTACTTCTCTTGTTCACATCTCCCGTCCATAAGAAGTTCCGCATAGAGGATTCAAGGTCCGAAATCAGGGTAGAAGGCCATTTGTAAATCATCATAGAATGAACCGTGGACGCAGCAATAACGGAATTAATCAGGCAAAGCCTACCAGCCAGGGAGAGAGATGAACCCTTCCATCGGCTAAACTTACTCTTTATCGAATCAGCAAGGGGGGCAAGGTGGTGAGCCCGAGGGGCACCCTTGAAGATAGGGACACCAAGGTAAACAAAAGGCAAACAACCCTCCAAAATACCAGTCCGGCGGCAAAAGCGGGATCTCAAAGGTTGGGGGACGGCATCCCCAAAATAGGCATGGGACTTGTGGGGACTGTAAATTTGGCCCGAAGCTCTACCATAAGCGGAAAGGAGCTTATCAACGCACTCCAAATTCTGGTCCGTAGCTTTGACTATAATCATGATATCATCAGCGTAAAACAAGTAGGGGGAAACCCCTTTTAGAGGCCCGAGAGCACGAGTCTGAATCGCATGGTCGAGGAGACGGCCCAAGCCTTCTTCCGCAAGGCAAAAAAGAAGCGGGGATAAAGGGTCTCCCTGTCTGACCCCCCTGAAGCACTCAAAGAAACCATGAGCTTGACCGTCAAGCAAAATAGAAAGACGAGCAGAGGATAAGATAGTGTTGATAATAGTAATAAACCTGGAGGAGAAACCCATACGACGCAGGACAGCTTGCAAGAAAGACCAATTAATCGTATCAAAAGCCTTAGTGATGTCAATCTTAAGGGCCATACCCCCTGCAACTTTCGAAAGGCCGATCCTGTTGATAGCTTCCGAAGCAAGAGCAATACAAGAATGTATACGGCGACCTGGGACGAAGCCAAACTGAAATGACGTGAGAAGGCTGCCCACAAAGCTCCCAAGTCTCGTAGTGATAATTTTGGTGAACACTTTAAATACGAAATTCCCCATGACGATCGGGCGGAAGTCCTGAACATGCAAAGCATCTGACTTCTTCGGAATGAGAGTAACAAAGTTGGAATTGAAACCAACAGGAATAACTATATGCAAGAAAAAATATCGGACAGCAGCACAAATATCCGAGGACACCGTATCCCAACAGCTATGGAAGAAGACCCCCGAAAAGCCATCGGGGCCAGGAGCACTCGATGCATCCATGTCAAAAACTGCCATTCTAATCTCGTTATCACCCGGAATAGCAACGAGGATATCATTCTGCTCCGGCGTAATCCGAGTAAACGGGAGGGCATCAAGGAACCCCGGTTCCATCTGAACATTAGGGTTAGGGCCGAATAGGTTGGTATAGTACTCCACAATATGAGCATGTATATCCTGAAGGTTGCAGCTTAAAGACCCATCAATATAAAGCTTGGTTATCCCGTTATGCGAACCCTTCAACTTGTGAAGGCTTTGAAAAAATTTAGAATTTCTATCACCGTCACGAAGCCACTGAAGCCTATTACGTTGGGAAAAGAAGTCCTGTTTGCACCGTAGGAGGCAATTTAAATCGACCATGCGATCAACTTCAGTGGAAAACTTATCCGCCGAGTCCCCGTTTCGTTCAATGTCCAATTGGATAGAATGCAATGCAGCCTCAGCCTCTTCTATACGCGTGAATGGATTGCGGAAAACAGTGCGGTTCCAGACCTTAAGAGCTCTCTTCAGACGTTTCAGCTTATACATAACCAGACGGGTGGGATCAGAGACTGGCGAGGGGCTATCCCACGAGGTACGGACCAGGTCGTGGAAGCTATCATGCTGCGTCCACATGAGCTGGAATCGAAAAGGAGAAACCCGAGCAAGTCTGGTCGTCTCCAGGGATAGGACTTGCGGATGATGATCCGAGGAAAGGCGTTGAGGAATCTCGAGGGAAACCGTTTCCCATAGATGAAGAAATCCTTGAGTGGCAAGGGTTCGGTCAATTTTAGCAGCCAAAAGAGAACCACCACGTCTGGTAGACCAAGTGAAATTGTGGCCCGTGGAAGGAATGTCGATAAGAGTAGCCTCGTCAATAAACGCCTTGAATTCCTGAACAGGAAGAGTATTGCGAGCCAGGGCTCCAATACGTTCATGCGCCCCACGAGTGACGTTAAAGTCGCCCATGATACATGTCCGATCATCGGCAACCGAAAGAATATCAAACCAGAGTTGACGTCGAGCAATATAGTCATTACTCGCATGGACAAAGATTAACTTCCAGGCAGCTGATTCCATTTGAAGATTGACCACCGTGCATTGGGGAGTGGATAAGACAACAGTGGCATAATGCATCTGAGAAGCTTTGCAAATGACCCAAATGTTAGGCCTCATGTGAGTGCGATTATTCTCATGGAAGAAGCTGAGATTGGTCGAAGTCCAGAAGGAGGCCGGTAAAGAATGAAGTTGGATTTTGGGCTCCAGAATGGCAACCCAATCCGGTTTGTGCCTGAAGCAATAAGAGTGGAAAGCAGATTGTGTAGTCTCATTACCCAGACCTTGCACGTTCCATGTCAAAACGATCATTGGGCATTGGTTAGACCGTGCTTCGGCGGTCGGTTGGTATCCCCCTCGTCATCAGTATCGTCAGCCCAGTCCTTCCTACCCACCCTTTCCAATTCCTCAACCCGACTCCCCTCGATGCCAATGTGAAAAGGTTCTTTGGCTGTAGCGTATAGATCCTCCGTGATGTTAATCGACGGAGGTGGAGGTATGTCTTCTAACGGCACAAGGAGATTACCCCTATGCGCCTGCTTCAGGGGTACTCCCAAAGGCAGGGAAGCATCTTTGAAAGGTTTATTGGGTCGGAAACCAGCCTGAACCTGCAAAGGAAAAGGAAGGACAGAAGTACTCTGTTTGGCACCAATAATGGGGACTAAATTAGCGGGCTGGTACTTACTAGATGCGCCGGAAACAGCATCGATCTCGTTTCCGGCTGTAGTCAAGGGATCGCCATCAGGGCTTTGAGGTGGCCCTTGCATTTGGTGGGCGGTATTGGTAGCATGTAGCTGAGAATCCTCGCATTCAAGAATGGCATAGTTGTTCGAAGTGGAGATCCCAGTATCGTGGGACTGATGTAAAACAAGATCTGTGCATGTGTTCGGAGGTTGATGGTCCGAATCCTGGTGATTAAGAGTACTATTCTTCCGTAACTCTGTTTCCACTTCCTCACGAAATTCCGTGGCCTCTTGGATGCCCACCACTTCAGTTCGAATATCCGAGATTTCATCTTTAGATAACTGGAAAGAACCATCAGTCGCAACACGGTTTGGTTTTGCCTTGTTGGGCCGACTTCTGTTGCGACTACGGCGTCGCATGGGGGCATTTGAATTGTGGCCCTGTTTGGTCTTGTTGCATGAGGCCAGAGAATGGCCGATAACGCAACATTCCTTACAAAAAAGTGGGAGTCTTTCATAAGTAATATTAGCAAGCGACGTACTATTGCCGCGCCGGTATGCTAATTGTTGGTGTTGATCTTTCATCATGTCCACCTCAACCAAAAGCCGAGCGTAGAGACCGAAAGTACGGTTCAGAGTGCTGGGATCTATTCTGATGAGAGTGCCAAGGGTAGATGCCATAGCCTCAAGGATACTGGGTTGCCAGTATTCTATGGGAAGGTCAGTGAAGCGGACCCAAACTTGTGTTGTGGACGTCCTAACCTTGTTTGGGTTGAAGTCCGGGACCCAATTTTGCAGACGGAAGGACCCAGTGTCAAGGGGCCACACACGACGCAACGAGATGCGTTGCCTATCGTGAGCATCCTCAAAGAGAACTGTGAAGTAACCTTTCCCCAAAGGAATTAGTTTCAGTCTCCCACGGAGTCTCCATGCAGCTTTCAACTTCTCCTTGATTGTCAACATCGAGCTTAAAGGCTTACCCGGCATATTCACCATGCGGCCAATAAAGGCGTTTTCAAACTCGCGGACTCCTTGCTGGTATTCATTCTCGTCAATATCAACGAGAAGTATTTGCCCAAATTTCGACGTGGCCATGGGCTTGGGTGGCGCAGCATTGGAGGCCGGGGCAGTGGTACCGGGGTAAGTCGCCTCGGCAAATGACTTCGTGCCTTGCGGGAGTGGGATAGAAAAGTTTCCCACGGGGGTGGAGAGCGGGGGAAAGTCTACCGCAATAGTATGGCTGTCCTCATGTTGTTGTTCTGCGGACTTAACTCCACCTTCCTGCGAAGGGACTGAAGAAGCAGAAGCCACAAGATTTGGGTACAACATAATAGAGTTAGGTTGTAAGATCGACTTACAGAGTGCGCCGGAAACGGGAGGATCATTTCCGGCTGTAGTCGGGAGGGCGCCAAGGGGAGAACCCCCAACATTAGCCGCACTTCCTTTGCCAAACGCACTCTCAACTGGGCCAACGTTTAGGCTAGGGTTATCCTGCATGGAGAATGAAGGCGGCACAGTAGTCTGATTCAAATCAGAAGTTAATTGGTCTGGGTAAGGATGCTTACGTGATGCGCCGGAAACGGGATCAAATCCGTCCCCGGCTGTAGTCAACGGATCGCCAAGAGGGCCTGGGCGCCCTTGCATAAACTGAGACGAGTTAACGTCGTCCGTCCCCACGATGGTGGTTGCCGCGGAGATAAACCGGGGAGAAGTGCCAATAGTCATGGGACCAATTGCTTGGGGCGAACGGGATTCGATCGTCCGGAAATTCGTCTTGTAGGACAGATACCGGATGAATCCTGGGTATCGTCTATCAATGTCCAGGAGGACATGGTCAACGGAGCCATCGCGGAAGGTGCAGAAATCGGCTGGGGGATCGGTTAGGGTTTGTACTATTTCATATGGTATACCTAGGAATTCGTTAATTTGTTTGTGGAAGAAAAAAATTCGGTCAAGCACGCGCCTCTCAAACTCAGCCGACGAAGTGTGTTCGGAGGTGAGGGGCGGAGGATCGGTGAGTTCCGGCATGATCGGCCGAGAAAATTAGAGAGAGAGGGGAGAGAATTTTTTACAGAGAGAAAGTTCCATTTTTTAGGTAATTCTAAGCTTATAACTTAGTGATTAAGGAAGAAATTCCATTTTCAATAATGTATCCCTTGTAAATCTTAAATCTCAAATTGAGTGTAAATTAGCTTATGACTTATTGATTAAGGATGAAACTCCATTTTTAATAATCTATCCTTTTGAAATCCTTAAACTCAACTTATGTGTAAATTTGCTTATAACTTAGTGATTAAGGAAGAAATTCCATTTTCAATAATGTATCACTTGAAAATCTTAAATCTCAAATTGAGTGTAAATTAGCTTATAACTTAGTGATTAAGGAAGAAACACCATTTTCAATAATGTTTCCTTTGTAAATCATAAAACTCAAATTGAGTGTAAATTAGCTTATAACTTACTGATTAAGGAATAAACTCCATTTTCAATAATCTATTCTTTTGAAGTCCTTAAACTCAACTTATGTGTAAATAAGCTTATAACTTAGTGATTAAGGAAGAAATTCCATTTTCAATAATATATCCCTTGTAAATCTTAAATCTCAAATTGAGTGTAAATTAGCATATAACTTACTAATTAAGGAAGAAACTCCATTTTCAATAATGTTTCCCTTGTAAATCCTAAAACTCAAATTGAGTGTAAATTAGCTTATAACTTATTGATTAAGGAAGAAACTCCATTTTCAATAATCTATCCTTTTGAAATCCTTAAACTCAACTTATGTGTAAATAAGCTTATAACTTAGTGATTAAGGAAGAAATTCCATTTTCAATAATGTATCCTTTGTAAATCTTAAAACTCAAATTGAGTGTTAATTAGCTTATAACTTACTAATTAAGGAAGAAACTCCATTTTCAATAATGTTTCCCTTGTAAATCCTAAAACTCAAATTGAGTGTAAATTAGCTTATAACTTACTGATTAAGGAAGAAACTCCATTTTCAATAATCTATCCTTTTGAAATCCTTAAACTCAACTTATGTGTAAATAAGCTTATAACTTAGTGATTAAGGAAGAAATTCCATTTTCAATAATGTATCCTTTGTAAATCTCAAATCTCAAATTGAGTGTAAATTAGCATATAACTTACTAATTAAGGAAGAAACTCTATTTTCAATAATGTTTCCCTTGTAAATCCTAAAACTCAAATTGAGTGTAAATTAGCTTATAACTTACTGATTAAGGAAGAAACTCCATTTTCAATAATCTATCCTTTTGAAATCCTTAAACGCAACTTATGTGTAAATAAGCTTATAACTTAGTGATTAAGGAAGAAATTCCATTTTCAATAATGTACCCTTTGTAAATCTCAAATCTCAAATTGAGTGTAAATTAGCATATAACTTATTAATTAAGGAAGAAACTCCATTTTCAATAATGTTTCCCTTGTAAATCCTTAAACTCAAATTGAGTGTAAATTAGCTTATAACTTATTGATTAAGGAAGAAACTCCATTTTCAATAATCTATCCTTTTGAAATCCTTAAACTCAACTTATGTGTAAATAAGCTTATAACTTAGTGATTAAGGAAGAAATTCCATTTTCAATAATGTATCCCTTGTAAATCTTAAATCTCAAATTGAGTGTAAATTAGCTTATAATTACTGATTAAGGATGAAACTCCATTTTTAATAATCTATCCTTTTGAAATCCTTAAACTCAATTTAGGTGTAAATTTGCTTATAACTTAGTGATTAAGGAAGAAATTCCATTTTCAATAATGTATCACTTGAAAATCTTAAATCTCAAATTGAGTGTAAATTAGCTTATAACTTAGTGATTAAGGAAGAAACACCATTTTCAATAATGTTTCCTTTGTAAATCATAAAACTCAAATTGAGTGTAAATTAGCTTATAACTTACTGATTAAGGAATAAACTCCATTTTCAATAATCTATTCTTTTGAAGTCCTTAAACTCAACTTATGTGTAAATAAGCTTATAACTTAGTGATTAAGGAAGAAATTCCATTTTCAATAATATATCCCTTGTAAATCTTAAATCTCAAATTGAGTGTAAATTAGCATATAACTTACTAATTAAGGAAGAAACTCCATTTTCAATAATGTTTCCCTTGTAAATCCTTAAACTCAAATTGAGTGTAAATTAGCTTATAACTTACTGATTAAGGAAGAAACTCCATTTTCAATAATCTATCCTTTTGAAATCCTTAAACTCAACTTATGTGTAAATAAGCTTATAACTTAGTGATTAAGGAAGAAATTCCATTTTCAATAATGTATCCTTTGTAAATCTTAAAACTCAAATTGAGTGTAAATTAGCTTATAACTTAGTAATTAAGGAAGAAACTCCATTTTCAATAATGTTTCCCTTGTAAATCCTAAAACTCAAATTGAGTGTAAATTAGCTTATAACTTACTGATTAAGGAAGAAACTCCATTTTCAATAATCTATCCTTTTGAAATCCTTAAACTCAACTTATGTGTAAATAAGCTTATAACTTAGTGATTAAGGAAGAAATTCCATTTTCAATAATGTATCCTTTGTAAATCTTAAAACTCAAATTGAGTGTAAATTAGCTTATAACTTACTAATTAAGGAAGAAACTCTATTTTCAATAATGTTTCCCTTGTAAATCCTAAA
The DNA here is from genome assembly GCA_947034835.1 of Ballota nigra. Lineage (NCBI taxonomy): Eukaryota > Viridiplantae > Streptophyta > Magnoliopsida > Lamiales > Lamiaceae > Ballota > Ballota nigra. The sequence goes on from OX344724.1 coordinate 31,512,267, forward strand.
ACTCAAATTGAGTGTAAATTAGCTTATAACTTACTGATTAAGGAAGAAACTCCATTTTCAATAATCTATCCTTTTGAAATCCTTAAACTCAACTTATGTGTAAATAAGCTTATAACTTAGTGATTAAGGAAGAAATTCCATTTTCAATAATGTACCCTTTGTAAATCTCAAATCTCAAATTGAGTGTAAATTAGCATATAACTTATTAATTAAGGAAGAAACTCCATTTTCAATAATGTTTCCCTTGTAAATCCTTAAACTCAAATTGAGTGTAAATTAGCTTATAACTTATTGATTAAGGAAGAAACTCCATTTTCAATAATCTATCCTTTTGAAATCCTTAAACTCAACTTATGTGTAAATAAGCTTATAACTTAGTGATTAAGGAAGAAATTCCATTTTCAATAATGTATCCCTTGTAAATCTTAAATCTCAAATTGAGTGTAAATTAGCTTATAATTACTGATTAAGGATGAAACTCCATTTTTAATAATCTATCCTTTTGAAATCCTTAAACTCAATTTAGGTGTAAATTTGCTTATAACTTAGTGATTAAGGAAGAAATTCCATTTTCAATAATGTATCACTTGAAAATCTTAAATCTCAAATTGAGTGTAAATTAGCTTATAACTTAGTGATTAAGGAAGAAACACCATTTTCAATAATGTTTCCTTTGTAAATCATAAAACTCAAATTGAGTGTAAATTAGATTATAACTTACTGATTAAGGAATAAACTCCATTTTAAATAATCTATTCTTTTGAAGTCCTTAAACTCAACTTATGTGTAAATAAGCTTATAACTTAGTGATTAAGGAAGAAATTCCATTTTCAATAATGTACCCTTTGTAAATCTCAAATCTCAAATTGAGTGTAAATTAGCATATAACTTACTAATTAAGGAAGAAACTCCATTTTCAATAATGTTTCCCTTGTAAATCCTTAAACTCAAATTGAGTGTAAATTAGCTTATAACTTATTGATTAAGGAAGAAACTCCATTTTCAATAATCTATCCTTTTGAAATCCTTAAACTCAACTTATGTGTAAATAAGCTTATAACTTAGTGATTAAGGAAGAAATTCCATTTTCAATAATGTATCCCTTGTAAATCTTAAATCTCAAATTGAGTGTAAATTAGCTTATAACTTACTGATTAAGGATGAAACTCCATTTTTAATAATCTATCCTTTTGAAATCCTTAAACTCAACTTATGTGTAAATTTGCTTATAACTTAGTGATTAAGGAAGATATTCCATTTTCAATAATGTATCACTTGAAAATCTTAAATCTCAAATTGAGTGTAAATTAGCTTATAACTTAGTGATTAAGGAAGAAACACCATTTTCAATAATGTTTCCTTTGTAAATCATAAAACTCAAATTGAGTGTAAATTAGCTTATAACTTACTGATTAAGGAATAAACTCCATTTTCAATAATCTATTCTTTTGAAGTCCTTAAACTCAACTTATGTGTAAATAAGCTTATAACTTAGTGATTAAGGAAGAAATTCCATTTTCAATAATATATCCCTTGTAAATCTTAAATCTCAAATTGAGTGTAAATTAGCATATAACTTACTAATTAAGGAAGAAACTCCATTTTCAATAATGTTTCCCTTGTAAATCCTTAAACTCAAATTGAGTGTAAATTAGCTTATAACTTATTGATTAAGGAAGAAACTCCATTTTCAATAATATATCCTTTAGAAATCCTTAAACTCAACTTATGTGTAAATAAGCTTATAACTTAGTGATTAAGGAAGAAATTCCATTTTCAATAATGTATCCCTTGTAAATCTTAAATCTCAAATTGAGTGTAAATTAGCTTATGACTTATTGATTAAGGAAGAAACTCCATTTTTAATAATCTATCCTTTTGAAATCCTTAAACTCAACTTATGTGTAAATTTGCTTATAACTTAGTGATTAAGGAAGAAATTCCATTTTCAATAATGTATCACTTGAAAATCTTAAATCTCAAATTGAGTGTAAATTAGCTTATAACTTAGTGATTAAGGAAGAAACACCATTTTCAATAATGTTTCCTTTGTAAATCATAAAACTCAAATTGAGTGTAAATTAGCTTATAACTTACTGATTAAGGAATAAACTCCATTTTCAATAATCTATTCTTTTGAAGTCCTTAAACTCAACTTATGTGTAAATAAGCTTATAACTTAGTGATTAAGGAAGAAATTCCATTTTCAATAATATATCCCTTGTAAATCTTAAATCTCAAATTGAGTGTAAATTAGCATATAACTTACTAATTAAGGAAGAAACTCCATTTTCAATAATGTTTCCCTTGTAAATCCTAAAACTCAAATTGAGTGTAAATTAGCTTATAACTTACTGATTAAGGAAGAAACTCCATTTTCAATAATCTATCCTTTTGAAATCCTTAAACGCAACTTATGTGTAAATAAGCTTATAACTTAGTGATTAAGGAAGAAATTCCATTTTCAATAATGTACCCTTTGTAAATCTCAAATCTCAAATTGAGTGTAAATTAGCATATAACTTACTAATTAAGGAAGAAACTCCATTTTCAATAATGTTTCCCTTGTAAATCCTTAAACTCAAATTGAGTGTAAATTAGCTTATAACTTATTGATTAAGGAAGAAACTCCATTTTCAATAATCTATCCTTTAGAAATCCTTAAACTCAACTTATGTGTAAATAAGCTTATAACTTAGTGATTAAGGAAGAAATTCCATTTTCAATAATGTATCCCTTGTAAATCTTAAATCTCAAATTGAGTGTAAATTAGCTTATGACTTATTGATTAAGGATGAAACTCCATTTTTAATAATCTATCCTTTTGAAATCCTTAAACTCAACTTATGTGTAAATTTGCTTATAACTTAGTGATTAAGGAAGAAATTCCATTTTCAATAATGTATCACTTGAAAATCTTAAATCTCAAATTGAGTGTAAATTAGCTTATAACTTAGTGATTAAGGAAGAAACACCATTTTCAATAATGTTTCCTTTGTAAATCATAAAACTCAAATTGAGTGTAAATTAGCTTATAACTTACTGATTAAGGAATAAACTCCATTTTCAATAATCTATTCTTTTGAAGTCCTTAAACTCAACTTATGTGTAAATAAGCTTATAACTTAGTGATTAAGGAAGAAATTCCATTTTCAATAATATATCCCTTGTAAATCTTAAATCTCAAATTGAGTGTAAATTAGCATATAACTTACTAATTAAGGAAGAAACTCCATTTTCAATAATGTTTCCCTTGTAAATCCTAAAACTCAAATTGAGTGTAAATTAGCTTATAACTTACTGATTAAGGAAGAAACTCCATTTTCAATAATCTATCCTTTTGAAATCCTTAAACTCAACTTATGTGTAAATAAGCTTATAACTTAGTGATTAAGGAAGAAATTCCATTTTCAATAATGTATCCTTTGTAAATCTCAAATCTCAAATTGAGTGTAAATTAGCATATAACTTACTAATTAAGGAAGAAACTCCATTTTCAATAATGTTTCCCTTGTAAATCCTAAAACTCAAATTGAGTGTAAATTAGCTTATAACTTACTGATTAAGGAAGAAACTCCATTTTCAATAATCTATCCTTTTGAAATCCTTAAACGCAACTTATGTGTAAATAAGCTTATAACTTAGTGATTAAGAAAGAAATTCCATTTTCAATAATGTACCCTTTGTAAATCTCAAATTGAGTGTAAATTAAGCATATAACTTACTAATTAAGGAAGAAACTCCATTTTCAATAATGTTTCCCTTGTAAATCCTTAAACTCAAATTGAGTGTAAATTAGCTTATAACTTATTGATTAAGGAAGAAACTCCATTTTCAATAATCTATCCTTTTGAAATCCTTAAACTCAACTTATGTGTAAATAAGCTTATAACTTAGTGATTAAGGAAGAAATTCCATTTTCAATAATGTATCCCTTGTAAATCATAAATCTCAAATTGAGTGTAAATTAGCTTATAACTTACTGATTAAGGATGAAACTCCATTTTTAATAATCTATCCTTTTGAAATCCTTAAACTCAACTTATGTGTAAATTTTCTTATAACTTAGTGATTAAGGAAGATATTCCATTTTCAATAATGTATCACTTGAAAATCTTAAATCTCAAATTGAGTGTAAATTAGCTTATAACTTAGTGATTAAGGAAGAAACACCATTTTCAATAATGTTTCCTTTGTAAATCATAAAACTCAAATTGAGTGTAAATTAGCTTATAACTTACTGATTAAGGAATAAACTCCATTTTCAATAATCTATTCTTTTGAAGTCCTTAAACTCAACTTATGTGTAAATAAGCTTATAACTTAGTGATTAAGGAAGAAATTCCATTTTCAATAATATATCCCTTGTAAATCTTAAATCTCAAATTGAGTGTAAATTAGCATATAACTTACTAATTAAGGAAGAAACTCCATTTTCAATAATGTTTCCCTTGTAAATCCTTAAACTCAAATTGAGTGTAAATTAGCTTATAACTTATTGATTAAGGAAGAAACTCCCTTTTCAATAATATATCCTTTAGAAATCCTTAAACTCAACTTATGTGTAAATAAGCTTATAACTTAGTGATTAAGGAAGAAATTCCATTTTCAATAATGTATCCTTTGTAAATCTCAAATCTCAAATTGAGTGTAAATTAGCATATAACTTACTAATTAAGGAAGAAACTCCATTTTCAATAATGTTTCCCTTGTAAATCCTAAAACTCAAATTGAGTGTAAATTAGCTTATAACTTACTGATTAAGGAAGAAACTCCATTTTCAATAATCTATCCTTTTGAAATCCTTAAACGCAACTTATGTGTAAATAAGCTTATAACTTAGTGATTAAGAAAGAAATTCCATTTTCAATAATGTACCCTTTGTAAATCTCAAATTGAGTGTAAATTAAGCATATAACTTACTAATTAAGGAAGAAACTCCATTTTCAATAATGTTTCCCTTGTAAATCCTTAAACTCAAATTGAGTGTAAATTAGCTTATAACTTATTGATTAAGGAAGAAACTCCATTTTCAATAATCTATCCTTTTGAAATCCTTAAACTCAACTTATGTGTAAATAAGCTTATAACTTAGTGATTAAGGAAGAAATTCCATTTTCAATAATGTATCCCTTGTAAATCTTAAATCTCAAATTGAGTGTAAATTAGCTTATAACTTACTGATTAAGGATGAAACTCCATTTTTAATAATCTATCCTTTTGAAATCCTTAAACTCAACTTATGTGTAAATTTGCTTATAACTTAGTGATTAAGGAAGATATTCCATTTTCAATAATGTATCACTTGAAAATCTTAAATCTCAAATTGAGTGTAAATTAGCTTATAACTTAGTGATTAAGGAAGAAACACCATTTTCAATAACGTTTCCTTTGTAAATCATAAAACTCAAATTGAGTGTAAATTAGCTTATAACTTACTGATTAAGGAATAAACTCCATTTTCAATAATCTATTCTTTTGAAGTCCTTAAACTCAACTTATGTGTAAATAAGCTTATAACTTAGTGATTAAGGAAGAAATTCCATTTTCAATAATATATCCCTTGTAAATCTTAAATCTCAAATTAAGTGTAAATTAGCATATAACTTACTAATTAAGGAAGAAACTCCATTTTCAATAATGTTTCCCTTGTAAATCCTTAAACTCAAATTGAGTGTAAATTAGCTTATAACTTATTGATTAAGGAAGAAACTCCATTTTCAATAATATATCCTTTAGAAATCCTTAAACTCAACTTATGTGTAAATAAGCTTATAACTTAGTGATTAAGGAAGAAATTCCATTTTCAATAATGTATCCCTTGTAAATCTTAAATCTCAAATTGAGTGTAAATTAGCTTATGACTTATTGATTAAGGATGAAACTCCATTTTTAATAATCTATCCTTTTGAAATCCTTAAACTCAACTTATGTGTAAATTTGCTTATAACTTAGTGATTAAGGAAGAAATTCCATTTTCAATAATGTATCACTTGAAAATCTTAAATCTCAAATTGAGTGTAAATTAGCTTATAACTTAGTGATTAAGGAAGAAACACCATTTTCAATAATGTTTCCTTTGTAAATCATAAAACTCAAATTGATTGTAAATTAGCTTATAACTTACTGATTAAGGAATAAACTCCATTTTCAATAATCTATTCTTTTGAAGTCCTTAAACTCAACTTATGTGTAAATAAGCTTATAACTTAGTGATTAAGGAAGAAATTCCATTTTCAATAATATATCCCTTGTAAATCTTAAATCTCAAATTGAGTGTAAATTAGCATATAACTTACTAATTAAGGAAGAAACTCCATTTTCAATAATGTTTCCCTTGTAAATCCTAAAACTCAAATTGAGTGTAAATTAGCTTATAACTTACTGATTAAGGAAGAAACTCCATTTTCAATAATCTATCCTTTTGAAATCCTTAAACTCAACTTATGTGTAAATAAGCTTATAACTTAGTGATTAAGGAAGAAATTCCATTTTCAATAATGTATCCTTTGTAAATCTCAAATCTCAAATTGAGTGTAAATTAGCATATAACTTACTAATTAAGGAAGAAACTCCATTTTCAATAATGTTTCCCTTGTAAATCCTAAAACTCAAATTGAGTGTAAATTAGCTTATAACTTACTGATTAAGGAAGAAACTCCATTTTCAATAATCTATCCTTTTGAAATCCTTAAACTCAACTTATGTGTAAATAAGCTTATAACTTAGTGATTAAGAAAGAAATTCCATTTTCAATAATGTACCCTTTGTAAATCTCAAATTGAGTGTAAATTAAGCATATAACTTACTAATTAAGGAAGAAACTCCATTTTCAATAATGTTTCCCTTGTAAATCCTTAAACTCAAATTGAGTGTAAATTAGCTTATAACTTATTGATTAAGGAAGAAACTCCATTTTCAATAATCTATCCTTTTGAAATCCTTAAACTCAACTTATGTGTAAATAAGCTTATAACTTAGTGATTAAGGAAGAAATTCAATTTTCAATAATGTATCCCTTGTAAATCTTAAATCTCAAATTGAGTGTAAATTAGCTTATAACTTACTGATTAAGGATGAAACTCCATTTTTAATAATCTATCCTTTTGAAATCCTTAAACTCAACTTATGTGTAAATTTGCTTATAACTTAGTGATTAAGGAAGATATTCCATTTTCAATAATGTATCACTTGAAAATCTTAAATCTCAAATTGAGTGTAAATTAGCTTATAACTTAGTGATTAAGGAAGAAACACCATTTTCAATAATGTTTCCTTTGTAAATCATAAAACTCAAATTGAGTGTAAATTAGCTTATAACTTACTGATTAAGGAATAAACTCCATTTTCAATAATCTATTCTTTTGAAGTCCTTAAACTCAACTTATGTGTAAATAAGCTTATAACTTAGTGATTAAGGAAGAAATTCCATTTTCAATAATATATCCCTTGTAAATCTTAAATCTCAAATTGAGTGTAAATTAGCATATAACTTACTAATTAAGGAAGAAACTCCATTTTCAATAATGTTTCCCTTGTAAATCCTTAAACTCAAATTGAGTGTAAATTAGCTTATAACTTATTGATTAAGGAAGAAACTCCATTTTCAATAATATATCCTTTAGAAATCCTTAAACTCAACTTATGTGTAAATAAGCTTATAACTTAGTGATTAAGGAAGAAATTCCATTTTCAATAATGTATCCTTTGTAAATCTCAAATCTCAAATTGAGTGTAAATTAGCATATAACTTACTAATTAAGGAAGAAACTCCATTTTCAATAATGTTTCCCTTGTAAATCCTAAAACTCAAATTGAGTGTAAATTAGCTTATAACTTACTGATTAAGGAAGAAACTCCATTTTCAATAATCTATCCTTTTGAAATCCTTAAACTCAACTTATGTGTAAATAAGCTTATAACTTAGTGATTAAGAAAGAAATTCCATTTTCAATAATGTACCCTTTGTAAATCTCAAATTGAGTGTAAATTAAGCATATAACTTACTAATTAAGGAAGAAACTCCATTTTCAATAATGTTTCCCTCGTAAATCATAAAACTCAAATTGAGTGTAAATTAGCTTATAACTTATTGATTAAGGAAGAAACTCCATTTTCAATAATCTATCCTTTTGAAATCCTTAAACTCAACTTATGTGTAAATAAGCTTATAACTTAGTGATTAAGGAAGAAATTCCATTTTCAATAATGTATCCCTTGTAAATCTTAAATCTCAAATTGAGTGTAAATTAGCTTATAACTTACTGATTAAGGAAGAAACTCCATTTTCAATAATCTATCCTTTTGAAATCCTTAAACTCAACTTATGTGTAAATTTGCTTATAACTTAGTGATTAAGGAAGATATTCCATTTTCAATAATGTATCACTTGAAAATCTTAAATCTCAAATTGAGTGTAAATTAGCTTATAACTTAGTGATTAAGGAAGAAACACCATTTTCAATAATGTTTCCTTTGTAAATCATAAAACTCAAATTGAGTGTAAATTAGCTTATAACTTACTGATTAAGGAATAAACTCCATTTTCAATAATCTATTCTTTTGAAGTCCTTAAACTCAACTTATGTGTAAATAAGCTTATAACTTAGTGATTAAGGAAGAAATTCCATTTTCAATAATATATCCCTTGTAAATCTTAAATCTCAAATTGAGTGTAAATTAGCATATAACTTACTAATTAAGGAAGAAACTCCATTTTCAATAATGTTTCCCTTGTAAATCCTTAAACTCAAATTGAGTGTAAATTAGCTTATAACTTATTGATTAAGGAAGAAACTCCATTTTCAATAATATATCCTTTAGAAATCCTTAAACTCAACTTATGTGTAAATAAGCTTATAACTTAGTGATAAAGGAAGAAATTCCATTTTCAATAATGTATCCCTTGTAAATCTTAAATCTCAAATTGAGTGTAAATTAGCTTATGACTTATTGATTAAGGATGAAACTCCATTTTTAATAATCTATCCTTTTGAAATCCTTAAACTCAACTTATGTGTAAATTTGCTTATAACTTAGTGATTAAGGAAGAAATTCCATTTTCAATAATGTATCACTTGAAAATCTTAAATCTCAAATTGTGTGTAAATTAGCTTATAACTTAGTGATTAAGGAAGAAACACCATTTTCAATAATGTTTCCTTTGTAAATCATAAAACTCAAATTGAGTGTAAATTAGCTTATAACTTACTGATTAAGGAATAAACTCCATTTTCAATAATCTATTCTTTTGAAGTCCTTAAACTCAACTTATGTGTAAATAAGCTTATAACTTAGTGATTAAGGAAGAAATTCCATTTTCAATAATATATCCCTTGTAATTCTTAAATCTCAAATTGAGTGTAAATTAGCATATAACTTACTAATTAAGGAAGAAACTCCATTTTCAATAATGTTTCCCTTGTAAATCCTAAAACTCAAATTGAGTGTAAATTAGCTTATAACTTACTGATTAAGGAAGAAACTCCATTTTCAATAATCTATCCTTTTGAAATCCTTAAACGCAACTTATGTGTAAATAAGCTTATAACTTAGTGATTAAGGAAGAAATTCCATTTTCAATAATGTATCCTTTGTAAATCTCAAATCTCAAATTGAGTGTAAATTAGCATATAACTTACTAATTAAGGAAGAAACTCCATTTTCAATAATGTTTCCCTTGTAAATCCTAAAACTCAAATTGAGTGTAAATTAGCTTATAACTTACTGATTAAGGAAGAAACTCCATTTTCAATAATCTATCCTTTTGAAATCCTTAAACGCAACTTATGTGTAAATAAGCTTATAACTTAGTGATTAAGAAAGAAATTCCATTTTCAATAATGTACCCTTTGTAAATCTCAAATTGAGTGTAAATTAAGCATATAACTTACTAATTAAGGAAGAAACTCCATTTTCAATAATGTTTCCCTTGTAAATCCTTAAACTCAAATTGAGTGTAAATTAGCTTATAACTTATTGATTAAGGAAGAAACTCCATTTTCAATAATCTATCCTTTTGAAATCCTTAAACTCAACTTATGTGTAAATAAGCTTATAACTTAGTGATTAAGGAAGATATTCCATTTTCAATAATGTATCCCTTGTAAATCTTAAATCTCAAATTTACGTGTAAATTAGCTTATAACTTAGTGATTAAGGAAGAAACACCATTTTCAATAATGTTTCCTTTGTAAATCATAAAACTCAAATTGAGTGTAAATTAGATTATAACTTACTGATTAAGGAATAAACTCCATTTTCAATAATCTATTCTTTTGAAGTCTAACTCAACTTATGTGTAAATAAGCTTATAACTTAGTGATTAAGGAAGAAATTCCATTTTCAATAATGTACCCTTTGTAAATCTCAAATCTCAAATTGAGTGTAAATTAGCATATAACTTACTAATTAAGGAAGAAACTCCATTTTCAATAATGTTTCCCTTGTAAATCCTTAAACTCAAATTGAGTGTAAATTAGCTTATAACTTATTGATTAAGGAAGAAACTCCATTTTCAATAATCTATCCTTTTGAAATCCTTAAACTCAACTTATGTGTAAATAAGCTTATAACTTAGTGATTAAGGAAGAAATTCCATTTTCAATAATGTATCCCTTGTAAATCTTAAATCTCAAATTGAATGTAAATTAGCTTATAACTTACTGATTAAGGATGAAACTCCATTTTTAAAAATCTATCCTTTTGAAATCCTTAAACTCAACTTATGTGTAAATTTGCTTATAACTTAGTGATTAAGGAAGAAATTCCATTTTCAATAATGTATCACTTGAAAATCTTAAATCTCAAATTGAGTGTAAATTAGCTTATAACTTAGTGATTAAGGAAGAAACACCATTTTCAATAATGTTTCCTTTGTAAATCATAAAACTCAAATTGAGTGTAAATTAGCTTATAACTTACTGATTAAGGAATAAACTCCATTTTCAATAATCTATTCTTTTGAAGTCCTTAAACTCAACTTATGTGTAAATAAGCTTATAACTTAGTGATTAAGGAAGAAATTCCATTTTCAATAATATATCCCTTGTAAATCTTAAATCTCAAATTGAGTGTAAATTAGCATATAACTTACTAATTAAGGAAGAAACTCCATTTTCAATAATGTTTCCTTTGTAAATCCTTAAACTCAAATTGAGTGTAAATTAGCTTATAACTTATTGATTAAGGAAGAAACTCCATTTTCAATAATCTATCCTTTTGAAATCCTTAAACTCAACTTATGTGTAAATAAGCTTATAACTTAGTGATTAAGGAAGAAATTCCATTTTCAATAATGTATCCTTTGTAAATCTCAAATCTCAAATTGAGTGTAAATTAGCATATAACTTACTAATTAAGGAAGAAACTCCATTTTCAATAATGTTTCCCTTGTAAATCCTAAAACTCAAATTGAGTGTAAATTAGCTTATAACTTACTGATTAAGGAAGAAACTCCATTTTCAATAATCTATCCTTTTGAAATCCTTAAACGCAACTTATGTGTAAATAAGCTTATAACTTAGTGATTAAGAAAGAAATTCCATTTTCAATAATGTACCCTTTGTAAATCTCAAATTGAGTGTAAATTAAGCATATAACTTACTAATTAAGGAAGAAACTCCATTTTCAATAATGTTTCCCTTGTAAATCCTTAAACTCAAATTGAGTGTAAATTAGCTTATAACTTATTGATTAAGGAAGAAACTCCATTTTCAATAATCTATCCTTTTGAAATCCTTAAACTCAACTTATGTGTAAATAAGCTTATAACTTAGTGATTAAGGAAGAAATTCCATTTTCAATAATGTATCCTTTGTAAATCTCAAATCTCAAATTGAGTGTAAATTAGCATATAACTTACTAATTAAGGAAGAAACTCCATTTTCAATAATGTTTCCCTTGTAAATCCTAAAACTCAAATTGAGTGTAAATTAGCTTATAACTTACTGATTAAGGAAGCAACTCCATTTTCATTAATCTATCCTTTTGAAATCCTTAAACGCAACTTATGTGTAAATAAGCTTATAACTTAGTGATTAAGGAAGAAATTCCATTTTCAATAATGTATCCTTTGTAAATCTCAAATCTCAAATTGAGTGTAAATTAGCATATAACTTACTAATTAAGGAAGAAACTCCATTTTCAACAATGTTTCGCTTGTAAATCCTAAAACTCAAATTGAGTGTAAATTAGCTTATAACTTACTGATTAAGGAAGAAACTTCATTTTCAATAATCTATCCTTTTGAAATCCTTAAACTCAACTTATGTGTAAATAAGCTTATAACTTAGTGATTAAGGAAGAAATTCCATTTTCAATAATGTACCCTTTGTAAATCTCAAATCTCAAATTGAGTGTAAATTAGCATATAACTTACTAATTAAGGAAGAAACTCCATTTTCAATAATGTTTCCCTTGTAAATCCTTAAACTCAAATTGAGTGTAAATTAGCTTATAACTTATTGATTAGGGAAGAAACTCCATTTTCAATAATCTATCCTTTTGAAATCCTTAAACTCAACTTATGTGTAAATAAGCTTATAACTTAGTGATTAAGGAAGAAATTCCATTTTCAATAATGTATCCCTTGTAAATCTTAAATCTCAAATTGAGTGTAAATTAGCTTATAACTTACTGATTAAGGATGAAACTCCATTTTTAATAATCTATCCTTTTGAAATCCTTAAACTCAACTTATGTGTAAATTTGCTTATAACTTAGTGATTAAGGAAGAAATTCCATTTTCAATAATGTATCACTTGAAAATCTTAAATCTCAAATTGAGTGTAAATTAGCTTATAACTTAGTGATTAAGGAAGAAACACAATTTTCAATAATGTTTCCTTTGTAAATCATAAAACTCAAATTGAGTGTAAATTAGCTTATAACTTACTGATTAAGGAATAAACTCCATTTTCAATAATCTATTCTTTTGAAGTCCTTAAACTCAACTTATGTGTAAATAAGCTTATAACTTAGTGATTAAGGAAGAAATTCCATTTTCAATAATATATCCCTTGTAAATCTTAAATCTCAAATTGAGTGTAAATTAGCATATAACTTACTAATTAAGGAAGAAACTCCATTTTCAATAATGTTTCCCTTGTAAATCCTTAAACTCAAATTGAGTGTAAATTAGCTTATAACTTATTGATTAAGGAAGAAACTCCATTTTCAATAATCTATCCTTTTGAAGTCCTTAAACTCAACTTATGTGTAAATAAGCTTATAACTTAGTGATTAAGGAAATAATTCCATTTTCAATAATGTATCCTTTGTAAATCTCAAATCTCAAATTGAGTGTAAATTAGCATATAACTTACTAATTAAGGAAGAAACTCCATTTTCAATAATGTTTCCCTTGTAAATCCTAAAACTCAAATTGAGTTTAAATTAGCTTTTAACTTACTGATTAAGGAAGAAACTCCATTTTCAATAATCTATCCTTTTGAAATCCTTAAACGCAACTTATGTGTAAATAAGCTTATAACTTAGTGATTAAGGAAGAAATTCCATTTTCAATAATGTATCCTTTGTAAATCTCAAATCTCAAATTGAGTGTAAATTAGCATATAACTTACTAATTAAGGAAGAAACTCCATTTTCAATAATGTTTCCCTTGTAAATCCTAAAACTCAAATTGAATGTAAATTAGCTTATAACTTACTGATTAAGGAAGAAACTCCATTTTCAATAATCTATCCTTTTGAAATCCTTAAACGCAACTTATGTGTAAATAAGCTTATAACTTAGTGATTAAGGAAGAAATTCCATTTTCAATAATGTATCCTTTGTAAATCTCAAATCTCAAATTGAGTGTAAATTAGCATATAACTTACTAATTAAGGAAGAAACTCCATTTTCAATAATGTTTCCCTTGTAAATCCTAAAACTCAAATTGAGTGTAAATTAGCTTATAACTTACTGATTAAGGAAGAAACTCCATTTTCAATAATCTATCCTTTTGAAATCCTTAAACGCAACTTATGTGTAAATAAGCTTATAACTTAGTGATTAAGGAAGAAATTCCATTTTCAATAATGTACCGTTTGTAAATCTCAAATCTCAAATTGAGTGTAAATTAGCATATAACTTACTAATTAAGGAAGAAACTCCATTTTCAATAATGTTTCCCTTGTAAATCCTTAAACTCAAATTGAGTATAAATTAGCTTATAACTTATTGATTAAGGAAGAAACTCCATTTTCAATAATCTATCCTTTTGAAATCCTTAAACTCAACTTATGTGTAAATAAGCTTATAACTTAGTGATTAAGGAAGAAATTCCATTTTCAATAATGTATCCCTTGTAAATCTTAAATCTCAAATTGAGTGTAAATTAGCTTATAACTTACTGATTAAGGATGAAACTCCATTTTTAATAATCTATCCTTTTGAAATCCTTAAACTCAACTTATGTGTAAATTTGCTTATAACTTAGTGATTAAGGAAGAAATTCCATTTTCAATAATGTATCACTTGAAAATCTTAAATCTCAAATTGAGTGTAAATTAGCTTATAACTTAGTGATTAAGGAAGAAACACCATTTTCAATAATGTTTCCTTTGTAAATCATAAAACTCAAATTGAGTTTAAATTAGATTATAACTTACTGATTAAGGAATAAACTCCATTTTCAATAATCTATTCTTTTGAAGTCCTTAAACTCAACTTATGTGTAAATAAGCTTATAACTTAGTGATTAAGGAAGAAATTCCATTTTCAATAATATATCCCTTGTAAATCTTAAATCTCAAATTGAGTGTAAATTAGCATATAACTTACTAATTAAGGAAGAAACTCCATTTTCAATAATGTTTCCCTTGTAAATCCTTAAACTCAAATTGAGTGTAAATTAGCTTATAACTTATTGATTAAGGAAGAAACTCCATTTTCAATAATCTATCCTTTAGAAATCCTTAAACTCAACTTATGTGTAAATAAGCTTATAACTTAGTGATTAAGGAAGAAATTCCATTTTCAATAATGTATCCCTTGTAAATCTTAAATCTCAAATTGAGTGTAAATTAGCTTATGACTTATTGATTAAGGATGAAACTCCATTTTTAATAATCTATCCTTTTGAAATCCTTAAACTCAACTTATGTGTAAATTTGCTTATAACTTAGTGATTAAGGAAGAAATTCCATTTTCAATAATGTATCACTTGAAAATCTTAAATCTCAAATTGAGTGTAAATTAGCTTATAACTTAGTGATTAAGGAAGAAACACCATTTTCAATAATGTTTCCTTTGTAAATCATAAAACTCAAATTGAGTGTAAATTAGCTTATAACTTACTGATTAAGGAATAAACTCCATTTTCAATAATCTATTCTTTTGAAGTCCTTAAACTCAACTTATGTGTAAATAAGCTTATAACTTAGTGATTAAGGAAGAAATTCTATTTTCAATAATATATCCCTTGTAAATCTTAAATCTCAAATTGAGTGTAAATTAGCATATAACTTACTAATTAAGGAAGAAACTCCATTTTCAATAATGTTTCCCTTGTAAATCCTTAAACTCAAATTGAGTGTAAATTAGCTTATAACTTATTGATTAAGGAAGAAACTCCATTTTCAATTATCTATCCTTTTGAAATCCTTAAACTCAACTTATGTGTAAATAAGCTTATAACTTAGTGATTAAGGAAATAATTCCATTTTCAATAATGTATCCTTTGTAAATCTCAAATCTCAAATTGAGTGTAAATTAGCATATAACTTACTAATTAAGGAAGAAACTCCATTTTCAATAATGTTTCCCTTGTAAATCCTAAAACTCAAATTGAGTTTAAATTAGCTTTTAACTTACTGATTAAGGAAGAAACTCCATTTTCAATAATCTATCCTTTTGAAATCCTTAAACGCAACTTATGTGTAAATAAGCTTATAACTTAGTGATTAAGGAAGAAATTCCATTTTCAATAATGTATCCTTTGTAAATCTCAAATCTCAAATTGAGTGTAAATTAGCATATAACTTACTAATTAAGGAAGAAACTCCATTTTCAATAATGTTTCCCTTGTAAATCCTAAAACATAAATTGAGTGTAAATTAGCTTATAACTTACTGATTAAGGAAGAAACTCCATTTTCAATAATCTATCCTTTTGAAATCCTTAAACGCAACTTATGTGTAAATAAGCTTATAACTTAGTGATTAAGGAAGAAATTCCATTTTCAATAATGTATCCTTTGTAAATCTCAAATCTCAAATTGAGTGTAAATTAGCATATAACTTACTAATTAAGGAAGAAACTCCATTTTCAATAATGTTTCCCTTGTAAATCCTAAAACTCAAATTGAGTGTAAATTAGCTTATAACTTACTGATTAAGGAAGAAACTCCATTTTCAATAATCTATCCTTTTGAAATCCTTAAACGCAACTTATGTGTAAATAAGCTTATAACTTAGTGATTAAGGAAGAAATTCCATTTTCAATAATGTACCCTTTGTAAATCTCAAATCTCAAATTGAGTGTAAATTAGCATATAACTTACTAATTAAGGAAGAAACTCCATTTTCAATAATGTTTCCCTTGTAAATCCTTAAACTCAAATTGAGTGTAAATTAGCTTATAACTTATTGATTAAGGAAGAAACTCCATTTTCAATAATCTATCCTTTTGAAATACTTAAACTCAACTTATGTGTAAATAAGCTTATAACTTAGTGATTAAGGAAGAAATTCCATTTTCAATAATGTATCACTTGAAAATCTTAAATCTCAAATTGAGTGTAAATTAGCTTATAACTTAGTGATTAAGGAAGAAACACCATTTTCAATAATGTTTCCTTTGTAAATCATAAATCTCAAATTGAGTGTAAATTAGCTTATAACTTACTGATTAAGGAATAAACTCCATTTTCAATAATCTATTCTTTTGAAGTCCTTAAACTCAACTTATGTGTAAATAAGCTTATAACTTAGTGATTAAGGAAGAAATTCCATTTTCAATAATATATCCCTTGTAAATCTTAAATCTCAAATTGAGTGTAAATTAGCATATAACTTACTAATTAAGGAAGAAACTCCATTTTCAATAATGTTTCCCTTGTAAATCCTTAAACTCAAATTGAGTGTAAATTAGCTTATAACTTATTGATTAAGGAAGAAACTCCATTTTCAATAATCTATCCTTTTGAAATCCTTAAACTCAACTTATGTGTAAATAAGCTTATAACTTAGTTATTAAGGAAGAAATTCCATTTTCAATAATGTATCCTTTGTAAATCTCAAATCTCAAATTGAGTGTAAATTAGCATATAACTTACTAATTAAGGAAGAAACTCCATTTTCAATAATGTTTCCCTTGTAAATCCTAAAACTCAAATTGAGTGTAAATTAGCTTATAACTTACTGATTAAGGAAGAAACTCCATTTTCAATAATCTATCCTTTTGAAATCCTTAAACGCAACTTATGTGTAAATAAGCTTATAACTTAGTGATTAAGGAAGAAATTCCATTTTCAATAATGTATCCTTTGTAAATCTTAAAACTCAAATTGAGTGTAAATTAGCTTATAACTTAGTGATTAAGGAAGAAACTCCATTTTCAATAATGTATCCCTTGTAAATCCTAAAACTCAAATTGAGTGTAAATTAGCTTATAACTTACTGATTAAGGATGAAACTCCATTTTTAATAATCTATCCTTTTGAAATCCTTAAACTCAACTTATGTGTAAATTGCTTATAACTTAGTGATTAAGGAAGAAATTCCATTTTCAATAATGTATCACTTGAAAATCTTAAATCTCAAATTGAGTGTAAATTAGCTTATAACTTAGTGATTAAGGAAGAAACACCATTTTCAATAATGTTTCCTTTGTAAATCATAAAACTCAAATTGAGTTTAAATTAGATTATAACTTACTGATTAAGGAATAAACTCCATTTTCAATAATCTATTCTTTTGAAGTCCTTAAACTCAACTTATGTGTAAATAAGCTTATAACTTAGTGATTAAGGAAGAAATTCCATTTTCAATAATGTACCCTTTGTAAATCTCAAATCTCAAATTGAGTGTAAATTAGCATATAACTTACTAATTAAGGAAGAAACTCCATTTTCAATAATGTTTCCCTTGTAAATCCTTAAACTCAAATTGAGTGTAAATTAGCTTATAACTTATTGATTAAGGAAGAAACTCCATTTTCAATAATCTATCCTTTTGAAATCCTTAAACTCAACTTATGTGTAAATAAGCTTATAACTTAGTGATTAAGGAAGAAATTCCATTTTCAATAATGTATCCCTTGTAAATCTTAAATCTCAAATTGAGTGTAAATTAGCTTATAACTTACTGATTAAGGATGAAACTCCATTTTTAATAATCTATCCTTTTGAAATCTTTAAACTCAACTTATGTGTAAATTTGCTTATAACTTAGTGGTTAAGGAAGAAATTCCATTTTCAATAATGTATCACTTGAAAATCTTAAATCTCAAATTGAGTGTAAATTAGCTTATAACTTAGTGATTAAGGAAGAAACACCATTTTCAATAATGTTTCCTTTGTAAATCATAAAACTCAAATTGAGTGTAAATTAGCTTATAACTTACTGATTAAGGAATAAACTCCATTTTCAATAATCTATACTTTTGAAGTCCTTAAACTCAACTTATGTGTAAATAAGCTTATAACTTAGTGATTAAGGAAGAAATTCCATTTTCAATAATGTACCCTTTGTAAATCTCAAATCTCAAATTGAGTGTAAATTAGCATATAACTTACTAATTAAGGAAGAAACTCCATTTTCAATAATGTTTCCCTTGTAAATCCTTAAACTCAAATTGAGTGTAAATTAGCTTATAACTTATTTATTAAGGAAGAAACTCCATTTTCAATAATCTATCCTTTTGAAATCCTTAAACGCAACTTATGTGTAAATAAGCTTATAACTTAGTGATTAAGGAAGAAATTCCATTTTCAATAATGTATCCTTTGTAAATCTCAAATCTCAAATTGAGTGTAAATTAGCATATAACTTACTAATTAAGGAAGAAACTCCATTTTCAATAATGTTTCCCTTGTAAATCCTAAAACTCAAATTGAGTGTAAATTAGCTTATAACTTACTGATTAAGGAAGAAACTCCATTTTCAATAATCTATCCTTTTGAAATCCTTAAACGCAACTTATGTGTAAATAAGCTTATAACTTAGTGATTAAGGAAGAAATTCCATTTTCAATAATGTACCCTTTGTAAATCTCAAATATCAAATTGAGTGTAAATTAGCATATAACTTACAAATTAAGGAAGAAACTCCATTTTCAATAATGTTTCCCTTGTAAATCCTTAAACTCAAATTGATTGTAAATTAGCTTATAACTTATTGATTAAGGAAGAAACTCCATTTTCAATAATCTATCCTTTTGAAATCCTTAAACTCAACTTATGTGTAAATAAGCTTATAACTTAGTGATTAAGGAAGAAATTCCATTTTCAATAATGTATCCCTTGTAAATCTTAAATCTCAAATTGAGTGTAAATTAGCTTATAACTTACTGATTAAGGATGAAACTCCATTTTTAATAATCTATCCTTTTGAAATCCTTAAACTCAACTTATGTGTAAATTTGCTTATAACTTAGTGATTAAGGAAGAAATTCCATTTTCAATAATGTATCACTTGAAAATCTTAAATATCAAATTGAGTGTAAATTAGCTTATAACTTAGTGATTAAGGAAGAAACACCATTTTCAATAATGTTTCCTTTGTAAATCATAAAACTCAAATTGAGTGTAAATTAGCTTATAACTTACTGATTAAGGAATTAACTCCATTTTCAATAATCTATTCTTTTGAAGTCCTTAAACTCAACTTATGTGTAAATAAGCTTATAACTTAGTGATTAAGGAAGAATTTCCATTTTCAATAATGTACCCTTTGTAAATCTCAAATCTCAAATTGAGTGTAAATTAGCATATAACTTACTAATTAAGGAAGAAACTCCATTTTCAATAATGTTTCCCTTGTAAATCCTTAAACTCAAATTGAGTGTAAATTAGCTTATAACTTATTGATGAAGGAAGAGACTCCATTTTCAATAATCTATCCTTTTGAAATCCTTAAACTCAACTTATGTGTAAATAAGCTTATAACTTAGTGATTAAGGAAGAAATTCCATTTTCAATAATGTATCCCTTGTAAATCTTAAATCTCAAATTGAGTGTAAATTAGCTTGTAACTTACTGATTAAGGATGAAACTCCATTTTCAATAATCTATCCTTTTGAAATCCTTAAACTCAACTTATGTGTAAATTAGCTTATAACTTAGTGATTAAGGAAGAATTTCCATTTTCAATAATGTATCCCTTGAAAATCTTAAATCTCAAATTGAGTGTAAATTAGCTTATAACTTAGTGATTAAGGAAGAAACACCATTTTCAATAATGTTTCCTTTGTAAATCCTAAAACTCAAATTGAGTGTAAATTAGCTTATAACTTACTGATTAAGGATGAAACTCCATTTTCAATAATCTATTCTTTTGAAATCCTTAAACTCAACTTATGTGTAAATAAGCTTATAACTTAGTGATTAAGGAAGAAATTCCATTTTCAATAATGTATCCCTTGTAAATCTCAAATCTCAAATTGAGTGTAAATTAGCATATAACTTATTAATTAAGGAAGAAAGTCCATTTTCAATAATGTTTCCCTTGTAAATCCTAAAACTCAAATTGAGTGTAAATTAGCTTATAACTTATTGATTAAGGAAGAAACACCATTTTCAATAATCTATCCTTTTGAAATCCTTAAACTCAACTTATGTGTAAATAAGCTTATAACTTAGTGATTAAGGAAGAAATTCCATTTTCAATAATATATCCCTTGTAAATCTTAAATCTCAAATTGAGTGTAAATTAGCATATAACTTACTAATTAAGGAAGAAACTCCATTTTCAATAATGTTTCCCTTGTAAATCCTTAAACTCAAATTGAGTGTAAATTAGCTTATAACTTATTGATTAAGGAAGAAACTCCATTTTCAATAATCTATCCTTTTGAAATCCTTAAACTCAACTTATGTGTAAATAAGCTTATAACTTAGTGATTAAGGAAGAAATTCCATTTTCAATAATGTATCCTTTGTAAATCTTAAAACTCAAATTGAGTGTAAATTAGCTTATAACTTACTAATTAAGGAAGAAACTCCATTTTCAATAATGTTTCCCTTGTAAATCCTAAAACTCAAATTGAGTGTAAATTAGCTTATAACTTACTGATTAAGGAAGAAACTCCATTTTCAATAATCTATCCTTTTGAAATCCTTAAACGCAACTTATGTGTAAATAAGCTTATAACTTAGTGATTAAGGAAGAAATTCCATTTTCAATAATGTATCCTTTGTAAATCTCAAATCTCAAATTGAGTGTAAATTAGCATATAACTTACTAATTAAGGAAGAAACTCCATTTTCAATAATGTTTCCCTTGTAAATCCTAAAACTCAAATTGAATGTAAATTAGCTTATAACTTACTGATTAAGGAAGAAACTCCATTTTCAATAATCTATCCTTTTGAAATCCTTAAACGCAACTTATGTGTAAATAAGCTTATAACGTAGTGATTAAGGAAGAAATTCCATTTTCAATAATGTATCCTTTGTAAATCTCAAATCTCAAATTGAGTGTAAATTAGCATATAACTTACTAATTAAGGAAGAAACTCCATTTTCAATAATGTTTCCCTTGTAAATCCTAAAACTCAAATTGAGTGTAAATTAGCTTATAACTTACTGATTAAAGAAGAAACTCCATTTTCAATAATCTATCCTTTTGAAATCCTTAAACGCAACTTATGTGTAAATAAGCTTATAACTTAGTGATTAAGGAAGAAATTCCATTTTCAATAATGTACCCTTTGTAAATCTCAAATATCAAATTGAGTGTAAATTAGCATATAACTTACAAATTAAGGAAGAAACTCCATTTTCAATAATGTATCCCTTGTAAATCTTAAATCTCAAATTGAGTGTAAATTAGCTTATAACTTACTGATTAAGGATGAAACTCCATTTTTAATAATCTATCCTTTTGAAATCCTTAAACTCAACTTATGTGTAAATTTGCTTATAACTTAGTGATTAAGGAAGAAATTCCATTTTCAATAATGTATCCTTTGTAAATCTCAAATCTCAAATTGAGTGTAAATTAGCATATAACTTACTCATTAAGGAAGAAACTCCATTTTCAATAATGTTTCCCTTGTAAATCCTAAAACTCAAATTGAGTGTAAATTAGCTTATAACTTACTGATTAAGGAAGAAACTCCATTTTCAATAATCTATCCTTTTGAAATCCTTAAACGCAACTTATGTGTAAATAAGCTTATAACTTAGTGATTAAGGAAGAAATTCCATTTTCAATAATGTATCCTTTGTAAATCTCAAATCTCAAATTGAGTGTAAATTAGCATATAACTTACTAATTAAGGAAGAAACTCCATTTTCAATAATGTTTCCCTTGTAAATCCTAAAACTCAAATTGAATGTAAATTAGCTTATAACTTACTGATTAAGGAAGAAACTCCATTTTCAATAATCTATCCTTTTGAAATCCTTAAACTCAACTTATGTGTAAATAAGCTTATAACTTAGTGATTAAGGAAGAAATTCCATTTTCAATAATGTATCCTTTGTAAATCTCAAATCTCAAATTGAGTGTAAATTAGCATATAACTTACTAATTAAGGAAGAAACTCCATTTTCAATAATGTTTCCCTTGTAAATCCTAAAACTCAAATTGAGTGTAAATTAGCTTATAACTTACTGATTAAAGAAGAAACTCCATTTTCAATAATCTATCCTTTTGAAATCCTTAAACGCAACTTATGTGTAAATAAGCTTATAACTTAGTGATTAAGGAAGAAATTCCATTTTCAATAATGTACCCTTTGTAAATCTCAAATATCAAATTGAGTGTAAATTAGCATATAACTTACAAATTAAGGAAGAAACTCCATTTTCAATAATGTATCCCTTGTAAATCTTAAATCTCAAATTGAGTGTAAATTAGCTTATAACTTACTGATTAAGGATGAAACTACATTTTTAATAATCTATCCTTTTGAAATCCTTAAACTCAACTTATGTGTAAATTTGCTTATAACTTAGTGATTAAGGAAGAAATTCCATTTTCAATAATGTATCACTTGAAAATCTTAAATCTCAAATTGAGTGTAAATTAGCTTATAACTTAGTGATTAAGGAAGAAACACCATTTTCAATAATGTTTCCTTTGTAAATCATAAAACTCAAATTGAGTGTAAATTAGCTTATAACTTACTGATTAAGGAATAAACTCCATTTTCAATAATCTATTCTTTTGAAGTCCTTAAACTCAACTTATGTGTAAATAAGCTTATAACTTAGTGATTAAGGAAGAATTTCCATTTTCAATAATGTACCCTTTGTAAATCTCAAATCTCAAATTGAGTGTAAATTAGCATATAACTTACTAATTAAGGAAGAAACTCCATTTTCAATAATGTTTCCCTTGTAAATCCTTAAACTCAAATTGAGTGTAAATTAGCTTATAACTTATTGATGAAGGAAGAGACTCCATTTTCAATAATCTATCCTTTTGAAATCCTTAAACTCAACTTATGTGTAAATAAGCTTATAACTTAGTGATTAAGGAAGAAATTCCATTTTCAATAATGTATCCCTTGTAAATCTTAAATCTCAAATTGAGTGTAAATTAGCTTATAACTTACTGATTAAGGATGAAACTCCATTTTCAATAATCTATCCTTTTGAAATCCTTAAACTCAACTTATGTGTAAATTAGCTTATAACTTAGTGATTAAGGAAGAAATTCCATTTTCAATAATGTATCCCTTGAAAATCTTAAATCTCAAATTGAGTGTAAATTAGCTTATAACTTAGTGATTAAGGAAGAAACACCATTTTCAATAATGTTTCCTTTGTAAATCCTAAAACTCAAATTGAGTGTAAATTAGCTTATAACTTACTGATTAAGGATGAAACTCCATTTTCAATAATCTATTCTTTTGAAATCCTTAAACTCAACTTATGTGTAAATAAGCTTATAACTTAGTGATTAAGGAAGAAATTCCATTTTCAATAATGTATCCCTTGTAAATCTCAAATCTCAAATTGAGTGTAAATTAGCATATAACTTATTAATTAAGGAAGAAACTCCATTTTCAATAATGTTTCCCTTGTAAATCCTAAAACTCAAATTGAGTGTAAATTAGCTTATAACTTACTGATTAAGGAAGAAACTCCATTTTCAATAATCTATTCTTTTGAAGTCCTTAAACTCAACTTATGTGTAAATAAGCTTATAACTTAGTGATTAAGGAAGAATTTCCATTTTCAATAATGTATCCCTTGTAAATCTTAAATCTCAAATTGAGTGTAAATTAGCATATAACTTACTAATTAAGGAAGAAACTCCATTTTCAATAATGTTTCCCTTGTAAATCCTAAAACTCAAATTGAGTGTAAATTAGCTTATAACCTACTGATTAAGGAAGAAACTCAATTTTCAATAATCTATCCTTTTGAAATCCTTAAACGCAACTTATGTGTAAATAAGCTTATAACTTAGTGATTAAGGAAGAAATTCCATTTTCAATAATGTATCCCTTGTAAATCTTAAATCTCAAATTGAGTGTAAATTAGATTATAACTTACTGATTAAGGAAGAAACTCCATTTTCAATAATGTTTCCCTTGTAAATCCTAAAACACAAATTGAGTGTGAATTAACTTATAACTTACTGATTAAGGAAGAAACTCCATTTTCAATAATCTATCCTTTTGAAATCCTTAAACTCAACTTATGTGTAAATAAGCTTATAACTTAGTGATTAAGGAAGAAATTCCATTTTCAATAATGTATCCCTTGTAAATCTTAAATCTCAAATTGAGTGTAAATTAGCTTATAACTTACTGATTAAGGATGAAACTCCATTTTCAATAATATATCCTTTTGAAGTCCTTAAACTCAACTTATGTGTAAATTTGCTTATAACTTAGTGATTAAGGAAGAAATTCCATTTTCAATAATGTATCACTTGAAAATCTTAAATCTCAAATTGAGTGTAAATTAGCTTATAACTTAGTGATTAAGGAAGAAACACCATTTTCAATAATGTTTCCTTTGTAAATCCTAAAACTCAAATTGAGTGTAAATTAGCTTATAATTTACTGATTAAGGAATAAACTCCATTTTCAATAATCTATTCTTTTGAAATCCTTAAACTCAACTTATGTGTAAATAAGCTTATAACTTAGTGATTAAGGAAGAAATTCTATTTTCAATAATGTATCCTTTGTAAATCTCAAAACTCAAATTGAGTGTAAATTAGCATATAACTTACTAATTAAGGAAGAAACTCCATTTTCAATAATGTTTCCCTAGTAAATCCTAAAACTCAAATTGAGTGTAAATTAGCTTATAACTTACTGATTAAGGAAGAAACTCCATTTTCAATAATCTATCCTTTTGAAATCCTTAAACGCAACTTATGTGTAAATAAGCTTATAACTTAGTGATTAAGGAAGAAATTCCATTTTCAATAATGTATCCCTTGTAAATCTTAAATCTCAAATTGAGTGTAAATTTGCTTATAACTTACTGATTATGGAAGAAACTCCATTCTCAATAATGTTTCCCTTGTAAATCCTAAAACTCAAATTGAGTGTAAATTAGCTTATAACTTATTGATTAAGGAAGAAACACCATTTTCAATAATCTATCCTTTTGAAATCCTTAAACTCAACTTATGTGTAAATAAGCTTATAACTTAGTGATTAAGGAAGAAATTCCATTTTCAATAATATATCCCTTGTAAATCTTAAATCTCAAATTGAGTGTAAATTAGCATATAACTTACTAATTAGGGAAGAAACTCCATTTTCAATAATGTTTCCCTTGTAAATCCTAAAACTCATATTGAGTGTAAATTAGCTTATAACTTATTGATTAAGGAAGAAACTCCATTTTCAATAATCTATCCTTTTGAAATCCTTAAACTCAACTTATGTGTAAATAAGCTTATAACTTAGTGATTAAGGAAGAAATTCCATTTTCAATAATGTATCCCTTGTAAATCTTAAATCTCAAATTGAGTGTAAATTAGATTATAACTTACTGATTAAGGAAGAAACTCCATTTTCAATAATGTTTCCCTTGTAAATCCTAAAACTCAAATTGAGTGTGAATTAACTTATAACTTACTGATTAAGGAAGAAACTCCATTTTCAATAATCTATCCTTTTGAAATCCTTAAACTCAACTTATGTGTAAATAAGCTTATAACTTAGTGATTAAGGAAGAAATTCCATTTTCAATAATGTATCCCTTGTAAATCTTAAATCTCAAATTGAGTGTAAATTAGCTAATAACTTACTGATTAAGGATGAAACTCCATTTTCAATAATATGTCCTTTTGAAGTCCTTAAACTCAACTTATGTGTAAATTTGCTTATAACTTAGTGATTAAGGAAGAAATTCCATTTTCAATAATGTATCACTTGAAAATCTTAAATCTCAAATTGAGTGTAAATTAGCTTATAACTTAGTGATTAAGGAAGAAACACCATTTTCAATAATGTTTCCTTTGTAAATCATAAAACTCAAATTGAGTGTAAATTAGCTTATAACTTACTGATTAAGGAATAAACTCCATTTTCAATAATCTATTCTTTTGAAGTCCTTAAACTCAACTTATGTGTAAATAAGCTTATAACTTAGTGATTAAGGAAGAATTTCCATTTTCAATAATGTACCCTTTGTAAATCTCAAATCTCAAATTGAGTGTAAATTAGCATATAACTTACTAATTAAGGAAGAAACTCCATTTTCAATAATGTTTCCCTTGTAAATCCTTAAACTCAAATTGAGTGTAAATTAGCTTATAACTTATTGATGAAGGAAGAAACTCCATTTTCAATAATCTATCCTTTTGAAATCCTTAAACTCAACTTATGTGTAAATAAGCTTATAACTTAGTGATTAAGGAAGAAATTCCATTTTCAATAATGTATCCCTTGTAAATCATAAATCTCAAATTGAGTGTAAATTAGCTTATAACTTACTAATTAAGGATGAAACTCCATTTTCAATAATCTATCCTTTTGAAATCCTTAAACTCTAACTTATGTGTAAATTTGCTTATAACTTAGTGATTAAGGAAGATATTCCATTTTCAATAATGTATCACTTGAAAATCTTAAATCTCAAATTGAGTGTAAATTAGCTTATAACTTAGTGATTAAGGAAGAAACACCATTTTCAATAATGTTTCCTTTGTAAATCATAAAACTCAAATTGAGTGTAAATTAGCTTATAACTTACTGATTAAGGAATAAACTCCATTTTCAATAATCTATTCTTTTGAAGTCCTTAAACTCAACTTATGTGTAAATAAGCTTATAACTTAGTGATTAAGGAAGAAATTCCATTTTCAATAATATATCCCTTGTAAATCTTAAATCTCAAATTGAGTGTAAATTAGCATATAACTTACTAATTAAGGAAGAAACTCCATTTTCAATAATGTTTCCCTTGTAAATCCTTAAACTCAAATTGAGTGTAAATTAGCTTATAACTTATTGATTAAGGAAGAAACTCCATTTTCAATAATCTATCCTTTAGAAATCCTTAAACTCAACTTATGTGTAAATAAGCTTATAACTTAGTGATTAAGGAAGAAATTCCATTTTCAATAATGTATCCCTTGTAAATCTTAAATCTCAAATTGAGTGTAAATTAGCTTATGATTTATTGATTAAGGATGAAACTCCATTTTTAATAATCTATCCTTTTGAAATCCTTAAACTCAACTTATGTGTAAATTTGCTTATAACTTAGTGATTAAGGAAGAAATTCCATTTTCAATAATGTATCACTTGAAAATCTTAAATCTCAAATTGAGTGTAAATTAGCTTATAACTTAGGGATTAAGGAAGAAACAACATTTTCAATAATGTTTCCTTTGTAAATCATAAAACTCAAATTGAGTGTAAATTATCTTATAACTTACTGATTAAGGAATAAACTCAATTTTCAATAATCTATTCTTTTGAAGTCCTTAAACTCAACTTATGTGTAAATAAGCTTATAACTTAGTGATTGAGGAAGAAATTGCATTTTCAATAATATATCCCTTGTAAATCTTAAATCTCAAATTGAGTGTAAATTAGCATATAACTTACTAATTAAGGAAGAAACTCCATTTTCAATAATGTTTCCCTTGTAAATCCTTAAACTCAAATTGAGTGTAAATTAGCTTATAACTTATTGATTAAGGAAGAAACTCCATTTTCAATAATCTATCCTTTTGAAATCCTTAAACTCAACTTATGTGTAAATAAGCTTATAACTTAGTGATTAAGGAAGAAATTCCATTTTCAATAATGCATCCTTTGTAAATCTCAAATCTCAAATTGAGTGTAAATTAGCATATAACTTACTAATTAAGGAAGAAACTCCATTTTCAATAATGTTTCCCTTGTAAATCCTAAAACTCAAATTGAGTGTAAATTAGCTTATAACTTACTGATTAAGTAAGAAACTCCATTTTCAATAATCTATCCTTTTGAAATCCTTAAACGCAACTTATGTGTAAATAAGCTTATAACTTAGTGATTAAGGAAGAAATTCCATTTTCAATAATGTATCCTTTGTAAATCTCAAATCTCAAATTGAGTGTAAATTAGCATATAAATTTACTAATTAAGGAAGAAACTCCATTTTCAATAATGTTTCCCTTGTAAATCCTAAAACTCAAATTGAGTGTAAATTAGCTTATAACTTACTGATTAAGGAAGAAACTCCATTTTCAATAATCTATCCTTTTGAAATCCTTAAACGCAACTTATGTGTAAATAAGCTTATAACTTACTGATTAAGGAAGAAATTCCATTTTCAATAATGTATCCTTTGTAAATCTCAAATCTCAAATTGAGTGTAAATTAGCATATAACTTACTAATTAAGGAAGAAACTCCATTTTCAATAATGTTTCCCTTGTAAATCCTAAAACTCAAATTGAGTGTAAATTAGCTTATAACTTACTGATTAAGGAAGAAACTCCATTTTCAATAATCTATCCTTTTGAAATCCTTAAACGCAACTTATGTGTAAATAAACTTATAACTTAGTGATTAAGGAAGAAATTCCATTTTCAATAATGTACCCTTTGTAAATCTCAAATATCAAATTGAGTGTAAATTAGCATATAACTTACAAATTAAGGAAGAAACTCCATTTTCAATAATGTTTCCCTTGTAAATCCTTAAACTCAAATTGAGTGTAAATTAGCTTATAACTTATTGATTAAGGAAGAAACTCCATTTTCAATAATCTATCCTTTTGAAATCCTTAAACTCAACTTATGTGTAAATAAGCTTATAACTTAGTGATTAAGGAAGAAATTCCATTTTCAATAATGTATCCCTTGTAAATCTTAAATCTCAAATTGAGTGTAAATTAGCTTATAACTTACTGATTAAGGATGAAACTCCATTTTTAATAATCTATCCTTTTGAAATCCTTAAACTCAACTTATGTGTAAATTTGCTTATAACTTAGTGATTAAGGAAGAAATTCCATTTTCAATAATGTATCACTTGAAAATCTTAAATCTCAAATTGAGTGTAAATTAGCTTATAACTTAGTGATTAAGGAAGAAACACCATTTTCAATAATGTTTCCTTTGTAAATCATAAAACTCAAATTGAGTGTAAATTAGCTTATAACTTACTGATTAAGAAATAAACTCCATTTTCAATAATCTATTCTTTTGAAGTCCTTAAACTCAACTTATGTGTAAATAAGCTTATAACTTAGTGATTAAGGAAGAATTTCCATTTTCAATAATGTACCCTTTGTAAATCTCAAATCTCAAATTGAGTGTAAATTAGCATATAACTTACTAATTAAGGAAGAAACTCCATTTTCAATAATGTTTCCCTTGTAAATCCTTAAACTCAAATTGAGTGTAAATTAGCTTATAACTTATTGATGAAGGAAGAGACTCCATTTTCAATAATCTATCCTTTTGAAATCCTTAAACTCAACTTATGTGTAAATAAGCTTATAACTTAGTGATTAAGGAAGAAATTCCATTTTCAATAATGTATCCCTTGTAAATCTTAAATCTCAAATTGAGTGTAAATTAGCTTATAACTTATTGATTAAGGATGAAACTCCATTTTCAATAATCTATCCTTTTGAAATCCTTAAACTCAACTTATGTGCAAATTAGCTTATAACTTAGTGATTAAGGAAGAAATTCCATTTTCAATAATGTATCCCTTGAAAATCTTAAATCTCAAATTGAGTGTAAATTAGCTTATAACTTAGTGATTAAGGAAGAAACACCATTTTCAATAATGTTTCCTTTGTAAATCATAAAACTCAAATTGAGTGTAAATTAGCTTATAACTTACTGATTAAGGAATAAACTCCATTTTCAATAATCTATTCTTTTGAAGTCCTTAAACTCAACTTATGTGTAAATAAGCTTATAACTTAGTGATTAAGGAAGAATTTCCATTTTTAATAATGTACCCTTTGTAAATCTCAAATCTCAAATTGAGTGTAAATTAGCATATAACTTACTAATTAAGGAAGAAACTCCATTTTCAATAATGTTTCCCTTGTAAATCCTTAAACTCAAATTGAGTGTAAATTAGCTTATAACTTATTGATGAAGGAAGAAACTCCATTTTCAATAATCTATCCTTTTGAAATCCTTAAACTCAACTTATGTGTAAATAAGCTTATAACTTAGTGATTAAGGAAGAAATTCCATTTTCAATAATGTATCCCTTGTAAATCTTAAATCTCAAATTGAGTGTAAATTAGCTTATAACTTAGTGATTAAGGATGAAACTCCATTTTCAATAATCTATCCTTTTGAAATCCTTAAACTCAACTTATGTGCAAATTAGCTTATAACTTAGTGATTAAGGAAGAAATTCCATTTTCAATAATGTATCCCTTGTAAATCTTAAATCTCAAATTGAGTGTAAATTAGCTTATAACTTAGTGATTAAGGAAGAAACACCATTTTCAATAATGTTTCCCTTGTAAATCCTAAAACTCAAATTAATTGTAAATTAGCTTATAACTTACTGATTAAGGAAGAAACTCCATTTTCAATAATCTATTCTTTTGAAATCCTTAAACTCAACTTATGTGTAAATAAGCTTATAACTTAGTGATTAAGGAAAACTTAGTG
The DNA here is from genome assembly GCA_947034835.1 of Ballota nigra. Lineage (NCBI taxonomy): Eukaryota > Viridiplantae > Streptophyta > Magnoliopsida > Lamiales > Lamiaceae > Ballota > Ballota nigra. Next base: position 31,543,501 of record OX344724.1, read on the forward strand.
ATTAAGAAAGAAACTCAATTTTCAATAGTGTATCCTTTTGAAATCTTGAAACTCAAATTGAATGTAAATTAGGTTATAACTTAGTGATTAAGGAAGAAACTCCATTTTCAATAATGTATCCTTTTGAAATCTTAAAACTCAAATTGAATGTAAATTATGTTAATACTTAGTGATTAAGGAAGAAACTCAATTTTCAATAATGTATCCTTTTGAAATCTTAAAACTCAAATTGAGTGTAAATTAGCATATAACTTAGTGATTAAGGAAGAAACTCCATTTTCAATAATGTATCATTTTGAAATGTTAAAACTCATATTGAGTGTAAATTAGGTTATAACTTCGTGATTATGGTTGAAACTCCATTTTAAAAAATGTATCATTTTGAAATCTTAAAACTCAAATTGAGTACAAATTAGCATATAACTTAGTGATTAAGGAAGAAACTCCATTTTCAATAATGTATCCTTTTGAAATCTTAAAACTCAAATTGAGTGCAAATTAGCATATAATTTAGTGATTAAGGAAGAAACTCCATTTTCAATAATGTATCCTTTTGAAATCTTGAAACTCAAATTGAATGTAAATTAGGTTATAACTTAGTGATTAAGGAAGAAACTCCATTTTCAATAATGTATCCTTTTGAAATCTTAAAACTCAAATTGAATATAAATTAGGTTAATACTTAGTGACTAAGGTAGAAACTCCATTTTCAATAATGTATCCTTTTGAAATCTTAAAACTCAAATTGAGTGTAAATTAGATTATAACATAGTGCAAATTAGGTTATTTTATTAATAAAAAAAAGAAGAACCCCAGGTCCCAGGGCCAGGGGGAAAGCAAAGCATACAAAAACAATTAAACAAAGTGTCCAACAAAAAGGCCAAACACCAGACCACCAAATAGGGATGCAACCCCGGAAAAAAGCCAATTAAGTCCTACAATAATCATTGTTCATGTCCATACATAAAATAGTAGACAAGAAATCCGGACAAGTACCAAACCACACCTGATTGCTGTGAGTCTTGACAAGCGTGTGAGCTGCCATGTTGCCTTCACGGTGTATATGAGAAAACTTAGTGATTAAGGAAGAAACTCCATTTTAAATAATGTATCCTTTTGAAATCTTAAAACCCAAATTGAATGTAAATTATGTTAATACTTAGTAATTAAGGAAGAAACTCCATTTTCAATAATGTATCCTTTTGAAATATTAAAACTCAAATTGAATGTAAATTAGGTTAATACTTAGTGATTAAGGAAGAAACTCCATTTTCAATAATGTATCCTTTTGAAAGCTTAAAACTCAAATTGAGTGTAAATTAGATTATAACTTAGAGATTAAGGAAGAAACTCCATTTTCAATAATGTATCCTTTTGAAATCTTAAAACTCAAATTGAATCTAAATTAGGTTAATACTTAGTGATTAAGGATGAAACTCCATTTTCAATAATGTATCCTTTTGAAATCTTAATACTAAAATTTAGTGTAAAATAGGTAATAACTTAGTGATTAAGCAAGAAACTTCATTTTCAATAATGTATCCTTTTGAAATCTTAAAACTCAAATTGGGTGTAAATTAGGTTAATACTTAGCGATTAAATAAGAAACTCCATTTTCAATAATGTATCATTTTGAAATCATAAAACTAAAATTGAGTGTAAATTAGGTAAAAACTTAGTGATTAAGGAAGAAATTTAATTTTCAATATGTATCCTTCTGAAATCTTAAAACTCAAATTGAGTGTAAATTAGATTATAACTTAGTGATTAAGGAAAAACTTCATTTTCAATAATGTATCCTTTTGAAATCTTAAAAGTCAAATTGAATATAAATTACGTTATAACTTAGTGATTAAGGAAGAAACTCCATTTTAAATAATGTATCCTTTTGAAATCCTAAAATTCAGATTGAATGTTAATTATGTTTTAACTTAGTGATTAAAGAAGAAACTCCATTATTAATAATGTATGATTTTGAAATCTTAAAACTCAAATTGAGTGCAAATTAGCATATAACTTAGTGATTAAGGAAGAAACTCAATTCTCAATAATGTATCCATTTTAAATCTTAAAACTCAAATTTAGTGCAAATTAGCTTATAACTTAGTGATTAAGGTAACCTTAGTGATTAAGCAAGAAACTCAATTTTCAATAATGTATCCTTTTGAAATCTTAAAACTAAAATTGAATGTAAATTATGTTAATACTTAGTGATTAAGGTTGAAACTCCATTTTAAAAAATGTATCATTTTGAAATCTTAAAACTCAAATTGAGTACAAATTAGCATATAACTTAGTGATTAAGGAAGAAACTCCATTTTCAATAATGTATCCTTTTGAAATCTTAAAACTCAAATTGAGTGTAAATTAGGTTATAACTTAGTGATTAAGGTTGAAACTCCATTTTAAAAAATGTATCATTTTGAAATCTTAAAACTCAAATTGAGTACAAATTAGCATATAACTTAGTGATTAAGGAAGAAACTCCATTTTCAATAATGTATCCTTTTGAAATCTTAAAACTCAAATTGAATGTAAATTAGGTTATAACTTTGTGATTAAGGTTGAAACTCCATTTTAAAAAATGTATCATTTTGAAATCTTAAAACTCAAATTGAGTACAAATTAGCATATAACTTAGTGATTAAGGAAGAAACTCCATTTTTAATAATGTATCCTTTTGAAATCTTAAAACTCAAATTGAATGTAAATTAGGTTAATAATTAGTGATTAAGGAAGAAACTCCATTTTCAATAATGTATCCTTTTGAAATCTTAAAACTCAAATTGAGTGCAAATTAGTATATAACTTAGTGATTATGGAAGAAACTCCATTTTCAATAATATATCCTTTTGAAATCTAAAAACTCAAATTTAGTGCAAATTAGCTTATAATTTAGTGATTAAGGAAGAAACTCAATTTTCAATAATGTATCCTTTTGAAATCTTGAAACTCAAATTGAATGTAAATTAGGTTATAACTTTGTGATTAAGAAAGAAACTTCATTTTCAATAATGTATCCTTTTGAAATCTTAAAACTCAAATTGAATGTAAATTAGGTTAATACTTAGTGACTAAGGAAGAAATTTCGTTTTCAATAATGTATCCTTTTGAAATCATAAAACTCAAATTGAGTGTAAATTAGATTATAACTTAGTGCAAATTAGGTTATAATATTAATAAAAATAAAAAAAGAGGACCCCACATCCCAGGGCCAGGGGGAAAGCAAAGCATACAAAAACAATTAAACAAAGTGTCCAACAAAAAGGCCAAACACCCGACCACCAAATAGGGATGCAACCCCGGAAAAAAGCCAATTAAGTCCTACAATAATCATTGTTCATGTCCATACATAAAATAGTAGACAAGAAATCCGGACAAGTACCAAACCACACCTGATTGCTGTGAGTCTTGACAAGCGTGTCAGCTGCCATGTTGCCTTCACGGTGTATATGAGAAAACTTAGTGATTATGAAAGAAACTCCATTTTAAATAATGTATCCTTTTGAAATCTTAAAACCCAAATTGAATGTAAATTAGGTTAATACTTAGCGATTAAAGAAGAAACTCCATTTTCAATAATGTATCCTTTTGAAATATTAAAACTCAAATTGAATGTAAATTAGGTTAATACTTAGTGATTAAGTAAGAAACTCCATTTTCAATAATGTATCCTTTTGAATTCTTAAAACTCAAATTGAGTGTAAATTAGATTATAAGTTAGAGATTAAGGAAGAAACTCCATTTTCAATAATGTATCCTCTTGAAATCTTAAAACTCAAATTGAATGTAAATTAGGTTAATACTTAGTGATTAAGGAAGAAACTCCATTTTCAATAATGTATCCTTTTGAAATCTTAATACTCAAATTTAGTGTAAATTAAGTTATAACTTAGTGATTAAGGAAGAAACTTCATTTTCAATAATGTATCATTTTGAAATCTTAAACTCAAATTGAGTGTAAATTAGGTTAATACTTAGCGATTAAAGAAGAAACTCCATTTTCAATAATGTATCATTTTGAAATCTTAAAACTAAAATTGAGTGTAAATTAGGTAATAACTTAGTGATTAAGGAAGAAACTCCATTTTAAATAATGTAACCTTTTGAAATCTTAAAACCCAAATTGAATGTAAATTATGTTAATACTTAGTGATTAAGGAAGAAACTCCATTTTCAATAATGTATCCTTTTGAAATATTAAAACTCAAATTGAATGTAAATTAGGTTAATACTTAGTGATAAAGTAAGAAACTCCATTTTCAATAATGTATTCTTTTGAAATCTTAAAACTAAAATTGAGTGTAAATTAGATTATAAGTTAGAGATTAAGGAAGAAACTCCATTTTCAATAATGTATCCTTTTGAAATCTTAAAACTCAAATTAAATGTAAATTATGTTAATACTTAGTGATTAAGGAAGAAACACCATTTTCAATAATGTATCCTTTTGAAATATTAAAACTCAAATTGAATGTAAATTAGGTTAATACTTAGTGATTAAGTAAGAAACTCCATTTTCAATAATGTATTCTTTTGAAATCTTAAAACTAAAATTGAGTGTAAATTAGATTATAAGTTAGAGATTAAGGAAGAAACTCCATTTTCAATAATGTATCCTTTTGAAATCTTAAAACTCAAATTGAATGTAAATTAGGTTAATACTTAGTGATTAAGGAAGAAACTCCATTTTCAATAATGTATCCTTTTGAAATATTAAAACTCAAATTGAATGTAAATTAGGTTAATACTTAGTGATTAAGAAAGAAACTCCATTTTCAATAATGTATCCTTTTGAAATCTTAAAACTCAAATTGAGTGTAAATTAGATTATAAGTTAGAGATTAAGGAAGAAACTCCATTTTCAATAATGTACCCTTTTGAAATCATAAAACTCAAATTGAGTGTAAATTAGATTATAACTTAGTGCAAATTAGGTTATTTTATTAAAAAAAATAAAAAAGGAGGACCCCACATCCCAAGGCCAGGGGGAAAGCAAAGCATACAAAAAAATTTAAACAAAGAGTCCAACAAAAATGCCAAACACACGACCACCAAACTGGGATGCAACCCCGGAAAAAAGCCAATTAAGTCCTACAATAATCATTGTTCATGTCCATACATAAAATAGAAGAAAAGAAATCCGGACAAGTACCAAACCACACCTGATTGCTGTGAGTCTTGACAAGCGTGTCAGCTGCCATGTTGCCTTCACGGTGTATATGAGAAAACTTAGTGATTAAGGAAGAAACTCCATTTTAAATAATATATCCTTTTGAAATCTTAAAACCCAAATTGAATGTAAATTATGTTAATACTTAGTGATTAAGGAAGAAACTCCATTTTCAATAATGTATCCTTTTGAAATATTAAAACTCAAATTGAATATAAATTAGGTTAATACTTAGTGATTAAGTAAGAAACTCCCTTTTCAATAATGTATCCTTTTGAAATCTTAAAACTCAAATTGAGTGTAAATTAGATTATAAGTTAGAGATTAAGGAAGAAACTCCATTTTCAATAATGTATCCTCTTGAAATCTTAAAACTCAAATTGAATGTAAATTAGGTTAAAACTTAGTGATTAAGGAAGAAACTCCATTTTCAATAATGTATCCTTTTGAAATCTTAATACTCAAATTTAGTGTAAATTAGGTAATAACTTAGTGATTAAGGAAGAAACTTCATTTTCAATAATGTATCAATTTGAAATCTTATAACTCAAATTGAGTGTAAATTAGGTTAATACTTAGTGACTGAAGAAGAAACTCCATTTTCAATAATGTATTATTTTGAAATCTTAAAACTAAAATTGAGTGTAAATTAGGTAATAACTTAGTGATTAAGGAAGAAACTCCATTTTAAATAATGTATCCTTTTGAAATCTTAAAACCCAAATTGAATGTAAATTATGTTAATACTTAGTGATTAAGGAAGAAACTCCATTTTCAATAATGTATCCTTTTGAAATATTAAAACTCAAATTGAATGTAAATTAGGTTAATACTTAGTGATTAAGTAAGAAACTCCATTTTCAATAATATATCCTTTTGAAATCTTAAAACTCAAATTGAGTGTAAATTAGATTATAAGTTAGAGATTAAGGAAGAAACTCCATTTTCAATAATGTATCCTTTTGAAATCTTAAAACTCAAATTGAATGTAAATTAGGTTAATACTTAGTGATTAAGGAAGAACTCCATTTTCAATAATGTATCCTTTTGAAATATTAAAACTCAAATTGTATATAAATTAGGTTAATACTTAGTGATTAAGTAAGAAACTCCATTTTCAATAATGTATCCTTTTGAAATCTTAAAACTCAAATTGAGTGTAAATTAGATTATATGTTAGAGATTAAGGAAGAAACTCCATTTTCAATAATGTATCCTCTTGAAATCTTAAAACTCAAATTGAATGTAAATTAGGTTAATACTTAGTGATTAAGGAAGAAACTCCATTTTCAATATTGTATCCTTTTGAAATCTTAATACTCAAATTTAGTGTAAATTAGGTAATAACTTAGTGATTAAGGAAGAAACTTCATTTTCAATAATGTATCAATTTGAAATCTTAAAACTCAAATTGAGTGTAAATTAGGTTAATACTTAGCGATTAAAGAAGAAACTCCATTTTCAATAATGTATCATTTTGAAATCTTAAAACTAAAATTGAGTGTAAATTAGGTAATAACTTAGTGATTAAGGAAGAAACTCCATTTTAAATAATGTATCCTTTTGAAATCTTAAAACCCAAATTGAATGTAAATTATGTTAATACTTAGTGATTAAGGAAGAAACTCCATTTTCAATAATGTATCCTTTTGAAATATTAAAACTCAAATTGAATGTAAATTAGGTTAATACTTAGTGATTAAGTAAGAAACTCCATTTTCGATAATGTATCCTTTTGAAATCTTAAAACTCAAATTGAGTGTAAATTAGATTATAAGTTAGAGATTAAGGAAGAAACTCCATTTTCAATAATGTATCCTTTTGAAATTTTAAAACTCAAATTGAATGTAAATTAGGTTAATACTTAGTGATTAAGGAAGAAACTCCATTTTCAATAATGTAGCCTTTTGAAAGCTTAAAACTCAAATTGAGTGTAAATTAGATTATAACTTAGAGATTAAGGAAAAACTTCATTTTCAATAATGTATCCTTTTGAAATCTTAAAACTCAAATTGAATGTAAATTAGGTTAATACTTAGTGATTAAGGAAGAAACTCCATTTTCAATAATGTATCCTTTTGAAATCTTAATAATAAAATTTAGTGTAAATTAGGTAATAACTTAGTGATTAAGGAAGAAACTTCATTTTCAATAATGAATCCTTTTGAAATCTTAAAACTCAAATTGAGTGTAAATTAGGTTAATACTTAGCGATTAAAGAAGAAACTCCATTTTCAATAATGTATCATTTTGAAATCTTAAAACTAAAATTGAGTATAAATTAGGTAAAAACTTAGTGATTAAGGAAAAAACTTAATTTTCAATATGTATCCTTCTGAAATCTTAAAACTTAAATTGAGTGTAAATTAGATTATAACTTAGTGATTAAGGAAGAAACTCCATTTTCAATAATGTATCCTTTTGAAATCTTAAAACTCAAATTGAATATAAATTAGGTTATAACTTAGTGATTAAGGAAGAAACTCCATTTTCAATAATGTATCCTTTTGAAATCCTAAAATTCAGATTGAATGTTAATTATGTTTTAACTTAGTGATTAAAGAAGAAACTCCATTATTAATAATGTATGATTTTGAAATCTTAAAACTCAAATTGAGTGCAAATTAGCATATAACTTAGTGATTAAGGAAGAAACTCAATTCTCAATAATGTATCCATTTTAAATCTTAAAACTCAAATTTAGTGCAAATTAGCTTATAACTTAGTGATTAATTAAAACTTAGTGATTAAGCAAGAAACTCAATTTTCAATAATGTATCCTTTTGAAATCTTAAAACTCAAATTTAATTGAAATTATGTTAATACTTAGTGATTAAGGAAGAAACTCCATTTTCAATAATGTATCCTTTTGAAAACTTAAAACTCAAATTGAGTGTAAATTAGAATATAACTTAGTGATTAAGGAAGAAACTCCATTTTCAATAATGTATCCTTTTGAAATCTTAAAACTCATATTGAGTGTAAATTAGGTTATAACTTAGTGATTAAGGTTGAAACTCCATTTTAAAAAATGTATCATTTTGAAATCTTAAAACTCAAATTGAGTACAAATTAGCATATAACTTAGTGATTAAGGAAGAAACTCCATTTTCAATAATGTATCCTTTTGAAATCTTAAAACTCAAATTGAATGTAAATTAGGTTAATACTTAGTGATTAAGGAAGAAACTCCATTTTCAATAATGTATCCTTTTGAAATCTTAAAACTCAAATTGAGTGCAATTTAGCATATAACTTAGTGATTATGGAAGAAACTCCATTTTCAATAATATATCCTTTTGAAATCTAAAAACTCAAATTTAGTGCAAATTAGCTTATAACTTAGTGATTAAGGAAGAAACTCAATTTTCAATAATGTATCCTTTTGAAATCTTGAAACTCAAATTGAATGTAAATTAGGTTATAACTTAGTGATTAAGGAAGAAACTTCATTTTCAATAATGTATCCTTTTGAAATCTTAATACTTAAATTGAATGTAAATTAGGTTAATACTTAGTGACTAAGGAAGAAACTTCGTTTTCAATAATGTATCCTTTTGAAATCATCAAACTCAAATTGAGTGTAAATTAGATTATAACTTAGTGCAAATTAGGTGATATTATTAATAAAAATAAAAAAGGAGGTCCCCACATCCCAAGGCCAGGGGGAAAGCAAAGCATACAAAAACAATTAAACAAAGAGTCCAACAAAAAGGCCAAACACACGGCCACCAAATAGGGATGCAACCCCGGAAAAAAGCCAATTAAGTCCTACAATAATCATTGTTCATGTCCATACATAAAATAGTAGACAAGAAATCCGGACAAGTACCAAACCACACCTGATTGCTGTGAGTCTTGACAAGCGTGTCAGCTGCCATGTTGCCTTCACGGAGTATATGAGAAAACTTAGTGATTATGGAAGAAACTCCATTTTAAATAATATATCCTTTTGAAATCTTAAAACCCAAATTGAATGTAAATTATGTTAATACTTAGTGATTAAGGAAGAAACTCCATTTTCAATAATGTATCCTTTTGAAATTTTAAAACTCAAATTGAATGTAAATTAGGTTAATACTTAGTGATTAAGTAAGAAACTCCATTTTCAATAATGTATCCTTTTGAAATCTTAAAACTCAAATTGAGTTTAAATTAGATTATAAGTTAGAGATTAAGGAAGAAACACCATTTTCAATAATGTATCCTTTTGAAATCTTAATACTCAAATTTAGTGTAAATTAGGTAATAACTTAGTGATTAAGGAAGAAACTTCAATTTCAATAATGTATTATTTTGAAATCTTAAAACTCAAATTGAGTGTAAATTAGGTTAATACTTAGCGATTAAAGAAGAAACTCCATTTTCAATAATGTATCATTTTTGAAATCTTAAAACTAAAATTGAGTGTAAATTAGGTAATAACTAAGTGATTAAGGAAGAAACTTAATTTTCAATATGTATCCTTTTGAAATCTTAAAACTCAAATTGAGTGTAAATTAGATTATAACTTAGTGATTAAGGAAGAAACTCCATTTTCAACAATGTATCCTTTTGAAATCTTAAAACTCAAATTGAATATAAATTAGGTTATAACTTAGAGATTAAGGAAAAAACTCCATTTTCAATAATGTATCCTTTTGAAATCCTAAATTTCAGATTGAATGTTAATTTTATTTTAACTTAGTGATTAAAGAAACTCCTTTATTAATAATGTATGATTTTGAAATCTTAAAACTCAAATTGAGTGCAAATTAGCATATAACTTAGTGATTAAGGAAGAAACTCCATTTTCAATACTGTATCCTTTTGAAATCTTAAAACTCAAATTGAATATAAATAAGGTTATAACTTAGTGATTAAGGAAGAAACTACATTTTAAATAATGTATTCTTTTGAAATCCTAAAACTCAAATTGAAAGTAAATTATGTTATAACTTAGTGATTAAAGAAGAAACTTCATTATTAATAATGTATCCTTTTGAAATCTTAACACTCAAATTGAGTGCAAATTAGCATGTAACTTAGTGATTAAGGAAGAAACTCAATTTTCAATAGTGTATCCTTTTGAAATCTTAAAACTCAAATTTAGTGCAAATTAGTTTATAACTTAATGATTAAGGAAGAAACTCCATTTTCAAAAATGTATCATTTTGAAATCTTAAAACTCAAATTGAGTGTAAATTAGGTAATAACTTAGTGATTAAGGAAGAAACTTAATTTTCAATATGTATCCTTTTGAAATCTTAAAACTCAAATTGAGTGTAAATTAGATTATAACTTAGTGATTAAGAAAGACACTCCATTTTCAATAATGTATCCTTTTGAAATATTAAAACTCAAATTGAGTGCAAATTAGCATATAACTTAGTGATTAAGGAAGGAACTCCATTTTCAATACTGTATCCTTTTGGAATCTTAAAACTTAAATTGAATATAAATAAGGTTATAACTTAGTGATTAAGGAAGAAACTCCATTTTCAATAATGTATTCTTTTGAAATCCTAAAACTCAAATTGAATGTAAATTATGTTATAAATTAGTGATTAAAGAAGAAACTCCATTATTAATAATGTATCCTTTTGAAATCTTAACACTCAAATTGAGTGCAAATTAGCATATAACTTAGTGATTAAGGAAGAAACTCATTTTTCAATAGTGTATCCTTTTGAAATCTTAAAACTCAAATTTAGTGCAAATTAGCTTATAACTTAATGATTAAGGAAAACTTAGTGATTAAGCAAGAAACTCAATTTTGAATAATGTATCCTTTTGAAATCTTGAAATTCAAATTGAATGTAAATTAGGTTATAACTTAGTGATTATGGAAGAAACTCTATTTTCAATAATGTATCCTTTTGAAATCTTAAAACTCAAATTGAATGTAAATTATGTTAATACTTAGTGGTTAAGGAAGAAACTCCCTTTTCAATAATGTATCCTTTTGAAATCTTAAAACTCAAATTAAGTGTAAATTAGGTAATAACTTAGTGATTAAGGAAGAAACTCCATTTTCAAAAATGTATCATTTTGAAATCTTAAAACTCAAATTGTGTGTAAATTAGGTAATAACTTAGTGATTAAGGAAGAAACTTAATTTTCAATATGTATCATTTTGAAATCTTAAAACTCAAATTGAGTGTAAATTAGATTATAACTTAGTGATTAAGGAAGACGCTCCATTTTCAATAATGTATCCTTTTGAAATATTAAAACTCAAATTGAGTGCAAATTAGCATATAACTTAGTGATTAAGGAAGGAACTCCATTTTCAATACTGTATCCTTTTGAAATCTTAAAACTTAAATTGAATATAAATAAGGGTATAACTTAGTGATTAAGGAAGAAACTCCATTTTCAATAATGTATTCTTTTGAAATCCTAAAACTCAAATTGAATGTAAATTATGTTATAAATTAGTGATTAAAGAAGAAACTCCATTATTAATAATGTATCCTTTTGAAATCTTAACACTCAAATTGAGTGCAAATTACCATATAACTTAGTGATTAAGGAAGAAACTCATTTTTCAATAGTGTATCCTTTTGAAATCTTAAAACTCAAATTTAGTGCAAATTAGCTTATAACTTAATGATTAAGGAAAACTTAGTGATTAAGCAAGAAACTCAATTTTGAATAATGTATCCTTTTGAAATCTAAAAACTCAAATTGAATGTAAATTATGTTAATACTTAGTGATTAAGGAAAAATTTCCCTTTTAAATAATGTATCCTTTTGAAATCTTAAAACTTAAATTAAGTGTAAATTAGGTAATAACTTAGTGATTAAGGAAGAAACTCCATTTTCAATAATGTATCCTTTTGAAATCTTAAAACTCATATTGAGTGTAAATTAGGTTATAACTTAGTGATTAAGGTAGAAACTCCATTTTAAAAAATGTATCTTTTTGAAATCTTAAAACTCAAATTGAGTGTAAATTAGGTTAATACTTAGCGATTAAAGAAGAAACTCCATTTTCAATAATGTATCATTTTGAAATCTTAAAACTAAAATTGAGTGTAAATTAGGTAATAACTAAGTGATTAAGGAAGAAACTTAATTTTCAATATGTATCCTTTCGAAATCTTAAAACTCAAATTGAGTGTAAATTAGATTATTACTTAGTGATTAAGGAAGAAACTCCATTTTCAACAATGTATCCTTTTGAAATCTTAAAACTCAAATTGAATATAAATTAGGTTATAACTTAGAGATTAAGGAAAAAACTCCATTTTCAATAATGTATCCTTTTGAAATCCTAAATTTCAGATTGAATGTTAATTTTATTTTAACTTAGTGATTAAAGAAACTCCTTTATTAATAATGTATGATTTTGAAATCTTAAAACTCAAATTGAGTGCAAATTAGCATATAACTTAGTGATTAAGGAAGAAACTCCATTTTCAATACTGTATCCTTTTGAAATCTTAAAACTCAAATTGAATATAAATAAGGTTATAACTTAGTGATTAAGGAAGAAACTACATTTTAAATAATGTATTCTTTTGAAATCCTAAAACTCAAATTGAAAGTAAATTATGTTATAACTTAGTGATTAAAGAAGAAACTTCATTATTAATAATGTATCCTTTTGAAATCTTAACACTCAAATTGAGTGCAAATTAGCATGTAACTTAGTGATTAAGGAAGAAACTCAATTTTCAATAGTGTATCCTTTTGAAATCTTAAAACTCAAATTTAGTGCAAATTAGTTTATAACTTAATGATTAAGGAAGAAACTCCATTTTCAAAAATGTATCATTTTGAAATCTTAAAACTCAAATTGAGTGTAAATTAGGTAATAACTTAGTGATTAAGGAAGAAACTTAATTTTCAATATGTATCCTTTTGAAATCTTAAAACTCAAATTGAGTGTAAATTAGATTATAACTTAGTGATTAAGAAAGACACTCCATTTTCAATAATGTATCCTTTTGAAATATTAAAACTCAAATTGAGTGCAAATTAGCATATAACTTAGTGATTAAGGAAGGAACTCCATTTTCAATACTGTATCCTTTTGGAATCTTAAAACTTAAATTGAATATAAATAAGGTTATAACTTAGTGATTAAGGAAGAAACTCCATTTTCAATAATGTATTCTTTTGAAATCCTAAAACTCAAATTGAATGTAAATTATGTTATAAATTAGTGATTAAAGAAGAAACTCCATTATTAATAATGTATCCTTTTGAAATCTTAACACTCAAATTGAGTGCAAATTAGCATATAACTTAGTGATTAAGGAAGAAACTCATTTTTCAATAGTGTATCCTTTTGAAATCTTAAAACTCAAATTTAGTGCAAATTAGCTTATAACTTAATGATTAAGGAAAACTTAGTGATTAAGCAAGAAACTCCATTTTGAATAATGTATCCTTTTGAAATCTTGAAATTCAAATTGAATGTAAATTAGGTTATAACTTAGTGATTATGGAAGAAACTCTATTTTCAATAATGTATCCTTTTGAAATCTTAAAACTCAAATTGAATGTAAATTATGTTAATACTTAGTGGTTAAGGAAGAAACTCCCTTTTCAATAATGTATCCTTTTGAAATCTTAAAACTCAAATTAAGTGTAAATTAGGTAATAACTTAGTGATTAAGGAAGAAACTCCATTTTCAAAAATGTATCATTTTGAAATCTTAAAACTCAAATTGTGTGTAAATTAGGTAATAACTTAGTGATTAAGGAAGAAACTTAATTTTCAATATGTATCCTTTTGAAATCTTAAAACTCAAATTGAGTGTAAATTAGATTATAACTTAGTGATTAAGGAAGACGCTCCATTTTCAATAATGTATCCTTTTGAAATATTAAAACTCAAATTGAGTGCAAATTAGCATATAACTTAGTGATTAAGGAAGGAACTCCATTTTCAATACTGTATCCTTTTGAAATCTTAAAACTTAAATTGAATATAAATAAGGGTATAACTTAGTGATTAAGGAAGAAACTCCATTTTCAATAATGTATTCTTTTGAAATCCTAAAACTCAAATTGAATGTAAATTATGTTATAAATTAGTGATTAAAGAAGAAACTCCATTATTAATAATGTATCCTTTTGAAATCTTAACACTCAAATTGAGTGCAAATTACCATATAACTTAGTGATTAAGGAAGAAACTCATTTTTCAATAGTGTATCCTTTTGAAATCTTAAAACTCAAATTTAGTGCAAATTAGCTTATAACTTAATGATTAAGGAAAACTTAGTGATTAAGCAAGAAACTCAATTTTGAATAATGTATCCTTTTGAAATCTAAAAACTCAAATTGAATGTAAATTATGTTAATACTTAGTGATTAAGGAAAAATTTCCCTTTTAAATAATGTATCCTTTTGAAATCTTAAAACTTAAATTAAGTGTAAATTAGGTAATAACTTAGTGATTAAGGAAGAAACTCCATTTTCAATAATGTATCCTTTTGAAATCTTAAAACTCATATTGAGTGTAAATTAGGTTATAACTTAGTGATTAAGGTAGAAACTCCATTTTAAAAAATGTATCTTTTTGAAATCTTAAAACTCAAATTGAGTGTAAATTAGGTTAATACTTAGCGATTAAAGAAGAAACTCCATTTTCAATAATGTATCATTTTGAAATCTTAAAACTAAAATTGAGTGTAAATTAGGTAATAACTAAGTGATTAAGGAAGAAACTTAATTTTCAATATGTATCCTTTCGAAATCTTAAAACTCAAATTGAGTGTAAATTAGATTATTACTTAGTGATTAAGGAAGAAACTCCATTTTCAACAATGTATCCTTTTGAAATCTTAAAACTCAAATTGAATATAAATTAGGTTATAACTTAGAGATTAAGGAAAAAACTCCATTTTCAATAATGTATCCTTTTGAAATCCTAAATTTCAGATTGAATGTTAATTTTATTTTAACTTAGTGATTAAAGAAACTCCATTATTAATAATGTATGATTTTGAAATCTTAAAACTCAAATTGAGTGCAAATTAGCATATAACTTAGTGACTAAGGAAGAAACTCAATTTTCAATAATGTATCCTTTTGAAATCTTAAAACTCTAATTATTGCAAATTTGCTTATAACTTAGTGATTAAGGAAAACTTAGTGATTAAGCAAGAAACTCAATTTTCAATAATGTAACCTTTTGAAATCTTAAAACTCAAATTTAGTGTAAATTAAGTAATAACTTAGTGATTAAGAAAGAAACTTCATTTTCAATAATGTATCCTTTTGAAATCTTAAAACTCAAATTGAGTGTAAATTAGGTAATAACTTAGTGATTAAGGAAGAAACTTTATTTTCAATATGTATCCTTTTGAAATCTTAAAACTCAAATTGAGTGTAAATTAGATTATAACTTAGTGATTAAGGAAGAAACTCCATTTTCAATAATGTATCCTTTTGAAATATTAAAACTCAAATTGAGTGCAAATTAGCATATAACTTAGTGATTAAGGAAGAAACTCCATTTTCAATACTGTATCCTTTTGAAATCTTAAAACTCAAATTGAATATAAATAAGGTTATAACTTAGTGATTAAGGAAGAAACTCCATTTTCAATAATGTATTCTTTTGAAATCCTAAAACTCAAATTGAAAGTAAATTATGTTATAACTTAGTGATTAAAGAAGAAACTTCATTATTAATAATGTATCCTTTTGAAATCTTAACACTCAAATTGAGTGCAAATTAGCATATAACTTAGTGATTAAGGAAGAAACTCATTTTTCAATAATGTATCCTTTTGAAATCTTAAAACTCAAATTTAGTGCAAATTAGCTTATAACTTAATGATTAAGGAAAACTTAGTGATTAAGTAAGAAACTCAATTTTGAATAATGTATCCTTTTGAAATCTTAAAACTCAAATTGAATGTAAATTATGTTAATACTTAGTGATTAAGGTAAAAACTCCCTTTTAAATAATGTATCCTTTTGAAATCTTAAAACTCAAATTAAGTGTAAATTAGGTAATAACTTAGTGATTAAGGAAGAAACTCCATTTTCAATAATGTATCCTTTTGAAATCTTAAAACTCATATTGAGTGTAAATTAGGTTATAACTTAGTGATTAAGGTAGAAACTCCATTTTAAAAAATGTATCATTTTGAAATCTTAAAACTCAAATTGAGTGCAAATTAGCATATAACTTAGTGATTAAGGAAGAAACTCTATTTTCAATAATGTACCCTTTTGAATTCCTAAAACTCAAATTTAGTGCAAATTAGCTTATAACTTAGTGATTAAGGAAGAAAATCCATTTTCAATAATGTATCCTTTTGAAATCTTAAAACTCAATTTGAGTGTAAATTAGGTAATAACTTAGTGATTAAGGAAGAAACTCCATTTTCAATAATGTATCCTTTTGAAATCTTAAAACTCAAATTGAATGTAAATTAGGTTTTAACTTAGTGATTAAAGAAGAAACTCAATTTTCAATAATGTATACTTTTGAAATCTTAAAACACAAATTGAGTGCATATTAGCATATAACTTAGTGATTAAGGAAGAAACTCAATTTTCAATAATGTATCCTTTTGAAATCTTAAAACTCAAATTTATTGCAAATTAGCTTATAACTTAGTGATTCAGGAAAACTTATTGATTAAGCAAGAAACTCAATTTTCAATAATGTATCCTTTTGAAATCTTAAAACTCAAATTGAATGTAAATTAGGTTATAACTTAGTGATTAAGGAAGAAACTCAATTTTCAAAAATGTATCATTTTAAAATCTTAAAACTCAAATTGAGTGCAAATTAGCATATAACTTAGTGATTAAGGAAGAAACTCCATTTTCAATAATGTACCCTTTTGAAATCTTAAAACTTAAATTTAGTGCAAATTAGCATATAACTTAGTGATTAAGGAAAACTTAGTGATTAAGGAAGAAACTCAATTTTCAATAATGTATCTTTTTGAAATCTTAAAACTCAAATTGAATGTAAATTATGTTAATACTTAGTGATTAAGGAAGAAACTACATTTTCAATAATGTATCCTTTTGAAATCTTAAAACTCAAATTGAGTGCAAATTAGCATATAACTTAAGGAAGAAACTCAGTTTTCAATAATGTACCCTTTTGAAATATTAAAACTCAAATTTAGTGCAAATTAGCTTATAACTTATTGATTAAGGAAGAAACTCAATTTTCAATAATGTTTCCTTTTGAAATCTTAAAACTCAAATTTAGTTCAAATTAGTTTATAACTTAGTGATTAAGGAAAACTTAGTGATTAAGCAAGAAACTCAATTTTCAATAATGTATCCTCTTGAAACCTTAAAACTCAAATTTAGTGTAAATTAGGTAATAATTTAGTGATTAAGGAAGAAACTCCATTTTCAATAATGTATCCTTTTGAAATCTTAAAACTCAAATTGAGTGTAAATTAGGTTAATACTTAGCGATTAAAGAAGTAACTCCATTTTCAATAATGTATCATTTTGAAATCTTAAAACTCAAATTGAGTGTAAATTAGGTAATAACTTAGTGATTAAGGAAGAAACTCAATTTTTAATAATGTATCCTTTTGAAATCTTGAAACTCAAATTGAGTGCAAATTAGCATATAACTTAGTGATTAAGGAAGAAACTCCATTTTAAATAATTTATTCTTTTGAAATCTTAAAACTCAAATTTAGTGCAAATTAGCTTATAACTTAGTGATTAAGGAAATTTAGTGATTAAGGAAGAAACTCAATTTTCAATAATGTATCCTTTTAAAATCTTAAAACTCAAATTGAATGTAAATTAGGTTATAACTTAGTGATTAAGGAAGAAACTCCATTTTCAATAATGTATCCTTTTTAAATCTTAAAACTCAAATTGAATGTAAATTAGGTTAATACTTAGTGATTAAGAAAGAAACTGCATTTTCAATTATGTATCCTTTTCAAATCTTAAAAATCTAACTGAATGTAAATTAGGTTAATACTTAGTGACTAAGGAAGAAACTCAATTTTCAATAATGTATCCTTTTGAAATCTTAAAACTCAAATTGAGTGTAAATTAGTTAATAACTTAGTGATTAAGGAAGAAACTACATTTTCAATATTATATCCTTTTGAAACCTTAAAACTCAAATTGAATGTAAATTAGGTTACAACTTAGTGATTAAGCAAGAAACTCAATTTTCAATAATATTTCCTTTTGAAATCTTAAAACTTAAATTGAATGTAAATTAGGTTATAACTTAGTGATTAAATGTTGTTTACCAAATAAATGGGGCTGGGAATTAGTTGCTATTTATAATTGCTTTGGTAAAAACATCAAATGATTGGGTTCATCAATGCTAGATGAATGATTGTGACGAAGTAGGATAATAAAGATGATGAACAAAATGCAAGAACACCAGGAATTGCCAGGGGTTGTTAATCCCTTGACTTAAATGAGAATTATATTTCTTTGATTGAATGCGTTTTCCCTTTTTTTGTTACAAATGTGGGACTATTTATAGTTTTCTCCATATGGGGGTACTATCGTCATTTCCGACCTCTTGGGGGACAGAGGCATTAAATGCCTCCAGCCTCTGGGGACGCGCGGGTATTCGTATGCCACAGTCTGCAGGTGGCCGACCACTGACGCGTTGACACGTATTGTTGGGATATGTTTTAGTTTTGATGATTTTCCAAAACAACATGTAGTAGGTTTGAAAGCAGTCAGGATAGTATCTCTTATTTCAGGTCAGGCTAAGTCATCTCTCAGTGGAATAGGCTGTTCAGTTGAGGGGGAACTCAGCGAGGGGGAACTCTGCAACACAGCCTGAGAATATCAAGATAACACCAAGAAGAACTGACTGAAGCCATGCCAGAAACCTGAACTAGAAGAAAAGCCTGAAGGATGTCCCACTGAGTGTAAACCAGGCTGATCTAAGCTAAGTCAGGTGGACCACTCAGTGAAGAGCATGACCAGGAGGATCAGTGCTGCACCAAGTAGGCCCTGAAGGAGTCAGGCTACTGTGGTCAGGGAAGTTTGTCATTCAGCCTTATGACAAACTTCTTGGAGTAATCTTCAAACAGTCTCTGAAGGACAACCACACTGAAGACGTTCAGTTCACTGAAGATCACCAGTCAGTGAAGGAGGAAGCTACCTAAAGTCAGTGGGTCTTGGTCAAACCACTGAGTCAAAGATCCGTGAATCCAGGCCACGTGGACCAACCAGCACGAGGCAGCAACTCTGACACTGACAAAGGCCGAATTCCCAGAAAAGTGGTTAAAACCATTAAATATTGGATTCAAATGTATCTTCCCTCCAACGGATACATTTGAATCCCCATTATAAATACAAGCTCATAGCTTCGTTGTAAAGTGTGTTGTATTGTGTGAAAGAAGAAAATAAACACCTACAAGCTGTGAGGGTGTGTTAGTTGTTAGGGAGTCTTAAGGAAGTGTTACACACCCACGACACTGACCTTTAGGGTTATCACTTATATTCATTGAGTGTCAAGCTTGTAACTCTTAGCTTAGAGAGGTTTTCCTAATCTTAGCTTTAAGGCTAACACATTGTAAAGGAAAACCTCACCTAGTTGGAGAAAACCAAATCAAACTAAACCCTTTCAGAAGATTGTTAGGTTTGTAGTGAGGTGAGGAGAGGCAGCCCAGGGAGTGGCGTGAGTCCAGTTGTAAGTGCACCTTGGCACGTTAAAAACAAGAATCCCAAGTAGTGGATTTCCTGTTAAATCAGGCCGTGGATGTAAGAGCCTGAGTCTCTGAACCACGTTAAACCAAGTGTTATTTATCATTATGTACTTGCTAAAGGTTTTGTTATTTCCACTCACTGAGTGTAGTTCGAAAGAAAGAAGTTAGCCAAGTATTTAAGTCAGGGAGAATCTATCTCACTGACAAACTTAAGCAAACACTCGAGAGTTTAGTCTCTCGAGTCACTGCCTTGTTTAGAGCCTGAGAACTCAAGTCAAATGACACTGACTTGAGGGCTCTGACTCTAAGCAACGCAGTGACTTGAGTATTCCGTCACTGAGCTCATTCATGTTGCGTTGTATGGTTTAAAAAAAAAATTTTGTTTGCTCCTGAATTCCCATTTTGCCCTTCGAAAACGGGACCATCACGTATCCATAAAAGGACGATTCTCTGGGAAGTTTCCTCATTTGGGTGGAATATTCTCTCTGTCACTGAGTACGGAGGCAGCTCTTTACTTCTTATGGCAAGATCTTACCAGATTCTATCACGTGCCATTTTGTCCGTCCGGAGTCGGAAGCTTGTCGAGGTCGGAGATCGGTCTCCGAGACTTCATGAAGATAGGAGATCTCCTTGTGCTCTAACCATGTTAAGGAAACCTTTAGACATTTTGTTCGATCGAGGTCGGACCGGTCCGATCTCGACACGGTTGACTTGCACCTAGAAATGTGGCGGGCACCTTCCGGGGCTTGGTGCCGACCTCGCTACCGAGGTTGGAAAGATGGGAATGGACCCCGCGGAGGCCGGAGGGTTATCTACTAGATCGGTCCCGTCGCGGTCATGCTGGTTTGTTATTCCTAGCCGGAATGAGGTCGGTGCCGACCCCTGGTATAAAATGGCTACAACAATTGCCCCTAGCTCGGCTCTCAGAGTTGATGGGAGGCGAGGTGGTCATCTGCCATTGGTCGTCGGTGCCGGCCTTGAACTGCCCGGAGGTCGACCTCTTATCGCCTGACGCTTGAGTAGATGTGTGTGGATATGTGCGCCTAAAAAGACATGCATGACGTCATGCGACGTTTTGGATCCCGCGCATTAATTATTATCGTGCGCAGCCATTTTGATGTGGGGCCAGTCGCTTCAACTTCTTGCAATTAGGCCCCTGGGCCTAGAATTTTATTTTCGAAATAGGCCCCTCACCATTTCTTATAAATAGGAGAGGTTCTTACCATTTAGAGTTTTCACTTTTGCGCCTTCGAGTTTTTCAGAGCAAGCGTTGCAAACCTGTGGTGATTATTCTGGCGAACTTGGGGCGGCGTTCAATCTCGCACGGCGGCGATTTAGGCAGCTGAGAGGTAATCTTCACTTCTAAACTCGAAAACTATTTCTCTTCTTTTCAATTATGGTACAGCGGTGGACTAGTCCTCCGCCAGGGCAAAGAGGCGGCGCCTCCTCGAGCGGCGGCAGCGGTGGCAGAGCCAATCGGAGGTTGTTTGACGAAGTGGGAAGCTCCTGCGGCGGAAGTAGCGCCTCTCCATCGCGTCTAGCGATCTCAATCTGGGCTCGTGATGATGATGGTTTGGACGCGCTCTTCCCGAGCCCGGACCGGTCACTATTGGGTGAGGGCGTTAGGGAGAGGGACCCGACCGTGGTTGAGAGATTCCGGATCGAGATGATGGCTCAGCCAGTGGAGAGTCGGGAACCGTTAGATGATCTTTTGGGAGAAGATGAAGAGGACGGTGGTTACGGCGAGGGCGATGACATGACCAACAACCTACTGCTTCAAAATCTCGCAGCCGAGCAAATCAAGGAGAGGCTTGGGATGGCGAATGAGGCCTCGGGGTCGGATGCCGAAGAGGTCAGGGGATCGCCTGCAGCGGTCCAAAGCGCGGGTAAGATCCGAAAGGATGAGGTTAGGAGAGCCTTTCGGTTGTGGTCGGAATATGTGGAGGAGATGGATGAGATCGAGTCCCTCTCCTTCAACTATGAGGAGTATCAAAAGCATTATCCGCGGGGGCCGACCGTTCGTGACCCGGCAACTATCCGGATAGCCGATCTGGAGGAGTCCAATAGGTGGACAATTGGTCGGATACAGAGCAAGGTGACCCAGCGTTATCTCGACGAGGCCTGAGATGACTGGGACATTCCCTTTGATGTTCAACTTTATACCCCTGAGCCAAATGAACGGGCGAATCAACCTCCCCGGGGGATGGTGGCCGTCACTCAGGATATGATGGAGGTCGGACTTCGTTTTCCTCTCCATCCGGCCATCTCCTACCTGCTGAACTACTGGAACCAGGCGCCCATCCAGCTGCTTCTGAACGCGTGGATGATCATTCTGAGCGTCATAGTACTGTTCGGCCAGAACCGGCTCTTCCGGATGCCGACCCCGGGGGAGATGACTTACCTCTACTGGGTTCAAAGTGAGAAGAGTGGGACCGGCGAGGTCTTTATTCAAACCAAGGGGCAAAAGCTGGTGACCGGTCTCCCGAGCAAAGCCCGTAATGACCAAAAAAGTGGTTCTTCGTGGGGGGAGCCTGGCAGACCGGATACCCGGGCGGAATCGAGATTAGGGTCCCGACCGACATTCGTCTTTAAAATCCCAGTAAGAAATTTTGAACTTATCTTTGAATAAAAAGTACTGATCTAATTTTTTTGGTCTTTCTTGCAGGCTATCCTTGTCCTTCCGAGCGTGAGCTGAACTTTGACTTCGCTGTCTTTCGAGAGCAGATACTTTCCCTACCGGCCTCCGAGAGAAACCAAGTTATTCTCCGGACTCGCCAAGCTCGACTTGCAAGTCGTTTCTTCCAGTTTCCTCGTCATCTGAACTTGACGGGTAAGTACTTGGGTTTTTTTAACACTTTGCACTTTGCGTATGCAGTGCCTGAATTTCCGGTCGTGAAAACGTGCCCACCAGAGTTCTTCAACCGCTGCTCAGAAATATTTTCCCGGCTAGGAGCTTGCGCGGTGAGGCCGGGGGCCAAGGGGACGAAGAAGAAGAAGGGGGCCGGAGCTCGGACCGGGATCGTAATACAAGAGCCTCTCCCCCTCCAGTCTGTTCCGACCGCTGGGACAACTACCACCGAGGCACCTACATCCTCCCCGATTACCGGTAGGAAGAGAGGCCAAGAGGAGATTGAAAGTGATGAGACTGGCCAGCACGAGTCGAGCCCGGCCCCCATTGACATTTTCGACGATACGCCTCCCGAACCCAGGCTGGTTGGAGCGGACGCGATGGCCCAAGTGGTGCAGGACCCCGGCCGGTAGGACGACAGGACCTACTTTGGTCGCGATCCGGCCCATTTCCAAGCGTAAGTTCCTCAAATCTAGGAGTTTCTTTTACTTGATCGATTTGTGTGGTACCTGACTCGGTTTTTTATTTTGTTTTACTCAGGTTGACACGCAATGACTCCGATCTCCCTCCGCTGGTGCTCGACTTTCTGTCTTCTCGCGCCCGGGCTCAACTGTTGACATGTCGGACTATATGAGCCGGGCGGTGAACTCCTTGCCCCAGTCTTGGACTCGGGAGCTGGCTGACATCGCCGAACGCCGCCCTCAATACGCCGGCCGGGCCAGCATTGCCCTCATCAACCAGGTGGCAATCATGGTCAACCTTACGGAGAACGATCTCAACACCGCCGTCAGATCGCTCCGGAAAGTAGAGGCCGACCTGACCCGTGCTCGGGAGGAAAGGGCTGGTTTCGAGAGCGACAACACCGCGCTCAGGAAGGAGAGAGACCATGCGGTCGGCCAAATAAAGGCCGTTCTGAAGGAAAAAAAGGAAGCCCTTGGTCGGGCGGAGACGACGTACAAGGCCCTGGAGGATGCCCGACACCGAATCACATAAATGAAGACGCATTACTGAGCTGCAGCTGGAGGCGCACAGGGCCAGAGGGGACGCTGATCAGGCTCGTGCCCGACACGCCGAGTTGGAGATAGAGGTGCAGAAAAAGACTAAAGAGCTGGCTGCCGCTCTGAGTCGGCCGGCCTACGATCCAGATTGATCCGGTCACCAGCCCGCTGCTCTTCATCGAGTTTGCTACTACATAGCCGCTGCCGACCTGATCCGGGTTGGGCGCCAGGCCAACCTTGACACGAAGGCCCAAGAAGACTACTTCCGGGAGCATGCCGCCAAGAAACCGATCCATGAAGGCTACTGGCTCCCTTTCCTCGACCTCGAGACCGATTATGGGGTGGACCTTTCATGGTTCCCCCATCGGCACAGGCTGCTCAAACCGGGTCAGAATCCTCTGGCAGCCGAGGATGAGGAGGGGGAGGCAGAAGAAGAAGAAGGGGCTCCTCTAGAAGGCCCCCAGGCACCGGTTGGAAATGTGGCGGAGGCCTGTATTAATGAAGTAGCTGACTTCGTGGCGAGGTCAGGAGAGCAAGCGAGCTCGGCGGGCGGGACATGCAATCCTTGAAGATCAACTTTTACCTTACCTTTTTACTGCTTTCCGTGTGTAACCGGCTACCGATCGAATTTATTTTACTTTTGAACTGTTGTACTCCTTTCTCCTGCTTTAGACCGGTTTTGTTACGAAGTTTAGTTTTCTGCTAACTTTGTTGTTTTGTTGTTATTTTCCTCGTTATTTATCTCTGTTAAAAATGTTTAAATTTTAACAAGTGTATATGAAATTTTTTCCGGGCATAAGTGAGAGATATGCCGACCTCGACATGGTCGGCATCTGCTTTGGACCGAGCCTGGTGTTTGAAATGGCCTTGGTTGCCTTACCGAGTTCAAGTGTGGTATTCCGATCTCGATATGGTCGGCATACGCTTTGAACTTGAGCTTTGTTTTATTAAAATGGCTTAGGTGGCCTACCCGAGCTCAAGTGTGATATGCCGACCTCGATACGGTCGGTCATATACTTTTGAACTAAGCTCGGTTTTTAGATGGCCTTGGGTGGCTTTCCCGAGCTCAAGTGAGATATACCGACCGTATCCTTTTGAACTGAGCTCGGTTTTATATTGAATAAGATTGAGCTGCGCGTAGAACTTTGTATTGATAAGAACTTTGACTATGTAGTACAACTTAATTATTGATAGTATTTCTTCAAGTGAATTGCATTCCAGGGGTATTGGTCCGGAGTGCCATCCATGAGTTCCAGCTCGTACGCTCCCTTGGAGAGCCACTTGGATATCCTAAATGGGCCCTCTCAGTTCGTGCCGAATACCCCTTTAGAAACATGAACATTCTTGAGGACGAGGTCGCCGACCTGGAATTGTCTGGCCTTCACCTTAGAGTTGAAATTTTTTCAGATTTCTTCTTGTAGGCCACGTTCTGGAGATCGGAGTTGAGTCTTCGTTCTTCTAGCATGTCCAGATCGATCATCCGGGTGGTATCGTTGTCTTCAGTGATCGCCTGGGCTGTCCGGTGGCTCGGGAGGGAGACCTCCGATGGGATGACGGCCTCGGTACCAAAAGCTAGAGCTAAAGGTATTTCGCCCGTCGAGTTTTTTATAGTTGTTCGGTATGACCAAAGCACGTCGAGGAGCTTGGCCGCCCACTTCCTCTTCCTGTCCTCAAGCTTTGCTTTAATAGTGTGCTTAAGGATTTTATTTATGGCCTCCACCTGGCCGTTCGTCTGCGGGTGGTAGGGGGTGGAGAACACTTTCTTGATTTTCCATTTTCACAAAACTGGATCATCTGGAGACCGTCAAACTGCTTTCCGTTGTCGGAGATGATCACTTGCGGTAGGCCGAAACGGTAGATGATATTTTTCCAAATGAATTTTATTATCTGGGCTTGATTGATTTTGTTGAGCGGCTCGGCCTCCGCTCACTTTGTAAAATAATCGACGGCCACGATGGCGAATTTGTGGTCCCCGGGCGCAGTGGGCATTGGTCCGATCTGTTCGATGCCCCACTGGGCAAAAGGCCAAGGGCTGTACATGGAGGTGAGCTGCTCGGGGGACAATTTGATGTTAGGTCCCAAGATTTGGCATTTGTGGCATAACCTTGCAAAGCTGACAGCATCGTTGTTCAGGGTCGGCCAGAAATATCCTTGCCTGATCACTTTATGGGCTAGGGCCCGGCCTCCGGCGTGGTTCCCACATACCCCCAATGGATCTCGGCTAGAATGCTTTGGCCTTGCTCCGGGGTTATACATTTCAGGAGTGGGGGGTGAAACTTCTTTTGTACAGGAGGTTGTCAATGAGAGTGTACCTTAAAGACTGGAGTTGCAGCTGCCGGGCTCGGACTCTGTCTTCTGGGAGTATGCCGGTCTCCAAGTATTTCACGATCGGGGTCATCCAATTCTCGTCGGCGCTCAGAACAGTTGATACCTGTGCCTGGATAACTATGGGGGTCCCAAGCGTGGTGAGCTGGATATTGGCGAGGTCGGCGGCTCCTTCTGCGATTGCGAGCTTGGAAAGAGCATCGGCCTGGGTGTTGTGCTCCCTCGGGATTTGCTCTATGAAGACTTGATGAAATTTCTCGCACAAGGCTGTGACCACGTCGAGATATTTCACCATTTGCTCTCCCCGGGCCTCGTATTCTCCTTTTATTTTGTTTACTACGAGTAGGGAGTCCATGAAGACGTGTAGTCGGCATACTCCGATGGGGATTGCGAGTTCGAGGCCCCCGACCAAAACTTCATACTCAGCCTCGTTGTTGGTGGCCGGGAAGCTGAAACAGACCGCATGAGTGAAACTCTGGCCCTCCGATCTGACTAGAACGATGTCGGCCCCGACGTAAGTACTGGTTGATGACCCGTCTACGTAGAGCTTCCACGGGGGGGTGGTCGATTCTTGCGAACTTTGGGGGGAACGTAAGTTCCACTATGAAGTCGGCCAGAGCCTGGCCCTTGATGGCCGTTCTTGGGGCGTAAGTGACTCCGTATTGAGCTATCTCTAACGACCACTTCAATAACCTGCCGCTGGTGTCCGGCCGGTGTAATACTTGCCTCAGGGGTAGAGTGGTAAGGACCTCCACTTGGTGGTCGAAAAAGTAGGGCCTTAGTTTTCATACGCTCATGACCAAAGTGTAAGCCAGTTTTTTGAGTGGGGTATACCTGAGCTCGGTATCGTGCAAAGCTTGGCTTACGAAGTAGATCGGGTGGTGGTTCTGACCGTCCGCCCGAACAAGTACCGCGCTGAGGGCGACCTCGGAGGCCGCAAGATATAAATAAAGCTTCTCTTCTGGGATCGGCTTGACCAGAATTTGTGGGTTTGCCAAGTATTCCTTTAATTTTGAAAAGGCTACTTGACTTTCTCTGTTCCAAGAAAACTTGCCATTTTTTATAGTCGAGAAGAAAGGCTTACTTTTATCTCCGGGCCGGGCTATGAATCTGTTCAGTGAAGCTAGGCAACCGGTCAGGCGTTGTACTTGTTTGATCGTCCTGGGCTCCTGCATGTCGAGGATGGCCTTGATCTTGGCCGGGTTGGCCTCGATTCCTCGCTGGCTGATGATGTGCCCGAGGAACTTGCCGGCCTCCACCCCGAAGTTGCATTTCTTTGGGTTCAGCTTCATATTGTATGCCTTGAGGGTCTTGAAGGTCTCCTCGAGGTCTCTGAGGTGGTCTTCCTTCTTCAGGCTTTTTACCACGATGTCGTCGATGTAGACCTCCATGGTCTTTTCGATCTGATCCGCGAACATTTTATTGACCAACCGTTGGTAGGTCACGCCGGCGTTGATCAGGCCGAAAGGCATTCAGAGCCAAGAAAATATGTCCTTTTCCATATGGAAGGAGGTGTGCTTGATGTCTTCGATGACCATCGAAATTTGGTGATAGCCGGCGAAGGCGTCTATGAAGGACATCATCTCGTGACCGGCCGTGCTATCCACTAGATGGTCGATGTGCGGCATCGGAAAATTGTCCTTTGGGCATGCTGCGTTGAGGTCAGTGAAATCGATGCACAACCTCCAAGTGTTGTTTGTTTTCTTGACTAGGACGGCATTGGCGACCTATTGGGGCTCGTCCTTGGCCTGCTCGATTAGTTTGCTGTCCAATAACTTCTTGACCTCTTGGGCCAGCACTTCATATTTTTCCGGGCCGAACTTTCTTCTTTTCTGGTGGACCGGCCACTTGTTAGGGTCGATCTTCAATCGATGGCAGACGTGTTTTGGATCTATTCCGACCATGTCCTGGTGAGACCAAGCAAAAACTCCTATGTTGGCCTTGAGGAACTCGATCACTTCCCCTCGCATTTCAGTCGGTATGCGAGAGCCGATCATGACTTCCAGTTCCGGCCTCAAAGGATCGACTGGAATGTGTTCCAAGTCCTCCAAGATCGTGGCTTATTCGTAGCTTCATCGGTCGCTCATGTCGAACCTAGGGTCGAGATCGAGCCCGGAGGGCTCAAAACCGATCCTCGGCTCGAGATTATCAACTTGCATTTGTTGAGAGTTTTGACCATTATTGGAGTCGGCCGAGGTGGACCCGACCTCCATTACGACTTCGGTGGTCAGAAGGTTCCCTTCGAGGCCGATTTGCAATTTATCTAATGTTTGATTGTTACAAATTGGGAACAAACAAGAATCGAAATAGCTCAAACATTTTCTTGCCATTGATTGATCACCCTTTACGGTGCCGACCACCCCCTTAGGGGTGGGGAACTTGATACAGTAGTAATAAGAAGAGGCTACGACCTCGAAAACCTCTAGGAAAGGCCTACCTAAAAAGTCGTTATAAAAACTCGGCTGGTCTACGATGATAAAGTCCAATGGCCTAGTAATTATAACCTTCTCGTCATAAAAGCAGACGAGCTAGACTGAGAGCTTTATCCTTCCGTATGCGGCGACAGTAGCATCCACGAAACCTTTCAGCTAGAGGTCGATGGGCTTTATGAAGCTAACGAGATCCCCGAGCTGATCTAGGGCCGCTTTGAATATGATGTTGCAGAAGCATCCATTGTCGATCAAAACTCGGTGGACGTCCTTGCCCAAAATGCGGGCCGCGATCACCAAAGCATCCCCTTTGGGGTACAGCACCCCGCTCCGGTCTCGGTTGGAGAAAGTGATCTCCAGATCCTTGTGGATTTTGGGCTTGGGCGGGGTGACCAGGTTCACGTTGGTCACGACCCGGATTTCAGCCTTGCGCTTTTTGTTAGAGAGCGTGGAGACGAGAGCGAGGCCACCCAAGTTCCCTCCACCGGCCTGGATCATGTTGACCCGGCCGCCAGGGTTCATTGGGGGAAGGTCATCGTCGTCCTCCTCCAATGATGCGACCGGCCTGAGAGGGGGACGCTGCTGCTGCTGTTGCTGTTGCTGCAGTTCCTGCCGGGCGGCTGGCCTTTGTAGAAGGTCGTTCAGACGCCTTTCGTCAAACAGTTTCCATAACTATTTCAGGAGATCACGACACTGGCTCGTATTATGGCCTGTAGAGTCGTGATAGGCGCATAACTTTTTTGGGTCCAGCCGGGACCGGTCTCCCGTAAGGGGTCTTGGCCGGGGAAGTACATCCCTGTGTTGGATCGCATTGAAGATGTGCGCAGGGAATTGCCTCAGAACCTGGGTGAGGTGCACTTCAACGTCCTCGAAGGAATTGAAGTTCTCGGGCGACTTGGCTATCTTTTTGGCCTTGGGACCACCCTTGGGGGAGGCCTGAGTGGCGATCTCCGGCTCCTTAGCTGCTGGTTCGGACTCCCCCAGCCTGAGTGCCAGTAGCTTCCTCCGAGCCAGGTAATCACCAGCCCGAGCTCGGAAGTCGGCATATGTTTTTGGGAAGTCCTTGGTGAAATGCCTGAACATCGGAGATCGGCCATGGAAGCCTCCTAAAGCGGCGTGCAGGGCCAGTTGGTCGCCGACCGGCTCACCGATCAAAATGAATTCGTCCACCCGGGTGATATACTCCTCGTCGGACTCCTCCTTCTCTTGGCGGATGCGCATCAGCCGGTGCCAGTTCTCCGTCCGGGCAATTTTGGCCGCGAAATAGGATGTGAACTGGGCGCTCAAAGTGGCGAAGGAGTCGATCGAGCGGGCCAGGAGTGAGACGAACCACCTTTGGGCGAGGTCGCCCAGGGTGAGCGGGAAGAGCCTACACTTCGTGGTGTCGGTCGTGCCACGCCCGGTCATATAATTTCAGAATTTACTCAGGTGAGTTTCCGGGTTCATCTTCGCTTCGTAAAGAGGGGTCGGCGGCGGAATGATTTTGAGTTGGACCGGGGCGAGCTCGATATCGACGGACAAGAGCTCGTTTACGATCGGTCGGGCTTTAGGTTGGCCTTGCGCTTCCATGAGCGCCCTCATCTCGTCAAGCTTCTTTTGCATCTTGACAATATCTAGGTTCGGAGTCTCGACCAGCTGGTTGTCACCCTCGGCCTGGGGGCTGATTCGGTCAAATACAGCCGCTCGAGGAGTGTCGCGTCCCAACAGGCTGCTTTGGGTGAAGCTAAGCTTGCGTCTGGCGGAGTTGGCCGGGGCTAGGCTGACCTCAACCGCCCTCTTGATGGGCATTTATGCCGTTCTCCACGTGCTAGATACGGATTCAGTATCTCCATATCCCGTGTCGTAACTGGGGAGATGACTGGGGTACCAGGAGGGATCGCTTGAGCCCAGACGGTCGAAGACCGAATGGGTCGAGCCGCGGGACCGAGCGGAAGTGGGGTTGACTCGGCACTGGCTTTTCCCCTGGTGCTCCGAGGCTTTTGCTTTCC
This sequence comes from Ballota nigra, assembly GCA_947034835.1. Classification (NCBI taxonomy): domain Eukaryota; kingdom Viridiplantae; phylum Streptophyta; class Magnoliopsida; order Lamiales; family Lamiaceae; genus Ballota; species Ballota nigra. Next base: position 31,573,886 of record OX344724.1, read on the forward strand.
CTTTAAAGGCGCGGACGTGCGACCTCCTCTTTGAGGCGGAGGAGGTGCTTTGGTACTTCCTCGTCTCTTCCGCCTGATGGCGTCGTCCCGACCCAGCCTGGTCGGGAGTGAGGAAATTTCGTGCCTGCGACGGATGGGGATCCTCCGGATATCGGATGGAAGAGGCCACGCATGTGGTCTTTCCAGGGCGAGCGGGGGTCGGCTCCCCTGAGGCCCGAGCCGCGGGGTCCCGTGGCGTGGCCGGAGCTCCGATGGCTCTATGAGCCTGTGATGATCTTGGGTTCTTCATTGTTTTGTGGAGAGAGGCTTGTAACTTGAAGATTTGAAGATTTGAAGATGTGAATCTTTAAAGAACAGTGAGCGTTCTTCAAAGAGGTGAAGAGAAGATGAATTTGATGGGTTGGAGCAACCCTTCTTCTAGCGCCAAATGTTGTTTACCAAATAATTGGGGCTGAGAATTAGTGGCTATTTATGATTACTTTGGTAAAAACATCAAATGATTGGGTTCATCAATGCTAGATGAATGATTGTGAAGAAGTAGGATAATAAAGATGATGAACAAAATGCAAGAACACCAGAAATTGCCAGGGGTTGTTAATCCCTGGACTTAAATGAGAATTATATTTCTTTGATTGAATGCGTTTTCGCTTTTTTTTTGTTACAAATGTGGGACTATTTATAGTTTTCTCCATACGGGGGTACTATCGTCATTTCTGACCTCTTGAAGGACAGAGGCATTAAATGCCTCCAGCCTCTGGGGACGCGCGGGTATCCGTATGCCACAGTCTGTAGGTGGCCGACCACTGGCGCGTTGATACGTGTCCATAAAAGGACGATTCTCTGGGAATTTTTCTCATTTGGGTGGAATATTCTCTCTGTCACTGAGTACGGAGATGGCTCTTTACTTCTTATGGGAAGATCTTGCCAGATTCTATCACGTGCCCTTCTGTCCATCCAGAGTTGGAAGCTTGTCTAGGTCGGAGATCGGTCTCCGAGACTTCACGAAGTTGGGAGATCTCCTTGTGCTCTAACCATGTTAAGGAAACCTTTAGACATTTTGTTCGATCGCGGTCGGACCGGTCCGGTCTCGGCACAATTGACTTGCACCTAGAAATGTGGCGGGCACCTTCCAGGGCTTGGTGCTGACCTCGCTACCGAGGTCGGAAGGATGGGAACGGAGCCCGCGGAGGCCGGAGGGTTATCAACTAGATCGGTCCCGTCGCGGTCGTGCTGGTTTGTTATTCCTGGCCAGAATGAGGTCGGTGCCGACCCCTGGTATAAAATGGCTACAACATTAAGGAAGAAACTCCATTTTAAAAAACGTATCATTTTGAAATCTTAAAACTCAAATTGAGTGTAAATTAGCCACCTGATGTTACAAATTCAAACTTCTTCTCAAAACTTATCAGATTAACTCAAGATAGTAGATCGTCAGTGGACTTTGAAGTCTGCTGAGATTTACTTATGAAAGCTTACTGAGATATCAGCTCCACTGAAAGCTCAAGACTTTCAGTTGAACTACTATCTAATTAGCTTTCAAATGCGGATTAGTGAGCCCTTAAGAAAACCTCATTTTGTTTGATAAAAACTTGTTTGAGTAACACACACTTAGAGAAATAACATAAAGTAAATACACAAGATGTAAAGTGGTTCAGAGATGAATCTCCTACGTCCACTGTCCTGATTAAACAGGAGAATTCCTTTCACTTGGAATTCCTTGTGTTATAGTGCCAAGGTGCACTGATCAAATTAATCCTCTCTAAGGATATTTGATCACTAGGATAATTCCAGGTCCTAGTTCCCAAAACAACCAGCTTTCAGACTGATATCAACAATCAGCTTACTAACACCTCTTAACTCTAACTCTCAACCTAACTCTGGGGTAGGGTTTTGAGTAGGGTTTGGTTCCAACTGTTTGTGAGATAATCCTTACAAGTTTAGCTCAAGGCTTTAAGGATGGATTATCTTGTTCTAAGGTTTGGATATAGCAATAAGCTCGGTTACAGAGGGTTTGAAATGCTCTCTACAAATATGAAACACTTGGGAAACAAAGGTGATTTCGAGTGCTTCGTAGTATGTTATGAGTGTAGAGAATGCTTGTTCTTGTTAAGTTTCCCGTGTGTAGAAATGGGCACGATCTTCTGTATTTATAGATCTTCTTGAAAATCTTCCCTTTGGAGTTGAATCTTCTCAAGTAAGTCTCTTGTATCTGATTGGTTCAAACAACTCTATTTAAGCTTTAATTCTTGTCAAGAAATGGCTGAAAGACCATGCTTGCCTACCAGCTCTCTAGAGAAAGCTAAAGTAAGACTTTTGGTATTTGTCAGTCTGTGACAGGTCGGCTGTCAGTAGAGTACACCTACATGTCATCTTCTTATTGGGTCGCTCAGTATACTTGCTCAGAGTCTTGTCTTGTTTTAAGGTGGAACTCAACTGAGAGAACCTTCTTATTCCTTCATGTATTGCAAGCTTTACTGATATTCGATTTGCCTTGTTCCAACCAGATTAACTAACAGTTTTTAATGTGTTTAGCATTGAATGTGTGTTGTTAGTCCTCATCAGTGGACCTTGATCCTCTGCTGATGGTATAGTCTTAGTAAGAATGTACTTAGAAAACATTCATGACTTAAGACTTCTTCACTTCACTTCTTCCTTCAGCGGACTTCTTCAACTCTTAGATACACACCTTGAATCAGTAAATGCACTTCAATTCCTTAACATTTGAACTGGTTAACTCTATTCTAACTCTACTGAATATTTTACTTACAAATGACTTAGGAGGAACCTTTTGGCATCTTAATCAAAATATAAGTCTCTACAATTTCCCAACAAGCATCCTTTGGATCATTCCCCACCATATCTGCATGTGACCATGCAAAAACATCGAGATTAACTTTAAGAAATTCTGCCATTCGAGTTCTTTAGGGCTCAGGGAGTTCGGATCCAATATAAAGTTCAAGGTCATCACGGTTTGGGTTAACATTGATGGCCTCCAGTTCCTCGATCGGAGTTGCTCGTCATTTTTACCCCTTCCACCGTGGATTAATAATTGGCCCTTCAGGGTTTAGCTCATCCTCGATGTCCATGGGTTCAACACTTTGACTTGAATAGAAAATATTAACTTTCTACTAGTAGTTTCCCCGCAAGCGTACGGGTTCACTGTAGTATAAGTAGGTATAGCAACCAAGTATATCATACCTCGGGATGGGTTGTATGGGAATAGATCCCCGAAGATCTACACGTCGTAATTAATATGAGTGTATGTTTTTGGGTTTTTTAAAAGAAAATATAATATAAACTAAATTACTCTACGAATTAAACTAAGAACGTAAAAGTGTGTTTTCGAATATGTGATGGGGATGCTCAGGCTAGGAATTCCTACGTATACTAACGGAGTAGGTACATAATTAAAATAACTGTGATGTGCAAGAAATAACCTAAGTAAAAGATTGTAAGATGAAAGCTCAAGAATTCAAACCCTAATACTTTATCCTATCAATCGACTTCACTAATCCACTAACAAGTTAATAGATTGTGCTTAATTAACGAGACCCTAATTTAACTAAGGTGATGCGGTCGTCCTTCCTAGATAAATCGGCAGATTAATTAACCCTTTCTAAACCCTCTCGTTAAGTCTACTAGTTGTTAAAGAGTGATAAGGTCGTCCTCTCTCTAACACTTTTCGAACGAAATTCAAAGTTAAAGTTAAGATTGATTTTAAGTATTCATTAATTAAGAGAATTAAAACTAAACGTCACGAATTACCCTAATTACGTACCCACATCCTACTTCTATGAGTTCATCCTACCCCAAGCATGCAAGGGTTTTAGCCAGATATGGTTTTAACGATGACAAAAATAATTGAAGAAATAACGAACATAACCATGAGTATACGAACTAAATGACTATCAAATATAAACTAGGGTTTTAAGAAAGAAAATAAATGCTAAGAACTGAAATCAGATTAATAAAACGAAGTCTTAAGTATTCAATATCAATGAGCTAACGAAAATAAACTGAAAATCTAAAACAAAACTAAGAATTCGTAAAGTAAACCTCGATTACACGTAAAATAAAGCTTGCTCGTCTCTCTCTAAAAATGAACTCTAAAAGTGGTGTGGTATGTGATGTCTTGATCCCCAAAAATGAGTTCGGAACAAGTATATATAAGCGTCGGGCCGAATCGGGAACTCATGGGCCGAAAAACGAATTTGGAGGCAAAAAAAGAATAGTGCTCGAGCACCACCCGCTCGAGCGGTGACGCTCGAGCTGTATAGGTCGAATTGTACAAGGGTTCGAGCGCTAGCGCTCGAGTTGGTCGAATGGGTAAAACTCTCTAGAAGATTTCAACGTTCAAGCAACATGCTCGAGCGGAGGCGCTCGAGTGGCCCTCCTTCTTCTTCAACCGATACTTTTCTTCTCGCGCACTAATACCATTCGTATTTCTTTGATATCTTCTCATCCGGGCATCCGTTTGAGTCGATTTAAAGTCCTACGAACTCCGTTTTTTGCCCTCGATTCACCTATGAGCATCAACGAGACAAATTCATCAATGTGTATAAATGATGCTCAATTGACTCTAAATACTCAACAAAATCAACCAAAACTCTGGCATTTCTAGCTCTAATATCTAACAATTTCACGTCCAATCACACCTAGGCGGGGATCAAAATCGTCTGCTGTGTAGGGAATAATGTTGGTCGCCAGGGTTGGGTCTTCCATGTTAGTGTTCACAGGTAGTACGTCTATAGCCATTGATGTTAGTGGTGACTTTACTGTCGGGCAGAGTTGTTCACCCGTAAGCAGTTGTTGATCGCCCATGGGCAAGGTCTGTTCGTCAGCTTCCACTTGATCGTCATGAGATCCCAAAATGTCATTGAGGACCTAGGGCTCATTGTCATGGTGATTGGTTGAGGCCTCCATCATTGATACTTGTCTGTCATTTGGACGCAGTTGAAGGAGACACTCTCGAGCTTTTCTTTGGTCTCCCTTCAATGTCCCAGCTCCGCTTGCAGTTGGGAACTTGACGCAATAATAATAGGTTGAAACAACAACTTTAAATTTATTTAGAAAAGGTCTGTCAAGGAACCCGTTATAGGTGGACTCCTGATCCACGACCAGGAAATCCACCATTCTAGTTATATTATTTTCAGGATCTTTGGTCGATACAAGTTGTACTGGCAACCTAATTATTCCTAATGGTTCTGTTATAGCATTTTTGAAGCCTAAAATTTAATGATTGGAATCTTCAATAAAGCCGGCATAGTCTCCCAGTTGATCAAGCGTCTTCTTGAAGATGATGTTTGTGTAGGCTCCGGTGTCCACCAGTAAACGGTGCACTTTTGTCCCCATTATCTTAGCACAGATTACGAGGGAATCGCTATGAGGTTTCACGATTCCATCCAAGTCATTTTCTGTGAAGGTCAACTCTGTTGTGTGTAGAATTGATGGGTTGACCCCCATTTCTTGCACCTAGGCTACTGCACGTAGCTCAGCCTTCCTTTTCTGGTTGGACATTGGAGGTCATCTATCAGAGCAACCACCAACAGGACCTGCAGGCTCCATTATCTGGATTTCGGGAACTGGACCTTCTGCTGGTGCTGGAGCTGGTCGCCCAACACGATTCCTTCGGGGGGCTTGTTCCATACCTTCCTCCTCTGAATCGTCGTCTCTACCGCTTTTGTCGGGTTGTCTTTTCACTAAATTGGATAACTTACCCTCTTCATAGAATCGCCATAACTGCTTTAGCAAGTCACAACACTCACTAGTTAAATGTCCCACACTATGGTGGTAGGCACAATACTTGTTCGGGTTTAACTTGCTAGCGTCTTGTCGAATCTTCCTCGGAGGGGTAAGTAACTCCTTTTCCCGAACATTGGTGTACACTGCATCGATTGATATGGTGAGTACTTGATTTAGCTTATCCTTCAGTTCCGCCCCTTCATTGAATGCTTTCATGTTTTTAGGGGCACGATAACCTCCACCACCGGTCTTTTTTACATTCTCTTTTTGATCGCCTTTGTCTCCCATATCTTTCTGCAAGGCCTCGTACATTGAGACAAAGACTCCTGCCCGATCATGGAATTCAGCATAAGTTTTTGGTCATCTGAGATGTACATCCTTCCAAAGATCAGTGCCCTTTTTTAAACCAGCTAGGACAGCCACGATTTTAGTGTCTTCAATAACAGATTCCCCTTCCAACAAGACCTTTCGAACCTTTCCAAATATGATCGGTCCGACTCGTCACCAGCTTGTTTCAAGTCAGATAAATGATATCTTTGGGATAGATAAGACCCGGTCGTGGAGAAATGGGACAAAAACTCTTTGCCTAGCTGGGCAAATGAATGAATGGAAGCCGGCGGCAGAGCCGAAAACCATTTGTGAACACGATCCCCCAGGGTTAATAGAAAGTTCCGGCATTGGGTAGCATCACTTGCCCCCCACTGATATCATATAATTAGAGTACTTCATTAAGTGCACCCGAGGATCTGATGTGCCTTCATATTGTATACTAGCCGGGAATTGAATCTTCTTCTGGATTGGAGCTTTTAAAATCACTGAAGATGGTGGAGAGGAGGGAAGGGAAGTGTTTCAATAACCTCTTTGTAGGTCTAGCTGGCCCTGCATGCTTTCAATTGTCTTTCTCATGGACGCCAACTCCTCTATGGATCCCCCCTGGCTTGGAGAATGTTCGGTGAATAGTGGTGTATGACCATCTGTTCGTCGCATTCCCTCACTTGTTTGGGGGGCTCCATGAATTGATCTTCGAGGATTAGGAGCCCCATCAGGGCCAAGGTGACCAAAAGCTGATCTAGTCAGTCTTTCATGGACTAATGGGCGAGCTGGTATGTGGACTGGGCGAGCTACTTCAGCTCTGGGGTGAACTTCTACTGCTCCTCGGCCATGGCGACCTAGTCTATTTAGTGCGCTCTAGCGTGCAGTCCCCTAGCTAACCCCCACATCCTAGACAGAGGTTGATTCTCCATGGCTGGCTACTTTGACGAGATATTTCTCCTTGCCCTTTGTCTTACAGGCTTGGGTACTATCGGCCTCATTTTGATGGTCATCCCTGGCCTTCTCATGCTTCCGAGATCTTATTGGGCTATGCCTTGCTTGGATATGAGATGGGCCAGGTTGTCCTTGTTGCTTCTGTAGTGCCTAAAGCATCGCGATTATTCGAGCTAGATCGCCAGAGTTGCGAGCAAATGCTTCTAGCTCATGTGGCATCAATTGATTTGCAGCTGTTGGAAGGTTTTCTTGCTCATGTCGAGCTATTTCTGCTCGCCGACCAGCTTGGGACACTCTGGTATGTGAATCTCTTGTCACATGTTGGGAATATTGGGTCTCGTGAGACTGAGGCATCCTTAGTCAACGTATTGGTAAAAGTCTTTAAATGTTCAAATCTTCAAACGTTGAACACCGAGAACACCAAGAATACTTTTGTATAGATCTTCAAATCTTCAAGTCCTAAGCTTGAAGTTCTAGCTTAATTACCTCTAACCTGAGGTTCGAACCCTCCTTCTAGCGCCAATTTGTTGATGATTGTTTCTAATCACAAGGATTAGTGGCTGTTTTTAGTTATAAATTTGATCACCAAACAATTACGTGTGATTGATCACTAACGTAATTAGTGAATATGAAAATTAGGATAAAAAGGAATAATCACGTGTAATGATTATGTATTTAATCCTTATATTTTGAGAATCGAGGTGCTTTGGATATATAATCAAAGTTTAGACCTATATGTGATTTTGTGCCTTTTTTTATTAACTGAAAATTGAAGTATTTATACAAGTTTTCCTAGCAGGAGGTGTACAAAACCTTTGGCCTCCCAAGTGTGCATGTGTGACACTTGGAGAGTTGACTATTTGACATTATCTAAACTAATTCTTATCCTCTAATGTTGGATTTGCTCGTATTTGAGTGTTGTTCGTCCTTTTGGACTTGTCCTTGAGGGGTCATTAGCCTGATTTTGTTGGTCATTCTTACTAGCTTGGTATCACGATACTCTGGTTAAATCTGTTCGCCAACGGGCTGGAACTGCTCGCCAGGGTATCTCTTGGTTCGTATGGTCCTTGTGTTAAAGTTGCTCACATGAGGATTTGTAGCTCGTCGAGCTGGAATAGCTCGCCCAGCTATTCCAGCTTAGTCTGGTTTAGTTCACTTAAACTTGTATTGAGTGTAATTACTATATGTAATTATGTTCGCTCAGATGGTCCTGCTCGCCTATCAACAGGGTGACTACTAGTATGGCTAGTATTTTGCATTCAAGTCAATGGCGCCGTTGCTGGGGAAGGCGATGTATGTCCATTTAGTAGGACTTGGAGATAGTTTAGTAATTAGTAGTGAGTACTTTTTCTTTTCTGCTTATTAGTATTCATTTAGCAATTGCATTTTGATATTTCTTTTGGTGTTTTAGGTATATGAAAACACGCTCGAAAGGAGAAACGAGTGAAGATAGAACAAAGCTAGACCCTGAGACAATCGCCAGAAAAAATAGAGTCTTCCATAGAAGGATGAACAGTGCTGGTGGTGAGAACGAAAACATGGATTTGGACAAGGAGTTGGATAGAGACGCATCAAAGTAAAATGAGATCGTGGAACAGGTTGAGGGAGTTGAAAGTAGTAATAAGCAAGTCCCCACAGGAGATAGTCAAAATCAAAACCCGGTTCCACAGAATACGAACAACTCTGCTCCTAACTAAAACCAGAGCCGTAACTCCAATAACCCTTTTAACAACCCTGTTTACCAGCATAACAACCATCCTTACCCTTACCCATACTCACCTTATCCTTACCCACTATACTACCCTCCACCTCCTACTTATAACCCACCTCCTATTCCATAAGTCCCTCTACCACTAGTTGACCCTCAGCACATTCTTCAGAACGCTGATCCTGGTTTGACAATCAGAGGAAGGTTTGAGGTCCAGCCTCAATGGTACTATGATGGTGTAGCTATGCCACTAGTGGAGGCCAACAACTTTTCTATCTCCCCAGGAATCCTGAAGATGCTGGTCGAGAATCAATTCAAAGGGGAGGTCGGAAAGGAAAATCCCACACTCACTTGAGGAATTTTCTGATGATAGCCTAAACTTTCAACCATAATGGCATGTCATAAGATGCCAAGAGGCTCAGGTTGTTCCAGTTCTCTCTAACTGGAATTGCGAAGGAGTGGTATGATAACACGCTCCCAAGGAGAGGTGTAACCACATGGGCCGAGCTCGAGCCTCTGTTCCTCGAGCGATTCTACCCTCCGTCTAGGACGATCAAAGTGGGGAAAAAGATCTCATCTTTCAAGCAGAAGCCAGGAGAGGAATTAAGTCAGGCTTGGGAGAGGTTCTCCAATATGCTCATTGAGTGCCCGCAACACGGGTACAACGAGAGTGACAACATGGCCTATTTTTACTGTGGAGCATGCAAGGCAGCTCAAGGCCACCTTGACGCATGTGCTAATGGAGCATTCCTAAACCGCGGTGTAGCTGAGTGCAAAAAGATAGTTGAGGATATAGTAAAGAATGCGGGCCAATGGAATGAGGACCAAGAATTTCAGAGGGCTTATCAAATGGAAGAAAATGAGGAAACTAGGAAGTTGTTGATGGCAATGATGGAGAAGATTAGCAACTTAGAGGTTGGGCAGAATCTGAGTGGAGGGAATACTGCAAAGAGTGAGAAAATGGATCAGCCAGGATACCAGCAAGAGGTGGCCAACTATATGGGAGACCCTAATTATAATCAGAATGACTATCAAGGTGGAAATTATCAGGGGCGACCTACTTATGGTCAACCGTTCATACCACCGGGTCCACAGCCTCCTCAAAATCAAAAGAGGAATACTCAGGGATATCAGGGAGCCCATCAGGCTACCCAGAATTAATGGAAGAAGAATGATAACTTGTCCTATAGTAACCCGAGAGAGGTTATAACTGTGCCTCCAAATGTCGACCCTAACTCCAAACTCCCAGGAGGAGAAGGAAGTACCTCAACAAATGAGATGTTGAGAGCTATACTCCAAAAGGTGAAGGAATCTTCAACCGTGAGGGTTTAGGGTAATATTACCAAGTCTTTAGTAGTATTACATTATTACCAATATATATTAATAATGTTACCAATAGTGATTGGTAGTAATACCAATTATTTTTTTCTAACATTACAAGTCTATTTTCAAATAAATCTTACCAATTAATTTTTTTATCATTCGAATTAGAGTTTACGGTGAGGGTTTACCTTGAGGGTTTAGAATAATATTACCAAGTCTTATTAGTATTACCAATAGTCATTGATAGTGTTAACAATAATGATTGGTAGTAATACCAATTTTTTTTCTAACATTACAAGTCTATTTTCAAATAATTCTTACAAATTACTTTTTTTACTATACGAATTAGAGTTTATGGTGAGGGTTTACCGTGAGGGTTTAGGATAATATTACCAAGTCTTTAGTAGTATTACCAATAGACATTAATAGTGTTACCAATAGTGATTGATAGTAATACTAATTATTTTTTTCTAACATTACAAGCCTATTTTCAATTAATTCTTAACAATTACCTTTTTAATCATTCAAATTAGCATTTACGTTGATGGTTTATCATGAGGGTTTAGGGTAATATTACCAAGTCTTTAGCAGTATTACCAATAGACATTGACAGTGTTACCAATAGTGAATGGTAGTAATACAAATTATTTTTCTAACATTACAAGTCTATTTTCAAATAATTCTTAACAATTAATTTTTTAATCATTCGAATTAGAATTTACGGCGAGGGTTTACCCTGGGGGTTTAGGATAATATTACCTAGTCTTTAGTAGTATTACCAATAGGCATTGATAGTGTTACCAATAGTGATTGATAGTAATACCAATTTTTTTTTCTAACATTACAAGTCTATTTTAAAATAAATTCTTACCAATTACTTTTTAATCAATCGAATTAGAGTTTACGGTAAGGGTTTACCATGAGGGTTTAGGGTTTAGAGTAATATTACCACGTCTTTAGTAGCATTACCAATAGGCATTGATAGTGTTACCAATAGTGATTAGTTGTAATACCAGTTTTTTTTCTAACATTACAAGTCTATTTTCAAATAATTCTTACCAATTACTTTTTTAATTATTCGAATTAGAGTTTACGGTGAGGGTTTACCGCGAGGGTGTAGGGTTTAGGTTAATATTACCAAGTCTTTAGTAATATTACCAATAGACATTGATAGTGTTACCAATAGTGGTTGATAGTAATTTTTTTTTAACATTACAATTCTATTTTAAATTAATTCTTATCAATTGCCTTTTAATCATTCAAATTAGCGTTTACGGTGAGGGTTTACCGTGAGGGTTTAGGGTAATATTACCAAGTCTTTAGTAGTATTACCAATAGACATTGATAGTGTTACCAATATTGATTGATAGTAATACCAATTGTTATTTTCTAACATTATAAGTCTATTTTCAAATAATGCTTACCAATTACTTTTTTTATTATTCAAATTATAGTTTACGGTGAGGGTTGACCATGAGGGTTTAGAGTTTAGGGCAATATTATCAAGTCTTTAATAAAAATTACCAATAAACATTGATAGTGTTACCAGTAGTGAATGGTAGTAATAAATTTATTTTTTCTAACATTACTAGTCTATTTTCAAATAATTCTTACCAATTACTTTTTTAATTATTCGAAGTAGAGTTTACAGTGAGGGTTTACCGTGAGGGTTTAGGGTAATATTACCAAGTCTTTAGTAGTATTACCAATAGACATTGATAGTGTTACCAATAGTGATTGATAGTAATACTAAATATTTTTTTCTAACATTACAAGTCTATTTTCAATTAATTCTTACCAATTACCTTTTTAATCATTCGAATTAGCTTTTACGGTGAGGGTTTACCGTGAGGGTTTAGGGTAATATTACCAAGTCTTTAGTAGTATTACCAATAGACATTGATAGTGTTACCAATAGTGATTGGTAGTAATACCAATTTATTTGTCGAACATTACAAGTCTATTTTCAATTAATACATAACAATTACCTTTTTAATCATTCGAATTAGCGTTTACAGTGAGAGTATACTGTGAGGGTTTAGGGTAATATTACCAAGTCTTTAGTAGTATTACTAATAGAAATTGATAGTGTTACCAATAGAATACCAATTATTTTTTTCTAACATTACAAGTCTATTTTTAAATATTTCTTACCAATTACTTTTTTAATTATTTGAATTAGAGTTTACGGTGAGGGTTAACCGTGATAGTTTAGGGTAATATTACCATGTCTTTAGTAATATTACCAATAGACATTGCTAGTATTACCAATAGTGATTGATAGTAATATTAATTATTATTTTTCTAACATTAGAAGTTTATTTTCAATTAATTCTTAACAATTACCTTTTTAATCATTCGAATTAGCGTTTACGGTGAGGGTTTAGGGTAATATTACCAAGTCTTTAGTAGTATTTCACTATTACCAATAGACATTGATAGTGTTACCATTAGTGATTGGTAGTAATACCAATTTTTTTTCTAACATTACAAGTCTATTTTCAAATAATTCTTACCAATTACTTTTTTAATCATTTGAATTAGAGTTTACGGTGAGGGTTTACCGTTAGGGTTTAGAATAATATTACCAAGTCTTTAGTAGTATTACCAATAGGCATTGATAGTGTTACCAATAGTGATTGGTAGTAATACCAATTATTTTTTTCTAACATTACAAGTTTATTTTAAAATAATTCTTACCAATTACTTTTTTTATTATACAAATTAGAGTTTGCGGTGCGGGTTTACAGTGGGGCTTTATGCGCGTAAAAGAGAGATTTTATTAGAAGAAAGAAGAAAAGGTGCTTGATTAGGCGTGAAATTATCATGATTTGTAGCTAAAAATGCCCTAGTTTTGGTTGATTTTGTTGAGTATTTAGAGTCAATTGAGTATTATTTCTACACATTGATGAATTTGTCTCTTTGATGCTCATAGGTGAAGCGAGGTTGAAAAATGAAGTTCGTAGGACTTTGAATCGACTCAAACGGATGCCCGGATGAGAAGATATAGAAGAAATACGATTGGTATTAGTGTGCGAGAGGAGAAGTATCAGTTGAAGAAGAAGGAGAGCCACTCGAGTGGAGTCACTCAAGCGCCACCGCTCGAGCATGTTGCTCGAGCACCAAAATTGTCCAGAGAACTTTTTCCATTCGAGCTACTCGAGCACCAACGCTCGAGCATGTTGCTCAAGCGTCCAAAACCAACAGAGAACTTCGACCACTCGAGCAACTCGAGCGCCACCGCTCGAGCATGTTGCTCGAACGCCCAAAACTTACAGAACGATTTGGCCACTCGACCAGCTCTAGCACGAGTGCTCGAGCCCCTGCTTCATTCGACCTACACAGCTCTAGCGCCCCCGCTCGAGCGGGTGCTGCTCGAGCACTTTCATGTTTTTGCTTCCAGATTCATTTTTTGGCCCATGAGTTTCTGATTCGGCCTGATGCTTATATATACTCGTTCCGAACACGTTTTTACACACCACTTGATACCACATCACTTTGAGAGTTAGTTTTTGGAGAGAGAAAGAGGAGAAGAGATGAGCAAGCTTAATTTTCACATGTAATCGAGGTTTACTTACGAATTCATAGTTCAGTTTTGATTTTTAGGTTCTTTCCTTTAGTTCTTTGTTCTTGAATACTTGAGACTTCATTTTATTAATTTAATTTCAGTTCTTAGCATTTATTTCTTTAAACCCTAGTTTATGTTTGATAACTTCTTAGTTAAAATCATTATGTTCATGTTCGTTACTTCTTCGATTGTTTTTGTTTCTGTAAAAATCATGTCTAGCTAAAACCCTTGCATGCTTGGGGTAGGATGAACTCGTAGAAGTAGGATGTGGGTACGTAATTCGGGTAATTCGTGACGTTTAGTTTTAATTCTCTTAATTAATGAATTCTTTAAATCAATCTTAACTTTACCTTTGAATTTGGTTCGAAAAGTGTTTGAGAGAGGATGACCTTATCACTATTTAACAACTAGTAGACTTAATGAGAGGGTTTAGAAAGGGTTAATTAATCTACCGGTTTATCTAGGGAGGACGACCGCATCACCTTAGTTTAAATTAGGGTCTCGTTAATTAAGCACGATCTATTAACTTGTTAGTGGATTAGTGAAGTCGATTGTTAGGATAAAGTATTAGGATTTTAATTCTTGAGCTTTCATCTTATAATCTTTTACTTAGGTTATTTCTTGCACGTCACGATTATCTTGATTATGTACCTGCTCCGTTAGTATACGTAGGAATTTCTATCCTGATCATCATCATCTCATATTTGAAAACACACGTCTACGTTCTTAGTTTAATTTTCCTTTTTGCATTCGTAGAGTAATTTAGTTTAGATTATAATTTCTTTTAAAAAAACCCAAAAACATACACTCGTATTAATTACGACGCGTAGATCTTCAGGGATCTGTTCGAATACATCCCTTCCCTTGGGTACGATATACTTGGTCGCTATACTTGCTTATACTATAGTGAACCTGTACGCTTGCGGGGAAACTACTAGTAGAAAGTTAGTATTTTAGGTTAAAGTTAATGGCGCCGTTTCCGGGGATGTCGTTGTATGTCTTTTGAATAGGACTTGTAGATAGCTTAGTAGTTAGTAATGAGTGCTTTATTTTTCTATTTTATTCTTACGTGTTCGGCAGTTGCATTTTTATTCTTCTGTTAGTATTTCAGGTTTATGAAAACACGCTCGCAAGGTGATACGAGTGAAGAGAAACTACAGCTAGATCCTGAGACAATAGCAAGAAGAAACCGAGCCTTTTTAAGAAGGATGAATGTTGCCGGAGGAGAGAACGAGAACATGGACATCAGTAATGAGTTGGATGATGTTGCAGCTGAGTTCAATCAGGCAGTGGAACGGGTTGAGGGCACTGGAGGGAATGGTAGTCAGAATCAAGTTCCGTTAGGGGAAAGCCAGAGCCAAAACCCGGGTACACAGAACATAAACAATCCAGCTCATAACCTTGTCCAACATCCTCAGAACAACCCTGCATATCCACAGAACAACTTCCCACAAAACAACTTACCTTACCCTTACCCTTACCCACCATACCCGTACCCTCCACCTCCTGTTTACAACCAACCACCAGTTTATCAACCACCACCAGGCCAACAAGTACCCGTACCACCTGTTATTCCTCAGAATGCCGCTCAGAACATGGCTATTCGAGGAAGGTTTGTGGCACAACCGCAACGGTACTATGATGGAGTGGCATTGCCCCCTGTAGAGGCAAACAACTTCTCAATCTCCCCTGGAATTCTAAAGCTGCTTACCGAAAATTAATTTAAGGGGGAGGTTGGGAAGGAGAATCCTCATACTCATCTGAGGAGTTTTCTTATGATAGCATCCACGTTCAATTATAAGGGCATGTCTAAAGATGCCAAGAAGCTCAGGTTGTTCCCATTCTCTTTAACGAGTATAGCAAAGGAGTGGTACGATAACACGCTCCCACGGGGAGGTGTAACCACATGGGCCGAGCGAGCGTTTGTTCCTTGAGCGATTCTACCCTCTATCTAGAACCATTATAGCAAGGATAGAGATATCTTCTTTCCGCCAGAAGCCAGGAGAGGACTTACGTCAGGCGTGGGAGAGATACTCTAACATGTTAATTGAGTGCCCGCAGCACGGGTACAATGAGGGGTATATCATGGCGTTCTTCTACAGTGGCGCCAGCAAGGCTGGTCAAGCCCATCTTGATGCATGTGCTAGTGGAGCATTTCTGAATCATGGTACATCTAGATGCAGAGAGATCGTAGATAATATTGTTATGAATACCGGGCAATGGAACGAGGATCCAGAATTTCAGAAAGGTTGTAAGTTGGAGTAGAATGAGGGAACGAGGAAACTGTTGATGGCGATGATGGAGAAGATAAGTAACCTCGTGATGGGGCAGAATCTGGTTGGAGGGAATGTAGCAGTAAGCGAGAAAGTGGACCCACCCATGAGTCAGCAAGAGGAGGCCAACTATATGGGAAGGCCTAACTATCCACAAGACGGGTATCCATAAGGTGGCAATCAATTTGGAGGGCCTTCTTATGGCCAACCATTTGTACCTCCTGGTCCACAACCTCCTCAAAATCAGTGGAGGAATACCCAAGGGTATCAAGGAGGCCAGCAGCCTCCTCAGAATACATGGAGGAAGAACGAGAATTTTCATATGCTAATCCGAAGGCCGGAATTATAGTTCCTCCAGGTGTTGATCCAAGTTCAAAACCCCAGGGTGGAGAAGGCAGCTCCTCAACTGAGGAGATCTTGAGAGCTATCCTTCAGAAAGTAGAGGAGGGAAGCAAAAGATTGTCCTCATTGAAGTACGATGTGAAGGAATTGCATAAGAAAGGTGATCAGTGTGATCAAGAACTCCAAAGAAGGGACATTGATCTAAATCGAGCTCAACAAGAGAACAACTGTAGGTTCACTTCTATTGAGTACCAAATCGGTCAAATTGCAAAGTCTCAGACAAGAGAGCCGGGCAACTATCCCTCAAAGCCCGAGGGAAACCCAAAGGAGTATTGCAAGGCTATTGAGTTAAGAAGTGGGACCAAATATGATGGTCCCCAGATGCCTGCTGATTCTGAGACGCCCCAAGAAGAGGTTGAGATAGAAGAAAAAGAGCCTGAGGCAGATAGAGATGAGATTGAGGAGAGGGGAGTTGGGAAAGGGGTTGAGGGTGAAGGCACTCAGAAGAGTAAAGATATGGATGAGACCTAGAAGGAAAAGACCTTGAGGAAGGCATTGAAGAGATTGAGAGAGCTCCAAAGTCGAAGAAGGCAAAGGAAGCAATGAAGAATGTGAAAGAAACTGAGAGAGATGAATGGGGGGTACCCAACTCTGTCCCATATCCACAACGGTTTATGAAAAAGAAATTAGATGAAAAGCTTGCAAATTTCCTTGATGTTTTTAAAAAGTTACATATTAACATTCTTTTTTATGATGCTTTGGAACAGATGCCTAACTACGCCAAGTTCCTGATGGACTTGAAGCGAAGAGACGGAGAGTGGATGGACCCGACGAGGTGAGTGCTATGGTGCACAAGGCGCTTTCACCCAAGTTGAAGGATCCCGACAGTTTTACCATCTTATGTGATATAGGGAACGAGATCAAGAAAGGAGCTTTGTGTGATCTCGGGGTGAGCATTAATTTGATGCATCTTTTGTTGTTCAAGAAGTTGGAAGGGGGTGAGCTTCAACCCACGATGATGACACTCCAGCTTGCTCATTTCTAGTGACGGTGGAGAATCACGTTTTTCCAGCCGACTTTGTGGTACTCGATATGGAGGAGGATGAGCATGTGCCACTAATTTTAGGGAGGCCATTTCTAGCTACAACCGGGATGGTACTTGATGTAGCGAATGGATAGATTACGGTCAAAGTTGATGATCAAGAAGTGAAGATACCTATTTATGAAGCTATGAAATACCCCATGGGAGATGAGAGTTGCCACTTCATTGACATCATGGACACTTTTGTTGAAGACACACTTCTCTACCCTTGCTCTTTCTATGTTCATCAGTTGGATTATCCTATTCTTGACGATCTATCTTATGATTCTTATGATCTTGATTATTTTGACAGCTTGAAAGACAATGAAGATATCAAGTTCTTGGAGATGAAGAAAGTAGACGATGAGGACAACTTGGAAGCTGAGGAGACGACTTTCGAGAAGATGTTCGATAAGGCGCCACCATTGGAGCTGAAACCACTCCCGAACCACCTCAAGTACGCCTACTTGGATGAGACCGATAAGTATCCGGTAATTGTATCTGTCATTTTATCTGATGATCAGCTTGAGAGACTTTTAGTAGTGCTTCGTAAGCACAAATCTGCTATAGGATGGTCGATCGTGGATATTAAGGGAATTAGTCCTTCCATTTGCATGCATAGGATTAGATTAAAAGAGGGTAGAAAAGCTGTAGTGCAAAACCAACGTAGTGTTAATCCGGTAATTCAAGAGGTGATACATAAGGAGGTTTTAAAGTTGTTAGATAGTAACATGATCTTTTCAATTTCTGATAGTCTATGGGTGAGTCTGTTACACGTAGTCGCTAAGAAGGGGGGTACCACGGTGATTAAGATTGAGTCTAATGAATTGGTAGCCACTAGATTAGTGATGGGATGGCGTGTGTGTGTTGATTATAGGGAGATGAACAAGGCAGCGTGTAAGGATCACTTTTCTCTACCGTTCCTTGATCAGATGATTGATAGATTAGGTGGTTTTGAGTATTATTGTTTCTTAGATGGGTATTCTGGGTATAATCAGATCATGATAGCCCCCGGGGATCAAGAGAAAACCACCTTCACCTGCTATTATGGGACTTTTGCTTTTAGGAGAACGCCATTTGGGTTGTGTAATGCACCCGCCACCTTTCAAAGGTGTATGATGGCTATTTTTCATGGTTTGATTGAAAAGATTTTGGAGGTTTTCATGGATGACTTCTCCGTCTACGGGGAGTCGTTTGATAAATATCTAATCAATCTTGAAGTTATGTTGAGCAGGTGTGAAGAGACGGACTTGGTGCTTAATTGGGAGAAGTGTCACTTCATGGTGAGAGAGGGTATTGTTCTTGGACATCATGTGTCCTCGAAAGGTATCCAAGTTGACAAGGCAAAAGTGATTGCTATTGAGAAGCATCCACCACCTTCGACCGAGAAGGGGATTCGGTCATTTTTAGGACATGCGGGATTCTATAGACGTTTCATAAAATACTTTTCACAAATTGCTAAACCCCTTTGAGTTTACTAATGAGTGTTTAGTGGCTTTTAAAAGGTTGAAAGAAGCATTGGTGAATGCCCCGATACTTGTGACCTCGGATTGGTCTAGCCCGTTTGTGCTGATGTGTGATGCTAGTGACTTTGCGATGGGGGTTGCTTTGGGGCAGATTCGTGAGAAGCATTTTCACGCTATATACTATGCCTCAAAGATTCTGAATTCTGCTCAAATGAATTACACGACGACTGAAAAGGAGCTGTTAGCGGTCGTGTATGCCTTTGATAAATTTCCCCCTACCTAGTAGGGATGAAAACAATAGTATATACGGACCACGCAGCGATTCGGTACCTTATGAGTAAGAAAGGTGCCAAGTTCCATCTCATTCGTTGGATATTATTACTTCAGGAATTCGATGTTGAGATTCGAGACAAGAAGGGATGCGAGAATGTGATAGCCGATCACCTTTCGAGATTGGAGCTTACAAAGGAAAACACGGTGGAAGATCAAGAGGTGAACAATGAATTTCCGGACGAGAAACTATTTGGTTTAGAAGATATTCCGGTATATTAAGTCGAAGGGAAAGCACTGTGGTTTGCTGATTATGCTAATTATTTAGCAAGTGGAGAGTTACCGGCGGAGATGGACTCGGTGCACCGGAAAGCATTTTTGAAGAAAGTTCGGGAATTTATTTGGGACGATCCATACTTGTTCAAAAGAGGGATTGATCATGTGTTGAGAAGGTGTGTGCCAGAGGAGGAGTGGAGTGATATCATAAGGCATTGTCACGCCTTGCCATATGGAGGACATTTGGGTGGAGAGAAGACCGGAAGGAATGTGCTTCAATCTGGTTTTTATTGGCCAACTCTCTTGAAAGATTGCATGGAATGGGTTAAGAGGTGTGATAAGTGCCAACGATTTGGCTCTATTACTAAGAGGGACGAGATGTCGCTGCACGTATTCATGGAAGTCGAGGTATTCGATGTATGGGGGATTGATTTCATGGGTCCATTTCCTCCTAGCAACGAATTCTTGTACATTCTCGTGTGCGTCGATTACGTCTCGAAATGGATTGAAGTTATCCCGACAAGAGTGAATGATTCCCGAGTTGTGATTGAGTTCTTGAGGAAGAACATTTTTGCGAGATATGGAGTCCCAAGAGCTTTGATTAGTGATGGAGGGAGTCACTTTGTGAACAAGTGGATGGAGAAGTTGCTGTCAAAATATGAGGTAAGTCATCGAGTCTCTACTGCTTATCATCCTCAATCTAACTGTCTTGCAGAGGTATCGAATCGTCAAATCAAGGAGATCCTTGAAAAGACAGTGAGCATTAGTAGGAAGGATTGGGCAATGAAGCTTGATGATGCACTTGGGGCGTATAGGACAGCCTTCAAAACTCCTCTTGGTATGTCTCCTTACCAATTAGTTTTTGGAAAGGCATGTCACTTGCCCGTGGAGTTGGAGTCATATTGAGAGATCAAAAAGCTGAATTTTGATAGTGCCTTGGTTGGTGAGAAGAGATTACTCCAATTGCATGAGTTGGAGGAGTTTCGAGATAGTGCCTATGAGAATGCCCGAATTTTCAAGGAGAAGACTAAGAAGTGGCATGATGCTCGATTGAGGAAAAAAGAGTTTAAAGTGGGTGATCAAGTCCTCGTATTCAATTCGAGGATGAAGTTGTTTGGTGGAAAGCTCAAGTCCAAGTGGAACGGGCCGTATGTTGTGAGGGAAGTTCATAAGAGTGGATTCCTTGAAGTCGAGAAGGAGGATGGACAAAGATTCATGGTGAACGGACATCAAGTAAAGAAATTCTTCAACTTCTCTTATGAGAATAAGGGAGGTATTTTAGATTCTCAAGTCCCGTGAGCTCCTTCGAGCTCGGTCCGGCATTAGGACCTTAAAACTAGTGCTAAATGGAAGGCAACCCATTTTTACTTATTTTTATGTGTTTTTTGAGTTTTATCGTGTGTGAATCGTATGTTAACCTCGTTGTTGAGATTTTTTTTGGTGTAGGCTTGGTTCGTGGTGCTTGATTTGAGTAAGTGAGCTTAAGGTGAAGTAATTCATGACTATATTGAGACATTGAGTATTGGAGCATTCGATTGATGGAGTTTGAGGTAAACACAACCCCAAACATAGACCTCTTTGCGAAGTCGAAGTTTGGGGGGTGATGTTTTTTTTTCGTTCATTACTTTGCATTGATAGTGATTTATGTTCATGAGAATTTAGTGTACTTACTCATTCGTACTCATTCTTTTCAAACTTTATTATTGCGTAGCAAGAACAAAGTTTTGGGGGGGTGTATTCGTACTTCGAGTTCGTACACGAAATTCTAATGAAAAATTGGTCTTGATGGATGGGGAGCTACTGCATCAGATACAAGAAAGATGATCTCTTTCCGCTGCCGAACGAGAAGCTCGTGACTCTGAAAGGAAAGAAGAAACAGAACATCAGAATGAATGGAGAGCAGTACCTTGCTATAGGTGCTAAGTACACGACGGAAGTGGATAGCCGAGGACTCCGGGAGACAGGCCCGTGAAGAGGAACAGAGGAGAAGGCACAAGTGGTGCCGGTTCGAGCAGAGTGGGAGACTTGCAAGAAGAGGAGGAGCAAGAGTATGAAGGAGGACATGATGAGGGAGCAGCGGCGGGTGAGGAACCGCAAGAGATGAGGTAGAGTCACCAGGAGTGCAGTCGCCCGGGCCGTGGTACCCTATGTATGCCGATTGGACAGAGATGGGAAACCAGATTCAGACACTCCAGACGGATATGACGTACATGCGAGAGGCGCAAGAGAGGATGGACACTAGATTGGCTCGGATGGAGGACCAGTTTTCTGACATGCACCGATAGATGGAGTCACTCTTCGTGTCTCATTTGGGAGCCGATCATCCTCACTACCGCCCTCCACCACCTTCTCCTGATCATTGATGATGGGGATTTCCCCCGCTTTCCTTACTCTTGCATTTTTCGTTTCCGTTTTTTTATTGTTTTTCTATTTTTCCTTGATGATGTGTGGTGAGCTGATTGTTTGAATGTTTGGTTGATTTATGGGATTGTATTGGAAGCATTTTAAAACTGTTGGGGTACGATTTGTTATGGATTGATGTGATGATTGATTTATTTACGCTTTTTAACTCTTATCACTTACTTATTGATGATTCTTGAGTATGACTTGAAGAGTAGAGTTAAGTTGTAAGGGTGAGTTAGGAATTTTATTGTGTGAGTGTATGAGTTAGAGTAGATTTGAGAGTGAACTCGTATGCTTGCGAATTTTCCTTTTGAGTACTTGTGTGATGAGAGTGAGAATTCACTAGGACTAGCATGGATGTGAAAGTCGTGAGTTTTGAGCCTTTTGAGATTAAGATACTTGAATTGATCTCTTCGATTGTGAGTGAGTCGTCACCTTAGAGGATGCTAGAACTTGTGTGTGCTCTTGCTTCTTGATTGTGTCTAGTTTGATATGCCGAATGTGATCTTAGGCCATCTTTGTTTTGATTGAGTCACTTAGCCAAAAAATTTCCTTACCATTGATAGTTGTCCCTTGATAGCCAGTTTGAGCCTTAAGTCTATTTCATTTGCTTGCACATTTAAACACTATTCCAAGTTCCTAAGCCTTTTTATCCCAATTTGAGTGGAGAATAGGAAAAATGTGAATGTGAAGGGATCGATTTGAGTTGAAAAATGAGAGTTGTGATTGCTTGAGTGATTATGAGAAGAAGGTGTGATGAATAATATGAGTTGTGGGAAAGAAAAAAAAATTGAGAATGAGCAAAAGAAAAAAATGAGCTCATGTGAATTGTGTGAAAAAAAAAATGAAGTGATTGAAAAAAAATGAAATGAGTTAGAAAGAAAAAAATTGAAGTGTTGAGAGTATAGGAAGTGAAAGTGTGTTGATTGAAAATGTTTGAAGTATTATGTTCCTAATCTCGAAGTACTAAAGTTTGAGTTTCTATTCTCCATTCACTTAAGTCACTTATCCATATTGTTATCCCACCTGTCCAAAGAGCCTACATTACAACCTTGAGAAAGTCCTTTTTTATTCAACATTAATTTCTAGAGTATGGTCGGAGTTGAGAGTGCTTACAAGCCTATGGCTGTCGATATGCGTGATTGATTGATTGAGAGAGTCCCTTTTTATTGATATACACTTGTGAGGGAGTGAAACACATCGTTGAGTGCACATCCATGTTTGATCTTGGTGTTTCTTGTTGTTATTGCATGAGTATGATGAGGGGGGGTGAGTTAGTATACGTGTGATTGATCTTTAAAGCTCGATTTCATTTACTTGCATGATTTGATTCATGACTCATTCCTAACAATTTCACTTGACTTATTATTTCATTGCTTGAGGACAAGCAATATGGTAAGTTCGGGCGGGTTGATTAGGCGTGAAATTGTTATGATTCATAGCTAAAAATGTCCTAGTTTTGGTTGATTTTGTTGAGTATTTAGAGTCAATTGAGTATTAATTCTACACAATGATGAATTTATCTCTTTGATGCCCATAGGTGAAGCGAGGGTGAAAAATGGAGTTCGTAGGACTTTGAATCGACTCAAACGGATGCCCGGATGAGAAGATATCGAAGAAATACGATTGATATTAGTGCGCGAGAGGAAAAGTATCAGTTGAAGAAGGAGAGCCACTCGAGTGGAGTCACTCGAGCGCCACCGCTCGAGCATGTTGCTCGAGCACCAAAATTATCCAGAGAACTTTTGTCATTCGAGCTACTCGAGCACCATGCTCGAGCGTCCAAAACTAACAGAGAACTTCGACCACTCGAGCAACTCGAGCGCCACCACTCGAGCATGTTGATCGAGCGCCCGAAACTTACAGAACGATTTGGACACTCGACCAGCTCGAGCACGAGCGCTCGAGCCCCTGCTTCATTCGACCTACACAGCTCGAGCGCCCCCGCTCGAGCACTTTCATGTTTTTGCTTCCGGATTCGTTTTTTGGCCTATGAGTTTCCGATTCGGCTCGATGCTTATATATACTCGTTCCAAACACGTTTTTACACACCACTTGATACCACATCACTTTGAGAGTTAGTTTTTGGAGAGAGAAAGAGAAGAAGAGACGAGCAAGCTTAATTTTCACGTGTAATCGAGGTGTACTTACGGATTTATAGTTCGATATTGATTTTTAGGTTCTTTTCTTTAGTTCTTTGTTCTTGAATACTTGAGACTTCGTTTTATTAATTTAATTTAAGTTCTTAGCATTTATTTCTTTAAACCCTAGTTTATGTTTGATAACTTCTTAGTTAAAATCATTATGTTCATGTTCGTTACTTCTTCGATTGTTTTTGTTAGGATAAAGTATTAGGGTTTTAATTCTTGAGCTTTCATCTTACAGTCTTTTACTTAGGTTATTTCTTGCACGTCACGGTTATCTTGATTATGTACCTGCTCTGTTAGTATACGTAGGAATTCCTATCCTGAGCATCATCATCTCATATTTGAAAACACACGTCTACGTTCTTAGTTTAATTTTCCTTTTTGCATTCATAAAGTAATTTACTTTATATTATAGTTTCTTTTAAAAAAACCCAAAAACATACATTCATATTAATTACGACGCATAGATCTTCAGGGATCTGTTCGCATACATCCCTTCCCTTGGGTACGATATACTTGGTCGCTATACTTGCTTATACTACAGTGAACCCATACGCTTGCGGGGAAACTACTAGTAGAAAGTTAGTCTTTTCGGTTAAAGTCAGTGCTCCACAACCCGGAGCAAGCGATGAAACGTAAGAAATGGATGGGCCGCATTAAAAACCTCACCGTAAAGCTCCCTTGAGGACAAACTGGTGCAGGTGAAAAAGCGTTACCAACCACTCATTTCTTCCAATCGCTATAGGAAAGCTAACCCAGAATACAAGGCAGGGAAGGTTCCCTCCCCCAGTTAACAGACTGCAAAGGTGGACCCTCAACCAAGCTCTCAGGCGCCAAAGGGACTGAATAGAGACTGGTTGAAAATTACAAAAAAAACAGTGTCTAGCGTACAAGGCCAAAAAACCACTAACGTGAATACATCTCATGCAAATTGGAAAATAAAAAAGAAATAATACAAGAGGGCGGCTTCCGCTCCCATGTAGTCGTCTGCTTGAGCTTCGAGAGGTAGTCCGCCACCCTATTTCCCTCTCTCCATGTATGTGAATAACAGACGTCCATATCGTGGAGAATCCGCATGGTAATGCTCCAAAGGCCACGTAACTTCCAGGGCACAATAGGCAGCTTTTTCTTCATTGTATGAATAGCCTGGATCGAATCCGACTTAACCCATAGTTTTCTCCATCCTTTCACATAGGCGAAACGAATGGCCAGCAAAATTGCCGCGACCTCCTCCTCTAGAGGATATCCCTAGTCGTACTTCAAACAGTAACCAACCTCAAAGAAACCCATAGAATTCCTAAAAATAGTACTAACAAACATCGAATTAGGGGATGAAGGAACACTACCGTTTGTGTTAACCTTATACCAATCGGCCGGGGGAGGCCACCATCGAAAGAGATAATGCTGCCGCTGCACCGCACAACGGGAAGCTATACCCAAGGAATAAAGAATCACCGCATCAGTAGAGGAGCCATTAGAGAGACGCCTGTTGAGTATCAAAGACTCACGGATGGCTGTGAGAACCAGCAAGAGACAAGGCCGAACCGAGGGATGCACCTCCTCAAATACCACTTTATTCCTCATCCACCAAATCGCCCAAACACATGTAACAACGACAACCCTAAAAAATTCATGAATTTGGTCTCTAAACCGAAAATCGGCCACCTGAGCAAAGAAATCAAGAAAACTAGAAGTCGGGTGAAAAGCAATATGGAACATGTTAGCCAACTTAGCAAATAAAGCAGAAGTGAAGGAACATGATAAAAGGATATGCTCCTGGGTCTCTTCCTGTGCCTAACAAAGGGGGCAAATAGAATGGCCATGAACACCGAACTTGGCATGCCAATCCAACGTAGGAAGCTTATTCCAAAGTGCCCTCCATATAACAGTAGATCGATAAGGTGGTATGAAAGGCGACCAAATCCAGGCAGCCCAATTAACGGCTGGAAAAGGCTGACGAATCTCATCATATAACAATCTCGAGGTAAGTTCACCGAAAACCATCTTCGACCAAATCACTCTATTATTCTCATTTGGCATTTCAATCTTAAGGATATCACGGATAATGTCCGTGTAAGCAAGCACGAAGGATAGCTCAAAATGCCAACAATATGCTAAATAATAATCTCCCACAATCGTACTGAGGTAGGCCACGTGCAATGTCATCCGGCACCCCAATCTTCTCCACAATAGTGTAACCAAGCCAATTATCCTTCCAAAAGCTAACTTTCGATTTAGAACTCACCAACCATCTAGTTGAATCTGTTATAGTCGCAAAGTTGCGCCGAACACCTGGCCAAATGGAGGATTTTCGTTTGAAGTTGTGTGGCTCTCCAGACTTGGTAAAGAATCTGTCGTACAAGTGTATGAAGTCAGGAGTTGGGCGAGAGAATATATCCCAGGCGCTTTGCCGTGTAAGACTCATTGGCAATACGGATGGAGCGAATACCAAGACCTCCTTCCTCTTTAGGAGAGCAGCAACGTGCCCAGCACACCGAGCAAGAGGAATGGCTCTTGTGAATATCCCCAGTACAAACAAAGTTCCGCATAGCACGATCAATGGTGTTGAGCAAAGGGATCGGCCACTTATACACCATCATCGTGTGCACAAGAGAGGAAGAGATGACCGAGTTAACGAGGTAAACATGGCTAGCAAAGGAAAGAGTACTGCCTTTCCATCTCAAAAACTTGGCTAAAATAGAATCCGTAGTAGATGCGAGGTGAGCAGCTCTAGGAATTCCCATGAAAATCGGCACTTCGAGATAAGCAAAAGGGAGAACCCTCAGAAATACCAGTAACCTGAAGCGTGTGTGATTTGATATGAGCTCTAGCCGGAGGGCCAAAGAAAACCCTCGACTTAGCCGGGTTATAGTGCTGACCCGAAAGAGCCCCATAATCCTCCAGAAGTTTTTTAAGAACATCAATATCTTTCACCAAGGTTCTCACAAAAATCATGATATCGTCCGCACAGAATAAATAATGCGGAAAACCTTTGATGGGAGCAAGCTAAGCCGTGGCACCATACCACTGAAGCCAACAGCCGAGTGCCTCTTCCGTAATGCAAAAGAGTAAGGGAGAAAGAGGGTCCCCTTGGCGGACCCCACTTGAGCAACCAAAGAATCTGTGAGCCTCTCCGTTCACAAGAATAGAAAGCCGGGCGGAACGAACGATAATATCGATTGTGTGCCGGAATCTAGGGCTAAAGCCTATGTACGTAATAACCTCCATGAGAAAATTCCAATCCACCGTGTCGAAAGCTTTAGAGATATCAATCTTGAAGGCCATGAAATCATTAACTCTCCGGATCCCGATTTAATTAATGGCCTTCGAAGCCAAGGTGATGCAAGTATGGATCCGCTTCCCGGGAACGAAGCCGTATTGAGACTCCGAGAGGTTCAAGGAGAGGAATGACCCGAACCTCGAAGCCAAAATTTTAGTGAAGATCTTGAAAAAATAGTTACCCATGACGATTGGGCGAAAATCCTGAATTTTATTTGCCCCAAGAGTTTTTGGAATCAAAGTAACCAAGTTGTGGTTGAGTCCATCTGGATTATAAACATTCCTGAAGAAGTAAACAACAGCTTCCCCAACATCCTCGTGGACAATACTCCAGCAACCTTGATAGAAAGACCCCGGAAATCCATCCGGCCCCGGGGAGCTACTTGCGTCCATCCCAAAGCCGCCTCCCTAATCTCCTCTGTGGAAGGAACGACCATGAGGGCATTGTCGTTTTCCAAGGAAACCGGCACAAAGAGAGGTTGGTGGAGCACGGAAAGATCCCGTGCCGCCTGTGGCGGTGAAGAGGGTCTCATAGTAGTGTGTTATATGGGAGCTTATTTGGTGAAGATTAGTAGAGGGGATCCCGTCAATGATAAGTTCTTTAATACCGGCATGCGTGGCTTTGGACTTGTGAGCTATTTGGAAGAACTTGGAATTTATGTCGCCATCCTTCAACCATTGAAGCCTGTTACATTGAACGTAAAATTCCTGGCAACGAGCAAGTAGCGAAATTAACTCAACTTGATAAGCATCTTCCTCTTCAAAACAGTCAGGTGTATCACCATGTTTGTGGATCTCCTGCTAGATACGGCTTAGATTGTTAGTGGCAAGATCAATTTCCTGGAATATGTTGCGGAAAACCCTCTTGTTCCAAATCGAAAAGCAAAGTTGCAGGCGCTTAAACTTCAATATAACCCGACGGATAGGATCAGTCGGATGTACACTGCGATCCCAGGACTCCCTAACCACATTCAAGAAGTCCGGGTGTTGGGCCCACATCTCATGGTAATGGAATCTGGGCTTGCTGATGGGAGCGGCAACGGCGAGATGAAGGAGGAGCGGGTGATGAACCAAAGAGTGTCTGCGAAGGATCTCCAAAGTAGAACTATTCCATTGATTAAGGAAACTTTGGGTGGCAAGAGCCCTATCAAGCCGTGCCGCCAGGAACCCCCGGGCAGCTTACCTGGTCGACCACGTGAACACATGGTCCGGAGTTTCGAGTTCAACCAAGTTGCCATCATTAATAAATTTGGAGAACTCCCTGGAAGCAATGGAACGTATCTTCATATTTGTGGTGCGTTCATGCAGGCCCAACACCACATTAAAGTCACCCATAATACACATTTCCATAGAGGCAAAAGACAACAAATCAACCCACAATGATCGTCGTTGAATATAGTTCTTTTTCGCATGAACAAAGATAAAGATAGAAGTCAAGTGATGGAATGTTATCACCATGTGCTGCTCTAAAGAGGATAGGATATGAGCCTGTTGCAGCAAATCTTGTCTCCCAAGACCAGATATTGGGCCGACCCTTAACACGAGAGTTGCAACCTAAGAGATGTAAGCTAACCAATAGACATTGATAGTGTTACCAATAGTGATTGATAATAATACTAATTAATTTTTTCTAACATTACAAGTCCATTTTCAATTAATTCTTAACAAGTACCTTTTTAATTATTTGAATTAGCGTTTACGGTGAGGGTTTACCGTGAGAGTTTAGGGTAATATTACCAAGTCTTTAGTAGTATTACCAATAGACATTGATAGTGTTACCAATAGTGATTGGTAGTAATACCAATTTATTTTTCTAACATTACAAGTCTATTTTTAAATAATTCTTACCAATTACTTTTTTTTAATTATTCGAATTAGAGTTTACGGTGAGGGTTGACCGTGAGGGTTTAGGGTAATATTATCAAGTCTTTAGTAATATTACCAATAGACATTGATAGTATTACCAATAGTGGTTGATAGTAATACTAATTTTTTTTTTCTAACATTACAAATCTATTTTAAATTAATACATAATAATTACTTTTTTAATCATTCGAATTAGCATTTACAGTGAGGGTTTACCGTGAGGGTTTAGGGTAATATTACCAAGTGTTTAGTAGTATTACCAATAGAAATAGATAGTGTTACCAATAGTCATTGGTAGTAATACCAATTATTTTTTCTAACATTACAAGTCTATTTTTAAATAATTCTTATCAATTACTTTTTTAATTATTCGAATTAGAGTTTACGGTGAGGGTTGACCGTGAGAGCTTAGGGTAATATTACCAAGTCTTTAATAATATTAGCAATAGACATTGATAGTGTTACCAATAGTGATTGATAGTAATATTAATTTTTTTTTATAACATTACAAGTCTATTTTCAATTAATTATTATCAATTACATTTTTAATCATTCGAATTAACATTTACGGTGAGGGTTTACCGTGAGGGTTTAGGGAAATATTACCAAGTCTTTAGTAGTATGATAGTGTTACCAGTAGTGATTGGTAGTAATACCAATTTTTTTTCTAACATTACAAGTCTATTTTCAAATAATTCTTACCAATTACTTTTTACCATTCGAATTAGAGTTTACGATGAGGGTTTACCGTGAAGGTTTAGAATAATATTACAAAGTATTTAGTAGTATTACCAATAGGCATTGATAGTGTACCAATAGGGATAGGTAGTAATACCAATTTTTTTTTCTAACATTACAAGTCTATTTTCAAATAATTCTTATCAGTTACTTTTTTTATTATACGAATTAGAGTTTGCGGAGAGGGTTTACAGTGGGGGTTTAGGGTTTAGTGTAATATTACCAAGTCTTTAGTAGAATTACATATAGACATTGATAGTGTTACCAATAGTGATTGATAGTAATACTAATTTTTGTTCTAACATTACAAGTCTATTTTAAATTAATTCTTAACAATTGTCTTTTTAATTATTCGAATTAGAGTTTACGGTGAGGTTTACCGTGTGGGTTTAGGGTAGTATTACTAAGTCTTTAGTAGTATTACCAATAGACATTAATAGTGTTACCAATAGTGATTGGTAGTAATACCAATTATTATTTCTATTATAAGTCTATTTTCAAATAATGCTTACCAATTACTTTTTTAATTATTCAAATTAGAGTTTACGGTGAGGGTTGGCCATGAGGGTTTAGAGTTTAGAATAATATTATTAAGTCTTTAATAAAAATTATCAATAGATATTGATAGTGTTACCTATAGTGAATGGTAGTAATACCAATTTTTTTCTAACATTACAAGTCTATTTTAAAATAATTCTTACCAATTACTTTTTTAATTATTCGAATTAGAGTTTACAGTGAGGGTTTACCGTGAGGGATTAGGGTAATATTACCAAGTCTTTATTAGTATTACCAATAGACATTGATAGTGTTACCTATAGTGATTAATAGTAATACTAATTATTTTTTTCTAACATTACAAGTCTATTTTCAATTTATTTTTACCAATTACCTTTTTAATCATTCGAATTAGCTTTTACGGTGAGGGTTTACCGTAATGGTTTAGGGTAATATTACCAATTCTATTGTAGTATTACCAATAGACATTGATAGTGTTACCAATAGTGATTGGTAGAAATACCAATTTATTTTTCTAAGATTACAAGTCTATTTTCAAATCATTCTTACCAGTTACTTTTTCTATTATACGAATTAGAGTTTTTGGTGAGGGTTTGCAGTGAGGGTTTAGGTAATATTACCAAGTCTTTAGTAGCATTACAAATACACATTGAAAGTGTTACCAATAGTGATTGATAATTATACTAATTATTTTTTTCTAACATTACAAGTCTATTTTCAATTAATTATTAACAATTACCTTTTTATTCATTCAAATTAGCATTTATGGTGAGGGTTTACCGTGAGGATTTAGGATAATATTACCAAGTCTTTAGTAGTAATACCAATAAATATTGATTGTGTTACCAATAGTGATTGGTAGTAATACCAATTTTTTTTCTAACATTACAAGTCTATTTTAAATAATTCTTACCAATTAATTTTTTCATCATTCGAATTAGATGATACGGTGAGGGTTTACCATGAGGGTTTAGAATAATATTACCAAGTCTTTAGTAGTATTACCAATAGGCATTGATAGTGTTACCAATAGTTATTGATAGTAATATCAATTATTTTTTTCTAACATTACAAGTCTATTTTAAATTAATTCTTACCAATTACTTTTAAATCATTCGAATTAGAGTTTATGGTGAGGGTTTACCGTGAGGGTTTAGGGTTTAGGGTAATATTACCAAGTCTTTAGTACGGTTGACCATGAGGGTTTAGGGTTTAAAGTAATATTATCAAGTCTATAGTAATATTACCAATAAACATTGAAGTGTTACCAATAGTGATTGATAGTAATACCAATTATTTTTTCAAACATTACAAGTCTATTTTCAAATCTTTCTTACCAATTACTTTTTTAATCATTCGAATTAGCGTTTACGGTGAGGGGTTTCACGTGAGGGTTTTGGGTAATATTACCAAGTCTTTAGTAATATTACCAATAGACTTTGATAGTGTTACCAATTGTGATTGGTAGTAATACCAATTTTTTTCTAACATTACAAGTCTATTTTAAATTAATTCTTACCAATTACTTTTTTAATCGTTCGAATTAGAATTTATGGTGAGGGTTTGCCCTGAGGTTTTAGAATAATATTACCAAGTCTTTAGTAGTTTTATCAATAGGCATTGGTACTGTTACCAATAGTGATTGATAGTAATACCAATTTTTTTTCTAACATTACAAGTCTATTTTAAAATAATTCTTACCTATAACTTTTCTAAACATTCGTATTAAAATTTACGGTGAGGGTTTACCCTCGGGGTTTGGGATATTATTACCAAGCCTTTAGTAGTATTACCAATAGGCATTGATAGTGTTACCAATAGTGATTGATAGTAAGACCTATTTTTTTTTCTTACATTACAAATCTATTTTAAAATAATTCTTACCAATTACTTTTTAATCATTCGAATTAGAGATTACGGTAAGGGTTTACCGTGAGGTTTTAGGGTTTAGGGTAGTATTACCAAATCTTTAGTAGTATTACCAATAGGTATTGATAGTGTTACCAATAGTGATTGGTAGTAATACCATTTTTTTTTCTAACACTACAAGTCTATTTTTGTTGGTCTCGAAACGAGTAAACAGGTGTATGGGAGGGGGGAATACACCTGAGGTTACATATTCAAACTTCTTAGAATTTATCAGGTTACTTAAGACAGTAACTCGTCAGTGGACTTTAAGTCCGCTGAGAATTACTTGTGAAAGCTTACTGAGATAATACCTCCACTGAAAGCTCAAGACTTTCAGTTGAACTACTATCTAATTAGCTTTCAGATGCGGATTAGTGATCCCTTTTGAAAACTCGTTTTACTTGATAAACTTTGAATGAATAACACACACTTAGGAAATAGCAGAATGTAAGTACACAAGATATAAAGTGGTTCGGATATGAATCTCCTACGTCTACTGTCCTGATTAAACAGGAGAATTCCTTTCACTTGGAATTCCTTGTGTTATAGTGCCAAGGTGCACTGATCAATTAATCCTCTCTTAGGATGATTGATCACTAGGATAATTCCAGGTCCTAGTTCCCAAAACAAACCAGCTTTCAGACTGATACAAACAATCAGCTTACTAACACCACTTAACACTAACTCTAAACCTAACAACTGAGTAGGGTTTTGAGTAGGGTTTTGGTTCCAACTAATGTGAGATAATCCTAACAGTTTAGCTCAAGGCTTAGGATGGATTATTTCTTTCTAAGGTTTGGATATAGATTTTCAGCTTGGTTACAGAAGGTTTGTTACGCTCTCTACAGATGTGAAACACTTGGGAAACAAAGTAATTTCGAGTGCTTCTAGATAGTTATGAGTGTATAGATAGCTTTGATATTGTGAGTTTTCCGTTCTTAGAAATTAGCACTCCCTCTTCTGTATTTATAGGCTTCCTTGAGAATCTTCCCGTTGGATTTTGAATCTTCTCAAGTAAGTCTTCTTGTATCTGATTGGTTCAAACGGCTCTATTTGAAGCTTTAAGTGTTGTCAAGAAACGGCTGAAAGACCATGCCTGTTCACCAACTTTCTGTAGAATGCTAGGGAAAGACTTTTGGTACTTGTCAGTCTGGAACAGGTCGGCTGTCAGTAGAGTACACCTACGTGTCATCTTCTCATTGGGCCGTTCAGTCTGCTTGCTCAGAATCCTGTCTTGCTTTAAGGTAGAACTCCTCTGAGAGAGCCTTTTTATTGTAAGCTTCACTAAAATTCATTTTACCTTATTCCAACCAGATTAACTAACAACTTTTAATGTGTTTAGCATTGAATGTGCTTTGTTAGTTCACATCAGTGGACCTTGGTCCTCTTCTGATGGTTTCAGTCTTAGTGAGAATGCACTTAGAAAACATTCTAGACTTAGACTAATTCTCAGATCACTTGTCTTCAGCGGACTTCGACTTCAGCGGACTTCATTCTTCAATACACTCTAGAAATTTATAACTGCACTCCAGTTCCTTAACATTTGAACTGATATAACTAAGTACTAACTCTACTGAACATTTTACTTACAAACGACTTTGGAGGAACCTTTTGGCATCTTAATCAAAACTTAAGTCTATACAATTTCCCAACAATTTTCCCCTTTTTGATTATGCCGAAACCTATATTATTACATATCTTCTTTCAGATGAGGTTCTTCAGATGACATAAATGTTTAAGGATTTTTGTAAGTAAAAGCATTCAAGTACATAAGCCTAAATGATAATGAGATATTATCTTGGGCAAAAACAGCAGTAGAGTTTCATTCCATGAAAAATATGATGAGTACATTTACATGAAGTCTGCTGTCAAAAGTTCAAAATCAACAAAACTGGGACTTATAAACAAATGCCTAGTACAAACACTAACTTTCTCAGATGGATTCAAACACAGGTTCAAGTCCATATTGCTTGAAGACTCGGATCTTCAATTCATTCTTCCTCTCCATGACTTCTTTTGAATGTCCTTTGAGACCCAACTGCTCACACAGGGACACCCATTCTTCTGTGATTCGATCTCTATCAACTACTCCAGTTGCATCTTGAGGAGGCCAGTATGTGATTGGCTCAGGAGCCTTCAAAGCAAGATCTGGAAATTTATCATTCCAGGCCTCATTGATCTCAGGGTAGAGTTTTGGGTATGCTTCAAACAACCATGAATTGAATACTTCTTGTGTATTATCCCTTCCCAATTCTCCACTGACATAAAAGGAATACACAAATTCCCTTTTTGCAGTTTCCCATGCATCATTGAGTTTCTTGGGCACCCACGCATCATGGTGAGGGAACTTGGCCTTTGAAGGAGCTACCTTATCTTTCTTCAGTTTGCAGCCCACCTTTGATAACTGTTCCTGAATTTCTTTGATGTAGTCTTATCAAAGGTGGTTAGCCTCTCCTTCTTCTTTCTTTCAGCCAACTCAGCAATGGTCTCCATTTTCCCAACAACCTTGTCTCTCCTGTCTTGCTGTTGAGCAGTTAGCTTTTGAGCTCTCTCATTCAAGCCTCCAACTTCTTTGATTAGCTCAGTGAGCTCTGTAACTCTAGTGGGGGCAGATTTGGGGGTTTCAGAAGGGATAGGTTCAGGGTTTAGGATAGGAAGTAGCTCAACTGACTCAGTTGAACCAGTTGACTTTGCAGTCAACCTTCCTGAGGTTCTGGTCTTCTTAGCCACCTCCGCTGAGAGAACGTCAGTTGCCTTCCTTTTTGTTGATTCCCCCTTTTTGGCAGCTCTCTCTTCCTTTTCCTTCAGATGGGCTTCTTTGAACTTTGACATGTCTTCTGAGGGAACCTCCTTTCCCTTCTTCGCATCAGCAATCTTCTGGGCCTCAGCATCTACTTTCTTTAAGGTACTCTTGATTTGTTGGCCTCTTTCGAATTCTGGGGTTTCAAGGATCAGCTGCATCTTGTTCTTTGGGTCCAGTTTCATGTCCTTAGCACTTACTCTTTTTCCCCCTTTCCGGCATTAATCATAAACTCAGCAACATATATGTTTAATTTTACCTGATCATGAGCAATGGCCTTCAATTCAGTAGAGCAGTGGTCAACCTCGTCCTCCAGCCTTTCCAAGGTTGCCCCAGCTGTTTGCCCAAAATGCACAAACTGAGCCAGCTTTTCATCGATCAAAATATTTGTCTTCTCTTGGGTAGGGAAGTCCTCTGCAGCCTTCTTCAGGACTTCACCCAGCTTGGCTCCAAGCTCCTCGTGCTTTGCCTCGAACTCTGTCATCTTCTAGTTCCATAACCCTTCAACCTTCCCAATAAGGTCAGCTGAGAAAGCCTCTACAGAGGACTTTAGGTTAATGGAGACGCTTTCCACAGAATCTTTCAGGAACTGAGTTTTGGCTTCTTCTTCCTTTTTCTCCAGCTTTTTCATGGCCTCTATCACCAGCACACTCTGGCCTTCAACAACATCTAACACCATCTGTTGTGAATCTTCAATCTTTAGTGTCAGGTTTTGGAGTGATTTGGTGGTAGACTCCATCAGCTCATCAACATGGTCTGAGAGGATGACCATTTCATCTACTTCCTCTTGAACTATTTCTTGGACATCTCTCAGCTGAGCTTGTAGAGAAGGAAGCTTTTCATTTTGAAAAGAATGAACAACATCTCTTAGTGGAGTCAGGTTGACCTGGACTGGGGGAATTTCATCAGTTTGTACACCTGCATGGCAAACAATGTTAGTCCTTTCCCCCTCATTCTCACAACCTAAGTCACCTGATATTTCTACCTCCATTGCAACTCCCTCCTCCTCTCTCTTCTCACCTTCTTTCTCACTCTCATTTTCAACTACATTTTTTTCAGCCAATTCATCCTTACAGGAATGATTGCTTTAATCTCTCCACTGACAACTTTTGTGATTTCTACCTCATTTTCTTTTTCATTCTCTTTTTTAAATCTATCATTTCCAGACACCTCAGCTGACTCCGTAGTCACCACTGAGGGCTGTTGTGGGAGAACTTCAGTAGACACCTCTACTGAGTTCTCCTGTGGCAAGTTTTGTGCGTCAGTATCTCTTGCCAAAGATACATCCTTGGCTACTTCACCACCACCTTGCTGTGGTGAAGTACCTTCATCTTTCTCCTTGCTATCTTCTTTCTCCTTCTCTTTTTCTCCTCCTTCAGAGCTTTTACTTCCTCCTGCTCCTTTTCTTTTTCTCCCTCCTGCTCCCTCTCAACCTCCTCTGGCTTCTTCTTCTCTCCTCCATCACTCTTCTTTGCCTCAGCCAGTTTGTCCATAACCAGACTTTGGAAGATCTTCTCATCACAGAGAAGTCTGGTTTTGGTCATCCCAGCAAACTCCAACACTTCCTTCTCCTCCCTCTTCCACTCATCAGCATTGCTGCCTCCAACAGCCATTAAGATCTCACCCAATCTCCTGTCTTTGAGCTGGACAAGGAGTCTTACTCTCATAAACATAGCCTTTAGGGTGGGGTACCCATCAAGCTCAGGATATTTTGACTCCAAAGAGTAAGCCACTTCATCCTTAAGAGTATCCAAGAAGGAGTACTCTTCTTCATCGTCTGAGGGTAGGGAAGGGGTAGGGGATCTGATATCAGTAGGATCTTCTGGGATGGATTCCAGGTGAGTGGTATGGGCTTCAGGAGGGTTGGGTTCAGATGAGGTTTGGGGTTGGGGTTCAGATGAGGTTTGGGGTTGGGGTTCAGATGGGTTTTGTTCAGTGGGGGTTGAGGGAATGGGTTCAGAGGGGGTTGAGGATGCCTCAGCAGATGCCTCAGAGGGGGTGGTATTTTGGGATCCATTTTCAGGCTGTTGAGAGCCTTCAGTGGGTGTCTTGGAGATTTTCTTGGTTTTGACAGGGGTTCTGGGCCTGGTTTTGGGTTTGATGGGGGTAGGGGCAGGTACATCTGAGTCAGACTTAGTAGATATAACATTCTGAGATGAGTCAGGGTTACCTGATGAAGACTCATCAGTAGAGTTTGTGGCTCTGGCCTTCTTAGAGGCACTCTCCTTCACAGCCTCATAAGACCCCTTCTTCTCCTTCTTTGAGGCCTTATATGCCACCTCCTCCTTATGTAATGCCATCTTATCACTTATTTTGATCAGCCTCCTTTTCAATCTGGTTCTCTTCCCTTCAGTAGAACCAGCTTCCACCTCCTCATCTGTTGGAGTTATACGTGAAAGTATGCTTTTACTTTGTATAACTCGTGTATCAAACACTTATTTATGAGAATAATTCTTTTATCGCATATGCTTTAGATATGATTGAATGTTGAATATTTATTGCAAACAGTTTATAATAATACTAGTTACATTGTAGTTAATGTGGTGATACTCGATCACGGAAGACAACATTAACAGTTTCCTTGTAACTAAACGTACATTTTCACGACCTAGGTGGAATTGAACAATCCGCTGTGAAAGGTCGATGTGTAAGGCTCAGATTGGTCTGTCTTGACTAAGAGATTGCACTAGCACATTTAGTATGTGTTGAAGAGGACCTACAGCGAGGATAAATTCTTCTGTTCTGAAATGTGAAGAATTAGACCTCAGTGGTTGTTGATTTCTTAATCTCCGTCACTTAAATAGGACCGTGTGTGCTTAATGGTTACTGTTTTGATTCATGTTGGGTGAGAATCATTGTGACTTCAAACCTTGTGCTTTGGGCAGTAATAATAATCATACGACGGTTCCTAAGATTTAATACGGAGAAACGCGTGCGAGTACAGCTCGTGTGATTAGTCCCCTTGGTGGGCTCAGAAGTTTTATCGTACCAAATCTTGCAAGTGAAGAATCAGTTTTCTCGGTACGGATAATAATGTTGAGCTGTCTTTACTCCAAGGTGAAATATATTAATTAATTTAGAGCTATTCAGAAGCTTAATTAATTAATGGACTTGATAATCTTAAGTGCGGGAAATAATAACCGGGAGCCCATATTATCGTAATATGGATTAAGATGGCTAGTGCAATATTAATTTATTAGTGGTAATAATTAATATTAATGGATTAAATTATATTGGGGCTCAATATTGAAATTCAGAAATCCATTAGGAGGTCCAATCTTAATTCTCCTTAAAGGCCCCTCAAGTAGCCCATTAAGTAGTCCAATAATGATAAGGTGATTAAAATAAAAAGAAAATAATATGCTGATTTTTATCCTAATTTTCGAAAATAAGGTGTCAAGAAAAGAGAAGATTTTGTTGATTTTCTTGGAAAGATATTATGGAAGATATGTATTCTTGGAATACAATAATATCTCATATATTCAAGAAGATCCAAATCTTGGGATCTTTAATTGAATTTTTCGAAAATTTAAAGCTTATTTAGGAGGGTGAGATTTTTGTGGAATATTTTATTTTGGAGAAAAGAATATATGAGATATATTCAAGATTTCTTAGAGTCTAAGAAAAGATTTTTTCCAAAGCCCATATATCCTCAAATTTTCAGCCACCCCACTCTATAAATAGGGGATGATTATTTCATCCCCAAGTACATAATTCCATGTGTTGGAAAAATCAAGAGCATAGATATTTTTCTTTTTCCTTAGTTATTTAAATTATTCGAAAGCATCTCCCACCGGTGATCGAATAAGGTGAAAGGGAAATACTTGAGAAGGTTTTTGGGTTGATAAAGCACGTACGTGTTTGTCTAGTTTTATTCAAAGGCCAAGTTCTACAAGAGGTACGTAAGTCACATATTTTCTTGTTTATTCCGCCATAGATTATATGTGAATTAATTCAACATGCATGATGTTAAATTGGTTGTTGGAATTATTATTTGAATTAATTAGGATTAATTCATGCTAGTAATAATTGAATTTAAATTCGTATTTAAATTTCATCCCGAATAGATTCCGGGCACCCCTATTTTCCCAACAACTGGTATCAGAGCTACGGTTTCGGGCTCTGATCTTTAAATTGAAATTTAAATTGTTAGACATTAAATTGAAATTGGATAGTAGAATTGCTAGATCTTTTTTGCAGGTATTCAATTGTCATGGTTTTAATGTTGTTAATTTTTCATGCGTGTGAATTAATTGTTTTTAATTCGATTCGTTCGAATTCGTTTTTCTCGTGAGAAAATCCACGAGTAGATTAGTTGGTTTTATTTTGATTTGATCATTGTAATAGACTAGTCTAGATCTAGTATTTATTTTTTTTGTAAAATAAATTGTAACCGAATCGAGACGAAGAACGAAGAATTAAAGACGGCGTACCCGGATGACGCATGCATGCGTGGCGCGTGCATGACCATAAAATCATGCATAGGGTGAAGAAAACAAGAACGAACGGCGAAACCCCGCGCACGGGGTGCGCGAGGCGCACGACCCGTGCCCGACGGGTGCCCGACGCCGCACGGGCGCGCGCGAGGGGAACAGCCTCTCGACGCCCTGGCGCTCGGCGCTTCAGCTACTTGGCCAAGAGGCGCGCGGGCCCACTCTGTGGGCCGACGCCTGTCGTATCTCGGGCCATGGAATTTTTTTTTCGGTTCTGTTTTTTTTCGTGTGATTTTAAATGTCATCCCGAACCCCAAACGATGTTGTTTTTGATGAAGTGTTGCTGTTCGAGTGGGAGC
Source organism: Ballota nigra (assembly GCA_947034835.1). Classification (NCBI taxonomy): domain Eukaryota; kingdom Viridiplantae; phylum Streptophyta; class Magnoliopsida; order Lamiales; family Lamiaceae; genus Ballota; species Ballota nigra. Next base: position 31,613,653 of record OX344724.1, read on the forward strand.
GTGTCGAGACGAACGACGAAAAGCAACAATGATGATTTTTCGCATCAAGACGTGAAGAAATTAAACCGTGACAATTGGATTTGAGTGCTCCAATGTGTTTAATTTTGTTTTGATGGATGTTTTATATCGTGCACTTATTATTAATTGTTAATATGTGTTTGCATGAATTTAATTGTCCAAGAAAAAACCTTACTTTCGAAAATTACTAAGTATGTTTATTTAATCGCAATTTTATTCTGGATATTAAAATTTGATTAATTTAGCCTCCATAATTTATTTATTTGTGAAGTTCTTTTGGAATACATTTCCCCCTCGGATCGGCCAAAAGGACGGATTTCACATGAATAAATTCCGAAAGGATGATTGTGGATTATTACTAGTGGCGGTATTGACCCTCACCACGAGTGGCTTGCTCAAAGCAAAATAATAATCCTGTATTTAATTATGGTTATTACTTAGGCATAGGAAATTGATATTAACTTACTCCCCTCGGAGTCCCTGTCAATTTCTATGTGGTCAAAGTGGGAGCTAACTATTAATTTTGAATTAAGGATTTGTAACTTTTAAGTTTGTGATCCGCTTGAATGTATTTAAATGTATAGACCACCCCTTGTGGCACATTTAAATTGTTTCGAGATGTTGGCTGATGCATGATTATATTGTTTTAAGGTTTCAATATAATTGATGTGATCGAATTATGTGATAATTTCATATTTTTCTAGATATTGATATGAATGTATGTTTTATTCTCATTTCATCACGTCGCAACCTTTTAATCCACTGTTTAATATACTTAAAGTTAATAAACTTTTTGGAGAGAATTATATTGATTGGAAATGTAATTTTAAATTTATCCTTACTGCACGAAAACACAATTGGATTATTCACGTTAATAAACCCGGCAAGCCTAATGATAAGTCAAGCAATGGGAAAAGGGCGTTTTATGATTGATAGCGTGACAATGAACACATGAAGTGCATCATCTTGACATCTCTGTCTGAGGATGTGAGGCGCGTTCATGAAGACATTGTATCCACTGTTGAAATCATGGAAAGCCTTGAAGATATGTTTTCACATCAGAATCTCATGACTAATCAGTTCACCAAACATGACTCGGTCAAGTTGGAAATGGTGGAAGGAACGCCCATGAGGGAGCACGTTCTCGAGATAATGACATACCTTAACAAGTTGGAAGTACTTGGTGCGGATTTTGAATGATTTCATATACCATTCTCTACCGAGAAGTTTTGAGCAGTTTCATCTGAACTGTCAGATGAATGAACGGACAAATTGTTTGCCCGAGCTCTTACAAGTTTTAGTTTCAGTGGAGGTGATAATGGAGCACCAGTCTAGTGCTATGGTGGCTAATGGTCCGTCTATCTCTTTTGGTCCCAAGGGAGGGAAAAAGAGGAAGAGAACCAAAGGTCAGATCCAAGCAAATCTAATTGTTGCGAAAGGCAAATGCAAAGGCTAGCATCGAAGGGGAAGTGTTTTAGTTGCGGTGAGAGAGGACAATGGAGGTCTGCCTGTTCCAAGCCTAATAGGCTAGAAAAGTTAGGTAATTCACACACCCTAGTCGTCGAAACTAGTGAAGTGGCGTATGCTATCTATTCGTGGATAGTGGATACGAGAGCTACTGATCACATTTGTTTCATGTGTTCAAGCTAACCCGATGACTTAACGGAAGTGAGATCCCCATCACATCGAGCAATGCTACGAGAGTGGCAGCTGAAGCAGTGGGAGAAGTGCGCCTATCTTTTGAAGATAGAGTTATGGTCTTGAGAGACGTTCTTCATGTTCCTAGTTTAGAAAGAACTCCACCTTCAGTTTCTAAACTGTTTTGAATAGATACTCAGTTTCTTTTAATAAGGATGTTATTATTTCTTGAAACGATGAGTTTATCTGTTCCGGAACTTCAATGGATGATCTTTATACCATTATTTGGGCACACCACTCATAAAATTAAATCTAATAACACATCGATTATTTCGAGTAATAAAAGGAAGCATTCTTCGGACATGAACGAAACACTTCTATGGCATCTTAGATTAGGTCATATTAATCTAATGCGAATACAAAGGTTGGTGAAAAATGAATCCTTGGAGTCACTTCAAGTTGAGTCATTTCCAACTTGTGAATCATGTTTAGAGGGTAAAATGACCTAGAGGGCATTTGGAGCCAAGGGGAATAGAGCCACCAAAGTGTTAGAACTCGTTCATACCGATATGTGTGGTTTAATGATGATCATAGCAAGAAGGGGTGTGAGTAATTTGTCATTACTTGAGATATGGATACATCTACCTTATGATGTATATGGAAAGAAGTATCAAGTTTCTACGATTTGATCGTGGAGGCGAATACCTTAGCAATGAATTCTTGAACTACCTATCGGACGAAGGGATTGTATCCCTATTGACCGCACCGGGAACCCCTCAATAGAACGGTATGGCGGAACGAAGGAAGCAGACTCTCTTAGAAATAGTCAGATCCATGATGAGTTATTCGGATTTACCCAAATCGTTTTGGGTACGCCTTGGAAACGGCGGCTTACATTCTAAACTTGGTGCCATCCAAATCGGTTCCTAAAACCCTAATGGAATTATGGACCAGGCGTGAGCCCAGTCTAAGACACTTGTGGATTTGGGGTTGTCCGGTATACGTGCTAGACAAGGAAGCCGGTAAGTTGGATCCATGTTCGGAATTAAGGCTATTTATAGGATACCCTGCGGGAACGAAAGGGTGTATGTTCTATAGTCCTAAGGATCAAAAGACCGTGATTAGTTCGCACTTTAAATTCTTGGAGGAAGACTATATGAACAAAAGAAAGCCCAGGAGTGAGATTACCTTAGACAAGTTAAGAGGGCAAATCCCTATACCAAGTATACAAGATGATGTACCACACGTCACATCTTCACAACCGGAACCCCGTCGCAGTGGGAGGATTGCTAGGCAACCCGAGAGATTCATGGGGATAGGAGAATCTTTGGATTTGGTTCCCGGCGATGATACAGACCCATGGACATACGACGAGGCAATCCAAGACAAAGATGCCGAGTCGTGGCAAACGACAATGGAAACCGAGATGGGTTCGATGGATCATAATCAAGTGTGGGAGTTGGTCGAACCACCCAATGGGGTAGAACCCATTGGATGCAAGTGGGTGTACAAGAGGAAAAGAGGACCAGACAGAAGGGTTGAGACCTTCAAAGCAAGGCTAGTGGCCAAAGGTTATACTCAATAAGAAGGATCAAACTTGAGAGAACCTTTTCGCCTGTAGCTATGCTTAAGTCCATCCGTATTCTCCTGTCGATCGTTGCGCACCTAGATTACGAGATCTGGCAAATGGATGTCAAGACGGCTTTCCTTAACGGAAGTCTTGACGGGATAAATATCTATATGCAACAGCCCAAAGGTTTCATTGAAAAAGGCCAAGAGAATCTCGTATGCAAGCTTAAGAGATCCATTTATGGACTTAAGCAAGCATCGCGTACTTGGAACCAGTGTTTTGATCAAGTAATTAAGTCTTATGGGTTTGTGATCAAAACAAGTTCGAAAGTTGTGTGTATAAAAGGTGTGACGGAACTTCGGTGGTATTCTTAGTATTATACGTAGACGATATTCAGCTCATTGGAAACAATGTAAAGGTATTGTCAGACGTAAGGGTATGGCTGTCAAATCAGTTTGATATGAAGGACTTAGGGAAAGCTGGTCACATCCTTGGGATCAAGTTCACTCGAGATCGCAAGAGGAGGATGTTGGGCTTATCGCAAGTTTCATACAAAGCCACTGTTTTTAAGCATTTCAGTATGCAAGATTCCAAGAAAGGTTTTGTACCTTTTAGGCACAGAATCCATCTATCTAAAGAAATATGCCCTAAGACGCAAGTGGAGATAGATGACATGAAAGACATTTCGTACGTTTCGGACGTAGGAAGTCTTATGTATGCAATGTTGTGTACGAGACCGGATATCTGCTTTGCCGTGGGCATGATGGCAAGATATCAAAATAACCCCAGGAAAGCACATTAGATTGCAATTAAATGCGTTCTGTAGTTTCTGAAAAGAACTTGTGATGGAATGCTGATTTAACAGTCAGACAATCTAATTCCCATGGGATACACGGACTCAAATTTCCAATCAGATATAGAATCCAGAATATCTACCTCGGGTAGTGTGTTTTGCATGGGAGAAGGAGCCATGACATGGAGAAGCGATTTGCAGAAATGCATAACCGATTCGACCATGAAAGCTGAATAAGTAACTGCTTGTGAAGCAGCAAACGAAGCGGTTTGGCTCAAGTACTTCTTAGTGGACTTGGACGTTGTTCCGAATTTGCCCATCATAATCACTGTCCATTGTGATAATGTCGGAACAGTTGCAAATTCAAGGGAACCGAGAGCCCACAAGGCCAGCAAACACATTGAAAGAAAACACCATCTTATACGAGAAATCGTTAAGAGAGGAGATAAAGAGGTGGCAAAGATAAATGTCGGAGGACAACCTAGTACATCCATTCACAAAGGGTCTGCGTCAGAGTACATTCGAGAGACATGTGGATGGAATGGGAGTCAAGACTATTGCCAATCTGCTTTAAGTATAAGTGGGAGGAATTATTAGGTTAGTGTAGGTTGACATGAGATGTCACGTAGAGCTATTACACTAAGACATGCGTGATGTATACTAAAAAACAGACTTTAAGTATAAGTGGGAGATTATTGGAGTTATACGTGAAAGTATGCTTTTACTTTGTATAACTCGTGTATCAAACACTTGTTTATGAGAATAATTCTTTTATCGCATATGCTTTAGATATGATTGAATGTTGAATATTTATTGCAAACAGTTCATAATAGTACTAGTTACATTGTAGTTAATGTGGTGATACCCGATCACGGAAGATAACATTAACAGTTTCCTTGTAACTAAACGTACATTTTCACTACCTAGGTGGAATTGAACAATCCGCCGTGAAAGGTCGATGTGTAAGGCTCAGATTGGTCTGTCTTGACTAGGAGATTGCACTAGCACATTTAGTATGTGTTGAAGAGGACCTACAGCGAGGATAAATTCTTCTGTTCTGAAATGTGAAGAATTAGACCTCAGTGGTTGTTGATTTCTTAATCTCCGTCACTTAAATAGGACCGTGTGTGCTTAATAGTTACTGTTTTGATTCATGTTGGGTGAGAATCATTGTGACTTCAAACCTTGTACTTTGGGCAGTAATATTAATCATACGACGGTTCCTAAGATTTAATACGGAGAAACGCGTGCGAGTACAGCTCGTGTGATTAGTCCCCTTGGTGGGCTCAGAAGTTTTATCGTACCAAATCTTGCAAGTGAAGAATCAGTTTTCTCGGTACGGATAATAATGTTGAGCTGTCTTTACTCCAAGGTGAAATATATTAATTAATTTAGAGCTATTCAGAAGCTTAATTAATTAATGGACTTGATAATCTTAAGTGCGGGAAATAATAACCGGGGGCCCATATTATCGTAATATGGATTAAGATGGCTAGTGCAATATTAATTTATTAGTGGTAATAATTAATATTAATGGATTGAATTATATTGGGGCTCAATATTGAAATTCAGAAGTCCATTAGGAGGTCCAATCTTAATTCTCCTTAAAGGCCCCTCAAGTAGCCCATTAAGTAGCCCAATAATGATAAGGTGATTAAAATAAAAAGAAAATAATATGCTGATTTTTCTCCTAATTTTCGAAAATAAGGTGTCAAGAAAAGAGAAGATTTTGTTGATTTTCTTGGAAAGATATTATGGAAGATATGTATTCTTAGAATACAAGAATATCTCATATATTCAAGAAGATCCAAATCTTGGGATCTTTAATTGAATTTTTCGAAAATTTCAAGCTTATTTAGGAAGGTGAGATTTTTGTGGAATATTTTATTTTGGAGAAAAGAATATATGAGATATATTCAAGATTTCTTAGAGTCTAAGAAAAGATTTTTTCCAAAGCCCATATATCCTCAAATTTTCGGCCACCCCACTCTATAAATAGGGGATGATTATTTCATCCCCAAGTACATAATTCCATGTGTTGGAAAAATCAAGAGCATAGATATTTTTCTTTTTCCTTAGTTATTTAAATTATTCGAAAGCATCTCCCACCGGTGATCGAATAAGGCGAAAGGAAAATACTTGAGAAGGTTTTTGGGTTGATAAAGTGCGTACGTGTTTGTCCCATTTTATTCAAAGGCCAAGTTCTACAAGAGGTACGTAAGTCACATATTTTCTTGTTTATTCCGCCATAGATTATATGTGAATTAATTCAACATGCATGATGTTAAATTGGTTGTTGGAATTATTATTTGAATTAATTAGGATTAATTCATGCTAGTAATAATTGAATTTAAATTCATATTTAAATTTCATCCCGAATAGATTCCGGGCACCCCTATTTTCCCAACATCATCTGCCGCTTCAGGGCTCTCCACTGCTGTCTTTATCATCCTTGCTTCCAATGCCTTTCCAGATTTGAACAAGGCATTTAGGTTACTCCATTTACGATCTTCTTTCCAGTCAACTCCTACGTCAACGTTCTCTATCAAGTAGGAAATTTTGGCTTTCAACTATTGCCCTCATCAATCTCAGCTTTGGCTTGCTCACTTGCTCTGAGCTTCCCTGGTTTGCTAATATACATTTACCAACAATCTCGCAAAGAACATTGTATACTGGTAAAAGTACATTTATGTTCATTGTTGGACTGTATTTTATCTTCTTCTGCATAATAGTGTATACCCAGTCCTCCTCTTTGTCAGCAATACAGGTATCTGGGTTTGGACCTTTAGAGGGGAGTTCAAATAACTCCTTCAAAAATCACTGCTGATCCGAATCTCCTTCCTGATCTTTTGGTGCTCAACAACTTCCATATCATCTCTCATTACCTTTTTCTTCCTTTGTAGGAATAGACACGACTTGATTATTGAGTCAGAATTGGATATATTGAAGAAGAACTCAAGAACCTGTCTATCGAAACAGTTTTCAGGATGAACTGATAAGAATTTTTTTAAGCCTGCTGCTTTCAACATCTCTAAGGCCTCCTTTATGTGTGCGAATTCTGGCCTGGATTCAATTTCTGGGTTATCGAACACCACTATGGGTTCATACCAGAAATTATCCATGTCTGTCAAAAACCCAAGATTTACCTTGGCCATTTTAGAAAAGGATTGTGAGAAATTTGCAGAGAGTATTTTTGGGAAGACAGTAAGTGTTTGCTTGAAAGTGTATTCGAAAAGGTTCTTAGACTGATTTTGGGGGTTTTTATATGAGTAATGAATGGTGAGATCTAATCCCGCAATCAACGTCTGAGATTAATTTGGTTGAAAAGTCGTGGATAGTCGAAGGGGTTAGTGGGGAGTTTTTGAGAGATCTTGACGGTTAGGAAAGAACCGCCTAAAATGAGAGGTGGGGATTGAATGAGTTGGTAGCCGGAAGGTCACATCATCCGGCTTTTAAGGCGCGTGAGATAGGTAACTGAAAAAGCAAAACTGACTTGTACAACGCGCATTAAATGCTTACCATATCGAAATCTTTTTAAAACAGAGTAAAAAGATTTAATTTCCAGGAAAATACTCATTAGTTATTTTTTATAAGAGTTTTATATTATAAAACTAAGAGACTTCAGATTTGAAAAATAGCAGAGTTAAAACATTTGACCTCTACTGAGGTGGAACCTCTTCTGAGAGATATAAGCTCTTCTGTGATCAGTGACTCCACTGAGGTTGATCCTCTTCTGAGGTGGAACCTCCACTGACTCGAAATCAACTCATCTGAGATTGGCTTCTTCCTCTACTCTCCTGGATCTAGAAGTCCAAGCTCTACTGACAGTTCTTGAAACCTTGCTTCAGCCAAAGGTTTAGTAAGTATGTCAGCCTTTTGTTTGTCAGTATGAATTTTGAGCATTTTGATATCCTTCTTTTCCACATGATCTCTAATGAAATGATGCCTTATATCCACATGTTTTCATCTTGTGTGGAGAACTGGATTTTCTGAAATAGCAATTGCACTATTGTTGTCACAGAAAATAGGGACTTTAGTAGCAAAGATGTGGTAATCCCTCAGTTGTTTTCTTAGCCAAAGAATTTGAGCACAACAACTTCCAGCTGCCATGTATTCAGCTTCAGTAGCGCTTGTGGCTACTGAATTTGATTTCTTGGAAAACTAAGAGATCAGCTTACTTCCCAAGAATTGACAAGTACCTGAGGTTGATTTCCTGTCAATTCTGTATCCTCCATAGTCAGCATCTGAGTATCCTGTGAGTTCCAGATTATCATATGAGGGATACCATAATCCCATAATCACAGTACCCTTGAGATATTTAGGAATCCTCTTAGCAGCTTCCAGATGACTTTTCTTGGGATTTGCTTGATATCTTGCACATATCCCATCTGCAAATGTGATATCAAGCCTGCTTGCTGTGAGATATAGTAGAAATACAATGATAGCTCTATAGTGGGTCTGGTCTACTGATTCACCATCTTCATCAGGTTTCATCTTGGTGTTGGTGTTGAGTGGAACCCTTGCAACTTTGCTGGTCTGACATCCAAACTTGTTGATCAGCTCCCTTGTATATTTGGCTTGGTTGATGAAGATTCTTTCAGGAGACTGCTTGACTTGAAGTCCTAGGAAGAAGTTCATTTCTCCCATCATTGACATCTCAAACTTTCCTTTCATCAGTTGAGAAAATTTCTCACAGAGGACTTGGTTAGGACAACCAAAGATGATATCATCCACATAGATTTGAACTAGCAGAGTGTCCTCTCCTTTTGTGATCCTGAAGAGAGTTCTATCTACTCTTCCTTAGATAAAGTCATGATCTAATAGGAACTGTGACAAAGTATCATACCAAGCTCTTGGAGCCTGTTTCAGTCCATATAGAGCTTTCCTCAGTCTATATACTTTGTGACTTTCTTCAAAACCTGGGGGTTGCTCCACATAGACTTCCTCATTGAGCACTCCATTAAAGAAAGCACTCTTGACATCCATTTGATACACCTTGAATTTCATGTGAGCAACATAAGCAAGAAATAACCTTATTGCCTCCAATCTGGCCACCGGGGCAAATGTTTCATCATAGTCAAAACCTTTTGCAACTAGCCTGGCCTTGTTTCTGACTATGACATAATTTTCATCCTTCTTGTTCTTGAAAACCCACTTGGTACCAATCACATTACAATGATATGGTCTGTCTACCAGCTCCCATACTTAATTCCTTGTAAATTGGTTTAGCTCTTCTTGCATAGCAATGATCCAGTTTGAGTCTTTAAGTGCTTCTTCAATGGAACCTGGTTCCTGGTTAGATAAAAAACAACAAACAAAGCACTTTCTCCATGAAAACTTCTAGTTTTGACTCCCGAGGTAGGATCACCTAGGATATGCTCAACAGGATGATCTGAGAGCCATGTCCTCCTAGGCTGATGCCCTTCAGTAGAGGTTAACTCTTCTGAAGTTGAGTCACTAGATATAGGAATGAAATCAAATTCAGGAAATAAGACAGAGGGTTGAAGTCCTGAGTCATCATTCAAGGTATTCTCATTCTCAATGGTAGTATCATCTGTTCCCCCTTGAATGATGGGCTCAGTGGATGTCTTAGATGTGACCACATCTTCATCGACAATAGTTACCTCTTGAACTGGGATAGTGTTCATCAGTTCAGTTACTTGTTCAGGAGAGCTCTCAGGTGAGCTTTGAGGAGTGGATTAATTTTGAATGTCCTCATTGAATTGTTGATCATTGAAGTTATCCCAGGTTGGGATGTATGTATCAACACAATTCTCAGGATAACCTTTAGACTTGATACTCAGTCTAGTTAGTCTTTTGCTTATCACTTCCTCATTCTCCTTACTCCTGGACTCAAGAGTAGATTCATCAAAGACCACATGAGGTGTTTCTTCCACAACAAGAGTTCTACAATTATAAACTCTGAAAACTCTACTGATTTGAGAATATCCTAAGAAGATTCCTTCATCAGCTTTGTTATCAAAAGCTTTCAGTTGAGTTTTCCCATTGTTGTGAATGAAACACTTGCAACCAAAGATATGAAAGTAAGATACCTATGGCTTTTGCCATTCCATAACTCATATGGAGTTTTTCCTTGATGTTTGGTTACCATGTATCTATTTTAAGTGTGGCAGGCAGTATTAATAGCTTCAGCCCAAAATCTTTTAGGAACTTGAGCTTCTGCAAGCATTGTTCTTGCTGCCTCCTTGAGAGTCCTATTTCTTCTTTCAGCTACTCCATTTTGTTATGGAGTTCTTGCACCTGAGGTCTCATGAGCAATACCTAACTCTTTGCAGAAATCAGATATAATAGAGTTAATGAATTCAGTGCCCTTATCTGATCTTATCTTTACAATGTTCAGGCTCTTTTCATTGCTAACTTTCTTTAGAAGTTCAGGTAGCCTGAGTTGAGTCTCCTTTTTGCTTGCTAGAAATACCACCCATGTGTACCTGGAGAAATCATCAACAACAACTAGTGTATATTTTCTCCTATTGATACTTACAGGGGTTACAGGACCAAAGAGATCCATTTGCAAAAATTGAAGTACTCTATCAGTAGAGGTTGCTACTTTGCTTTTGAAAGATGCTTTCACTTGCTTTCCCTCCTGACAGGCTTTGCAAATATGTTCTTTGTTGTATACTTCATTTGGCATTCCTTCCACCAGTCCATGTCTTGCTATCCTGTTCATCATCTTGAAGTTCAGATGACTTAGTCTCTTGTGCCATAGCCAATTAGTATCAGTTGAGCTCTTTGCAATAAGACATGCATTTGGTGTGCAAGACTTCCAATCTGCAAGATAGATATTTCCCTTCCTTGACCCAGTTAATAGTACCTGTTGTGAAGATATATTCTTGACAAAGCATGGGTTACATGTAAATTCAACACTGTATCCTGTATCACAAAACTGACTTATGGACAAAAGATTGTTCTTAAGTCCACTGACATAGGATACATTGCTTACTCTTACTGAGCCAATTAGTAAAGTACCATAACCTTTAGTTGCTCCTTGTGAATTATCACCAAAGGTGACTTGTGGACCTTCTTTCTCAACAAATTATGTCAGGAGATCTTTGTTCTCAGTCATGTGCCTGGAACATCCACTGTCCAAGTACCAGACTGAAGATTTTAGAGCTTCTCCTTTGTTGAGGTCCACTGAGCCCTACAGTCAAAATCAAGTTTTAGGTACCCATTTTGTGTTGGGTCCTACCAGGTTAGCTGTACCTTTCGGAATCCAAATTTGCCTCACTGTTCTAATCACTTTAGAAGGGCTAATTTGTCTTCCATAAACATCTACATAGATTGTTATCTCCCTAGGTGCCTTGGGAGTAAACATTCTATGGGTGTCAGCCTTTGAAGGAAAATGAACCTTCTTTACATTCTTACTTTTAGGCTTGGGTGCACCCGGCCTTAGTTTTTTGTTGATAAAGGTATGAAGGACCTTTTCCTTTAGGCAAAAAAGGAATAGGTCTTCTGTATGAGTCATTCCTTGAGGAGTGCTCATGCTTGGGTGCTTTCAGCTGAGGTTGCTTTATCTGTGAAGACCTCGGCTGATAGTACCTCTGCTGAGATCTAATCTGATTAGTCAACTGAGCCTTTCCATTTGGTTTTGGCTGAGTTTGACTTCTCTTTTGTTGGACCTCAGCTGGTCTTTTACCCTTATCTAAAATCTGTGGTTGAAAGGTCACAGATTTAACAAAAACTTTCTTTGTTCCACTTGAAGAAGCAACACTCAGAGGCCCTTCTAAAGGTTTTGGAATAAAGTCTATCCCACACTTGTTATTAGGATTGATTTGAAAGTTTTGAATTTCCTCTATGGCAAGAGAGGGTTTATTAAGAGCGTCAATCCTTTTTAACAAGATCTCTTCAGATTTTTGTAAGACATCAATTTTCAGGAGAGAATCCTTTACTTGGCTTACTAATTTTAAGTTCTCTTCAGTTAACTTTATCTTAGATTCAGTAAGATCTTTTATCAGTTGATCTTTGCCATTTTCTTGACTCTTGAGGGTTTCCACCTCTTTTGTCAATTCAATGGTAGATTGAGCTAAGTTAAGATCTGCCTGATTCCCAGACTCAATTAACTTAGAGTTTTCTCTCAGGAGATTTTTGTTTTCATCTTGGAGACAAAAACTTGCTTCTTGCAACCTTGAGAAATCAATCATCAATTGTTCCAAAGCGGACTGAAGATTGAGTTCCTCAGTTGACTCTGAGCTTAGCTCAGGTGTGTGTTCTAGAGAAATGGATGGTTTAGATTGTACCTCTGGTTCTTCTCTTGCCATGAGGCACATGTCATCATCACTGCTGTCTGAGAACAGTCCATCAGATGACTCCAGATCTTCATCAACATCCTCAGCCACCATGGCTTTCCTTTCTCCATATCTCCTGTCTCTTTTGGCTTGCCTTTCCTTTCTTTCCTTGGTGCTCAGTTGAGGACAATCATATTGAAAGTGCCCAACCTTCTTGCATTGGAAACATCTATTGGCATCATCATTATTTTCCTCTTTGATGATGATCTTTCACCTCTGGTATAGTTCTTGTAATCTTTCCTCTTTTCCAGCTCAGTTGAGCTTTTCTCTCCTTCTCTGGTGTCTTTTTGTAGATAACTTCTCCCTTCTCTGTTAACCCTGTAAAATCTCTTATACTTGCCAAAACGGCTGTTAAGTCTTTCAAACCTTCTAGCCATCAGGCTGAGTTCCTCTTACATCTCAGCCTTGCTTTGAGATTTGCTTGCCTTTGTACTCTTCTGTGGCTTTGGGGATTTTGGCTCAGTCTCCTTAGCTTTGAAGGCAACTCCCTTCTTAGTTGAGGTCTCATCAGGAGCCCTTTTCCTGTTAAGATCAAACTCATAAGCCTTAAGTTCAGAGAATACCTGTTGCATAGACATGTTGGACAAATCCTTGGTATTCTGCATCATCACAGAGTACACATCCCATCTTGAGGTTAAACCTCTCAGGATCTTTAAGGCAACTTCTCTTTTGGTGTAGACTTTTCCCAGAGAGTTTATCTCATTCATGATGTCAGTGAACCTCCCATCAAGCTGGTCAATGGTCTCAGTGGGCTCCATGGTGAACTGCTCATTCTTTTGAATATCTACAAAAAGTTTGTTCTCCTTTATCTTGTCAGTTCCTTCACACATAAGAGCAAGTGTGTCCCAAAGCTCCTTTGCAGTCTTGCAATGGATCACTCTTCCCATTACAGAATCTGGAATGGTGGTGTAGAGAATATTCATGGCTATGAAGTTGAGGTTGTTTCTCCTCCTTTCATCTGCAGTGAAGTTATCTTCATCCTTGGGCCATTCTTCTCTTGGATCTGCAATAGTCTCAGCTGTGGTTCTGGGGTTAGGGGTCATAAAAATAAATGGACCTTTAGTAATTACCCTTAACATTTCATCATGCACACAGGCAAGATGAGCTCTCATTCTGATCTTCCAGAAGTCATAATTTTCCACTGAGAATTGTGGAAGCTTGTGATGGGACATATGGTTTAAAGGATTAACTCCCATATTGTTCTCCGCTGGTGGTGCTACCCTAGCTGCATTGTCAGCCATAATATCTAAACAAGTTTATCAATAAGATCAATTCAGATGACCAAATAGAAAATACCTTTTTAGCACAAGGTATACCTAGAACAATGGTCTTTTGAACCACCGCTCTGATACCAATTGTTGGTCCCGAAACGAGTAAACAAGTGTATGGGGGGGGGGAATACACCTGAGGTTACAAATTCAAACTTCTTAGAATTTATCAGGTTACTTAAGACAGTAACTCGTCAGTGGACTTTAAATTCTGCTGAGAATTACTTGTGAAAGCTTACTGAGATAATACCTCCACTGAAAGCTCAAGACTTTCAGTTGAACCACTATCTAATTAGCTTTCAGATGCGGATTAGTGAGCCCTTTTGAAAACTCGTTTTACTTGATAAACTTTGAATGAATAACACACACTTAGGAAATAGCAGAATGTAAGTACACAAGATATAAAGTGGTTCAGAGATGAATCTCCTAAGTCCACTGTCCTGATTAAACAGGAGAATTCCTTTCACTTGGAATTCCTTGTGTTATAGTGCCAAGGTGCACTGATCAATTAATCCTCTCTTAGGATGATTGATCACTAGGATAATTCCAGGTCCTAGTTCCCAAAACAAACCAGCTTTCAGACTGATACAAACAATCAGCTTACTAACACCACTTAACATTAACTCTAAACTTAACAACTGAGTAGGGTTTTGAGTAGGTTTTTGGTTCCAACTGATGTGAGATAATCCTTACAGTTTAGCTCAAGGCTTAGGATGGATTATCTCTTTCTAAGGTTTGGATATAGCTTTTCAGCTTGGTTACAAAAGGTTTGTTACGCTCTCTACAGATGTGAAACACTTAGGAAACAAAGTAATTTCGAGTGCTTCTAGATAGTTATGAGTGTAGAGATAGCTTTCATATTGTGAGTTTCCCGTTCTTAGAAATGAGCACTCCCTTCTGTATTTATAGGCTTCCTTGAAAATCTTCCCGTTGGATTTTGAATCTTCTCAAGTAAGTCTTCTTGTATCTGATTGGTTCAAACGGCTCTATTTGAAGCTTTAAGTCTTGTCAAGAAACGGCTGAAAGGCCATGCCTGTTCACCAACTTTCTGTAGAATGCTAGGGAAAGACTTTTGGTACTTGTCAGTCTGGGACAAGTCGGATATCAGTAGAGTACACCTACGTGTCATCTTCTCATTGGACCGTTCAATCTGCTTGCTCAGAATCCTGTCTTGCTTTAAGGTAGAACTCCTCTGAGAGAGCCTTCTTATTCCTTCATTTATTGTAAGCTTCACTGAAATTCGTTTTGCCTTGTTCCAACCAGATTAACTAACAGCTTTTAATGTGTTTAGCATTGAATGTGCTTTGTTAGTTCACATCAGTGGACCTTGGTCCACTCCTCATGGTTTCAATCTATTTTAACATAATTCTTACCAATTACTTTTTTAAACATTCGTATTAAAATTTACGGTGAGGGTTTACCCTGGGGGTTTGGAATATTATTACCAAGTCTTTAGTAGTATTACCAATAGGCATTGATAGTGTTACCAATAGTGATTGATAGTAAGACCAATTTTTTTTTCTAACATTACAAGTCTATTTTAAAATAATTCTTACCAATTACTTTTTAATCATTCGAATTAGAGATTACGGTAAGGGTTTACCGTGAGGTTTTAGGGTGTAGGGTAATATTACCAAGTCTTTAGTAGTATTACCAATAGGTATTGATAGTGTTACCAATAGTGATTAGTAGTAATACCAATTTTATTTCTAATATTACAAGTCTATTTTCAAATAATTCTTACCAATTACTTGTTAATCCTTCGAATTATAGTTTACGGTAAGGGTTTACCTTGAGGTTTTAGGGTTTAGGGTAATATTAACAAGCCTTTAGTATTATTACCAATATACATTGATAGTGTTACCAATAGTGATTGATAGTAATACTAATTATTTTTTCTAACATTACAAGTCTATTTTCAATTAATTCTTAATAATTACCTTTTTAATCATTCGAATTAGCGTTTACGGTGAGGGTTTACCGTGAGAGTTTAGGGTAATATTACCAAGTCTTTAGTAGTATTACCAATAAACATTGATATTGTTACCAATAGTGATTGGTAGTAATACCAATTTTTTTTCCAACATTACATGTCTATTTCAAATAATTCTAACCAATTACTTTTTTAATCATTCGAGTTAGAATTTACGGTGAGGGTTTACCCTGAAGGTTTAGGATAATATTACAAAATCTTAAGTAGTATTACCAATAGGCATTAATAGTGTTACCAAAAGTTATTGGTAGTAATACCAATTATTTTTTCTAACATTACAAGTCTATTTTCAACTAATTCTTACCAATTAGTTTTTTTAATCATTCGAATTAGAGTTTACCATGAGGGTTTACCATGAGTATTTTGAATAATATTACCAAGCCTTTAGTATTATTACCAATAAACATTGATAGTGTTACCAATAGTGATTGGTAGTAATACCAATTTTTTTTCCTAACATTACAAGTCTATTTTCAAATAATTATTACCAATTACTTTTTTCACTATACGAATTAGAGTTTGCGGTGAGTGTTTACAGTGAGGGTTTAGGGTTTAGGGTAATATTACCAAGTCTTTAGTAGTATTACCAATAGACATTGATAGTGTTACCAATAGTGATTGATAGTAATATTAATTATTTTCTTCTAACATTACAATTCTATTTTTAATTAATTCTGAATAATTACCTTTTTATTCATTCGAATTAGCATTTACGGTCAGGGTTTACCGTTAGGGTTTAGGGTAATATTATCAAGTCTTTAGTAATATTACCAATAGACATTGATAGTGTTACCAATAATGGTTGATAGTAATACTAATTTTTTTATAACATTACAAGTCTATTTTAAATTAATTCTTAACAATTGTCTTTTTAATCATTCGAATTAGCGTTTGTGGATAGAGTTTACCGTGAGGTTTTAGGGTAGTATTACCAAGTCTTTAGTAGTATTATCAATAGATATTGATAGTGTTACCAATAGTGATTGGTATTAATACCAATTATTATATTCTAACATTACAAGTCTATTTTCAAATAATGCGTACCAATTACTTTTTTTATTATTCAAATTAGAGTTTACGGTGTGGGTTTACCATGAGGGTTTAGAGTTTAGGGTAATATTATCAAGTCTTTAATAAATATTACTAACATATATTGATACTGTTACCAATAGTGAATGGTAGTAATACCAATTATTTTTTTATAACATTACAAGTCTATTTTAAAATAATTCTTACCAATTACTTTTTTGATTATTCGAAATAGAGTTTATAGTGAGGGTTTGCGTTGAGGGATTAGGGTAATATTACCAAGTCTTTATTAGTATTACCAATAGACATTGATAGTGTTACCAATAGTGATTAATAGTAATACTAATTATTTTTTTCTAACATTTCAAGTCTGTTTTCTATTAATTCTTACCAATTACCTTTTTAATCATTCGAATTAGCTTTTACGGTAAGGGTTTTCTATGATGGTTTAGGGTAATATTACCAAGTCTTTTGTAGTATTACCAATAGACATTGATAGTGTTACCAATAGTGATTGGTAGTAATACAAATTTATTTTTCTAACATTACAAGTCTATTTTCAAATCATTGTTATCAATTACTTTTTCTATTATACGAATTAGACTTTGCGGTGAGGGTTTAGGGTGATATTACCAAGTCTTTAGTAGTATTAGTGATTGATAGGAATACTAATTTTTTTTTCTAACATTACAAGTCTATTTTCAATTAATTCTTAACAATTACCTTTTTAATCATTCGAATTAACGTTTACGGTGAGGGTTTACCGTGAGGATTTAGGGTAATATTACCAAGTCTTTAGGAGTATTACCAATAAACATTGATAGTGTTACCAATAGTGATTGGTAATAATACTAATTTTTTTTCTAACATTACAAGTGTATTTCAAATAATTCTTACCAATTAATTTTTTAATCATTCAAATTAAAATTTACGGAGAGGGTTTACCCAGAGGGTTTAGGATAATATTACAAAGTCTTTAGTAGTATTACCAATAGGCATTGATAGTGTTACCAATAGTGATTAAAAGTAATACCAATTATTTTTTCTAACATTACAAGTCTATTTTAAAATAATTTTTCCAATTACTTTTTAATAATTCGAATTAGAGTTTACGGTAAGGGTTTACCGTGAGTGTTTAGGGTTTAGGGTAATATTATCAAATCTTTAGTAGTATTATCAATAGGCATTGATAGTGTTACCAGTAGTGATAGGTAGTAATACCAAATTTTTTTTCTAACATTACAAGTCTATTTTCAAATAATTCTTACCAATTACTATTTTAATTTTTCGAATTAGATTTTACGGTGAGGGATGACCGTGAGAGTTTAGGGTTTAAGGTAATATTATCAAGTCTTTAGTAATATTACCAATAAACATTGAAAGGTCACTAATAGTGATTGATATAAATACCAATTATTTTCAAATCATTCTTACCAATTACTTTTTTAATCATTCGAATTAGAGTTTACGGTGAGGGTTTTGGGTAATATTACCAAGTCTTTCATAGTATTACCAATAGACATTGATAGTGTTACCAATAGTGATTGGTAATAATACCAAATTTTTTCTAACATTACAAGTCTATTTTCAAATAATTCTTACCAATTACTTTTTTAATCGTTCAAATTAGAATTTATGGTGAGGCTTTACCGTGAGGGTTTTGGGTAAAATTACCAAGTCTTTTGTAGTATTACCAATAGATATTGATAGTGTTACCAATAGTGATTGGTAGTAATACCAATTTTTTTCTAACATTACAAGTATATTTTCAAATCATTCTTACCAATTACTTTTTTACTCATTCGAATTAGAGTTTACGGTGAGGGTTTTGGGTAATATTACCAAGTCTTTCGTAGTATTACCAATAGACATTGATAGTGTTACCAATAGTGATTGGTAATAATACAAATTTTTTTCTAACATTACAAGTCTATTTTCAAATAATTCTTACCAATTACTTGTTTAATCGTTCAAATTAGAATTTATGGTAAGGCTTTACCGTGAGGGTTTTGGGTAATATTACCAAGTCTTTTGTAGTATTACCAATAGATATTGATAGTGTTACCAATAGTGATTGATAGTAATACCTATTTTTTTTCTAACATTACAAGTCTATTTTCAAATAATTCTTACCAATTACTATTTTAATTATTCGAATTAGAGTTTACGGTTGACTGTGAGGGTTTAGGGTTTAAAGTAATATTATCAAGTTTTTAATAATATTACCAATAAACATTGAAGTGTTACCAATAGTGATTGGTAGTAATATCAATTATTTTTTTCAAATATTACAAGTCTATTTTCAAATCTTTCTTACCAATTACTTTTTTAATCATTCGAATTAGAGTTTATGGTGAGGGTTTACCGTGAGGGTTTTGGGTAATATTACCAAGTCTTTAGTAGTATTACCAATAGGTATTGATAGTGTTACCAATAGTGATTGGTAGTAATACCAATTTTTTTCTAACATTACAAGTCTATTTTCAAATAATTCTTACCAATTACTTTTTTATTATACGAATTAGAGTTTGCGGTGAGGGTTTAGGGTAATATTACCAAGTCTTTAGTAGTATTACCAATAGATATTGCTAGTGTTACCAATAATGATTGGTAATAATACCAATTATTATTTTCTAACATTATAAGTCTATTTTCAAATAATTCTTACCAATTACTTTTTTTATTATACGAATTAGAGTTTGCGGTGAGGGTTTACCGTGAGGGTTTTGGGTAATATTATCAAGTCTTTAGTAGTATTACCAACAAATATTGATAGTATTACAATATTTATTGATAGTAATACTAATTATTTTTCTAACATTAAAAGAATATTTTCAATTTATTTTTAACAATTACCTTTTTAATCATTCGAATTAGCATTTACGGTGAGGGTTTATCGTGAGGGTTTTGGCTAATATTACCAAGTCTTTAATAGTATTAACAATAGACATTGATAGTGTTACCAATAGTGATTGGTATTAATATCAATTCTTTTCTAACATTATAAGTCTATTTCAAATAATACTTACCAATTACTTTTTTAATCATTCGAGTTAGAATTTACGTTTAGGGTTTACCCTTAGGGTTTAGGATAATATTACCAAGTCTTTAGTAGTATTACCAATAGGTATTGATAGTGTTACCAATAGTGATTAGTAGTAATACCAATTTTTTTAACATTATAAGTATTTTTAAATAATTCTTACCAATTACTTTTTTTTATTATACGAATTAGAGTTTGCGTTGAGGGTTTACCGTGAGGGTTTAGGGTTTTGGGTAATTGTTGGGATATGGTTTAGTTTTGATAATTTTCCAAAACTTCATGTAATAGGTTTGAAAGCAGTCAGGATAGTATTTTTAGCTTCAGGCCAGGCTAGGTTATTCTCAGTAGAATAGGCTGTCAGTTGAGAAGAACTCAGTTGAGGAAGCACTCAGTTGAGGGGGAACTCAGCAACACAACCTGAGAAAATCAAGATGACATCACAAGAAGAACTGACTGAAGCCATGGCAGGGACCTGAACCTGAAGAGAAGCCTGAAGGATGTCCAACTGAGCATAAACTTGGTTGATCTAAGCTAAGTCAGTGGACTACTCAGTGAAGAGCATGATCAAGAGGATCAGTGTTGTACCAAGTAGACCCTGAAGGAGTCAAACTACTGTGGTCAGGGAAGTTTATCATTCAGCCTTATGACAAACTTCTTGGAAAGATCTTCAAGAGTCTACTGAAGGACAACTACACTGAAGACAGTTGTGTCTACTGAAGACCATCAAGTCAGTGGAGGATTGGGCATCTGAAGTCAGTGAGCTCTGATCAAGCCCACTGAATCAAAGAGCCGTTGGATTCAGTCTACATGGACCAAATAAGTCAAGACAACATATCTGACACCGACAAGGCCGCATTCCAAGAAAAGTAGGCGAAACCTATTAATTGTATGGATTCAAATGTAATTTCCTCCAATGGTTACATTTGAATCCACACTATAAATACAAGCTCATAGCTGCAGTTTGAACGGTGTGTGAAGAGAGAAAAATCAACATCTACTAGTTGTGAAGGTGTGAATGCAAAGTGCATTTTCATGGGAGGTATAAGGAGGCACGTTTCATACCTTGTACACTGACAATTAGGGTCTTCAAAGATATAAATTGAGTGTTCAGCTTGTAACTCATAGCTTAGAGAAGTTTTACCAATCTTAGCTTTAGGATAACACATTGTAAGGAAAAACCTCACCTAGTTGGAGAAAACCCAACGGAAACCAAAACTCTACTTGTCAGGTTTGTTGGTGGAAGTTATTTATGGAGTTAGGAAGGAAGTTAGCAAGATCTGAGTTGTATAGATCTGGGTGTACCTTGGCACGTTAAAAACAAAAATCCCAAGTTAGTGGATTTCCTGTTAAATCCTCTGAACCATGTTAAACTGAGTGTTATTTATTATTTAAGTACTTGCTAAGTAGTGTGAAAAGTCTGCTCACTGAGAGCATTGTTAAAGAAACTTAGTTAAGTAAGTTAGTCAGGGAGAACCAATCTCACTGACATGCTTAAGCAAGCACTCGAGAGTCCAGTATCTCGAGTCACAGCGTTGCTTAGAGCATGAGTCTCCAAGTCTCCACACTGACTTGGTAGCTCAGCCTCTAAGCAATGCAGTGACTTGAAGTGTAACCTCTCAAGTTACTGTCTTGTTGAGAGGCTGAGTCCTCAAGTCACCACACTGACTTGATGCCTCTGACACTCAGTAATGTAGTGACTTGAGTGTCCCACATTGAACTTATTGAGGTTTAAAAAAAACCTAAATTCCCATTTTGGTCTTTCGAAAATGGCACCATCAATTGGTATCAGAGCGGGTTGTTCACATGACCACTGATCCAGTTTTGTTAAGAAAAATGGTCAACCGAACAGATTTAAACGTTTTAAACTATGGGAATTTCTGCATTTTTCAAACTATTACTTGTATTCTGACATCATTCATTTAATAGAAAATCTTTTTGTTAGAAATTTTAGAATCATAAAAAAGGGGGAAATTGTTGGGATATGGTTTAGTTTTGATGATTTTCCAAAACCTCATGTAATAGGTTTGAAAGCAGTCAGGATAGTATCTTTAGTTTCAGGCCAGGCTAGGTTATTTCTCAGTAGAATAGGCTGTCAGTTGAGAAGAACTCAGTTGAGGGGGAACTCAGCAACACAACCTGAGGAAATCAAGATGATATCACAAGAAGAACTGACTGAAGCTAACGCAGGGACCTGAACCTGAAGAGAAGCCTGAAGGATATCCCACTGAGTATAAACCTGGCTGATCTAAGCTAAGTCAGTGGACTACTCAGTGAAGAGCATGATCAGGAAGATCAGTGTTGTACCAAGTAGGCCCTGAAGGAGTCAGGCTACTGTGGTCAGGGAAGTTTGTCATTCAGCCTTATGACAAACTTCTTGGAAAGATCTTTAAGAGTCTACTGAAGGACAACTACACTGAAGACAGCTATGTCTACTGAAGATCATCAAGTCAGAGGAGGATTGGCCATCTGAAGTCAGTGAACCCTGATCAAGCCCACTGAATCAAATGAGCCGTTGGATTAAGTCCACATGGACCAATCAAGTCAAGACAACATATCTGGCACTGACAAGACCGCATTCCAAGAAAAGTAGGTGAAACCTATTAATTGTATGGATTCAAATGTAATTTCCTCCAATAGTTACATTTGAATCCACACTATAAATACAAGCTAATAGCTGCGGTTTGAAGGGTGTGTGAAGAGAGAAAAATCAACACCTACGAGCTGTAAATGTGTGAATGTAAAGTGCGTTTTCATGGTAGGTATAAGGAGTCACGTTTCACACCTTGTACACTGACCATTAGGGTCTTCACAGATATAAAGTGAGTGTTCAGCTTGTAACTCATAGCTTAGAGAGGTTTTCCCAATCTTAGCTTTAGTCTAACACATTGTAATGGAAAACCTCACCCAGTTGGAGAAAACCCAACGGAAACCAAAACCCTACTTGTCAGGTTTGTTGGTGGAAGTTGTTTGTGGAGTTAGGAAGGAAGTTAGCAAGATCTGAGTTGTATAGATCTGGGTGCAACTTGGCACGTTAAAAACAAGAATCCTAAGTTAGTAGATTTTCTGTTAAATCAGGCCCGTGGATTTAAGAGCTTGAGTCTCTGAACCACGTTAAACTGATTGTTATTTATTGTTTAAGTACTTGCTAAGTGGTGTGAGAAGTCTGCTCACTGAGAGCATTGTTAAAGAAACTTAGTTACGTAAGTTAGTCAGGGAGAACCAATCTCACTGACATGCTTAAGCAAGCACTCGAGAGTCCAGTATCTCGAGTCACTG
The DNA here is from genome assembly GCA_947034835.1 of Ballota nigra. NCBI lineage: Eukaryota > Viridiplantae > Streptophyta > Magnoliopsida > Lamiales > Lamiaceae > Ballota > Ballota nigra. The sequence goes on from OX344724.1 coordinate 31,636,584, forward strand.
TGTTGCTTATAGCATGAGTCTCCAAGTCTCCACACTGACTTGGTAGCTCAGCCTCTAAGCAGTGCAGTGACTTGAAGTGTAACCTCTCGAGTTACTGTCTTGTTGAGAGGCTGACTTCCCAAGTCACCACACTGACTTGATGCCTCTGACTCTCAGCAATGCAGTGACTTGAGTGACCCACACTGAACTCATTGGGGTTTTAAAAAAAACCTAAATTCCCATTTTGGCCTTTCGAAAATGGGACAATCAGTAATATTACCAAGTCTTTAGTAATATTACCAATAGACATTGATAGTATTACAATAGTGATTGATAGTAATACTAATTATTATTTTCTTATATTACAAGTCTATTTTCAATTAATTCTTAACAATTACCTTTTTAATCATTCGAATTAGCGTTTACGGTGAGGGTTTACCATGAGGGTTTAGGGTAATATTACCAAGTCTTTAGCAGTATTACCAATAGACACTGATAGTGTTACCAATAGTGATTGATAGTAATACCAATTTTTTTTCTAACATTACAAGTTTATTTCAAATAATTCTTACCAGTTACTTTTTTAATCATTCGAATTAGAATTTACGGTGAGGGTTTACCCTGAGGGTTTAGGATAATATTACCAAGTCTTTAGCAGTATTACCGATAGGCATTAATAATGTTACCAATAGTGATTGATAGTAATACCAATTACTTTTTTCTAACATTACAAGCCTATTTTAAAAAAATTCTTACCATTTAATTTTTAATCATTCAAATTAGAGTTTACGGTAAGGGTTTACGGTGAGGGTTTAGGGTAATATTACCAAGTCTTTAGTAGTATTACCAATAGACATTGATAGTGTTACCAATAGTGATTGGTAGTAATACCAATTTTTTTTTTAACTTTACACGTCTATTTTCAAATAATTCTTACCTATTACTTTTTTTAATTATTTGAATTAGAGTTTACGGTGAGGTTATACCGTGAGGTTTTAGGATTTAGGATACTATTACAAAGTTTTTGGTAATATTACCAATAGACATTGATAGTGTTACCAATAGACATTGATAGTGTTACGAATAGTGGTTGATAATAATACTAATTATTTTTTTTCTAACATTACGAGTCTATTTTCAATTAATTCTTAACAATTACCTTTTTAATCATTCGAATTAGCATTTTCGTTGAGGGTTTACCGTGAGGGTTTAGGGTAATATTACCAAATCTGTAGTAGTATTACCAATAGACATTGATAGTGTTATCAACAGTGATTGATAATAATACCAATTATTTTTTCAAACATTACAAGTCTATTTTTAAATAATTCTTACCAATTACTTTCTTAATTATTCGAATTAGAGTTTACGGTGAGGTTTGACCGTGAGGTTTAGGGTAATATTACCAAGTCTTTAGTAATATTACCAATAGACATTGATAGTGTTACCAATAGTGATTGATAATAATACTAATTATTATTTTTTAACATTACAAGTCTATTTTCAATTAATTCGTAACAATTAACTTCTTAATCATTCGAATTTACGTTTACGGTGAGGGTTTACCGTGAGGGTTTAGGGGTCTTTAGTAGTATTAACCTATTACCAATAGATATTGATAATGTTATCAATAGTGATTGGTAGTAATACCAATTAATTTTTTCTAACATTACAAGTCGATTTTAAAATAATTCTTACAAATTACTTTTTTAATCATTCGAATTAGAGTTTACGGTGAGGGTTTACCGTGAGGGTTTAGGGTAATATCAACAAGTCTTTAGTAGTATTATCAATAGACATTGATAGTGTTACTAATAGTGATTGGTAATAATACTAATTTTTTTCTAACATTACAAGTCAATTTTCAAAATAACTTACCAATTACTTTTTTAATTATTCAAATTAGAGTTCACGGTGACGGTTGTCCGTGAGGGTTTAGAGTTTAGGGTAATATTATCATGTCTTTAATAAAATTACCAATAGACATTGATAGTGTTACTAGTAGTGAATGGTAGTAATACCAATTATTTTTTTCTTACATTACAAGTCTATTTTAAAATAATTCTTACCAATTAATTTTTTTATTATTCGAATTAGAGTTTACGGTGAGAGTTTACCGTGAGGATTTCAGGTAATATTACCAACTTTTTAGTAGTATTACCAATAGGCATTGATATTGTTACCAATAGTGATTGATAGTAATACCAATTATTATTTTCTTACATTACAAGTCTATTTTAAAATAATTCTTACCAATTACTTTTTAATCTTTCGAATTAGAGTTTACGGTAAGGGTTTACCGTGAGGGTTTAGGGTTTAGGTTAATATTACCAAGTCTTTAATAGTATTACCAATAGACATTGATTGTGTTACCGATAGTGAATGGTAGTAATACTGATTTTTTTTTCTAACATTACAAGTCTATTTTTACATAATTCTTAGCAATTACTTTTTTTACTATACGAATTAGAGTTTACGGTGAGGGTTTACCATGGGTGTTTAGGGTTTAGGATAATATTTCCTAGTCTTTAGTAATATTACAAATAGACATTGATAGTGTTACCAATTGTGATTGATAGTAATACTAATTATTATTTTTCTAACATTACAAGTCTATTTTCAATTAATTCTTAATAATTACCTTTTTAATCATTCGAATTAGCGTTTACGGTGAAGGTTTACCGTGAGGGTGTAGGGTAATATTATGAAGTCTTTAGTAGTATTACACTATTACCAATAAACATTGATAGTATTACCAGTAGTTATAGGTAGTAATACCAATTTTTTTTCTAACATTACTAGTCTATTTTCAAATAATTTTTACCAATTACTTTTTTAATCATTCAAATTAGAGTTTACGGTGAGGGTTTACCGTGAGAGTTTAGAATAATATTACCAAGCCTTTAGTAGTATTACCAATAGAGAATGATAATGTTACCAATAGTGATTGATAGTAATACCAGTTTTTTTCTAACATTACAAGTCTATTTTAAAATAATTATTACCAATTACTTTTTAATCATTTGAATTAGAGTTTACGATAAGGGTTTTACCCGAGAGGGTTTAGGGTTTAGGGTAATATTACCAAGTCTTTAGTAGTATTACCAATAGGCATTGATAGTGTAACGCCCCGAATCCAGAACTATAAAAATTTTGAAGGAAATATAATAGAATTGAATGATGAGTTTCATGCAGCGAATAAGTGGGGAGAAATATTATAATAATGTATCTCACACATAAGTATAAATATATGTATATAAAGTTGGATAGAGGGTTCTGTATCTTATCATACACACTGAGTTTTAGTAACTGAAACACACGGTAAAAAGTATCGTCTTGCATAGTGATTAGGCGTGAAATTGTCATGATTCGTCACTCGAAATACCCTAATTTTGGCCGATTTTGTCGAGTATTTGGACTCAATTGAGCATTATTTCTATACGTTAATGAATTTGTCTCTTTAATGCTCGTAAGTGAATCAAGGGCGAAGAACAGAGTTCGTAGGACTTTGAATCTACTCAAACGGATGCCCGAATGAGAAGATATCGAAGGAATACGATTGGTGTTAGTGTTGAAGAAGAAAAGTACTAGTGGGAGGAATATTGGGAGCATTCGAGTAACACACTCGAGCACTAGCACTCGAGCACGTTGCTCAAGCGCCCAAAACATACAGAAAATTTCGAGCACTCGAGCAGCTCGAGCGCCACCGCTCGAGCATGTTGCTCGAGCGCCCCAATTGTATAGAAGATTTTCAGTGCTCGAGCAGCTCGAGCGCCACCGCTCAAGTACCTGTGTCATTCGAGCTACATGCTCGAGCGCGACCGCTCGAGCGGGTCTGCTCGAGCACCTTCACATTTTGCGTTTTAAAAGGCATTTTTCGGCCCATGTGTTCACGATTCGGCCCGTTGCATATATATACTCATCTTAAGCTCGTTTTTTAGGAGAACACACATCACTTGATAGTTTTAGACTTTTAGATTTCGTTTTTGGAGAGGAAGGAGAGAAGCAAGCTTTACTTTACGGTTTTGAGGTTTTCGTTATGAATTCATATTACGATTTTACTTTTTAGTTTCGTTTCTTTATATTTTTGTTCTTGAACACGTTGAGACTTCTTTTCTTGAGTTAATTTCAGTTTATTCTTTTATTTCGTTAAACCCTAGTCTATGTTTGATCTCTTCTTCATCTTAATTATCGTGTTTATGTTCGTTACTTATTCAATTGCTATTATTTACGTAAAACCATTGTCTAGCTAAAACCCTTGCATGCTTGGGGTAGGATGAACTCGTAGAAGTAGGTTGTGGGACGTAATTAGGGTAACTTGTGACGTTAGGTTTTAATTCTCTTGATTAATGAATTCTTAAAATTAATCTTAACTTTACTTTTGAATTTCGTTCGAAAGGTGTTAGAGAGAGGACGACCGTATCACTCTTTAACAACGAGTAGGCTTAACTAGAAGGTTAGAAAGGGTTAATTTATCTACCAGTTTAGCGAAGGAGGACGACCGCATCACTTTAGTTAAATTAGGGTCTCATTAATTAAGCACAATCTATTAACTTGTTAGTGGATTAGTGAAGTCGAGTGTTAGGGTAAAGTATTAGGGTTTAGAATCTTGAGCTTTCACCTTGCATTCTTTTACTTAGGTTATTTCTTGCGCGTCACAGTTATTTTGATTATGTACCTGCTCCATTAGTATACGTAGGGATTCCTATCCTGAGCATCACCATCTCTTACTTGAACACAAACCTCAATTAATTCGTCTTCTTAGTATTTTAGTTTAATTAGTTTATTTTAGTCTTTTAATTAATCTTTCAAAATAAAAAACCCAAAAACATTACACTCATATTAGTTGCGACACGTAGATCTTCAGGGATCTGTTCGCATACACTCCATCTCGTGGGTTCGATATACTTGGCCATTATACTTACTAATACTAGAGTGAACTCGTCCCCTTGCGGGGAAGCGACTAGTAGAAGTTAGTATTTTTGCTTCAAGTCAATGGCGCCGTTGCCGGGGAAGGCGTTGTATGCTTTTTGAATAGGACTTGTCGATAGCTTAGTAGTTAGTAGTGAGTGATTTTCTTTTCTATTTTTTTTTATTATTTCATACATATTCGGCAGTTGCGTTTTGATTCTTTTGTTAGTGTTTCAGGTTTATGAAAACACGCTCACAAGGCAATACGAGCGAAGAGAGGTTATCTTAGATCCTGAGACAATAGCAAGAAGAAACCGAGCCTTCTTAAGAAGGATGAACGCTGCCGGAGGGAAAGAACCAATGGACATTACTAATGAGTTGGATGATGTCGAGAATGAGTTCAATCAGGCATTGAACCGGGTTGACGGCACTGATGGCAATACCAGTAAGAATCAAGATCCGTTAGGAGAAAGCCAGAGCCAAAACCCGGGTACTCAGAACCAAAATATCCCAGCTCATAACATTGTCCAAAAATCCTCATAACAACCCTGCTTACCCACATCCTAACTTACCACAAAACAACTTGCCTTACCCACCTTACCCATACCCACCTTATCCTTATCCACTATACCCGTATCCTCCACCTCCAGTTTACAATCAACCACCTGTTTACCAACCACCACCACCCCAACAAGTACCCGTACCAGCTGCTAATCCTCAACACGTTCCTCAGAACGTAGATCAAAATATGGCGATTCGAGGGAGGTTTGCAGCACAGCCACAACGGTACTATGATGGAGTGGCATTGCCTCCTATTGAGGCAAATAACTTCTTGATTTCCCCAGGAATTTTAAAGCTGCTTACAGAGAACCAGTTCAAGGGAGTGATCGGGAAGGAGAATCCTCATACTCATCTGAGGAGTTTTCTAATGATAGCCTCCACTTTCAATTACAATGGCATGTCTGAAGAAGCCAAGAGGCTTAGGTTGTTCCCATTCTCATTGACGGGAATAGTTAAAGAGTGGTATGATAATACGCTTCCACGGGGAGGTATTACCACTTGGGCCGAGCTCGAGCGTCTGTTCCTCGAGCGATTCTACCCTCCATCGAGAACGATTAAAGCAAGGATTGAGATCTCTTCCTTCCGCCAGAAGCAAGGAGAGGACCTACGTCAAGCGTGGGAGAGATACTCAAACATGTTGATAGAGTGCCCGCAGCACGGGTACAATGAGAGAGATGTTATGGAATTCTTCTACAGTGGTGCCAACAAGGCTGGGCAAGACCATCTAGACGCCTGTACTAGTGGATCATTTCTGAATCAAGGAATAGAGAGGTGTAGAGAGATCGTAGACAACATAGTCACGAATGCCGGGGCTTGGAATGTGGATGCAGATTTCAATAGAGTTCATCAAGTTGAGGAAGGTGAAGAAACGAGAAGGCTGTTGATGGCCATAATGGAAAATATTAACAACCTTGAGTTGGGGAAGAATATGGTTGGAGAGCATGCAGCAGAGAATGAGAGAGTCGACCAGCCAAGTGGACAGCAAGAGGTAGCCAATTACATGGGAGGTCCGTATTACAATCAGAATGGCTACCAAGGTGGTAATCAATATGGAAGGCCTTCTTATGGCTAACCTTTTGTACCACCATGTCCACAGCCTCCTCCTAATCAGTGGAGGAACAATCAAGGCTATCAAGGAGGACAACAGCCTCCTCAGAACCAATGGAGAAAGAATGAGAATTTTTCATATGCTAACCCGAAGGCGGGTGTTACAGTTCCTCCGGGTGTTGACCCAGGTTCAAAGCCTCCGGGTGGAGAAGACGGTGCATCAACTGAGGAGATGTTAAGAGCGATTCTACAGAAGGTGGAGGAAGGAATTAAGAGGTTGTCATCCTTGGAGTACGATATGAAAGAGTTGCATAAAAAGGGTGATCAACGTGATCAAGAGCTCCAGAAGATGAACGTTGAGTGGAATAGAACTCAACAAGAGAACAATCGAAGGTTCACTTCTATAGAGTTCCAGATGAGCCAGATTGCAAAGTCATTGAATAGAGAGCCTGGCAAATACCCTTCAATGCCTGAGGGTAATCCTAAAGAGCATTGTAAGGCTATCCAGCTTAGAAGTGGGACCAATTATGAAGGTCCTCAGATGCCTGCTAATTCTGAGACACCCCAAGGAGATGTTGAGATAGAGGGGAAAGAACATAAGAAAGATGGAGATGAGAGTTGGGAGATAGGAGTTGAGAAGAAGGTTGAGGGTGAGAGCACTCAAGCGAGCAAAGAGCTTGAAGAGGAAATCATTGAGAAGGTTGAGAGAGTTCCTAAGTGGAAGAAGGTAAAGGTAGCAAGGGAGAAAGTGAAAGAGACCGAGAGAGATGAATGGGGGGTACCCAAATCTGTGATACCCGTCCCATATCCACAACGCTTCATGAAAAAGAAGCTTGATGAGAAATTCGCTAAATTCCTTGATGTGTTTAAACAATTGCATATTAATATCCCTTTTTTTATGCTTTGGAACAGATGCCCAATTATGCAAAGTTTTTGAAGGACTTGATCGCGAAAAGACGGCGAGTGGATGAGCCGAAGTTGGTGCAGTTGAACCATGAGGTGAGTGCATTAGTGCACAAGGCGCTTCCTCCAAAGCTGAAGGATCCCGGTAGCTTTACCATCTTATGTGACATTCGGAACGGGATCAAGAAAGGAGCGTTGTGGAACCTCAGAGCGAGCATAAATTTGATGCCCTTGTCGCTTTTCAAGAAGTTGGAAGGTGGTGAACTTCAGCCAACAATGATGACGCTTCAACTTGCCGACTGGTCTATTACTCGACCTCAAGGTGTGGTTGAAGACGTCCTCGTGAGAGTTGGAGATTACATTTTTCCAGCAGATTTTGTAGTCCTAGAGATGGAGGAAGATGAGCACGTGCCCTTGATCTTGGGAAGACCGTTCTTAGCTACGGCGGGGATGGTGCTAGATGTGGCAAATAGGAAGATTACGTTGAAGGTCGATGATCAAGAAGTGAAGATTTCCCTATATGAAGCCATGAAGCATCCGAAGGAGGATGAGAGTTTGTATTGCATGGATGCAATTGATCCTCGTGTTGAAGACACACCTCCTATCTCTAATCTTTCTCATGTTCATGGTTTCGTTAATCCTTCACTTGATGGTTTAACCCATGAGCATTATGATCTTAATTATTTTGATAGGGATAAAGTGAAGAAGTTGAAGGAGGAAGAGGTGAAAAAGATAGACGTGGTCCAGTTGGAGGGAAAAAAAGGAGTTAAGAAGAAAAAGTCTAAATTCAAGAAACTGTTTGGTAAGACCCCTCCAGATAAAGGTGAGAAGGAGTTGAGACCCATACCACTTGGGGATGAGAAGGAAGGAAATGAGCTCATGATGGAGGGGCATCAAGGAAAGGAATTCAACCACCACTTTTATGAGAGTAAGGGAGGTATTTTTTAGTATGATGTCCCATAAGCTCCTTTGAGCTCGGTCCGGCATGAGGACCTTAAAAATAGCGCTGAATGGGAGGCAACCCATTTTTATTTGCTTTTAAGTGTTTTTAGTTATTTGAGTTTTATGTTATTTGGGTGTTGTTGAATCGTAAGTTTTAACCTCGTACTTGAGAGTTTTATTTTGTAGGCTTGTCTCGAGAGAGTAGAGGAATCATGGAGTTATCCAAAAGAGAGGAACTCAAGCAAGGGAGTGTGCAACATTGTTGAGAGAAACTGAATTGTTTGGTTGAGGTAACCCACAACCCCAAACTTAGACCTCTTCGCAAGGTCGAAGTTTGGGGGGTGGAGTTTTTTATGTTTCTTGTTACATTGCATCGGAGCACCCCTTATCTTTGAGTGTGTTTGGTTATTTGGTACCTTGAGATGCTCCTTGAGGTGATTTTGATCTGAGTTGCTATTGCATATTTCATGCCTATCAATCATCTTATGCTTGTTGATTGCTATCTTTGAGTATGATTTGATGAGCAGGGTGATTTGTGGATTTGAGTTAGGGACTCTTTTGTGTGAGTGTTTGAATGAGAGTTGATTTGAGAAAGAACTTATATGCTTGTGAATTTTTCTTGTGAGTGCTTGTGTGATGAGAGTGAGAATTCACTAGGACTAGCATGGATGTGAAAGGCGTGAGATTTGAGCCTTATGAGATTTTGATGCATGAATTAATCTCTTCGTTTGTGAGAGGATCGTCACCTTAGAAGATGTTAGAACTTGTGTGTGATCTTGCTTCTTGATTGTGTCTAGTTTGATATGTCGAATAGGATCTTAGGCCATCTTTGATTTTATTGAGTCACTTAGCCAAATTTTCCCTACCAATGACATTGAATCCCTTGTTAGCCCCTTTGAGCCTAAAGCCTATTTTATTTGCTAGCACATATGAACACTATTCCAATTCCTAAGCCTTTTTGTCCAAATTTGAGTGGAGAATAGGAAAAGTGTGAATGTGAAGGGATTGAATTGAGTTGAAAAAGGAAAATGTTGTTTGTTGAGTGAATATGAGAAGAAGGTGTGATGAAGTTATGAGATGTGGGAAAAAGAGAAAAAAATTGAGAATGTGCAAAAGAAAAAAAAAATGAGCTCATGTGTTGTGCGAAAAAGAGAAAAAAAAGTGATTGAAATAAAAAGTGAAAAGAGTGAGAAAGAAAAGAAAAATTGAAGTGTTGAGAGTAGTGGAATTGAAAGTGTGTTGATTGAAATTGTTTGAAGTATTCTGTTCCTAATCTCGAAGTACCGAAGTTTGATTTTCTATTCTCCATTCACTTGAGTCACTTTACCATATTGTTATCCCACCTGTCCAAAGAGCCTACATTACAACCTTAAGAAAAGTCCTTTTTGATTCGGCATTGATTTCTAGAGTATGGTCGGAGTTAAGAGCACTTACAAGCCTATGGCTGCCAATTTGTGTGATTGATTGTTTGAGTGAGTCCCTTGATCATTGTTATACACTTGTGAGGGAGCGAAACACATCGTTAAGTGCACATCCATGCTTGATCTTGGTGTTTCTTGTTATTGTTGCATGAGTATGATAAAAGAAAGTGAGTGAGTATACGAGTGATTGACTTTTGAAGCTTGAGTTCATTAGCTTGCATGATTGATTTTTTTTTACTCATCCCTAACAATTTCACTTGACTTATTATTTCATTGCTTGGGGACAAGCAATATGGTAAGTTTGGGGGGTTGATTAGGCGTGAAATTGGCATGATTCGTAGCTAGAAACGCCCTAGTTTTGGTCGAATTTATTGAGTTTTTAGAGTCAAATGAGTACTATTTCTATACATTGATGAATTTGTTTCTTTGATACTCATAGGTGAATCGAGGATGAAAAACGGAGTTCGTAGGACTTTGAATCGACTCAAACGGATGCCCGGATGAGAAGATATCAAAGAAATACGATTGGTATTAGTACGTGTGAAGAAAAGTGTTAGTTGCAAAGGAAGGAAGACCTATTCGAGTATCGTCACTCGAGCGCCCCGCTCGAGTGAAGTAGATCGAGCGCCTAAAAACATACAGAACGTTTGGGCCGCTCGAGGGAGGTAGCTCGAGCGCCCCGCTCGAGCACCAGAACTGCTCGACCAAAAGAGCTCGAGCGCCCCGCTCAAGCACCTGATCCGTTCGACCACCATAGCTCGAGCGACCCGCTCGAGAGGGTCTGCTCGAGCGCTTCCAAGGCATTTTCTCCAACTTACGTTTTTCGGCCCACGAGTTCACGAATCGGCCCGTTGCCTATATATATCTCTTCCAAACACGTTTTGAAGGATCCCGGAACACACTACATCACTTTTACAGAGAATTTTTAGAGAGAGAAGGAAGAGAAGAGACGAGCAAGTTTAATTTTACGTTTTTGAGGTTTTTGCTTACGAATTCACATTACGATTTCACGTTTTAGTTTCGTTTCTTAATATCTTTTATTCTTTAATACGTTTAGACCTCGTTTCGTCAATTAATTTCAGTATTAACCCCAGTTTATGTTCGATCTTTTCTTCGTTTTAATTACCATGTTCATGTTCGTAACTTATCTAATTGTTATTGTTTACGTTAAATCTATGTCTAGCTAAAACCCTTGCATGCTTAGGGTAGGATGAACTCGTAGAAGTAGGTTGTGGGTATGTAATTAGAGTAACTTGTGACGTTAGGTTTTAATTCTCTTGGTTAATGAATTCTTAAAATTAATCTACACTTCGCTCTTGAATTTCGTTCGAAAGGTGTTAGAGAGAGGACGACCGTATCACTCTTTAACAACGAGTATACTTAACGAGAGGGTTTAGGAAAGGTTAATTCATCTACCGGTTTAGCGAAGGAGGACGACCGCATCACCTTAGTTAAATTAGGGTCTCATTAATTAAGCACAATCTATTAACTTGTTAGTGGATTCGTGAAGTCGAGTGTTAGGGTAAAGTATTAGGGTTTAGAATCTTGAGCTTTTACCTTGCATTCTTAGACTTAGGTTAATTCTTGTGTGTCACAGTTATTCTGATTATGTACCTGCTCCGTTAGTATACGTAGGGATTCCAATCCTAAGCATCACCATCTCTCATTAGAACACAACCCTTAGTTAATTTGATTTCTTTAGTATTTTAGTTTACTTAGTTTAATTCAGTCTTTTAATTAATCTTTCAAAAATCCAAAGCTGCCAATATGTGTGATTGATTGTTTGAGTTATTCCCTTGATCATTGATATACACTTGTGAGGGAGTGAAACACATCGTTGAGTGCACATCAATGGTTGATCTTGGTGTTTCTTGTTATTGTTACATGAGTATGATGAAGGAAAGTGAGTGAGTATACGTGTGATTTATCTTTGAAGCTCGAGTTCATTTGCTTGCATGATTTGATTCTTTGACTCATTCCTAACAATTTCACTTGACTTGTTATTTCGTTGCTTGAGGACAAGCAACATGGTAAGTTTGTGGGGTTGATTAGGGGTGAAATTGTCATGATTCGTCACTCGAAATACCCTAATTTTGGCCGATTTTGTCGAGTATTTGGAGTCAATTGAGCATTATTTCTATACATTGATGAATTTATCTCTTTAATGCTCGTAGGTGAATCAAGGGCGAAGAACGGAGTTCGTAGGACTTTGAATCGACTCAAACGGATGCCTGGATGAGAAGATATCGAAAGAATACGATTGGTGTTAGTGTTGAAGAAGAAAAGTACTAGTGGGAGGAATATTGGGAGCATTCGAGTAACACACTCGAGCACTAGAGCTCGAGCACATTCCTCGAGCGCCCAAAATATACAGAAAATTTCGAGCGCTCGAGCAGCTCGAGCGCCATCGCTCGAGCTTGTTGCTCGAGCGCCCCAATTGTACAGAAGATTTTCAGCACTCGAGCACCTGTGTCATTCGAGCTACATGCTCGAGCGCGACCGCTCGAGCGGGTCTGCTCGAGCACCTTCACATTTTGCATTTTAAAAGGCGTTTTTCGGCCCATGAGTTCACGATTCGGCCCGTTGCATATATATACTCGTCTTAAGCTCGTTTTTTAGGAGAACACACATCACTTGATAGTTTTAGACTTTTAAAGTTCGTTTTTTGAGAGGAAGGAGAGAAGCAAGCTTTACTTTACGGTTTTGAGGTTTTCGTTATGAATTCATATTACGATCTTACTTTTTAGTTTCGTTTCTTTATATTTTTGTTCTTGAACACGTTGAGACTTCTTTTCTTGAGTTAATTTCAGTTTATTCTTTTATTTCGTTAAACCCTAGTTTATGTTTGATCTCTTCTTCATCTTAATTATCGAGTTTATGTTCGTTACTTATTCAATTGCTATTATTTACGTAAAACCTATGTCTAGCTAAAACCCTTGCATGCTTGGGGTAGGATGAACTCGTAGAAGTAGGTTGTGGGTACGTAATTAGGGTAACTTGTGACGTTAAGTTTTAATTCTCTTGATTAATGAATTCTTAAAATTAATCTTAACTTTACTTTTGAATTTCGTTCGGAAGGTGTTAGAGAGAGGACGACCGTATCACTCTTTAACAACGAGTAGGCTTAACTAAAAGGTTAGAAAGGGTTAATTCATCTACCAGTTTAGCGAAGGAGGACAACCGCATCACCTTAGTTAAATTAGGGTCTCATTAATTAAGCACAATCTATTAACTTGTTAGTGGATTAGTGAAGTCGAGTGTTAGGGTAAAGTATTAGGGTTTAGAATCTTGAGCTTTCACCTTGCATTCTTTTACTTAGGTTATTTCTTGCGCGTCACATTTATTTTGATTATGTACCTGCTCCGTTAGTATATGTAGGGATTCCTATCCTGAGCATCACCATCTCTTACTTGAACACAAACCTCAGTTAATTCGTCTTCTTAGTATTTTAGTTTAATTAGTTTATTTTAGTCTTTTAATTAATCTTTCAAAAAAAAAAACCCAAAAATATTACACTCATATTAGCTGCGACGCGTAGATCTTCAGGGATCTGTTCGCATACACTCCATCTCGTGGGTTCGATATACTTGGCCATTATACTTACTAATACTACAGTGAACTCGTCCGCTTGCGGGGAAGCGACTAGTAGAAGTTAGTATTTTCGCTTCAAGTCACATAGCAGTAGCGATAAAATTTATTTAGGAATAGAATAATAGGCATCATTGTATTATTAATAGTATTTTAAGCAAGCGGGAAACTTTGTGTCTTCTGCATCACTGCCCTTGCTCCCCCGTAACCGAAATTTGCCAAGGGGTTAGGAAAAATGGGGCGTGATATTTGAATTCTCACGTATGGGTGATTTGCAACGTCATGAGATTGGTAAATCTGAAATATATTAAGTTATACTCATTGATAAAGTGTTTATTTCATTTAATCAGTTTCACATATAACCAAGATTTCAAATATTCCATAGGATAAACAGTTCATATAATAATTTATTGGTATTAAGCATATTTCGCATAATATAATTGAAGTAGCACAAGTTGACTCACATTAGTTCAGAGCCCGAAGACATATTCACGTATTGTCATAACTGTCAATCCATATTCGTACGATCATTCCACTTCCAACAAACTTACTCTTTTCAACCGCAACAAACTTACTCCTTCCAACACCATCAAACTTACTCCATCCAACCACAATAACCCTCAAAATAATAGCAAACCATCAATGACCTTATTTCCAGTGCGCAACGTAGGCGGCTGACCCGGGGACCAGATATGTTTGAATCAACAACCTACATTCCGAGGGTGTCCCCGATAGCTCCCCAGAGGTTGGATTAAAAACTCGACCCCAACTCCGTACTTACTAACTTTCCATAAAACTGACACATCAAACTTTACAGAGAAAATTACTTGATTGACAACTGAACTGATACATGCTCACATAAGGTACTTACTCATGCAATGGTGATCGATTTACAAAATAACAGGCATCATATATCATATATAGTCATATCACATAATTCAAACAGTTATATAATAGGTGTTACTTTTATGTTGGATTAGATATTTTTTATTGATTTAGTCGAGTTCAGAAAATACCGGCACAACGTTATTATTAGCAGATCAATCAACCGATCATTACCCACCTGATTGTTCTGAGTCCCGGGAATGATGTGTAGGCAGACGGTCGAGTCCTCCGTGCGTGTCCCGAATAGTACAGAATCCTAATAGGGAGTAATTCGATTAAAAGATCGACTTTTGAATTTGAAAAAGCTTAAGAGTTCGTATCTCGAGGATTGAGTAGATTGTTGCCTTTATAAAACTATCAAAAGCTTAAGTTTCCAAAGGTTTATTTCTAAATGATAAGTACACCCTTTTTTAAAAGGAGGTGTATTAGGGGGTGTACTTACTAATTTCCCTTGTCTCCTTAACAAAAGCCTTTTATAAATTTAAAAGTATATTCATAATAATTATTATTCTTGGAAATACTTAAAAGAATAAGATAATTATTTAAAAGTATTAATAAGATAAAAGAATAGGTTTTTTTCTTTTCTAAGATTTCTATTTCTCATTTTAAAAGGATTCTTAAATATAAATTCATATTTTATAAATAAAAATTCCCTTATTAAAACTTATTAATATACTTTGACTTTTCTAATAAATTTATATTAATTTTTCCCAAGAAAACTATTTTTATTTGATGCTAGCTTGGATATTAAAAAGACTTGTCTTGTTTCTAATTTTCTAGTAGTCGCACAAGGGGAAGACGAGTTTCCCTTTGTCTACGGATTCAAAACAAAAACGTTTAACAATTGAGAATCATCATTCAACAATAATACCAACACATAAAAACAAAGATACTAATGGACTAAGCCAATATCACCATATCACTAAAACAATGACACTAAACATCTACAAGAGTAATACTAGTCCACTAAGTCCCAAAAACTACAACAATTCAAAACAACAGTACTCAAAGGATTTCCTACTGTTACTAAACAGCAACCAAAGTCCAAGTGGAAAAATAAGTCCAAACTTATAGTCAATGAAGAAAAGAAATAGGGAAATAATATGTTCAACTTTCCTACTTCTAAAAGAGTGATACAAAGAAAACAAAATAATAATACTGAACAAGTCAACTAGTGTCACTAAGACACTTAAACCATCTCCAATAGTAAGTTTTTTCCTTTCTTTTCTGCTTCTTTGTTCCATGGTGTTCGAACAATACTCGACCAAATTCCAGAATTTACGAAAGAAGAAAACGAAGGTAGAAACCTTACGTTCTCCGGGTTTGAGGCGGTAAACGGGCGGCCTAACAGCGTCGATTGAAAACTCGATGGTTTGTTTACAAAAATCGGGCAGCCTAACGGCGTCGTTCGGGGATTCAGAAAAATGAATCGAATAGCCTAACTGCATCGTTCGAGGTCTCCAAAAATTCCAGCAACAGGGGTTCGCATCCACGGTGTCATTTCGATCGGAAATTAGATGAAAAAGAAGGTTATGGGTGAAATTGAAATAAATCTCCAAAGAGTGAAATTGAACGGGGGCTTTTAAATTGACTTACTGAAAAAGGAGAAAAAGGAGGCGGCGACGCTGGCTTCTGCTTCGACGGAGGGGAGGCGGCGGTGCTGGGTCACATCACGACGGCGGCTCTTCCATCGCGTAAGGGAGGCGGTGCGGTGGCGCTTGCTGGAGCACGGCGGTCAAAGCGGCGGCGCTGGGTTTGAGCGGCGGAGCGAAAAGAGGCAATGGTGGCGTGATCGGAGAGAGCGAGAGAGGAAGAGAGGAGGCGTCGTGGCTTCACGAGAAGGGAGAGGCTTTGACGGTGTCACTTCACCGGAGAGGAGAGAGAGATGAGCGTGGCTTTTGTGAGTAGAAAGAATGCGGAGGTTAATTTGGAAGAGAGAGAATTTAGGAACTGAATTTTGTGGGTATGAGGAGAAACAGACGGGTCTTTTGATTATATGCGGATTCTTCAAAACAAATATTAACTGCCTTTTTTAAGAACTTTCAAATCCGTATCCTTAGGGATTTTATTTAATTTAGGAAAACTTTAATTAATTAAAAAGGAATATGTGGTTGAGGATTTTCTTTTAAAGTAATCGTCTCCAAATATTCTTAGTACTTGACAACTTATGAATTAAGACTTGTTTGGCTGTTTAGAAATTTGTTGTAGAATAATAGTATCTTTTAAATTAATTAATTAATTATCGGAATTCTGATTATCCATAAAATTATACGGGTCGAAAATCCTTGATTCTAAACTTGAATATTTAATTTCTCGTAGTCCCTCATGAGTTTGAAAGATTCGATTCTTTCTACGAATTTTGGAATTTGTACAAGGGTATATATATATATATATATATTTAAATTACACAATAGCACACAAAATAAATAAAGTTAAAAGAAACAAAGATAAGAAAATAAAATGAGGTTTCTAATTAAAGAAAAAGGGTATAGAACGGGACGGTGTGTTACATCCTCACCCCCTTAACAGAATTTCGCCCCCGAAATTCATCTCTTAGGTACAACTTAAGCATTGAGGGTATTTGGCTAGGTCTTCATCCTCTCTTTCCCAAGTCGCTTCTTCTTTTCCGTGTCGGCTCCATTGGACAAGGACTAATGGTATTTCTCGATTCCTTAACAAGTGTAACTTCCTTCCTAGGATAATCACCGGGACTTCTTCGTAAGTCAGGTCACTGCTTAGACCTAATTCTACGTGATTACTAACATGGGTTGGATCGCTCATGTATTTCCTGAGTGTAGATATGTGAAATACATTATGCACTCGTGATAACTCTGGGGGTAATGCTATGCGATAAGCCACATCCCCGATTCTGTTCAGGATGTCAAATGGTCCAATGTATTGCGGCTTTAGCTTACCTCGTTTTCCAAAACGGATTAGACTTTTCATTGGTGCAACTCTGAGAAATACTTTCTCGTCAATGTCAAATTGTAAATCCCTTTACCGGGCGTCTGCATATGACTTCTGACGGTCCTGGGCCATCTTGATCCTTTCTTTAATCTTTGCGACTATCTCAGCCGATCTTTCGACTAGCTCGGGTCCGAGAATCTTTTGAATCCTGACTTCGTCCCAACAAACTGGTGATCTACACCTCTTTCCATAGAGTGCTTCGTACGGTGCCATTTGTATTGTCGCCTGATAATTGTTGTTATATGCGAACTCTGCCAATGGAAGATGGCTTTCCCAACTTCCTTCAAGATCTAGAGCGCAAGCTCTGAGCATATCTTCGAGCGTCTGAATAGTTCTTTCCGATTGCCCGTCAGTCTACGGGTGGTATGCGATGCTGAATTTCAATTCAGTTCCCAAGGCTCATTGCAGAATTCCCCAGAACTTGGAGGTAAAACGGGGGTCTCTATCGGATACTATTAAGACTGGTACACCATGCAGTCAGATTACTTCGGCTATGTATAGTTGGGCAAGCTTGTCTAACGTATACGTCATTCTTATAGGGATAAAATGGGCAGTTTTCGTAAGTCTATCTATGATAACCCAGATGGCATCGTGATTCTTCACCGTTTTTGAAAATCTGGTGACAAAATCTATAGTGATGTTCTCCCATTTCCACTCTGGCATCTCTAGAGGATGCAACAACCCTGAAGGTCGTTGGTGATCTGCTTTAACTCATTGGCAGGTTAAACAACTCTTGACGAATTGAGCTATCGATCTCTTAATACCCCTCCACTAAAAGTTCTCTTTCAGTCCCTGGTACATCTTCGTCTCTCCGGGGTGAACGGTGTAAGGAGTGTTATGTGCCTCTTTCAGAATTTCGTTCCTCATTTCGTCATCCTTAGGCACACAGATTCTATTATCGAACATTAAAGCTCCATCAGTACCCAACACGAACCTCTGAATGGTTCCTTCCTCGGCGCGTTTATGTATTCCTCTCAAGAATTTATCGTCCTTTTGCGCTCATAGGATCCTTTCTCGTAAGGTCGGTTGTAGGGTGAACGCGTAAACCATGGAATCTGCACAACACTGTGTGGAAAATTCCAAGTTTAATCGAGAGAGTTCTCCTATTAGTGGTAACTGTGTGGTCGGAACGACGCTTAGTTTCGTATCTTCCTTTCAACTCAAAGCGTCTGCTACTACGTTTGCCTTTCCAGGGTGATAGTGGATAGTGCAATCGTAATTTTTTACCAATTCGAGCCATCTCCTTTGACGCATGTTCAATTCCTTCTGCGTGAAGAAGTATTTTAGGCTTTTATGGTCAGTGTAGATCTCACACTTTCCTCCATATAAGTAGTGTCTCCAAATCTTCAACGCGTGAACTACTGCAGCCAATTCTAAGTCGTGCGTTGGGTAGTTTTGTTCGTGGTCCTTAAGTTGCCGGGATGCATAAGCTACAACTTCCTTATTCTGCATCAGAACACAACCCAAGCCTGACAAAGAAGCGTCTGTGTAAATAACGAATCCTTCTGGTCCGTCTGGGATGGTCAACACAGGCGACATGATTAGCCTCTTCTTTAGCTCTTGGAAACTTTCCTCACAAGTTGAATCCCAAGTAAACTTCTTGATTTTATTGGTCAGCTTCGTCAGTGCCTTTGCAATGCTGGAAAAGTCTTGTATGAACCTTCGGTAGTACCCTGCTAACCCAAGAAAACTCCGAATTTCATTGACGTTAGTAGGTGCCTTCCAGTTTATGATGGCTTCTACCTTTGTTGGGTCCACTTCAATTCCTTTTGCGGAGATTATATGCCCTAAGAACATAACACGGTCGATCCAAAATTCACACTTACTGAATTTGGCATACAACTGACTTGAACCGAAAATACTAACTTTCTACTAGTAGTTTCCCTGCAAGTGTACGGGTTCACTGTAGTATAAGCAAGTATAGCGACCAAGTATATCGTACCCAAGAGAAGGGATGTATGCGAACAAATCTCATAAGATCTACGCGTCGTAATTAATATGAGTGTATATTTTTAGGTTTTTTAAAAGAAAATATAATCTAAACTAAATTACTCTATGAATGCAAAAAGGAAAATTAAACTACGAACTTAAAAATGTATTTTAAAAAATAAGATGGTAATGCTCAGGATAGGAATTCCTACGTATACTAACGGAGCAGGTACATAATCAAAATAACCGTGACGTGCAAGAAATAACCTAAGTAAAAGATTGTAAGATGAAAGCTCAAGAATTCAAACCCTAATACTTTATCCTAACAATCGACTTCACTAATCCACTAACAAGTTAATAGACTGTGCTTAATTAACGAGACCTAATTTAACTAATGTGATGCGGTCGTCCTCCCTAGATAAACTGATAGATTAATTTTTCCTTTATAAACCCTCTCATTAAGTTTACTAGTTGTTAAAGAGTGATAAGATCGTCCTCTCTCGAACACTTTTCGAATGAAATTCAAAGGTAAAGTTAAGATTGATTTTAAGAATTCATTAATTAAGAGAATTAAAACTAAACGTCACGAATTTCCCTAATTACGTACCCACATCCTACTTCTACGAGTTCATCCTACCCCAAGCATGCAAGGGTTTTAGCTAGACATGGTTTTTACAGAAATGAAAACAATTGAAGAAGTAACGAACATAAACATAATGATTTTAACTAAGAAATTATCAAATATAAACTAGGGTTTAAAAAAATAAATACTAAGAAATGAAATTAAATTAATAAAACGAAGTCTCAAATATTCAAGAACAAAGAACTAAAGGAAAGAAACTAAAAATCAAAATCAAACTATGAATTCGTAAATAAAACCTCGAATACGTAAAATTAATGCTTGCTCGTCTCTTCTCCTCTTCCTCTCTCCAAAAACTAACTCTAAAAGTGATGTGGTATCAAGTGGTGTGTAAAAACATGTTCGGAACGAGTATATATAAGCGTCGGGCCAAATCGGGAACTCATGGGCCAAAAAATGAATCCGGAAGCAAAAATTGAAAGTGCTAGAGCAGACCCGCTCGAGCTATGTAGCTCGAATGAAGCAGGGGCTCGTGTTGGTCCCGGTACAAGACTGAGGAATACGTGTATGGGGGGATACATGTATACCAATTTTCAAACTTAAAACCTTACTGAGTCCCCTTTACTTAGAGTGATAAAGAACTAGGCACTGATAATACACCTACTGACTACACTTGGTGCGGGTCAGTTGGCTAACTATCAGTTTAAGTTCAGTGCGGAAATGTATGAGCCCTGATAGTTTAAAGTCTTGTTTAGTTTTCTTTCTGAAAACCTTGATTACTCAAATGAATAGTGTTTAGTAAGGGCAGTGCTCTTTTTAATAGATCAGGCTGATTGATTCAAGCCTGATAAATCTTATGCAGTGAATGAACAGTTAATATGGCAAGTATGCACTATATCAAAGCAATAAGAACATAACAATTTTAACGTGGTTCAGAGTCTCAAGCTCCTACGTCCACGGTCTGATTTAACAGGAAATCCACTCAAGGGATTCTTGTTTTTAACGTGCCAAGGTGCACCAAGATTAGCTACCTCACTGACCTATACAAACTTCCTTACTAACTAACTTAACTTACTCCCAACAAACCTAACTTTAGGGTTTTGGTTTCAGTTTGGATTCCAACTAGGTTGAGATTATCCTTACAAGACAAAACTATGCTAAGGGGATAATCTCTCTAAGCTTAAGATATTGCTTGTACGCTCTTGGAATACAGATTAACTCTCAGTTGCTAAGAAACACTTGAGAAATTTAAAGGGTTTCTAGTGCTTCTTCTAAAGGTTAGAATATTTTGAGTGCTTGAGAGTTTGAGAAATTTCTGGCTTGGAAATTTCCCGTAACCTTGAATGGGTTCAAGGCCTTCTGTATTTATAGGTGATTTGAAAAACTATCCGTTGGAGAGATAGCCTTTCTTGTCAACTATGTAGAGTGATTCAAACGGGCATATCTTCATGCAGCAGCTGTCCTTTGCATGGAATTAGGTAGTTGCATTAAATGCACATTAACTGCTTTCCCGTTGAAAATGCAGTCTGAATTCAGTCTCCTGTCAGGTTCCGTACGTGCGTGTCCTTCTCGGACTGGTCCACGTCATCAGGTTGGTGAGAATATCAGAACTTATTCCTAGGCTTCAGGCTTGTCTTATTAAGTTCTTTTTGTCTTGAGCTCATCGGTCTTGTCCTGACTCTGACATTCCTTTTGCATTGCTTGACTCTACTCCAAGTCTTCCCATAAACTCAGTATCATCCTGTTCCCTTCAGGACTGAGTAGTAATGACCCCAGGGTCATACTCTTCATCACTGAGACTTACTCAACCAGCTTAGAGAACTGCCATAAGTTCAGGATGGTAAACCGTCTTCAGGCTCTTGTCTTGATTGTCATCAGTAAGTGCTCCTCTTACTGAGTACCTGTGAGGTGTAAAATACCTAAGTACAAATCCTAACCAAGGCTAGCCTGACAAACAAATGCAAACATCTTTTCAGGGGCTTTGGGATTTAATTAAAACTGACATTGTCCCAACAATTTCCCCCTTTTTGATGATGCCAAAATACTGAAAAGATCCTAAAAACACTTAGAGGAAATATAAGATCCTATCTATAAGATAAGACAGTGTTAGAGCAATTCTTGATAAAGTACAGAATTTAAATAACAGCCAAAAAGACAATGTGTTTTTATCTGTGGGCAAAAGTAATAGATTTCATTGAATGATCTGAAAGTGGCAACAATGAATCTAATCTATTACAAGGAAGTAGTGAACACCTAGACTAATCTCATTTCAGGTTTAAGTCTATAGCCTGCATAGACTCTTGCCTTCAGCTCGTCAAGTCTTCTAGGTTGGTTCACAAACCCTTCAGCCTTCGCAATCTTCAACACCTCAGTCATAATGGCCTTAGTATCACGCTTTCCAGTTCCAGGGACTAAGGGAGGCGATTTGACAATGAATTAAGGGGCCTTCACTTGGACTTGAGCTGCTTCAGCCTCCTCCAAGATCTTTTGGATTAGCTCAGGATGATTGTCCATCACGTAGTCAGTGAAGTGGGCATTGATGTCTTCAGAGTCGCCCCACTTCTTCACCACGTACCATAATTTTACAAACTCATCCCTTGCATCAGCCCATAATTCCTTCAATGTTTCTAAGATAAACTCATCAACATGTGCTTCCCTCTGACCTGATTCTGGCCTTCTGACCTGAAGAATTGTTGACATCCTTGCTGTAGGCCTCTTCCTGTACTTCCTCGGCTCAGGCTTCCCCTTCTTTCTCCTTAGCAGACTGATCACTGCATCATCGAGTTCCCTTTATTGAAGCTCAGTGATACCAGTCAGCTTTTCAACCTTTTTCTCTAAAATGTGCATCTTCTCTTTTTGTGTTATCTCAGCTCTGCGCTCAGCCTCGATTTTCTCAGAAGGTGCTCCCCATGCCTCAGCGCATAACTCCATTACTGTCTCCGCAGAGTAAATGATGGGGTTCTTCCTTGTGCTCATTGGAGGAGACTTCTGAACTGGCTCAGGTTGCTTTGAAGGTTCATCAGCCTTTGCCTTCTTTGCTGCCTCCACCTTCAGCCTGGCAACAATCTCCTCACCTTCCTTCTCTACTGCCGCCAACCTTGCTGACTTTCTTACCCTCAGCACGTTCCCTTCAGGATTGGCTTCAGGATCGGCTAGAACTATTTTGCCTTGGTTGACTGCCTCTGATGCCTCAGGGTGGGATCTTTTCTTCTTTTTTCCCCCTTTTTGGCATCATCATCGGTCTGCGATGGGAATGCGTCAAAACTGATGTTGATCACGAAGGAGGTTAAGGATTGGACTTCAGAGATTCCCTCCTTCAGCATTTCAACTCCCATCGAGATACCAGTCCCTGCAAAAGATACAGAGCTGATTGCAGTATTTACCGTCTTCTCAAAGACCTCCATGGAAAGCTGGAGTCTTTGTTCAGTCTTCTCGATCCTCTCCTCCATCTTGGTGGATTGATCAGTTGCTTGGGTCAGCCTCTCAGCAATGGACTTTGAAGTCTGAGCAATTCGATCTGACTCCAGCTCCAACTTGGACGCTGAGTCTTGAATGGCCTGAGTGAATAGGGCCCCAGCCTGAGCTGCAAGCTTCTCCACCGCCTGATTGAGTTCCTCCTTCCTTTGCTCATCCTTCTCAGCCAATTGCTTCAACGTTTGCCTCAGCATTTTCTTTGTGCGCTTCCTCTCGTTCCTCACTGACTTGGCCGTGTCAGTCATCGTTTTCTTGAGCAAAATCAACTCCCTGTTAGCAAGGGTGTTGTATGCTGACTTTGTCCACCTGATGTGTTTCGCCAGGGCCTTGGCATCTCCATCTTTCTCAGCTCGTAGCCTCATCACTTTCTCCTGAAGTTCAGCTAGATTTTCAGTGGTTTTCTCCTTCTTCACCTCCACAAGGGTAGTGAACTCAGCGCGTCCAACCCCGGTGATAACAACATCTTCTTCTTCATCAACGACCTCCTCAGTATTAGCTGTTTTCCCTTGTCAGCCCCTGCGGCATCAGTCCTCTCTTCAGGGTGCATTGAAGGCAGTTGTTGAGTGGTCGTGGCTGCCTGCTCAGGCTCAGCCTCGCCATCTCTAACCTTAGGAACTTGTCCTTCGGAACTGGGAGTCTCCTTTGATGCCTCAACATCTTTCTCCCTTGTCTCAGGGCAGGGAATCCCATCATCGACAAATGTCTCATCGGCGACTGAGATGTTCACAACATCCTCAGCCACTGGTCCACCCTTGGCACCAGTGTCTTTCACACCTTCCCCCTGAGCCTGAGACTCAGGGATCATACTATCTACTTCCTTAGCTGTCTCCTCCACAGCTTCCTCCAATGCTCCACCCTGAGCATCTTCATCATCCTCTTCCTTATCCTCCTCCTCATCCGAGCGGATGTCAGCCTTCGCTTTGGACATTATCTCAACTACTAGCTGCTTCAGGTTCTCGAAATTTAGCAGTTGCAGCCAGCTAGTTAGTCCAAAGTAGGTGCACAGCCTTGCTTCCTCAGTCTCCCAATGCTCCCAGCCACGAGCATCCACTAGCATATGTTGCTCTTGTATGTTGGATTTTTTAAACTCCAGCCATACTTTCAGCTCGACAACATTAACTAGCAGCTCCTTGTACCTATTCAGCCCGGGCCAGCACTTAGCTGCCCACTCCGTGGCATTCCTCCTTAGGGTGTTCTCCAACATACCACCCATCATGTGTTCATCCAACTCCTCCTCCTCCTGCATCTCGAGGAAGTTATTCTCTTCATTGGGCAAGGATTTGGGGCAATCTTTGGGGTTGGGGTATGAGGGGAAATCATCAGGGTTAGGGGTAGGATCTGAGGGATGTTCAGGCCTCTGAGGGGAGGGCACTGACTCTGGAATATTTAACTCTGATGTTTGGGGTGATTTGGTGGGTTGTGGTGAGGGATCAGGGTTGGTTTGGGGTTGAGGGTCAGGGTGAGTAGGGGATGTGTGGGCTGCTATCTCAGGCTGCAACAACTCAGCTGTCTCGATAGAGTTTCTCACTTCCTCCAAGTCAGAGGCTCTAGGAGAGCTTGACTTCTCCCTCTCTTCTACCTCAGGCAGACTCTTAGCAGGGGACTTTTTGGGTCCCTTCCTAAGTAGTTTTAAATGCCTCTCTCCCTGAACCCTTCTGACGTCATCGTCAGTTCCCTCAGCCTCAGAGTCGGCTCTCTTGGGAAGTGACTTAATCCCTGACTTAGTGCTCTTCCCTGACAGCACAATCTTCACCTTCTTCTTCTCCACCTTCTCCACCACAGGCTGTGCCTCTTCCTCAGGCTCCACAGCCTCCTCAGCTTCCTCTCTCCTCTCGAAGAGCTCATCTACTGAGTTGAAGCGAACTACACTAGCTTTCTACTAGTAGTTACCCCGCAAGAGAACGGGTTCACAGTAGTATGGGCAAGTATATGGACCAAGTATTATCGAACCCAAGGGATGGAGTGTATGCGAATAGATCCCTGAAGATCTATGCGTCGTAGTTAATATGAGTGTAATGTTTTTGGGTTTTTGAAAGATTAATTAAAAGACTGAATTAAACTAAGTAAACTAAAATACTAAAGAAATCAAATTAACTAAGGGTTGTGTTCTAATGAGAGATGGTGATGCTTAGGATTGGAATCCCTACGTATACTAACGGAGCAGGTACATAATCAGAATAACTGTGACACACAAGAATTAACCTAAGTCTAAGAATGCAAGGTAAAAGCTCAAGATTCTAAACCCTAATACTTTACCCTAACACTCGACTTCATGAATCCACTAACAAGTTAATAGATTGTGCTTAATTAATGAGACCCTAATTTAACTAAGGTGATGTGGTCGTCCTCCTTCGCTAAACCGGTAGATGAATTAACCTTTCCTAAACCCTCTCGTTAAGTATACTCGTTGTTAAAGAGTGATACGGTCGTCCTCTCTCTAACACCTTTCGAACGAAATTCAAGAGCGAAGTGTAGATTAATTTTAAGAATTCATTAACCAAGAGAATTAAAACCTAACGTCACAAGTTACTCTAATTACATACCCACAACCTACTTCTAGGAGTTCATCCTACCCTAAGCATGCAAGGGTTTTAGCTAGACATAGATTTAACGTAAACAATAACAATTAGATAAGTTACGAACATGAACATGGTAATTAAAACGAAGAAAAGATCGAACATAAACTGGGGTTAATACTGAAATTAATTGACGAAACGAGGTCTCAACGTATTAAAGAACAAAAGATATTAAGAAACGAAACTAAAACGTGAAATCGTAATGTGAATTCGTAAGCAAAAACCTCAAAAACGTAAAATTAAACTTGCTCGTCTCTTCTCTTCCTTCTCTCTCTAAAAATTCTCTGTAAAAGTGATGTAGTGTGTTCCGGGATCCTTCAAAACGTGTTTGGAAGAGATATATATAGGCAACGGGCCGATTCGTGAACTCGTGGGCCGAAAAACGTAAGTTGGAGAAAATGCCTTAGAAGCGCTCGAGCAGACCCTCTCGAGCGGGTCGCTCGAGCTATGGTGGTCGAACGGATCAGGTGCTCGAGCGGGGCGCTCGAGCTCTTTTGGTCGAGCAGTTCTGGTGCTCGAGCGGGGCGCTCGAGCTACCTCCCTCGAGCGGCCCAAACGTTCTGTATGTTTTTAGGCGCTCGATCTACTTCACTCGAGCGGGGCGCTCAAGTGACGATACTCGAATAGGTCTTCCTTCCTTTGCAACTAACACTTTTCTTCACACGTACTAATACCAATCGTATTTCTTTGATATCTTCTCATCCGGGCATCCGTTTGAGTCGATTCAAAGTCCTACGAACTCCGTTTTTCATCCTCGATTCACCTATGAGTATCAAAGAAACAAATTCATCAATGTATAGAAATAGTACTCATTTGACTCTAAAAACTCAATAAATTCGACCAAAACTAGGGCGTTTCTAGCTACGAATCATGACAATTTCACGCCTAATCAACCCCCCCAAACTTACCATATTGCTTGTCCCCAAGCAATGAAATAATAAGTCAAGTGAAATTGTTAGGGATGAGTAAAAAAAAATCAATCATGCAAGCTAATGAACTCAAGCTTCAAAAGTCAATCACTCGTATACTCACTCACTTTCTTTTATCATACTCATGCAACAATAACAAGAAACACCAAGATCAAGCATGGATGTGCACTTAACGATGTGTTTCGCTCCCTCACAAGTGTATAACAATGATCAAGGGACTCACTCAAACAATCAATCACACAAATTGGCAGCCATAGGCTTGTAAGTGCTCTTAACTCCGACCATACTCTAGAAATCAATGCCGAATCAAAAAGGACTTTTCTCAAGGTTGTAATGTAGGCTCTTTGGACAGGTGGGATAACAATATAGGGTAAAGTGACTAACGTGAATGGAGAATAGAAAATCAAACTTTGGCACTTCGAGATTAGGAACAGAATACTTAAAACATGTTCAATCAACACCCTTTCAATTCCAATTCTCTCAACACTTCAATTTTTTTCTCTCTCACTCTTTCATTTTTTTTCAATCACTTCACTTCTTTTTTTCTTTTTCGCACAAACACATGAGCTCATTTTTTCTTTCTTTTGCTCATTCCCAATTTTTTTCTCTTTTTCCCACATCTCAAATCTCATTCACACCTTCTTCTCATATTCACTCAACAAACAACCTTTTCCTTTTTCAACTCAATTCACTCCCTTCACATTCACACTTTCCTATTCTCCACTCAAATTGGAACAAAAAGGCTTAGGAATTGGAATAGTGTTTATATATGCTAGCAAATAAAATAGGCTTTAGGCTCAAAGGGGCTAACAAGGGATAAATATCAATGGTAAGGAAAATTTTGGCTAAGTGACTCAATAAAATCAAAGATGGCCTAAGATCCTATTCGGCATATCAAACTAGACACAATCAAGAAGCAATAGCACACACAAGTTCTAGCATCCTCTAATGTGACGATCCACTCACAAACGAAGAGATTGATTCATGTATCAAAATCTCATAAGGCTCAAATCTCACGGCTTTCACATCCATGCTAGTTCTAGTGAATTCTCACTCTCATCACACAAGTACTCAAAAGAAAAATTCACAAGCATACAAGTTCTTTCTCAAATCAGCTCAAACTCACACACTCACACAAAAGAATTTCTAACTCACCCTTACAACTCACTCTACTCATCAAATCATACTCAAAGATTGCGATCAACAAGCATAAGATGATTGATAAGCATTAAATGTGCAATAGCGAGTCAAATCAAAATCACCCCAAGGAGTATCTCAACAAACCAATAATCAATCAAACTCGACTCAAAGATAAGGGCGTGCATGCATGTGCAATGTAATCATAAAACAAATAAAAAACTCCACCCCCCAAACTTTGACCTTGCTAGAGGTCTAAGTTTGGGGTTGTGGGTTACCTCAACCAAATAATTCAGTTTCTCTCAATAGCTTTGCACACTCCCTTGTCTCAAGTTGGTTCCTTCAATCTGAATAACTCCATGATACCTTTACTCCTTTAGAGACAAGCCTACAAAATAAAACTCTCAAGTACGAGGTTAAACATACGACTCAAAATAACTCCCTAATAACTAAAAAAAACTCAAAGAAAATAAATAAACAAAAATAATGGGTTGCCTCCCATTCAGCGCTATTTTTAAGGTCCTCATGCCGGACCGAGCTCAAAGGAGCTTATGGGACATCATACTCAAAGTTACCTCCCTTACTCTCATAAGAGTGGTGTTTGGACTCCTTTCCTTGATGTCCCTCCATCATGAGTTCCTTTCCTCTTTTCTCATTCCCAAGTGTTATGGGTCTCAACTCCTTCTTTCCTTTATCTGGAGGAGTCTTACCAAACAAGTTCTTGAATTTTGACTTCTTCTTCTTAACTCCTCCTTTTCCCTCTAGCTGGACCACGTCCACTTTCTTCACCTCTTCATCCTTCAACTTCTCCACTTTATCCCTATCAGAATAATCAAGATCATAATGCTCATGGGTTAAATAGTCAAGTGAAGGACTAACAAAATCATAAATATGAGAAGGATTAGGGATAGAAAGTGTGTCTTCAACACTAGGATCAATGTCATCCATGCAATACAAGCTCTCATCCTCCTTCGTGTGCTTCATGGCTTCATATAGGGAGATCTTCACTTCTTGATCATCAACCTTCAGCGTAATCTTCCCATTTGCCACGTCTAGCACCATCCCCGCCGTAGCTAAGAACGGTCTTCCCAATATCAGGGGCACGTGCTCATCTTCCTCCATCTCAAGCACTACAAAGTCGGCTGGAAAAATATGATCTCCAACTCTCACTAGGACGTCTTCAACCACACCTTGAGGTCTAGTAATAGACCGGTCGGCAAGTTGAAGCGTCAACATTGTGGGTTGAACTTCACCACCTTCCAACTTCTTGAAAAGCGATAACGACATCAAATTAATGCTCGCTCCGAGGTCGCACAATGCTCCCTTCTTGATCCCGTTCCCAATATCACAAAGAATCGTGAAGCTCCCGGGATCCTTCAGCTTCGGTGGAAGCGCCTTGTGCACTAATGCACTCACCTCGTGGTTCAGCTGCACCAACTTCGGCTCATCAACTCTTCGTCTCTTCGCTATCAAGTCCTTCAGGAACTTGGCATAATTTGGCATCTATTCCAAAGCATCATAAAAAGGAATATTAATATGCAATTTTTTAAAAACATCAAGGAACTTAGCGAATTTCTCATCAAGCGTTTTCTTCATAAAGCGTTGTGGATACGGGATGGGTATCACAGATTTGGGTACCCCCCATTCATCTCGCTCGGTCACTTTCACTTTCTCCCTTGCTTCCTTTGCCTTCTTCCACTTTGGAACCCTCTCTATCTCCTCAAAGTCTTTCCCCTACTGGGACTCATTGTTCTCTTTACTCTTATCATCAATTTTCATCTTAACTCCTTCCTTCTCAACCTCAACTCCATCACCTTGAGACTCTATCCCTTCTGTCTCAACTTCTTCTTTGAGCGTCTCATAATCAGCAGGCATCTCGGGACCATCATATTTGGTCCCACTTCTAAGCTGGATAGCCTTACAATGCTCTTTGGGATTACCATCAGGCATTGAAGGGTATTTGCCAGGCTTTCTATTCAATGACTTTGCAATCTGG
Organism: Ballota nigra; assembly: GCA_947034835.1. NCBI lineage: Eukaryota > Viridiplantae > Streptophyta > Magnoliopsida > Lamiales > Lamiaceae > Ballota > Ballota nigra. Next base: position 31,666,409 of record OX344724.1, read on the forward strand.
CTCATTTGGAACTCTATAGAAGTGAACCTTCGATTGTTCTCTTGTTGAGTTCTAGTCCACTCAACGTTCATCTTCTGGAGCTCTTGATCACGATGATCACCCTTTTTATGTAACTCTTTCACATCGTACTCTAAGGATGACAATCTCTTACTTCCTTCCTCCACCTTCTGTAGGATCGCTCTCAACATCTCCTCGGTTGATGCACCGCCTTCTCCACCAGGAGGTTTAGACCCCGGATCAACACCTGCAGGAACAGTAATACCAGCTTTTGGGTTAGCATAAAAAAAGTTCTCATTCTTCCTCCATGTGTTTTGAGGAGGCTGCTGGCCTCCTTGAACTCCTTGTGTGTTCCTCCATTGATTTTGAGGCGGCTGAGGGCCTAGAGGTACAAATGGCTGACCATAAGAAGGTCTTCCAAATTGATTTCCTCCTTGGTAGCCATTCTGATTGTAATACGGACCTCCCATGTAATTGACTACCTCTTGCTGTCCACTTGGTTGGTCTACTCTCTCATTCTCTACTGCATGCTCTCCAACCAAATTCTTCCCCAACTCGAGGTTGTTGATCTTCTCCATCATGGCCATCAATAGTCTTCTCGTTCCTTCACCATCTTCAACGTGATGAACTCTTAGAAAATCTGAGTCTCCATTCCAAGCCCCGACATTCGTTACAATGTTGTCCACAATCTCTCTACACCTCTCTATGCCTTGATTCAGGAATGCTCCGCCCGCACAGGCGTCTAAATGGTCTTGCCCCACCTTGTTGGCACCGCTATAGAAGAATGCCATAATATCTCCCTCATTGTACCCGTGCTGCGGGCACTCTATCAGCATGTTTGAGTATCTCTCCCACGCTTGGCGTAAATCCTCTCCAGACTTCTGGCGAAAGGACGAGATCTCAATTCTAGCCTTGATCGTCCTAGATGGAGGGTAGAATCGCTCGAGGAACAGACGCTCGAGCTCGGCCCAAGTGGTAATACCTCCCCGCGAGAGCGTATTATCGTACCACTCTTTAGCTATTCCCGTCAATGAGAATGGGAACAGCCTAAGCCTCTTGGCATCTTCAGACATGCCATTGTAATTGAAAGTAGATGCTATCATGAGAAAACTCCTCAGATGTGTATGAGAATTCTCCTTCCCGATCACCCCCTTGAACTGATTCTCGGTCAGCAGCTTTAAAATTCCTGGGGAAATAGAGAAATTATTTGCCTCAACAGGAGGCAATGCCACTCCATCATAGTACCGTTGTGGCTGCGCTGCAAACCACCCTCGAATTGCCATATGTTGATCTACGTTCTGAGGAACGTGTTGAGGATTAGCAACAGGTACTGGTACTTGTTGGGGCGGTGGTGGTTGGTAAACAGGTGGTTGGTTATAGGCAGGAGGTGGATGATATGGGTATGGTGGATAAGGGTATGGTGGGTATGGGTAATGTTGGTATACTGGGTTGTTGAAAGGGTTATTTGGGTTTTGTGGGTAAGCAGGGTTGTTCAGAGGATTATGGACAAAATTCTGAGCTGGATTGATGACGTTTTGTGCACCCGGGTTTTGCCTCTGACTATCCCCTAACGGATCTTGGTTCTTACTGGTGTTGCCATCAGTGTCGTCAACCCGGTTTAACCCCTGGTTAAACTCATTCTCGGCATCTTCCAACTCATTAGTGATGTCCATTGGTTCTTTCCCTAAGTCGGCAGCGTTCATCCTTCTCAAGAAAGCATGGTTCCTTCTAGCTATTGTCTCGGGATCTGCAAGTAACCTCTCTTCGCTCGTATTGCCTTGTGAGCGTGTTTTCATAAACCTGACACACTAGCAGAGAGATCAAAACGCAACTGCCGAATGAATAAAAATAAATAAAAAAAATAGAAAATAATCACTCACTACTAACTACTAAGCTATCGACAAGTCCTATTCAAAAAGCATACAACGCCATCCCCGGCAACGGCGCCATTGACTTGAAGCGAACTACACTAGCTTTCTACTAGTAGTTACCCCGCAAGAGAACGGGTTCACAGTAGTATGGGCAAGTATAGGGACCAAGTATTATCGAACCCAAGGGATGGAGTGTATGCGAATAGATCCCTGAAGATCTACGCATCGTAGTTAATATGAGTGTAATGTTTTTGGGTTTTTGAAAGATTAATTAAAAGACTGAATTAAACTAAGTAAACTAAAATACTAAAGAAATCAAATTAACTAAGGGTTGTGTTCTAATGAGAGATGGTGATGCTTAGGATTGGAATCCCTACGTATACTAACGGAGCAGGTACATAATCAGAATAACTGTGACACACAAGAATTAACCTAAGTCTAAGAATGCAAGGTAAAAGCTCAAGATTCTAAACCCTAATACTTTACCCTAACACTCGACTTCACGAATCTACTAACAAGTTAATAGATTGTGCTTAATTAATGAGACCCTAATTTAACTAAGGTGATGCGGTCGTCCTCCTTCGCTAAACCGGTAGATGAATTAACCTTTCCTAAACCCTCTCGTTAAGTCTACTCGTTGTTAAAGAGTGATACGGTCGTCCTCTCTCTAACACCTTTCGAACGAAATTCAAGAGCGAAGTCTAGATTAATTTTAAGAATTCATTAACCAAGAGAATTAAAACCTAACGCCACAAGTTACTCTAATTACATACCCACAACCTACTTCTACGAGTTCATCCTACCCTAAGCATGCAAGGGTTTTAGCTAGACATAGATTTATCGTAAACAATAACAATTAGACAAGTTACGAACATGAACATGGTAATTAAAACGAAGAAAAGATCGAACATAAACTGGGGTTTTAAGATATAAAAGAATACTGAAATTAATTGACGAAATGAGGTCTCAACGTATTAAAGAACAAAAGATATTAAGAAACGAAACTAAAACGTGAAATCGTAATGTGAATTCGTAAGCAAAAACCTCAAAAACGTAAAATTAAACTTGCTCGTCTCTTCTCTTCCTTCTCTCTCTAAAAATTCTCTGTAAAAGTGATGTAGTGTGTTCCGGGATCCTTCCAAACGTGTTTGGAAGAGATATATATAGGCAACGGGCCGATTCGTGAACTCGTGGGCCGAAAAACGTAAGTTGGAGAAAATGCCTTGGAAGCGCTTGAGCAGACCCGCTCGAGCGGATCGCTCGAGCTATGGTGGTCGAACGGATCAGGTGCTCGAGCGGGGTGCTCGAGCTCTTTTGGTCGAGCAGTTCTGGTGCTCGAGCGGGGCGCTCGAGCTACCTCCCTCGAGCGGCCCAAACGTTCTGTATGTTTTTAGGCGCTCGATCTACTTCACTCGAGCGGGGCGCTCGAGTGACGATACTCGAATGGGTCTTCCTTCCTTTGCAACTAACACTTTTCTTCACACGTACTAATACCAATCGTATTTCTTTGATATCTTCTCATCCGGGCATCCGTTTGAGTCGATTCAAAGTCCTACGAACTCCGTTTTTCGTCCTCGATTCACCTATGAGTATCAAAGAGACAAATTCATCAATGTATAGAAATAGTACTCATTTGGCTCTAAAAACTCAATAAATTCGACCAAAACTAGGGCGTTTCTAGCTGCGAATCATGACAATTTCACGCCTAATCATCTACCTTCTCGATGAGACTGGTAACCACCTTCTTGGCCTTACCAGCTGGCTTTTTGGCCTGACCCTTTGTCTTGGCATTGGGATCAATCAGCCCTAGCATCGCGTAGGTATCACCCAACGAGGTGAACATCACCCTCTTGGAAGATAGGGTGTCCTCCAAGTCGAGCGTGTACCCATGGCAGGTATGGGCAATCAGAATTGACAGGCGCGTGCCAAAGGGCAAGATAGCTTTGACCGATATGTGCTTCTTGTCTTCGTCCTTCTTAAGCTTGTCCAGCGCTGCCTGACTGATCTGATCAAGGAAGAACTGCTCCCAGTTGGCTTCCACTCCATCCACAATTGCCCCCATGATCCTCAGTTTGGGCAGGCTCAACTGTTCATGCGAGCCAGTGGACCCCATGACCACCTTGGATACAAGATCCACAAGAGCCCTATACTTAGACTTCAGGGTGCTCTTGTTCTGACGGGCCTTAAACTCGCCTGACCCCGTCTTAGTCCAATTCGCAAGAAGTTCTCCTTCATCGTTCTCCTTGTATACCTTGGGGTTGACACCAGATGATGGCAGAATGAACACTTCCCTCACTGCTCTTCTGAGGTCAATCTCCACCTCCGTCGATTCGTAGAAGGGTTCGCCATCAACGTCCTTCTCTCCGGTGGGCTTCAGAGCGGTCACTCGAGTGAACAACTCTCCCTTCCTAACGAAAAGGTTGAAGGAGGCTTCAACCACTGCTTTGGGTAGCGCGGAGACAGGTCGCTTGGTGAAATATGTCTCAAGACCTGCATCGGAAATCCATTTGAAGATTGGACGGATGTCTTCCACATTCAAGCAAATGCCATCCATGGAGATGATTTGCTCCATGTGCACAAACTTGTTGTTGATGACATCGTCGATGTTGTCTGTGGACCAGGTTGATTTGAGGAATGCCATTGATTGAGAGTAAAGGTTTTTGAAAAACTGAAATTGAGTGCTTGAGTAGGAGAATACTCAGTGTGCAAGTGCTTTAATGTTTGCGTAAAAACCTCAATGACATTCTTTGATTGATAATATTGAATCAGTTACTCAGACGTGGGGTTGAGATTAATTCCTGAATTTGAAAAGTTTTGAAATGAAGGGCCAGGATTAATCTCAGCATCAATCATTTACCCATGTCAGTCATATTCCGTATAAAACATACATGTATACGAAAAAGTAACTGAAGCATTAAATGCTCCATTGCGTGTGGGTTTAAATAAGAAAAGGCACGCTTTTAATGAAAATGGAATGCATTTAATAAAGATTTTCAGGACGAAGGACTCAGGGAGACGCTTGAAATTCACAAAGTCAGGTTGAGACTCATACCTGTCAGGGAGACATTGTAGCACCCTGATGCCTCGTTGAGTCGAGTCTGGTCTGAGTTCCCCCTAGACTCTACACTGACTGCTCTCCCAGATCTAAAAGTCCTAACTCCACTGACAGTTCCATAAACCTTGCTTCAGTCAAAGGCTTAGTCAAGATGTCAGCTCTTTGCCTGTCAGTGTGAATTCTCTCCATCCTAATGTCCTTCTTTTCTACATGATCTCGAATGAAATGATGCCTAATATCCGCATGCTTGCACCTTGTGTGAAGCACTGGGTTCAGAGTAATTGCTATAGCACTATTGTTGTCACAATAGATTGGAACTTCATTAGCAAATATTTGGTAGTCCCTCAACTGTTGTCTCAACCATAAAATCTGAGCACAACAACTACTTGCAGCCATATACTCAGCCTCAGTTGTGGATGTCGCAACAGAATTCTGCTTCTTGCTGAACCACGAGATCAACTTACTTCCCAAAAACTGGCATGTCCCTGAGGTTGATTTCCTATCAATCCTACAACCTCCATAATCTGCATCTGAATAACCTGTCAGTTCTAAGTTGTCATCTGAAGGATACCATAGTCCAATATTAACTGTCCTTTTCAAATACTTAAGTATCCTCTTAGCAGCCTCCAAATGACTTTTCTTGGGATCAGACTGATACCTAGCACACACACCAACTGCAAACGTGATGTCAGGCCTACTTGCAGTCAGGTACAACAACGAACCTATCAGCCCTCGATACTTAGTCTGATTCACTGAAGTCCCTTCAGTGTCAGGATCCATCTTCTAATTTGTATTCATAGGGATCCTGGCAGGATGGATGTTCTGAACACCAAACTTATGAATCAAGCCTCTTGTATACTTGGCCTGATTAATGAAGATACCTTGATCAGTCTGCTTGACCTGCAATCCTAAAAAGAAGTTCATCTCTCCCATCATTGACATCTCAAATTTACCAGTCATCAACTTAGAGAATTTCTCACAAAGCTGATGATTTGGTGATCCAAATATTTTGTCATCCACATAAATCTCGACAAAGAGAATGTCATCACCTTCAGTGATCCTGAACAATGTCCTATCCAGGTTCCCTTCTTGAACCCATGGTCTGTCAGGAATTGAGAGAGGGTATCATACCAAGCTCTTGGTGCTTGCTTAAGTCCATAGAGTGCTTTCTTTAAATGGTATACTCTATCTCCAACCTCAAACCCGAGAGGTTGTTCAACATATACCTCTTCATTGAGTACACCATTCAGGAAGGCACTCTTGACATCCATTTGATACACCTTAAACTTCTTGTATGTTGCATATGCAAGGAACAACCTGATAGCTTCCAATCTAGCCACTGGAACAAAAGTCTCATCATAGTCTATTCCTTCAGACTGACAATACCCCTTTGCAACCAGTCTAGCCTTGTTCCTTACTACAACATCATTCTCATCCTTCTTGTTCTTAAAGACCCACTTGGTACCAATAACACCTTGATGCCTAGGTCTATCAACCAGTTCCCAAACCTGATTCCTTGTGAACTGATTCAACTCCTCTTGCATGGCAATGATCCAGTTCGAGTTAGTGAGGGCTTCTTCAATGTTCTGAGGCTCTTGCTCAGAGAGAAAGCAACAGAACAATGCACTCTCACCATGAAACCGTCTGGTCCTGACTCCCTCAGTTGGATCACTAATGACTTGATCAATAGGATGATCCTCTATCCATGTTCTTTTGCCAGGAGCTGTTCCTGAAGTACCTGCAAGGTTAGTGTCTACAAGTTCATGAAATTCAGGAAATTGAATAGAAGGGGAAGAACCTGAGTCTATACCAAAGGGATTAACAAGCTCAATATCAGGGACATTGGTTCCCCCTTGATGGGGTGACTAAGGAACCGTCTCAGCTGCAACCGTATCTTCATAGACGGTGCTTACCTCAGGTTGAGCCTGTTCCCCAGTCTGAGGCTCAACTATCCCTGATGTGCTGGGCTTAGGAGTGACACTTGGTTCATCATCCTGATCATCGTCATCATCCCATCTTGGAATTGGCACGACTTTGACCTTTGGATCAGGTTGATTCTTTAAGCTAAGTCTTGTCACCCTCCTTGTGACCTCCTCAGAGTTAGGATCCAACACTCTTACCTTAGACTCATTAGAAGATTCATCAAACACAACATGTGGTGATTCTTCCACAACAAGGGTCCTACAATTGTAAACCCTAAAAGCTTTACTAACTTCAGAATATCCTAAGAATATCCCTTCATCAGATTTGCTATCAAAGGCTTTCAGTTGGGTCTTTCCATTGTTGAGGATGAAATACTTACAACCAAATATATGAAAGTAAGAGATACGAGGTTTCCTCTTATTCCATGTCTCATATGGGGTCTGTGCATGCTGTTTGTTCAGCATGGATCTGTTCTGGGTGTAGCATGCAGTGTTGATTGCCTCAGCCCAGAATTTCTTGGGCAATCCCGACTCAGCCAGCATGGTCCTGGCAGCTTCCTTTAGTGTCCTGTTTCTTCTTTCAGCAACACCGTTTTGTTGTGGGGTTCTAGCTGCAGAAGTCTCATGAGCTATACCAAGTTCATTAAAAAGTCAGAAATATATGAATTTATAAATTCAGTGCCCTTGTCAGATCTGATCTTAGTGATGGACTGATTCTTCTCATTGCTGAGTCTCCTGAGCAACTCTGGAAGCTTCACCTGTGTTTCCTTTTTATTCATCAAGAAAATGACCCAAGTATATCTAGAATAATCATCAATAACCACAAGGGTATATTTCCTGCCATTCATACTCACAGGTGTGATGGGACCAAATAAATCCATATGTAAGAGCTAAAGAATCCTTTCAGTGGAATGGGAAGCTTTCTCTTTGAATGACGCTCTGACCTGCTTCCCTTCCTGACAAGCTTTGCACACATGATCTTTGCTAAAAACTTCATTAGGTAAACCATCAACAAGTGACTGTCTAGAAATTTTATTAAGAATCTTGAAGTTCAGGTGGCTTAACCTTTTATGCCATAGCCAACTGAGCTCTAGAGAGCTTTTAGCAACAAAACAAGTATTAGGAATAGTGCTTCTCCAATCAGCAAGATAAACATTACCTTTCCTGATACCTGATAGAAGCACTTGTGTTGATTTGTCCTTGACTGAACATATATTCGATGAGAACTCAACACTAAAACCTTTGTCACAGAATTGGCTTACTAACAGTAGGTTGTGCTTCAGTCCTTCCACAAAGGACACATTTTCCACTCTGACTGTACCTATTATCAAGACACCAAAACCTTTAGTAACACCTTTTGAGTTATCTCCAAAGGTTACCTGTGGACCATCTTTAGCCTGAAATTCTTGGAGAAGACTCTTCATTCCAGTCATATGCCTTGAGCATCCACTGTCTAGGTACCAAACAACTTTGATTGAGTCTCCTCTCCTCTGGTTGTGATCCACAGCCGCCTGCAAGTGAATCAGGCTTTAGGTACCCATTGGGTGTTGGGTCCTATCGTATCAGCTGTACCCTTCGGGATCCAGACTTGCTTAACAACCCTGATTGCCTCGGAGTGGTAAATCTGTCTCCCTGAAACATCAACATACACAACTCTCTTCTTCTTTACCTGAGAGGAAGATGGTGTATGAGTGCTAGACTTAGGCTTCACAGGAGCCTGAGTGGGTGCCTTTTGGGCTGGCTTCCTGTTCTTCCTAGGTCTGGGTGCAGTAGGTCTTGGGCCTTGTTCTTGATAAGGGCCCTGTGTTCTATTCCCCCTAGGCAAGTGAGGGAATGGAAAATAGTTAAAGGCCTCAAGATGCCAAAACCATGGGGGTGTCATCATATTTGGCCTTCCCTGTTGGTATTGCCAAGCATGATGGTACCCTCGCTGACCAGTCTGAGTGCTCTTGGCCTGAGTCTTCTCTGCTTTCGCTGAGGTTTTCTCTGGTCTGAGCTCTCAGGGACCTCCCTTGGTTGCTTCGCCTTTCCCTTGGGTTTTGGCTTAGCAACCTTGGGGGCAACCCTGCTGTGTCAACAGTTTCCTTACCCTTATCAATTTGACGGGCCTGAAGTACAACCTTAGGTGCACTCTGGCCTGCCTGAACAAATACCCTCTCAGTGTTGCTCCCTGAAGCAACATGAGATTGACCCTGTGAGGATTTCTTAGGAACATATCCAAGTCCCTTTTTCTCATTCCCAAGCATCTGGCTGCTATTTATTTCCTCTCTAGCCACTGAGGATTTATTCATTGCTGCAAGCTTTTTGCTTGAGTGAGTCCTCACTCTTTTTCAGGATTTCATGTCTGGCAAAGAGGTCATCAAACTTACTCTTGAGTGCTTTCAGTTCTTCCTTCCTGACCAACTCTTTCTCAGCCAATTCCTTCAGAAACTTCTCTCTTGGGAAACACTCAACATTGATTAAATCAATCTCCTGAGTTAGTCTCACAATCTGAGTTGATTCTTTAAGATCAGACTGAGTGAGCTGATCATTCAGGTTCTGAACCTCAGTACTCAATTTCTTGTTCTCCTCTACCAAGAAGACATTAGTTTCCTGCAGTCTGGAGAAATCAATCATCAATTGATCCAGGCAGATCTGAAGGTTCATTTCTCTAACTGACTCTGAGCTAAGCTCAGGATTTTGACCAGTGTAGGAACCACATACAGAGTTAGATGTTACCTCAGGTTCCTCCCTTGCCATCAGACAGACATCATCGTACTCATCATCAGAAAAGAGTTTAGGCGACCTCTCATCAGGATCGTTAGAGTAAGTTACATCCTCAGCGAGCATCACTCTCCGGTCTGCAAGTCTCTGGTCTCTCTTGGCCCTCTTGTCCTCTCTTTCCCTTGCACTCAGCTTCGGACAATCATACTGATAATGCCCGCTCTTGTTACAGTTGTAACATATTGGTTGCTCATCTCCTCTTTTTCTCCTTGGTTTAGGGATCCTCCTTGAGTCAGGTTCCCTCTGTCTTGATGAGCTTTCAGTCTTCCCTGAGTGTTTGTCATCGTGAGTACGTCTCTGTTCATCTCTGCGATCGGGCTTTGGATCTGAATATCTTCTTTCATCGCCACTATCTCTCCTCTGCTCAGTGTTTCTCCTTTCCTCATATCTCCTTGAGCTTTGGTGGGTTCCTTCAGGTTTCCTATCACGTGAGTCCTGATAAAATTTCTTATAACGACCAAACCTGGAATTAAGCTTATCAAAGTGTCTGGCCATCAGGCTGTACTCCTCAACAAGTTCTTCCTTGCTCATCTCCATCAGTGAATTTGATGAAGATTCAACAGGTTCAGACCTGGCTTTGAACGCCACACTCTTCTCAGGAGTTTTCTCCTTTTCTTCCTCTTCTGGCTGAACTTTCTTCTTTCTTTTGTTAAGATCAAATTCCAGTGCCTTAAGCTCTGAAAAAAGTAAAGCAGAAGTTATGTTACTCATATCCTGAGTGTTCTTAAGCATAATTACGCTATTATCCCATCTCTTAGGAAGGGCATTCAGGATCTTTGAATCAACATCTCTCTTTGGGACATCTTTGTCCAGCATCACCGGCTCATTCATCAACTTGATGAACCTTGACTCCATCTGATCGATTGTCTCATCAGGCAACATCTCAAATGCTTCGAATTTCTGAATGGCAATATTTCTCTTGTTCTCCTTTATCTTTTCTGACCCCTCGCACATCCTGTCAGCTCATCCCAAACCTCCTTTGCCGTCTTTAAATTCATCAGTCTGGCTGACTCCTCGAAGGGCACCGTATGCAAAATGATATTTCTGGTACGTTGTCTAGTCCCACCATCTTGATTTCATCGTTGGTCATGTCTTTCCTTTCTTTCGGAACCTGCACGCCAATCTCAAGATGCTCATATCCCAGTCCTCTGACATTAGGAATAGTGATCTTGATCGGCCCCTCACCGAGAACATGCGACATCTGGTCATGGATGGCATCAAGATGCACTTCTAATCTGAACTTCCAATAGACAAAGTTAGATACATAAAATTTAGGTAACGATGCTTCAAGTCTCCTCAATGTCATGATGATGCAAGTTTGATAAAATGAAAACTCAGATTTGTTCAGTGACCACCAACAGTTTCTCCTCTGAAACTATTAGTATTCAAAGTCATTGGTCTTTTGAACCACTGCTCTGATACCACTTGTTGGTCCCGGTACAAGACTGGTAGATACGTGTATGGGGGGGAATACACGTATACCAATCTTCAAACTTAAAACCTTACTGAGTCCCCTTTACTTAGAGTGATAAAGAACTAGGAACTGATAATATACCTACTGACTACACTTGGTGCGGGTCAGTTGGCTAACTATCAGTTTAAGTTCACTGCGGAAATGTGTGAGCCCTGATAGTTTAAAGTCTTATTTAGTTTGCTTTCTGAAAACCTTGATTACTCAAATGAATAGTGTTTAGTAAGGGCAGTGCTCTTTTTAATAGATCAGGCTGATTGATTCAAGCCTGATAAATCTTATGCAATGAATGAACAGTTAATATGGCAGGTATGCACTATATCAAAGTAATAAGAACACAACAAGTTTAACGTGGTTCAGAGTCTCAAGCTCCTATGTCCACAACCTGATTTAACAGGAAATCCACTCAAGGGATTCTTGTTTTTAACGTGCCAAGGTGCACCAAGATCAGCTACCTCACTGACCTATACAAACTTCCTTACTAACTAACTTAACTTACTCCCAACAAACCTAACTTTAGGGTTTTGGTTTCAGTTTGGATTCCAACTAGGTTGAGATTATCCTTACAAGACAAAACTATGCTAAAAGTTGGATAATCTCTCTAAGCTTAAGATATTGCTTGTATGCTCTTGGAATACAGATTAACTCTCAGTTGCTAAGAAACTCTTGGAAAATTTAAAGGGTTTCGAGTGCTTCTTCTAAAGGTTAGAATGCTTTGAGTGCTTGAGAGTTTGAGTAATTTCTGGCTTGGAAATTTCCCGTAACCTTGAATGGGTTCAAGGCCTTCTGTATTTATAGGTGATTTGAAAAACTATCCGTTGGAGAGATAGCCTTTCTTGTCAACTATGTAGAGTGATTCAAACGGGCATATCTTCATGCAGCAGCCGTCCTTTGCATGGAATTAGGTAGTTGCATTAAATGCATATTAAATGCTTGCCCGTTGAAAATGCAATCTGAATTCAGTCTCCTGTCAGGTTCCGTACGTGCGTGTCCTTCTCGGATTGGTCCACGTCATCAGGTTGGTGAGAATGTCAGAACTTATTCCTAGGCTTCAGGCTTGTCTTATTAAGTTCTTTTTGTCTTGAGCTCACCGGTCTTGTCCTGACTCTGACATTCCTTTTGCATTGCTGGGCTCTACTCCAAGTCTTCCCATAAACTCAGTATCATCCTGTTCCCTTCAGGACTGAGTAGTAATGACCTCAGAGTCATACTCTTCATCACTGAGACTTACTCAGCCAGCTTAGAGAACTGCCATAAGTTCAGGATGGTAAACCGTCTTCAGGCTCTTGTCTTGATTGTCATCAGTAAGTGCTCCTCTTACTGAGTACCTGTGAGGTGTAAAATACCTAAGTACAAATCCTAACCAAGACTAGCCTGATAAACAAATGCAAACATCTTTTTAGGGGCTTTGGGATCTAATCAAAACTGACATTGTCCCAACAGCTCGAGCGGTGGCGCTTGAGTTGCTCGAGTGGTCGAATTTCTCTGTACAATTTTAGCGCTCGAGCAACATGCTCGAGCGTTGGTGCTTGAGTAGCTCGAATGGCAAAAGTTCTCTGGACGATTTTGACGCTCGAGAGCGGTGGTGCTCGAGTGAAACTACTCGAGTGGCTATCCTTCCTCTTCAACTGATACTTTTCTTCTTGCGCACTAATACCATTCGTATTTCTTCGATATCTTCTCATCCTGGCATCCGTTTGAGTCGATTTAAAGTCCAACGAACTCCGTTTTTTGCCCTCGATTCACCTATGAGCATCAAAGAGATAAATTTAATAATGTGTAGAAATAATACTCACTTGACTCTAAATTCTCAACAAATTCGACCAAAACTAGGGCATTTTTTGCTCCGAATCATGACAATTTCACGCCTAATCAACCCCCCCAAACTTACCATATTGCTTGTCCTCAAGTAATGAAATAATAAGTCAAGTGAAATTGTTAGGAATGAGTCAAAGAATCAAATCATGCAAGTAAATGAACTCGAGCTTCAAAGATCAATCACACATATACTAACTCACCTCCCTTCATCATACTCATGCAATAACAACAAGAAACACCAAGATCAAACATGGATGTGCACTCAACGATGTGTTTCACTCCCTCACAAGTGTATAACAATAATAAGGGACTCACTCAATCAATCACACATATCAACAGCCATAGGCTTGTAAGCACTCTCAACTCCGACCATACTCTAGAAATCAATGTCGAATCAAAAAGGACTTTTCTCAAGGTTGTAATGTAGGCTCTTTGGACAGGTGGGATAACAATATGGGTAAGTGACTTAAGTGAATGGAGAATAGAAACTCAAACTTTAGTACTTCGAGATTAGGAACATAATACTTCAAACATTTTCAATCAACACACTTTCAATTTCAATACTCTCAACACTTCAATTTTTTTTCTAACTCATTTCACCCTTTTTTTTCTTTTCTTTTTCACACAACTCACATGAGATCATTTTTTCTTTTGCTCATTCTCAAATTCTTTTGTTCTTTCCCACAACTCATATTCTTCATCACACCTTTTCTCATAATCACTCAAGCATTCACAATTCTCCTTTTTCAACTCAAATCAATCCCTTCACATTCACACTTTTCCTATTCTCCACTCAAATTGGGACAAAAGGCTTAGTAACTTGGAATAGTGTTTAAATGTGCTAGCAAATGAAATATGCTTAAGCTCAACCGGGCTAACAAGGGACAAATGTCAATGGTAAGGAAATTTTTTGGCTAAGTGACTCAATCAAAACAAAGATGTCCTAAGATCACATTCGGCATATCAAACTAGACACAATCAAGAAGCAAGAGCACAAACAAGTTCTAGCATCCTCTAAGGTGACGACTCACTCACAAACGAAGAGATCAATTCTTGTATCTTAATCTCAAAAGGCTCAAAACTCACTGCTTGCACATCCATGCTGGTCCTAGTGAATTCTCACTCTCATCACACAAGTACTCAAAAGGAAAATTCGCAAGCATACTAGTTCTCTCTCAAATCAACTCTAACTCAAACACTCACACACTAAAATTCCTAACTCACCCTCACAACTTCACTCTACTCATCAAGTCATACTCAAGAATCATCAATAAGCAAGTGACAAGAGTTAAAAAGCGTAAAATAAATCAATCATCACATCAATCCATAACAAATTGTACCCCAACAGTTTTAAAATACTTCCAATATAATCCCATAATTCAACCAAACACTCAACTCACCACACATCATCAAAGAAAAACAGAAAACAAAAGACGGAAAGGAAAAAATGCAAGAGTAAGGAAAGTGGGGAAAATCCCGATCATCAATGATCAGGAGGAGGTGGTGGAGGGCAGTAGTGAGGATGATCGGCTCCCAAATGAGACACGAAGAGTGACTCCATCCATCGGTGCATGTCGGAAAACTGGTCCTCCATCCGAGCCGATCTAGTGTCTAGCCTCTCTTGCGCCTCTCGCATGTACATCATGTCCGTCTGGAGTATCTGAATCTGGTTTCCCATCTGTGTCCATTCGACATACGTAAGGTACCACTGCCCGGGCGACTGCACACCTGGTGACTCTACCTCCATCTCTTGCGGCTCTTCACCCGCTGCTCCTCCCTCGTCATGTCCTCCTTCGTACTCTTGCTCCTCCTCTTCTTGCAAGTCTCCCACTTTGCTCGAACCAGCACCACTTGTGCCTTCTCCTCTATTCCTCTTCACGGGCCTAGTCTCCCGGAGTCCTAGGCTATCCACTTCCGCCGTGTACTTAGCACCTATAGCAAGGTGCTGCTCTCCATTCACCCTAATGTTCTGTTTTTGCTTTCCCTTCAGAGTCACGAGCTTCTCGTTCGGCAGAGGAAATAGATCATCTTCCTTGTATCTGATGCAGCTGCTCCCCATCCATCGCTCATTCATTAGGGTGTTGTTCAGCTGGTCGAACCCCAAATCCATGCTAGGGCAGGGACCCGAACAAGGCTCGAACCCCAGACTCTTCACAAACACTGAAATCAATCCCCCTCCTCGAACTTTTGAGGTCTTAGCACCAAGCTTGAACGGGGCCTCGTAATTGGTGCTCAAAGAAATCCCTACCAAAATCATGCTCCTTGGTGTACAAGAGACACCAAATCCCATACAACTCCTTACTCGTCACCGTTCCCATCTCTGAGCGGGCCTAAATGGTGTTTCCTAAGATCCTCTCCAAGTAGCGAATCACCGGGTTCCTTATTGCCGAGGCTCTTGCGTTCTGCCTCTTGTACTCTCCGGCCATGCCACCCGTGATGTCATTCCAAAACGAATTTGCATGATAAGACTTTGACACACGGTTGGGCCTCGATAAGGCTGGAAGCCCAAGTGCAAGGTTGGCAGCTCCAACCTTGCAATGCTGCCACTCGCTCCGTTACTTGTACTTGAAGGAGTTTTCATCCTTCTTCTCTACAGTGGCAAGAAACTGCTCCACCAAATGGGCATTTATTTCCATGGTCAGCAGTAGCTCGAAGAACTCCGTCATGTTGTTCCTCGTAAAGATTCTCCTGATTTCACCCTCAATTCCAATGTCTTGCATGAAATTAACAACGGGCCTCCGAGTCTTCTCCACTTTCCCGGTTATCAAACTCCACCGGTAGGCTATATAGCGTCAACTCCCCTCATAGTCCAAGTTATCCCACCTCGAGGGCAGCAAACCCTTTTGCCTAAGCTCACTCGTGACCTCTTCCAACGCAGCAATACATAAGATTTTGTCCTCATTTTTCTTTGGGGCCATAGTACCTAAGCAAAACACAACAATGTATTTCAAAACCATTCATGACATTCAATTCAATTCCAATAATCTCAAGTAGCTATCAATTCCAATTCATTCAACATTCAATCTCAACTTAAGTTCGTCAAGTTCAATCCTTATGCTTTCATACCAAAGTGCTCAAGTAGTTTTCAAACAATTCATCCATCTCAAATCAAAATTGCCCACACTAAGTCTATCATGAAGTAAAATCATAAGAATAATGTAATTTACATGCTCAGGACTCAATTCATACTCATTCATGCTCAATACCATCTCAATTCACAAAAATTTCTTCTCAACAAACAAAACCCATATCCTTTTCTCAAATTCCCCCTTTCTCACTCTAGAAATTCACCCATTCTACTCATGCAATTTCAAAATTAAAAGCAAAACAAGCAAACCCATAGCATGTAATAATTATTCAATAACAAGGAATCAAGAATCAACAAGCTATGCAAAAATCCCCAAAATTTTTGAATTATTCATGAACCCTAGTTCTCATGCTCAATTCATGCCAAATCCAAGCCTAAACTACGAGTTGAATGAAAAAAGTTAGAGATTACATAACTTGTTGGAGGATTGAAGAAGATTCGTGAAGAAAATGAACGAATTGTGAGCAAACGAGTGAAAAGCGTACGAAATCGCCCCTATTTGTATGTGTAAGTGTGTAAAAGTGTGGGGTGGGGTATTTATAGAGTGGCTCAAAATAGGGCTGAAACCTGTGAAACGCTCGAGCAGATCCGCTCGAGCGGATGCGCTCGAGCATAACAGGTCGAACGGCACAAGGGCTCGAGTGGCAAAAAGTTTCTGGACAATTCGGGTATTCGAGCAACATGCTCGAGCGGAGGCGCTCGAGCTATGCCACTCGAGCAGTTCATCCCTTCAACCTCAAACAATGACATCCAAAACTCGAAATTTTCATACGAACCAAGCTCGAATCAATCGTCAAACTCATCAAAACATGGACTAACCTGAGAACTCCTCGATTTAAGCCAGGTTGCTCATTCGACCGAGGAGTTGGGGTCTCTTCCAAATGTGCAAAACACCAAGCAAATTCTAGTCGAACTTAAGCATTCACACTTAATTCGATCCAACTACCTTCATGCATCGATATTTTCGAAAAATTTGACCAATTTTTCATTAGAATTTCGTGTACGAACTTGAAGTACGAATACACACCCCCCAAACTTTGTTCTTGCTACGCAATAATAAAGTTTGAAAAGAATAAGTACGTACGAGTAAGTACACTAAATTCTCATTAACTTAAATCACTATCAATGCAAAGTAATGAACGAATAAACACATCACCCCTCCAAACTTCGACTTCGCAAAGAGGTCTATGTTTGGGGTTGTGGTTACCTGAAACTCCAACAATCGAATGCTCCACTACTCGACATCTCAACATCGTCATGAATTGCTTCACCTTAAGCTCACTTACACGAATCAAGCACCACTAAACAAGTATACACCAAAAAGATTCTCAACAAAAGAGGTTAACACCTACGATTCACAAAACGACAAAATGAACAAAACACATAAAAACAAGTAAAAAAATGGGTTGCCTCTCATTTAACGCTAGTTTTAAGGTCCTAATGCCGGACCGAGTTCTAAGGAGCTCACAGGACTTGAGAATTTAAAATACCTCCCTTATTCTCATAAGAGAAGTTGAAGAATTTCTTTACTCGATGCCCGTTCACCATGAATCTATGTCCATCCTCCTTCTCGACTTCAAGGAATCCACTCTTATGAACTCCCCTCACAACATACGGCCCGTTCCACTTGGACTTGAGCTTTCCACCAAACAACTTCATCCTCGAGTTGAATACGAGGACTTGATCACCCACTTTGAACTCCTTTTTCCTCAATCGAGCATCATGCCACTTCTTGGTCTTCTCCTTGAAAATTCGGGCATTCTCATAGGCACTATCTCGAAACTCTTCCAACTCATGCAATTGGAGTAATCTCTTCTCACCAACCAAGGCACTATCAAAATTCTATTTTTTTATCGACCAATATGCCTTGTGCTCCAACTCCACGGGCAAGTGACATGCCTTTGCAAAAACCAATTGGTAAGGAGACATACCAAGAGGAGTTTTGAAAGCTGTCCTATATGCCCAAAGTGCATCATCAAGCTTCATTGCCCAATCTTTCCTACTAATGCTCACCGTCTTCTCAAGGATCTCCTTGATTTGATGATTCGATACCTCTGCAAGACCGTTAGATTGAGGATGATAAGCAGTAGAGACTCGTTGACTTACATCATATTTTGACAGCAACTTCTCCATCCACTTGTTCACAAAGTGACTCTCCCCGTCACTAATCAAAGCTCTTGGGACTCCATATCTAGCAAACATGTTCTTCCTCAAGAACTCAATCACCACTCGGGAGTCATTCACTGTGTTAGGGACAACTTCAATCCACTTCGAGACGTAATCGACGCACACGATAATGTACAAGAATTCATTGCTAGGAGGAAATGGACCCATGAAATCAATCCCCCATACGTCAAATACCTCGACTTCAATGGACACGTGCAGCGGCATCTCGTCCCTCTTGGTAATAGAGTCAAATTATTGGCACTTATCACACCTCTTAACCCATTGCATGCAATCTTTCAAGAGAGTTGGCCAATAAAATCCAGATTGAATCACCTTCCTCCCGGTCTTCTCTCCACCCAAAATGTCCTCCACATGGCAAGGCATGACAATGCCTTATGATATCATTCCACTCCTCCTCTGGCACACACCTTCTCAACACATGATCAATCCCTATTTTGAACAAGTATGGATCGTCCCAAATAAATTCCCGATCTTTCTTCAAAAATGCCTTCCGGTGCACCGAGTCCATCTCCGCCTGTAGCTCTCCACTTGCTAAATAATTAGCATAATCTGCAAACCACGGCGCTTTGCCTTCAATTCGATATACCAGAATATCTCCTAAACCAAACAGCTTCTCGTCCTGAAATTCATCGTTCACCTCTTGATCTTCCACTGTGTTTTCCTTTGTAAGCTCCAATCTCCAAAGGTGATCGGCTATCACATTTTCGCATCCCTTCTTGTCTCGAATCTCAACATCGAATTCCTGAAGTAATAATATCCAACGAATGAGACGGGGATTTGCACCCTTCTTACTTATAAGGTACCGAGTCACTGCGTGGTCCGTATATACTATTGTTTTCGTCCCTACTAGGTAGGGGCAAAATTTATCAAAGGCATACACGACCGCTAACAGCTCCTTTTCGGTCATCGTGTAATTCACTTGAGCAGAATTCAGCATCTTCGAGGCATAGTATATAGCGTGAAAACGCTTCTCACGAATCTGCCCCAAAGCAACCCCCATCGCAAAGTCACTCGCATCACACATCAGCATAAATGGGCAAGACCAATCTGGGGTCACAAGTATCGGGGCATTCACCAACGCTTCTTTCAACCTGTTAAAAGCCACTATACACTCATTAGTAAACTCAAAGGCGACTTCTTTTTCAAGAAGCCGCGAAAGGGGTTTAGCAATTTGTGAAAAGTCTTTTATGAAACGTCTATAGAATCCCACATATCCTAAAAATGACCGAATCCCCTTCTCGGTCGAAGGTGGTGGAAGCTTTTCAATAGCAATCACTTTCGCCTTGTTAACTTGGATACCTTTCGAGGACACATGATGTCCAAGAACAATACCCTCTCTCACCATGAAGTGACACTTTTCTCAATTTAGCACCAAGTCTGTCTCTTCACACCTACTTAACACAACATCAAGATTGATTAGACATTTATCAAACGACTCCACGTAGACGGAGAAGTCGTCCATGAAAACCTCCATAATCTTTTCAATCAAACCATGAAAAATAGCTATAATACACCTTTGAAAGGTGGCGGGTGCATTACACAACCCAAACGACATTCTCCTAAAAGTAAAAGTCTCATAATAGCAGGTGAAGGTGGTCTTCTCTTGATCCTCGGGGGCTATCATGATCTGATTATACCCCGAATACCCATCTAAGAAACAATAATACTCAAAACCATCTAATCTATCTATCATCTGATCAAGGAACGGTAGAGGAAAGTGATCCTTACACGTTGCCTTGTTCAACTCCCTATAATCAACACACGCACGCCATCCCGTCACTAATCTAGTGACTACCAATTCATTAGACTCAGTCTTAATCACCGTGGTACCCCCCTTCTTAGCAACTACGTGTAACGGACTCACCCATGGACTATCAGAAATCTCAAAGATCATGTTGCTATCTAACAACTTCAAAACCTCCTTATGTATCACCTCTTGAATTACCGGATTAACTCTCGTTGATTTTGCACTACAGCTTTTCTACCCTCTTCTAATCTAATTCTATGCAAGCAAATGGAAGGACTAATTCCATTAATATCCGCGATCACCATATTATAGCAGATTTGTGCTTACGAAGCACTACTAAAAGTCTCTCAAGCTGATCATCAGATAAAAGGGCAGATACAATTACCGGATACTTATCGGTCTCATCCAAATAGGCATACTTGAGGTGATCGGGGAGTGGTTTTAGCTTCTTTTTCGCCTCCAATGGTGGTGCCTTATCGAACATCTTCTCGAAAGTTGACTCCTCGGCTTCCAAGTCATCCTCTACTTTCTTCATTTCCAAGAACTTGACATCTTCATTGTCTTTCAAGCAGTCAAAATAATCAAGATCATTAAAATCATAAGATAAATCATCAAGGATAGGATAATCAAACTGATGAACATAGAAAGAGCAAGGGTCTAAAAGTGTGTCTTTAACACAAGTGTCCATAATATCAATGAAGTGGCAGCTCTCATCTCCCATGGGGTATTTTATAGCTTCGTAAATAGCTATCTTCACTTCTTGATCATCAACTTTGACCGTAATTTTCCCATTCACTACATCAAGTACCATCCCGGCTGTAGCTAGAAACGGTCTCCCTAAAATCAGCGGCACATGCTCATCCTCCTCCATATCGAGTACCACGAAGTCGGCGGGAAAAATGTGATTCTCCACCATCACTAGAACATCCTTCACCACTCCTTGAGGTCTAGTGATAGACCTATCAGCAAGCTGGAGCGTCATCATCGTAGGTTGAAGCTCACCCCCTTCCAACTGCTTGAACAACGAAAGAGGCATCAAATTAATGCTCGCCCCAAGATCACACAAAGCTTATTTCTTGATCCCGTTCCCGATATCACATAGAATGGTGAAGCTCCCGAGATCTTTCAACTTGGGAAGAAGCGCCTTGTGCACCATAACACTCACCTCGTGGTTCAAGTGCTCTAGCTCGGGTCCATCCACTCTCCATCTCTTCGCTATCAAGTCCTTCAGGAACTTGGCGTAGTTAGGCATCTGTTCCAAAGCATCATAAAAAGGAATGTTAATACGTAACTTTTTAAAAAGATCAAGGAATTTTGCAAATTTTTCATCTAATTTTTTTTCATAAACCGTTGTGGATATGGGACAGGTATCACAGACTTGGGTAACCCCCATTCATCTCTCTCAGTTTCTTTCACATTCTTCCTTGCTTCATTTGCCTTCTTCCACTTTGGAACTCTCTCAATCTCTTAAATGCCTTCCTTAAGGTCTTTTCCCTTCTGGGTCTCATCCATATCTTTACTCTTCTGAGTGCCTTCACCCTCAACCCCTTTCTCAACTCCCATCTCCTCAATCTCATCTCTAACTGCCTCAGGCTCTTTTTCTTCTATTTCAACCTCTCATTGGGGCGTCTTAGAATCAGCAGGCATCTGGGGGCCATCATATTTGGTCCCACTTCTCAACTCAATAACGTATAATGCTCCTTTGGGTTTCCCTCGGGCATTGAGGGATACTTGTCCGACTCTCTTGTCTGAGACTTTACAATTTGACTAAATTGATACTCAATAGAAGTGAACCTACAGTTGTTCTCTTGTTGAGCTCTATTTAGATCAATGTCCCTTCGTTGGAGTTCTTGATCACGCTGATCACCTTTCTTATGCAACTCCTTCACATCGTACTCCAATAAGGACAATCTCTTTCTTCCTTCCTCTACCTTCTGAAGGATAGCTCTCAACATCTCCTCAGTTGAGGAACCACTTTCTCCACCTGAGGTTTCGAACCTGGGTCCACACATGGAGGAATTGTAATTCCGGCCTTCGGATTCGCATATGAAATATTCTCGTTCTTCCTCCATGTGTTCTGAGAAGGTTGTTGGCCTCCTTGATACCTTTGGGTATTTCTCTACTGATTTTGAGGAGGCTGTGGACCTGGAGGTACAAATGGTTGGCAATAAGTAGGCCTTCCAAATTGATTTCCACCTTGTGGATACCCGCCTTGTGGATAGTTAGGCCTTCCCATATAGTTGGCTCTTCTTGTTGACTCGTGGGTGGGTCCACTTTCTCGCTCACTGCTACATTCCCTCCAACCAGATTCTGCCCCATCTCGAGGTTACTTATCTTCTCCATCATCGCCATCAACAGCTTCCTAGTTCCCTCATTCTCCTCCAACTTCAAGCTCTCTGAAATTCTGGGTCCTCGTTCCATTGCCCGGTATTCGTAACAATATTGTCTACGATCTCTCTACATCTAGCTGTACCATGATTCAGAAATGCTCCACTAGCACATGCATTAAAATGGGCTTGACCAGCCTTGCTGGCTCCACTATAGAAGAACGCCATGATATCCCCCTCATTGTACCCGTGCTGTGGGCACTCAATTAACATGTTAGAATATCTCTCCCACGCCTGACGTAAGTACTCTCCTAGCTTCTGGCGGAAAGAAGAGATATTTATCCTTGCTCTAATGGTTCTAGATGGAGGGTAGAATCGCTCGAGGAACAGACGCTCGAGCTTGGCCCATGTGGTTACACCTCCCCGTGGAAGCGTGTTATCGTACCACTCTTTTGCTATTCCCGTCAAAGAGAACGGGAACAGCCTGAGCCTCTTGGCATCTTTAGACATGCCGTTATAATTGAACGTGGACGCCATCATAAGTAAACTCCTTAGATGAGTATGGGGATTCTCCTTCCCAACCTCCCCCTTGAAATGATTCCCGGTAAGCAATTTAAGAATTCCAGGGGAAATTGAGAAGTTGTTTGCCTCTACAGGGGGCAATGCTACTCCATCATAGTATCATTGCGGTTGTGCAGCGAACCCTCCTCGAATTGTCATGTTCTAATCGGCGTTCTGAGGAACTGGCTGAGGAATAACAGGTGGTACGGGTACTTGTTGGACTAGTGGTGGTTGATAGATTGGTGGTGGGTTGTAAACAGGAGGTTGAGGGTACGGATATGGTGGATAAGGGTATGGTGGGTATGGGTAAGGATAAGGTAAGTTGTTTTGTGGGTATGCAGGGTTGTTCTGAGGATGTTGGACAAGGTTATGAGCTGGATTGTTTACGTTCTGTGTACCCGGGTTTTGGCTCTGGCTTTCCTCTAACGGAACTTGATTCTGATTACCATTCCCTCCAGTGCCCTCAACCTGGTCCACTGTCTAATTAAACTCATTAGCAGCATCATCCAACTCATTACTGATGTCCATGTTATCGTTCTCTCCTCCGGCGGCATTCATCCTTCTTAAAAAGGCTCGGTTTCTTGCTATTGTCTCAGGATCTAGCTGTAGTCTCTCTTCACTCGTATCACCTTGCGAGCGTGTTTTCATAAACCTGAAACACTAACAAAAAAAATAAAAATGCAACTGCCGAACACGTAAGACTTAAACAGAAAAATAAAGCATTCACTACTAACTACTAAGCTATCTACAAGTTCTATTCAAAAGACATACAACGCCATCCCCGGTAACGGCGCCATTGACTTGAACCGAAAATACTAACTTTCTACTAGTAGTTTTCCCGCAAGCGTACGGGTTCACTGTAGTATAAACAAGTATAGCGACCAAGTATATCGTACCCAAGGGAAGGGATGTATGCGAACAGATCCCTGAAGATCTACGCGTCGTAATTAATATGAGTGTATGTTTTTTGGCTTTTTAAAAGAAAATATAATCTAAACTAAATTACTCTATGAATGCAAAAAGGAAAATTAAACTACGAACTTAAAAGTGTGTTTTAAAATATGAGATGGTGATGCTCAGGATAGGAATTTCTACGTATACTAACGGAGCAGGTACATAATCAAAATAATTGTGACGTGCAAGAAATAACCTAAGTAAAAGATTGTAAGATCAAAGCTCAAGAATTCAAACCCTATTACTTTATCCTAACAATCGACTTCACTAATCCACTAACAAGTTAATAGATTGTGCTTAATTAAAGAGACCTTAATTTAACTAAGGTGATGCGGTCGTCCTCCCTAGATAAACCGGTAGATTAATTAATCCTTTCTAAACCCTCTCATTAAGTCTAATCGTTGTTAAAGAGTGATAAGATCGTCCTCTCTCGAACACTTTTCTAACGAAATTCAAAGGTAAAGTTAAGATTGATTTTAAGAATTCATTAATTAAGAGAATTAAAACTAAACGTCACAAATTACCCTAATTACGTACCCACATCCTACTTCTACGAGTTCATCCTACCCCAAGCATGCAAGGGTTTTAGCTAGACATGGTTTTTACGGAAACGAAAATAATTGAAGAAGTAACGAACATAAACATAATGATTTTAACTAAGAAATTATCAAACATAAACTAGGGTTTAAAGAAATAAATACTAAATAATGAAATTAAATTAATAAAACGAAGTCTCAAATATTCAAGAACAAAGAACTAAAGGAAAGAAATTAAAAATCAAAACCGAACTATGAATTCGTAAATAAAACCTCGAATACGTAAAACTAAAGCTTGCTCGTCTCTTCTCCTCTTCCTCTCTCCAAAAACTGACTCTAAAAATGATGTGGTATTAAGTGGTTTGTAAAAATGTGTTCGGAACGAGTATATATAAGCGTCGGGCCGAATCGGGAACTCATGGGCCGAAAAACGAATCCGGAATGTAACACCCTAGAAATTATTAACTTAGTTATTAAATATTTATTTATATATTTTTAGTCTAAAAATTAAGAATTTATTAATTTATGTATAGGAGGTTGAAATTCAATCTTTTCCTAGAAAATCTGAGCTCAAATATCTCAACAAGAAAATTATAGAATCTATTTATTAGTTAATTCTTTTGAAAATTTAAATCATATCAACTACGTTCTCTCCAAGTCTGAGACCACGTCCACATGTAGTCAGTTGAGTTCCATGATTTTCTCAACTAATTTCTTCTTAGTCGCTGCTATTAAAACATCCAGCATGAAGCTCTAAAAAAAATTAACACACACAACACATACTTTCTCTTCAGCAGAAGCCTCTCGTCTAATGTTTTCTACTTCTTCAAGTCGAGCCTTAAATTATTGAAAGTACTCAATCTTCTCTCTTTCCGTATGGTGTTTCGCTGAGGATACCAAATTTCATAATCACGTACTGCGGTGTTTCTTTCTTGGAACAAGAAGCGGCTGGTCATTCATTTTCACCACAAAACAGTAACAATTTCATTACTTTCTCTTTTAAAGTTTGATTCAACAAAATCATGCGAATATCTTATTATATTATTCCTTATGTTAAGAGTCAAAATAAAATTTCTGTCAAATGCTTTACCATTCTCTTTTAAAATAGCTTTCGTGAGTCTAGGTTTAATACCTATTAAATCATTAATTTCAATGCTGGTTGATGTTTGAGGGCTTTGAACAGTAGATTTGCTTCTATAAATTTTGGTTATTCTATGTATTTTAATGATTAAGTTGGGGAATGTATAATCGTACATGTGATAAGTTACGGCTTGTAAATTGTTGATATATGTTCAGTAGTTAGTCATACTTTTAGGAGATGCTTATCTATTTAAGGTGTATTA
Source organism: Ballota nigra (assembly GCA_947034835.1). Taxonomy (NCBI): domain Eukaryota; kingdom Viridiplantae; phylum Streptophyta; class Magnoliopsida; order Lamiales; family Lamiaceae; genus Ballota; species Ballota nigra. The sequence goes on from OX344724.1 coordinate 31,692,049, forward strand.
GATTGAATTTTATTTTTTAACCAATTAAAATATTAGTTCGGAACTTGTATATCTATAGTTGGATGCCTTGAGAAGGAGTTGGGTGATATTATTTTATTTGGATAGCAGTAAACTTGGATTTAGGCTTTAAAATTATTTAGTCAAGGATCTCAAGGGGTATAATTAAGGTTAGTAGTTACGTAAGAAGGATTATAATTTTGCTAGTATTTTCATAGTTTTAGCTAACCAAGATATGTACAATAAGTAGTAATTTTTTTTTATGTCTTTAAAGTTATACCCATTACTAAGTAGATTTAAAATTTATTTATAAATAGGTGACGGTAATCGCGAGGTGTAGGCTTTTGAGTTATTGCATTCACTTCATCCACGACATTCATACGAGGTGGGGTTTCTATTTAAATTATCTATACAGTGGTTAGTAGAGCTTGTTGTTCACTGTTAAATGTTTTATGTTTTACGTGATGTTGAACTTGTCTGCTACGTGTTATATTCCATGTATGAAATGTTATGAAATTTAGCCAGGGACTAGTTCACGGGTCCGGGACCATATAAGTTGTCCTCGGGATTATCGGGTCATTAACTTGACTTTGAGAAGGCCCGCAGTGCTCATTGAAATTTACGTGTGGGAATACCTTAGTCATTAAAACGGCTTTGGGACGGCCCACAAACACAGTACGAGGCAATGTATGGTTATGTATTCATGTTTGCATTGATGTGTTTGACAATCTGTTTGATATTTAACTTTGAACAGCTTAACCCCACTGAGTGTGCTTGCATACTCACCCCATCCATTTAACATTTTCAGATTGAGGAGCTGGTGGCGAGGAGGAGTGGTGGATGCCTTTCTACTACGATTTTCAGTATTTTTGCAAAACAGTTTTATTTCTTTAGCAAACTCGTACTTGGGAGGTTTATTGTTGGTTATTTATCTTTTGGTACTTTGATTTCTGAAGTTAATTTATCTTTGAGAGTTTGTTTTAATTTGTTTAGTCTATCGCTGCTTAATTTATGATTTTGTGTTTTAAAAATAAAAATTTAGTTCACGCCTTTTTCATTTATAATTAAATAAATGTTTTTAGTAAAATTATTTGTATTAAAATTGGGGCGTGACAGTTTGGTATCAGAGCCAGGTTTACGTTCTTGTAGACTTGTTAAAAAAAAAAAACAAACTTCCTTTTTTTTAATGGTCAAAATTATTTAATCAATTTAACTGATGGGAGTTTATAAAATAAAAATTAATTAAAGGTCATCTACCACCGCCTCCCGCTTCAGCTCTACAAGGTACGCACATTACACATTTCATTCATGTTGCACATATCATTTTATGATACACAGAAAGTTATGTTAAAGATTATGTCACCAAGTGACATACAAGGACATTAATATGTTTCAAGTTCATCATTTATATGAAATTTATGATTTTACCACATGAATGCAAAGTAATGAACGAATAAACACATCACCCCCCAAACTTCGACTTCGCAAAGAGGTCTATATTTGGGGTTGTGGTTACCTCAAACTCCAACAATCGAATGCTCCACTACTCGACATCTCAACATCGTCATGAATTGCTTCACCTTAAGCTCACTTACTCGAATCAAGCACCACTAAAAAAGTCTACACCAAAAAGAATCTCAACAAAAGAGGTTAACACCTACGATTCACAAAATGACAAAATGAACAAAACACATAAAAACAAGTAAAAAAATGGGTTGTCTCCCATTAAGCGCTAGTTTTAAGGTCCTAATGCCGGACCGAGCTCTAAGGAGCTCACGGGACTTGAGAATATAAAATACCTCCCTTATTCTCATAAGAGAAGTTGAAGAATTTCTTTACTCGATGCCCGTTCACCATGAATCTATGTCCTTCCTCCTTCTCGACTTCAAGGAATCCACTCTTATGAACTTCCCTCACAACATACGGCCCGTTCCACTTGGACTTGAGCTTTCCACCAAACAACTTCATCCTCGAATTGAATACGAGGACTTGATCACCCACTTTGAACTCCTTTTTCCTCATTCGAGCATCATGCCACTTCTTGGTCTTCTCCTTGAAAATTCGGGCATTCTCATAGGCACTATCTCGAAATTCTTCCAACTCATGCAATTGGAGTAATCTCTTCTCACCAACCAAGGCACTATCAAAATTCAGTTTTTTTATTGCCCAATATGCCTTATGCTCCAACTCCACGGGCAAGTGGCATGCCTTTGCAAAAACCAATTGGTAAGGAGACATAACAAGAGGAGTTTTGAAAGCTGTCCTATACGCCCAAAGTGCGTCATCAAGCTTCATTGCCCAATCTTTCCTACTAATGCTCACCGTCTTCTCAAGGATATCCTTGATTTGACGATTCGATACCTCTGCAAGACCATTAGATTGAGGATGATAAGCAGTAGAGACTCGATGACTTACATCATATTTTGACAGCAACTTCTCCATCCACTTGTTCACAAAGTGACTCCCCCCGTCACTAATCAAAGCTCTTGGGACTCCATATCTAGCAAAAATATTCTTCCTCAAGAACTCAATCACCACTCGGGAGTCATTCACTCTGGTAGGGACAACTTCAATTCACTTCGAGACGTAATCGACGCACACGAGAATGTACAAGAATCCATTGCTAGGAGGAAATGGACCCATGAAATCAATCCCCCATACGTCAAATACCTCGACTTCCATGGACACGTGCAGCGGCATCTCGTCCCTCTTAGTAATAGAGCCAAATCGTTGGCACTTATCACACCTCTTAACCCATTCCATGCAATCTTTCAAGAGAGTTGGCCAATAAAAACCAGATTGAAGCACCTTCCTCCCGGTCTTCTCTCCACCCAAAATGTCCTCCACATGGCAAGGCGTGACAATGCCTTATGATATCACTCCACTCCTCCTCTGGCACACACCTTCTCAACACATGATCAATCCCTCTTTTGAACAAGTATGGATCGTCCCAAATAAATTCCCGAACTTTCTTCAAAAATGCATTCCGGTGCACCGAGTCCATCTCCGCCGGTAGCTCTCCACTTGCTAAATAATTAGCATAATCTGCAAACCACGACGCTTTCCCGTAAACTCGATATACCAGAATATCTCCTAAACCAAACAGCTTCTCGTCCGAAAATTCATCATTCACCTCTCGATCTTCCACTGTGTTTTCCTTTGTAAGCTCCAATCGAGAAAGGTGATCGGCTATCACATTTTCGCATACCTTCTTATCTCGAATCTCAACATCGAATTCCTGAAGTAATAATATCCAACGAATGAGATGGGGCTTTGTATCCTTATTACTCATAAGGTACCGAATTGCTGCGTGGTCCGTATATACTATTGTTTTCGTCCCTACTAGGTAGGGGTAAAATTTATCAAAGGCATTTTCAGTCGTCGTGTAATTCACCTGAGCAGAATTCAGCATCTTCGAGGTATAGTATATAGCGTGAAAACGCTTCTCACGAATCTGCCCCAAAGCAACCCCCATCGTAAAGTCACTCGCATCACACATCAGCATAAACAGGCAAGACCAATCCGGGGTCACAAGTATTGGGGCATTCACCAACGCTTCTTTCAACCTGTTAAAAGCCACTAAACACTCATTAGTAAACTCAAAGGCGACTTCTTTTTCAAGAAGCCGCAAAAGGGGTTTAGCAATTTGTGAAAAGTCTTTTATGAAATGTCTATAGAATCCCGCATGTCCTAAAAATGACCAAATCCCCTTCTCGGTTGAAGGTGGTGGAAGCTTTTCAATAGCAATCACTTTCGCCTTGTCAACTTGGATACCTTTCGAGGACACATGATGTCCAAGAACAATACCCTCTCTTACCATGAAGTGACACTTCTCCCAATTTAGCACCAAGTCCGTCTCTTCACACCTACTCAACACAACTTCAAGATTAATTAGACATTTATCAAACGACTCCCCGTAGACGGAGAAGTCGTCCATGAAAACCTCCATAATCTTTTCAATCAAACCATGAAAAATAGACATCATACACCTTTGAAAGGTGGCGGGTGCATTACACAACCCAAACGGCATTCTCCTAAAAGCAAAAGTCCCATAATAGCAGGTGAATATGGTCTTCTCTTGATCCTCGGGGGCTATCGTGATCTGATTATACCCCGAATACCCATCTAAGAAACAATAATACTCAAAACCACCTAATCTATCAATCATCTGATCAAGGAACGATAGAGGAAAGTGATCCTTACACGTTTCCTTGTTCAACTTCGTATAATCAACACACACACGCCATCCCGTCACTAATATAGTGGCTACCAATTCATTAGACTCAGTCTTAATCACCGTGGTACCCCCCTTCTTAGCAACTACGTGTAACAGAGTCACCCATGGACTATCAGAAATTGCAATGATCATGTTGCTATCTAACAACTTCAAAACCTCCTTATGTATCACCTCTTGAATTACCGGATTGACTCTACGTTGATTTTGCAATACAACTTTTCTACCCTCTTCTAATCTAATCCTATGCATGCAAATGGAAGGACTAATTCCCTTAATATCCGTGATCGACCATCCTATATCAGATTTGTGCTTACGAAGCACTACTAAAAGTCTCTCAAGCAGATCATCAGATAAAAGGGCAGATACAATTACCGGATACTTATCGGTCTCATCCAAATAGGCGTACTTGAGGTGATCGGGGAGTAGTTTCAGCTCCTTTTTCGCCTCCAATTGTGGTGCCTTATCGAACATCTTCTCGAAAGTTGACTCATCGGCTTCCAAGTCGTCTTCATCCTCTACGGTCTTCATCTCCAAGAACTTAACATCTTCATTGTCTTTCAAGCTGTCAAAATAATCAAGATCATAAGAACCATAAGATAGATCATCAAGGATAGGATAATCAAACTGATGACATAGAAAGAGCAAGGGTCTAAAAGTGTGTCTTCAACACAAGTGTCCATAATGTCAATGAAGTGGCAGCTCTCATCTCCCATGGGGTATTTCATAGCTTCGTAAATAGCTATCTTCACTTCTTGATCATCAACTTTGACCGTAATCTTCCTATTCGCTACATCAAGTACCATCCCGGCTGTAGCTAGAAATGGCCTCCCTAAAATCAGCGGCACATGCTCATCCTCCTCCATATCGAGTACCACGAAGTCGGCGGGAAAAACATGATTCTCCACCGTCACTAGAACATCCTCCACCACTCCTTGAGGTCTTGTGATAGACCTATCAGCAAGCTAGAGCGTCATCATCGTGGGTTGAAGCTCACCCCTTCCAACTTCTTGAACAACGAAAGGGGCATCAAATTAATGCTCACCCCGAGATCATACAAAGTTCCTTTCTTGATCTCGTTCCCTATGTCACATAGAATGGTGAAGCTCCCGAGATCTTTCAACTTGGGATGTAGCGCCTTGTGCACCATAACACTCACCTCGTAGTTCAAGTGCACTAGCTCGGGTCCATCCATTCTCCGTCTCTTCGCTATCAAGTCCTTCAGGAACTTGGCGTAGTTAGACATCTGTTCCAAAGTATCATAAAAAGGAATGTTAATATGTAAATTTTTAAAAACATCAAGAAATTTTGCAAACTTTTCATCTAATTTCTTTTTCATAAACCCCCTATTCATCTCTCTCAGTTTCTTTCACATTCTTCTTTGCTTCATTTGCCTTCTTCCACTTTGGAACTCTCTCAATCTCTTCAATGCCTACCTCAAGGTCTTTTCCCTTCTGGGTCTCATCCATATCTTTACTCTTCTAAGTGCCTTCACCCTCAACCCCTTTCTCAACTCCCATCTCCTCAATCTCATCTCTAACTGCCTCAGACTCTTTTTCTTCTATCTCAACCTCTTTTTGGGGCGTCTCAGAATCAGCAGGCATCTGGGGGCCATCATATTTGGTCCCACTTCTAAACTCAATAGCCTTGCAATGCTCCTTTGGGTTTCCCTCGGGCATTGAGGGATACTTGCCCGGCTCTCTTGTCTGAGACTTTGCAATTTGACTAATTTGATACTCAATAGAAGTGAACCTACGGTTATTCTCTTGTTGAGCTCTATTTAGATCAATGTCCCTTTGGAGTTCTTGATCACGCTGATCACTTTTCTTATGCAACTCCTTCACATCGTACTCCAATGAGGACAATATCTTGCTTCCTTCCTCCACCTTCTGAAGGATAGCTCTCAACATCTCCTCAGTTGAGGAACCGCCTTCCCCACCTGGGGGTTTTGAACCTGGGTCCACACATGGAGGAACTATAATTCCAGCCTTCGAATTCGCATATGAAAAATTCTCGTTCTTCCTCCATGTGTTCTTAGGAGGCTGCTGGCCTCCTTGTTATCCTTGGGTATTCCTCCACTGATTTTGAGGAGGCTTTGGACCTGGAGGTATAAATGGTTGGTCATAAGTAGGCCTTCCAAATTGATTGCCACCTTGTGGATAGTTAGGTCTTCCCATATAGTTGGCCTCTTCTTGCTGATTCGTGGGTGGGTCCACTTTCTCGCTCACTGCTACATTCACTCCAACCAGATTCTGCCTCATCTCGAGGTTACTTATCTTCTCCATCATCTCCATCAACAGCTTCCTAGTTCCCTCATTCTCCTCCAACTTACAAGCTCTCTGAAATTCTGGGTCCTCGTTCCATTGCCCGGCATTTGTAACAATATTGTCTACGATCTATCTACATCTAGCTGTACCATGATTCAGAAATGCTCCACTAGCACATGAATCAAGATGGGCTTGACCAGCCTTGCTGGCTCCACTATAGAAGAACGCCATGATATCCCACTCATTGTACCCGTGCTGCGGGCACTCAATTAACATGATAGAGTATCTCTCCCACGCCTTACATAAGTCTTCTCCTGGCTTCTGGCGGAAAGAAGAGATCTCTATCCTTGCTCTAATGGTTCTAGATGGAGGGTAGAATCACTCAAGGAATAGACGCTCGAGCTCGGCCCATGTGGTTACACCTCCCCGTGGGAGCGTGTTATCGTACCACTCCTTTGCTATTCCCGTCAAAGAGAATGGGAACAGTCTGAGCCTCTTGGCATCTTTAGGCATGCCGTTATAATTGAACGTGGACGCTATCATAAGAAAACTCCTCAGATGAGTATGGGGATTTTCCTTCCCAACCTCCCCCTTGAATTGATTCTCAGTAATGCCACTCCATCATAGTACCATTGCGGTTGTACAGCTAACCTTTCTTGAATAGCCATGTTCTGATCGGCATTCTGAGGAATGGGCTGAGGAATAACAGGTGGTACGGGTACTTGTTGGACTGGTGGTGGTTGATAGACTGGTGGTGGGTTGTAAACAGGAGGTGGAGGGTACGGATATGGTGGATAAGGGTATGGTGGGTATGGGTAAGGATAAGGTAAGTTGTTTTGTGGGTATGCAGGGTTGTTCTGAGGATGTTGGACAAGGTTATGAGCTGGATTGTTTACGTTCTGTGTACCCGGGTTTTGGTTCTGGCTTTCCCCTAACGGAACTTGATTCTGATTTCCATTCCCTCCAGTGCCCTCAACCAGGTCCACTGTCTGATTAAACTCATTAGCAGCATCATCCAACTCATTACTGATGTCCATGTTATCGTTCTCTCCTCCGGCAGCATTCATCCTTCTTAAAAAGGCTCAGTTTCTTCTTGCTATTGTCTCAGGATCTAGCTGTAATCTCTCTTCACGTATCACCTTGCGAGCGTGTTTTCATAAACCTGAAACACTAACAAAAAAAATAAAAATGCAACTGCCGAACACATAAGACTTAAACAGAAAAATAAAGCACTCACTACTAACTACTAAGCTATCTACAAGTCCTGTTCAAAAGATATACAATGTCATCTCCGGCAACGGCGCCATTGACTTGAACCGAAAATACTAATTTCAACTAGTAGTTTCCCCGCAAGCGTACGGGTTCACTATAGTATAAGCAAGTATAGCGACCAAGTATATCGTACCCAAGGGAAGGGATGTATGCGAACAGATCCCTGATGATCTACGCATCGTAATTAATATGAGTGTATGTTTTTGGGTTTTTTAAAAGAAAATATAATCTAAACTAAATTACTCTATGAATGCAAAAAGGAAAATTAAATTACGAACTTAAAAGTGTGTTTTCAAATATGAGATGGTGATGCTCAGGATAGGAATTCCTACGTATACTAACGGAGCAGGTACATAATCAAAATAACCATGACGTGAAAGAAATAACCTAAGTAAAAAATTGTAAGATGAAAGCTCAAGAATTCAAACCCTAATACTTTATCCCAACAATCGACTTCACTAATCCACTAACAAGTTAATAGATTGTGCTTAATTAACGAGACTCTAATTTAACTAAGGTGATGCGGTCGTCCTCCCTAGATAAACCGGTAGATTAATTAATCCTTTCTAAATCTTCTCATTAAGTCTACTAGTTGTTAATTAGTGATAAGGTCGTTCTCTCTCTAACTCTTTTCGAACGAAATTCAAAGGTAAAGTTAAGATTGATTTTAAGAATTCATTAATTAAGAGAATTAAAACTAAACGTCACGAATTACCCTAATTACGTACCCACATCCTACTTCTACGAGTTCATCCTACCCCAAGCATGCAAGGGTTTTAGCTAGACATGTTTTTTAAGGAAACGAAAACAATTGAAGAAGTAACGAACATAAACATAATGATATTAACTAAGAAATTATCAAACATAAACAAGGGTTTAAAGAAATGAATACTAAGAAATTAAATTAAATTAAATTAATAAAACGAAGTCTCAAATATTCAAGAACAAAGAACTAAAGGAAAGAAACTAAAAATCAAAATCAAACTATGAATTCGTAAATAAAACCTTGAATTCGTAAAACTAAAGCTTGCTCGTCTCTCCTCCTCTTCCTCTCTCCAAAAACTAACTCTAAAAGTGATGTGTATCAAGTGGTGTGTAAACACGTGTTCGGAACGAGTATATATAAGCGTCGGGCCAAATCGGGAACTCATGGGCCGAAAAAAAAATCCGGAAGTAAAAGTTGAAAGTGCTCGAGCAGACCCGCTCGAGCGGGGGCGCTCGAGCTATGTAGCTTGAATGAAGCAGGAGCTCGAGCGGTGGCGCTCGAGTTGCTCGAGTGGTCGAATTTCTCTGTACAATTTTGGCGCTCGAGCAACATGCTCGAGCGTTGGTGCTCGAGTAGCTTGAATGGTAAAAGTTCTCTGGACGATTTTGATGCTCAAGCAATATGCTCGAGTGGTGGTGCTCGAGTGAAACTACTCGAGTGGCTATCCTTCTTCTTCAACTGATACTTTTCCTCTCGCGAACTAATACCAATCGTATTTCTTCGATATCTTCTCATCCGGGCATCCGTTTGAGTTGATTCAAAGTCCTACGAACTCCATTTTTCGCTCTCGATTCACATATGAGCATCAAAGAGACAAATTCATCAATGTGTAGAAATAATACTCACTTGATTCTAAATTCTCAACAAATTCGACCAAAACTAGGGCATTTTTAGCTCTGAATCATGACAATTTCATGCATAATCAACAACTTCTCTTGTATCATTGTCTCTAAGACTGTCTGGATTTGTTCTTCGTGTTGCTCTTTGCTCTTAGAGTACACAAGTATGTCATCGATGAAGACGATGATGAATTGATCCAGGTACGGATGAAACACTATTTTCATCAGATCCATGAAGATCGTCGGAGCATTTGTTACTCTAAAAGGCATCTCGGTGAACTCGTAATGTCCATACCGAGTTCGGAATGCTATTTTTGGAATATCCTCACTCTTGACCTTTAGCTGGTGGTAACCAGACCTCAGATCGATCTTTGAGAATACGGTAGCATTCTTTAACTGATCGAACAAGTCTTCTATCCTCGGAAGAGGATATTTGTTCTTAATGGTCAGTTGATTAAGACCTCGATAGTCTATGCACATACGGAAAGTTCCATCTTTCTTCTTCACGAACAACACGGGTGCTCCTCATGGTGATGCACTAGGCCTGATGAACTTCTTTTCAAGCAAGCCTTGCAGTTGTTCTTTCAATTCTTCTAACTCCTTTGGTGCCATTCGATAGGGTGCTTTAGATACTGGTGCTTCCCCAGGTATCAAGTCGATGGAGAACTCTATCTGACGATTCGGTGGCAACCCGATTAATTTCTCAGGAAACACGTCAAGATATTCATCCACAATTGGCACCTTGATGCGCCACTTATCGTCTTTCTCTCCTACTGAGATGTGGACAAGGTAAGCTTGGCATTCCTCTTTTTGTAATATCGCTGCAGCTTGGATTGCTAATATTACTCGGGTTTCCTTCTTGGTCTTAATTTTGCGAAACGTAAAGCATTGGCCATTACGGGTTTTGAGGTCGATCTCTCATTCTGTGCATTTTATTATTGCTTTGTTTCTTGTTAACCAGTCAATGCTTAAGATTATATCAAAGATTTTCATCTTAAGGACGTGAAGATCGGACTCTATCAGGTGATTGTCTAGCGTTAGGAGTAAACCTCTAATTCGACCCTCAATTTCCATAGTAGTTCCAGATAGAATACTCACATTTAAAACTTTCCTTTTTTTCTCGACTAATCCTAACTTTCTTTTAAAGTTATCGGATATAAAGGAATGAGATGCTCCAGTATCAAACAAATACACACGCAGGTTTTTCAAGTACAAAGACAGTACCTGCTAGCGTCTCATGCTGCTCAGGCTGAGCTGGTCCTTTCAGGCGAAGTTGCTCTCCGCTGCTTTCCCCTTCCTTTAGGATAACATTCACGTGGCCTGACCTTCTCTGACCCTGGTTAGGCGGACCTCTGACTGGGGGTCCTGCCTGACGGTTGTTAGGTGCAGGCAGTTGATGAGCCTGGTAATTGTTTGCCTGCTGTGGACGGTACTGAGTATTATTAACCGGTTGGTGGTTGCTGCTTGGTGGCTGAGCACATTCATTGGACTTGTACCCCTGATTGATTGCAACGGAAATAAATTACTCCTCCCTAACTACACGGTCCCCAGTGTCTCCTTCCACACCTTTGACAATTCTGGTTGGCTCGAGGACCAACAAAGTTATTCCCCCTGGATGGTGGAACTGGATTTCTTTTAAAGTGCGGCTGCCAATTCCGATTGACAGGGACAGTAGTCGGAGTCTGTTTGTACTCCAAGTTTTGACTGATCGAGACCATCAATGCTCGATGAAAAACTTCTCCATAGCTTGGCACCTAAAGGCCAATTACAATTCCTGCTATCTCGGGCCTCAAACCCTGTTCGAACCTGCCAGCTTTCCTTTCATCGTCACCCACCAGATGTGGGGTATAACGAGAAAGCTGATTGAACTTTCTCTCGTACTTTATCACTGAGAGGGTTCCCTGTCGAAGGTTGATAAATTCATGTTCTTTCTGATCCCTTAGGACTCGTGGAAAGTATCGGTCCAGTATAGCTTTCTTAAAGTCCTCCCAAGTAAGGACCTGTCTAGCTTCTTCGTCCATAGTTCGTTCATAAGACTCCCACCATTGGGCTGCATCCTCCATCAGTTGGAACTGGGCACATTAGACTTTCTGTGCATCAGCCAGTGCCATGTGTCAGAAGATACGTTCCAATCCCGATATCCACTCCTCAATCTCAAAGGGATCTTCTTTTCCATTCAGCCTAGGTGGCTGCAGTCGTAAAAAAACGTTCGACAAAGTCATTCATCCTGGGCGCCATCTGAGGCATAGGCCCGTATAGTGGTGGAGGAGGTGGTGGAGCTTGCTGTTGAATGTAGTTCTGAAGAGAGATCAGTATTTCTCTTGCAATATCGTTTTCTGGCGCGGCCTGTTGAGGCGGCTCAGGTTCAGCCTGAGGGAGTGGGTCTTGTCCTATAGGATCTCTTGGTTCAGGAATGGGGTTAATGCAGGGTCGTCCACGTCTACGTCCTGGTGCCATACTAAAGGTATTTCTGATCGGAAAAAAATAATATTGTTACGATATGTATAGGTGTGAAAAAGTTATAAAAACATAACCGGATTAACCAAATCAACACAACGCTAGCACTGAAACACGTGTGGTACGTAATTCACCGAGATGCATCGGGGCCCTCAATGGTACAGTGTTCACATTCGCACAGTATTATAGGAACCAGTGGTGTGTCATTAACCGATAATCAGATAAAATATATGACAGTCAATATATAAAGCAAGTAAAACATATTGATAAGCAGTGAGCACATAATAAGTATATATATATCTAAAAAGTTTTGGTTCTACGGAGTCAGTCTCCTTACATTACGTCATAGAATACAAAAGGTTTCTAGGTAATGCTATGGCATCGTGTCCTCACATCAATATGGACCACGAGCGACAAAAAGAGGGGTTAAAGCTACGCTGTTATGGCCTATAAGGAAAACGACTACGCAAAATGACTACTACTATATGTCAAGCGGCTACCACCTATACTATATATATGCATCTACTACTATATACAAGGTCCGGGAGTCCAACTAGTCATCAACCTCTGACTCTGCTGGGGAATCTACCTCTACCCCTGGCTTATCTCCCTCAAACTCAACAACCTCGGGCTCAACTCCCGCTGGCTCTATCACAGGAGGTGCGGCTTCCCCAAAGCCGAAAGGTCCTTCCCCAGCCAGTCCACTCGCTACCCAGAAGGCGATGGAGGTATCCCGCTGCGCGAGAGCTGCCTCTAAGTGTAGGTCGGCCCTCCGAGTAGAGATGAGGGAGTACTCATCCTGGGAGACTGCGGTCGCTCTAGCCGCAACGGCTGACATCTGAGCTAGCATAGCGTCCTCCTAGTGACTATCCGATGTGGCCAGATCGCACCCGGTGAGTGCAGCGGTCTGGTAAGATAGCCCGCGGTTAACATCCGCGTGCCGAATCACCCTCTAAGCCTCCATCCAAAAGGCGTCTAAGTGAACCTGAGGTCCATGCTCTGGGTCGTCCATCCTCATACGGGCCAATAGTCCGGCAGCGATGGGGCAGAAAATCTCGATCACTTCTCCCACGAATTGGGTCGCAGCTGCGAAGTCGGTCTCAATGTGGGGCTTTGGAACAACCCTTGTCCTTTCGCGCGACTCTATAAATCGGGTAGTAAAGGCATCGATAGTCTCTACTTCTAACTGCTCAATCTCTAAGTACTGGGCCACATCCATCTTACGGGTTTCCTATAGGGAAAGGAAAGTTCTAGTAAAATTTTAGTTTAAAAGGAAAATAACCGTAAAGTAAACATTTAAAGCACGTAATCAAAGAAATCACATAATATCATTTATGAAGTTCACAATTTATCCAAGTATTCTTATCAATTGTTCGAGGTTTGAAAGCAACTTAAACTAGATTTCGTAGTTCCTCCTTCATAGTACGAACATTGTTTTGAGTTTATCGTAACCTTTTTGATAGCGTAATATTATGAAGTCAAGCAGTTGTGAATTTGTAGGCCTTTAAATAATTTTATAAAGTAGTAACATACCTTCGAGGAGCTTGTAGACAGTAACCAGAGACACGTTTACCCCGGGTAAATTAATATTTTTAATACTTAAGTGATAATAAATAATTTTAGTGTGACAGGAAAAAAGATTTGGGGTTAGGTCCGAAAGTTTTGAACCTAGGCTCTGATACCACCTGTAACCCCCCGAATCCAGAATATATTAATTATATCGGATTCGAAGTATTATTGTGATCAAAAGTCCGAACTATAAAATTTTTGAAGGAAATATAACAGAATTGAATGATGAGTTTCATGCAGCGGATAAGTGGAGAGAAATATTATAATAATGTATCTCACACATAAGTATAAATATATGTATATAAAGTTGGATAGAGGGTTCTGTATCTTCAGGATAATACACACTGAGTTTTAGTAACTGAAACACACGGTAAATAGTATCGTCTTGCATAGCAGTAGCGATAACATTTATTTAGGAATAGAATAATAGGCATCATTTAATAGTATTTTAAGCAAGCGGAAAACTTTGTGTCTTCTGCATCACTGCCCTTGCTCCCCGTAATCAAAATCTGCAAAGAGGTTAGGAAAAATGGGGCGTGAGATTTAAATTCTCACGTGTGGGTGATTTGCAACGTCATGGGATTGGTAAATCCAAAATATAATAAGTTATACTCATTGATAAAGTGTTTATTTCATTTAATCAGTTTCATATATAACCAAGATTTCAAATACTCCATAGGAGAAACAGTTCATATAATAATTTATTGGTATTAAGCATATTTCGCATAATATAATTGAAGTAGCACAAGTTGATTCACATTAGGGTAGAGCCCGAAGACATATTCACGTATTGTCATAAACTGTCAATCCATATTCGTACGATCATTCCACTTCCATCAAACTTACTCTTTTCAACCCCAACAAACTTACTCCTTCCAACCACCATCAAACTTACTCCATCCAACCACAACAACCCTCAAAATAATAGCAAACCATCAATTGCCTTATTCCCAGTGCGCAACGTAGGCGGCTGACCCGGGGACCAGATATGTTTGAATCAACAGCCTACATTCTGAGGGCATCCCCGACAGCTCCCCGGAGGTTGGATTAAAACTCGACCCCAACTCTGTACTTACTAACTTTCCATAAAACTGACACATCAGACTTTACAGAGAAAATTACTTGATTGACAACTGAACTGATTCATGCTCACATAAGGTACTTACTAATGCAATGGTGATCGATTTACAAAACAACAGGTATCATATATCATATATAGTCATATCACATAATTCAAACAGTTATATAATAGGTGTTACATTTATGTTGGATTAGACATTTTTTATTGATTTAGTCGAGTTTAGAAAATACCGGCACAACATTATTATTAGCAGATCAATCAACCGATCATCACCCACCTGATTGTTCCGAGTTCCGGGAATGATGTGTAGGTAGACGGTCGAGTCCTCCGTGCATGTCCCGAATAGTACAGAATCGTAATAGGGAGTAATCCGATTAAAAGATCGACTTTTGAATTTTAAAAAGCTTAAGTGTTCGTATCTCGAGAATTGAGTAGATTGTTGCCTTTAGAAAACTATCGAAAGCTTAAGTTTCCAAAGGTTTATTTCTAAATGATAAGTACACCCCTTTTTAAGAGGAGGTGTATTAGGGGGTGTACTTACTAATTTCCCTTATCTCCTTAACAAAAGCCTTTTATAAATTTAAAAGTATATTCATAATAATTATTATTCTTGAAAATACTTAAAAGAATAAGATAATTATTTAAAAAGTATTAATAAGATAAAAGAATAGGTTTTTTTCTTTTCTAAGATTTCTATTTCTCATTTTAAAAGGATCCTTAAATATAAATTCATATTTTATAAATAAAAATTCCCTTATTAAAACTTATTAATAGACTTTGACTTTTCTAAGAAATTTATATTAATTTTTCCCAAGAAAACTATTTTTATTTGATGCTAGCTTGGATATTAAAAAGACGTGTCTTGTTTCTAATTTTCTAGTAGTCGCACAAGGGAAAGACGAGTTTCCCTTTGTCTACGGATTCAAAACAAAAGCGTTTAACAATTGAGAATCATCATCCAACAATAATACCAACACATTAAAATAAAGATACTAATGGACTAAGCCAATATCACCATATCTCTAAAACAGTGACACTAAACATCTACAAGAGTAATACTAGTCCACTAAGTCCCAAAAACTACAACAATTCAAAACAATAGTACTCAAAGGATTTCCTACTGTTACTAAACAACAACCAAAGTCCAAATGGAAAAATAAGTCCAAACTTATAGTCAGTGAAGAAAAGAAATAGGGAAATAATATGTTAAACTTTCCTACTTCTAAACGAGTGATACAAAGAAAACAAAACAATAATACTGAACAAGTCAACTAGTGTCACTAAGACACTTAAGCCATCTCCAACAGTAAGCTTTTTCCTTTCTTTTTGGCCTCTTTGTTCCATGGTGTTCGAACAAAGCTCGACCAAATGCCAGAATTTACGAAAGAAGAAAACGAAGGTAGAAACCTTACGTTCTCCGGGTTTGAGGTGGTAAACGGGCGGCCTAACGGCGTCGATTGAAAACTCGGTGATTTGCTTAAAAAAATTGGGCAGCCTAACGATGTCGTTCGGGGATTCAGAAAAATGAATCGAACAGCCTAACAGCATCGTTCGAGGTCTCCAAAAATTTCGGCAACAGGGGTTCGCATCCACGGCGTCATTTCGAAAAAAATCTCCAAAGAAGGTTATGGGTGAAATTGAAATAAATCTCCAAATAGTGAAATTGAAAGGGGGCATTTAAATTGACTTACTGGAAAAGGAGAAAAAGGAGGCGGCGGCACTGGCTTTGGCTTCGACGGAGGACAAGAGAGGCGGCGGCGCTGGGTCACGTCGCGGGCTGGTTCGAAGGGGCGGCGCTGGGTTGCATCACGACGGCGGCTCTTCCGTCGCGCAAGGGAGGCGGTGCGGTGGCGCTTGCTGGAGCACAGCGGTCGAAGCGGCGGCGCTGGGTTTGAGCGGCGGAGCGAAAAGGGGCGACGACAGCGTGGTCGGAGAGAGCGAGAGTGGAAGAGAAGAGGCATCGTGGCTTCGCGAGGAGGGAGAGGCTTTAACGGCGACACTTCGCCGGAGAGGAGAGAGAGATGAGCATGGCTTTTGTGAGTAGAGAGAACTTTCAAATCCGTATCCTTAGGGATTTTATTTAATTTAGAAAAACTTTAATTAATTAAAAAAGAATATGTGGTTGAGGATTTTTTTTAAAGTAATCGTCTCCAAATATTCTTAGTACTTGACAGCTTATGAATTAAGACTTGTTTGGCTGTTTAGAAATTTGTTGGAGAATAATAGTATCTTTTAAATTAATTAATTAATTATCGGAATTCTGATTATCCACAAAATTAAACGGGTCGAAAATCCTTGATTCTATACTTGAATATTTAATTTCTCGTAGTCCCTCATTCGTTTGAAAGATTCGATTCTTTCTACGAATTTAGGAATTTGTACAAGGGTATATATATTTATATTTAAATTACACAATAGCACACAAAATAAATAAAGTTAAAAGAAACAAAGATAAGAAACTAAAATGAGGTTTCTAATTAAAGAAAAAGGGTATAGAACGGGACGGGGTATTACAGATAGTGTTATCAATAGTGATTAGTAGTACTACCAATTTTTTTTCTAACATCACAAGTCTATTTTCAAATAATTATTACCAATTACTTTTTTTATTATACGAATTAGAGTTTACGGTGAGGGTTTACCGTGACGGTTTAAGGTTTAGGTTAATATTATCAAGTCTTTACTAATATTACCAATAAACATTGATAATGTTATCAATAGTGGTTGATAGTAATACTAGTTTTTTTTTCTAACATTTTTCAATTAATTCTTAACAATTAAATTTTTAATAATTCGAATTAGCGTTTACGGTGAGGGTTTACCATAAGGGTTTAGGTTAATATTACCAAATCTTTAGTAGTATTACCAATAGGCATTGATAGTGTTACCAATAGTGATTGGTAGTATTACCAATTTTTTTTTTATAACATTACAAGTCTATTTTTAAATAATTCTTACGGTGAGGTTTGACCGTGAGGGTTTAGGGTTTAGAAATATTACCAATAGACATTGATAGTGTTACCAATAGTGATAGATATTAATACTAATTATTATTTTTCTAACTTTACAAGTCTATTTTAAATTAATTCTTAATAATTAGCTTTTTAATCATTCGAATTAGCGTTTACGGTGAGGGTTTACCGTGAGTTTAGGGTAATATTACCAAGTCTTTATTAGTATTCAACCATTACCAATAGACATTGATAGTGTTACCAATAGTGATTGGTAGTAATACCAATTTTTTTTTTTTAACATTACAAGTCAATTTTAAAATAATTTTTACCAATTACTTTTTTAATCATTCAAATTAGAGTTTACGGTGAGGTTTTACAGTGAGGGTTTAGGGTAATATTACCAAGTCTTTAGTAGTATTATAAATAAACATTGATAGTGTTACCAATAGTGATTGATAGTAATACTAATTATTTTTTTCTAACATTACAAGTCATATTTTAAAAAATTCTTACTAATTACTTTTTTAATCATTCGAATTAAAGTTTACGGTGAGGGTTTACTGTGAGGGTTTAGAATAATATTACCAAGTCTTTTGTAGTATTACCAATAGACATTGATAGTGTTACCAATAGTGATTGATAGTAATACCAATCATTTTTTCTAACATTACAAGTCTATTTTAAAATAATTCTTACCAATTACTTTTTTAATCATTCGAATTAAAATTTACGGTGAGGGTTTACCCTGGGGGTTTAGTATATTATTACCAAGTCTTTAGTAGTATTACTAATAGGCATTGATAGTGTTACCAATAGAGATTGATAGTAATACCAATTTTTTTTTCTAACATTACAAGTCTATTTTAAAATAATTCTTTCCAATTACTTTTTAATCATTTGAATTAGAGTTTATGGTAAGAGTTTACCGTGAGGGTTTAGGGTTTAGGATAATATTACCAAGTCTTTAATAGTATTACCAATAGACATTGATAATGTTACCAATAGTGATTGGTAGTAATACCAATTTTTTTTTCTAACATTACAAGTATATTTTCAAATAATATTTACCAATTACTTTTTTAATAATTCAAATTAGAGTTTACGGTGAGGGTTGACCGTGAGGGTTTAGGGTTTAGGGTAATATTATCAAGTCTTTAGTAATATTACCAATAAACATTGATAGTGTTACCAGTAGTGATTTGTATTAATACCAATTATTTTTTCTAACATTACAAGTCATTTTCAAATAATTTTTACCAATTACTTTTTTAATTATTCGAATTATAGTTTACAGTGAGGGTTTACCGTGAGGGTTTAGGGTAATATTATCAAGTCTTTAGTATTATTACCTATAGACATTGATAGTGTTACCAATAGAGGTTGATAATAATACTAATTTTTTTTCGAACATATCAAGTCTATTTTCAATTAATTCTTAACAATTACCTTTTTAATCATTCAAATTAGCGTTTATGGTGAGGGTTTACCATGAGGGTTTAGGATAATATTATCAAGTCTTTAGTAGTATTACCAATATACATTGATAATATTACCAACAGTGATTGGTAGTAATACCATTTATTTTTTTCTAACATTACAAGTCTATTTTTAAATAATTCTTACCAATTATTTTTTTTAATTATTCGAATTAGAGTTTACGGTGAGGGTTGAACGTTAGGGTTTAGGGTAATATTACCAAGTCTTTAATAATATTATCATTAGACATTGATAGTGTTACTAATAGTGATTGATAGTAATAGTAATTATTATTTTTCTAACATTACAAGTCTATTTTCAATTAATTTTTAACAATTACCTTTTTAATCATTTGAATTAGCATTTACGGTGTGGGTTTACCATGAGAGTTTATGGTAATATTACCAAATCTTAAGTAGTATTACCAATAGACATTATTACTGTTACTAATAGTGATTGGTAGTAATACCAATTATTTTTTTTCTAACTTTAAATAATTCTTACCAATTACTTTTTTTAATTATTCAAAATAGAGTTTGCGGTGAGGGTTTAGGGTAATATTACGAAGTCTTTTGTAATATTACCAATAGATATTGATAGTGTTACCAATAGTGATTGATAGTAATACTAATTATTATTTTTTAACATTACACAGTCTGTTTTCAATTAATTCTTAACAATTACTTTTTTAACCATTCGAATTAGCATTTACGGTGAAGGTTTAACGTAATGGATTAGGGTAATATTACCAAGTCTTTAGTAGAAATGAACTATTACCAATAGACATTGACAGTGTTATCAATAGTTATTGGTAGTAATACCAATTATTTTTTTTCTAACATTACAAGTCTATTTTCAAATAATTCTTACCAATTACTTTTTTAATCATTCGAATTAGAGTTTGCGGTGAGGGTTGACCGTTAGGGTTTAGGGTAATATTACCAAGTCTTTAATAATATTATCATTAGACATTGATAGTGTTACTAATAGTGATTGATAGTAATACTAATTATTATTTTTCTAACATTACAAGTCTATTTTCAATTAATTTTTAACAATTACCTTTTTAATCATTCGAATTAGCATTTACGGTGTGGGTTTACCATGAGAGTTTATGGTAATATTACCAAATCTTAAGTAGTATTACCAATAGACATTATTACTGTTACCAATAGTGATTGGTAGTAATACCAATTATTTTGTTCTAACTTTAAATAATTCTTACCAATTACTTTTTTTAATTATTCGAAATAGAGTTTGCGGTGAGGGTTTAGGGTAATATTACGAAGTCTTTAGTAATATTACCAATAGATATTGATAGTGTTACCAATAGTGATTGATAGTAATACTAATTATTATTTTTTAACATTACACAGTCTATTTTCAATTAATTCTTAACAATTACTTTTTTAACCATTCGAATTAGCATTTACGGTGAAGGTTTACCGTGATGGTTTAGGGTAATATTACCAAGTCTTTAGTAGAAATGAACTATTACCAATAGACATTGATAGTGTTATCAATAGTGATTGGTAGTAATACCAATTTTTTTTCTAACATTACAAGTCTATTTTTAAATAATTCTTACCAATTACTTTTTTAATCATTCAAATTAGAGTTTACGGTGAGGGTTCACCGTGAGGGTTTAGAATAATATTTCCAAGTCTTTAGTATTACCAATAGGCAATGATAGTGTTACCAAGAGCGATTGATAGTAATACCAATTTTTTTTCTAACATTACAAGTCTATTTTAAAATAATTATTACCAATTACTTTTTAATCATTCGAATTAGAGTTTACGATAAGGGTTTACCGAGAGGGTTTAGGGTTTAGGGTAATATTACCAAGTCTTTAGTAGTATTACTGTTGGTCCCGGTACAAGACTAATGAATACGTATATGGGGGGGAAATACACGTATACCAATTTTTCAACTTAAACGTACTGAGTCCCCTTTACTCAGAGTGATAATGAACTAAAAGCTGATAATATATCCACTTACTACACTTAGTGCGGGTCAGTTGGCTAACTATCAATTCAAGTTCAGTGCGGAAATGCGTGAGCCTAGATAGTTTAAAGTCTTGTTTAGTTTGCTTTCTGAAAAACTTGATTACTCAACTCTAAAATAGTGATTAGTTGGGCAGTGCTCTGTTTGATGATCAGACTGATTGATTCAGCCTGATAAAAGTAAAATGCTATGAATGAACAAATAATATGACATGTAAGCACAATATCAAAGCAGTAAGAACACATGGAGTTTAACGTTGTTCGGAGACTCAAGCTCCTACGTCCACGGCCTAATTTAACAGGAAATCCACTCAAGGGATTCTTGTTTTTAACGTGCCAAGGTGCACCAAGATCAGCTAACCTCACTAACCTATACAACTCCTTACTAACTCACTAACTGAACTTATTACCAACAAACCTAACTTAGGATTTTGATTTCAGTTTGGATTCCAACTAGGTTGTGATTATCCTTACAAGACAAAGCTTTGCTAAGGATTGGATAATCACTCTAAGCTTAAGATAACGCTAGTACGCTCTTGGAATACAGAATAACTCTCTGTAACTAAGAAACACTTGGGAAATTTAGTTGGTTTTGAGTGCTTCTTCTAAAGGCTGAATGTTTTGTATTGTTGGTGATCAGATTTAGTTGGTAGGATTAGTGACTGTTTTAATTCGGTTTAGGATCACCAATCAATTTCGTGTGATTGATTACCACCGTAAATGGTAAATCGAAGATTCGGGATATGAAATCGAAACTATGAAAGTCGAAATTGTTTTAATTTCGTGTGTGTGCACGTTTTAGTGTGTTAGTGTGTGTTTTGGGAATTATTTGTGAATTTGAACTTGTATTTCTTAAGCTGGAGAACAACTATTAATAGAGACTAGCAAGCATGAGGTGTCTATGACTCTTGGTCTCCCTAGCCTGCATGCTTGACAAGTGTCCTTTGACCTTAGTTTGACCTTATCTAAGTTGAATCTTAGTTACAAAGTCTTCTTTGGTCTTATCTCGAACTTTAATTTTGTTCGTCCAGGTCGGCTTAGTATTCCCAGAATGGTTTTTTCATAAAAGTTGTTCGCCTTTTGGGTGCATGGCTTAGAAGTTGCTCGCCTTTGTGTTTTACACAGATTGACTTTGGGATCTGGTCATTTGTTCGTTTCCATACACCTCTTAAGCTAGTAGATGCACCATCCTTTGTAAGGTTGCTCGTCATCAATGACTTGGTGGAATGCCCATATCTGGTCTCGGGTTCTAAAACCTGTTCGCCGGTATGTTGTTCGTCGGTAGAGTTGTTCGTCAGTTTATACACTCCATGGGTTGGTACATGCACCCCACCTTGATTTTCTTTAATAATCATCTTTGATTCGAGGTTGGTTCTTCATAATCCTTTTTAAGGTTTTAATCCTTGTTCGCCCATCATTGGTTTATGTTCGCCTATCAACAATTGCCCCCTATCCTAACTACATGTTAACCCAGACGAGCAACTTTGTGGCGAGCAAATGTAGTTAGGATATTATACTGGTGAGGATTTGGACGATCATCATTGAATTAGACGATCAACTTTGGGCTCGTCGTTTCGTCTTCCCAAGATCTGGGGGATGTACGAGGATGACGTGGGCGGCATGATTGCGCGACGCCCACGCACGAGCAGCCCCTAGGCCACGCACCCCTATATTTGCTTATAGGCCCTCCAATTTTTGAACTTGCTCGGAAATTACCCCGTTTTCTCTCAAATTGGCCCACATTTTGTTGGAAATTATACTCCATACCCCGTTTTTTGCTTGGGGTATAAATAATGGAGGGAAGTGAATATTTTCCCACATTTTTACTTCTTGCTACAGTGCTCCGGTGAATTCTCCATCTCCGGCAATCCCAAGCTTTTTCCGACGAGTTTTTCTTCAATTTCTTGCTTCCGGCATAGTTTCAAGGTAGTACTTTTGTTTTATTCACTTGATTTTGTTTTTATTTCTCTTCTGGACCCCATCGCCGCCGTGTGTGACCTTGCGCCACCATCTTCCTCGAGAAATCACCGCCGTTTGTTACCTTCATCGCCGCCGTCTGGTATTTTCTCATTTTTCTTCCATGTCTTCCCACTCGAGCAACAAATATGAAGAAACCCTTGATCCCCTTTTCCCAATCGCGGCTCCCGTCGATCAACCTCCCATTGAAATTTCCTCGGCGTCAAATCCCCACATTGATTCGGTTGTTCGTTCAGTTGAGGATACTGGTGCTCGTCCATCTGGGAGGGAAATAGTAGTTGTTGCGAGCAGGGATTATGAGGAAGGCTCTTCGTCCAGCGCTGAATCGGAAGATCCCCAATTTGACGAATTGACCCGCGAATTTCTAGAAGGGATAGGGTTCCCATCTCCAAAAATGATGGAAAACGAGATCCCAGTTGGAGTTGCTCGGCCTTTCGAATGGCGAGCATATGCTGAGGAATACGCGAACCACTTTGCTCGCCCCCAATGAAAAAAATGGATTTGATAAGAAATGACTTCCAGGCGAGCAAAATCAAGAGTGTTGCCCTCGAGGAGGATCTTGATTCGATCCGAGAGACATACAAGATCCCGTATGACATTCATATGTGGGATCCCAAGAGAAAGGAGAGAGCTGATCGCCCACCCCCAGGATGCACGGCGATCAACATTCATACTTTGATGGCTGGTCTGAAGCTGCCGCTGCCCCCAGTTGTTGGTCGTTTTCTCGAGGCGACCAACCTTGCCATTACCCAGATCACACCAATTGGGTGGATGAATTTGCTCAGCGCCATGTGTCTGTTCGCCCTTGAAGGATATGTTGATCGTCTTACTGCGGAGGAGATCAACTATCTTATGACAATCACCAAATGCCCCGTAGGCTAAGAAGACTACTACTACCTCAAGGCCAGAACTGGACTCAAGATGGTAGAAGGAGTGCCGAACAAGATCAAGGACTGGAAACAACACTTCTTTTTCATAGGGGGTGATTGGCGAGCATCTTCCGGTCCACACGGGGGCATTGGGTGAATAAACTCTTCCGACGCTTATGGAATTATTAAGCGTAAGTTTATCTTTGTTCGTTTTTTGAACTGTATTGTTCTAATTTAACTTTTCTTTTTTACTTGCAGGTCCTCGGTTGCCCAAGTGGGACTCAGAGGACGAGATCGGGGCAGAGTTTTTACTTACTTCCTGCTTGGTCGGCCTACGCAATAAAGTGGATAGGACTATCCAGTATCTGAGCGACGAGAAGTGTCAGAGAGCTGCTCGCTTGTTTTCCTATCCCCACCACTTGGAAGCACAAGCTGAGGTGCCCCCAGGTATAAAAAATTCCAACTCCTCCTTCATTACTTTGTTCGTCCTTTGATACTATAACTTGCTCGCCTTAACTTTTTTTTCCTTTCTTCTTCTTTTTTTTAGCCGAGCAAGTCACAGTCGCCGTCCCTCCCTGCTTCGGACTCTTGGAACAGAGAGTATTTGAAATGGCTCCACCAAAGGGTAGGAGAAAGAAGGGTGACCCGCCATCTAAGGTACTGGCGATGACGAACAAGGCGGAGGGGGCGAGAGTTGCTCGCCAGGCCGTGCCCCCATCCAATCTACCTCCTTCCCTCCCCCCCCCCGGCACCATCTCCCCGCGGTGCCAAGAGCTTAAAGAAAGGGGATGGGACTGCTCCTGCCGGGACCAAGGGCAAGGAGAAGGTGGGGCATAGCCATGCTCGCCACCACACGGAGGGGGAAGCTGTTCGCCCCTCCTCCATTGAGCCTGCGGAGAAGACAGGCAAGGCGGGTAGGGATTCCACTCCTGTTCGCGGTCTTGAGGATCTCACCCATTTGGGCTGGGATGATCGAAAATCCAGGAGTAAGTCTACCCTCGCCTCTGTCGAGCAAGAATTTTTTTTTTATATTTTTCTAAGTATCATTTGCTTTCTTGTTCGCAGATACCGCGCTGACGATCACCATGGGCGAACAAGTGCTGTCCACCAGTACGCTTGCTCGAAAACTCCCGTCAACATAAGGGAGATTCCCGGTGATCATGTTCACAGGGCGACGGAGCTAATCGCCCGAGCTTGGACACGTCCTCTGGACAAAGCTGTCTTCCAACAAGGGCTGGCGGACAATGTTCATCTCTCCATGATGCTTCATGCCAACGGCCTCGTCACGGCCCAAAGGGCAATGGCCCAGATTTCCGAGCAAGAAGAAGCTGCACGTCACTACACCAGCACTGCTCGGCAGCTCACAGAGGAAAAATACGGCTTAATCAGCCAGTACGAGGCCAAACTTGCTCGTCTCAACAACCAGATCAATGTTTACATTAATACTGAAAAGAAACACCTTGAAGAAATTCAGGGTCTATCTGGTGAATTGGGAAGCAAAGATGTCTTGCTCGGCGAGGAGAAGAAGAAGTTGCTCGCATTCGAGCAAAGAAATGTTGAGCTTGAAGTGGAGATTGCTCGTCTGCGGGAGGTAGAGGCCAACTCTTTTTCTCGCGATTAACTTGAGGCCGAGTTCCAGGCCCGGTCTGCCCCCATCTCGAACTTAGGATATATCTGCGCCTACGCCGATTGCATTCGCATGGCTGATGAGTACGATTTTAAAGACATGGTGGAAGAGATGGGCAAAGACTTGTCCGAATTCCTGGAGAACTACCCCCCGCCGAACAACATCGAACTTCAATTGGGGGACATTGCCGAACTAGGGGTCAAGATTGACAGCCTTGACCCCAGTATCATTATTACCCATCCTCCACCACAAGCTAATGAGGAGGTACAAGAGGAAGAGCCGGCAGCCATGGACGAGCAAGTTGAAAGGGAGCAAAAAGCTGTTGAAGACCTGGCTAGGGAAATGATTGTTGATCCTCCTACCGACCAAACCCAAGATCTCCCTCCCGCCGAGCAGCAATAGTTCTTAGGACTTAGAATAGTCTATTTTGTAATAGTTGCTCGGTAGGCTCTTTTTTGTAACTGTTCATTTTTGTAGTACTTTACACTTGTACTATTTTTTGGGCTTAATGCCTTTTTGTTTTAATGGAATGTCTTTCTTATATTCGCTCATTTTCTTATATATGTTAATTGCCTTTACATTTTTATCAATGCTTTTGCAATTATAACATATAATGTTGGGCTTTTGTTCGAATTGAACTTTATCCTTAATGGAATTAGGGGTTTAGCCTTAGGTTCTGCTCATTTAAAAACCGAACAACCTTTAATTGGCTTTGGTCCTCAAAATGGACTTGTTCCTCGAGCTTTTGGACTTTTCCTCTTTGACGAACAACTACTACATTTACACTTCGAAAAATTTACAAGTGTTGTAAGACTGCTCATTACTAACATATATAACCTAACGAACAACTTTGTAAACTAACTGAAAACATGCTCACTTATAATATTTTTGCCGAGCAACTTTGTCTAAAATTAAAAAGGATGAAACAGCACTAAACTATACAATGTGCCGAACAACTTTAAATTCTATACTTAGCAAAATTCCAAAAAATTAGGCAAGTTTTTGGTTTGGTTTGCCTCACTTGGTTCACTGGCCCCCCAAGACATTTGTTCGCCCAATTAAGAACTTGTTCTTCTCATTGATAGTACTTCTTCAGATGTACAACATTCCAGGAGTATTGGGCCGGCTTGCCTTCCATATCTTCGATATCGTATACACCATTAACAAATTTTTCTGTTATACGATACGGGCCCTCCCAAGTTGGTCCCAATACACCTGGAGGTTGGGCGAGCAACTTTCTTAGAACCATATCTCCAACTCTGAATTCCCTAATTTTAACATGGGAATTATAATAACGTTCTACTCGCTGCTTATAAGTAGCATTTTTTAGCTCGACATTCAGTCTTTTTTCTTCGAGCAAATCCATCTCAGTAGCTAGAGCAGAGTTGTTCGCCTGCTCATCAAAGTTGGTCGTTCTGAATGTGTTGGTCTTTAACTCAATTGGTATTACAGCTTCTGTTCCAAAAGCCATTGCAAAAGGTGTTTCTCCGGTGCTTGACCTGGGAGAAACTCTGTATGCCCACAGGACTTCCGAGAGTTCTTCAGACCAACTACTTTTGCTCTCCGCAAGCCGTACTTTCAATGTATGCTTGATTATCTTGTTCACGGCCTCGACTTGTCCATTTGATTGGGGATGATAGGGCGTAGAGTAATGTTTTTTGATTCCCCACTTTATGCAAAAATCTCTCAACTCTTTTCCATCAACCTGCGGACCATTGTCTGTTACGATGGTTTGCGGAACCCCAAAGCGACAGACAATGTTCTTCCAAATAAAGTTGATCATTTTCTGCTGCGTAATTTTTACCATGGCTTCTGCTTCTGCCCATTTTGTATAATAGTCGACTGCCACAACGGCAATCGAATACCTCCAACTCCTGCTGGGAAGGGACCAATAATGTCCATCCCCCATCTTGCAAATGGCCACGGGCTATAAACTGATACGAGCTGTTGGGCCGGGGTATGAATGTTTGGGGCAAAAATTTGACATTGATGACAAGTCTTTGCTTAGTAAAAATTGGCTAATAATAGCCTTGTCTGATAGTTTTGTATGCCAAAGCTTGCCCCCCAGTGTGATTTCCGCATACTCCAGCAAGTATTTCTTCGAGTATTGCTCGTCCTTGCCCCCTAGGCAAACATTTGAGAAGTGGGATTGATATTCCCCTTTTGTAAAGCTGCTCACCTACCAGAGTATATCTGGCGGCTTGCTTTGTTAGCTTGGCAGCTTCAAAAGGGTTGTTTGGTTTTTCCCCACTTTTCAAATATTTGACTATATTTGTTCTCCAGTCCTCTTCTTCACTTGCTTGCTCATCAAGTTGGTTGAAATTATAACTTCTCGTTAATGGATCATTCATCTTTGTAATTATAATGTCTGCCAACTCTGCTGGTCCCTCACTTGTTGCTAGTCGGGCCAACGCATCTGCTTGCGTGTTGCTTGTCCTTGGAATTTGTTCAATGAAAACTTGTTGTAACAAAGACCTCAGGTAAGCAACAATTCGCTGATACTCGATCATATGGTCATCTTTCGCCTCGTATTTACCTCGGACTTGGTTCACAATCAACTGTGAGTCACCGAATATATGTAACCTTCTAACACCTACTGCAAGAGATAGGTGAAGACCAGCAATAAGAGCTTCATACTCCACTTCGTTGTTGGTTGCCATGAAACCAAATTCTATCGCCGAGGTGAATACTTGTCTGTCTGAACTGATTAGAACCACTCCTGCCCCCGAGGCTATGTTGGTTGAAGATCCGTCAACGTAAAGGTGTCAGGGGTGATCAAGTCCTCTTGTCGGATCTGGTGGGAAGGTTAGTTCGATAATAAAGTCGGCTAACGCTTGCCCTTTGATCGCTGTTCGAGGAGCAAGGTTACCCCGAATTGGCTAATCTCTAGTGACCACTTTAAAAGGCGACCAGCTGTGTCGGAGCGATGAGAATTTATCTTAGTGGGAAAGTTGTTAGCACTTCAACTTGATGATCAAAAAAGTATGGTCGTAATTTCCTCACACTCATGACAAGTGCGTACGCTAGTTTTTCGGTGGAAGAGTATTTGATCTCCGCATCATGTAAAGCTTGACTGACGTAGTAAATAGGTTGATGAAATTTGTCGTCTTCTCGCACCAGAACAGAGTTGATGGCTACTTCTGACGCTGCCAAGTATAAATATAGCTTTTCTCCTAGGACGGGCTTTGATAGGATTTTAACATCTCCCAGGTAGTCTTTGAGTTGGTCGAACGCCTTTTGACAGTTGTTAGTCCATTTGAACTGTCCTTTCTTGATAGCTTCAAAGAATGGATGGCATTTGTCCCCCGACCTGGATATGAACCGATTCAATGCTGCTAGGCATCCCGTAAGCCTTTGCACTTCTTTTATTGAACGTGGTGGTTGCATATCCATGATTGCTTTGACTTTTGTTGGATTGGCTTCAATCCCTCGTTGACTAACAAGATGACCCAAGAACTTTCCGGAATGGACTCCAAAACTGCTCTTCTTTGGGTTCAGTTTCATATTGTAATGTCGAAGAATATCAAACACATGGGTCAAATGTTGAAGATGGTCTTCTTTTCGGGGGCTTTTGACTACGATGTCGTCTACATAGACCTCTACCGTATCTTCAATTTGTTCGTCGAACATTTTGTTCACCAACCTTTGATATGTTGCTCCAGCGTTGATGAGGCCGAAGGGCATTCTCTTCCAACACAACAAGTTTTTATTTGTATAAAATGCTGTGTTTTCTTGATCGTCTGGATGCATTGGAATTTGATGGTACACGACAAAGGCATCCATGAATGTTAGCATTTCATGACCTGCAGTGTTGTCCACCAACTGGTCAATGTGAGGAAGAGGAAAGTTGTCCTTCGGGCATGCTGCATTCAGATCTGTAAAATCTATGCATAGCCTCCAGGTCCCGTTTGGTTTCCTTACAAGGACTGGGTTTGCTACCCATTGTGGACAGAGTGCTTGTCGGATCAAGTCGTTGTCTAACAACTTCTTTACTTCTTCGTTCAAGGCCTGATACTTGTCTGGGCCATACTTTCTTCGTTTTTTATGGACATGCCTTTTTGCTTGATTGATGTTGAGTTTATGGCAAGCATGCTTTGGATCTATTCCCACCATGTCTGCATGAGACCAAGCAAAAACATCTAGATTTTTGCTGAGGAATTCTTTCATTCGGGATCTGTAAGGCTCAGGGAGCTCAGATCCTATGTATAATTCGAGATCCTGTTTTTCAGGATTAACTTTGAATGCCTCCAGTTCTTCAACTGGAGTTGCTCATCGTTTTTATCCTTTCCAATGAGGATCAAGTATCAGTCCCTCAGGGTTGAAATCATTTTCGATGTTCAGGGGCTCTGCTCCCAGGCGGGGGTCTAGATCATCTGTTGGTTCTGACTTATTGTTGTTAATCAACACCTGGCCCTCTAAGTCATCTGGCGAGTGTTGCTCGTCACCACCCTTTTGTTGTTCGTCAGAATGATGTTCGTCATGGGTGGTGAGGAGTTGTTCGTCCAACACCTGCTCGTCAAGATGTTGCTCGTCAGTATCCATGTGGTCCTCCTCTATGTCCATCATGTTCTCTAATATTGATGGTTCATCAGCAGGATAGCTAGTTGTGGCCTCCATCATGGATACTAGTGCATGTTTGGCCTGCAACTGTAGGAGACATTCCCTGGCCTTTCTTTGATCTCCTTTGATAGTACCTGCTCCGCTTGCTGTTGGGAATTTCAAACAATAGTGATAAGTGGAACATGCGGCTTTGAATTCATTTAAAAAGGGTCGACCAAGAAATCCGTTATAAGTTGAATCCTGGTCTACAACCAAGAAGTCAACCATTCTTGTAATATTTTTCTCGGGTTCGTTGGCCGTTACAAGTTGTACTGCTAAAGTAACTATTCCCAATGGGACTGTTACAGCATTCCCAAAGCCTACTATTCTATGTGTCGAATCCCGGATATAGCCCGAATAATCTCCAAGATGATCGAGCGTCTTTTTGAACAGGATGTTGGTGTAGGCTCCAGTGTCTACCAACAATCTGTGGACCCGTGTTCCCATAATCTTTGCGCAGATTACGAGCGAATCGTTGTGCGGAGTTAATATTCCTTCCAAGTCACTTTCGGTGAAGGTCAATTCGGCTGTCTGCATGATAGACGGTTTAACCCCCATTTCTTGAAATTGATCGATCGCTCGTAACTCAGCCTTTCTTTTTCGGTTGGAGATTGGTGGTCGTCCATCAGAACATCCTTCTGCGGGACCTGCAGGTTCCATCATGTATAAATCTTCCAACGGACGAGTAGGAATGGTAGGAACTGGTCGTGCTGGTTTATTGTTTTTCTGAGGTTGATCATCCTCATCTTCAGAGTTGTTCTCCCAGACTCTCTTCCCGGGTTGTCTTTTAACAAAGACAGAAAGTTTGCCCTCCTCGTAAAACCGCCACAACTGCTTGAGCAAATCTCTACCTTCACTCGTAAAGTGCCCCACACTTTGATGGTAGGCACAATACTTGTTAGGGTTGAGTTTACCGGTGTCATAACGGATTTTCCGTGGAGGGGAGAGCAACTCCTTCTCTTTCACACTTTCATAAACAGTATCGACTGACACTGTTAGTACTTGATTCAATTTTTCCTTGAGCTCCGTCCCTTCAGTGAATGCCTTCATATTTTTAGGGACTCGCGCCAGGTTTCTTGTTATTTTCTTGGGATCTACTTTGTTCTCCCCCAAGTTTGATTGCAGGGCCTCGTGCATGGAAACAAATATGCCGGCTTGATTTTTGAATTCGGCATAACTTCTTGGGCACTTCAGACGTACCTCTTTCCATAGCTTTGAACCTTTCTTTAACCCGGCCATAACAGCAACAATTTTTGTGTCCTCGCTGACGGGTTCACCTTCTAACAACACCTTGTCGAACCTCTCCATGAATGCCCGATCAGACTCATCGTCATTTTGTTTTAGGTCCGACAATCGGTGTTTCTGGGACAAGTACGACCCCACCGTTGAGAAATGAGAAAGGAACTCTCGACTTAGTTGAGTGAATGAATGGATAGATGCAGGTGGCATCGCCAAAAACCACTTGTGTACCGATCCCCTAAAGTTAAGGGGAAGTTTCGGCATTGAGTGGCGTCGCTGGCCCCCACCGAGACCATATAATCTGAATACTTTGTCAGATAAACTCTGGGATCAGCAACACCATCATACTGTATACTTTTCGGGAACTGGACCTTCTTCTAAATTGGAGCTTTCAGAATGACAGATGATAGTGGTGAGGATGGCAAACTGGTTGTCCCCACACCTCTTTGTTGGTCCAACTGTCCCTGCATGCTCTCCACTGCCCTTCTTAAACTTGATAGCTCATCCAAAGATGCCCCCTGACTTGGAGGCTGTTCGGCGAGCAAAGGTACCAACCTTTCTGCTCGTCGCAGTCCCTCACTCGGAGTGGGCAAATCCTGGAGCTGTTTTCTAGGGTTGCTCACCGCATTTGGCCCTAGACGCCTGAAGGCAGATTGAGAGAGTCTCTCATGAACTGATGGGCGTGATTGCTCAAATGTTGCTCGCCCACGCTCAACTTCCTGGCGAGCAACTTTCTCTTGTTGTTGGGGTTGGCCAAGTCTGTCCTGTGCACTGGAACGAGTAGTTCCATGGCTAGAGCACCCATGATTCTCAATTTGGGCAGACTGAGTTGCTCATGCGAGCCAGTAGAGCCCATGATGATCTTCGACACCAGGTCTACCAAGGCCCTATACTCAGACTTCAGGGTATCCTTGTGTTGACGTGCCTTGAACTCTGAAGACCCAGTCTTGGACCACTTCCCAAGGAGTTCTCCTTCAGCGTTCTCCTTGTAAGTTCTGGGGTTGATGCTAGAGCATGGAAGCGCATACACCTCTTTTATGGCCTTCCGCAGATTGACGTCCCGCGTCTCGACATTGTAGAACGGCTCTCCATCAATATCCTTCTCACCAGTGGGTACCAACACACTCACCCTGGTGAATAATGCACCCTTGTGCAGAAATAGGTTGTAATAAGCCTGCACCACAGTCTTCGAAAGCACAGAAGTGGGTCGCAGGGTAAAATACTTCACCAACCCAGCTTTGGAAATCCAGTCAAAAACTGGGAGGATCTCCTTCACAGAAAGGCACGCACCCTCCATGGTGATGACGCGCTCCATGTTGACCAACTTGTTCTTGACAACTTCCTCAGGCTTATCAGTTGTCCAGTTGGAATCCAAGAATGCCATTTGTTTTTTATTTGATTGAGAGAAGATTTTGCAAAGAATTATGTTTGAGCAAGAG
This sequence comes from Ballota nigra, assembly GCA_947034835.1. Classification (NCBI taxonomy): domain Eukaryota; kingdom Viridiplantae; phylum Streptophyta; class Magnoliopsida; order Lamiales; family Lamiaceae; genus Ballota; species Ballota nigra. The sequence continues at coordinate 31,724,717 of OX344724.1, forward strand.
AATACTCAGTGTGCAATGTGCGTGTTTGAGTAAAATCCTCAAATGGCAGACTAGATTGATATGAATTAGTCAGTTACTCACACGTGAGGTTGAGATTAATCCTGAATTTGAAAAGTTTTGAAATTAAGGGCCAGAATTAAACTCTGCATCAATCATATCCTCATGTCAGTCATATTCTATATAAAACGGACACGTATATGAAAAAGTAACTGAAGCATTAAATGATCCGATGTGCGTGGGTTTAAATACAAAAAGGTGCGCTTTTAATGAAAACGGAATGCATTTAATAAGGATTTTCAGGACGAAGGACTCAGGGAGATGCTTTAAATTCACAAGAGTCCGGATAGAACTCATACCTGTCAGGGAGATATTGTAGCACCCTGGTACCTCACTGAGTCGAGTCTGGTCTAAGTTCCCCCTAAACCCTATACTGACTGCTCTCCCGGATCTAGGAGTCCTAATTCCACTAACAGTTCCATAAATCTTGCTTCAGCCAAAGGCTTAGTCAAGATGTCAGCTCTCTGCCTGTCAGTGTGAATTTTCTCCATCCTAATATCCTTCTTCTCCACATGATCTCGAATGAAGTGATGCCTAATATCCACATGCTTGCACCTTGTGTGAAGCACTGGGTTCTGAGTCATTGCTATAGCACTATTGTTGTCACAATAGATTGGAACCTCATTAGCAACCACTTGGTAGTCTCTTAATTATTGCCTCAACCACAAAATTTGAGCACAACAACTACCTGCAGCCATATACTCAGCCTTAGTTGTGGATGTTGCCACTGAATTCTACTTTTTACTAAGCCACGAGATCAACTTACTTCCCAAAAATTGACATGTCCCTAAGGTTGATTTCCTATCAATCCTACAACCTCCATAATCAGCATCTGAAAAACCTGTCAGTTCTAAGTTGTCTTCTGAAGGATACCATAGTCCCATATTGACTGTCCTTTTCAAATACTTAACTATCCTCTTAGCAGCCTCCAAATGACTCATCTTGGAATCAAACTGATACCTAGCACACACACCAACTGCAAAAGTAATGTCAGGCCTGCTTGCAGTCAGGTACAACAACGAACCAATCAGCCCTCGATACTCAGTCTGATTCACTGAAGTCCCTTTAGTGTCAGGATCCATCTTCCAATTTATGTTCATTAGGATCCTTGCCGGATTGTTGTTCTGAACACCAAACTTTTGAATCAAGTGTCTTGTATACTTGGCCTGATTAATGAAGATCCATTGATCAGTCTGCTTGAACTGCAATCCTAAGAAGAAGTTCATCTCTCCCATCATTGACATCTCAAATTTACCAGTCATCAGTTTAGAGAATTTCTCACAGAGCTGATGATTTGGTGATCCAAATATTATGTCATCCACATAAATCTGGACCAAGAGAATGTCATCACCTTCAGTAATCCTGAACAATGTCCTATCCACGGTTCCCTTCTTGAACCCATGGTCAGTCAGGAATTGAGATAGGGTATCATACCAAGCTCTTGGTGCTTGCTTAAGTCCATAGAGTGTTTTCTTCAAATGGTATACTTTATCTCCAACCTCAAACCCGGGAGGTTGTTCAACATATACCTCTTCATTGAGTACACCATTCAGGAAGGAACTCTTGACGTCCATTTGATACACCTTAAACTTCTTATATGTTGCATAAGCAAGGAACAATCTGATAGCTTCCAACCTAGCCACTGGAGCAAAAGTCTCATCATAGTCTATTCCTTCAGACTGACAATACCCCTTTGCAACCAGCCTTGCTTTGTTCCTTACTACAACACCATTCTCATCCTTCTTGTTCTTGAAGACCCACTTGGTACCAATCACACCTTGATGCCTAGGCCTATCTACCAGTTCCTAAACCTGATTCTTTGTGAACTGATTCAACTCCTCTTGCATGGCTATGATCCAGTTCGAGTCAGTGACAGCTTCTTCAATGTTCTGAGGCTCTTGCTCAGAGAGAAAGCAATACAACAGTGCGCTCTCACCATGAAACCGTCTGGTCCTGACTCCCTCAGTTGGATCACCAATGACTTGGTCAATGGGATGACTCTCTAGCCATGTTCTCTTACCTGGAGTTGTTCCTGAAGTGCCTGCAATGTTAGTGTCTACAAGGCCATAAAATTCAGGAAATTGAACAGAAGGGGATGAACCAGAGTCCAAACCAAAGGGAGTTACAAGCTCAATGTCAGGGACATTGATTCCCCCCTGATGAGGTGACTCAGGAACCGTCTCAGCTGCGACTGCGTCTTCATAGACGGTACTTATCTCAGGTTGAGCCTGTTCCTCAGTCTGAGGCTCAACAATCTCTGATGTGCTGGGCTTAGGAGTGGCTCTTGAGTCATCTTCCTTATCATCGTCATCATCCCATCTTGGAATAGGCACGGTTTTGACCTTTGGATCAGGTTGATTCTTTAAGCTCAGCCTTATCACTCTCCTTGTGACCTCCTCAGTGTCAGGATTCAACATCTTTACCTTAGACTCATTAGCAGATTCATCAAACACAACATGTGGTGATTCTTCCACAATAAGGGTCCTACAATTGTAAACCCTGAATGCTTTGCTAATTTCATAATATCCTAAGAATATCCCTTCATCAGATTTGCTATCAAAGACTTTCAATTGGGTCTTCCCATTGTTGAGGATGAAGCACTTACAACCAATTACATGAAAGTAAGAGATACGATGCTTTCTCTTATTCCATGTCTCATATGGGGTATGTGCATGTTGTTTGTTCAGCACGGATCTGTTCTAAGTGTAGCATGCAGTATTGATTGCCTCAGCCCAGAATTTCTTGGGCAATCCTGACTCAGCCAGCATGGTCCTGGCAGCTTCCTTCAGTGTATTGTTCCTCCTTGCAACACCGTTCTGTTGTGGGGTTCTAGCTACTGAAGTCTCATGAGCTATACCAAGTTCATTACAAAAGTCAGAAATATATGAATTTATAAATTCAGTGCCCTTGTCAGATCTGATCTTAGTAATGGACTTATTCTTATCATTGCTGAGCCTTCTGAGCAACTCAGGAAGCTTCACATGCGTTTCCTTCTTATTCAACAAGAAAATAACCCAAGTATATCTAGAATAATCATCAATAACCACAAGGGTATATTTGCTACCATTCATACTCACAGGTGTTATGGGACCAAATAAATCCATGTGCAAAAGCTGAAGAATCCTGTCAGTGTGTTGTTTACAAAATAAATATTGCTGGGTTTGAATGGCTATTTATGAGTGCTTTGGTAAAAACATCAAATGATTGGGTTCTTTAATACTAAAATGATTGATTTTAATGAAAAATGATGAAGTGAGAGCAAGAACACCAAGATTTGCCAGGGGTTGTTAGTCCCTGGACTTGAATGATGATTGTATTGAATATACTGAGAGAGATTGAACTTTTTTATTTATTGCAAATGAGTGACTATTTATAGTTTTCTCACTACAGGGGTACATCGGTCATTTCCGACCTCTCAGGGGACAGAGGAATTAAATGCTTCCTGCCTCTGAGGACGCGCGGGCACTGGTGTACCAGAGTTTGCAGGTGGCCGACCACTAGGGTGTCGACGCGTGTCCAAAAAGGACGATTCTCTGGCGTATTTCCTTATTTGGATGGAATATTCCCTGTGTTACAGAGTACGGAAGCGGCCTTTTTCCTCTTGGGGGAAGTTCTCGTCTGATTTCATCATGTGCTCCAAATCTTCCTTGCCGACCGGGGATATTCCGAGGTCGGGGACCGGCCTCTTGACGGATCACATGGTCAGAGATTGCCCCTGCACGTTGGTGGTGCCCTGGCGACCTCTAATGATCTTCCTTGGTTGAGGCCGGACCGGTCTCGACACGTTGGTCCGACACCCGGATCAACGTACACGAATGTTCCACGGTGATTTCCGGTCTCGTTTTTAGGTCGGAAAATGGGGTCGGAGACCGCTGAGGTCGGGCATAGGCCGGCCTGGGAGGGCCCTTTCTCTGAGCATCGCGTTGCTTTTTCCGGCTGGATTCCGGCCGGCACCGACTTGCGAGCCAAAATGGTCACAACAATTGCCCCCTAGCTCGACTCTCAGAGTTTAATGAGGGGTGAGGTGGTTGTTTGTCGCTCGTCGTTGGTTCCGGCCTCAAACCGCCCGGAGTGATCGGAATCCGGCCACTGACTGATGTCTTGAAAAGACACGTTGTAACGTGTACCTCGAAAAATATGCGTGCCGTCAGTTGATACCTCGGATTCCACGCACATTGATTTGATGTACGTGACATGATGTGATCCCTCGAATCCCACACATTTAATGCATGTCGCGCGCAGGCGTTTGACGCGTGAACCGTCGTTTCGAATTCTTGCACATAGGCCCTTGGGCCTAGAATTTTTATTTCGAAATAGGTCCCTGTCTCTTTCTTATAAATAGGGAGGCATTCTTCATTTCAGGCTTTTCACTCTCAAGCAATTTGGACCTCTTTGACAAGCTTTGCAATCTCACGGCGAGTTCTCCGGCGAACCTCTCACGGCGGCGAAGAGTTTCTTTCACGACGGCGACTGGTGGTTTTTTTAAAAGGTAACTTTCAGACTCCTGAAGCTTAAAACTTTCTTTCTTGAATACTATGGTATGACGGTGGATGGGTCCTCCGCCTGGGCAAGGGGGCGGCGCCTCCTCGAGTGGCGGCGGTGGTGGCGGAGCCAATCGCCGTTTATTTGAAGAGGGAGGAAGCTCTCATGGAGGAAGTGGAGCCTCTCCTTCCCATCTAGCGGGCTCGATCTGGGCTCGCTATGACGACGGTTTGGATGCATTGTTCCCAGCTCCGGGCCAGTCACTGCTGGGTACCGGTGCCCGGAAAGGAGTTCCTATGGCGACAGGAGGGCTTCAGACCGGGTCGTCGGCCCGGCCCATGGAGAGTAGTAGGGACCCGTTGGACGACCTCCTTGAGGAAGATGACGAGAAAATCAGCCACGGCGAAGGTGACGACACGGCCAATAACCTGTTGCTTCAGAATCTCGCAGCCGAGCAGATAAAAGAACGGCTCAGGATGGTGAATGAAGCTTCGGGGTCGGAAGCTGAGGAGATTGAAGGGTTGGCTGCAGCCGGCCGGAGTCTTAGCCAGGATCGGCGAGACCAGGTCAGACGAGCCTTTCGTCTGTGGTCGGACTATGTGGCGGAGAAGGATGATGTGGACTCCGTCGTCTTTGATTTCGAGGCTTATCACGATCATTTCCGGCTGTGTTCGACAGTTCGCGATCCGGCCATGATTTGGATTGTGGATTTAGAAGAGTCTAAACGGTGGACTATCGACCAAGTACAGAGTCGGGTGACCCAGGACCTTCTGGACGAGGCCCGGGTTGGCTGGGGCATTCCATATGATGTACAACTCTATGCCCCGGAGGTGAATAAGCGGGCCGATCAGCCTCCTCACGGGATGGTGGACGTGACCCAAGACATGATGGAGGTCAGACTCCGCTTCCCCCTCCATCCGGCCGTCTCCTATCTTTTGAACTATTGGAACCAGGCGCCCATCCAACTGTTTTCGAATGCATGGATGATTATCACGAGCGTCATGGCTCTGTTCGGGCATAATCGACTTTATCGGATGTCGAACCCGAGGGAGATGACTTATCTCTATCGGATACAGAATGAGAGGAGCGGGACCGGCGAGTCATATATCCAAACGAAGGGGCAGAAGCTGGTGACCGGCCCGCCGAGTAAGGGCCGCAACAACCGGAAGAAATGGTTCTTCGTCGGTGGGGCTTGGAAAACTGGGTACCCGGACGGGACAGAGATCGATGTTCCGACCAATATCCGTCCGAAAAATCCTAGTAAGGAATTTTTAGTTAATATTCGAACCAAAAGTACTGATCTAATTTTTTACTTCTTTTGCAGGCTACCCTTGCCCTTCCGACCGGGAGCAGAACTTTGACTTTGCGGTCGTCAGGGAACGAATCCTGTCGTTGCCGGCCATGGAAAGGAATCAGGCCCTCCTCCGAACACGACAAGCTCGGCTTTCCAGCCGTTTCTTCCAGTTTCCGCGCCATCTAAAATTGACGGGTAAGCACCAGGGCGGGACCGGGTCCCGACCTTTATCGTGTGTTTTTTTTAACACTTCGTGTCTCGACATTGCAGTGCCCGATTTCCCGATCGTGAGGCAGTGCCCGCCAGAACTTCTTGATTGCTGCCCGGAGATGTTTTCCTTAATAGGGGCTTATGCAGTGAAAAAGACGGCCCAGGGGCTAAGAAGAAGAAGAAAGGGACCGGCGTCTGGACCGGGATCGTGATCTAGGAGCCGACCCCTATCCAGTCTGTTCCGGCCGCCGGGGCGGTTGCTGCTGAGGTCCCGACTTCCTCTCCAATTACTGGCAAGAAAAGGAGCTGTGAGGAGGCGGAGATCGAGGAGGCCGGCCCGCATGGGTCGAGCCCGGGCCCAATTGTTATCTCCGACGACACACCGCCCGGACCCAGGTCGGTCGGGACAGAGACCGTGGCCCATGGGGTGCTGGCTCCAGGTCGGGAGGATGACCGGACCTATTTTGGTCGTGATCCGGCCCGCTTCCAAGCGTAAGTTTGTTGATTTTAAAATTTTCCTAAGGCATTTTTATTCGTACCTGACCTGATCTTTCTTTTGTCCAGACTGACGCGCAATAACTTAGACCTCCCTCCACTGGTGCTGGATTTCCTTTCTTCTCGGGCTCCAAGTTCTATCGTGGACATGCCGGAGTACATGAGCCGGTCGGTGAATTCTTTGCCCCAAGCTTGGACTCGGGAGTTGGCTGATGTTGCCGAGCATTGCCCCCGATACGCTGGTCGGGCCTGCGTTACACTCGTCAGCCAGGCGACCATCATGGCTAACCTTGTGGAGAATAAGCTCAACAGTGCCCTTAGCACTGTGCGGAGGTTGGAGGCCGACTTGACCAGGGCTCGGGAGGAGAAGGCCGGGCTCGAGAGCGAGAACGTCGTGCTCAAGAAAGAGAAAGATTATGTGGTCGGCAAGATAGAGGCCGTTTTGAAAGAGAAGGATGATGCTCTCGGCCGGGCAGAGATGGCGTACAAGGCGCTGGCAGATACCCGGAACCGGGTGGCTGAGATGGAGGACGTCAATGCCGATCTGCGGCTGGAGGCGCACAAGGTCCGGGGGGATGCCGATCAGGCCCTTGCCCGGCAGGCCGAGTTGGAGAGGGAGCTCCAGAAGAAAGCTGAAGAACTGGCTGCCTCTCTCAGCCGGCCGGCATACGATCCGGAGGATCTGACCGCCAACCCGGAGCTCTTCTCTGAGTTCTGTTTCTACATGGCCGCCGCCAGTATGCTCCGGGTTGCGCGCCCGGCCGGTCTTGACACCAAGTCTCTGGAAGATTACTTCCGGGAATATGCTGCTAAGAACCCGGTCAACGAGGGCTTCTGGTTTCCCTTCTTCGATCTGGAGACCGACCTGGGGGTGGACCTTTCATGGTTTCCCCATCGGCATTGGCTGATCCAACCGGGTCAGGGTCCCCCGGCCACCGATGAAGAAGAAGAAGAAGAGGAAGGAGGAGAGGAGGCCCCTCCGGAGGGTTCCCAGGTGGCGGGCAGAAGTGTCGGGGAGGCCTGCGTTGAAGAAGTTGCTGCCTTTGCGGCCGGTACTGGAGGGCAGGCGATCCTTGATTTTTCTTTTTGCCTTAGCTTTTCTTTATTGCTTTCCAAAATGTAACCGGCTCCCGACCGGAAGTGTCTTTCTTTATTTTGAACCGTTGTACCCTTTCCCGACTTTTAGACCGGTTTCTTGAAATGAAATTCAGTTTTCCTTTAATCTTTGTTGTTACGTTTTTGCTCTTTAGTTTATTTACACTTTTCAAACTGTTATAAATTTTAACAAGTATGAATGGGATTTTGCTCCGGGCTCAAGTATGATATGCCGACCTTGACATGGTCGGCATATGTTTTTGAACTGGGCTCGGTGCTTGGAATGGCCTTGGTTGCCTTGTCGAGCTCAAGTGTGATATGCCGACCTCGATACTGTCGGCATATGCTTTTGAACTGAGCTCGGCTCTCGAAGTGGCTTGGATGGCCTTTCCGAGCTCAAGTGTGATACGCCGACCTCGATACGGTCGGCGTATGCTTTTGGACTGAGCTCAGATTTTGGGGGTAGGATTGAGTTGTGCGAAGAGCTTTGTATTGACAAGAACTTTGAATATATAGTACAAAATTACTGGTAGTATTTTTTCAAGTGAATTGCATTGCAGGGGTATTGGTCCGGAGTGCCATCCATGAGTTCCAGCTCGTAAGCACCCTTGGAGAGCCACTTGGATATCCTGAACGGGCCCTCCCAGTTCGGGCCGAATACCCCTTTGGGCACTTGAACCTTCTTAAGGACGAGGTCCCCGACCTGGAATTGTCTGGCCTTCACTTTGGAGTTGAAATTTTTTTTGGATTTCTTCTTGTAGGCCGCATTTCGGAGGTCGGAAGTGAGTCTCCTCTCCTCCAGCATATCCAAATCGATCCTTCGGGCGGTGTCATTGTCCTCGGTGATCACCTGGGCCGTCCGGTAGCTTGGGAGGGAGACCTCTGACGGGATGACGGCCTCGGTCCCAAAAGCTAAAGCGAAAGGTGTTTCGCCCGTTGAGTTCCTTGTAGTCGTACGATACGACCAGAGCACGTCGGGTAGCTCGGCTGCCCACTTCCCCTTTTTGTCCTCAAGCTTAGCTTTGATAGTATGCTTGAGGATTTTGTTTACGGCCTCGACTTGGCCATTCGTCTGTGGGTGGTAGGGGGTGGAGAACACTTTCTTGATATTCCACTTCTCGCAAAACTGAATCATCTGGAGACCGTCAAACTGTTTTCCGTTGTCGGAGATGATCACTTGGGGTAGTCCGAAGCGGAAGATGATGTTTTTCCAAATGAACTTGATGATTTGAGATTGGTTGATCTTGTTGAGTGGCTCGGCCTCCGCCCATTTTGTGAAATAGTCGACGGCCACGACGGCAAATTTGTGGCCCCCTGGCGCAGTGGGCAGTGGTCCGATCAGGTCGATGCCCCACTGAGCAAAAGGCCAAGGGCTATACATGGAGGAGAGCTGCTCAGGGGATAGCTTGATGTTGGGCCCCAAGATTAGACACTTGTGGCACGACCTTGCAAAGTTGACGGCGTCTTTGTTCAAGGTCGGCCAGAAATATCCTTGTCTGATCACTTTGTGGGCCAGGGCCCGGCCTCCGGCGTGATTTCCGCATACCCCCTCGTGGATCTCGGCCAGGATGCTCTTGTTGGAGTGTATGCTTTTACTTTGTAAAACTCGTGTATCAAACACTCGTTTTATGAGAATAATTCTTTTATCGCATATGCTTTAGATATGATTGAATGTTGAATTTCTATTGCAAACCGTTCAATAAATGGTACTTGTTACATTGTAGTTAATGTGGTGATACCCGGTCACGGAAGACAACATTAACAGTTGACTTGTAACTAAACGTACATTTTCACGACCTAGGTGGAATTGAACAATCCGTCGTGAAAGGTCGATGTGTAAGGCTCAGATTGGTCTGTCTTGACTAAGAGATTGCACTAGCACATTTAGTATGTGTTGAAGAGGACCTACAGCGAGGACAAATTCTTCTGTTCTGAAAGGTGAAGAATTAGACCTCAGTGGTTGTTGATTTCTTAATCTCCGTCACTTAAATAGGACCGTGTGTGCTTAATGGTTACTGCTTTGATTCATGTTGGGTGAGAATTATTGTGACTTCGAACTTTGTGTCTTGGGCAGTAATATTAATCATACGACGGTTGCTAAGATTTAATACGGAGAAACACGTGCGAGTACGGCTCGTGTGATTAGTCCCCTTGGTGGGCTCAGAAGTTTTATTGTACCAAATCTTGCAAGTGAAGAATTAGTTTCTTCGGTACGAATAATAATGTTGAGCTGTCTTTACTCCAAGGTGAAATATATTAATTAATTTAGAGCTATTCAGAAGCTTAATTAATTAATGGACTTGATAATCTTAAACGCGGGAAATAATAACCGGGAGCCCATATTATCGTAATATGGATTAAGATGGATAGTGCAATATTAATTTATTAGTGGTAATAATTAATATTAATGGGCTGAATTATATTGGGGCTCAATATTGAAATTCAGAAGTCCATTAGGAGATCCAATCTTAATTCTCCTTAAAGGCCCCTCAAGTAGCACATTAAGTAGCCCAATAATGATAAGGTGATTAAAATAAAAAGAATATATTATGCTGATTTTTCTTCTCTAATTTCGAAAATAAGTAATTCAAGGAGAGAGAAGATTTTGTTGATTTTCTTGGAAATATATTATGGAAGATATGTATTCTTGGAATACAAGAATATCTCATATATTCAAGAAGATCCAAATCTTAGGATCTCTACATGAAATTTTCGAAAATTGCAAGGCTTATAGGTGAGTGAGATTTTTGTGGAATATTTTATTATGGAGAAAAGAATATATGAGATATATTCAAGATTTCTTAGAGGCTAAGAAAAGATTTTCTCCAGGCCCATAAAATACTAAAATTTTCGGCCACTTCATCTATAAATAGGGGTGATTATTTCATCCACAAGTACATAATTCCATGTGTTGGAAAAATCAAGAGCATAGATATTTTTCTTTTTCCTTAGTTTATTAAATTACTTGAAAGCATCTCCCACCGGTGATCAAGTGAGGTGAAAGGGAAATACTTGAGAAGGTTTTTGGGTCGATAGAGTGAGATCGTAATTGTCCCGTTTATCCAAAGGCCAATTCTACAAGAGGTACGTTAATCACATATTTACTTGTTTATTCCGCCATAGTTTATATGTGAATTAATTCAACATGCATGATGATAAATTAGTTGTTGGAATTATTATTTGAATTAATTAGAATTAATTCATGATAGTAATAATTGTATTTAAATTTCATCCCGAATAGATTCCGGGCACCCCTATTTTCCCAACAGCTCTGGCCTTGCTCCGGGGTTATACACTTTAGGAGTGGGAGGGTAAAACTTCTTTTATATAAGAGGTCGTCAATGAGGGTGTACCTTGACGACCGGAGTTGCACTTGTCGTGCCCGGATTCTATCCTCAGGGAGCTTGCTGGTCTTGAGATACTTTTCGATCGGCGTCATCCAGTTTTCATCTGTGCTCAGAACGGTCGCCACTTGTGCTCGGATGACCGTGGGCCTGGGTGTTGTGCTCTCTTGGAACTTGCTCAATGAAAACTTGGTGGAATTTCTCGCATAAGGTTGTGACCAGGGCGAGGTACTTCGTCATTTGCTCCCTCCGGGCCTCGTATTCTCCCTTGATTTGGTTAACTATGAGCAAGGAGTCCATAAAAATGTGTAGTCGGCAAACTCCGATGGCGATCGTGAGCTTAAGGCCCCCGACCAGGGCCTCGTACTCGGCTTCGTTGTTGGTGGCCGGGAAGTTGAAGCGGACTGCATGGGTGAAACTCTGGCCCTCCGGGCCGATCAGGACGATGTCGGCCCCGGCACAGGTGTTGGTTGACGATTCGTCCACGTAGAGTTTCCACGGGGGGTGGTTGATTCTCATGAACTTAGGTGGGAAAGTTAATTCCACTATGAAATCGGCCAGGGCCTGACCCTTGATGGCCGTTCTTGGGGCGTACGAGACCCCGTACTGAGCTATCTCCAACGACCACTTCAACAACCTGCCGCTGGTGTCCGGCCGGTGCAGGACCTGCCTCAAAGGTAGGTTGGTGAGGACCACTACTTGGTGGTCGAAGAAGTAGGGCCTCAGCTTGCATACACTCATGACCAGAGCGTATGCCAATTTCTCGAGTGGGGTGTATCTGAGCTCGGCATCGTGTAGGGCTTGGCTTACGAAATAGATCGAAAGATGGTTCTAACTGTCCGCCCGGACCAGTACCGCGCTGAGGGCGACCTCGGAGGCAGCGAGATATAAGTAAGTATTTCTCCCCCAGAATCGGCTTAACCAAAATTTTTGGTTTCACCAAGTATTCCTTTAATTTTGCAAAGGCTACTTGGCTTTCCCTATTCCAAGAAAATTTGTCATTTTTTATGGTCGAGAAGAAAGGCTTACTTTTGTCTCCGAGCCGGGCTATGAATCTGTTGAGAGAAGCAAGGCATCCGGTCAGGCGCTGCACTTGTTTGATCGTCCTTGGCTCTTGCATGTCGAGGACGGCCTTGATCTTGGCCGGATTGGCCTCAATCCCACGCTGGCTGACGATGTGCCCCAAGAATTTGCCAGCCTCCACCCCAAAGTTACATTTCTTTGGGTTTAGCTTCATATTGTAGGCCTTGAGGATCTTGAAGGTCTCTTCGAGATCCCTGAGATGGTCTCCTCTCTTCAAGCTTTTTACCACGATGTCGTCGATGTAGACCTCCATGGTCTTCCCGATCTGATCTGCAAACATTTTGTTGACTAGTCGCTGGTAGGTCGCGCTGGCGTTGATCAGGCCGAAAGACATCCAGATCCAAGAGAATATATTCTTCTCCGTGTGGAATGAGGTGTGCTTGATGTCTTCGACAGCCATTGGGATCTGATGGTAGCCAGCGAAGGCGTCCATGAAGGACATCATTTCGTGACCGGCCGTGCTATCCACCAGGTGATCGATGTGCGGTATCGGAAAATGATCCTTCGGGCATGCCGCATTGAGGTCGGTGAAGTCTATACATAGTCACACTTGAGCTCGTCCTGAGCTTGCTCGATCAACTTGTTGTCCAACAACTTCTTAACCTCTTGGGCTAGAGCTTCGTATTTCTCCGGGCCAAATTTCCTCCTTTTCTGGTGGACCGGCCTCTTTTGGGGTCGATCTTCAGGTAATGGCAGGCGTGCTTCGGGTCTATTCCGACCATGTCTTGGTGAGACCAAGCGAAAACCCTAATATTGGCTTTGAGGAATTCGACCACTTCCCCCCGCATTTCGGTCGGTATACGAGAGCCGATCAGAACTTCCAGTTCCGGCCTCGAGGGGTCGACTGGAACGTGTTCCAATTCCTCCAACGCAGTAGCTTGTTCATGGCTTCGCCGGTCGGACAAGTCGAACCTAGGGTCGAGATCGAGCTCGGATGGTTCGAAACCGATCCTTGGCTCAGGATCGTCGATCTGCATGGGCTGGGGCTCGGCCGATGTGGATTTGATCTCCAGAATGACCTCCGCGGCCGGAGTGGCCGGCTCGGTGTCGATGGGCGGCCCATCCGATGTGTGGTCGTTGCAGATTGAGAATAAATAAGAGTCGAAATAGTTCAAACACCTCCTAGCCATTGATTGGTCACCTTTAACGGTGCCGACCACCCCCTCGGGGGTGGGAAACTTAATACAGTAATAGTAAGAGGAAGCAACTGCCTCAAAAACCTCTAAAAAGGGCCTACCCAGAAAGCCATTATATGAACTTGGCTGATCTACGATTATAAAATCTAACGGTCTAGTTATCTTGACCTCTTCGTTGTAGCAACAGATGAGTTCCACAGAGAGCTTGATCCTCCCGTATGCAGCGACCGTCGCATCCCCAAATCCCTTCAGCTGAAGGTCGATTGGTCTGATGAAGCTGACGAGGTCTCCGAGCTGGTCTAGGGCCATTTTGAAGATGATATTACAAAAACACCCATTGTCGACCAGGACCCGCTGGACCTCTTTGCCCAAGATATGGGCGGCGATCACCAACGCGTCACCCTTGGGGTACAAAACCCCGGCCCGGTCTCGATTGGAGAAGGATATCACCAAATCTTTATGATTTTTTGGTTCTGGGGGATGACCAAGTTAACCTTGGTCACCTCCCGGATCTCCGCTTTCCGCTTCCGGTTGGACATCGTCGAGATGGTGGTGAGGCCGCCTAGGTTCCCCCCACCGGCCTGGATCATGTTGACCCGACCGCCAGGGTTCATTAGTGGGAGGAGGTCGTCTTCATCATCATCCTCCTCCAGAGCTGCGATCGGCCAAAGGGGCCGGCCACCTTTCTCGTTTCTTCATGGATGACACTGCTGCTGCTGCGGGTGGTTCTCCTGACGGCCGGCTAGCCTTTGTAGAAGGTCGTTCAAGCGCCCTTCGTCAAATAGCTTCCAAAGCTGCTTGAGGAGATCATGACACAGGCTCGTATTATGGCCAATAGAGTCGTGATAGGCGCAGAACTTTTTAGGGTCCAGCCGGGACCGGTCCCCAGAAAAGGGCCTTGGCCGGGGAAGCACGTCCCGGTGTTGGATCGCATTGAAGATATGCGCGGGGGACTGCCTCATAGCCTGAGTAAGGTGGACTTCCACGTCCTCGAAGGACTTGAAGTTCCCGGGCGGTTTGGCCACTTTCCTTGCCTTGGAGCCGCTTTTGGGAGAGGCCTGAGCAACGGCCTCTGTCTCCTTTGGTATCGGCTCGGACTCTCCCAGCCTGAGCGCCAGTAGCTTCCTCTGGGCCAGGTAGTCGCCGGCCCGGGCGCGGAATTCGGCGTAGGTCTTCGGGAAGTCTTTGGAGATCATCCATGGAAACCCCCAAGAGTTACGTGCAGGGCCAGCTGGTCGCTAACTGGCTCGCCGGTCAGCATGACCTCGTCCACCCTAGCCACATAGTCCTCGTCGGACTCCTCCTTCTCCTGGCGGATCCGCATCAAGCGGTGCCAGGTTTCTGGCCGGGCAATTTTGGCCGCGAAGTATGATGAGAATTGTGCGCTCAGAGTGGTGAACGAGTCGATCGACCGTGCCGGGAGAGACACGTACCATCTGTGGGAGAGATCGCCCAAGGTGAGAGGGAAGAGCCTGCACTTTGTGGCGTCGGTTGCGCCACGCCCGGTCATGTAGATCCAGAATTTGCTTAGATGAGTCTCCGGATCTGTTTTTCCCTCGTAGAGTGGGGTCGGCGGAGGGACGATTTTGAGCTGAACCGGGGCAAGCTCAATATCCACAGCCAGGGGCTCGTTGGCGACCGGCCGGGCCTTAGGTTGACCTTGCGCTTCTAGGAGCGCTTTCATCTCGTCAAGCTGCTTTTGCATCTTGACGAGTTCGGGACTCGGGGTTTCGACCATTTGGTCGCCAGCATCGGTCAAGGGGCCGATTCGATCGAACACGGCAGCACGGGGGACTCCGCATCCCAGAAGGCCGCTTTGGGCGAAACTCAGCTTGCGCCTGGCGGAGTTTGCCGGGGTTAGACTAAACTCGGCCGCCCTCTTGTGTGGAATTTGGGCCGTGCTCTGTGAGTTGGAGACGGACTCCGTGTCACCATACCCAGTGTTATAACTGGGGAGACGGCTTGGATACCACGATAGGTCCGTCATGCCCAAACGGTCGAAAACCGGGTGGGCGGAGCCTCGCGACCGAGCGGAACCGGGGTTCACTCGGCCTTGGCTTTCGCCCTAGTGTTCCACGGCTTTCGCTTTTCCCTTGAGTGCACGGGCATGGGCCTTCCTTTTTTAGGCAGAGGTGGTGCTTCGGCACCCCCTTGCCTCTTCCGCCTGGCGGCGTCGTCCTGACCCGGCCTGGTCAGGAGTAAGGAAACCTCGGCCCTGGGACTGAATGGGCTCTTCTGGAAAGCAGATCGGGGAGGCCACACGTTTGGCCTTTCCCTGGCAGGCAGGGGTCGGTTCCCCCGATGCTCGCGTCGTGACGTCCCTCGACGTGGCCGGAGCGCCGATGGCCTTATGGGCATGGGATGATTTTTGATGATCCATTGCTCCTAGAGAGAGAGAATTAGCGGCTTGAAGGTTTGAAGATTTGGATATATGAAGCTTTGAAGAACAGTGGGTGTTCTTCAAAGAGGGGTAAAGAAAAGATGAGTTTGATGGGTTGACCACCCTTCTTCTAGCACCAAATGTTATTTACCAAATAAATATTGCTGGGTTTGAATGGCTATTTATGAGTGCTTTGGTAAAAATATAAAATGATTGGGTTCTTTAATACTAAAATGATAGATTTTAATGAAAGATGATGAAGTGAGAGCAAGAACACCAAGATTTGCCAGGGGTTGTTAGTCTCTGGACTTGAATGATGATTGTATTGAATATACTGAGAGAGATTCAACTTTTTTATTTGTTACAAATGAGTGACTATTTATAATTTTCTCACTACAGGGGTACATCGGTCATTTCTGACCTCTCAGGGGACAGAGGCATTAAATGCTTCCTGCCTCTGAGGATGCGCGGGCACTGGTGTACCAGAGTTTGCAGGTGGCCGGCCACTAGGGTGTCGACGCGTGTCCAAAAAGGACGATTCTCTGGCGTATTTCCTTATTTGGATGGAATATTCCCTGTGTTACAGAGTACGGTGGCGGTTTTTTTCCTCTTGGGGGAAGTTTTCGTCTGATTTCATCACGTGCTCCGAATCTTCCTTGCCGACCGGGGATATTCTGAGGTCGGGGACCGGCCTCTTGACTGATCACGTGGTTGGAGATTGCCCCTGCACGTTGGTGGTGCCCTGGCGACCTCTAATGATCTTCCTTGGTTGAGGCCGGACCGGTCCGGTCTTGACCCGTTGGTCCGACATCCGGATCAACGTACACGAATGTTCCACGGTGATTTCCGGTCTCGTTTTTTAGGTGGAAAATGGGGTCGGAGACCACTGAGGTCGGGCATAGGCCGGCCTGGGAGGGCCCGTTCTCTGAGCGTCGCGTTGCCTTTTCCGGCTGGTTTCCGGCCGGCGCCGACTTGCGGGCCAAAATGATCACAACACAGTGGAGAAGGTAGCTTTCTCCTTGAATGACGCTCTGACCTGCTTCCCCTCCTTACAAGCTTTGCACACATGGTCTTTGCTAAAAACTTCATTAGGTAGACCTTCAGCAAGTGAGTGTCTAGAAATTTTGTTAAGAATCTTGAAGTTCAGATGGCTTAATCGTTTATGCCATAACCAACTGAGCTCTAAAGAGCTTCTAGCAACAAAACAAGTATTAGGAATAGTACTGCTCCAATCAGCGAGATAAACGTTACCTTTCCTGATACCTGATAGAAGCACTTGTGTTGATTTGTCCTTAACTGAGCATATATTCGATGAGAACTCAACACTGAAACCTTTGTCACAGAACTGACTTACTGACAACAAGCTGTGCTTTAGTCCTTCCATAAAGGACACATTTTCCACTCTGATTGTACCTATTATCAAGACACCTAAACCTTTAGTAACACCTTTTGAGTTATCACCAAAGGTTACCTGTGGACCATCTTCAGCTTGAAACTCTTGGAGAAGACTCTTCATTCAAGTCATATGCCTTGAGCATCCACTGTCTAGGTACCAAACAACTTTGTTTGAGTCTCCTCTCCTCTGGTTGTGATCCACAGCCGCCTGCAAGCAATTTAGGCTTTAGGTACCCATTGGGTGTTGGGTCCTATAGTGTCAGTTGTACCCTTTGGGATCCAGACTTGCTTAACAACCCTGATTGCCTCAGAGTGGTAAATCTGTCTCCCTGAAACATCAACATACACAAATTTCTTCTTCTTTGCCTGAGAGGAAGATGGTGTATGAGTGCTAGACTTAGGCTTTACAGGAGCCTGAGTGGGTGCCTTTTGGGCTGGCCTTCTGTTCTTCCTAGGTCTGGGTGCAGCAGGTCTTGGGCCTTGTTCTTGATAAGGACCCTGTGTTCTATTCCCCCTAGGCAAGTGAGGGAATGGAAAACAGTTAAAGGCCTCAGGATGCCAAAACCATGGGGGTGTCATCATGTTTGGTCTTCCCTGTTGGTATTGCCAAGCATGATGGAACCCTCGCTGACCAGTCTTAGGGCTCTTGGCCTGAGTCTTCCTCTGCTTTCGCTGAGGCTTTCCCAGGCCTGAGCTCTCAGGGACCTCCTTTGGTTGCTTGGCCTTTCCTTTGAGTTTTGGCTTAGCAACCTTGGGGGCCACCCTGACTGAGTCAACAGTTTCCTTGCCCTTATCTGTTTGACGGGCCTGAAGTACAACCTTAGGTGCACTTTGGCCTGCCTGAACAAATACCCTCTCAGTGTTGCTCCCTGAAGCAACATGAGACTGGCCTTGTGAGGATTTTTTATGAACATATCCAAGTCCCTTTTTCTCGTTCCCAAGCATCTGGCTGCTATTTATTTCCTCTCTTGCCACTGAGGATTTATTCATTGCTGCAACCTTTTGCTTGAGTGAGTCCTCACTCTTTTTCAGGATTTCATGTCTGGCAAAGAGGTCATCAAACTTACTTTTGAGTACTTTCAGCTCCTCCTTCCTGACCAGCTCTTCCTCAGCCAAATCCTTCAGAATCTTCTCTCTTGGGAGACGCTCAGCATTGATCATATCAATTTCCTGAGTTAGTCTCACAATTTGAGCTGACTCATTCAGATCAGATTGAGTGAGTTGATCATTCAGGCTTTGAACCTCAGTACTTAATTTCTTGTTCTCCTCTACCAAGAAGACATTAGTTTCCTGCAACCTGGAGAAATCAACCATCAATTGATCCAGGCAAATCTGAAGGTTCATTTCTCTGGCTGACTCTGAGCTAAGCTCGGGATTTTGACCAGTGTAGAAACCACACACAGAGTTAGATGTTACCTCAGGTTCCTCCCTTGCCATAAGGCAAACATCATTGTACTCATCGTCGGAAAAGAGTTCAGGTGACCTCTCCTCAGGACCATCCGAGTCAGTTGCATTCTTAGCGAGCATGGCTCTCCGGTCAGCAAATCTCTAGCCTCTCTTGATCCTCATTTCCTCTCTTTCCCTTGCACTCAGCTCCAGACAGTCATGCTGATAGTGTCCGCTCTTGTTACAGTTGTAACATGTTGCTTGCTCATCTCCTCTTTCTTTCCTAGGTTCAGGGTTCCTCCTTGAGTCAGGTTCCCTCTGTTTTGATGAGCTTTCAGTCTTCCCTGAGTGTTTGTCATCACAAGTACGTCTCTGTTCATCTCTACGATCGGGCTTTGGATCTGAATATCTTCTTTCATTGCCACGATCTCTCCTCTGGTCAGTGTTTCTCCTTTCCACATACCTCCTCGAGCTTTGGTGGGTTCCTTTAGGTTTCCTGTCACGTGAGTCCTGATAAAATTTCTTATAACGACCAAACCTGGAATTAAGCTTCTCAAAGCGTCTGGCCGTCAGGTTGTACTCCTCAGCAGGCTTTTCCTTGCTCATCTCCATCAGTGACTTTGATGAAGACTCAACAGGTTCAGACCTGGCCTTGAACGCCACACTTTTCTCAGGAGTTTTCTCCTTCTCTTCCTCTTCCTGATGTTTTTTCTTCTTTCTCTTGTTAAGATCATATTCCAGTGCTTTGAGCTCTGATAAAAGTAAAGCAGAAGTTATGTTACTCATATCCTGAGTGTTCTTAAGCATAATTACACTGTTGTCCCATCTCTCTGGAAGGGCATTCAGTATTTTTGAAGCAACATCTCTCTTAGGAACATCCTTGTCCAGCATCACCAACTCATTCATCAACTTGATGAACCTTGACTCCATTTGATCTATACTCTCATCAGGCAGCAAGTCGAACGCCTTGAATTTCTAATTGGCAATGTTTCTCTTGTTCTCCTTTATCTTTTCTGACCCCTTGCACATCTTGGTCAGCTCATCCCAAACCTCATTTGCCGTCTTTAAGTTCATCAGCCTCGCTGACTCCTCGAAAGGCACCGTATGCAAGATGATATTTCTGGCCACATTGTCCAGTCCCACCATCTTGATCTCGTCAGTGGTCATATCCTTCCTTTCCTTAGGAATAGGTACGCCAATGTCAAGATCATCATATCCCCTTCCTCTGACATTAGGAATAGTGATCTTGATAGGTCCTTCCTTGATGACACGCGGCATCTGGTCATGGATGGCATCAAGATGTGCCTTTAGTCTGAACTTCCAATAGACAAAGTTAGATACAGAGAATTTAGGTAACGAAGCTTCAAGTCTCCTCAAAGTCATGATGATGCAAGTTTTATGAAAAGCAAACTCAGATCTGTTCAGTGACCACCAACAGTTTCTCCTCTGAAACTATTAGTATTCAAAGTCAGTGGTTTTTTGAACCACTGCTCTGATACCACTTGTTGGTCCCGGTACAAGACTGATGAATACGTGTATGGGGGGAATACACGTATACCAATTTTTCAACTTAAACCTTATTGAGTCCCCTTTACTTAGAGTGATAATGAACTAAGAGCTGATAATATACCCACTGACTACACTTAGTGCGAGTCAGTTGGCTAACTATCAATTCAAGTTCAGTGTGGAAATGCGTGAGCCCTGATAATTTAAAGTCTTGTTTAGTTTGCTTTCTTAAAAACTTGATTACTCAACTCTGAAATAGTGATTAGTAGGGCAGTGCTCTGTTTGATGATCAGACTGATTGATTCAGCCTGATAAAAGCCAAATGCTATGAATGAGCAAATAATATGCCAGGTAAGCACAATATCAAAGCAGTAAGAACACAAGGAGTTTAACGTAGTTCGGAGACTCAAGATCCTACGTCCACGGCCTGATTTAACAGGAAATCCACTAAAGGGATTCTTATTTTTAACGTGCCAAGGTGCACCAAGATCAGCTAACCTCACTGACCTATACAACTCCTAACTAACTCACTAACTAAACTTACTACCAAAAACCCTAACTTAGGGTTTTGGTTTCAGTTTGGATTCCAACTAGGTTGTGATTATCCTTACAAGACAAAGCTTTGCTAAGGATTGGATAATCACTCTAAGCTTAAGATATAACGCTAGTACGCTCTTGGAATACAGAATAACTCTCAGTAACTAAGAAACACTTAGGAAATTTAGTTGGTTTCGAGTGCTTCTTCTAAAGGCTGAATGTTTTGTATGCTTGAGAGTTTGAGTAATTTCTGGCTTGGAAATTTCCCGTAACCTTGAATGGGTTCAAGGTCTTCTGTATTTATAGGTGATTTGTAAACTATCCGTTGGAGGAGATAGCCTTCTAGTCCTCTATGTAGAGTGCTTCAAACGGACATATTTTCCATGCAGCAGCCGTCCTTGCATGGATTTGGTATTTGCATTTAAGGCGTCATTTAATGTTTGCCCGTTGAAAATGCAGTCTGAAGTCAGTCTTTATGTCAGGGTCCATACGTGCGTGTCCTTCCCGGATTGGTCCACATTATCAGGTTGGTGGGAATGTCAGAACTTATTCCTAAGCTTCAGGCTTGTCTCATTAAGTTCTTTTTGTCTCGAGCACAACGGTCTTATCCTGACGCTGACATTCATTTTGCATTGCTTGGCTCTACTCCAAGTCTTTCCCATAAACTCAGTGTCATCCTGTTCCCTTCAGGACTGAGTTAGTAATGACCTCAGGGTCATACTCTTCATCACTTACACTTACTCAGCCAGCTTAGAAGACTGCCATAAGTTCAGGATGGTGCTCTTCGTCTTCAGGCTCTTAGTCTTGATTGTCATCAATGAGTTCTCCTCTCACTGAGTACATGTGAAGTGTAAAATAACTAAGTACAAGAACATAACCAATGTCCCAACAATTTTTAGGGGTTTTGGGATCTTAATCAAAACTGACAATGTCCCAACAATTTTCCCCTTTTTGATGATGCCAAAACACTGAAAAGATCCTCAAAACACTTAGAGGAAATATAAAATCCTATCTATAAGATAAATCAGTGTTAGAGCAATTCTTGATAAAGTACAGAATTTAAATGACAGCCAAAAAGTCAATGAGTTTTTGTCTGCGGGCAAAGTAATAGATTTCATTGAATGATATGGAAATGATTACAATGAATCTAATCTATTACAAGAAAGGATGTGAATCACTAGACTAATCTCATTTCAGGTTCGAGTCCATAACCAGCATAAACTCTTGCCTTCAATTCATCAACTCTCTTAACCTGATTCACATAACCTTCGGCCTTAGCAATCTTCAAAACATCAGTCTTGATGGCCTTTGTATCGTGCTTTTCAGTTCCAGGAACAAGAATGGGTGGTCGAGCAACGAACTTAGGAGCTTTCACTTGGACTTGGGCTGCATCAGCTTCTTCCAAGATCTTCTAAATCAACTCAGGGTGGTTGTCCATCATATAGTCAGTGAAGTGGGCATTGATGTCTTCAGAGTCGCCCCACTTCTTCACTACGTACCATAACTTGACAAACTCATCCCTTGCATCAATCCAGAACTCCTTCAATTCTTACCAATTACTTTTTTAATTATTTGAATTAGAGTTTACTGTGAGGTTTGACCGTGAGGGTTTAGGGTTTAGAGTAATATTATCAAGTCTTTATTAATATTACCAATAGACATTGATAGTGTTACTAATATTGATTGTTAGTAATACTAATTATTATTTTTCTAATATTACAAGTCTATTTTCAATTATTTCTTAATAATTAACTTTTTAATCATTCGAATTAGCGTTTACGGTGAGGGTTTACCATGAGGTATAGGGTAATATTACCAAGTCTTTATTAGTATTAAACTATTGTCAATAGACATTGATAGTGTTACCAAAAGTGATTGGTAGTAATACCAATTTTTTTTAACATTACAAGTTTATTTTAAAATATTTTTTACCAATTAAATTTTAATAATTCGAATTATAGTTTACGGTGAGGTTTTACCGGGAGGGTTTAGGTTTTAGGGTAATATTACCAAGTCTTTAATAGTATTAACAATAGACATCGATAGTGTTACCAATAGTGATTGGTGCAATACTATTTTTTTTTTCTAACATTACTAGTCTATTTTAAATTAATTCTTAACTATTACCTTTTTAATCTTTCGAATTAGCATTTATCGTGAGGATTTAAGTTAATATTAAAAAGTCTTTAGTAGTATTACCAATAGATATTGATAGTGTTATCAATAGTGACTGGTAGTAATACTATTTTTTTCTAACATTACAAGTCTATTTTCAAATAATTCTTACTAATTACTTTTTTAATCATTCGAATTAGTGTTTACGGTGAGTGTTTACTGTCAGGGTTTAGAATAATATTACCAAATCTTATGTAGTATTACCAATAGGCATTGATAGTGTTACCAATAGTGATTGATAGTAATACCAATCATTTTTTTCTAACATTACAAGTCTATTTTAAAATAATTCTTACCAATTACTTTTTTAATCATTCGAATTAAAATTTACGGTGAGGGTTTACCCTGGGGGTTTTGTATATTATTACCAAATCTTTAGTAGTATTGATAGAGTTACCAATAGTGATTGATAGTAATACCAATTATTTTTTTATAACTTTACAAGTCTATTTTAAAATAATTCTTTCCAATTACTCTTTAATCATTTGAATCAGAGTTTACGGTAAGGGTTTAACGTGAGGGTTTAGGGTTTAGGATAATATTACCAAGTCTTTAATAGTATTACCAATAGGCATTCATAGTGTTACCAATAGTGATTGGTAGTAATACCAATTATAGTTTACGGTGAAGTTTTACCGTGAGGGTTTAGGGTTTAGGGTAATATTACCAAGTCTTTAGTAGTATTACAATAAACATTGATAGTGTTACCAATAGTGATTGGTAGCAATACTAATTATTTTTTTCTAACATTACTAGTCTATTTTAAATTAATTCTTAACTATTACCTTATTAATCTTTCGAATTAGCATTTATTGTGAGGGTATAGGGTAATATTAAAAAGTCTTTAGTAGTATTACCAATAGACATTGATAGTGTTATCAATAGTGATTGGTAGTAATACTAATTTTTTCCTAACATTACAAGTCTATTTTTAAATAATTCTTACTAATTACTTTTTTAATAATTTGAATTAGTCTTTACGGAATGAGTTTACTGTGAGGGTTTAGAATAATATTACCAAGTCTTTTGTAGTATTACCAATAGGCATTGATAGTGTTACCAATAGTGATTGATAATAATACCAATTCTTTTTCTATCATTACAAGTCTAATTTAAAATAATTCTTACCAATTAATTATTTAATCAATCAAATTAAAATTTACGGTGAGGGTTTACCCTGGGGTTTAGTATATTATTACCAAGTCTTTAGTAGTATTACCAATAGGCATTGATAGTGCTACCAATAGTGATTGATAGTAATACCAATCATTTTTTACTAACATTACAAGTCTATTTTAAAATAATTCTTACCAATTAATTTTTTAATCATTCGAATTAAAATTTATGATGAAGGTTTCCCTGAGGGTTTAGGATATTATTACCAATTCTTTAGTAGTATTACCAATAGTGATTGATAATAATACCAATTTTTTTTTCTAACATTACAAGTCTATTTTAAAATAATTCTTACCAATTACTTTTTAATAATTCGAATTAGAGTTTACGGTAAGGGTTTACCTTAAGGGTTTAGGGTAATATTACCAAGTCTTTTGTAGTATTACCAATAGGCATTGATATTGTTACCAATAGTGATTGGTAGTAATACCCATTTTTTTTCTAACATTACTAGTCTATTTTCAAATAATTCTTACCAATTAATTTTTTTTATTATATGAATTAGAGTTTGCGGTGAGGATTTACCATGAGGGTTTAGGGTAATATTACCAAGTCTTTAGTAGTATTACCAATAGACATTGATAGTGTTACCAATAGTGATTGGTAGTAATACCAATTATTTTTTTTATTAAATTACAAGTCTATTTTTAAATAATTCTTACCAATTAGTTTTTAATTATTCGAATTAGAGTTTATTGAGAGGTTTGACCGTGAGGGTTTAGGGTTTAGAGTAATATTATCAAGGACTTATTAATATTACCAATAGACATTGATAATGTTACTAATATTGATTGTTCGTAATACTAATTATTAATTTTTTTAACATTACAAGTCTATTTTCAATTAATTCTTCACAATTAACTTTTTAATCATTCGAATTAGCGTTTACGGTGAGGGTTTACCGTGAGGTTTAGGGTAATATTACCAAGTTTTTATTAGTATTAAACTATTGTCAATAGATATTGATAGTGTTACCAATAGTGATTGGTAGTAATACCAATTTTTTTTAACATTACAAGTCTATTTTAAAATAATTTTTACCAATTATATTTTTTATACTTCGAATTATAGTTTACGGGGAGGTTTTACCGTGAGGGTTTAGGGTTTAGGGTTTAGGGTAGTATTATCAAGTCTTTAGTAGTATTAACAATAGACATTGATAGTGTTACCAATAGTGATTGGTAGCAATACTAATTATTTTTTTCTAACATTACTAGTCTATTTTAAATTAATTCTTAACTATTACCTTATTAATCTTTCAAATTAGCATTTATTATGAGGGTATAGGGTAATATTAAAAAGTCTTTAGTAGTATTACCAATTGACATTGATAGTGTTATCAATAGTGATTGGTAGTAATACCAATTTTTTCCTGGCATTACAAGTCTATTTTTAAATAATTCTTACTAATTACTTTTTTAATCATTTGAATTAGTCTTTACGGAATGAGTTTACTGTGAGGGTTTAGAATAATATTACCAAGTCTTTTGTCGTATTACCAATAGGCATTGATAGTGTTACCAATAGTGATTGATAATAATACCAATTTTTTTCTATCATTACAAGTCTAATTTAAAATAATTCTTACCAATTAATTTTTTAATCAATCGAAGTAAAATTTACGGTTAGGGTTTACCCTGGGGGTTTAGTATATTATTACCAAGTCTTTAGTAGTATTACCAATAGGCATTGATAGTGCTACCAATAGTGATTGATAGTAATACCAATCATTTTTTCTAACATTACAAGTCTATTTTAAAATAATTCTTACCAATTAATTTTTTAATCATTCGAATTAAAATTTATTATGAAGGTTTCTCTGAGGGTTTAGGATATTATTACCAAGTATTTAGTAGTATTACCAATAGTGATTGATAGTAATACCAATTTTTTTTTTCTAACATTACAAGTCTATTTTAAAATAATTCTTACCAATTACTTTTTAATAATTCGAATTAGAGTTTACGGTAAGGGTTTATCATAAGGGTTTAGGGTAATATTACCAAGTCTTTTGTAGTATTACCAATAGGCATTGATATTGTTACCAATAGTGATTGGTAGTAATACCCATTTTTTTTCTAACATTACTAGTCTATTTTTAAATAATTCTTACCAATTAATTTTTTTTATTATATGAATTAGAGTTTGCGGTGATGATTTACCGTGAGGGTTTAGGGTAATATTACCAAGTCTTTAGTAGTATTACCAATAGACATTGATAGTGTTACAAATAGTGATTGGTAGTAATACCAATTATTTTTTTTATTAAATTACAAGTCTATTTTTAAATAATTCTTACCAATTACTTTTTAATTATTCGAATTAGAGTTTACTGAGAGGTTTGACCGTGAGGGTTTAGGGTTTAGAGTAATATTATCAAGGATTTATTAATATTACCAATAGACATTGATAATGTTACTAATATTGATTGTTCGTAATACTAATTATTATTATTTTAACATTACAAGTCTATTTTCAATTAATTCTTAACAATTAACTTTTTAATCATTCGAATTAGCGTTTACGGTGAGGGTTTACCGTGAGGTTTAGGGTAATATTACCAAGTTTTTATTAGTATTAAACTATTGTCAATAGATATTGATAGTGTTACAAATAGTGATTGGTAGTAATACCAATTTTTTTTTAACATTACAAGTCTATTTTAAAATAATTTTTACCAATTACATTTTTAATAATTCGAATTATAGTTTACGGTGAGGTTTTACCGTGAGGGTTTAGGGTTTAGGATAATATTACCAAGTCTTTAGTAGTATTAACAATAGACATTGATAGTGTTACCAATAGTGATTGGTAGCAATACTAATTATTTTTTTCTAACATTACTAGTCTATTTTAAATTAATTCTTAACTATTACCTTATTAATCTTTCGAATTAGCATTTATTGTGAGGGTATAGGGTAATATTAAAAAGTCTTTAGTAGTATTACCAATAGACATTGATAGTGTTATCAATAGTGATTGGTAGTAATACCAATTTTTTCCTAACATTATAAGTCTATTTTTAAATAATTCTTACTAATTACTTTTTTAATCATTCGAATTAGTCTTTACGGAATGAGTTTATTGTGAGGGTTTAGAATAATATTACCAAGTCTTTTGTAGTATTACCAATAGGCATTGATAGTGTTACCTATAGTGATTGATAATAATACCAATTTTTTTTCTATCATTACAAGTCTAATTTAAAATAATTCTTACCAATTAATTTTTTAATCAATCGAATTAAAATTTACGGTGAGGGTTTACCCTGGGGGTTTAGTATATTATTACCAAGTCTTTAGTAGTATTACCAATAGGCATTGATAGTGCTACCAATAGTGATTGATAGTAATACCAATCATTTTTTTCTAACATTACAAGTCTATTTTAAAATAATTCTTACCAATTAATTTTTTAATCATTCGAATTAAAATTTATAATGAAGGTTTCCCTGAGGGTTTAGGATATTATTACCAAGTCTTTAGTAGTATTACCAATAGTGATTGATAGTAATACCAATTTTTTTTTCTAACATTACAAGTCTATTTTAAAATAATTCTTACCAATTACTTTTTAATAATTCGAATTAGAGTTTACGGTAAGGGTTTACCTTAAGGGTTTAGGGTAATATTACCAAGTCTTTTGTAGTATTACCAATAGGCATTGATATTGTTACCAATAGTGATTGGTAGTAATACCCATTTTTTTTCTAACATTACTAGTCTATTTTCAAATAATTCTTACCAATTAATTTTTTTTATGATATGAATTTGAGTTTGCGGTGAGGATTTACCGTGATGGTTTAGGGTAATATTACCAAGTCTTTAGTAGTATTACCAATAGACATTGATAGTGTTACCAATAGTGATTGGTAGTAATACCAATTTTTTTTTTATTAAATTACAAGTCTATTTTTAAATAATTCTTACCAATTACTTTTTAATTATTTGAATTAGAGTTTATTGAGAGGATTGACCGTGAGGGTTTAGGGTTTAGAGTAATATTATCATGGATTTATTAATATTACCAATAGACATTGATAATGTTACTAATATTGATTGTTAGTAATACTAATTATTATTATTTTAACATTACAAGTCTATTTTCAATTAATTCTTAACAATTAACTTTTTAATCATTCGAATTAGCATTTACGGTGAGGGTTTACCGTGAGGTTTAGGGTAATATTACCAAGTTTTTATTCGTATTATACTATTGTGTATAGATATTGATAGTGTTACCAATAGTGATTGTTAGGATAAAAGTTGTATAGTTTTGATGAGTTAAAATAAACCAGAAGATGTAATAGGACCATCTGGACCTGTTGTTAGCCAGATGATGATATAGATTAGGACTTAGTCTAGGGGGAACTGCCAGACCAGAAGACTTCACCAGAAGAGTCACCTGAAGACCCCACCAGAGGACTTCACCAGAGGACTCCACCAGAAGACTTCACCAGAAGAGTCACCAGAAGACCCCACCAGAGGACTTCACCAGAGGACTCCACTAGAAGACTTCACCAGATGAGATATGACCAGATGCAGAGGACCTTCCCCAGACTAGACGAGTCCGGACCAGACGAGTCTGGTGAAACAAAAGATGCTCAGTTTGATCCCCTGTTTCTACTGAGTATTCTGGTTGTTAACCAGATCTGGACCAGAAGACACCGAGGTTGCCTGGTGTCTGGTCTTGCCTTCTCTGGAGAGAATCAGAGTTAGGCAGAGGAAGCATTTAACCGTTGGTGATTCAAATCAAGTCAACAAGATCAGGATTGGAAAGTTATTGAAGTCAATCAATCCAAGGATCCTACCAACCCAATCAATCAATTAGGGAATTGATTGATTGAAGCTTCCCTAAATAGAGGATCTGATTGGATTAGCTCTCCAACGGCTATTCTCTAATCCCCTCTATAAATACAAGAGTGCAATCACAAGAAAAAGCTCTAGAGAGACCCTACGCGCATAAGTCACAATCCAAGCTTTTGATAATCAGTCTTAGCACTCTTATTGTTCATATTATATATCTACTCTTAAGGAGTTGTTGGACCTCAACCTTTTCATCTACAAGATAAGGTTGAAGGTTGTTGATCTTTAGATTGAAGTTAGATCTAAAGAGTTTGTAAGAAGGAACTGGTACTTCACAATTCCAGTAAGTAAGTTGGCTGTTGGTTGGATAGTAAGACCCCTTTAATCAAGGGAGAGTGGACGTAGGATATTCAGATCCGAACCACTATATATCCGGTCTTATTTACTGTTTTCTGTATTTAAATTCCTGTCTATTTTAATCTGCTCTTGTAAAAGGAAGTTGTCTAAGACATTTAATTTAAAGCTTCCGCAATTTATCAATCTAGTGGGACCAACAAGTGGTATCAGAGCAGTGTGTCCAACGACCACTGCTTTGAAAAGCTTTTGGTGGTCACCGGGCAGATCCATTGCTCTTTATTGCTTTTGTTCAAATTCTTGTTAAATCCTTATTTTTGTCAAAATGTCTGCAAAATCTTCTTACAAGAGCCGTAAGCTTCCAGAATTCTCTTTCGAGGATTACAGCCACTGGAGTTTCATGATGAGCAATCATCTTGGAGCTATTCACCACCGCATGTTAGATGTGGTAGAAAGTGGCCCAATTAAATTTTACTGGACTCCTATTGATAGTGGCAGGTCAGAGTCCAGGGAAGAAACTAGTGAAACTGCTCAGAAAGCTGCAGAGGACAGAGTCCCCAGGCAAAGAATTCTCAAGAAAAAGGATGAGCTTGACAACGATGAAAGAAAACTTTAAAATCTGGACCAGGTGGCACGGACTGAGATTATCAACACACTCACCAAGGAGGTGATAGAGAAGGTCAGAACCTGTGCAACTGCCAAGGAGATGTGGGATAAACTTGCCCTACTCTGTGAAGGAACATAGAAGATTAAAGACAACAAGCTCCAAGCTGTTCAACACTCGTTTGAGACCTTCAAGATGAAACCAGACGAGACCATTGACCAGCTGGATATGCGTCTCACAAACCTCCTGAACAAGGCTAGTGCCTTAGGTAAGACCTATTCAGAGAAAGAAATAAATAGTAAAATATTGCGTTCACTAACCAGCAGGTGAAGAATTAAAGTCACTGTGATCAAGGACAACAAGGATCTCAACACTCTGGATCATCATCTTCTGTTGTCTGATCTCAAAGCTTATGAGTATGACCTTCAAGAGGAGGATCAAACAGAAGAGGTTTCCACTTCTGGTCAGAAAGGTATTGCATTCTCTTCAACTATCAAGCAAGATGTCAAGCCAAAGGAGTCTACTGCAGATGACTTGAGCCTCAAGGAGCAGGTAGCACTTCTAACCCGTAAATTGGATAAAATGAGTTCAAAATATGGCAGGTACAAAAGGCATTGGAAGGAGTCTACCAGAGACAGGAAGAGTTCCTTCAAGCCTGCAGAAAAGGAGAAGACATCTGGAGACTCAAGGGAGACCAGATTCAGAACTCCAGAAAGGAGGAGAGATGAAAACCCTGGCAGCTCTGGGAGATCAGATTATCAGAGGAGGGATGGTAGCTCTGGCAGACCTGACTACCAGAGGAGAGAGAGTAGTCCAGCCAGATCAGACTACAACCAGAGGAGGAGAGAGCCAATTCCTAGTCCCAGAGGAGAAATGCCTGCTACACATGCAACAAGACTGGTCACTACAGTTATGATTGTCCTCAACTTACTCCTAGGGAAAGAGAAGAGAAAAGGATCAAGAGAGATAGGAGATATGCAGACAAGAGAGCATTGCTGGCAGAAGTAGAGGAGGAGGATACTAGTTCCAGTTCTTCTTCTGATTTCGGGTCTGATGATGATGTATGTCTGATGGCAGACATCAATGAGGTACAAGAAACTACCTTAGTTTTATCAAATTCCAAATATACTGAATCCTCTAATTCATCTGGTAACTCCAGAGAGTCTGATATGCAGCAAATGCTATCAGATCTCCAAAATTGTGTTCAATTATGTCAAAAACTTGAGAAAGAGAATGGTAGGCTCAGAACTGAAGTTCAATCCTTATCTCATGAACAAAAATCCACCAGAGAACTCATAAACGGTCATTCCAAAGAAGTCTCTGAACTTCAGGACAAGATCAAAGAAAGAGATACTCTGGTAGATCAAATCATGAAGGAAAAGAATTCTCAGGAGGATGAGCTCAATGAGCTTAGAGCCAAATACCAGACTCTTATCAAGGGAAAACAAGTTGAGCAAACTATTGAGTTACATGTGCCCAGAAAGATTCCTTGAAACCAGATGTCCTATCTATTATTTCAGGATCTTCTCAACGCATAAATGATGAGAGTGGTTTAGGATATCCTGGAATTATTAAAAGATCTCATAAATATTGCTTTACTAAAGACAAGTCTATAAGATCTGGTGAACTTGTGGAACTCCAGAATGAAGAGGGTCCTTCTGATCGCATGGTGGTTCACAGACCTGGTTGGAAATGGGACCCCCCTGCTGATAATTCAAAATATAATCCAGAAGAGGTGAATGTTCTGGAAGGAAAAATTCTAGAGCATACAAGTCAGAAAAGAGAACCTATGAAGATTGATGGTTCTGTTCAGATGCCTAATCTGATT
Organism: Ballota nigra; assembly: GCA_947034835.1. Lineage (NCBI taxonomy): Eukaryota > Viridiplantae > Streptophyta > Magnoliopsida > Lamiales > Lamiaceae > Ballota > Ballota nigra. Next base: position 31,756,059 of record OX344724.1, read on the forward strand.
GGAGAACCTCAGAGGAATCCTAAAAGAGTGGAACCTAAGCAGATTAGGGGACCTAAAAAAGGAGACTCTATGAGGAAACCTAATCAGAATAGGAGATACCAGAGGAGGTATACTGAACCAGAGAACCTCAATCAGAATCAGGGATCTCAAAGGTGGAATGCTCCAAGAAGATTCCAGAACAGGAAACCTTAGAAGGAATCCTATCCTCAGAATAGATCCAATCTTTAGAACCAGAGGAGGTCTTCCAGACCCATCTATAGAAAACCAACTGATCTGGGTAGTTATGACACCAGAGATGGTTCTTCTAGGATGTACCCTTACAACCAGACCTTTAAGACCATGTCTTTAAGGCAGGCCATTCCAAAGGCCAGATTTGAGAAAAGGTACACCAGACCTATTTATAGGAAAGGTGTCCTTATCAGACCAGTAGCTCAATATGTCATTGTAAGAGGACATGTGTTGGTAGATAGATTTGGAAGGAAGATAAGATCTCCTCATCCAACAAGGGATGATCTTTATCTATGGATTCCTATAAAACCTGCAACTAACCAATCAGGACCCAGCACTAGTAGAGGACCTAATTAATTTCTCTGCAGGTAGATAAGAGCCCATTGGAGAAAGGACTTTCAAGCAACCATGTCTGGTACATTGATAGTGGATGTTCCAAGCACATGACCTTCCAGAAAGATAATCTCCAAGATTTCAAGCCATTGAATGGGCCAAGAGTGATGTTTGGTGACAACAACTATGGAGTCACCAGAGGAGTTGGAAAGTTGACCTTTAATGGTGTATCTGTAGATGAAGTCTACTATGTTGAAGGACTCAAGCATAATCTGCTTTCAGTATCCCAATTCTGTGACAAGGGATACTCAGTGAAGTTCTCTAGTGATTCATGCACTGTCTTTTCTTCTGATTATAATGATATCTTGCTAATAGGCTTGAGGAAGGGTAACATTTATCTTGCAGATTTTAGCAGTTGCCCAAGAAATGCTTGCCTGGTTGCAAAAGGATTTGCAGAGAACAGCTGGATTTGGCACAAGAGATTGTGTCATCTGAACTTCAAAACACTGAACAAGATTGCCAGAAAAGATCTTATTCGAGGTCTTCCTAATGAAGTGTTTAAGAAGGATCAGGCTTGTGGTTCATGCCAGAAGGGTAAACAACCCAAGACTTTCTTTAAGGATGTCCAGAGCACAACCACAACCAGAGTACTTCAACTACTTCACATGGACCTGTTTGGACCTGTTTCTCCTCTTAGTTTCAGTGGAAGGAAGTACACTTTGGTGATAGTAGATGACTTTACAAGATACACTTGGGTAGTGTTCTTGTTTAAGAAAAATGAAACTATCACTAAGCTGCCGGAATTCTTCAAGCAGATTCAGAATGAGCAGAACCAGAGCATAGTCAGAATCAGAAGTGATAAAGGGACAAAGTTTTTGAATTCACACATTGCAGATTACTGCAAGGACCATGGGATTTTTCATGAGACATCTGCTGCCAGAACACCCGAACAAAATGGAGTAGCAGAAAGGAGGAATAGAACCCTTAAAGAGGCTGCAAGAACTCTTCTGGCAGAGTACAACACTCCACAAAGGTTTTGGGCAGATGCCATTAATACAGCTTGCTACACTCAGAATAGATGCCTAATTGCCCAGAGACATAATAAGACTCCATATGAGGTATGAAAAGGTAAAACCCCATCTGTTTCATACTTTCATGTATTTGGATGTAAGTGTTTCATCCATGACAATGGGAAATCTAAATTAAAAACTTTTGATGCTAAAGTGGCAGATGGAATATTCTTGGGATATTCCAGCACCAGTAAAGCTTTTAGAGTTTTTAATAAGAATTCACTTTGTGTGGAATAAACACCTCATGTTGTTTTTTATGAATCTGCTTTTGAGTGCAAGGTGGACTCTAAGTCTTCTGATGAGACCCAGAATCAGACTATACCCAGAGTAATCAAAGTCAATCCACCTATTCTTGATTCAGATTCAGATTCAGATGATGACCCATCTCCTGGTTCTCTGAAGCAGAAGTCTTCACAAGGAGCAGAACCAGAAGAGGTTGGAACTCCTGTAGGGGGAAGCTCTTCTGCAGGTGGTGATATTCACCAAGGTATTGCAGAAGATGATCAACCAGGCAAGACCACGGGAAGGAGGACCCTGGTTGATCACCCCAATGACCTGACACTTGGAGATCCAACTAAGGGTGTCCAAACTAGGAGAACTCTTAACTTAGATGCCTTATTCAGTTGCTATGTGTCCTTGATTGAGCCCAAGAACATCAAGGAGGCACTGAAAGATTCAAATTGGATTGTAGCCATGCAGGAGGAGTTGAATCAATTCACCAGACAGGATGTTTGGGAGCTGGTAGACAGACCAAGACATCAAAAGGTGATAGGCACTAAGTGGGTTTTCAAGAATAAGAAAGATGAGAATGATGTCATTACTAGGAACAAGGCAAGGCTAGTGGCCCAGGGCTATTCTCAGTCTGAAGGAATAGACTATGATGAGACATTTGCTCATGTTGCCAGACTAGAAGCCATCAGATTGTTCTTAGCATACGCTGCTCACATGAAGTTCAAAGTATACCAGATGGATGTGAAATCTGCCTTTCTTAATGGGATTCTCATTGAGGAAGTGTATGTGGAATAACCTCCTGGTTTTGAACAAGGTGACAAGGTGTTTAAGCTTAAGAAAGCTCTTTATGGGCTGAAGCAGGCACCCAGAGCATGGTATGACACTCTATCTCAATTTCTTCTGGACAATGGTTTTTCTAAGGGTAAGATTCATAGGACCTTGTTTAGGAAAGAAGAAGGAAAGGACATCCTTCTGGTTCAAATATATGTTGATGACATTATATTTGGATCTCCTAACAAGAAGCTGTGTAAGAAGTTTGGTGAACTCATGCAGTGTCAGTTTGAGATGTCTATGATGGGTGAAATGAATTACTTTTTAGGTTTGCAGGTAAAGCAATCAGAGAAGGGAATTTTTATAAACCAGGCAAAGTACATCAGAAACATGTTAGAGAAATTTGGAGTATGATCTAGCAAAGCAGCCAAGATCCCTATGATGACAAATTTCAACATGGACCCAGATGAGTCTGGAGAGAGTGTGGACCAGACTCAGTACAGAGCACTTATTGGTTCTCTTCTATACCTGACTGCAAGCAGACCAGATATTACCTTTGATGTAGGAGTGTGTGCCAGATTTTAAGCTAATCCCAAGAAAAGTCATTTGGAAGCAGCTAGGAAGATATTGAAATATCTTAAGGGAACGGTGAACTTAGGATTATGGTATCCTGCAGATGACAACTTAGAATTGAGTGGTTATTCAGATTCAGACTATGGTGGATGCAGAATAGATAGAAAGTCTACAAGTGGAACATGCCAATTTTTAGGGAATAAATTGGTATCTTGGTTTTCTAAGAAGCAGACTTCAGTTGCTACATCAACAACAGAAGCAGAGTACATGGCTGCAGGGAGCTGTTGTTCACAAGTACTCTGGATTAGTTAACAGCTTAGGGACTACCAGATTAGAGCCAAGGATATTCCTATATTCTGTGATAGTAATAGTGCAATTGCCATCACCCAGAATCTAGTTCTTCATACCAGGTGTAAACATGTTGATATACGGCATCATTTTATCAGAGATCATGTTGAGAAGGGAGATATAAGGATGGAAAAGATTGCAACAGAGAAGCAGAGAGCAGATATATTAACTAAGCCTTTGGCTGAGACCAGATTCAGAGAGTTAGCTTTTGAGTTAGGATTGTTGGATCCAGAGACAGATTTGTTTTAGGAGGAACATCAGAGAAGTATCCTTTATTTATACCTTACTGCATATTCTTTGTTATTTAAAACTAACTGTTGGTCCCGTTTTTTCATTCACAAACAAAGACAATATGGGAAATTAGGAGAAATTTTTGTTTTAACACTGATGTTATGCAAGTCAGTAAAGCAATAAAGAACACAACAATGTAAAGTGGTTCGGAGGCTCAAGCTCCTACATCCACTGCCTGATTTAACAGGAAATCCACTACCCGGGATTCTTGTTTTTAACGTGCCAAGGTGCACGGGTACACTGGACTCACGCCACTCCCTGGGCTGCCTCTCGAACTGGCCTCACATCCCTCTTCACTCAGGGACTGCCTCTCCTCACCTCACTTCAACACCTAACACTATTCTGGAAAGGGTTTAGTTTGGTTTGGTTCTCTCCAACTAGGTGAGATTTTCCCTTACATGGTTTTAGCCTTTAAGCTAAGGTTGGGAAAATCTCTCTAAGCTTAGGATGTATATGATGAGCTCGAGTATACAAACTGGAACACTCAAATATGACTATGAAGAACTCAGGGTCAGTGTTCTTGGTGGAGATGGTGCACCCTTATAACTCCCTCTTGACTTGCACCACTCTCGCACCACCAGCTCTTGCATTCGTACTTGCACACTTACAAATGAAGCTTGAGTTTGTATTTATAGTGTGTATTTGAATGTTACCGTTGGAGAAAGTAACATTCAAATCCAGACTATCTCTGGAGTGAAATCCTCCTTTTCAGTAAAGTATGGCCTTGTCAGCTTTTGTCAGATTTGCTGCCTTGACTTGATTGGTCCACGTGGACTGAGTCCAACGGCTCTTTTCTTCAGGGTACTTGATCAGGGTAGTCCTGACTTCAGGCGGCTTGTCTTCAGCTGACTTGTAATCCTCTCAGGATACCTTTCTTCAGTAGACTTGAAGTCTTCTTAGGAACCATCATTGGACTTTAAGTCTTCTCAGTGGACTTCCTTCAGTAGACTTGAAGTCCACTCAGGGGAGTTGACATAAGGCTATTTGTCAAGCTTCCCAGCCTCAGTAGCCTGACTCCTTCAGGTCCTACTAGGCACAGCACTGATCCTCTCAATCATGCTCTTCACTGAGTAGTCCACTGACCAGCTTAGAAAGTCAGGTTTATACTCAGTGGGACTTCCTTCAGGCTTCTCTTCAGGTTCAGGTCTTCTGACATGGCTTCAGACTGTTCTCCTTGTGATGTCATCTTGACTTCCTCAGGCTCTGTCAGTGAGTTCTCCCTCACTAAGTTCCCCCTCAGTAGAGTTCTTCCCTCAGCTGAGTTCCTCTCAGCAGAGTTCCCCCTCACTGAGTTCCCCCCTCAGATGAGTTCTTCCTCCACTGATAACCTGTTCTCCTGAGAAATAACCTAGCCTGACCTGAAACTAAAAGATACTATCCTGACTGCTTTCAAACCTATTACATGTTGTTTTGGAAAATCATCAAAACTAAAATATCCCAACAATTTCCCCCTTTTTGATGATTCCAAAACTTCTAACAAAAAGATTTTCTATTACAAGAATGAGGTCAGAGCACATGTAATAGTTTGAAATATGCAGAGATTCCCATAGTTTAAAACATTTAAGATCTGTTCGGTTGACCATTTTTCATAACAAAACTGGATCAGTGGTCATGTGAACAACCCGCTCTGATACCAATTGTTGGTCCCGTTTTTTCATTCACAAACAAAGACAATATGGGAAATTAGGAGAAATTTTTGTTTTAACACTGATGTTATGCAAGTCAGTAAAGCAATAAAGAACACAACAATGTAAAGTGGTTCGGAGGCTCAAGCTCCTACATCCACTGCCTGATTTAACAGGAAATCCACTACCCGGGATTCTTGTTTTTAACGTGCCAAGGTGCACGGGTACACTGGACTCACGCCACTCCCTGGGCTGCCTCTCGAACTGGCCTCACATCCCTCTTCACTCAGGGACTGCCTCTCCTCACCTCACTTCAACACCTAACACTATTCTGGAAAGGGTTTAGTTTGGTTTGGTTCTCTCCAACTAGGTGAGATTTTCCCTTACATGGTTTTAGCCTTTAAGCTAAGGTTGGGAAAATCTCTCTAAGCTTAGGATGTATATGATGAGCTCGAGTATACAAACTGGAACACTCAAATATGACTATGAAGAACTCAGGGTCAGTGTTCTTGGTGGAGATGGTGCACCCTTATAACTCCCTCTTGACTTGCACCACTCTCGCACCACCAGCTCTTGCATTCGTACTTGCACACTTACAAATGAAGCTTGAGTTTGTATTTATAGTGTGTATTTGAATGTTACCGTTGGAGAAAGTAACATTCAAATCCAGACTATCTCTGGAGTGAAATCCTCCTTTTCAGTAAAGTATGGCCTTGTCAGCTTTTGTCAGATTTGCTGCCTTGACTTGATTGGTCCACGTGGACTGAGTCCAACGGCTCTTTTCTTCAGGGTACTTGATCAGGGTAGTCCTGACTTCAGGCGGCTTGTCTTCAGCTGACTTGTAATCCTCTCAGGATACCTTTCTTCAGTAGACTTGAAGTCTTCTTAGGAACCATCATTGGACTTTAAGTCTTCTCAGTGGACTTCCTTCAGTAGACTTGAAGTCCACTCAGGGGAGTTGACATAAGGCTATTTGTCAAGCTTCCCAGCCTCAGTAGCCTGACTCCTTCAGGTCCTACTAGGCACAGCACTGATCCTCTCAATCATGCTCTTCACTGAGTAGTCCACTGACCAGCTTAGAAAGTCAGGTTTATACTCAGTGGGACTTCCTTCAGGCTTCTCTTCAGGTTCAGGTCTTCTGACATGGCTTCAGACTGTTCTCCTTGTGATGTCATCTTGACTTCCTCAGGCTCTGTCAGTGAGTTCTCCCTCACTAAGTTCCCCCTCAGTAGAGTTCTTCCCTCAGCTGAGTTCCTCTCAGCAGAGTTCCCCCTCACTGAGTTCCCCCCTCAGATGAGTTCTTCCTCCACTGATAACCTGTTCTCCTGAGAAATAACCTAGCCTGACCTGAAACTAAAAGATACTATCCTGACTGCTTTCAAACCTATTACATGTTGTTTTGGAAAATCATCAAAACTAAAATATCCCAACAATTTCCCCCTTTTTGATGATTCCAAAACTTCTAACAAAAAGATTTTCTATTACAAGAATGAGGTCAGAGCACATGTAATAGTTTGAAATATGCAGAGATTCCCATAGTTTAAAACATTTAAGATCTGTTCGGTTGACCATTTTTCATAACAAAACTGGATCAGTGGTCATGTGAACAACCCGCTCTGATACCAATTGTTGGTCCCGTTTTTTCATTCACAAACAAAGACAATATGGGAAATTAGGAGAAATTTTTGTTTTAACACTGATGTTATGCAAGTCAGTAAAGCAATAAAGAACACAACAATGTAAAGTGGTTCGGAGGCTCAAGCTCCTACATCCACTGCCTGATTTAACAGGAAATCCACTACCCGGGATTCTTGTTTTTAACGTGCCAAGGTGCACGGGTACACTGGACTCACGCCACTCCCTGGGCTGCCTCTCGAACTGGCCTCACATCCCTCTTCACTCAGGGACTGCCTCTCCTCACCTCACTTCAACACCTAACACTATTCTGGAAAGGGTTTAGTTTGGTTTGGTTCTCTCCAACTAGGTGAGATTTTCCCTTACATGGTTTTAGCCTTTAAGCTAAGGTTGGGAAAATCTCTCTAAGCTTAGGATGTATATGATGAGCTCGAGTATACAAACTGGAACACTCAAATATGACTATGAAGAACTCAGGGTCAGTGTTCTTGGTGGAGATGGTGCACCCTTATAACTCCCTCTTGACTTGCACCACTCTCGCACCACCAGCTCTTGCATTCGTACTTGCACACTTACAAATGAAGCTTGAGTTTGTATTTATAGTGTGTATTTGAATGTTACCGTTGGAGAAAGTAACATTCAAATCCAGACTATCTCTGGAGTGAAATCCTCCTTTTCAGTAAAGTATGGCCTTGTCAGCTTTTGTCAGATTTGCTGCCTTGACTTGATTGGTCCACGTGGACTGAGTCCAACGGCTCTTTTCTTCAGGGTACTTGATCAGGGTAGTCCTGACTTCAGGCGGCTTGTCTTCAGCTGACTTGTAATCCTCTCAGGATACCTTTCTTCAGTAGACTTGAAGTCTTCTTAGGAACCATCATTGGACTTTAAGTCTTCTCAGTGGACTTCCTTCAGTAGACTTGAAGTCCACTCAGGGGAGTTGACATAAGGCTATTTGTCAAGCTTCCCAGCCTCAGTAGCCTGACTCCTTCAGGTCCTACTAGGCACAGCACTGATCCTCTCAATCATGCTCTTCACTGAGTAGTCCACTGACCAGCTTAGAAAGTCAGGTTTATACTCAGTGGGACTTCCTTCAGGCTTCTCTTCAGGTTCAGGTCTTCTGACATGGCTTCAGACTGTTCTCCTTGTGATGTCATCTTGACTTCCTCAGGCTCTGTCAGTGAGTTCTCCCTCACTAAGTTCCCCCTCAGTAGAGTTCTTCCCTCAGCTGAGTTCCTCTCAGCAGAGTTCCCCCTCACTGAGTTCCCCCCTCAGATGAGTTCTTCCTCCACTGATAACCTGTTCTCCTGAGAAATAACCTAGCCTGACCTGAAACTAAAAGATACTATCCTGACTGCTTTCAAACCTATTACATGTTGTTTTGGAAAATCATCAAAACTAAAATATCCCAACAATTTCCCCCTTTTTGATGATTCCAAAACTTCTAACAAAAAGATTTTCTATTACAAGAATGAGGTCAGAGCACATGTAATAGTTTGAAATATGCAGAGATTCCCATAGTTTAAAACATTTAAGATCTGTTCGGTTGACCATTTTTCATAACAAAACTGGATCAGTGGTCATGTGAACAACCCGCTCTGATACCAATTGTTGGTCCCGTTTTTTCATTCACAAACAAAGACAATATGGGAAATTAGGAGAAATTTTTGTTTTAACACTGATGTTATGCAAGTCAGTAAAGCAATAAAGAACACAACAATGTAAAGTGGTTCGGAGGCTCAAGCTCCTACATCCACTGCCTGATTTAACAGGAAATCCACTACCCGGGATTCTTGTTTTTAACGTGCCAAGGTGCACGGGTACACTGGACTCACGCCACTCCCTGGGCTGCCTCTCGAACTGGCCTCACATCCCTCTTCACTCAGGGACTGCCTCTCCTCACCTCACTTCAACACCTAACACTATTCTGGAAAGGGTTTAGTTTGGTTTGGTTCTCTCCAACTAGGTGAGATTTTCCCTTACATGGTTTTAGCCTTTAAGCTAAGGTTGGGAAAATCTCTCTAAGCTTAGGATGTATATGATGAGCTCGAGTATACAAACTGGAACACTCAAATATGACTATGAAGAACTCAGGGTCAGTGTTCTTGGTGGAGATGGTGCACCCTTATAACTCCCTCTTGACTTGCACCACTCTCGCACCACCAGCTCTTGCATTCGTACTTGCACACTTACAAATGAAGCTTGAGTTTGTATTTATAGTGTGTATTTGAATGTTACCGTTGGAGAAAGTAACATTCAAATCCAGACTATCTCTGGAGTGAAATCCTCCTTTTCAGTAAAGTATGGCCTTGTCAGCTTTTGTCAGATTTGCTGCCTTGACTTGATTGGTCCACGTGGACTGAGTCCAACGGCTCTTTTCTTCAGGGTACTTGATCAGGGTAGTCCTGACTTCAGGCGGCTTGTCTTCAGCTGACTTGTAATCCTCTCAGGATACCTTTCTTCAGTAGACTTGAAGTCTTCTTAGGAACCATCATTGGACTTTAAGTCTTCTCAGTGGACTTCCTTCAGTAGACTTGAAGTCCACTCAGGGGAGTTGACATAAGGCTATTTGTCAAGCTTCCCAGCCTCAGTAGCCTGACTCCTTCAGGTCCTACTAGGCACAGCACTGATCCTCTCAATCATGCTCTTCACTGAGTAGTCCACTGACCAGCTTAGAAAGTCAGGTTTATACTCAGTGGGACTTCCTTCAGGCTTCTCTTCAGGTTCAGGTCTTCTGACATGGCTTCAGACTGTTCTCCTTGTGATGTCATCTTGACTTCCTCAGGCTCTGTCAGTGAGTTCTCCCTCACTAAGTTCCCCCTCAGTAGAGTTCTTCCCTCAGCTGAGTTCCTCTCAGCAGAGTTCCCCCTCACTGAGTTCCCCCCTCAGATGAGTTCTTCCTCCACTGATAACCTGTTCTCCTGAGAAATAACCTAGCCTGACCTGAAACTAAAAGATACTATCCTGACTGCTTTCAAACCTATTACATGTTGTTTTGGAAAATCATCAAAACTAAAATATCCCAACAATTTCCCCCTTTTTGATGATTCCAAAACTTCTAACAAAAAGATTTTCTATTACAAGAATGAGGTCAGAGCACATGTAATAGTTTGAAATATGCAGAGATTCCCATAGTTTAAAACATTTAAGATCTGTTCGGTTGACCATTTTTCATAACAAAACTGGATCAGTGGTCATGTGAACAACCCGCTCTGATACCAATTGTTGGTCCCGTTTTTTCATTCACAAACAAAGACAATATGGGAAATTAGGAGAAATTTTTGTTTTAACACTGATGTTATGCAAGTCAGTAAAGCAATAAAGAACACAACAATGTAAAGTGGTTCGGAGGCTCAAGCTCCTACATCCACTGCCTGATTTAACAGGAAATCCACTACCCGGGATTCTTGTTTTTAACGTGCCAAGGTGCACGGGTACACTGGACTCACGCCACTCCCTGGGCTGCCTCTCGAACTGGCCTCACATCCCTCTTCACTCAGGGACTGCCTCTCCTCACCTCACTTCAACACCTAACACTATTCTGGAAAGGGTTTAGTTTGGTTTGGTTCTCTCCAACTAGGTGAGATTTTCCCTTACATGGTTTTAGCCTTTAAGCTAAGGTTGGGAAAATCTCTCTAAGCTTAGGATGTATATGATGAGCTCGAGTATACAAACTGGAACACTCAAATATGACTATGAAGAACTCAGGGTCAGTGTTCTTGGTGGAGATGGTGCACCCTTATAACTCCCTCTTGACTTGCACCACTCTCGCACCACCAGCTCTTGCATTCGTACTTGCACACTTACAAATGAAGCTTGAGTTTGTATTTATAGTGTGTATTTGAATGTTACCGTTGGAGAAAGTAACATTCAAATCCAGACTATCTCTGGAGTGAAATCCTCCTTTTCAGTAAAGTATGGCCTTGTCAGCTTTTGTCAGATTTGCTGCCTTGACTTGATTGGTCCACGTGGACTGAGTCCAACGGCTCTTTTCTTCAGGGTACTTGATCAGGGTAGTCCTGACTTCAGGCGGCTTGTCTTCAGCTGACTTGTAATCCTCTCAGGATACCTTTCTTCAGTAGACTTGAAGTCTTCTTAGGAACCATCATTGGACTTTAAGTCTTCTCAGTGGACTTCCTTCAGTAGACTTGAAGTCCACTCAGGGGAGTTGACATAAGGCTATTTGTCAAGCTTCCCAGCCTCAGTAGCCTGACTCCTTCAGGTCCTACTAGGCACAGCACTGATCCTCTCAATCATGCTCTTCACTGAGTAGTCCACTGACCAGCTTAGAAAGTCAGGTTTATACTCAGTGGGACTTCCTTCAGGCTTCTCTTCAGGTTCAGGTCTTCTGACATGGCTTCAGACTGTTCTCCTTGTGATGTCATCTTGACTTCCTCAGGCTCTGTCAGTGAGTTCTCCCTCACTAAGTTCCCCCTCAGTAGAGTTCTTCCCTCAGCTGAGTTCCTCTCAGCAGAGTTCCCCCTCACTGAGTTCCCCCCTCAGATGAGTTCTTCCTCCACTGATAACCTGTTCTCCTGAGAAATAACCTAGCCTGACCTGAAACTAAAAGATACTATCCTGACTGCTTTCAAACCTATTACATGTTGTTTTGGAAAATCATCAAAACTAAAATATCCCAACACTAACATACCTGCAGATTAGACATATCAGAGAGGTTACATCTCCAGATGAGGTAAGCACCAGGTGACACTTGTCCCAGATGAGGTGTTGAGTCAGATTCCAGAAAAGTCCGGAGTCTTCTCTGACCAGGACCAGATGGGTTCCATCAGAGGAGATGTAACACCAGACTAGCTGTGGTATCATCTGGTTACAATATCAGGTGACTGGTATGCCTTTACTTTTCTGGCCTCTGATCATTGGGATACACTTTTCAAATTAGTAAGTACACTCAAAACGTTTCAACTTCGAAGTGTATTTAAGACTACGGTATAGGGCCTAGGCAATCATTTCGCTTTCTCTCTTGACTGCCACAAAACCCCTTTATACCTAGTCCCAATGACCACACCTACGCACCAGATTAAATATGTATCTCGCCTTTCATCGTGGCCATCAGATTTAATCGATGTGCAATATGTCAATCAATTCAAAAATTGATTTTGTTCCCTAAAATAAATTTTGAAATTACACGCGTTCACACCTCATTTATTAATCAAGCCACGCGTCTTGCCCTATTTAAATCAAAATTCTATTCAATCTGTCCTTTCACGTTTCATATCTTTTCAAGCCCGAACTTTCTCTCTGCAAGTCTTTCGATCTCATTCTCTCTCTTTCACAGCAATGGCACCCAAGTGCAATTTCGATCCAGACCATGTTTGCAAGAAGCTCAAAACTGAAATGGTGGTGGACTTCTATTCCACCAAGAATCCAGCCGCACTGGAGATTTTTTAGCTGCTCCGACGTTCTGAGCTGGAGGAGTTGATTTCAAAGGTTCCCAAGGATCTGCGCACCTTGGATGGATATGCTGCTCAGTTCCTTATCCGGATGAAGATCCATGAAGACCATATCTCATCCAAGATTGATTCGGAGGATGTCGTTTTCTCGAAGGCTGACTTTTGTAGTCTTTTTGGTAACCTTTCTGCGGAAGGTGTGGATCCATTGAAATACAAAGAAGGAGAGGCGTTGGATTCCTTCAAGATGTTTGCCAGAAATTCATGCCAGAATATTACTAAGGGCTTCTTGGACAAGCATCTTAGGCAGAAGTATAAGGTTTTATTTGACATTGTGGTGAAGATTCTCATGTACGAGAGCGATAGCACATATGACATCTTCACTGGCAGGCTCTGTGTTATGAGGGCCATTCTGGATGGTGCCGAATGTAACTGGGCTGAGTTTTTCTGGGGAGTGCTGAGAAAGAACAAGGTGAAGGTCCAGAAGGAAGAATGCCCCCAGTTGCCAGGAGAGCAACAGTTTGTGTTCAATGCTAATGTATCATTGGGTACAAAGCTCACCTTAATTTTGGACTCAATTCTTCCAGAGAAGAAGTGGAGACAGTCCTGGTGTAAGGGCTTCCATAAGTCCAAAATTATGTTCTCTAAGGATGGTCCCGTTCATGGCCATCCTGATTCTGATGGTGAGCAAGCCATCCCTGCCCCTCCTATTCAAGCCATTCCCTCACCTGCTAAGGGGCAGAAGCAGCAGAGTTCGAAGCAAGCTGCTGGAGCAACTGGTTCTTCAACAGTTGTCTTCTCTGGTTCCTCGAAGGAGGACCAGATTCCCCTTCTAAATATCTTGAAGAAGAAGGGTGAAGTTGTTGAAGCTGCTAAGAAGGCTGGAGCAGCCAAGAGGAAGAGGCCAAGAGAGGCTCTGCTAAGAAGCACAGAACTAGCAGAAAGGCCAAGAAAACTCTTCTGGTGGATGAGCCATCAGAGGAAGAAGAGGTTGAGCCTATTAAGAAGAAATCCAAGGCCAAGAGATCCATTTTTCAAGAGTCAGACTCTGGCTCTGGTCTTGGAGAGGCCTTGGAGAAGGCAATTGATGAGGCTTCTCAAATGATGGAGGATGCTTCTGCTCCAGAGCCTGTTGTGTCTGCTGATGTTGACTCAGCAGAGGTAAACCCTTCCATCTCATCCCCTTTTCCCCCCTCTGATCGTGTTAACCTTGTTACCCCCACTACTTCTCCACCAAACACACAAACACAACCCATATCTTTTGCTCCTGGTGCCCCTATATCATCACCAGAGCAGACCTTACCAGACACACCAATATACACTACTTCAGCCATCCCTCAAACACCTTCTCCCCCACCTTCCCAAATACCTCTAAATACAAATCCCTCTCCCCCAGCTTCTGTACCAGAAGTGCCATCAACCTCTTCTGGTGCAGATATTCCCCTTCCAAGCACCTCCACTTCACATATTCCAATCCCACCCTCTGTACCAGAGATCCTAACTACTTTTGGTGCAGAGCAACCCATTCCTTCCACCTCCACCTCTCAAAATCCTACCCCTCCCCAATCCCATACAGACCAGGACCCAACCATTTCTATGGCTCTGGGATTCCCTGCCCCTCCCCCTTCTCCCACCTGTTTAACAAGCGATGATAGTGAAGATGAGGAAGCTTCACTTGAGCCTGCTAACTTAGCACCTTCCTCCTCTGCCTCTGGGCCCAAACCCTTCACTTTCTCATCTGCAGAAATGGGTCCCATTAGGCAGAGTATGAGTGCAAGTGCTCAGCTCTGGCTAAGAGAGCATTTCCCAATCCTTTTGGAGCACTTACCACTTCTGGCAGAGTTGACTGATGCCAAGGTCTGGAGCAAGGCCAGACTTGAAGATGTGGAGGACCTTATGCTGTTGCTTGAGGAAATGGGTCCCTCTAACTTCACTGCTTGGGAGATTGAGCTGAAGCAGAAGATGAATATTCAGAACCCAGTTGAGCTGGAGACCCCTGGTGCAGCCAAAATCTTGATTCGTACCCTACTCATCCAGAGAGGGGTAATGCTCACTCCTGAGGGTCCCTCTTACAAGTTTGGGCCCCATTTTGTCTTTCCTCCAGAGCTCTACTCTGACGAGGAAGACTTTGTTATGTCTCCTGCCGTGCTCCAGAAGATGAAGACTTTCTTCAACGAGCAGATTATGCAGATTGGGCGGTTCTCTAAAGCAATTCAACACATGGCCCCTGCTATGATAGAACATCAGATCCGGCAGGAGAGGAGGATTTTCCTTAAGCAGATCAAGTCTACTCTGGCTGAAGTCAAGGCCTCTTTCAAGGAAAATGGCCTCTTTGTCAAGCTGGATGTTATGCACAGCCAGAAGCAGCTCCAGGAGCACGTGCTGGAGCAGATGAGGCCAGTTTCTGTTTTGAAGGTTGAGATGGCCAGCCAGATGATCCAGACTGCTAAGATGAAGGACTCCCTCCAGGAGATGTTAGAGAAGCAGGAGAAGCTGGTTGCAGAGTCAAAGGCTTACCTGGAGAAGGCTAAGTAGATGCGTGATCTTCACTCTTCCTCCAACACTGCCTTGCCTGATCTCATAAGGCAGGTAGTGGAGCCCCTCCTTGATGAAGTTAAAAAGGGGGAAGAGAAGGCCAGAACTGATCTGGCGAAGACCACCAATGAAACTCTTTTTAGCCATGGAGCTCGTCTGGACCTGCTAGAGAACACCTTGGCCCAGGCAGAGCTGCAGAAGAAGAAGAAGGAAGAGCTTAAATCTCTTACCATGGCTAAGCAGCTTGCTGCAGAAGAGGATTCCCCAGAAGCAGAGCAGGATCCCATTTCAATCTCTAGACCTGCAAAGAGGAAGATCAGGAAAGTCAAGAAGAGCTTCCTTGAGACTGTTGTTGAAGAAGCACAGAAGAGATATAAGGAAGAGACTCCAGAGGAGAAGCAGACAAGGATCAGAAAGAACATAGATGAAGAGCAGAGGCTCAGATATGTTAGGAGGCAAAATAAGAAGACCAGAGAAACTGGTGTTCCTTCTGGTGCAGGTGGATCTAGTCAGAGGAGGAAAGCTCCTATTGAGGTGATGAACATTCTGCCTCACAGGACAGAAGGGTCTTTTGACTCTACTGTGCCTGTGCCCTTGATTGAGAAATGGAAGGAGGCAAAGACTCTTTGGTTCATTCAACATTATATCCAGAGGCCAGCACCAGAGGATGATGAGCTGATCAACAGAACCTTTCACTCCTGGATGCAAGCTTATGATGCAGATTTGTACAATCAATTGATGGACTCTACCATTGAGTTCAACCTGGAGGTGACTGCTCCTGAGTTTACATAACTCAACACACCCATGGTAGGAGACCAGGTTGATTGGGCTGAGCTGAAGAGATTGTACAAGACAAAGGTGTTGGTCAACTTCACTCCAACATCTTCTGCAGAGTTGAAGGCCGTCCAGGATAGGTTCCTTGACTGGTTTCTTGTGCCCAAGGAAAACAGGAGATATGCATAGAATAGGACTCTGAACTTCAATGTAACTTGTAATCATCTTGTCCTTATTATTAATGAAAATATCATATCTTCTCTGTTCAAAAGACAAACTCTTGTTGTCTTAATTGTTTGCCTGATAAGATCTATTCTAAGGTCTTGTCCTTATTGTTTTCTTGCTTAAGTCTTATGTTTTGATCAGTTCTGGTAGAGTTTTAACTTCATCAAAAAGGGGGAAATTGTTAGGATAAAAGTTGTATAGTTTTTATGAGTTAAAACAAACCAGAAGATGTAATAGGACCATCTGGACCTGTTGTTAGTCAGATGATGATATAGATTAGGACTTAGTCTAGGGGGAACTGCCAGACCAGAAGACTTCACCAGAAGAGTCACCAGAAGACCCCACCAGAGGACTTCACCAGAGGACTCCACCAGAAGAGTCACCAGAAGACCCCACCAGAGGACTTCACCAGAGGACTCCACCAGAAGACTTCACCAGATGAGATCTGACCAGAGGCAGAGGACCTTCCCCAGACCAGACGAGTCCGGACCAGACGAGTCTGGTGAAACAAAAGATGCTCAGTTTGATCCCCTGTTTCTACTGAGTATTCTGGTTGTTAACCAGATCTGGACCAGAAGACACCGAGGTTGCCTGGTGTCTGGTCTTGCCTTCTCTGGAGAGAATCAGAGTTAGGCAGAGGAAGCATTTAATCGTTGGTGATTCAAATCAAGTCAACAAGATCAGGATTGGAAAGTTATTGAAGTCAATCAATCCAAGGATCCCACCAACCCAATCAATCAATTAGGGAATTGATTGATTGAAGCTTCCCTAAATAGAAGATCTGATTGGATTAGCTCTCCAACGGCTATTCCCTAATCCCCTCTATAAATACAAGAGTGCAATCACAAGAAAAAGCTCTAGAGAGACCCTACGCGCATAAGTCACAATCCAAGCTTTTGATAATCACTCTTAGCACTCTTATTGTTCATATTATATATCTACTCTTAAGGAGTTGTTGGACCTCAACCTGTTCATCTACAAGATAAGGTTGAAGGCTGTTGATCTTTAGATTGAAGTTAGATCTAAAGAGTTTGTAAGAAGGAACTGGTACTTCACAATTCCAGTAAGTAAGTTGGATGTTGGTTGGATAGTAAGACCCCTTTGATCAAGGGAGAGTGGACGTAGGATATTCAGATCCGAACCACTATATATCCGGTCTTATTTACTGTTTTCTGCATTTAAATTCCTGTCTATTTTAATCTGCTCTTGTAAAAGGAAGTTGTCTAAGACATTTAATTTAAAGCTTCCGCAATTTATCAATCTAGTGGGACCAACAGTGATTGGTAGTAATACCAATTTTTTTTAACATTACAAGTCTATTTTAAAATAATTTTTACCAATTACATTTTTAATAATTCGAATTATAGTTTACGGTGAGGTTTTACCGTGAGGGTTTAGGGTTTAGGGTAATATTACCAAGTCTTTAGTAGTATTAACAATAGACATTGATAGTGTTACCAATAGTGATTGGTAGCAATACTAATTATTTTTTTCTAACATTACTAGTCTATTTTAAATTAATTCTTAACTATTACCTTATTAATCTTTCGAATTAGCATTTATTGTGAGGGTATAGGGTAATATTAAAAAGTCTTTAGTAGTATTACCAATAGACATTGATAGTGTTATCAATAGTGATTGGTAGTAATACCAATTTTTTTCCTAACATTACAAGTCTATTTTTAAATAATTTTTACTAATTACTTTTTTAATCATTCGAATTAGTCTTTACGGAATGAGTTTACTGTGAGGGTTTAGAATAATATTACCAAGTCTTTTGTAGTATTACCAATAGGCATTGATAGTGTTACCAATAGTGATTGATAATAATACCAATTTTATTTTTCTATCATTACAAGTCTAATTTAAAATAATTCTTACCAATTAATTTTTTAATCAATCGAATTAAAATTTACGGTGAGGGTTTATCCTGGGGGTTTAGTATATTATTACCAAGTCTTTAGTAGTATTACCAATAGGCATTGATAGTGCTACCAATAGTGATTGATTGTAATACCAATCATTTTTTTCTAACATTACAAGTCTATTTTAAAATAATTCTTACCAATTAATTTTTTAATCATTCGAATTAAAATTTATGATGAAGGTTTCCCTGAGGGTTTAGGATATTATTACCAAGTCTTTAGTAGTATTACCAATAGTGATTGATAGTATTACCAATTTTTTTTCTAACATTACAAGTCTATTTTAAAATAATTCTTACCAATTACTTTTTAATAATTCGAATTAGAGTTTACGGTAAGGGTTTACCTTAAGGGTTTAGGGTAATATTACCAAGTCTTTTGTAGTATTACCAATAGGCATTGATATTGTTACCAATAGTGATTGGTAGTAATACCCATTTTTTTTCTAACATTACTAGTCTATTTTCAAATAATTCTTACCAATTAATTTTTTTTATTATATGAATTAGAGTTTGCGGTGAGGATTTACCGTGAGGGTTTAGGGTAATATTACCAAGTCTTTAGTAGTATTACCAATAGACATTGATAGTGTTACCAATAGTGATTGGTAGTAATACCAATTATTTTTTTTATTAAATTACAAGTCTATTTTTAAATAATTCTTACCAATTACTTTTTAATTATTCGAATTAGAGTTTATTGAGAGGTTTGACCGTGAGGGTTTAGGATTTAGAGTAATATTATCAAGGATTTATTAATATTACCAATAGACATTGATAATGTTACTAATATTGATTGTTAGTAATACTAATTATTATTTTTTTAACATTACAAGTCTATTTTCAATTAATTCTTAACAATTAACTTTTTAATCATTCGAATTAGCGTTTACGGTGAGGGTTTACCGTGAGGTTTAGGGTAATATTACCAAGTTTTTATTAGTATTAAACTATTGTCAATAGATATTGATAGTGTTACCAATAGTGATAGGTAGTAATACCAATTTTTTTAACATTACAAGTCTATTTTAAAATAATTTTTACCAATTACATTTTTAATAATTCGAATTATAGTTTACGGTGAGGTTTTACCGTGAGGGTTTAGGGTTTAGGGTAATATTACCAAGTCTTTAGTAGTATTAACAATAGACATTGATAGTGTTACCAATAGTGATTGGTAGCAATACTAATTATTTTTTTTCTAACATTACTAGTCTATTTTAAATTAATTCTTAACTATTACCTTATTAATCTTTCGAAATAACATTTATTGTGAGGGTATAGGGTAATATTAAAAAGTCTTTAGTAGTATTACCAATAGACATTGATAGTGTTATCAATAGTGGTTGGTAGTAATACCAATTTTTTCCTAACATTACAAGTCTATTTTTAAATAATTCTTACTAATTATTTTTTTAATCATTCGAATTAGTCTTTACGGAATGAGTTTACTGTGAGGGTTTAGAATAATATTACCAAGTCTTTTGTAGTATTACCAATAGGCATTGATAGTGTTACCAATAGTGATTGATAATAATACCAATTTTTTTTCTATCATTACAAGTCTAATTTAAAATAATTCTTACCAATTAATTTTTTAATCAATCGAATTAAAATTTACGGTGAGGGTTTACCCTGGGGGTTTAGTATATTATTACCAAGTCTTTAGTAGTATTACCAATAGGCATTGATAGTGCTACCAATAGTGATTGATAGTAATACAAATCATTTTTTTCTAACATTACAAGTCTATTTTAAAATAATTCTTACCAATTAATTTTTTAATCATTCGAATTAAAATTTATGATGAAGGTTTCCCTGAGGGTTTAGGATATTATTACCAAGTCTTTAGTAGTATTACCAATAGTGATTGATAGTATTACCAATTTTTTTTCTAACATTACAAGTCTATTTTAAAATAATTCTTACCAATTACTTTTTAATAATTCGAATTAGAGTTTACGGTAAGGGTTTACTGTTTCCCCAATATTTACCTTAAGGGTTTAGGGTAATATTACCAAGTCTTTTGTAGTATTACCAATAGGCATTGATA
Organism: Ballota nigra; assembly: GCA_947034835.1. NCBI lineage: Eukaryota > Viridiplantae > Streptophyta > Magnoliopsida > Lamiales > Lamiaceae > Ballota > Ballota nigra. Next base: position 31,776,080 of record OX344724.1, read on the forward strand.
TTGTTACCAATAGTGATTGGTAGTAATTCCCATTTTTTTCTAACATTACTAGTCTATTTTCAAATAATTCTTAACAATTAATTTTTTTTATTATATGAATTAGAGTTTGCGGTGAGGATTTACCGTGAGGGTTTAGGGTAATATTACCAAGTCTTTAGTAGTATTACCAATAGACATTGATAGTATTACCAATAGTGATTGATAGTAATACTAATTATTTTTTTCTAACATTACAAGTTTATTTTCAATTAATTTTTAACAATTACCTTTTTAATCATTCGAATTAGCGTTTACGGTGAGGGTTTAGGTTAATATTACCAAGTCTTTAGTAGTATTACCGATAGACATTGATAGTGTTACCAATAGTGATTTGTAGTAATACTAATTATTTTTTTCTAACATTACAAGTCTATTTTTAAATAATTCTTACCAATTACTTTTTTAATTATTCGAATTAGAGCTTACGGCGAAGTTTGACCGTGAGGGTTTAGGGTTTAGAGTAATATTATCAAGGATTTATTAATATTACCAATAGACATTGATAGTGTTACTAATAGTGATTGTTAGTAATACTAATTATTATTTTTCTAACATTACAAGTCTATTTTCAATTAATTCTTAACAATTAACTCTTTAATTATTTGAAATAGCGTTTACGGTGAGGGTTTACCGTGAGGTTTAGGGTAATATTACCAAGTCTTTATTAGTATTAAACTATTGCCAATAGACATTGATAGTGTTACCAAAAGTGATTGGTAGTAATACAAATTTTTTTTAACATTACAAGTTTATTTTAAAATAATTTTTACCAATTACATTTTTAATAATTCGAATTATAGTTTACGGTGAGGTTTTACCGCGAGGGTTTAGGTTTTAGGGTAATATTACCAAGTCTTTAATAGTATTAACAATAAACATTGATAGTGTTACCAATAGTGATTGGTGCAATACTAATTATTTTTTTCTAACATTACTAGTCTATTTTCAATTAATTCTTAACTATTACCTTTTTAATCTTTCGAATTAGCATTTATCGTGAGGATTTAGATTAATATTAAAAAGTCTTTAGTAGTATTACCAATAGACATTGATAGTGTTATCAATAGTGATTGGTAGTAATACTAATTTTTTTTCTAACATTACAAGTCTATTTTCAAATAATTCTTACTAATTACTTTTATAATCATTCGAATTAGTGTTTAAGGTGAGAGTTTACTGTCAGGGTTTAGAATAATATTACCAAGTCTTATGTAGTATTACCAATAGGCATTGATAGTGTTACCAATAGTGATTGATAATAATACCAATCATTTTTTTCTAACATTACAAGTCTATTTTTGTAATACCCCGTCCCGTTTTATACCTTTTATATTCCTAGAACCTTTATTTTATATTATTATATTTGTTTCTTTTAATTTTATTATTTTGAGTGCTATTGTGTAATTTAAATATATAACCTTTTATAAACTCTTAAATTCGAAGAAAGGAATCGAATCTTTCAAACGGATAAGGGACTGCGAGAAATTAAATATTCAAGTTTAAATTAAGGATTTCGATCCGTATAATTTATTGATAAAAATATACTTTTATAATTCAAATACAATAAAATATTAATTGAGTTTTAAAACTGTATTAATTATCAAATCGGGATTAAACTCTTGAACCAAATGATCCCTAAACCGTATCAATTGGGAACGAAAATATCAGAATTAAAGGGGATTAATTCTTAACCACATAAATTACTTTCCTTTTTAAATTAAATTAATTAGAGAATTAATTTCCACCCACATATTATTCCATCCTTTAAAATTAAACAATTAAGAAATTAATTTCCAATACATATCTTCTCTCTCTCCTATTTTCCCCACGTATTCACCCCAAAAGAAGAAGAAAAATTTCCCAATTTCACTCATCTCTCTCGGCTCCCTCTCTACTTCACGAAACCACCGCCTTCGGCTTCTCCCTCCGCCGATCGATCGCCGCCGTCGCGCCTCAACCCAGCCCACGCCTCTCTTTCTCCTCCTCCGATCGGCCGCGCCACTCCTTCCCTCTCCCCGTCGCGACGAGCGCCACTGACCCACGGGGCCATCGCAGTGCCTCCTTCGCCCACCTCCGCCGTGCGACGCCGAAGCAGCGCCGCCGACGTTCTCCTCTCTCTCCCGCCGTCGCGACGAGCCCCGGCGCCACCGCACGCCTCCCGCTTCGCGACGCGACGCCGTCGCCTCTGTTTCCAGCTGCAAGTGCCGCCGTGAATCGCCACCGTATTCCAGCCCTCACGCCGCGACGCCTCTTCCCCTTCCGCCGTCGAACGCAGTCGCCGACCCCTGCTTCGAATCGCTGTCGCTCCTCACGGCAGCACCGCCTTCGGCCGATTCGCCTCCTCCTTGAGTGAGTCTCAATTCCTCCTCGGTCCTTCGTTTCCTTTCGATTTCAGTTTCCCCTTTTAAACTCCCGTTTTGATTAAATTGATTCTCGTTCTTTCGTGTTAATTGAGATGTCATCATAACGATTAGCTACTTGTTTTGTTTTTGGGAAATCCAGAATCACGTCGTTATGCTGCCGAAATTTACCCGACGAGTCTCCGAACTACGCCGTTAGGCTGCCGAATTTGGGACTCGTAAGAATTACTAAACTTCTCTCTATTTCTCGTCCTAGTTGGAATATGAATTGAACAGTTTTAGATCCCCTCTAGTTGGAATAGGAATTGAACAGTTTTAGATCCCCTGATGTTGGATTGGAGAGTTGTAAATGGACTTTTGTTGTTAAAATCCTACTAGTGTTATTGAGATAACTATTTAGTATTATTGGATTAGTGGTTTAGTATTCAATTGAATGGTGATGAAGTTGTTGTTTAAACACTGTTGGATAATTTTCATAGACAAAAGGAAACTCGTCTTCCCCTTGTGCGACTGTTAGAGAATTAGGAACGAAAAGATAAGTCGTTTAATATTCCAAATTAATAACAAATGAAAAGGAGTATTTTTGGGAAAAATTAAATTAATTCCTTTGTTTTAGAAGTATTACAAACCAATTTTAGAAGTGTTACTAAAGTTAGAAAAGAAAAATACTTTTTATAAACTATGCTAGTTATAATATAAACTTCTTAGAAAGTCTAAGTTTATTAATAAGTTTTAATAAAGGAAATTTATTTATAAAGTATGAAATTTTATATTCAAGAATTCTTTTAAAATATAGAAATCTTAGAAAGAAAAACCTATTCTTTTATCTTATTAATACTCTTAAGTAATTATTCTTATTCTTTTAAGTATTTCCAAGAATAATAATAATTATAAATGTACTTTTAATTTTATAAAGGGCTTTTGTTAAGGACATAATAGAAATTAGTAAATACACCCCCCAATACACCTCCTCTTAAAAAGGGGTGTACTTATCAATTAGAAATCAACCTTTAGGAGTTTTAGCTTTCGATAAGTTTTCTAAAGACAACGACCCCCTCAATTCTCGTAACACAAACTCTCAAGTTTTCCTAATAATTCAAAGGTCAACTTTTAATTAAATGTTCTCCTACTAGGATTCGATACTAGTTGGAACGCGCACGAGGTTTCCGACCATCTGTTTGTACATCATTCACGGAACCCGAAGCAAACAGGTGGGTGATGATCGGTTGATTGATCTGCTCATAATACGTCGTGCTGGTATACTCTGAACTCGACTAAATCAATCTAAAATAATTAATCCAACATAAACGTAAACCCTATTATATAACTGTTTGAATTACGTGATATATTTATATATGATACAAATGTCTATTGTTTTATTTAAATCTATCGCTATTTCATGATATAAGGGCATTTTGTGAGCATGAATCTATCTAAGTATGAGTTATGTGTACAATTCGAATTGTCAGTTTTAGTAAGGAAGATGAAAGTGGATGTAGCCATGTTTGATGATAAATCAGGTTCATGGTCACGGGATTTGTTTGCAGTGGATGTGGCCATGTTTGATAATAGATCAGGTGTATGGTCACGGGATTTGTTTGCAGTGGATGTAGCCATGTTTGATAATAGATCAGGTGCATGGGCACGTGATTTGTTTGCAGTGGATGTGGCCATGTTTGATAATAGATCAGATGCATGGTCACGGGATTTGTTTATAGTGGATGTGGCCATGTTTGATAATAGATCAGGTGCATGGTCACGGGGATTTATTTATATTATTTTGGAAGAGATTTACTATATGTGAAAATGATTGTGGGTTTTGCTCCTTAATGTGAATCAACTTGTAATACTTCAATTATATGATGTGAAACTTGTTGTGCCCAACTGATTATTATGTGGACCTGTTATTTATATGATATATGATGTTCGTATCATTATGTCAATTGATTAAATGAATTAAATACTTTATTAATGAGTATAATTTAATATACTTCGAATTTACCAATCCCATGACGTTGCAAATCACCCATACGTGAGAATTCAAATCTCACGCCCCCTTTTTACAACCCTTGCAGATTATGATTTCGTAGAGCAAGGACAGTAATAGAGACGACACGGAGTTCCCCGCTTAAATAAAATGTTACTGTTAATACTAAGCTTTATATTCATATATATATGTGTGTGAGATACTTATTAAGATTATTCTTCCGCTGCATAAAACTCGTCTTTCATTTTATTATTCCTTTTTATAGCAAAAATTTTATAGTTTGTATTTTAGTCACAAGTAATACCTCGAATCTGAGATAATTATGTGTTTTGGATTCAGGGCGTTACAGGTGGTATCAGAGCTTATGTTCAAAACTTTCGGACCAAAACCCAAATCATTGTTTTCATCAAACCAAAATTCTTTTTCTTTTATTAAAATTTTCTTATCATGTAAGTATAGATCACTAATTAAATCACTTGAGGGGAAATGTGTCTCCTATTACCGTCAGAAGCTCCTCGAAGGTATGTTCTTATTTTATTTTTAAAAGTGCCTAAAAGTTTATGATAGCGACAATTTGACTTTCATAACAAAACTCCAATCAAAAGATCGCGAACTCGAAACAACACCTACGAGGTGTAGAAAGAACCACGAAATGTCGTTTATATTACTATTGAAATGCAGATAATTAGTGAATGATAGAAATAAATATATTTGTGTAAATTTATAAACTTCATAAATGATGTTATATGATTATTTGAACTATGTGCCTTAATTGTTTAAATAATATTTCTGAATAACTAAAATTTTGATTAAGAATTTCCTTTCCATATAAGAATCCACATAAGATAGTTATATCCCGATAATTAGAAGACACTTAGCTAACCTTAGAATCTATCAGTGTGTTTATAACCCAGTTCATGAGACTGCATGCAAAGGCAAGAACCACTCCGATATCCCACGAGGAGACATATTTGACAGCCGTGATTCGTTTTGCCAGAAGGGTTACTGAGTTGTTCTCCGTCCTATCGCTATAAGACTACTCGAACGGATGAGAATAGAAGACCCAGTTCAAAGACCCCACATTTACTTGGAGACATACCTAGGAAAAGTCGACGATGGGTATTTCCGTATGATAGTAGCGATCTGTCAGAGTGATCAAATCCTTTTAAGCAGTTATCCTTTTGATGTAGTCACAAATACATACAACATAGATGTGCCACCCTTTCCTGACATATAGTAGTAGTCGGATGTATGACCGTTTTACTTAGACCACAACAGCATAGCTTTAACCCACTCCTTTTTAATCATTCGAATTAGAGTTTACGGTGAGGGTTTACTATGAGAGTTTAGAATAATATTTCCAAGTCTTTAGTAGTATTACCAATAGCGATTGATAGTAATACCAATTTTTTTTCTAACATTACAAGTATATTTTAAAATAATTTTTACCAATTACTTTTTAATCATTCGAATTAGAGTTTACGATAAGGGTTTACTGAGAGGGTTGAGGGTTTAGGGTAATATTACCAAGTCTTTAGTAGTATTACCAATAGGTATTGATAGTGTTACCAAGAGTGATTGGTAGTACTACCAATTTTTTTCTAACATCACAAGTCTATTTTCATATAATTTTTACCAATTACTTTTTTTATTAACGAATTAGAGTTTACGGTGAGGGTTTACCATGAGGGTTTAGGGTTTAGGTTAATATTACCAAGTCTTTACTAATATTAACAATAGACATTAATAGTGTTATCAATAGTGGTTGATAGTAATACTATTTTTTTAATATTACAAGTCTATTTTCAATTAATTCTTAACAATTACCTTTTTAATCATTCAAATTAGAGTTTACGGTAAGGGTTTACCATGAGGGTTTAGGGTAATATTACCAAATCTTTAGTAGTATTACCAATAGACATTGATAGTGTTACCAATAGTGATTGGTAGTAATACCAATTTTTTTTTTTATTAAATTACAAGTCTATTTTTAAATAATTCTTACCAATTACTTTTTAATTATTCGAATTAGAGTTTATTGTGAGGTTTGACCGTGAGGGTTTAGGGTTTAGAGTAATATTATCAAGAATTTATTAATATTACCAATAGACATTGATAGTGTTACTAATATTGATTGTTAGTAATACTAATTTTTTTTTTTAACATTACAAGTCTATTTTCAATTAATTCTTAAAAATTAACTTTTTAATCATTCGAATTAGCGTTTACGGTGAGGGTTTACCGTGAGGTTTAGGGTAATATTACCAAGTTTTTATTAGTATTAAACTATTGTCAATAGACATTGATAGTGTTACCAATAGTGATTGGTAGTAATACCAATTTTTTTTTAACATTATAAGTCTATTTTAAAATAATTTTTACCAATTACATTTTTAATAATTCGAATTATAGTTTACGGTGAGGTTTTACCGTGAGGGTTTAGGGTTTAGGGTAATATTACCAAGTCTTTAGTAGTATTAACAATAGACATTGATAAAGTTACCAATAGTGATTGGTAGCAATACTAATTATTTTTTTCTAACATTACTAGTCTATTTTAAATTAATTCTTAACTATTACCTTTTTAATCTTTCGAATTAACATTTATTGTGAGGGTTTAGGGTAATAATAAAAATTATTTAGTAGTATTACCAATAGACATTGATAGTGTTATCAATAGTTATTGGTAGTAATACCAATTTTTTTCCTAATATTACAAGTCTATTTTTAAATAATTCTTACTAATTACTTTTTTAATCATTCGAATTAGTGTTTATGGAATGAGTTTACTGTGAGGGTTTAGAATAATATTACCAAGTCTTTTGTAGTATTACCAATAGACATTAATAGTGTTACCAATAGTGATTGATAATAATACCAATTTTTTTTCTCTCATTACAAGTCTAATTTAAAATAATTCTTACCAATTAATTTTTTAATCATTCGAATTAAAATTTACAGTGAGGGTTTACCCTGGGGGTTTAGTATATTATTACCAAGTCTTTAGTAGTATTACCAATAAGCATTGATAGTGCTACCAATAGTGATTGATAGTAATACCAATCATTTCTTTCTAACATTACAAGTCTATTTTAAAATAATTCTTACCAATTAATTTTTTAATCATTCGAATTAAAATTTACGATGAGGGTTTCCCTGAGGGTTTAGGATATTATTACCAAGTGTTTAGTAGTATTACCAATAGGCTTTGACATTGTTACCAATAGTGATTGATAGTAATACCAATTTTTTTTTTCTAACATTACAATTCTATTTTAAAATAATTCTTACCAATTAATCTTTAATAATTCGAATTAGAGTTTACGGTAAGAGTTTACCTTGAGGGTTTAGGGTAATATTACCAAGTCTTTTGTAGTATTACCAATAGACATTGATATTGTTACCAATAGTGATTGGTAGTAATACCAATTTTTTTTCTAACATTACTAGTCTATTTTCAAATAATTCTTACCAATTAATTTTTTTATTATATGTATTAGAGTTTGCGGTGAGGATTTACCGTGAGGGTTTAGGGTAATATTACCAAGTCTTTAGTAGTATTACCAATAGACATTGATAGTATTACCAATAGTGATTGATAGTAATACTAATTATTTTTTTCTAACATTACAAGTCTATTTTCAATTAATTTTTAATAATTACCTTTTTAATCATTCGAATTAGCGTTTACGGTGAGGGTTTAGGGTAATATTACCAAGTCTTTAGTAGTATTACCTATAGACATTGATAGTGTTACCAATAGTGATTTGTAGTAATACTAATTATTTTTTTTCTAACATTACAAGTCTATTTTTAAATAATTCTTACCAATTACTTTTTTAATTATTCGAATTAGAGCTTACGGCGAAGTTTGACCGTGAGGGTTTAGGGTTTAGAGTAATATAGACATTGATAGTGTTACTAATAGTGATTGTTAGTAATACTAATTATTATTTTTCTAACTTACAAGTCTATTTTCAATTAATTCTTAACAATTAACTTTTTAATCATTCGAAATAGCGTTTACGGTGAGGGTTTACCGTGAGGTTTAGGGTAATATTACCAAGTCTTTATTAGTATTAAACTATTGCCAATACACATTGATAGTGTTACCAAAAGTGATTGGTAGTAATACCAATTTTTTTTAACATTACAAGTTTATTTTAAAATAATTTTTACCAATTACATTTTTAATAATTCGAATTATAGTTTACGGTGAGGTTTTACCCGGAGGGTTTAGGTTTTAGGGTAATATTACCAAGTCTTTAATTGTATTAACAATAGACATTGATAGTGTTACCAATAGTGATTGGTGCAATACTAATTATTTTTTTCTAACATTACTAGTCTATTTTCAATTAATTCTTAATTATTACCTTTTTAATCTTTCGAATTAGCATTTATCGTGAGGATTTAGGTTAATATTAAAAAGTCTTTTGTAGTATTACCAATAGACATTGATAGTGTTATCCATAGTGATTGGTAGTAATACTAATTTTTTTTTCTAACATTACAAGTCTATTTTCAAATAATTCTTACTACTTACTTTTTTAATCATTCGAATTAGTGTTTACGGTGATAGTTTACTGTCAGGGTTTGGAATAATATTACCAAGTCTTATGTAGTATTACCAATAGGCATTGATAGTGTTACCAATAGTGATTGATAGTAATACCAATAATTTTTTTCTAACATTACAAGTCTATTTTAAAATAATTCTTACCAATTACTTTTTTAATCATTCGAATTAAAATTTACGGTGAGGGTTTACCCTGGGGGTTTAGTATATTATTACCAAATCTTTAGTAGTATTATCAATAGGCATTGATAGTGTTACCAATAGTGATTGATAGTAATACCAATTATTTTTTTATAACATTACAAGTCTATTTTAAAATAATTCTTTCCAATTACTTTTTAATCATTTGAATCAGGGTTTACGGTAAGGGTTTACCATGAGGGTTTAGGGTTTAGGATAATATTACCAAGTCTTTAATAGTATTACAAATAGGCATTCATAGTGTTACCAATAGTGATTGGTAGTAATACCAATTTTTTTCCTAACATTACAAGTATATTTTCAAATAATGTTTACCAATTACTTTTTTAATAATTCAAATTAGAGTTTACGGTGAGGGTTTGACCGTGAGGGTTTAGGGTAATATTATCATGTCTTTAGTAATATTACCAATAAACATTGATAGTGTAACCAGTAGTGATTTGTATTAATACCAATTATTTTTTCTAACATTACAAGTCTATTTTCAAATAATATTTACCAATTACTTTTTTAATTATACGAATTATAGTTTACGGTTAGGGTTTACCGTGAGGGTTTAGGGTAATATTACCAAGTCTTTAGTTATATTACCTAAAACATTGATAGTGTTACCAATAGTGGTTGATAATAATACTAATTTTTTTCTAACATTTCAAGTCTATTTTAAATTAATTCTTAACAATTACCTTTTTAATCATTCGAATTAGCGTTTATGAAGAGGGTTTACCGTGAGGGTTTAGGATAATATTATCAAGTCTTTAGTAGTATTTCCAATATACATTGATAATGTTACCAATAATGATTGGTAGTTATACCATTTATTTTTTTCTAACATTACAAGTCTATTTTTAAATAATTCTTGCCAATTACTTTTTTAAATATTCGAATTAGAGTTTACGGTGAGGGTTGACCATGAGGGTTTAGGGTAATACTACCAAGTCTTTAATAATATTACCATTTGACATTGATAGTGTTACCAATAGTGATTGATAGTAATACTAATTATTATTTTTCTATCATTACAAGTCTATTTTCAATTAATTTTTAACAATTACCTTTTTAATCATTCGAATTAGCATTTACAGTGAGGGTTTACCGTGAGAGTTTATGGTAACATTACCAAATCTTAAGTAGTATTACCAATAGACATTATTACTGTTACCAAGAGTGATTGGCAGTAATACCAATTATTTTTTTCTAACTTTAAATAATTCTTACCAATTACTTTTTTTAATTTTTCGAAAAAGAGTTTACAGTGATGGTTTAGAGAAATATTACCAAGTGTTTTGTAATATTACCAAAAGGTATTGATAGTGTTACCAATAGTGATTGATAGTAATACTAATTATTATTTTTTAACATTACAAGTCTATTTTCAATTAATTCTTAACGATTACTTTTTTAATCATTCGAATTAGCATTTACGGTGAAGGTTTACCGTGATGGTTTAGGGTAATATTACCAAGTCTTTAGTAGAATTTAACTATTACCAATAGACATTGATAGTGTTATCAATAGTGATTGTTAGTAAAACCAATTATTCTTTTCTAACATTACAAGTCTATTTTCAAATAATTCTTACCAATTACTTTTTTAATCATTCGAATTAGAGTTTACGGTGAGATTTTACTGTGAGAGTTTAGAATAATATTTCCAAGTCTTTAGTAGTATTACCAATAGACAATGATAGTGTTACCAATAGCGATTGATAGTAATACCAATTTTTTTTTTTAACATTACAAGTCTATTTTAAAATAATTATAACCAATTACTTTTTAATCATTCGAATTAGAGTTTACGATAAGGGTTTACCGAGAGGGTTTAGGGTTTAGGGTAATATTACCAAGTCTTTAGTAGTATTACCAATAGGTATTGATAGTGTTACCCATAGTGATTGGTAGTACTACCAATTTTTTTCTAACATCACAAGTCTATTTTCATATAATTCTTACTAATTACTTTTTTTATTATACGAATTAGAGTTTGCGGTGAGGGATTACCGTGAGGGTTTAGGGTTTAGGTTAATATTACCAAGTCTTTACTAATATTAACAATAGACATTAATAGTGTTATCAATAGTGGTTGATATTAATACGATTTTTTTAACATTACAAGTCTATTTTCAATTAATTCTTAACAATTACCTTTTTAATCATTCAAATTAGCATTTACGGTGAGGGTTTACCATGAGGGTTTTGGGTAATATTACCAAATCTTTAGTAGTATTACCAATAGACATTGATAGTGTTACGAATAGTGATTGGTAGTAATACCAATTATTTTTTTATTACATTACAAGTCTATTTTTAAATAATTTTTACCAATTACTGTTTAATTAATCGAATTAGAGTTTATTGTGAGGTTTGACCGTGAGGGTTTAGGGTTTAGAGTAATATTATCAAGGATTTATTAATATTACCAATAGACATTGATAGTGTTACTAATATTGATTGTTAGTAATACTAATTATTATTATTTTAACATTACAAGTCTATTTTCAATTAATTCTTAACAATTAACTTTTTAATCATTCGAATTAGCGTTTACGGTGAGGGTTTACCGTGAGGTTTAGGGTAATATTACCAAGTTTTTATTAGTATTAAACTATTGTCAATAAACATTGATAGTGTTACTAATAGTGATTGGTAGTAATACCAATTTTTTTTAACATTACAAGTCTATTTTAAAATAATTTTTACAAATTACATTTTTAATAATTCGAATTATAGTTTACGGTGAGGTTTTACCGTGAGGGTTTAGGGTTTAGGGTAATATTACCAAGTCTTTAGTAGTATTAACAATAGACATTGATAGTGTTACAATAGTGATTGGTAGCAATACTAATTATTTTTTCTAACATTACTAGTCTATTTTAAATTAATTCTTAACTATTACCTTTTTAATCTTTCGAATTAGCGTTTATTGTGAGGGTTTAGGGTAATATTTAAAAATCTACTGTCTTAATTGAACCCTAGATAATAAATCAGTCATTCTCAATATACGAGGTACGTTGCGAGGAAATCTGCAACTACCTGTAATATTGTGGGCTATTGTGATATCTTCCTTTCATTCATGAATACTCGATTAAGCCTTGAACATGATGAAGTGTCTATTCAAATAGCTTAATCATATTATCTCAAATCACTAATTGATCAAGTATATCACACTTAGCAACAAAGTCTAAGTTGATGCGCGTCGGCCGACGACTTAGATCCAATTATGATGAAAAAATGAGTATTCTCTCTAAATCCACATCGAGGAATAATCCTATTCTTGGCTCAACTACCACGCACATGCACTTCGTGATGAACCCAATCCATGCCATATCTACCCGTGGAAGGGTGCAAGCGTCGGTCATGGTCAAAGTTCACCACTCCACACATGTCATGCGTATTGACCTCAAGTCAGAGGAGTATCACATCGCTCCCACTAACCGAGACATCCGTAGACACATTATGTGGAATTACATCAAACGGTTTCTTGGATGGGTATACCAATACCCTCTAAGGTATCTGTGCATCCATCATGAGATACCCAGTATCTCGTAGTAAGTGAGATCTTACTACACTCTCTAAGAGTATGATGCAGATCGCACACCAATCTCAATTGCATCATCAATATCCCATTCTTGATGATCCTTGGTCGGGGCTATTTGAGAATCATACTTAAGTCATCTGAGTTCTCACTCACTCAATGACAGTAGTGATTCATGGGAACACAAATAAGAATATATGCAAACAATCAAACATCATATTCAGATAAGTGTAACGCCATACATTTAATATTAAACCAATAATAATATTAAATCAAATCTGAATATTATCTTAGTATTATGTCCTTTCGATGGATTATCTCTAGGACACTAACACTAATATTTATTTTATCCCATAACACCTGTGAGTATGAATGGTAGAAAATATACCCTTGTGGTTATTGATGATTATTCTAGATGTACTTGGGTTATTTTCTTGTTGAATAAGAAGGAGACACAGGTGAAGCTTCTAGAGTTGCTCAGGAGACTCAGCAATGAGAAGAATCAGTCCATTACTAAGATCAGATCTAACAAGGGCACTGAATTTATAAATTCATATATTTCTGACTTTTGTAATGAACTTGGTACAGCTCATGAGACTTTTGCAGCTAGAACCCCACAACAGAATGGTGTCGCTGAAAGGAGGAACATGATACTGAAGGAAGCTGCTAGGACCATGCTGGCAGAGTCAGGATTGCCCAAGAAATTCTGGGCTGAGGCAATCAACACTGCATGCTACACTCAGAACAGATCCATGCTAAACAAACAACATGAACAGACCCCATATGAGACATGGAATAAAAGGAAACCTCGTATTTCTTATTTTCATGTATTTGGTTGTAAGTGCTTCATCCTCAACAATGGGAAGACCCAATTGAAAGCTTTTGATAGCAAATCTGATGAAGGAATATTCTTAGGATATTCTGAAGTTAGTAAAGCCTTCAGAGTTTACAATTGTAGGACCCTTGTTGTGGAAGAATCACCACATGTTGTTTTTGATGAATCTGCTAATGAGTCTAGGATAAAAGTGTTGAATCCTGACACTGAGGAGGTCACAAGGAGAGTGACAAGGCTGAGCTTAAAGAATCAACCTGATCCAAAGGTCAAAACTGTGCCAATTCCAAGATGGGATGATGACGATGATCAGGATGATGAATCAAGTGCCACCCATAAGCCCAACACATCAGGGATTATTGAGCCTCAGACAGAGGAACGGGCTCAACCTGAGGTAAGTACCGTCTATGAAGATGCTGTTGCAGCTGAGACGGTTCCTGAGTCACCTCATCAAGGGGGGATCAATGTCCCTGACATTGAGCTTGTTAATCCCTTTGGTATAGACTCAGGATCATCCCCTTCTGTTCAATTTCCTGAATTTTATGAGCCTGTAGACACTAACATTGCAGGTACTTCAGGAACAACTCCTGGCAAGAGAACATGGCTAAAGGATCATCCCATTGATCAAATCATTGGTAATCCGACTGAGGGAGTCAGGACCAGACGGTTCCATGGTGAGAGTGCATTGTTCTATTACTTTCTCTCTGAGCAAGAGCCTCAGAACATTGAAGAAGCTCTCACTGACTCGAACTGGATCATTGCCATGCAAGAGGAGTTGAATCAGTTCACAAGGAATCAGGTTTGGGAAATGGTGGATAGACCTAGGCATCAAGGAGTAATTGGTACCAAATGGGTCTTCAAGAATAAGAAGGATGAGAATGGTGTCGTGGTAAGGAATAAGGCTAGACTGGTTGCAAAAGGGTATTGTCAATCTGAGGGAATAGACTATGATGAGACTTTTCCTCCAGTGGCTAGGTTGGAAGCTATCACATTGTTCCTTGCATATGCAACATATAAGAAGTTCAAGTGTATCAAATGGATGTCAAGAGTGCTTTCCTGAATGGTGTACTCAATGAAGAGGTATATGTTGAACAACCTCCCGGGTTTGAGGTTGGAAATAGAGTATACCATTTGAAGAAAGCACTCTATGGACTTAAGCAAGCACCAAGAGCTTGGTATGATACCCTCTCTCAATTCCTGACAGACCATGGGTTCAAAAAGGGAATTGTGGATAGGACATTGTTCAGGATCACTAAAGGTGATGACATTCTCTTGGTCCAGATTTATGTGGATGACATAATATTTGGATCACCAAATCATCAGCTCTGTGAGAAATTCTCTAAGCTGATGACTGATAAATTTGAGATGTCAATGATAGGAGAGATGAACTTCTTCTTAGGATTGCAGGTCAAGCAGACTGATCAAGGTATCTTCATTAATCAGGCCAAGTATACAAGAGACTTGATTCATAAGTTTGGTGTTCAGAACAGTAATCCAGCCAGGATCCCTATGAACACAAATTGGAAGATGGATCCTGACACTGAAGGGACTTCAGTAAATCAGGCTGAGTACCGAGGGCTGATAGGTTCTTTGTTGTACCTGACTGCAAGTAGGCCTGACATTACGTTTGCAGTTGGTGTGTGTGCTAGGTATCAGTCTGATCCCAAGAAAAGTTATTTGGAGACTGCTAAGAGGATACTTAAGTATTTGAAAAGGACAGTCAATATGGGACTATGATATCCTTCAGATGACAACTTAGAACTGAGTATTTGCTAATGAGGTTCCAATCTATTGTGACAACAATAGTGCTATAGCAATTACTCAGAACCCAGTGCTTCACACAAGGTGCAAGCATGTGGACATTAGGCATCACTTCATTCGAGATCACATGGAAAAGAAGGACATTAGGATGGAGAATATTCACACTGACAGGCAAAGAGCTGACATCTTGACTAAGCCTTTGGCTGAAGCAAGGTTTATGGAACTGTCAGTGGAGTTAGGACTCTTAGATCCGAGAGAACAGTCAGTGTAGGGTTCTAGGGGGAACTCAGACCAGACTCGACTCAGCGAGGTATCAGGGTGCTACAATGTCTCCCTGACAGGTATGAGTTCTATCATGACTCTTGTGAATACCAAGCGTCTCCCTGAATCCTTCGTCTTGAAGATCTTTATTAAATGCATTCCATTTTCATTAAAAGCGCGCCTTTTCACATTTAAACCCACGCGCAGCGGAGCATTTAATGCTTCAGTTACTTTTTCATATACGTGTCTGTCTTATACGGAATATGACTGACATGGGATAATTGATTGAAACTAAGATTAATCCTGTCCCTTCATTTCAAAACCTTTCAAATTCAGGAATTAATCTCAACCCCACGTCTGAGTAACTGACTTCGTCTTACCAATCAATAGTGCCATTGGAGGTCTTTACGCAAACATAAAGCACATCTGCACACTGAGTTTTCTCCTGCTCAAAATATTCACAGATTTCCAAAAAAAACCTCTCTTTCAAAATCAATGGCACTTCTTGATTCCAACTGGACAACAAACAATTTTGGGGATATTGTCGATAACAAGCTGGTACACATGGAGCAAGTCATCTCCATGGAAGGTGCCTGTCTTACAGTGGAGGAAATCAAACCAGTTTTTAATTGGATTTCCAAAGCTGGGTTGGAAACATACTTCACCATGCGCCATATCTCCATACTTCACCATGCGCCCTATCTCCATACTTCCAAGAACGGTCGTAGAAGCCTACTTCAACTTGTTCCTGTGTAGGGGGGAACTGTACACGAAGGTGACCATGCTCAAACCGACGGGAGAGAAGGACGATGACGACGAACCTCTCTATAGCTCAGAGGTGGTTGACATTGACATTCGGAAGACTGTCAAGGAGGTCTTTGCATTGCCATCCTCAGGAATCAATCCCAGATTCTACAAGGAAAATTTGGGAGGGAGAGTTCCTTAGGAAGTGGACCAAGACTGGCTCCCCTGAGTTCAGAGCCCGTCAGAACAAGAGTACTCTGAAGCCTGAGTACAGAGCTCTTGTGGACTTGGTGTCCAAGGTGGTGATGGGATCCACAGGCTCTCATGAGCAGCTGAGCTTGCCCAAGCTGAGGATAATGGGGGCTATTGTTGATGGAGTGGAAGCGAACTAGGAGCAGTTCTTCCTTGATCAACTCCATCAGGCTGGACTGGACAAGCTGAAGCGGGATGAGGAGAAACATGTTTCTGTCAGTGCCATCCTGCCCTTTGGAACGAGGATGTCCATCCTGATTGCTCATGCCTGCCATGAGTACACCTTCGACTTCGAGGACAATCTTTCCTCCAAGAAGGTAATGTTTACTTCAGTGAGTGACACTTACTTGATGCTAGGGCTGACTGATCCCAATGCTAAGGCTAAAAAGCCAGCTGGGAAGGCCAAGAAAGTGGCAACCAGTCTCATTGAGAGAGTGGATGACCTCTTTGAAAGGAGTAAGGAGGCTGAGGAGTCTGCCGTTGAGAGAGAGGAGGCTCAGCCTGCAGTGGAGGAAGTGGAGGAGAAGAAGAAGAAGAAGAAGAAGAAGGTGAAGATAGTGCTGTCAGGGAAGAGCACTAAATCTGGGACTGAGTCTGATCCTAAGAGAGCCGAATCTGAGGTTGAGGGAACTGACGATGACGTCAGGAAAAAGAGTGATCAGGGGGAGAGGCCTTTGAAGAGACTTAGGAAGGGAGTCAAAAAGTCCCCTGCTAAGAGATTGTCTGTAGTAAGTGAGAGGGAGAAGTCAAGCTCTCCTAGAGCCTCTGACTTGGAGGAGGTGAGAAAATCTATCGAGACGGCTGAGTTGTTGCAGCCTGAGATAGTACCCACTCACCCTGAAACCCAAACACCAACCAACCCTGACCCCACACCTCAACCAACCAACTCACCCCAAACAGCAGAGCCCAATATCCCAGAGTCAGTGCCATCACCTCAGAGGCCTGAACAACCATCAGATCCCACCATTCCCAACCCTGAATATTTCTCCGCTTACCCCAACCCAAAAGATTTCCCTAAAGCCACTTCAAATGAAGAGGATGACTTCCTGGAAGTGGAGGAGGAAGAATTGGATGAGCATATGGCAGGAGGCATTCTGGAGAATACCCTAAGGGGGAATGCTACTGAATGGGCCTCCAAGTGCTGGCCAAGGCTGACAAAGTATGGAAAGCTTGCTGCTAACATCATTGAGCTCAAAGTCTGGTTGGAGTTTAAGCAATCCAACATGCAGGAGCAACACCTGTTAGTCGATGCTCGTGGATGGGAGCACTGGGAGAATGAGGAGGTAAGATTATGCTCCTATTTTGGACTGACTAGCTGGCTTCAACTGCTTAATTTCGAAAACTTGAGGAAGTTAGTCAATGACTTAATGTCCAAGAGTAAGGCTGATCTTCTTTCAGATGGTGAGGAAGATAAGGATGGAGAGGATGACGAAGATGCTCAGGGTGGAGCTTTGGAGAAAGCTGTGGAGGAAACAGCTGATGAGGTTGATGCGATGGTCCCTGAGTCTCAAACTCAGGGGGAAGGTGTGAAAGACACTGGTGCCAAGGGTGGACCAGTGGCTGGGGTTGTTTTGAACATCTCAGCCGCCGATGAGACATCTGTCGATGAAGGGATTCCCTGCCCTGAGACAAGGGAGAAAGATGTTGAGGCGTCTAAGGAGACTCCTAGTTCCGAAGGACAAGTTCCTAAGGTTCGAGATGGCTTTGTTGAGCCTGAGCAGGCGACCATTACCACTCAACAACTGCCTTCAGTGCACCCTGGAGAGGGGACTGAGGATGCAGGGGCTGATAAGGGAAAGCAGCCAATCACTGATGAGGCCGTAGATGGTGATGAGGATGTGATCATAACTGGGGTCGGTCGAGCTAAATTCACAAGCATTGTGGAGGTCAAAAAGGAGAAAACCACTGAAAATCTAGCTAAGCTTCAGGAGAAAGTGATGAGGCTACGCGCTGAGAAAGAAGAGGACTCCAAGGCCCTAGCAAAACACATCCGATGGACTAAATCAGCTTACAACACCCTTGCCAATAGGGAGTTGATTTTGCTCAAGAGAACGATGACTGACACGGCCAAGTCAGTGAGGGCCGAAAGAAAGCGCACAAAGAAAATGCTGAGACAAACCTTGAAGCAGTTGGCTGAGAAGGATGAGCAAAGGAAGGAAGATCTCAATCAGGCCGTGGAGAAGCTTGCAGCTCAGGCTGGAGCCCTATTCACTCAGGCCATTCAGGACTCAACGTCCAAGTTGGAGCTGGAATCAAAACGAATTGCTCAGACTTCAAAAGATATTACTGAGAGACTGACTCAAGCAGATGATCGATCCGCCAGGGTGGAGGAGAGGATCGAGAAAGCTGAAAAAAGACTCCAACTCTCCATGGAGGTCTTTGAGAAGAAGGTGAATGCTGCAACCAGTTCTGTTTCTTTTGTAGGAACTGGTATCTCGATGGGAGTTAATTTACTGAAGGAGGGAATCAATGATATTCATTCCCTAGCCTCCTTCGTAATCAACAGCGGATCTGACGCATTCCCATCCGAGGCTAATGATGATGCCAAAAAAGGGGAAAAGAAGAAGAAAAGATCCCGCCCTGAGGCATTTGAGGCAGTCAACCAAGGCGAAATATTTTAAGTTGATCCTAATGCCAATCCTGAAGGGAATGTGCTGAGGGTAAGGAAGTCAGCAAGGTTGGCAGCAGTAGAGAAGGAAGGTGAGGAGATTGTTGCCAAGCTGAAGGCGGAGGCAGCAACGAAGGCAAAGGCTGATGAACCTTCAAAGCAACCTGAGCCAGTTCAGAAGTCTTCTCCCATGAGCACAAGAAAGAACCCCATCACTTACTCGGCAGAGACGGTGGCGGAGTTATGCGCTGAAGCGTGGGGAGATCCTTCTGAGAAAACTGAGGCTGTGCGCAGAGCTGAGATTGTACAAAAGGAGAAAATGCGCATTTTGGAGAAGAGGGTTGAAAAGCTGACTGATATCACTGAGCTTCAACAAAGGGAACTCGATGATGCAGTGATCAGTCTGCTTAGGAGAAAGAAGGCGAAGCCTGAGCCTAGGAAGTACAGAAAGAGGCCGACAACAAGAAAATCAACAGTTCTTCATGTCAGAAGGCCGGAGTCAGGATTAAGGGAAGCCAATGTCGACGAGTTCATCTCCGAGGCACTGAAGGAGTTCTGGGCTGACGCGAAGGATGAGTTTGTGAAGTTGTGGTATGTTGTGAAGAAATGGGGCGACACTGATGATATTAATGCCCACTTCACTGACTACATGATGGACAATCATCCTGAGTTCACGATTCGAGCTCCTCCCTTAGTTCCTGGAACTCAGAAGCACAATACGAAGGCCATTATGATGGAAGTTTTGAAGATTGCCAAGGCTGAAGGGTACGTGAATTAACCTAGCAGACTTGACGAGTTAAAGGCAAGAGTCTATGCAGGATATGGACTTGAACCTGAAATGAGATTAGTCTAGGTGTTCACAGCTTCTTGTAATAGATTAGATTCATTGTAATCACCTTCACATCAATCAATGAAATCTATTACTTTTGCCCACAGACAAAAACTCCTTGTCTTTTTGGCTGTTATTTAAATTCTGTACTTTATCAAGAATTGCTCTAACACTGCCTTATCTTATAGATAGGTTCTTATATTTCCTCTAAGTGTTTTGAGGATCTTTTCAGTGTTTTGACATCATCAAAAGGGGGAAATTATTGGGACATTGTAAGTTTTGATTAAGATTCCAAAGCCCATGAAAAGATGAATTGCCTTTTGTTTGTCTTTGTCGGGCTAGTCTTGGTTAGGTTTTGTACTTAGCCATTTTACACTTCACGAATACTCAGTAAGAGGAGCACTTACTGATGACAATCAAGACTTAGAGCCTGAAGACGCATTTTACTATCCTGAACTTATGGCAGTCTTCTAAGCTGGCTGAGTAAGTCTCAGCGATGAAGAGTATGACCCTGAGGTCATTTACTACTCAGTCCTGAAGGGAACAGGAGGATACTGAGTTTATGGGAAGACTTGGAGTAGAGCCAAGCAATGCAAAAGGAATGTCAGCGTCAGGACAAGACCGGTGAGCTCAAGACAAAAAGAACTTAATAAGACAAGCCTGAAGCCCAGGAATAAGTTCTGACATTCTCACCAACCTGATGATGTGAACCAATCCTGGAAGGACACACACGTACGGAACCTGAAAGAAGATAGACTTCAGACTGCATATTCAACGGGCAAGCATTTAATGTGCATTTAATGCAACTACCTAATCCCATGCAAGGACGACTGCTGCATGAAGATATATCCGTTTGAACTACTCTACATAGATGACAAGAAAGGCTATCTCTCCAACGGATAGTTTTTCACATCACCTATAAATACAGAAGGCCTTGAACCCATTCAAGGTTACGGGAAATTTCCAAGCCAGAAATTACTCAAACTCTCAAGCATTCAAAAGCATTCAGCCTTAGAAGAAGCACTCAAAACCATCTAAATTTCCAAGTGTTTCTTAGCTATTGAGAGTTATTCTGTATTCCAAAGAGCGAACCAGCATTAACTTAAGCTTAGAGAGATTATCCTATTCTTAGCATAGCTTTTTGCCTTGTAAGGATAATCTCAATTTAGTTGGAATCCAAACTGAAACCAAAACCCTAAGTTAGGTTTGTTGGGAGTAACTCAGTTAGTGAGTTATTAAGAGGAGTTGTATAGATCAGTAAGGTTGCTGGTCTTGGTACACCTTGGCACGTTAAAAACAAGAATCCCTTGAGTGGATTTCCTGTTAAATCAGGCCGTGGACGTAGGAGCTTGAGTCTCTGAACCACGTTAAAATCCTTGTGTTCTTATTGCTTTGATATTGTGCTTACCTGTCATATTACTTGTTCATTCATAAGCATTTGGTTTATCAGGCTTGAATCAATCAGCCTGATCCTTAAAAAGGCACTGCCCTACTAATCACTATTCAGAATCAAGCAAACAAGTTTTTCAGAAAGCAAACTAAACAAGACTTTAAACTATCAGGGCTCATGCATTTCTGCACTGAACTTGACACTGATAGTTAGCCAACTGACCCGCACCAAGTGTAGTCAGTAGGTGTGTTATCAGCTCCTAGTTCTTTACCACTCTGAGTAAAGGGGACTCAGTCAGGTTTTAAGTTTGAAAATTTGTATACGTGTATTCCCCCCCCCCCCCATACACGTATTCCTCAGTCTTGTACCGGGACCAACAATACTCTTTAGTGAAACAACTAATATCCTTCAATTAATACTCTTAAGTGAAATAACTAATACTCTTTAGTTACACTAATACATCTCAAAATTAATACTCCTTTGTGACAATTTAGATTGCTTAATGAAAAAATTGTTTATTGGTATTAAAACAAATGTAAAGTTTAGGGTATGTTGGTTCATTCTACTCTATTGAAAGGAGTTTGGTTAATTGCTTAAGGGTATATTGAAAAATGTAGTGCAATGAGGTGTAAATGAAATATTGGAAATATTTAATTTTAGGGGTGAAACTATTTTTTGTAGTTGGGAGCAATCTAAATTGAAAGGGCAACTGATGAAAACATTTAAAAATACACACCAATTACACTGTGCAAATGATTTGTACACAAATTTGCCTAATAGAAATTAACTAAGAAAAACCATCAATTTCAACACATTAGGTTTCAACTTAACTAATACATAAGTAAGGAGACAAAGTCTTGTGTGAACAAGTTTTACTGTAAAATTTGTTTAAAAGATATTGATTTTTCATGTTATATATTAATTTTGAATAAAATTAGTTATTTCATATTAAGTAGTATTAATTGTTTCACTAAGGGTATTAATTATTTTACTATAAGGTATAATAAATTTGTTTCACGGTGAAACTGGTTCACACAAGATTAACTTTAGTTATTTAGCCTGATTTGATTTTTTTAATATATATCATTTATATAATGTACATTGTATTAGACATTTCCCAATTAATTAACTTAGAGAGTAACACTCTTCCTTACTCAACTTTGGAGTCTCAGTGAGTGAACAATTTAATGTGGTGTGAGTTGCTTTCATTTGGGATCGAATCCAAGACATGTGGACATGAGCCTTTTGACTCTGTTACCATGAAAAAATTTCATCTTATCTTAAATGTTCGAACTTGTAGAAAGGTGTGTAATTAACTATTTATTTAATTCTCTTACAGTCTTAACAAGATTAATAAAGTATAATTTTAGGGGTTAAATTTATGTCTTTTTTTTCTTATTTAACCATTTAGTGCTTATTAATTATTCTTGTGCTTAATGGATTAAGTGTATTCAGTAGATGACATGTGAAATTTGTTCATAATATGAAACTAATAGTATAAGATACATTATTGATACCATTAGAAGCATTAACTGATACCATAATATTTTAGACTAATTTCAATTTACAAGTTTAATGGTATAAACGAATGCATACAATAGTATTAGTAAATACATCTAATGGTATTGATTTCATACTATAAAACTTGTTCACACAAGAAATTTTGTGAATGTATTATGTTGGTCCCGAAACGAGTAAACAGGTGTATGGGGGGGGGGGGGGAATACACTTGTGGTTACAAATTTAAACTTCTTTAAAACTTATCAGGTTACTTCAGATAGTAACTCGTCAGTGGACTTTAAGTCTGCTGAGAATTACTTGTGAAAGCTTACTGAGATAATACTTCCACTGAAAGCTCAAGACTTTCAGTTGAACTACTATCTAATTAGCTTTCAAATGCGGATTAGTGCGCCCTTTAGAAAACTTGTTTTACTTGATAAACTTTGAGTGAATAACACACACTTAGGAAATAGCAGAATGTAAGTACACAAGATATAAAGTGATTAATCCTCTCTTAGGATGATTGATCACTAGGATAATTTCAGGTCCTAGTTCCCAAAACAAACCAGCTTTCAAACTGATACCAATAATCAGCTTACTAACACCACTTAACACTAACTCTCAACCTAACAACTGAGTAGGGTTTTGAGTAGGGTTTTGGTTCTAACTGTTGTGAGATAATCCTTACAGTTTAGCTCTAAGCTTAGGATGGATTATCTCTTTCTAAGGTTTGAATATAGCTTTTGAGCTTGTTTACAGAAGGCTTGTTATGCTCTCTACAAATGTGAAACACTTGGGAAACAAAGGTAATTTCGAGTGCTTCTAAAAGACTATGAATGTAGAGATAGCTTTGATCTTGTAAGTTTCCCTTATTTAGAACTGATCATGTCCTTCTGTATTTATAGGCTTCCTTGAAAATCTTCCCGTTGGATTTGAATCTCCTCAAGTAAGTCTTCTTGTATCTGATTGGTTCAAACGGCTCTATTTGAAGCTTTAAGTCTTGTCAAGAAGCGGCTGAAAGACCATGCCTATTCACCAACTTTATGGGGAAAGCTAGGGAAAGACTTTTGGTACCTGTCAGTCTGGGACAGGTCGGCTGTCAGTAGAGTACACCTACATGTCATCTTCTCATTGGGCCTTCAGTCTGCTTGCTCAGAATCCTGTCCTGCTTTAAGGTGGAACTCCTCTGAGAGAACCTTCTTAATTCTTCATTTATTGTAAGCTTCACTGAAATTCATTTTGCCTTGTTCCAACCAGATTAACTAACAACTTTTAATGTGTTTAGTGTTGAATGTGCTTTGTTAGTTTAAATCAGTGGACCTTGGTCCTCTCCTGATGGCTTTAGTCTTAGTGAGAATGTACTTAGAAAACATTCAAGACTTAGATTAATTCTCAGATTACTTGTCTTCAGCGTGTTGTTTACCAAATATGTGTTGCTGGGATTAAATGGCTATTTATGATTGTTTTGGTAAAAACATCAAATGTTTGGGTTCTTAAATGTAGAATTGAATGCTTGAATGAAGAACTGGAAATAAATATGCATGAACACTAAGAACGCCAGATTTGCCAGGGGGGTTAGTCCCTGGACTTGAATGGTAAGTGTATTGGATATACTGAAAGAGATTGAACCTCCTTTTTGTCACAAATGTGGGGGGTATTTATAGTTTTCTCACTACAGGGGTATATTGGTCATTTCCGACCTCTCAGGGGACAGAAGCATTAAATGCTTCCTGCCTCTGAGGATGCGCGGGCACCGGTTATGCCAGAGCCTGCAGGCGGCCGACCACTAAGGTGTTGACGCGTGTCCAAAAAGGATGATTCTCTGGCATATTTCCTCATTTGGATGGAATATTCTCTGTGTCTCTGAGTACGGAGGCAGCCTTTTTCCCTCTTGGGGGAGGATCTTGCTTGATTCTATCACGTGCTCCAGACCTCCCTTGCCGACCGGGGACATTATTGGATCGGAGGCCGGCCTCCTGGTGGAAAATGAGGTCGGAGACTCTTCCAGCCGGTTGGTCGCGTCCGGGCGACCCCCGTTGGTCTTCACTAGTCGTGGCCGGGCCGGTCCGGTCACGGCCACTCTTCACTGTAGCCGCGTTAAACATTGACGGGCACCCCAAGTAGGCTTCCGGCCTCGTTTCTGAGGCCGGGGACTTGTGGTCGAGCCCACTGAGGTCGGACACAAACTGGTCAGGTCGGTCCCGTCTCCTGGGCGTCTCTTTGCCTTTTCCGGCCTGCTTCCGGCCGGCTCCGACTTGTGGTCCGAAACGGTCACAAAAATTGCCCCCCAACTCGTCTCTCAAAGTTGATGAGAGGTAAGGTGGTTGTCTGCCGTCTTTTGTCTGTGCCGGCCTTGATCTGCCCGGGGTGGTCGGAGATCGCCCAACGGCTATGTGACGACTGGAAGGACGTGCATTGTACTGTTTGCCTAAAAAGGTGTGCACGATGTGAGATGACACCTCGAATTACGCGCATTAAAGTCTGACGTGCGTGACATGATTTGATCTCCTCAAATCTCACGCATTTATTGTGTGCAATGTACGAGGCGTCTGACGCCGAAACCGTCTCTTCAATTTCTTGCACCTAGGCCCCTAAGCCTAGGATTTTATTTTGAAATAGGTCCTTGCCCATTTCCTATAAATAGGGGAGTCATTCCACTCTCAAGGATTTTTACACTTTCGCGATTTGCAGCTATTCCTTAGGCGATTTCCGGCGAGTTTCCTACGGCCGTGATTGGTGTTTTTGAAGGTAATTTTCCAATTTTCATAACTCAAAACTCTTTCTTTTTATATAATGGTGCGACGGTGGACGGGTCCTCCGCCTGGGCAGAGAGGTGGCGCCTCCTCTAGCGGCGGAGGAGGTGGTGGTGCCAACCGGCGCCTATTTGACAAAGGAGAAAGCTCTCGTGGCGGGAGTGGTGCCTCTCCTTCCTGTCTGGCGGGCACGATCTGGGCGCATGATGAAGACGGTTTAGATGCCTTGTTCCCACGCCCGGGACGGTCACTGTTGGGTGAAGGTGCCCGGGAGGGGGTTCCTTTGGCTACGGAAAGATCCCAGAATGAGGAGGCGGCCCGACCTGTGGGGGATAGGGATCCACTGGATGACCTCCTGGAGGAAGACGAGGAGGAAGGCGGCCGCGGCGAAGGCGACGATTGGGCCACTAACTTGCTCCTAAAAAATCTCGCGGTCGAGATGATTAAAGAAAGGCTTGGGAGTGCGGGAGAGGCCTCGGGGTCTGATTCCGAAGAGGTTGAGAGACCGGCCGCAGTTGGTCGGAGCGTCAGTCAAGATCGGCGAGACCAGGTCAGACATGCCTTTCGTCTGTGGTCGGAGTATATGGAGAGGAAGGATGAGGTCGAGTCTCTCTCCTTCGACTATGAGGAGTATTTGGATCACTTCCCGCGCGGGCCGACCGTTCGCGATCCGGCCACCATTCAGATAGCCAATCTGGAGGAGTCCCGTAGGTGGACCATTGGCCAAGTACAGAGCAAGATGTCTCAGCGCCACCTCGACGAAGCCCGGGCCGGATGGGAAATACCTCTTGACGTTAATCTCTACGCACCTGAGCCGAACGAACGGGCGGACCAGCCTCCGCGTGGGATGGTGGCCGTGACCCAGGATATGATGGAGGTTGGACTCCGCTTCCCCCTTCATCCGGCCGTATCGTATTTGTTGAACTACTGGAACCAGGCGCCCATCCAGTTGCTGCCGAACGCATGGATGATAATAGTGAGCGTCATGACCTTGTTTGGCCGAAACCGACTCTACCGGATGCCGAACCCCGGAGAGATGACTTATCTCTATCGAATCCAGAGTGAAAGGAGTGGGATCAGCGAAGTCTACATTCAGACGAAGGGGCAGAAGCTGGTGACCGGCCTGCCCAGTAAAGGCCGGAACGATCGAAAGAAGTGGTTCTTTGTTGGTGGGGCGTGGAAGACTGGGTACCCTGACGGAGCGGAGATCGACGTTCCGACCGACATCCGCCCTAAAAATCCCAGTAAGGAATCTTTAGTTTGCCCTCAAATTAAAAGTACTGATCTAATCTTTACTTTCCTTTGCAGGTTATCCTTGCCCCTCCGATCAAGAATTGAACTTTGATTTTGCGGTCGTCAGAGAGCGGATCTTGTCACTGCCGGCCTCGGAAAGGAATCAAGCCGTCCTCCGGACTCGAGAAGCCCGAATTTCTGGCCGATTCTTCCAGTTTCCCCGTCATATAAAGTTGACGGGTAAGTAAAAAAGGGATGATCGGGTCTCGATTTGTGTGTATAATGTTTTTTTTTAACTCGGATTTTGGCCATGCAGTGCTAGATTTTCCGACCGTTAGATAGTGCCCCCCTGAGTTTCTCGACCGTTGTCCGGAAATGTTCGCCTTAATGGGTGCTTGCGCGGCGAAGAAAGCGGCCAAGGGGACGAAGAAGAAAAAGGGGACCGGCGCCCGGACCGGGATCGTGATTGAGGAGCCTCTCCCCCTCCAGTCAGTTCAGGCCGCCGGGGCGGTAGTTGCTGAGGTCCCAACCTCCTCTCCGATTACGGGTAAGAAAAGGAGTTGGGAGAAGGCCGAGATCGAGGAGGCCGACCAGCATAGGTCGAGCCCGTCCCCGATAGACATTTCCGACGATACCCCACCTGGGGTCGGGCCGGTCGGAACAGAAGCTGTGGCTCGTGCGGAGCCCGTTCTCGGCCAGGAGGATGACCGGACTTACTTTGGTCGTGATCCGGTCCGCTTCCAAGCGTAAGTCTTTTGACATTAACGTTTTCATTTTTCTAACCTATTTCACCCGTACCTGACTTGATCTTTCATTTGTCCAGGCTGACGCAAAATGACTCCGATCTCCCTCCGCTGGTGCTCGACTTCCTCTCCTCCCGTGCCCCGAGTTCAACGGCTGAGATGCCGGACTACATGCGCTGGGCTGCGAACTCCCTCCCCCAGGCGTGGACACGGGATCTGGCCGACATCGTTGAGCGCCGTCCCCGGCACGCGGGCTGGACTGGAGTCACGCTGATCAGTCAGGCGGCCATCGTGGTCAACACGATGGAGAATGAGCTTTCCGAGATCTCCAGGTCGCTCCGGAGGTCCGAGAGCGCCCTGACTCGCGCCCGGGAGGAGAATGTCGGGCTAGAGAGTGAAGTCGCCAAGCTCAAGAAGGAAAGAGATGGCGCGGTCGGTCAAATGGAGGCCGTTCTGAAGGAGAAGGACGATGCCCTGGGCCGGGCGGAGATGGCCTTCAAAGCCCTGGAGGGTGCCCGGAACCGGGTTTCTGAGATGGAAGACGCCAACGCCGATCTGCGGTTGGAGGCACACCGGGCCCGATGGGATGCCGACCAGGCTTTGGCCCGGCAGGCCGAGGTGGTGAAAGAGCTCCAGAAGAAGACTGATGAACTGGCCGCCGCACTGAACCGGCCGGCTTATGATCCCGCGGATCCGACCACGAACCCGACGCTATTCTCCGAGTTCTGTTTTTACGTGGCTGCCGCTAGCATGATCTGGGTAGGATGCCAGGCCAATCTCGATACTAAGTCCCAAGAGGACTACTTCCGGGAGTATGCTGCCAAGAACCCGGTCAGCGATGGTTTCTGGTTTCCCTTTCTCGACCTCGAGACCGATCACGGGGTGGACCTCTCATGGTTCCCCCATCGGCACAGGCTGTTCAAACATGGTCAGAATCCCCCGGCCGGTGATGAAGAAGAAGGAGACGAGGAGGAGGAGGAGGCCCCTCCGGAGGGCTCCCAGATACCGGGCGGAAGTGGGGCTGTGGTGGAGGCCTTGGTCGATGAAGTGGCCGACTATGTGGCCGGGACCGGAGGGCAGGCAAGCCCGGCGGCCCTTGAACTTAAATTGCCTTAGATTTTTCTTACTGTTTTTCTGAATTTGACCGGCTTCCGACCGGATGTTGTTTTCTTTTTTTTAGAATCGATTGTAATGCTTCCGGCTTTAGACCGGTTTTGACTTTATAAAATTTAGTCTTTCTTTGAGCTCCATTGCTTTGTTATTGCTCTCTTACTTTCTTATACTTATCAAAGTGTTTTAAATTTTCATAAGTATGACTGAGATTTTGCCCCGGACTCGAGTGTGATATGCCGACCTCGATACGGTCGGCATATGCTTTTGAACTGAGCCCGGTTCTTGGAATTGCCTTGGTTGCCTTGCCGAGCTCAAGTGTGATATGCCAACCTTGATGCGGTCGGCATACGCTTTTGAACTGAGCTCGGCTTTTAAAGTGGCTAGGGTGGCCTTTCCGAGCTCAAGTGTGATACGCCGACCTCGATACGGTCGGCGCATGCTTTTGAACTGGGCTCGGTTTTTGGATGGCCTTGAGTGGCTTTTCCGAGCTCAAGTGTGATATGTCGACCTCGATACGGTCGGCATATGCTTTTGAACTGAGCCCGGTGCTTGGAATAAGATTGAGCTGTGCAAAGAGCTTTTTATTGATTAGAACTCTGAATAAATAGTACAAAATTATTGGTAGTATTTCTTCAAGTGAATTGCATTCCAGGGGTATTGGTCCGGAGTGCCCCACTGGGCAAAAGGCCAAGGGCTATACATGGAGGAGAGCTGCTCGGGGGACAATTTGATGTTGGGTCCCAAGATTTAACATTTGTGGCACGACCTCGCGAAATTGACGGCGTCCGTGTTCAAGGTCGGCCAGAAATATCCTTGTCTGATCACTTTGTGGGCGAGGGCCCGGCCTCCGGCATGATTTCCGCACACCCCCTCATGGATCTCGGCCAGAATGGTCTGGCCTTGCTCCGGGGTTATACATTTTAGGAGTGGGAGGGTAAAGCTTCTCTTATATAAAAGATCATCAATGAGGGTGTACCTTGACGACCGGAGTTGTAGTTGTCGTGCCCTAGTTCTATCTTCAGATACTTTACGATCGGCATCATCCAATTTTCTTCCGCGCTTAGAACGGTCGCCACTTGTGCTCGGATGACCGTGGGCGTTCTGAGCGTAGAAAGTTGAATATTGGCGAGGTCGGCAGCTCCCTCCGCGGTTGCAAGTTTGGAAAGAGCGTCGGCCTGGGTGTTGTGCTCCCTTGGGATCTGTTTAATGAAAACTTGATGAAATTTCTCGCACAAGGTTGTAACCAGGTCGAGGTACTTCATCATTTACTCTCCCCGGGCCTCGTATTCACCTTTGATTTGGTTGACCACGAGCAGAGAGTCCATAAAAATGTGCAGACGGCAAACTCCGATGGTGATCGCGAGCTCAAGGCCCCCGACCAGAGCCTCATACTCGGCCTCGTTGTTGGTGGCCGGGAAGCTGAAGCGGACTGCATGGGTGAAATTTTGGCCCTCCGGGCCGATCAGGACGATAACGGCCCCGACACAAGTATTGGTTGACGATCCGTCCACATAGAGTTTCCACGGGGGGTGGTTGATTCTTGTGAACTTGGGTGGGAAGGTTAATTCTACTATGAAATCGGCCAGGGCCTGACCATTGATGGCCGTCCTTGGGGCGTATGAGACCCCGTACTGAGCTATCTCTAACGACCACCTCAACAACCTGCCGCTGGTGTCCGGCCGGTGTAGGACTTGCCTCAAGGGTAGAGTGGTGAGGATCTCTACTTGGTGGTCGAAGAAATAAGGCCTTAGCTTCCTTACACTCATGACCAGAGCGTACACTAACTTTTCGAGCGGGGTGTATCTGAGCTCGGTGTCGTGTAGGGCTTGGCTTACGAAGTAGATCGGAAGGTGATTCTGACCGTCCGCCCGGACGAGTACCGCGCTGAGGGCGACTTCGTAGGCCGCGAGATACAAGTAAAGCTTCTCTCCTGGGACCGGCTTGACTAAGATTTGTGGGTTTTCCAAGTACTCCTTTAGTTTTGCAAAGGCTACTTGACTTTCCCTATTCCAAGAAAATTTGCCGTTTTTAATAGTCGAGAAGAAAGGCTTACTTTTATCTCCGAGCCGGGCAATGAATCTGTTGAGAGAAGCAAGACATCCGGCCAGGCGTTGCACTTGTTTGATCGTCCTGGGCTCTTGCATATCTAGGACGGCCTTGATCTTGGCTGGATTGGCCTCGATCCCGCACTGGCTGACGATGTGCCCCAAGAATTTGCCGGCCTCCACCCTAAAGTTGCATTTCTTTGGGTTTAGCTTCATATTGTAGGCCTTGAGGATCTTGAAGGTCTCTCCGAGATCCCTGAGATGGTCTTCCTTTTTCAAGATTTTTACTACAATGTCGTTGATGTAGACCTCCATGGTCTTTCCGATCTGATCTGCAAACATCTTGTTGACAAGGCGCTGGTAGGTCGCGCCGGCGTTGATCAGACCGAAAGGCATTCGGAGCTAAGAGAATATGTTCTTCTCCATGTGGAATGAGGTGTGCTTGATGTCTTCGACGGCCATGGGGATTTGATGGTAGCCGGCAAAAGCGTCCATGAAGGACATCATCTCGTGACTGGCCGTGCCATCCACCAGGTGGTCGATGTGCGGCATCGGAAAATGATCCTTTGGGCATGCTGCGTTGAGGTCGGTGAAGTCTATACATAGCCTCCAGGTATTGTTTGTCTTTTTGACCAGGACGGCATTCGCGACCCATTGGGCTCGTCCCGGGCTTTTTCGATCAACTTGTTGTCTAGCAACTTCTTGACCTCTTCAGCCAAAGCTTCGTACTTTTTCAGGCCGAACTTCCTTCTTTTCTGATGGACCGGCCTCTTGTTGGGGTCGATCTTTAGACGATGGCACGCGTGCTTTGGGTCTATCCCGACCATGTCTTGGTGGGACCAGGAAAAGACTCCGACGTTGGCCTTGAGGAATTCGATCACTTCCCCCCACATTTCGGTCGGTATGCGAGAGCCGATCAGAACTTCCAGTTCCGGCCTCGAAGGGTCGACTGGAATGTGTTCCAATTCCTCAAAGGCTGTAGCTTGTTCATAGCTCCGCCGGTCGAAAGAATCGAATCTGGGGTCGAGATCGAGCTCGGATGGTTCGAAACCGATCCTTGGCTCGGGATCGTCGATCTGCATAGGCTGGGGGTCGGCCGATGCGGATCCGACCTCCGTGATGGGTTCTGCGGCCGGAGTGGCCATTTCAGAGTCGGGGTGTGGCCCGTCCAGTGTTTGGTCGTTGCAAATTGAAAATAAATGAGAGTTGGAATAATTCAAACATCTTCTAGCCATTGCCTGGTCACCTTTAATGGTGCCGACCACCCCCTCGGGGGTGGGAAATTTGATACAATAGTAGTAGGAGGAAGCAACTGCTTCAAAAACTTCTAAAAAGGGCCTACCCAGAAAGCCATTATATGAACTTGGCTAATCTACAATTATAAAATCTAACGGCCTAGTTATCCTGACCTCTTCGTTGTAGCAACAGATGAGTTCCATGGAGAGCTTTATCCTCCCGTACGCAGCGACCGTTGCATCCCCAAATCCCTTCAGCTGAAGGTCGATTGGCCTGATGAAGTTGACGAGGTCCCCGAGCTGGTCTAGGGCTGTTTTGAAGATGATGTTGCAAAAATACCCATTGTCGACCAGTATTCGCTAAACCTCTTTGCCCGGAATCCGGGCGGCAATTACCAACGCGTCGCCCTTCGGGAACAGCACCCCGGTCCGGTCCTGGTTGGAGAAAGTTATCTCTAAGTCCTTGTGAATCTTTGGCTCTGGGGGTGTGACCAGGTTGACTTTGGTCACCGCCCGGACCTCTGCCTTCCGTTTTCGGTTGGACTGCGTCGAGATGGGGGTGAGGCCGCCTAGGTTCCCCCCGCCTGCCTGGATCATGTTGACCCGACCGCCGAGATTCATGGGCGGAAGGAGGTCATCCTCTTCATCATCTTCCTCCAAAGCTGCGACCGGCCTGAGAGGCCGGCCGCCTTCCTCGTTTCTTCGAGGGTGGCGCTGCGGTTGCTGCTGGTGGTCCTGACGGCCGGCTGGCCTCTGAAGGAGGTCGTTCAGACGCCCTTCGTCAAACAGCTTCCAAAGCTTCTTTAGGAGATCACAACACTGACTCGTATTGTGGCCAATAGAGTCGTGATAGGCGCATAACTTTTTAGGGTCCAGCCGGGACCGGTCTCCAGAATAGGGCCTTGGCCGGGGAAGCACGTCCCGGTGCTGGATCGCATTGAAGATATGCGCGGGAGACTGCCTCATGGCCTGGGTTAGGTGAACTTCAACGTCCTCGAAGGACTTGAAGTTACAGGGCGGTTTGGCCACTTTTCTGGCTTTAGGGCCGCTCTTGGGGGAGGTTTGGACTACAGCCTCCGTCTCCTTTGGGGTCGGCTCGGACTCCCCCAGCCTTAGTGCCAGAAGTTTCCTCCGAGCTAGGTAATCGCCGGCTCGGGCGCGGAATTCGGCGTAGGACTTTGGGAAATCCTTTGTGAGGTGTTTGAACATAGGAGACCGGCCGTGGAAGCCCCCCAGAGTTGCGTTCAAAGCCAGTTGGTCGCTTACTGCCTCACCGGTCAGCATGACCTCGTCCACCCTTGCCACATAGTCCTCGTCGGACTCGTCCTTCTCTTGGCAGATCCGCATCAAGCGATGCCAGCTTTCCGGCTGGGCCACTTTGGCCGCGAAGTATGATGCGAATTGTGCGCTCAGGGTGATGAATGAATCTATCGACCGTGCAGGGAGAGACACGTACCATCTGTGGGCGAGATCGCCTAGAGTGAGGGGGAAGAGCCTGCACTTTGTGGCGTCGGTTGCGCCACGCCCGGTCATGTAGATCCGGAATTTGCTCAGATGGGTTTTCGGGTCCGTTTTTCCCTCATAAAGTGGGGTCGGCGGAGGGACGATTTTGAGCTGGACCGGGGCAAGCTCAATATCCACCGCCAGGGGCTCGTTGGCGACCGGCCGGGCCTTAGGTTGGCCTTGCGCTTCTAGGAGCGCTTTCATCTCGTCAAGCTGCTTTTGCATCTTAACGAGTTCTGGATTGGGGGTTTCGGCCAGCTGGTCGCCCACGTCGGCTTGAGGGCCGATTCGGTCAAAGACGGCCGCACGGGGGACTCCGCGCCCCAAAAGGCCGCTTTGGGCGAAGCTTAGCTTGCGCCTGGCGAAGTTTGCCGGGGTCAGGCTGACCTCGGCCGCCCTCTTGTGGGGCATTTGGGCCGTGCTTTGCGAGTTGGAGACGGACTCCGTGTCACCATACCCAGTGTCATAACTGGGGAGGCGGCTTGGATACCACGATGGGTCCGTCGCGCCTAAACGGTCGAAGACCGGGTGTGCGGAGCCTCGCGACCGAGCGGAACCCGGGTTCTCTCGGTCTTGGCTCTCGTCCTGGTGTTCCACGGCCTTCGCTTTTCCCTTGAGCGCGCGGGCGTGGGCCTTCTTCTTTGAGGCAGAGGTGGTGCTTCGGCACCCCCTTGCCTCTTCCGCCTGGCGGCGTCGTCCTGACCCGGCCTGGTCAGGAGTAAGGAAGCCTCGGCCCTGGGACTGAGTGGGGTCTTCCGGAAAGCGGATCGGGGAGGCCACGCGTTTGGCCTTTCCGTGGGCATGGGATGACTTCTGGTGATCCATGCTTTTAGAAAGAGAGTTTGTGGCTTGAAGATTTGAAGATTTGAGGATATGAAGCTTTGAAGAACAGTGAGTGTTCTTCAAAGAGAGGTGAAGGAAAAAAGATGAGTTTGATGGGTTAGATACCCTTCTTCTAGCGCCAAATGTTGTTTACCAAATATGTGTTGCTGGGATTAAATGGCTATTTATGATTGTTTTGGTAAAAACATCAAATGTTTGGGTTCTTAAATGTAGAATTGAATGCTTGAATGAAGAAAGGAAATAAATATGCATGAACACTAAGAACGCCAGATTTGCCAGGGGGGTTAGTCCCTGGACTTGAATGGTAAGTGTATTGGATATACTGAAAGAGATTGAACCTCCTTTTTGTTACAAATGTGGGGGGTATTTATAGTTTTCTCACTACAGGGGTATATTGGTCATTTCCGACCTCTCAGGGGACAGAAGCATTAAATGATTCCTGCCTCTGAGGACGCGCGGGCACCGGTTATGCCAGAGCCTGCAGGCGGCCGGCCACTAAGGTGTTGACGCGTGTCCAAAAAGGATGATTCTCTGGCATATTTCCTCATTTGGATGGAATATTCTCTGTGTCTCTGAGTACGGAGGCGACCCTTTTCCCTCTTGGGGGAGGATCATGCTTGATTCTATCACGTGCTCCAGACCTCCCTTGCCGGCCGGGGACATTATTGGATCGGAGGCCGGCCTCCTGGTGGAAAATGAGGTCGGAGACTCTTCCAGCCGGTTGGTCGCGTCCGGGCGACCCCCGTTGGTCTTCACTGGTCGTGGCCGGGCCGGTCCGGTCACGGCCACTCTTCAGTGTGGCCGCGTTAAACATTGACGTGCGCCCCAAGTAGGCTTCCGGCCTCGTTTCTGAGGCCGGGGACTTGTGGTCGGAGCCCGCTGAGGTCGGACACAAACTGGTCAGGTCGGTCCCGTCTCCTGGGCGTCTCTTTGCCTTTTCCGGCCTGCTTCCGGCCGGCTCCGACTTGTGGTCCGAAACGGTCACAACACAGCGGACTTCGACTTCAGTGGACTTCTTTCATCAATACACTCTAGAAATTTATAACCGCACTCCAGTTCCTTAACATTTGAACTGAATTAACTAAGTACTAACTCTACTGAACATTTTACTTACAAATAACTTAGGAGGAATATTTTGGCATCTTAATCAAAACTTAAGTCTATACAATTTCCCTCTTTTTTATTATGCCGGAACCTATCTTATTACATATCTTCTTCCAGATGAGATTCTTCAGATGACATAAAAAGTTCAAGTATTTTGTAAGTAAAAACATTCAAGTACATAAGCCTAAATGATAATGAGATATTATCTTGGGCAAAAACATCAGTAGAGTTTCATGTCATGAGAAATATGATGAGTACAGTTTACATGAAGTCTAACTAACAAAAAGTTCAAACTTAAAACATCTGGGACTTATAAACAAATGCCCAGTAAAAACACTTAACTTCTTCAAATAGTTTCAAACAAAGGTTCAAGACCATATTGTTTGAAGACTCTGATCTTCAGCTCATTTTTCCTCTCCATCACCTCTTTTGAGTGTCCCTTGAGACCTAGATGCTCACATAAGGACACCCACTCTTCTGTAATCCGGTCTTTGTCCACTGCTCCAGTTGCATCTTGAGGAGGCCAGTAGATGATTGGCTCAGGAGTCTTCAGGGCATGATCTGGGAATTTATCATTCCAGGCTTCACTTATGTCAGGGTAGAGTTTTGGGTAGGACTCAAAGAGCCAGTCATTGAATAAGTCTTGTGTGTTTTCTTTACCCAATTCTCCACTGACATAGTATGAGTATACGAATTCCCTCTTGGCAGTTTCACAAGCATCATTCAGCTTCTTGGGAACCCAAGTATCCAGATGAGGGAACTGAGCCTTTGCAAGTGCCACATTTTCCTTCTTCAGCTTTGCAGCCCACCTTTGATAGTCATTTCTGAATTTCTATGTGGACTTGTCAAAGGTAGCTAACCTCTCCTGCCTCTTCCTTTCAACCAACTCAGCAATGGTTTCCATCTTCCCAACTACCTTGTCTCTCCTCTCTTGCTGTTGATCAGTTAGCTTTTTGGCTCTTTCATTCATACCCCCAGCCGCCTTGATTAGCTCAGTGAGCTCTGTAACTCTGGTGGGGGCAGATTTTGGAGTTTCAGAAGAGACAGGATCAGGGTTTAGAATAGGAAGTACCTCAACTGACTCAGTTGAGCCAGTGGACTTTGCAGCCAACCTCCCTGAGGTTCTGGTCTTCTTGGCCACCTCTGCTGAGAGGACGTCAGTTGCCTTCCTCTTAGTTGATTCCCCTTTCTGAGCAGCTCTCTCTTCTTTCTCCTTCAGGTGAGCTTCCTTGAACTTTGATAGGTCCTCTGATGAAGTCTCTTTCCCTTTCTTTGCTCCAACAATCTTCAGGGCCTCAACATCTACCTTCTTTAAGGTGCTCTTGACTTGTTGGCCTCTTTCAAATTCAGGGGTCTCAAGAATTATATTCATCTTATTCTTAGGATCCAGCTTCATGTCCTTAGCACTTACCCTCTTTTCCCCCTTTCCGACATTAATCATACATTCGGCCACAGTTATGTTCAACTTCATCTGATCATGAGCAAGGGCCTTTAATTCTGTGGAGTAATGGTCAACTTCATCCTCCAGCCTCTCCAAGGCTGCTCCAGCTGTTTGCCCAAAGTTCACAAACTGAGCCAACTTTTCATCAATTAAAACATTGGTCTTCTCCTGGGTAGGGAAGTCCTCTGCAGCCTTCTTCAGGACTTCACCTAGCTTGGCTCCCAGCTGCTCATGCTTTGCTTCAAACTCCAGCATCTTCTGGTTCCATAACCCTTCAACCTTCCCAATAAGGTCAACTGAGAAAGCCTCTACAGAGGACTTTAGGTTAATGGACACATTTTCAACAGACACCTTCAGAAATTGAGCTCTGGCCTCTTCTTCTTTTTGCTCCAGTTTCTTCAGGCCCTCAATCACCAGCACACTTTGACCTTCAACCACATCTAGCACCATCTGCTGTGAATCTTCAATCTTTAGGGTCAGGTTCTGAAGTGATTTGGTGGTGGACTCCATCATCTCATCTACATGGTCTGAGAGGATGACCATCTCATCCACTTCTTCTTATACAATTTCTTGAACATCCCTCAGTTGAACTTGAAGAGAGGGAAGCCTTTCATTTTGAAGTGAGTGAACAACATCTCTCAGTGGAGTTAGGTTGAGCTGGACTGGGGGAACTTCATCAATTTGTACATCTGCATGACAAAAAATGTTAGTCCTTTCCCCCTCTTTCTCACAACCTAAGTCTCCTGACACTTCTACCTCCATTGCAACTCCCTCCTCCTCTCTCTTCTCACCTTCCTCACTCTCTTTTTCCTTTTCAACTAAATTCTTTCCAGCCAATTCATCCTTTACAGGAATGATTGCTCTTATTTCACCACTCACAACATCAGTTATTTCCACCTCATTTTCTTTTTCATTATTCTTTTCGACTCCTTTATTACCAGACACCTCAGCTGACTCCGTAGTCACCACTGAGGGCTGTTGTGGGAGAACTTCAGTACACACCTCTACTGAGCTCTCCTGTGGAAAGTTTTGAGCCTCAGTATCTCTTGCCAAAGATACATCCTTGGCTACTTCACCTCCACCTGGCTGTGGTGAAGTACCTTCTTCTTTCTCAGCCTTCTTCTCCTCCTCTTTCTCCTTCTCTCCTTTTCCTTCAGTGGATTTTTCCTCTTCTGGCCCTTTTTCTTGTTCTGCTTCTTCTCCTCCTCCACTCTTCTTCTCCTTAGCCAGTTTGTCCAAAACCAGACTTTAAAAGATCTTCTCATCACAGAGAAGTCTGGTTTTGGTCATCCCAGCAAACTTCATCACCTCCATCTCCTCCTTCTTCCACTCATCAGCATTGTTGCCTCTGACAGCCATCATGATCTCACCCAACCTCCTGTCTTTGAGCTGGACAAGGAGCCGTAGTCTCATAAACATTGCTTTTAGGGTGGGGTACCCATCAAGTTCAGGATACTTTGACTCCAAAGAGTAGGCCACCTCATCCTTAAGAGTATCCAAGAATGAGTACTATTCTTCATCGTCCGAGGGTAGGGGAGGTAAGGGATCTGATATCGGTAGGCTCTTCTGGGATGGGTTCCAGGTGAGTTGGATGGGTTTCAGGAGGGTTAGGTTCAGAGGAGGTTTGGGGTTCAGAAGGGTTTTGTTCAGTGGGGTTTGAGGGAATGGGTTCAGATGGGGTTGAGGATGCCTCAGCAGATGCCTCAGAGGGGGTGGTAGTTTGGGATCCACTTACAGGCTGTTGAGAGCCTTCAGTGGTGGTTTTGGCAATTTTGGAGATTTTCTTTATTTTTACAGGTGTTCTGGGCTTGGTTTTGGGTTTGATGGGGGGTAGGGGTAGGTACATCTGAGTCAGACTCAGTTGAAATAACATTTGGAGAAGAGTCAGGGTTACCTGATGAAGACCCATCAGTAGAGTTTGTGACTCTGACCTTCTTAGAGGCACTCTCCTTCTGAGCCTCAGAAGACCTCTTCTTCTTCTTCTTTGAGGCCTTTTCTGCCACCTCCTCTTTGTGCAGTGCCATCTTAACACTCATCTTCACCAGCCTCCTTTTCAACTTGGTTCTCTCCCCTTCAGTAGAACCAACTTCCATCTCCTCTTCTGCCGCTTTAGGGCTCTCCACTGCTGTCTTTATCATCCTTGTCTCCAGTGCCTTTCCAGATTTGAATAAGGCCTTTAGGTTACTCCACTTCTTCTCATTTATCCAGTCTACTCCTACATCTACATTTTCTAACAAGTATGAGATCTTGGTGGCAAAATTTAGCTTACTTGCCAACTGGGGAGTTTTGTCAGGCTAGAATTTTGAATGCTCTTTGTTCAGGGCCCTTAGAAAGAAATGTTGCCAGTTGAAAGTCTTTTCCTTGCTTTCAACTATTACCCTCATCAATCTTAGCTTTGGTTTTCTTACTTGCTCCGTGCTCCCCTGGTTTCCCAATATACATTTTCCAATAATCTCGCAAAGAACATTGTATACTGGTAAAAGTACACTTCTGTTCATTGTTGGACTGTATTTTATCTTTTTCTGCATAATGGTATATACCCAGTCTTCCTCTTTGTCAGCAATACAGGTATCTGGGTTTGGACCTTCAAAGGGGAGGTCAAATAGCTCTTTTAAATCATCACCGCTGATCCGAATCTCCTTTCTGATCTTTTGGTGCTCAAAAACCTCCATATCATCTCTCATCACCTTTTTCTTCCTTTGCAGGAATAGACACGACTTGATTCTTGAGTCAGAGTTGGATATATTGAAGAAGAACTCAAGAACCTGTCTATCGAAATAGTTCTCAGGATGAACTGATAAGAACTTTTCCAACCCAGCATCATTGACCATCTCCAAAGCTTCTTTAATGTGTGTGAATTTCGGTCTTGATTCTATTTCTGGGTTATCGAATACCACTATGGGTTCATACCAGAAATTATCTTTG
This sequence comes from Ballota nigra, assembly GCA_947034835.1. Taxonomy (NCBI): domain Eukaryota; kingdom Viridiplantae; phylum Streptophyta; class Magnoliopsida; order Lamiales; family Lamiaceae; genus Ballota; species Ballota nigra. Next base: position 31,815,895 of record OX344724.1, read on the forward strand.
TTTGTTAAAAACCCTAGATTTACTTTGGCCATTGTTAGAGGAGAATTGAGAGAAATTTGCAGAGAGTGTTTAGGAAGAATAGTATGTGTTTACTTGAAAGTGTGTTCGAAAAGGTTCTTTGGCTGATTTTGGGGGTTTTTATATGAGAAATGGACGGTGAGATCTAGTCCCGTAATCAACGTCTGAGATTGATTGGTTGTAAGGTCGTGGATAGTTGAAGGGGTTAGTAGGGAGTTTTTGAGAGATCTTGACGGTTAGAAAAGAACCGCCTAAAATGAAAGGTATGGATTAAAGGAGTTGGTACCCGGAAGGTCACATCATCCGGCTTTTAAGGCACGTGAGATAGGTAACTGTAAAAGTGAACCTGACTTGTACAATGTGCATTAAATGCTTGCCATATCGAAATCTTTTTGAAACAGAGTAAAAAGATTTAATTTCCAAGAAAATACTCATTAGCTATTTTTTATAAGAGTTTTATATTGTAAAACTTCAGATTTAGAAAAATAGCAGAGTTAAACCTTTTGACGTTTACTGAGGTGGAACCTCTTCTGAGAAACATAAGCTCTTCTGAGATCAGTGACTCCACTAAGGTTGATCCTCTTCTGAGGTTGAACCTCTACTGACTCGAAAACAACTCATCTGAGATTGGCTCCTTCCTCTACTCTCCTGGATCTAGAAGTCCAAGCTCTACTGACAGTTCTTGAAACCTTGCTTCAGCCAAAGGTTTAGTAAATATGTCAGCCTTTTGTTTGTCAGTATGAATCTTGAGCATTTTGATTTCCTTCTTTTCCACATGATCTCTGATGAAATAATGTCTTATATCCACATGTTCCTGTGTGGAGAACTGGATTTTCTGAAATGGCAATTGCACTATTGTTGTCACAAAAGATAGGGACTTCATTAGCAAAGATTTTGTAATCTCTCAGTTGTTATCTTAGCCAAAGAATTTGAGCACAACAACTTTCAGCTGCCATATATTCAGCTTCAGTAGTGCTTGTAGCTACTGAATTTTGTTTCTTGGAAAACTAAGAGATCAACTTACTTCCCAAGAATTGACAAGTGCCTGAGATTGATTTCCTGTCAATTTTGCATCCTCCATAGTCAGCATCTGAGTATCCTGTGAGTTCCAGATTGTCATCTGAGGGATACCATAATCCCATATTCACAGTACCCTTGAGATATTTAAGAATTCTCTTAGCAGCTTCCAGATGACTTTTCTTGGGATTTGCTTGATATCTTGCACATATCCCAACTGCAAATGTGATATCAGGCCTGCTTGCTGTGAGATACAGTAGAGAACCAATGATGGCTCTGTAGTGAGTCTGGTCTACTGATTCACCACCTTCATCAGGTTCCATCTTGGTGTTGGTGTTGAGTGGAACCCTTGCAACTTTGCTGGTCTGGCATCCAAACTTGTTGATCAGCTCCCTTGTATATTTGGCTTGGTTGATGAAGATTTCTTCAGGAGATTTCTTGACTTGAAGTCCTAGGAAGAAGTTCATTTCTCCCATCATTGACATCTCAAACTTTCCTTTCATCAGTTGAGAAAATTTCTCACAGAGGACTTGGATAGGACAACCAAAAATGATATCATCCACATAGATTTGAACTAGTAAGGTGTCCTCTCCTTTTGTGATCCTGAAGAGAGTTCTATCTACTCTTCCCTTGATAAAACCATGATCCAAAAGGAATTGTGACAAAGTATCATACCAAGCTCTTGGAGTCTGTTTTAGTCCATATAGAGCTTTTCTCAGTCTATATACTTTGTGACTTTCTTCAAAACCTGGGGGTTGCTCCACATAGACTTCCTCATTGAGTATTCCATTCAAGAATACACTCTTAACATCCATTTGATATACCTTGAATTTCTTGTGAGCAGCATAAGCAAGGAATAACCTTATTGCCTCCAATCTGGCCACTGGGGCAAAGATTTCATCATAGTCAAAACCTTCAACTTGAGAATAACCCTTTGCAACTAGCCTGGCCTGGTTTCTGACTATGGCATCATTTTTATCCTTCTTGTTCTTGAATACCCACTTGGTACCAATCACATTGCAATGATATGGTCTGTCAACCAGCTCCCATACTTGATTTCTTGTAAATTGGTTGAGCACTTCTTCCATGGCAATGATCTAATTTGAATCTTGAAGTGCTTCTCCAATGGAACCTGGTTCCTGGTTAGATAAGAAACAACAAAACAAAGCACTTTCTCCATGAAAACTTCTAGTTTTGACTCCTGAGGTAGGATCACCTAGGATTTGCTCAACAGGGTGGTCTGAGAGCCATGTTCTCCTAGGCTGATGTCCTTCAGTAGAGTTTAACTCTTCTGAAGTTGAGTCACTAGATATTGGAATGAAATCGAATTCAGGAAATAAAACAGAGGATTGTAGTCCCGAGTCATCATTCAAGGTATTCTCATTCTCAATGGTAATATCATTTGTTCCCCCTTGAATGATGGGCTCAGTGGATGTCTCAGCTGTGACCACATCTTCATTGACATAACTTACCTCTTGAACTGGGATTGTGTTCATCAGTTCAGTTACTTGTTCAGGAGAGCTCTCAGGTGAGCTTTGAGAAGTGGTTTGATTTTGAATGTCCTCTTTGAATTGTTGATCATTGAAGTTATCCCAGGTTGGGATGTATGTATCAACATAATTCTCAGGAAAGCCTTTAGACTTGATATTTAATCTAGTTAGTCTTTTGCTTATCACTTCCTCATTTTCCTTACTCCTGGACTCAAAAATAGATTCATCAAAGACCACATGAGGTGTTTCTTCCACAACAAGAGTTCTACAATTATAAACTCTGAAAGCTCTACTGATTTGGGAATATCCTAAGAAGATTCCTTCATCAGCTTTGCTATCAAAGGCTTTCAGTTGAGTTTTCCCATTGTTGTGAATGAAACACTTGCAACCAAAGATATGAAAGTAAGATACCTGTGGCTTTCTGCCATTCCATAACTTATATGAAGTTTTTCCTTGATGTTTGGTTACCATGGATCTATTTTGAGTGTGGCAGGCAATATTAATAGCTTCAGCCCAAAATCTTTTAGGAACTTGAGCTTCTGCAAGCATTGTTCTTGCTGCCTCCTTGAGAGTCATATTTCTTCTTTCAGCTACTCCATTTTGTTGTGGAGTTCTTGCAGCAGAGTTCTCATGTGCAATACCTAATTCTTTGCAGATATCAGATATAATAGAGTTACTGAATAGAGTTAATAGGTCTCCCTGAAAAGATGATTTGCTTTTGTTTATCTTTGTCAGGCTAGTCTTGGTTAGGATTTTACTTAATCGTTTTAAACTTCACAGGTACTCAATAAGAGGAGCACTTACCGATGACAATCGGGACAAGAGCCTGAAGACGAAGATTACCATCCTGAACTTATGGCAGTCTTCTAAGCTGGCTGAGTAAGTGTCAGTGATGAAGAGTATGACCCTGAGGTCATTACTAACTCAGTCGTGAAGGGAACAGTATGATACTGAGTTATGGGAAGACTTGGAGTAGAGCCAAGCAATACAAAAGGAATGTCAGCGTCAGGACAAGACTGGTGAGCTCGAGACAAAAAGAACTTAATAAGACAAGCCTGAAGCCTAGGAATAAGTTCTGACATTCTCACCAACTTGATGACGTGGACCAATCCGGGAAGGACACGCACGTACGGAACCTGACAGAAAACTGACTTCAGACTGTATATTCAACGGGCAAGCATTTAATGTGCATTTAATGCAACTACCTAATTCCATGCAAGGACGGTTGCTGCATGAGGACATGTCCGTTTGAGCCACTCTACATAGATGACAAGAAGGCTATCTCTCCAACGGATAGTTTTTCAAATCATCTATAAATACAGAAGGCATTGAACCCATTCAAGGTTACGAGAAATTTCCAAGCCAGAAATTACTCAAACTCTCAAGCACTCGAAACCATCTAAATTTTCCAAGTGTTTCTTAGCTATTGAGAGTTATTCTGTATTCCAAAGAGCATACTAGTATTATCTTAAGCTTAAAGAGATTATCCAATCCTTAGCATAGCTTTGCCTTGTAAGGATAGTCTCAACTTAGTTGGAATCCAAACTGAAACCAAAACCCTAAGTTAGGTTTGTTGGTAGTAAGTTGTTAGTGAGTTAGTAAAGAGTTTATATAGATCAGTGAGGTAGCTGATCTTGGTGCACCTTGGCAGGTTAAAAACAAGAATCCCTTGAGTGGATTTCCTGTTAAATCAGGCCGTGGACGTAGAAGCTTGAGTCTCTGAACCACGTTAAACTCCCTGTGTTCTTACCGCTTTGATATTGTGCTTACGTGTTTTATTACTTGTTCATTCATAAGCATCTGGTTTTATCAGGCTTGAATCAATCAGCCTGATCCTCAAAAAGAGCACTGCCCTACTAATCAATATTCTGAGTAAAGTAATCAAGGTTTTCAGAAAACGAACTAAACAAGACTTTAAACTATCAGGGCTCACGCATTTCCGCACTGAACTTAAACTGATAGTTAGCCAACTGACCCGCACCAAGTGTAGTCAGTAGGCGTGTTATCAGTTCCTAGTTCTCTATCATTATGAGTAAAGGGGACTCAGTAAGGTTTTAAGTTTGAAAAATTGGTATACGTGTATTCCCCCCATACACGCATTCCCCAGTCTTGTACCGGGACCAACAAGTGGTATCAGAGCAGTGGTTCAAAAGACCACTGACTTTGAATACTAATAGTTTCAGAGGAGAAACTGTTGGTGGTCACTGAACAGATCTGAGTTTGCTTTTCATCAAACTTGCATCATCATGACTTCGAGGAGACTTGGAGCTTCATTACCTGAATTCTCTGTATCTAACTTTATCTATTGGGAGTTCAGATTAGAAGCGCATCTTGATGCCATCCATGACCAGATGCCGCGTGTTCTCATGGAAAGACCGATCAAGATCACCATCCCTAATGTCAGAGGAAGGGGATATGATGATCTTAGGATTGGCGTACCCATTCCTAAGGAAATGAAGGATATGACCACTGATGAGATCAAGATGATGGGACTGGACAATGTGGCCAGAAATATCATCTTGCATACGGTGCCTTTCGAGGAGTCAGCAAGACTGATGAACTTAAAGATGTCAAAGGAAGTTTGGGATGAGCTAACTAGGATGTGCGAGGGGTCAGAAAAGATAAAGGAGAACAAGAGAAACATTGTCATTCAGAAGTTCGAAGCATTCGAGATGTTGCCTGATGAGACAATCGATCAGATGGAGTCAAGGTTCATCAAGTTGATGAATGAGTTGGTGATGCTGGACAAAGATGTCTCAAAGAGAGATGTTGCTTCAAAGATCCTGAATGCCCTTCCTGAGAGATGGGATAATAGTGTAATTATGCTTAAGAACACTCAGGACATGAGTAACATAACTTCTGCTTTACTTTTTTCAGAGCTTAAGGCACTGCAATTTGATCTTAACAAAAGAAAGAAGAAAGTTCAGCCAGAAGAGGAAGAAAAGGAGAAAACTCTTGAGAAAAGTGTGGCGTTCAAGGCCAGGTCTGAACCTGTTGAGTCTTCGTCACTGATGGAGATGAGCAAGGAAGAGCTTGCTGAGGAGTACAGCCTGATGGCCAGACGCTTTGAGAAGCTAAATTCCAGGTTTGGTCGTTATAAGAAATTTTATCAGGACTCACGTGACAGGAAACCTGAAGGAACCCACCAAAGCTCGAGAAGATATGAGGAAAGGAGAAACACTGACCAGAGGAGAGATCGTGGTGATGAAAGAAGATATTCAGATCCAAAGCCCGATCGTAGAGATGAACAGAGACGTACTCATGTTGATAAACACTTAGGGAAGACTGAAAGCTCATCAAGACAGAGGGAACCTGACTCAAGGAGGAACCCTAAAACAAGGAGAGAAAGAGGAGATGAGCAACCAACATGTTACAACTGTAACAAGAGCGGGCACTATCAGTATGATTGTCCGAAGCTGAGTGCAAGGGAAAGAGAGGACAGGAGGGCCAAGAGAGACCAGAGACTTACTGACCGGAGAGCCATGCTCGCTGAGGATTCAACTGACTCGGATGGTCCTGAGGAGAGGTCACCTGAACTCTTTTCCAATGATGAGTACGATGATGTCTGCCTGATGGCAAGGGAGGAACCAGAGGTAACATCTAACTCTGTGTGTGGTTTCTACACTGGTCAAAATCCTGAGCTTAGCTCAGAGTCAGTCAGAGAAATGAACCTTCAGATCTACCTGGATCAATTGATGGTTGATTTCTCCAGATTGCAGGAAACTATTATCTTCTTGGTAGAGGAGAACAAGAAATTGAGTACTGAGGTCCAGAACCTGAATGATCAGCTCACTCAGTCCGATCTTAAAGAATCAACTCAGATTGTAAGACTAAATCAGGAGATTGATTTAATCAATGCTGAGCGTCTCCCAAGAGAGAAGATTCTGAAGGAATTGGCTGAGGAAGAGCTGGTCAGGAAGGAAGAACTGAAAGCATTCAAAAGTAAGTTTGATGACCTCTTTGCTAGACATGAAATCCTGAAAAAGAGTGAGGACTCGCTCAAGCAAAAGGTTGCAGCAATGAATAAATCCTCAGTGGCTAGAGAGGAAATAAATAGCAGCCAGATGCTTGGGAACAAGAAAAGGGGACTTGGATATGTTCCTAAGAAATCCTCACAAGGTCAGTCTCATGTTGCTTTAGGGAGCAACACTGAGAGGGTATTTGTTCAGACAGGCCAGAGTGCACCCAAGGTTGTACTTCAGGCCCGTTAAACTGATAAGGGAAAGGAAACTGTTGACACAGTCAGGGTTGCCCCCAAGGTTGTACTTCAGGCCCGTTAAACTGATAAGGGAAAGGAAACTGTTGACACAGTCAGGGTTGCCCCCAAGGTTACTAAGCCAAAACCCAAGGGAAAGGCAAAGCAACCAAAGGAGGTCCCTGAGAGCTCAGGCCAGAGAAAGCCTCAGCGAAAGCAGAGGAAGACTCAGGCCAAGAGTACTCAGACTGGTCAGCGAGGGTACCATCATGCTTGGCAATACCAACAGGGAAGGCCAAATATGATGACACCCCCATGGTTTTGGTATCCTGAGGCCTTTAACTGTTTTCCATTCCCTCACTTGCCTAGGGGGAATAGAACACATGGTCCTTATCAAGAACAAGGCCCAAGACCTGCTGCACCCAGACCTAGGAAGAACAGGAAGCCAGCCCAAAAGGCATTCACTTAGGCTCCTGTGAAGCCTAAGTCTAGCACTCATACACCATCTTCCTCTCAGGCAAAGAAGAAGAAAGTTGTGTATGTCGATGTTTCAGGGAGATAGATTTACCACTCTGAGGCAATCAGGGTAGTTAAGTAAGTCTGGATCCCGAAGGGTACAACTGACACAATAGGACCCAACACCCAATGGGTACCTAAAGCCTGATTTTTTTGCAGGCAACTGTGGATCACAACAAAAGGAGAGTAGACTCAAATAAAGTTGTTTGGTACCTAGACAGTGGATGCTCAAGGCATGTGACTGGAATGAAGAGTCTTCTCCAAGAGTTTCAGGCTAAAGATGGTCCATAGGTAACCTTTGGTGATAACTCAAAAGGTGTTACTAAAGGTTTTGGTGTCTTGATAATAGGTACAGTCAGAGTGGAAAATGTGTACTTTGTGGAAGGACTGAAGCATAACCTGTTGTCATAAGCCAATTATGTGACATAGGTTTTAGTGTTGAGTTCTCATCGAATATATATTCAGTTAAGGACAAATCAACACAAGTGCTTCTATCAGGTATTAGGAAAGGTAACGTTTAGCTCGCTGATTGGAGCAGTACTATTCCTAATACTTGTTTTGTTGCTAAAAGCTCACTAGAGCTCACTTGGCTATGGCATAAAAGATTTAGCCACCTGAACTTCAAGATTCTTAACAAAATTTCTAGACAGTCACTTGTTGAAGGTCTACCTAATGAAGTTTTTAGCAAAGATCATGTGTGCAAAGCTTGTCAGGAAGGGAAGCAGGTCAGAGCGTCATTTAAAGAGAAAGCTTCTCATTCCACTGACAGGATACTTCAGCTCCTGCACATGGATTTATTTGGTCCCATAACACCTGTGAGTATGAATGGTAGGAAATATACCCTTGTGGTTATTGATGATTATTCTAGATATACTTGGGTTATTTTCTTGATGAATAAAAAGGAAACACAGGTGAAGCTTCCAGAGTTGCTCAGGAGACTCAGCAATGAGAAGAATCAGTCCATTACTAAGATCAGATCTGACAAGGGCACTGAATTTATAAATTCATATATTTCTGACTTATGTAATGCACTTGGTATAGCTCATGAGACTTCTGCAGCTAGAACCCCACAATAGAATGGTGTCGCTGAAAGAAGAAACAGGACACTAAAGGAAGCTGCCAGGACCATGCTGGCTGAGTCAGGATTGCCCAAGAAATTCTGGGCTGAGGCAATCCATGCTGAACAAACAACATGCACAGAGCCCATATGAGACATGGAATAAGGGGACACCTCGTATTTCTTACTTTTATATATTTGGTTGTAAGTGCTTCATCCTCAACAATGGGAAGACCCAATTGAAAGCCTTTGATAGCAAATCTGATGAAGGAATATTCTTAGGATATTCTGAAGTTAGCAAAGCATTCAGGGTTTACAATTGTAGGGCCCTTATTGTGGAAGAATCACCACATGTTGTGTTTGATGAATCTGCTAATGAGTCTAGGATAAAAATGTTGAATCCTGACACCGAGGAGGTCACAAGGAGAGTGACAAGGCTGAGCTTAAAGAATCAACCTGGTCCAAAGGTCAAAACTGTGCCAATTCCAAGATGGGATGATGACGATGATCAATATGATGAACCAAGTGCCACTCCTAAGCCCAGCACATCAGGGATTATTGAGCCTCAGACTGAGTAACAGGCTCAACCTGAGGTAAGCACCGTCTATGAAGATGCGGTCGCAGCTGAGACGGTTCTTGAGTCACCTCATCTAGGGGGGACCAATGTCCCTGACATTGAGCTTGTTAATCATTTTGGTATAGACTCAGGTTCATCCCCTTCTGTTCAATTTCCTGAATTTTATGAGCCTGTAGACACTAACATTGCAGGTACTTCAGGGACAACTCCAGGCAAAAGAACATGGATAGAGGATCATCCTATTGATCAAGTCATTGGTTATCCAACTGAGGGAGTCAGGACCAGACGGTTTCATGGTGAGAGTGTATTGTTCTATTGCTTTCTCTCTGAGCAAGAGCCTTAGAACATTGAAGAAGCTCTCACTTACTCGAACAGGATCATAGCCATGCAAGAGGAGTTGAATCAGTTCACAAGGAATCAGGTTTGGGAACTGGTAGATAGACATAGGCATCAAGGCATTATTGGTACCAAGTGGGTCTTTAAGAACAAGAAGGATGAGAATGGTGATGTGGTAAGGAACAAGTCAAGACTGGTGGCAAAAGGGTATTGTCAGTCTGAAGGAATAAACTATGATGAGACTTTTGCTCCAGTGGCTAGGTTGGAAGCTATCAGGTTGTTCCTTGCATATGCAACATACAAGAAGTTTAAGGTGTATCAAATGGATGTCAAAAGTGCCTTCCTAAATGGTGTACTCAATGAATAGGTATATGTTGAACAACCTCCCGGGTTTGAGGTTGGAGATAGAGTATACCATTTGAAGAAAGCGCACTATGGAATTAAGCAAGCACCAAGAGCTTGGTGTGATACCCTTTCTCAATTCCTGACAGACCATGGGTTCAAGACGGGAACCGTGGATAGGACCTTGTTCAGGATCACTGAAGGTGATGACATTCTCTTGGTTCAAATTTATATGGATGACATAATATTTGGATCACCAAATCATCAGCTATGTGAGAAATTCTCTAAGTTACTGACTGGTAAATTTGAGATGTCAATGATGGGAGAGATAAACTTCTTTTTAGGATTGCAGGTCAAGCAGACTGATCAAGGTATCTTCATTAATCAGGCCAAGTATACAAGAGACTTGATTCATAAGTTTGGTGTTCAGAACAACAATCCAGTCAGGATCCCTATGAACACAAATTGGAAGATGGATCCTGACAATGAAGGGACTTCAGTAAATCAGACTGAGTTTCGAGGGCTGATAGGTTCTCTATTATACCTGACTGCAAGTAGGCCTGACATTACGTTTGCAGTTGGTGTGTGTGCTATGTATCAGTCTGATCCCAAGAGAAGTCATTTGGAGGCTGCTAAGAGGATACTTAAGTATTTGAAAAGGACAATCAATATTAGACTATGGTATCCTTCAGATGACAACTTAGAATTGACAGGTTATTCAGACGCAGATTATGGAGGTTGTAGGATTGATAGGAAATCAACATCAGGGAAATGTCAGTTTTTGGGAAGCAAGTTGATCTCGTGGTTCAGTAAGAAACAGAATTCTGTTGCAACATCCACATCTGAGGCTTAGTATATGGCTGCTGGTAGTTGTTGTGCTCAGATTTTATGGTTAAGGCAACAGTTGAGGGACTACCAGGTATTTGCTAATGAGGTTCCAATCTATTGTGATAACAATAGTGCTATAGCAATTACTCAGAACCCAGTGCTTCACACAAGGTGCAAGCATGTGGATATTAGGCATCATTTCATTCGAGATCATGTGGAGAAGAAAGATATTAGGATGGAGAAGATTCACACTGACAGGTAGAGAGCTGACATCTTGACTAAGCCTTTGGCTGAAGCAAGGTTTATGGAACTGTCAGTGGAGTTAGGGCTTTTAGATCCGGGAGAGCAGTCAGTATAAAGTTTAGGGGGAACTCAGGCCAGACTCGACTCAGCGAGGTATCAGGGAACTAAAATGTCTCCCTGACAGGTATGAGCTCTATCCTGACCCTTGTGAATTCCAAGCGTCTCACGAGTCCTTCGTCCTGAAAATCTTTATTAAATGCATTCCGTTTTCATTAAAAGCGCGCCTTTTCATATTTAAACCCACGCGCAGGGGAGCATTTAATGCCTCAGTTACTTTTTCACATACGTGTCCATTTTATATGGAATATGACTGACATGGGTATTTGATTGATGCTGAGATTAATCCTGGCCCTTAATTTCAAAACCTTTCGAATTCAGGAATTAATCTCAACCCCACGTCTGAGTAACTGACTTAATCAAATCAATCTAGAATGTCATTTGAGGTTTTTACGCAAACACACAAGCACATCTGCACACTGAGCTTTCTCTCTTGCTCAAAGCACTCACAGAATTCCTAAAAATCTCTCTTCCTTTTCAAAATCAATGGCACTTCTTGATTCCAACTGGACAATAGACAAGCTTGAGGATGTTGTCAACAACAAGCTGGTACACATGGAGCAAGTCATCTCCATGGAAGGTATCTGTCTCACAGTTGAAGAGATCAAACCGGTTTTCAACTGGATCTCCAAAGCTGGGTTGGAAACATATTTTTCAATGCGCCCAATCTCTGTGCTTCCGAGAGCAGTCGTGGAAGCCTACTTCAACATGTTCCTGCGAAAAGAGGAACTTTTCACAAAGGTGACTGCCCTCAAGCCGACGGGAGAGAAGGACGTCGACGGCGAGCCTTTCTATACCTCAGAAGTTGTCACCATTGACCTTAGGAGGGCAGTTAAGGAGGTTTTTGATTTGCCTTCCTCAGGAATCAATCCCAGGTTCTACAAGGAAAATTCGGAAGGAGAATTCCTGGGCAAGTGGACCAAGACTGGCTCTTCTGAGTTCAGAGCCTGTCAGAACAAGAGCACCCTGAAGCCTGAGTACAGGGCTCTTGTGGACTTAGTGTCCAAGGTGGTAATGGGATCCACAGGCTCTCATGAGCAACTAAGCCTGCCCAAGATGAGGATTATGGGGGCAATAGTTGATGGAGTGGAAGCGAACTGGGAGCAGTTCTTTCTTGATCAACTCCATCAGGCTGGACTGGACAAACTGAAGCGGGATGATGACAAGAAGCACATATCTGTTGGTGTCATCCTGCCCTTTGGAACGAGGATGTCCATCCTGATTGCTCATGCCTGCCATGGGTACACCTTCAACTTTGAGGACAATCTTTCCTCCAAGAAGGTGATGTTTACTTAACTGAGTGACACTTACTCAATGCTAGGGCTGCCTGATCCCAATGTTAAGGCAAAGGGTCAGGCAAAAAGGCCAATAAGGTGGCTACCAATCTCATTGAGAAGGTGGATGAGCTCTTTGAAAGGAGCAAGGAGGTTGAGGAGGAGGTTGCTGAAGAGAGAGGTGAGGCTCAGCCTACAGTGGAGGAGGCTGAGAAGAAGAAGGTGAAGATAGTGCTGTCAGGGAAGAGCACCGAGTCAGGGACTGAGTCAGAACCCAAGAGAGCCGATTCTGAGGCTGAGGGAACTGATGATGACGTCAAAAAAGAGAAAGGTCAGGGAGAGAGGCCTCTGAAATGACTTAGGAAAGGACCCAAAAAGTCCCCTGCTAAGAGTTTGCCTGCGATTGAAGAGAGGGAGAAGTCAAGCTCTCCTAGAGCCTCTGACTTGGAGGAAGTGAGAAAATCTATCGAGACGGCTGAGTTGCTGCAGCCTGAGATAGTACCCATTTCATCCCCCACTCACCCTGAAACCCAAACACCATCCAACCCTGACACCTCACTTCAACCCGCCCAATCACCCCAAACCTCAGAGCCAAATATCCCAAAGTCAGTGCCATCCCCTCAGAGGCCTGACCAACCCTCAGATTCTGCCCCTACCCCGGATGACTTCCCTTTTTATCCCAACCCCAAGGACTGCCCAAAGGACCTTCCAACTGAGGAGGATGATTTCCTCGAGATGCAGGAGGAGGAGGAATTGGATGAGAACATGGCTGGAGGCATTCTGGAGAATACCCTAAGGGGGAATGCTACTGAATGGACATCCAAGTGCTGGCCCGGACTGAACAGATTCAGGGAGCTTGCCGCAAATGTTGTTGAGCTGAAAGTATGGCTGGAGTTTAAACAGTCAAATATGCAAGAACAACATATGTTGGTAGATGCTCGTGGATGGGAGCACTGGGAGATAGAGGAAGCAAGACTTTGCACTTACTTCGGACTGACTAGCTGGCTTCAATTGCTAAACTTCGAAAACCTGAAGCAGCTGGTGTCAGACATTATGTCCAAGTCTGTTGCTGACATCCGTTTCGACGGAGAGGAGGATAAGGAGGACGAGGATGATGAAGGTGCTCAGGGTGGAGCATTGGAGAAAGTTTTGGAGGAGACAACTAATGAGGTGTGAAAGACACTGGTGCCAAGGGTGGACCAGTGGCTGAGGATGTTGTGAACATCTCAGTCGCCGATGAGACATATGTCGATGACGTGATTTCCTGCCCTGAGACAAGGGAGAAAGATGTTGAGGCGTCAATGGAGACTCTCAGTTCCGAAGGACAAGTTTCTGAGGTTCGAGATGGCAGGGTTGAGCCTGAGCAGGCGACCATGACCACTCAACAACTGCCTTCAGTGCACCCTGAAGAGGGGACTGAAGCTGCAGGGACTGCCAAGGGAAAGCAGCCAGCCACTGATGAGGCTGCTGATGAAGAGGAAGATGTCATCATTACTGGTGTTGGCCACGCTGAATTCACTTCCATTGTGAAGGTCAAGGAGGAGAAAACCTATGAAAATCTAGCTGAACTTCAGGAAGAAGTAATGAGGCTACGAGCTGAAAGGGAGGAGGAAGCCAAGGCCCTGGCCAAACACATCAGGTGGACAAAATCAGCATACAACACTCTTGCAAACAAAGAGCTGATTTTGTTGAAATGGACGATAACTGATACAGCCAAGTCAGTGAGGAGCGAGAGGAAGCGAACAATGAAAATGCTAAGGCAAACCTTGAAGCAGCTGGCTGAGAAGGATGAGCAAAGAAAGGAGGAACTCAATCAGGCGATGGAGAAGTTTGCAGCTCAGGCTGGGGCCCTATTCACTCAGGCCATACGAGACTCAGCGTCCAAGTTGGAGCTGGGGTCAGATCGCATTGCTCAGACTTCACAGACAATCGTTGAAAGGGTTACTCAAGCAAATGATCTATCCGCCAAGGTGGAGGAGAGAATCTCGAAGGCTGAACAAAGACTCCAGCACTCTATAGAGGTCTTTGAGAAGAAAATACAAGCTGCTATCAGTTATGTGTCTTACGCAGGTACTGGAATCGCAACGGGAGTTGAGATGCTGAAGGAGGGAATCACTGAAATTCAATCCCTAACCTCCTTCGTGATCAACAGCGGACTTGACGCGTTCCCGTCACAGGCCGATGATGATGTCAAAAAGGGGGAAAAGAAGAAGAAAAGATCCCGCCCTGAGGTATCGGAGGCAGTCAACCAAGGCGAAACAATTCCAGCTGACCCTGAAGCCAATCCTGAAGGGAACGTGCTAAGGGTAAGGAAGTCAGCAAGGTTGGCAGCAACGGAGAGAGAAGACGAGGAGATTGCTGCAAGGCTTAGGGCTGAGGCAGTAAAGAAGGCAAGGGTTGATGAACCTTCGAAGGCGCTCCAAGTTTCCAAGCAACCTGAGCCAGTTCAGAAGTCTCCCCCCATGAACACAAGGAAGAATCCCATCACTTACTCTGCGGAGACGGTGGCGGAGTTATGCGCTGAGGCGTGGGGGACACCTTCTGAAAAGACTGAGGCTGAGCGCAGGGCTGAGATCGCATAGAAGGAGAAAATGTGCATCTTGGAGAAGAAGGTGGAGAAGCTAACTGATCTGACCTATGTGCAACAGAGGGAACTCGATGATGCGATGATCAGCCTGCTTAGGAGGAAGAAGGCGAAGCCTGAGCCCAGGAAGTACAGAAAGATGCCAACCGCAAGGAAGTCAACAATTCTGCAGATCAGAAGGCCAGATTCAGGTCAGAGGGAAGCTTATGTCGATGAGTTCATCTCAGAGGTATTAAAGGAGTTCTGGGCTGGCGCAAGGGATGAATTTTTGAAGTTATGGTACGTTGTGAAGAAGTGGGGCGACTCTGAAGACATCAATGCCCACTTCACTGACTACATGATGGACAATCATCCTGAGTTGATCCAAAAAATCTTGGAGGAGGCTGAAGCAGCTCAAGTTCAAGTAAAGGCTCCTGGGTTCGTTACACGACCACCCCCTTTTGTACCTGAGACTGGAAAGTATGATACTAAGGCCATTATGACTGAGGTTTTGAAGATTGCGAAGCCTGAAGGATTCATGAACCAACCTAGAAGAGTTGACGAGCTAAAGGCAAGAGTCTATGCAGACTATGGACTTAAACCTGAAATGAGATTAGTCTAGGTGTTCACTCTCCTTTTGATGTAATATATTAGATTCATTGTAACCACTTTCAAATCATTCAATGAAATCTATTACTTTGCCCACAGACAAAAACTCTTTGTCTTTTTGGCTGCTATTTAAATTCTATACTTTATCAAGAATTGCTCTAACACTGACTTATCTTATAGATAGGACTTAATATTTTCTCTAAGTGTTTTGAGTATCTTTTCAGTGTTTTGGCATCATCAAAAAGGGGGAAATTGATGGGACATTGTCAGTTTTGATTAAGATCTCAAAGCCCCTGAAAAGATGATTTGCTTTTGTTTATCTTTGTCGGGCTAGTCTTGGTTAGGATTTTACTTAGTCGTTTTACACTTCACAGGTACTCAGTAAGAGGAGCACTAACTGATGACAATCGGGATAAGAGCCTGAAGACGAAGATTACCATCCAGAACTTATGGCAGTCTTCTAAGCTGGCAGAGTAAGTGTCAGTGATGAAGAGAATGACCCTGAGGTCATTACTAACTCAGTCGTGAAGGGAACATGATGATACTGAGTTTATGTAAAGACTTGGAGTAGAGCCAAGCAATGTAAAAGGAATGTCAGCGTCAGGACAAGACCGGTGAGCTCGAGACAAAAAGAACTTAATAAGATAAGCCTGAAGCCTAGGAATAAGTTCTGACATTCTCACCAACCTGATGATGTGGACCAATCCGGGAAGGACACGCACGTACGGAACCTGACAGAAGACTGACTTCAGACTGCATATTCAACGGGCAAGCATTTAATGTGCATTTAATGTAACTACTTAATTCCATGCAAGGACGACTGCTGCATGAGGACATGTCCATTTGAGCCACTCTACATAGATGACAAGAAGGTTATCTCTCCAACGGATAGTTTTTCAAATCATCTATAAATACAGAAGGCCTTGAAGCCATTCAAGGTTACGAGAAATTTCCAAGCCAGAAATTACTCAAACTCTGAAGCACTCAAAGCATTCATTCTTTAATAGAAGCACTCGAAACCATCTAAATTTCCCAAGTGTTTCTTAGCCATTGAGAGTTATTCTGTATTCCAAAGAGCATACTAGCATTATCTTAAGCTTAGAGAGATTATCCAATCCTTAGCATAGCTTTGCCTTGTAAGGATAGTCTCAACTTAGTTGGAATCCAAATTGAAACCAAAACCCTAAGTTAGGTTTGTTGGTAGTAAGTTGTTAGTGAGTTAGTAAGGAGTTTGTATAGATCAGTGAGGTAGCTGATCTTGGTGCACCTTGGCACGTTAAAAACAAGAATCCCTTGAGTGGATTTCATGTTAAATCAGGCCGTGGACGTAGGAGCTTGAGTCTCTGAACCACCTTAAACTCCCTGTGTTCTTACCGCTTTGATATTGTGCTTACGTGTTTTATTACTTGTTCATTCATAAGCATCTGGTTTTATCACGCTTGAATCAATCAGCCTGATCCTCAAAAAGAGCACTGCCCTACTAATCACTATTCTGAGTAAAGTAATCAAGGTTTTCAGATAGCGAACTAAACAAGACTTTAAACTATCAGGGCTCACGCATTTCCGCACTGAACTTAAACTGATAGTTAGCCAACTGACCCGCACCAAGTGTAGTCAGTAGGTATGTTATAGATTCCTAGTTCTCTATCACTCTGAGTAAAGGGGACTCAGTAAGGTTTTAAGTTTGAAAAATGGGTATACGTGTATCCCCCCCATACACGTATTCCTCAGTCTTGTACCGGGACCAACATATCTTTACAATGTTCAGGCTCTTTTCATTGCTAACTTTCTTCAGAAGTTCAGGTAGCCTGAGTTGAGTCTCATTTTTGCTTGCTAGAAATACCACCCATGTGTACCTGGAGAAATCATCAACAACTACAAGAGTATATTTTCTCCCATTGATACTTACAGGGGTTACAGGACCAAAGAGATCCATATGTAACAGTTGAAGTACTCTGTCAGTAGCGGTTGCTACTTTGCTTTTGAAAGATGCTTTTACTTGCTTTCCCTCCTAACAGGCTTTGCAGATATGTTCTTTGTTGTATACTTCATTTGGCATTCCTTCCACCAATCCATGTCTTGCAATCCTGTTCATCATCTTGAAGTTCAGATGACTTAGTCTCTTGTGCCACAGCCAATTAGTATCAGTTGAGCTCTTTGCAATAAGACATGCATTTGGTGTGCAAGACTTCCAATATGCAAGATAGACATTTCCTTTCCTTGACCCAGTTAGTAGTACTTGTAGTGAAGATATATTTTTGACAAAACACAGGTTACATGAAAATTCAACACTGTATCCTTTATCACAAAACTGACTTATGGACAAAAGATTGTGCTTAAGTCCACTGACATAGGATAAAATGCTTACTCTTACTGAGCCAATAATTAGGGTACCATAACCTTTAGTGGCTCCTTGTGAATTGTCACCAAAGGTAACTTGTGGACCTTCTTTCTCAACAAACTCTATCAGGAGATCTTTGTTGCCAGTCATGTGCCAGGAACATCCACTGTCCAAGTACCAGACTGAAGATTTCAGAGCTTCTACTTTGTAGAGGTCCACTGAGCCCTGCAGTCAAAATCAAGATTTAGATACCCATTTTGTGTTGGGTCCTACCAGGTTAGCTGTACCTTTCAGAATCCAAATTTATCTCACAGTTCTAATTACTTTAGAGTGGCTAATTTGTCTTCCATAAACATCTACATAGATTGTTACCTCCCTAGGTGCCTTGGGAGTAAACTTTCTATGGGTGTCAGCCTTTGAAGAAACCCGAACTTTCTTTACACTCTTTCTTTTAGGCTTGGGTGCACCTGGCCTAAGTTTTTGTTGATAAGGGTATGAAGGGCCTTTTCCTTTAGGCACAAAAGGAATAGGTCTTCTGTATGAGTCATTCCTTGAGGAGTGCTCATGCCTGGGTGCTTTCAGCTGATGTTGCTTCATCTGTGAAGACCTCGGTTGATAGTACCTCTGCTGAGATCTATTCTGATTAGTCAACTGAGCTTTTCCATTTGGTTTTGGCTGAGTTTGACTTCTCTTTTGTTGGACCTCAGCTGGTCTTTTACATTTATCTAAAATCTGTGGTTGAAAGGTCACAGACTTAACAAAAACTCTCTTTGTACCACTTGAAGAAGCAACACTCAGATGACCTTCTGAAGGTTTTGGAATAAAGCCTATCCCACACTTGTTATTAGGATTGATTTGACAATTTTGAATTTCCTCTATGGCAAGAGAGGGTTTGTTAAGAGCATCAATCCTTTTTAACAAGGTCTCTTAAGATTTATGTAAGACATCAATTTTCAGGAGAGATTCCTTTACTTGGCTTACTAGTTTTAAGTTTTCTTCCGTTAACTTTATCTTAGATTCAGTAAGATCTTTTATCAGTTGATCTTTGCCATTTCCTTGACTCTTGAGGGTTTCCACCTCTTTTGTCAATTCAATGGTAGACTGAGTTGAGTTAATATCTGCCTGATTCCCAGACTCAATTAACTTAGAGTTTTCTCTCAGGAGATTTTTGTTTTCATCTTGGAGACAAAAACTTTCTTCTTGCAACCTTGAGAAATTAATCATCAATTGTTCCAAGGCGGACTGAAGATTGAGTTCCTCAGTTGACTCTGAGCTTAGCTCAGGTGAGTGTTCTAGAGAAATGGATGGTTTAGATTGTACCTCTGGTTCTTCTCTTGCCATGAGGCACATGTCAGAGTTATTCTGTATTCCAAAGAGCATACTAGCATTATCTTAAGCTTAGAGAGATTATCCAATCCTTAGCATAGCTTTGCCTTGTAAGGATAGTCTCAACTTAGTTGGAATCCAAACTGAAACCAAAACCCTAAGTTAGGTTTGTTGGTAGTAAGTTGTTAGTGAGTTAGTAAGGAGTTTGTATAGATCAGTGAGGTAGCTGATCTTGGTGCACCTTGGCACGTTAAAAACAAGAATCCCTTGAGTGGATTTCATGTTAAATCAGGCCGTGGACGTAGGAGCTTGAGTCTCTGAACTACCTTAAACTCCTTGTGTTCTTACCGCCTTGATATTGTGCTTACGTGTTTTATTACTTGTTCATTCATAAGCATCTGGTTTTATCAGGCTTGAATCAATCAGCCTGATCCTAAAAAAGAGCACTGCCCTACTAATCACTATTCTGAGTAAAGTAATCAAGGTTTTCAGAGAGCGAACTAAACAAGACTTTAAACTATCAGGGCTCACGCATTTCCGCACTGAACTTAAACTGATAGTTAGCCAACTGACCCGTACCAAGTGTAGTCAGTAGGTGTGTTATAGATTCCTAGTTCTCTATCACTCTGAGTAAAGGGGACTCAGTAAGGTTTTAAGTTTGAAAAATTGGTATACGTGTATCCCCCCCATACACGTATTCCTCAGTCTTGTACCGGGACCAACATATCTTTACAATGTTCAGGCTCTTTTCATTGCTAACTTTCTTCAGAAGTTCAGGTAGCCTGAGTCGAGTCTCATTTTTGCTTGCTAGAAATACCACCCATGTGTACCTGGAGAAATCATCAACAACTACAAGAGTATATTTTCTCCCATTGATACTTACAGGGGTTACAGGACCAATGAGATCCATATGTAACAGTTGAAGTACTCTGTCAGTAGCGGTTGCTACTTTGCTTTTGAAAGATGCTTTTACTTGCTTTCCCTCCTGACAGGCTTTGCAGATGTGTTCTTTGTTGTATACTTCATTTGGCATTCCTTCCACCAGTCCATGTCTTGCAATCCTGTTCATCTTGTTGTTCAGATGACTTAGTCTCTTGTGCAACAGCCAATTAGTATCAGTTGAGCTCTTTGCAATAAGACATGCATTTGGTGTGCAAGACTTCCAATATGCAAGATAGACATTTCCTTTCCTTGACCCAGTTAGTAGTACTTGTAGTGAAGATATATTTTTGACAAAACACAGGTTACATGAAAATTCAACACTGTATCCTTTATCACAAAACTGACTTATGGACAAAAGATTGTGCTTAAGTCCACTGACATAGGATAAAATGCTTACTCTTACTGAGCCAATAATTAGGGTACCATAACCTTTAGTGGCTCCTTGTGAATTGTCACCAAAGGTAACTTGTGGACCTTCTTTCTCAACAAACTCTATCAGGAGATCTTTGTTGCCAGTCATGTGCCTGGAACATCCACTGTCCAAGTACCAGACTGAAGATTTCAGAGCTTCTACTTTGTAGAGGTCCACTGAGCCCTGCAGTCAAAATCAAGATTTAGGTACCCATTTGTGTTGGGTCCTACCAGGTTAGTTGTACCTTTCAGAATCCAAATTTGTCTCACAGTTCTAATTACTTTAGAGTGGCTAATTTGTCTTCCATAAACATCTACATAGATTGTTACCTCCCTAGGTGCCTTGGGAGTAAACTTTCTATGGGTGTCAGCCTTTGAAGAAACAGGAACCTTCTTTACACTCTTTCTTTTAGGCTTGGGTGCACCTGGCCTAAGTTTTTGTTGATAAGGGTATGAAGGGCCTTTTCCTTTAGGCACAAAAGGAATAGGTCTTATGTATGAGTCATTCCTTGAGGAGTGCTCATGCCTGGGTGCTTTCAGCTGATGTTGCTTCATCTGTGAAGACCTCGGTTGATAGTACCTCTGCTGAGATCTATTCTGATTAGTCAACTGAGCATTTCCATTTGGTTTTGGCTGAGTTTGACTTCTCTTTTGTTGGACCTCAGCTGGTTGATTAGGCGTGAAATTGTTATGTTTTGGAGCCCAATTTACTCATGTTTTGAGTGTTTTCGATTAGTGCTTAGAGTCAAATGAGCATCATTTCTATACATTGATAAATTTGTCTCTTTGATGCACATAGGTGAATAGAGGACGGAAAACGGAGTTCGTAGGACTTTGAATCGACTCAAACGGATGCCCGGATGAGAAGATATTGAAGAAATACGATTGGTATTAGTGCGGACGAGGAAAAGTATCATTTGGAGGGATTAAAGGTTACTCGAGCGCATCACTCGAGCGCCACCGCTCGAGCGCCTTACTCGAGCGCGCAAACATACAGAACCATTCTTGCGCTCGAGCAGCTCGAGCGCCACCGCTCGAGCGAATCACTCGAGCGCCCAAAAGTAACAGTGTCATTTCAGCGCTCGAGCAGCTCGAGCGCGACCGCTCGAACGAATGCACCATTCGAGCTACACTGCTCGAGCGGGACCGCTCGAGCGTTTTGCTCGAGCGCCCCTATACTTTTGCCTCCGGATTCGTATTTTCGGCCCGTTAACTCCCGTTTCGACCCGTGCCTATATATATCTCGTCCAAACACGTTTTGAGAGGATCCCCAACTTTTAGAAATACTTTAGACTTAGTTTTTGGAGAGGAACGAGACGAGCAAGCTTTACTTTTACGTTGTTAAGGTTTTTCATATGAATTCGTAGTTTCTTTTCATTAGTTCGTTACTTTAAACGCGTTTAAATTTTGTTTTAGTCAATTCAATTTCAGTTCTTCGTATTTATTTTCTTTCAACCCTAGTTCATGTTTCTTATGTTCTCCGTTCAATTAAATATGTTTATGTTCGTTGTTTCTTCTGTTGCTTTTATTTATGTTAAAACCATGTCCGGCTAAAACCCTTGCGTGCTTAGGTTAGGATGAACTCGTAGAAGTAGGATGTGGGTACGTAATTAAGGTAATTCGTGACGTTAGTTTTAATTCTCTTAATTAATGAATTCTTATAATTAATCTGAACTTTACCTTTGAATTTAGTACGAAAGTGTTAGAGAGAGGACGACCGCATCACTCAATAACAATTAGTAGTCTTAACGAGAAGGTTTAGGAAAGGTTAATTCATCTACCGGTTTAGCGAAGGAGGACGACCGCATCACCTTAGTTAAATTAGGGTCTCATTAATTAAGCGCTATTCATTAACTTGTTAGTGGATTAGTGAAGTCGATTGCTAGGATAAAGTATTAGGGTAAGAAATCTTGAGCTTTCATTCTACGATCTTTTACTTAGGTTAATTCTTGTTTGTCACGATTACTTTGATTATGTACTTGCTCCGTTAGTATACGTAGGGATTCCTATCCTAAGCATCACCATCTCATATCTGAAAAACACCTTAGATACTTAGTTTAATTTTCCTTTTGCATTCGTAGAGTAATTTAGTTTAGATTATTTTCTCTTTTCAAAAAACCAAAAAAACATTACACTCATATTAACTACGACGCGTAGATCTTCAGGGATCTATTCGCATACATATCATCCCTTGGGTTCGATAATACTTGGTCCCTATACTTGCCCATACTACAGTGAACCCGTTCTCTTGCGGGGTAGCTACTAGTAGAAGCTAGTGTAGTCGCTTCAAGTCAATGGCGCCGTTGCCGGGGATGGCGTTTTATGCTTTTTGAATAGGACTTGTCGATAGCTTAGTAGTTAGTAGTGAGTGACTTATTTTCTGTTTATTTTTATTTGTTCAGCAGTTGCGTTTTGATCCTTTTGCTAGTGTTTCAGGTTTATGAAAACACGCTCACAAGGCAATACGGGCGAAGAAAGAATCCTGTCAGACCCTGAGACGATAGCCAGAAGGAACCGAGCTTTCTTGAGAAGAATGACTACTGCTGGAGACAAAGACAAAATTTCTGATGAACTTGGGGAGTTAGACAAGATAGCTGCAGAGTATACCGCTCTTGTGGAACGGGCAGAGGGTGCCAATGGAAATAGCAGTAATCAGCAGATACCCGTAGGGGGAACTGAGAGCCCACACCCGAACCCACAAGACACAATCAACTCTGCACAAACACAACCCCAAAATCAGAACCAAAACCCTGCTTACCCACAAAACCCAAATAACCTTTTCCATAACCCAGCATACCAACACTACCCATACCCACCTTACCCTTACCCACCATATCCATATTATCCACCACCAGTCTATAACCAACCACCACCCCAACAAGTACCCGCACCAGCTGCTAATCCTCAATACGTTCCTCAGAACGTAGATCATAATATGGCGATTCGAGGGAGGTTTGCAGCGCAGCCACAGAGGTACTATGACGGAGTAGCTCTACCTCCTGTTGAGGCGAACAACTTCTCGATATCACCGGGGATTTTAAAGCTGCTGACTGAGAATCAGTTCAAAGGAGTGATCGGGAAGGAGAATCCTCATACACATCTGAGGAGTTTTCTCATGATAGCCTCAACATTCAATTATAATGGCATGTCTGAAGATGCCAAGAGGCTTAGGCTGTTCCCATTCTCACTGACGGGAATAGCTAAGGAGTGGTACGATAATACGCTCCCGCGGGGAGGTATTACCACTTGGGCCGAGCTCGAGCGTCTGTTCCTCGAGCGATTCTACCCTCCATCTAGGACGATCAAGGCTAGAATTGAGATCTCGTCCTTTCGCCAGAAGTCTGGAGAGGATTTACGCCAAGCGTGGGAGAGATACTCAAACATGCTGATTGAGTGCCCGCAGCACGGGTACAATGAGGGAGACATTATGGCGTTCTTCTATAGTGGTGCCAACAAGACGGGGCAAGACCATTTAGATGCATGTGCGGGCGGAGCATTCCTCAACCAAGGCATAGATAGGTGTAGAGAGATCGTTGACAACATTGTCACGAATGCCGGTGCTTGGGGAGTGGATGCAGATTTGCAAAGAGTACATCAGGTGGAAGAGGGAGAAGGAACGAGAAGGCTGCTGATGGCCATGATGGAGAAGATCAACAACCTCGAGTTGGGGAAGAGTATGGGTGGAGAGCATGCAGTGGAGAATGAGAGAGTAAACCAGCCCAGTGGACAGCAAGAGGTAGCCAATTACATGGGAGGTCCTTATTACAATCAGAATGGCTACCAAGGTGGAAACCAGTATGGAAGGCCTTCTTATGGCCAACCATTTATGCCTTCAGGCCCTCAGCCACTTCAAAATCAATGGAGGAACACACAAGGAGCTCAAGGAGGCCAGCAGCCTCCTCAAAACACATGGAGGAGGAATGATAATTTTTCTTATGCTAACCCAAAAGCTGGTGTCACTGTTCCTGCAGGTGTTGATCCGGGGTCTAAACCTCCAGGTGGAGAAGGCGGTGCATCAACCGAGGAAATGTTGAGAGCGATCCTTCAGAAGGTGGAGGAAGGAAGCAAGCGGTTGTCATCCTTGGAGTACGATGTGAAGGAGTTGCACAAGAAGGGTGATCATCGTGATCAAGAGCTCCAAAAGATGAACGTTGAGTGGACTAGAACTCAACAAGAGAACAATCGAAGGTTCACTTCTTTAGAGCTCCAGATGAGCCAAATTGCAAAATCAGTGAATAGAATGCCGGAAGGGAATCCGAAAGAGCAGTGCAAGGCGATCCAGCTGAGAAGTGGAACCAATTATGAAGGTCCTCAGATGCCTGCTGATTCTGAGACGCCCGAAGAAGAGATTGAGCCTAAAGGAGATGAAGTTGAGAAGGGGATTGAAAGTGAAGGAATTGAGAAGAGTGAGAGAGTTCCTAAGTGGAAAAAGGCAAAGGAAGCAAGGGAGAAAGTGAAAGAAACAGAAAGAGATGAGTGGGGGGTACCCAAATCTGTGATACCCGTCCCGTATCCACAACGCTTCATGAAAAAGAAGCTTGATGAGAAATTCGCTAAGTTCCTTGATGTTTTTAAACAATTGCATATTAATATTCCTTTTTATGATGCTTTGGAACAGATGCCGCACTATGCGAAGTTTTTGAAGGACTTGATCGCGAAAAGACGGCGAGTGGATGAGCCGAAGTTGGTGCAGCTGAACCACGAGGTGAGTGCATTAGTGCACAAGGCGCTTCCACCGAAGCTGAAGGATCCCGGGAGCTTCACCATCCTATGTGACATTGGGAACGGGATCAAGAAGGGAGCGTTGTGCGACCTTGGAGCAAGCATCAATCTCATGCCCTTGTCGCTTTTCAAGAAGTTGGAAGGTGGTGAACTTCAACCCACAATGATGACGCTTCAACTAGCCGACCGGTCTATTACTCGACCTCAAGGTGTTGTTGAAGACGTCCTAGTGAGAGTTGGAGATCACATCTTTCCAGCCGACTTTGTAGTGCTAGAGATGGAGGAAGATGAGCACGTGCCCTTGATCTTGGGAAGACCGTTCTTAGCTACGGCGGGGATGGTGCTAGATGTGGCAAATGGGAAGATCACATTGAAGGTTGATGATCAAGAAGTGAAGATCTCCCTATATGAAGCCATGAAGCACCCGAGGGAGGATGAGAGCTTGTATTGCATGGATGCAATTGATCCTAGTGTTGAAGACACACCTCATATCCCTAACTCTTCTCATATTCATGAATTTTATAATTCTTCACTTGATTATTTAACCCATGAGCATTATGATCTTGATTATTTTGATAGGGATAAAGTGAAGAAGTTGAAGGATGGAGAGGTGAAGAAAGTGGACGTGGTCCAGTTAGAAGGAAAAGGAGGAGTTAAGAAGAAAAAATTCAAACTCAAGAACTTGTTTGGTAGGACTCCTCCAGATAGAGGCAAGAAGGAGTTAAGACCCATAACACTTGGGAATGAGAAAAGAGGAAAAGAACTCATGATGGAGGGACATCAAGGAGAGAAGTTCAAACACCACTCTTATGAGAGTGAGGGAGGTAAATTTGAGTATGACGTCCCATAAGCTCCTTTGAGCTTGGTCCGGCATGAGGACCTTAAAAATAGCGCTGAATGGGAGGCAACCCATTTTTATTTGCTTTTGAGTGTTTTTAGTTATTTTCCTTTTATGTTACTAGGATGTTGTTGAGTCGTATGTTTAACCTTGTACTTGAGAGTTTTATTTTGTAGGCTTGTCTCTAAAGGAGTAAAGGTATCATGGAGTTACTCAGATTGAAGGAACCAACTTGAGACAAAGGAGTGTGCAAAGCTGTTGAGAGAAACTGAATTGTTCGGTTGAGGTAACCCACAACCCCAAACTTAGACCTCTAGCAAGGTCGAAGTTTGGGGGGGTGGAGTTTTTTTATGTTTCTTGTTACATTGCACCGGAGCACCCCTTATCTTTGAGTTGAGTTAGTTATTTGGTGCCTTGAGATGCTCCTTGGGCTTTTATTAATTTGTTTTGTTACTCAATATTTTATGCCTATCAATCACCTTATGCTTGTTGATTGCTATCTTTGAGTATGATTTGATGAGTAGGGTGAATTGTGAGGCTGAGTTAGGAGTTTTCTTGTGTGAGTGTTTGAATTTGAGCTGATTTGAGAAAGAACTTGTATGCTTGTGAATTTTTCTTTTGAGTACTTGTGTGATGAGAGTGAGAATGCACTAGGACTAGCATGGATGTGAAAGCTGTGAGATTTGAGCCTTACGAGATTTAAATGCATGATTTAATCTCTTCGTTTGTGAGTGGATCGTCACCTTAGAGGATGCTAGAACTTGCATGTGCTCTTGCTTCTAGATTGTGTCTAGTTTGATATGCCGAATAGGATCTTAGGCCATTTTTGATTTGAATAAGTCACTTAGCCAAAAATTTTCTTACCAATGACATTGATCCCTTGTTAGCCCCTTTGAGCCTAAAGCCTATTTTATTTGCTAGCACATATGAACACTATTCCAATTCCTAAGCCTTTTGGTCCCAATTTGAGTGGAGAATAGGAAAGTGTGAATATGAAGGGAGTGAATTGAGTTGAAAAAAGGAGAAGGTTTTTTTGTTGAGTGAATATGAGAAAAGAAAAAAGGTGTGAAGAGATTTGAGTTGTGGGAAAGAACAAAAAAATTTGAGAATGAGCAAAAGAAAAAAATGAGCTCATGTGTTTGAGCGAAAAAGAAAAAAAAATGATGAAGTGTTTGAAAAAGTGAAAAAGTGAGAAAGAAAAAAAATTGAAGTGTTGAGAGAATTGAAAGCGAAAGTGTAGTGATTGAATATGTTTGAAGTAGATCGTTTTTAATCTCAAAGTACCGAAGTTTTGAATTTCTATTCTCCATTCACTTGAGTCACTTTACCATATTGTTATCCCACCTGTCCAAAGAGCCTACATTACAACCTTTTGAAAGTCCTTTTTGATTCGGCATTGATTTCTAGAGTATGGTCGAAGTTGAGAGCATTTACAAGCCTATGGCTGCCAATTCGTGTGATTGATTGATTGAGTGAGTCCCTTTATCATTGTTATACACTTGTGAGGGAGTTAAACACATCGTTGAGTGCACATCCATGCTTGATCTTGGTGTTTCTTGTTATTGTTGCATGAGTACGATAAAAGAAAGTGAGTGAGTATACGGGTGATTGATCTTTGAAGCTTGAGTTCAATTACTTGCATGATTTGATTCTTGATTCATTCCTGACAATTTCACTTGACTTATTATTTCGTTGCTTGAGGACAAGCAACATGGTAAGTTTGGGGGGGTTGATTAGGCGTGAAATTGTTATGTTTTGGAGCCCAATTTACTCATGTTTTGAGTGTTTTCGATTAGTGCTTAGAGTCAAATGAGCATCATTTCTATACATTGATAAATTTGTCTCTTTGATGCACATAGGTGAATAGAGGACGGAAAACGGAGTTCGTAGGACTTTGAATCGACTCAAACGGATGCCCGGATGAGAAGATATTGAAGAAATACGATTGGTATTAGTGCGGACGAGGAAAAGTATCATTTGGAGGGATTAAAGGTTACTCGAGCGCATCACTCGAGCGCCACCGCTCGAGCGCCTTACTCGAGCGCGCAAACATACAGAACCATTCTTGCGCTCGAGCAGCTCGAGCGCCACCGCTCGAGCGAATCACTCGAGCGCCCAAAAGTAACAGTGTCATTTCAGCGCTCGAGCAGCTCGAGCGCGACCGCTCGAGCGAATGCACCATTCGAGCTACACTGCTCGAGCGGGACCGCTCGAGCGTTTTGCTCGAGCGCCCCTATACTTTTGCCTCCGGATTCGTATTTTCGGCCCGTTAACTCCCGTTTCGACCCGTGCCTATATATATCTCGTCCAAACACGTTTTGAGAGGATCCCCAACTTTTAGAAATACTTTAGACTTAGTTTTTGGAGAGGAACGAGACGAGCAAGCTTTACTTTTACGTTGTTAAGGTTTTTCATACGAATTCGTAGTTTCTTTTCATTAGTTCGTTACTTTAAACGCGTTTAAATTTTGTTTTAGTCAATTCAATTTCAGTTCTGCGTATTTATTTTCTTTCAACCCTAGTTCATGTTTCTTATGTTCTCCGTTCAATTAAATATGTTTATGTTCGTTGTTTCTTCTGTTGCTTTTATTTATGTTAAAACCATGTCCGGCTAAAACCCTTGCGTGCTTAGGTTAGGATGAACTCGTAGAAGTAGGATGTGGGTACGTAATTAAGGTAATTCGTGACGTTAGTTTTAATTCTCTTAATTAATGAATTCTTATAATTAATCTGAACTTTACCTTTGAATTTAGTACGAAAGTGTTAGAGAGAGGACGACCGCATCACTCAATAACAATTAGTAGTCTTAACGAGAAGGTTTAGGAAAGGTTAATTTATCTACCGGTTTAGCGAAGGAGGACGACCGCATCACCTTAGTTAAATTAGGGTCTCATTAATTAAGCGCTATTCATTAACTTGTTAGTGGATTAGTGAAGTCGATTGCTAGGATAAAGTATTAGGGTAAGAAATCTTGAGCTTTCATTCTACGATCTTTTACTTAGGTTAATTCTTGTTTGTCACGATTACTTTGATTATGTACTTGCTCCGTTAGTATACGTAGGGATTCCTATCCTAAGCATCACCATCTCATATCTGAAAAACACCTTAGATACTTAGTTTAATTTTCCTTTTGCATTCGTAGAGTAATTTAGTTTAGATTATTTTCTCTTTTCAAAAAACCAAAAAAACATTACACTCATATTAACTACGACGCGTAGATCTTCAGGGATCTATTCGCATACATATCATCCCTTGGGTTCGATAATACTTGGTCCCTATACTTGCCCATACTACAGTGAACCCGTTCTCTTGCGGGGTAGCTACTAGTAGAAGCTAGTGTAGTCGCTTCAAGTCACTGGTCTTTTACCTTTATCTAAAATCTGTGGTTGAAAGGTCACAGACTTAACAAAAACTCTCTTTGTACCACTTGAAGAAGCAACACTCAGATGACCTTCTGAAGGTTTTGGAATAAAGCCTATCCCACACTTGTTATTAGGATTGATTTGACAATTTTGAATTTCCTCTATGGCAAGAGAGGGTTTGTTAAGAGCATCAATCCTTTTTAACAAGGTCTCTTAAGATTTATGTAAGACATCAATTTTCAGGAGAGATTCCTTTACTTGGCTTACTAGTTTTAAGTTTTCTTCAGTTAACTTTATCTTAGATTCAGTAAGATCTTTTATCATTTGATCTTTGCCATTTCCTTGACTCTTGAGGGTTTCCACCTCTTTTGTCAATTCAATGGTAGACTGAGTTGAGTTAAGATCTGCCTGATTCCCAGACTCAATTAACTTAGAGTTTTCTCTTAGGAGATTTTTGTTTTCATCTTGGAGACAAAAACTTTCTTCTTGCAACCTTGAGAAATTAATCATCAATTGTTCCAAGGCGGACTGAAGATTGAGTTCCTCAGTTGACTCTGAGCTTAGCTCAGGTGAGTGTTCTAGAGAAATGGATGG
Organism: Ballota nigra; assembly: GCA_947034835.1. Taxonomy (NCBI): domain Eukaryota; kingdom Viridiplantae; phylum Streptophyta; class Magnoliopsida; order Lamiales; family Lamiaceae; genus Ballota; species Ballota nigra. Next base: position 31,845,612 of record OX344724.1, read on the forward strand.
TTTAGATTGTACCTCTGGTTCTTCTCTTGCCATGAGGCACATGTCATCATCACTGTTGTCTGAGAACAGTCTATCAGATGACTCCAGATTTTCATCAACATCCTCAGCCACCATGGCCTTCCTTTCTCCATATCTCCTGTCTCTTTTGGCTTGCCTTTCCCTCCTTTCCTTGGTACTCAGTTGAGGATAATCATATTAAAAGTGTCCAACCTTCTTGCATTGGAAACATCTATTAGCATGATCATTCTTTTCTTCAATAGACTCCTTGGTCTTTGATGATGATCCTTCACCTCTGGCATAGTTTTTGTAATCCTTTCTCTTTTCCAGCTCAGTTGAGCTTTTCTCTCCTTCTCTGGTATCTTTTTGTGGATAACTTCTTCCTTCTATGTTATCCCTGTAAAATCTTTTATACTTACCAAATCGGCTGTTAAGTTTCTCAAACCTTCTAGCCATTAGGCTGAGTTCCTCTTGCATCTCAGTCTTGCTTTGAGATTTGCTTGCCTTTGTACTCTTCTGAGGCTTTGGGGATTTCTGCTCAGTCTCCTTAGCTTTGAAGGCAACTCCCTTCTCAGCTGAGGTCTCATCAGGAGCCTTTTTCATGTTAAGATCAAACTTATAAGCCTTAAGTTCTGAGAATATCTGTTGCATAGACATGCTGGACAAATCCTTGGTATTCTGCATCATTACAGAGTACACATCCCATCTTGAGGTTAACCCTCTCAGGATCTTTAAGGCAACTTCTCTCTTTGTGTAGACTTTTCCCAGAGAATTTATCTCATTCATGATGTCAGTGAACCTCCCATCAAGTTGGTCAATGGTCTCAGTGGGCTCCATGGTGAACTGCTCATACTTTTGAACAACTACAGAAAGCTTGTTCTCCTTTATCTTGTCAGTTCCTTCACACATGAGAGCAAGAGTGTCACAAAGTTCCTTTGCAGTCTTGCAATGGATCACTCTTCCCATTATAGAATCTGGAATGGTGGTGTAGAGAATATTCATGGCTATGAAGTTGAGGTTGTTTCTCCTCCTTTCATCTGCAGTGAAGTTATCTTCATCCTTGGGCCATTCTTCTCTTAGATCTGCAATAGTCTCAGCTGTGGTTCTAGGGTTAGGGGTCATAAAAATAAATGGACCTTTAGTAATTACCCTTAACATTTCATCATGCACACAGGCAAGATGAGCTCTCATTCTGATCTTCAAGAAGTCATAATTTTCCACTGAGAATTGTGGAAGCTTGTGATGGGATATATGGTTCAAAGGATTAACTCACATATTATTCTCTGTTGGTGGTGCTACCCTAGCTGCATTGTCAGCCATAATATCTAAACAAGTTTATCAATAAAATCAATTCAGGTGACCAAAAGAAAATACCTTTTTTTTTTTGTACAAGGTATACTTAGAACAATGGTCTTTTGAACCACTGCTCTGATACCAATTGTTGGTCCCGAAACGAGTAAACAGGTGTATGGGGGGGAATACACCTGTGGTTACAAATTTAAACTTCTTTAAAACTTATCAGGTTACTTCAGATAGTAACTCGTCAGTGGACTTTAAGTCTGCTGAGAATTACTTGTGAAAGATTACTAAGATAATACTTCCACTGAAAGCTCAAGACTCTCAGTTGAACTACTATCTAATTAGCTTTCAAATGCGGATTAGTGAGCCCTTTAGAAAACTTGTTTTACTTGATAAACTTTGAGTGGATAACACACACTTAGGAAATAGCAGAATATAAGTACACAAGATATAAAGTGGTTCAGAGATGAAACTCCTACGTCCACTGTCCTGATTAAACATGAGAATTCCTTTCACTTGGAATTCCTTGTGTTATAGTGCCAAGGTGCACTGATCAATTAATCCTCTCTTAGGATGATTGATAACTAGGATAATTCCAGGTCCTAGTTCCCAAAACAAGCCAGCTTTCAGACTGATACAAATAATCAGCTTACTAATACCACTTAACACTAACTCTCAACCTAACAACTGAGTAGGGTTTGGGTTCCAACTGTTGTGAGATAATCCTTACAGTTTAGCTCAAAGCTTAGGATGGATTATCTCTTTCTATGGTTTGGATATAGCTTTTAAGCTTGGTTACAGAAGGCTTGTTATGCTCTCTACAAATGTGAAACACTTGGGAAACAAAGGTAATTTCGAGTGCTTCTAAAAGATTATGAATGTAGAGATAGCTTTGATCTTGTGAGTTTCCCTTATTTAGAACTGAGCACGTCCTTCTGTATTTATAGGCTTCCTTGAAAATCTTCCCGTTGGATTTGAATCTTCTCAAGTAAGTCTTCTTGTACTTGATTGGTTCAAACAACTCTATTTGAAGCTGTAAGTCTTGTCAAGAAGCGGCTGAAAGACCATGCCTATTCACTAACTTTATGGGGAAAGCTAGGGAAAGACTTTTGGTACCTGTCAGTCTGGGACAGGTCGGCTGTCAGTAGAGTGCACCTACGTGTCATCTTCTCATTGGGCCTTCAGTCTGCTTGCTCAGAATCCTGTCCTGCTTTAAGGTGGAACTCCTCTGAGAGAACCTTCTTAATTCTTCATTTATTGTAAGCTTCACTGAAATTCATTTTGCCTTGTTCCACCAAGATTAACTAACAACTTTTAATGTGTTTAGTGTTGAATGTGCTTTGTTAGTTTACATCAGTGGACCTTGGTCCTCTCCTGATGGCTTTAGTCTTAGTGAGAATGTACTTAGAAAACATTCAAGACTTAGATTAATTCTCAGATTACTTGTCTTCAGCGGACTTCGACTTCAGTGGACTTCTTTCTTCAATACACTCTAGAAATTTATAATTGCACTCCAGTTCCTTAACATTTGAACTGAATTAACTAAGTACTAACTCTACTGAACATTTTACCTACAAATAACTTAGGAGGAATATTTTGACATCTTAATCAAAACTTAAGTCTATACACTTTCCCAACAAATTATTTCACTATTATTACGAGATGATTTTCTTATAATTTGACCATTAATTTTTTCACTTATATTTTTTCTTGAAGTTCGTTAGTGGTCTGTTTAACCCGTGGATCGCTAAAGTTAGGTTTAGGTCCTTACTTTTGGTGGACTGTTAAGACTGAACCCGCTAAAACCTAAACCGTTGGCTAGCCCTAATGGGTTAAGGTAAACTCGTTTAACATCCCTACTTTTTGTGAACCAGGATTCACTTGAACTCTCCTCTTCTAGTGTCATTATTATATGTATGAAGTATAACTGTTATGCATACAGTGTCATTTTTTAAAAATATATTTGATTTTTTAAACAGTGTCACTGTCACTTCATAAGCACAAAAATGATATTTGAAAAAAAAATTATGTGAACTCGAATTCAGAGATTTTTCTTTTGTTGAATTAAAAAAAAATACTTATTTTTAAATAACGACACTTCATATGCACATCAATAATACCTAATTAAAATCCATGGACTAATCTAAAAAATGATGAAATGGAATTAGTGAATTAATGAGCATTAATCATCTTACGATTATCTAAAGCTGGAATTGATAAATAATGTATCTTGAATGTAATCAAAAATATATATCATGATCTCTTCATTAAAAAATTTAAATTTGGCGGCAGTCCCCTAACAAAATTTTGCTCGGCAGTCCTAAAGAGTTTTGCCACTTCTTCCCGCACTCTTCTTGCAAGTCACTTGGTATAGGATTATAGGAAACCCCAAATCTGAAACAGAATATACATTGAAATGAATAAAAAATTGTGTAGTTCCTCTTCCTTTCTCTCATAGATAATTAAGCGTCGATTCCTGAATCTCTTGTGAACGGAATCGAAAACAGAGTTGTTCTTAGTTACTTGATATAGCAGTATTGCTGCTAAATAGGAAGCCCCTTTCTTTCATGTTGAAGATCTTCATCAGGTTCTCTCTCTCATAAATAATTATTTGTTGAATCTTATTAATGGCAGAAAAACCGCAGTTTCCCCTGGTGAATAATTGAAAAAACTCTCTGTAAATTTTAGGCGAGTTTGGATATTTATACAAGCCATTAAGTATACAACAATTTTTTTAATTTCGATTTGTGTGTTGTAGAATTCTTTGCAGAGTTGTTGTTGCCACCTATTTTAGTTGTGTGTTGTATTTAGAAGTATATTCGTGCAGTTGTGTTCGATCTGATAATATCTGCAACAAGATACAAAAGCTTGAGACTTGTTACTTAGATAAGGTAAAACAACATTGATCTATCTAATATTTTTTATTGATATATCATATACTAACATCGTTATACTAATGCAAAGGCATTGATAGAAAAGCATGTTGATGATTGATTCAAGGGATAAATAATACTACTACATTATAAAAAATTGTTCTCACCTTATTATCTTAAAAGGGTAAATGCACAAGTCTTTGATGAACACTGTAAACTCTCAAAACCAGGTAATTATTATTGTCCTATAATATTAATTTGATTGATTCTTTAACTTAACTGCCATCTTTGTCCTCATATTTAGCTCGCTAATGTACATGATCTGAAGTGATTTGGGCTGGAATTATTATAGATGTGCCATAATGTCAGATGGGTTTTAACAGACGTCATGTGTTATAATTACCTTATCATTTTTTTTTGTTGGTGCTTCTTTCAAATTGTAAACGAGGGTCAGAGCTATATTTTGAACTTATATCATTTACTCTGTGTTGGGTTTTAGAGGCTCGAACACCATGTTCGGCGCAGCAGAAGATTACGATTCACCAACAACGAATCTAAAACACGATTGTATAACATAAACATAAAGGATAAATAACGATATATATAAATCCTTACAGCGATTTGTACGCGGAATCCTCAACTATGGTATCCACATAACGAACTATGGTATCCACATAACGACTTTCTACCAACCCGCATCAATATGCCAGCGTTGAATCTCGAGACGAATTTGCTAGAAAAAATCTGACTAGAGATTTTATGGAGAAATTATATTTCTTGTGTCACTTTCTGAATTCCCATAAGACTCATATTTATAGGGATTAACTTGGCTTAATTCCTAAGCAAGATATCGGGCCTAGCCCATAGTATAATCTCTACGGATTATATTTTCCTAGATATGTTCCTACGAATAATATATTTACCATATCTGTTATTCTTGTATAATAATATTCCAAATATTATTATTGGGATTTCATATTTAATTAAATCTAATTGAATTAAATAATAATAATAATTAATTTCAAATATAATTATTATTATATTCTCCATAAATTAAATATTATATCCAATACAATATTTAATCAACCAACTATAATTGGTAAATTGTCATTACTTGTTGTGTGACCCATAGGCTCTCGTATATCGAGCGATTAGTCAAACTAACGGTCTTAATTGAACCCTAGACAATAAATCAGACATTCTCAATATACGAGGTACGTTGCGAGGAAATCTGCAACTACCTGTAATACTGTAGGCTATTGTGATATCTTCCTTTCATTCACGAATACCCGATTAAGTCTTGAACATGATGAAGTGTCTATTCAAATAACTTAATCATATTATCTCAAATCACTAATTGACCAAGTATATCACACTTAGCCACAAAGTCTAAGTTGATGTGCATCGGCCGACGACTTAGATCCAATTATGATGAGAAGACTAGTATTCTCTCTAAATCCACATTGAGGAGTGAATCCTATTCTTGGTTCAACTACCACGCACATGTATTTCGTGATGAACCCAATCCATGCCATATCTACCCGTGAAGGGTGCAAGCGTCGGTCATGGTCAAAGTTCACCACTCCACACATGTTGTGCGCATTGACCTCAAGTCAGAGGAGTATCACATCGCTTCCACTAACCGAGACACCCGTAGACACATTATGTGGAATTACATCAAACAGTTTCTCGGATGGGTATACCAATACCCTCTAAGGTATCTGTGCATCCATCATGAGATACCCGGTATCTCGTAGTAAGTGAGTGAGATCTTACTACACTCTCTAAGAGTATGATGCAGATCGCACACCAATCTCAATTGCATCATCAATATCCCATTCTTGATTATCCTTGATCGAGGCTTTTTGAGAATCATACTTAAGTTATCCGAGTTCTCACTCACTCAATGACATAGTGATTCATGGGAACACAAATAAGAATATATGCAAACAATCAAACATTATATTCAGATAAGTGTAACGTCATACATTTAATATTAAACCAATAATAATATTAAACTAAATCTGAATATTATCTTAGTATTATGTCCTTTCGATGGATTGTCTCTAGGACACTAACACTAACAATCTCCCACTTGGACTAGAGCCAATCACCTACATGTCTAACCTCTAGACCATCAAATGTCTAGTGTGTACATGAACAGTGAAAAGGATTTGCAAGATTATCCTTTATGGGAAATATTTTAATTCCATTTCTCCTATCGATATGATCTCTCGGATCAAATGATAATGCCTCGGTACATGCTTATTTCTGTTACCAGATCTCGGTTCCTTTGCTCATGCAATCGCACCAATGTTGTCACAATACGACTCTATTTGACAACTGGCACTCGGAACTACCCCTAGTTCTCTCAAGAACCTTAAAATCCAGAAAGCCTCAAAGGCTTCTGATACAACAATGTACTTAGCTTCAGTTGTTGAATCTGCAGTCAGATCTTGCTTGGAACTATTCCAACTTACCGCCTCATTATTGAGATTGAATATATAATTTGACTGTGATTTGTAATCTTCACAGTCTGACTGGAAACTCGCATCAGCATAGCCCGTGACGACTAGCATTGACTGGCTACCGTAGATAAGAAAATGTTCTTTAGTACGCCTGAGGTACTTCTTAACATTCTTGACAGCAATCCGGTGAGGCTCGCCTGGATTCCGCTGATATGTACCGAGGATGTTTACAGCATAGGCCACATCTGGCCTCGTGCAAGTCATGGCGTACTGTTGGGAAAATAGGGGTGCCCGGAATATATTCGGGATGAAATTTAAATACGAATTTAAATACAATTATTACTAGCATGAATTAATCCTAATTAATTCAAATAATAATTCCAACAACGAATTTTCATCATGCATGTTGAATTAATTTCACATATTAATTATGGCGGAATAAACAAGTAAATATGTGATTAACGTACCTCTTGTAGAATTGGCCTTTGGATTAACGGGACAATTACGATCTTGCTCTATCGACCCAAAAACCTTCTCAAGTATTTCCCTTTCACCTCACTTGATCACCGGTGGGAGATGCTTTCAAGTAATTTAATAAACTAAGGAAAAAGAAAAATATATATGCTCTTGATTTTTCCAACACATGGAATTATGTACTTGGGGATGAAATAATCATCCCCTATTTATAAGAGTAGTGGCCGAAAATTATAGTATTTTATGGGCCTGGAGAAAATCTTTTCTTAGTCTCTAAGAAATCTTGAATATATCCCATTGTTGGGACATTGTCAGTTTTGATTAAGATCCCAAAGCCCCTGAAAAGATGTTTGCCTTTTTTCTGTCTTTGTCAGGCTAGTCTTGATTAGGATTAGTACTTAGTCATTTTACACTTCACAGGTACTCAGTGAGAGGAGAACTCACTGGTAACAATCAAGACTCAGAGCCTGAAGATGAAGAGCACCATCCTGAACTTATGGCAGTCCTCTAAGCTGGCTGAGTAAGTGTCAGTGATGAAGAGTATGACCCTGAGGTCATTACTAACTCAGTCCTGAAGGGAACAGGATGTCACTGAGTTAATGGGAAGACTTGGAGTAGAGCCAAGCAATGCAAAAGGAATTTCAACGTCAGGACAAGACTGGTGGGCTCAAGACAAAATGAACTTAATAAGACAAGCCTGAAGCTCAGGAATAAGTTCTGACATTCTCACCAACCTGATGACGTGGACCAATCCGAGAAGGACACGCACGTACTGCATATTCAACGGGCAAGCATTCAATGTGCATTTAATGAAAATACCAAATCCATGCAAGGACGGCTGCTGCATGGAGATATGTCCGTTTGAAGCCTCTTTACATAGATGACTCGAAGGCTATCTCTCCAACGGATAGTTTTTCAAATCACCTATAAATACAGAAGGCCTTGAACCCATTCAAGGTTACGGGAAATTTCCAAGCAAGAAATTACTCAAACTCTCAAGCATTCAAAGCATTCAACCCTTAAGAGAAGCACTCGAAACCTTCTAAATTTCCCAAGTGTTTCTCAGCAACCGAGAGTTACTCTGTATTACAAGAGCTAAATAGCATTATCTTAAGCTTAGAGAGATTATCCAATCCTTAGCATAGCTTTGCCTTGTAAGGATAATCTCAACTTAGTTGGAATCCAAACTGAAACCAAAACCCTAAGTTAGGTTTGTTGGGAGTAAGTCAGTTAGAGTGTTAGTAAGTGGAGTTGTATATATCAGTGAGGATAGCTGGTCTTGGTGCACCTTGGCACGTTAAAAACAAGAATCCCTTGAGTGGATTTCCTGTTAAGCCAGGCCGTGGACGTAGGAGCTTGAGACTCTGAACCACGTTAAACTCCTTGTGTTCTTACTGGTTTGATTTTGTGCATACTTGCCATATTATTCGTTCATTCATTGCATTCAAGTTTATCAGACCTGAATCAATCAGGCTGATCTTCAAAAGAGCACTGCCCTACTAAACACCATACAGAATTGAGTAAAACAAGTTTTTCAGAAAGCAAACTAAACAAGACTTTAAACTTTCAGGGCTCAAACATTTCCGCACTGAACTTGAACTGATAGTTAGCCAACTGACCCGCACCAAGTGTAGTCAGTAGGTGTGTTATCAGCTCATAGTTCTTTACCACTCTGAGTAAAGGGGACTCAGTCAGTTTTAAGGTTGAAAAATTGGTATACGTGTATTCCCCCCCCCCATACACGTATTCCTCAGTCTTGTACCGGGACCAACACCCATATATTCTTTTCTCCATAATAAAATATTCCACAAAAATCTCACTCTCTTAATTAGGCTTGTAATTTTCGAAATTAATGAGTAAGAATCCAAGATTTGGATCTTCTTGAATATATGAGATAATCTTGTATTCCAAGAATACTTATCTTCCATAATATCTTTTCAAGAAAATCAACAAGATCTTTTCTTTCTCCAAATAAGTCACTTTCGAAAATCACCATGAAAAAATCAGTGACTTGAAGCGATTTTACTAACTTCTACTAGTCGCTCACCCGCAAGCGGACGGGTTCACTGTAGTAAGAGTAAGTATAATGACCAAGTAGTATCGAACCCAAGGGATGGTGTATATGCGAATAGATCCCTGAAGATCTACGCGTCGTAGTTAATATGAGTGTATGTTTTTGGATTTTTTAGAAAGATTAATTAAAAGACTGAAATAAACTAAGTAAACTAAAATACTAAAGCAGACGAATTAACTAAGGGTTGGATTCAAATAAGAGATGGTGATGCTTAGGATAGGAATCCCTACGTATACTAACGGAGCAGGTACATAATCAAAATAACTGTGACACACAAGAATTAACCTAAGTCTAAGAATGCAAGGTGAAAGCTCAAGATTCTAAACCCTAATACTTTACCCTAACACTCGACTTCACGAATCTACTAACAAGTTACTAGATTGTGCTTAATCAATGAGACCCTAATTTAACTAAGGTGATGCGGTCGTCCTCCTTCGCTAAACCGGTAGATGAATTAACCTTTCCTAAACCTTCTCGTTAAGACTACTAATTGTTATTGAGTGATGCGGTCGTCCTCTCTCTAACACTTTCGTACTAAATTTAAAGGTAAAGTTCAGATTAATTATAAGAATTCATTAATTAAGAGAATTAAAACTAACGTCACGAATTACCCTAATTACGTACCCACATCCTACTTCTACGAGTTCATCCTACCCCAAGCATGCAAGGGTTTTAGCCGGACATGGTTTGAACAAAAATAAAAGCAATAGAAGAAACAACACACATAAACATAATGAATTGAAGAACGAAAATATGAAACATGAACTAGGGTTTTAAAAGAAAATAATTCTAAGAACTGAAATTTAATTAACTAAAACGACGTTCAAAGCGTTTAAAGTAATCAAGCTAATGAAAAGAAACTAAGAAACGAAAAGAAACTAAGAATTCGTATGAAAAACCTCAACAACGTAAAAGTAAAGCTTGCTCCTCTCCTTCCTCTCCAAAAACTAAGTCTAAAATTATTTCTAAAGTTCGGGTCTTCTTCAAAACGTGTTTGGAAGAGGTATATATAGGCACGGGTCGAAACGGGAGTTAATGGGTCGAAAATACGCATCCGGGGGCAAAAATCCAAGGGTGCTCGAGCAAAACGCTCGAGCGGTCCCGCTCGAGCAGTGTAGCTCGAATGACACAATCGCTCGAGCGGTTCCGCTCGAGCCGGTCGAGCGGTGAAAATGCACTGTATGTTTTGGGCGCTCGAGCAATTCGCTCGAGCGGTGGCGCTCGAGCTGCTCGAGCGCAAGAAAAGTTCTATACGTTTAGGGGCTCGAGCAATGCGCTCGAGCGGTGGCGCTCGACCTAGTCACTCGAGTGACCTCCAACTCATCCCAACTGATACTTTTCCTCGTCCGCACTAATACCAATCGTATTTCTTCAATATCTTCTCATCCGGGCATCCGTTTGAGTCGATTCAAAGTCCTACGAACTCCGTTTTTAGTCCTCTATTCACCTATGAGCATCAAAGAGATAAATTCATCAATGTGTAGAAATAATGCTCAATTGACTCTAAATACTCTATAAACTCGACCAAAACTAGGGCGTTTCGGGCACCAAAACATAACAATTTCACGCCTAATCAATCAGCATAATATATTCTTTTTATTTTAATCACATTATCATTATTGGGCTACTTAATGGGCTACTTGAGGGGCCTTTAAGGAGAATTAAGATTGAACCTCCTAATGGACTTCTGAATTTCAATATTAAGCCCTAATATAATTCAATCCATTAATATTAATTATTACCACTAATAAATTAATATTGCACTATCCATCTTAATCTATATTACGATAATATGGGCTCCCGGTTATTATTTCCCACGTTTTAGATTATCAAGTCCATTAATTAATCAAGCTTCTGAATAGCTCTAAATTAATTAATATATTTCACCTTGGAGTAAAGACAGCTCAACATTATTATCCGTACCGAAGAAACTGATTCTTCACTTGTAAGATTTGGTACGATAAAACTTCTGAGCCCACCAAGGGGACGAATCACACGAGCCGTACTCGCACGCGTTTCTCCGTATTAAATCTTAGCAACCGTCGTATGATTAATATTACTGCCCAAGATACAAAGTTCGAAGTCACAATTATTCTCACCCAACATGAATCAAAGCAGTAACCACTAAGCACACACGGTCCTATTTAAGTGACGGAGATTAAGAAATCAACAACCACTGAGGTCTAATTCTTCACCTTTTAGAACAGAAGAATTTATCCTCGTTGTAGGTCCTCTTCAACACATACTAAATGTGCCAGTGCAATCTCTTAGTCAAGACAGACCAATCTGAGCCTTACACATCGACCTTTCACGGCGGATTGTTCAATTCCACCTAGGTCGTGAAAATGTACGTTTAGTTACAAGTAAACTGTTAATGTTGTCTTCCGTGATCGGGTATCACCACATTAACTACAATGTAACATGTACTATATATTGAACGGTTTGCAATAGAAATTCAACATTCAATCATATCTAAAGCAAATGTGATAAAAGAATTATTCTCATAAACATGTGTTTGATACACGAGTTATACAAAGTAAAAGCATATTTTCACGTATAACTCCAACAATCTCCCACTTATACTTAAAGTCTGCTTTTAGTATACATCACGCATGTCTTAGTGTAGTAGCTCTACGTGACATCTCATGTCAACCTACACTAACCTAATAATTCCTCCCACTTATACTTAAAGCAGATTGGCAATAGTCTTGACTCCCATTCCATCCACATGTCTCTCGAATGTACTCTGAGGCAGACTCTTTGTGAATGGATCCGCTAGGTTGTCACCCGATGCTATCTTTGCCACCTCTATATCTCCTCTCTTAACGATTTCTCGTATAAGATGGTATTTTCTTTCTATGTGTTTGCTGGCCTTGTGGGCTCTCGGTTCCTTTGAATTTGCAACTGCTCCGGCATTGTCACAAAAGACAGTTATCTTATCGGGCAAATTCGGAATAACGTCCAAGTCCACTAAGAAGTACTTGAGCCAAACCGCTTCTTTCGCTGCCTCACAAGCAGTTACTTATTCGGCTTTCATGATCGAATCGGCGATGTATTTCTGCAAATCGCTTCTCCATGTCATGGCTCCTTCTCCCATGCAAAAACACACTACCCGAGGTAGTTACTTTGGAATTTATGTCTGATTGGAAATTTGAGTCCGTGTATCCCATGGGAATTAGATTGTCTGATTGTTAAATCAGCATTCCATACCAAGTTCTTTTCAGAAACTAAAGAACGTATTTAATTGCAATCTAATGTGCTTTCCCGGGGTTACTTTGATATCTTGTCATCATGCCCACGGTAAAGTAGATATCTGGTCTCGTACACAACATTGCATACATAAGACTTCCTACGTCCGAAACGTACGGAACGTCTTTCATGTCATCTATCTCCACTTGCGTCTTAGGGCATATTTCTTTAGATAGATGGATTCCGTGCCTAAAAAGTACAAAACCTTTCTTGGAATCTTGCACGCTGAAATGCTTCAAAACAGTGGCTTTGTATGAAACTTGCGATAAGCCTAACATCCTCCTCTTGCGATCTCGAGTGAACTTGATCCCAAGGATGTGACCGGCTTTCCCTAAGTCCTTCATATCAAACTGATTTGACAGCCATACCCTTACGTCTGACAATACCTTTACATTGTTTCCAATGAGCCGAATATCATCTACGTATAATACTAAGAATACCACCGCAGTTCCGTTACACCTTTTATACACACAACTTTCGAACTTGTTTTGATCACAAACCCATAAGACTTAATTACTTGATCAAAACACTGGTTCCAAGTACGCGATGCTTGCTTAAGTCCATAAATGGATCTCTTAAGCTAGCATATAAGGTGCTCTTGGCCTTTTTCAACGAAACCTTTGGGCTGTTGCATATAGATCCCATCAAGACTTCCATTAACGATAGCTGTCTTGACATCCATTTGCCAGATCTCGTATCTAAGTGCGCAGCGATCGACAAGAGAATACGGATGGACTTAAGCATAGCTACAGGCCACAGGCCACAAGCCTTGCTTTGAAGGTCTCTACCCTTCCGTCCGGTCCTCTTTTCCTCTTGTACACCCACTTGCATCCAATGGACTCTTCCCCACTAGGTGGATCAACCAACTCCCACACTTGATTATAATCCAACGAACCCATCTCGGTTTCTATTGCGGTTTGCCACGCCTCCGCGTCTTTATCTTGGATTGCCTCATCGTACGTCCATGGGTCTAATTCATTGCCGGGAATCAAATCCGAAGATTCTCCAATTCCCATGAATCTCTCGGGTTGCCTTGCAATCCTCCCACTACGACGGGGTTCCGGTTGTGAAGGTGTGACGTGTGGTACATCATCTTGTATACTTGGTATAGGAGTTTGCCCTCTTAACTTGTCTAAGGTAATCTCACTTCTAGACTTTCATTTGTTCATATAGTCTTCCTCCAAGAATTTAAAGTGTGAACTAATCACGGTCTTTTAATCCTTGGGACTATAGAACATACACCCTTTCGTTCCCGCAGGGTATCCTATAAACAACCTTAATTCCGAACGTGGATCCAACTTACCGGCTTCCTCGTCTAGCACGTATGCCGGACAACCCCAAATCCACAAGTGTCTTAAACTGGGCTCGCGCCCGGTCCACAATTCCATTAGGGTTTTAGGAACCGATTTGGATGGCACCAAGTTTAGAGTGTAAGCCACCGTTTCCAAGGCATTACCCCAAAACGACTTGGGTAAATCCGAATAACTCATCATGGATCTGACTATTTCTAAAAAAGTCTGCTTCCTTCGTTCCGCCATACCGTTCTATTGAGGGGTTCATGTTGCGGTCAACAGGGATACAATCCCTTCGTCCGATAGGTAGTTCAAGAATTCATCGCTAAGGTATTCGCCTCTACGATCAAATCGTAGAAACTTGATACTTCTTGTCCTATGCATCATAAGGTAGATGTATCCATTTCTCTAGTAATCATCAAATTACTCATACCCCTTCTTGCTATGATCGTTATTGAACCACACATATCGGTATGAACGAGTTCTAACACTTTGGTGGCTCTATTCCCCTTGGCTCCAAATGCCCTCTAGGTCATTTTACCCTCTAAACAGGATTCACAAGTTGGAAATGACTCAACTTGAAGTGACTCCAAGGATTCATTTTTCACCAACCTTTGTATCCGCATCAGATTAATATGACCTAATCTAAGATGCCATAAAAGTGTTTCGTTCATGTCCGAAAAATGCTTTCTTTTATTACTCGAAATAATCGATGTGTTATTAGATTCAATTTTATGAGTGGTGTGCCCAAATAATGGTATAAAGATCATCCATTGAAGTTCCGGAACAGATAAACTCATCGTTTCAAGAAATAATAACATCCTTATTAAAAGAAACTGAGTATCTATTCAAAACCGTTTAGAAACTGAAGGTTGAGTTCTTTCTAAACTAGGAACATGAAGAACGTCTCTCAAGACCATAACTCTATCTTCAAAAGATAGGCGCACTTCTCCCACTGCTTCAGCTGCCACTCTCGTAGCATTGTCCGATGTGATGGGGATCTCACTTCCGTTAAGTCGTTGGGTTAGCTTGAACCCATGAAAAAATGTGATCAGTAGCTCTCGTATCCACTATCCACGAATAGACAGCATACGCCACTTCACAAGTTTCGACGACTAGGGTGTGTGAATTACCTAACTTTCCTAGCCTCTTAGGCTTGGAACAGGCAGACCTCCATTGTCCTCTCTCACCGCAACTAAAACACTTCCCCTTCGATGCTGGCCTTTGCATTTACCTTTCGCAACAATTGGATTTGCTTGGATCCGGCCTTTGGTTCTCTTCCTCTTTTTCCCTCCCTTGGGACCAAAAGAGGTAGACGGACCATTAGCCACCATAGCACTAGACTGGTGCTCCATTATCACCTCCACCGAAACTAAAGCTTGCAAGAGCTCGGGCAAACGATTTGTCCGTTCATTCATCTGACAGTTCAGATGAAACTGCTCAAAGCTTCTCGGCAGAGAATGGTATATGAAATTAATCAAAATCCGCACCAAGTACTTCCAACTTGTTAAGGTATGCCATTATCTCGAGAACGTGCTCCCTCACGGGCGTTCCTTCCACCATTTCCAACTTGACCAAGTCATGTTTGGTGAACTGATTAGTCATGGGATTCTGATGTGAAAACATCTCTTCAAGGTGTTCCATGATTTCAACAGCGGATACAATGTCTTCATGAACGCGCCTCAAATCATCAGACAGAGATGTCAAGATGATGCACTTCATGTGTTCATTGTCACGCTTCCAATCATAAACTGTCTTTTCCCATTGCTTGACTTATCATTAGCCTTGCCGGGTATATTAACGTAAATAACTCAATTGTGTTTTCGTGCAGTAAGGACAAATTTAAAAAAAAAATTCCAATCGGTATAAAACTCTCAAAAAAGTTTATTAACTTTAAGTATATTAAACAGTGGATTAAAAGGTTGCGACATGATGAAATGAGAATAAAACATACATTCATATTAATATCTAGAAAAATACGAAATTATCACATAATTCGATCACATCAATTATATTGAAACCTTAAAACAATATAATCATGCATCAGCCAACATCTCGAAACAATTTAAATGCGCCACGAGGGGTGGTCTATACATTTAAATACATTCAAGCGGATCACAAACTTAAAAGTTACAAATCCTTAATTCAAAATTAATAGTTGGCTCCCACTTTGACCACATAGAAACTGACAGGGACTCCGAGGGGAGTAAGTTAATATCAATTTCATATGCCTAGGTAATAACCATAATTAAATACAGGATTATTATTTCGCTTTGAGCAAGCTACTCGTGGTGAGGGTCAATACCGCCACTAGTAATAATCCACAATCATCCTTTCGGAATTTATTCATGTGAAATCCGTTCTTTTGGTCGATCCGAGGGGAAAATGTATTCCAAAAGAACTTCACAAATAAATAAATTATGGAGGCCAAATTAATCCAATTTTAATATTCGGAATAAAATTGCGATTAAATTAAACATACTTAGTAATTTTCGAAAGTAAGGTTTTTCTTGGACAATTAAATTCATGCAAACACATATTAACAAATAATAATAAGTGCATGAAATAAAACATCCATCAAAACAAAATTAAACACATTGGAGCACTAAAATCCAATTGTCACAGTTTAATTTCTTCGCGTCTTGATGCGAAAAATTGTCCTTGTTGCTTTCCGACGTTCGTCTCGACACGCTCCCACTCGAACAACAACACTTCATCAAAACAACATCGTTTGGGGTTCGGGACGACGTTTAAAGTCACACGGAAAAAAAACACGAAACGAAAAATTCCACGGCCGGAGATACGGCGCGCGTCGGCCCACGAAGTGGGCCCGCGCGCCTCTCGGCCAGAAGCGCCGAAGCGCTGCAGGAGGCGCGCCGAGGCGCAGCACAGAGGCGCACCCGAGGCGCTGCACGGAGGCACGCCGAGGCGCCGCATGGAGCGCCCCGAGGCGCCGCAGGCCGCGCCCGAGGCGCGCGCGCGCGTGCGCGCAGCTCCGGCCTCCCGTCGCGCGCGGGTCGTGCGCCGTGCACCCCGTGCGCCATTTTTTGCCGTTAGTCCTCATTTTCTTCACCCCTTGCATGATTTTACGTCCATACACGCACCATGCTTGCATGCGTCGTCCGGATACGCCGTTTTTAATTCTTCGTTCTTCGTCACGATCCGGTTACAATTTATTTTATAAACAAATAAATACTAGATCTAGACTAGTCTATTACAATGATCGAATCAAAATAAAAACAACTAATCTACTCGTGGATTTTCTCACGAGAAAAACGAATTCGAACGAATCGAATTAAAAACAATTAATTCACACGCATGAAATTAACAACATTAAAACCATGACAATTGGATACCTGCAAAAAAGATCTAGCAATTCTACTATCCAATTTCAGATTAATGTTTAACAATTTAAATTCCAATTTAAAGATCAGAGCCCAAAACCGTGGCTCTGATACCAGTTGTTGGGAAAATAGGGGTGCCCAGAATCTATTCGGGATGAAATTTAAATACGAATTTAAATACAATTATTACTAGCATGAATTAATCCTAATTAATTCAAATAATAATTCCAACAACGAATTTTCATCATGCATGTTGAATTAATTTCACATATTAACTATGACGGAATAAACAAGTAAATATGTGATTAATGTACCTCTTGTAGAATTGACCTTTGGATTAACGGGACAATTACGATCTCGCTCTATCGACCCAAAAACCTTCTCAAGTATTTCCCTTTCACCTCACTTGATCACCGGTGGGAGATGCTTTCAAGTAATTTAATAAACTAAGGAAAAAGAAAAATATGTATGCTCTTGATTTTTCCAACACATGGAATTATGTACTTATTTATAAGAGTAGTGGCCGAAAATTATAGTATTTTATGGGCCTGGAGAAAATCTTTTCTTAGTCTCTAAGAAATCTTGAATATATCTCATATATTCTTTTCTCCATAATAAAATATTCCACAAAAATCTCACTCTCTTAATCAGGCTTGTAATTTTCGAAATTATTGAGTAAGAATCCAAGATTTGGATCTTCTTGAATATATGAGATAATCTTGTATTCCAAGAATACTTATCTTTGCATAATATATTTTCAAGAAAATCAACAAGATCTTTTCTTTCTCCAAATAAGTCACTTTCGAAAATCACCATGAAAAAATCAGCATAATATATTCTTTTTATTTTAATCACCTTATCATTATTGGTCTACTTAATGGGCTTCTTGAGGGGCCTTTAAGGAGAATTAAGATTGGACCTCCTAATGGACTTCTGAATTTCAATATTGAGCCCCAATATAATTCAATCCATTAATATTAATTATTACCACTAATAAATTAATATTGCACTATCCATCTTAATCCATATTACGATAATATGGGCTTCCGGTTATTATTTCCCGCGTTTAAGATTATCAAGTCCATTAATTAATCAAGCTTCTGAATAGCTCTAAATTAATTAATATATTTCACCTTGGAGTAAAGACAGCTCAACATTATTATCCGTACCGAAGAAACTGATTCTTCACTTGCAAGATTTGGTACGATAAAACTTCTGAGCCCACCAAGGGGACTAATCACACGAGCCGTACTCGCACGCGTTTCTCCGTATTAAATCTTAGCAACCGTCGTATGATTAATATTACTGCCCAAGACACAAAGTTCGAAGTCACAATGATTCTCACCCAACATGAATCAAAGCAGTAACCACTAAGCACACACGGTCCTATTTAAGTGACGGAGATTAAGAAATCAACAACCACTGAGGTCTAATTCTTCACCTTTCAGAACAGAAGAATTTATCCTCGTTGTAGGTCCTCTTCAACACATACTAAATGTGCTAGTGCAATCTCTTAGTCAAGACAGACCAATCTGAGCCTTACACATCGACCTTTCACGGCGGATTGTTCAATTCCACTTAGGTCGTGAAAATGTACTTTTAGTTACAAGTAAACTGTTAATGTTCTCTTCCGTGATCGGGTATCACCACATTAACTACAATGTAACATGTACTATATATTGAACGGTTTGCAATAGAAATTCAACATTCAATCATATCTAAAGCAAATGTGATAAAAGAATTATTCTCATAAACAAGTGTTTGATACACGAGTTATACAAAGTAAAAGCATACTTTCACGTATAACTCCAACACGTACATGATGGAACCCAATTGTAAATGCATATGGAGCGTCCTTCATGTGCTCGATATCAACTTCGCTAGAAGGACAATCCTTCTTCGACAGCTTTATCCTATGATTTGCTAGTAGAGACCCTCTCTTAGAGTTCTCCATCGCAAATTGCTTCAACACCTTATCTACGTAGGTGGATTGTGACACCCCTACCATCTTCTTGGATCTATCCCTATGGATCTTGATCCCTAAGATGTAGCATGCTTCACCAAGATCCTTCACCGTGAAGGTCTTTGATAACCAATCTTTCATGGACTGCATTAGCGAGATGATATTTCCTATAATCAATATGTCATTGACATATACGACTATAAAGACAATACTCTTCCCGCCGCATTTACAATAAACACAAGGATCTTCCGAATTTCAGATGAAGTCAAAGAATTTGACAGCTTCAACAAATCGGATATTCCAACTCCTAGAAGCTTGCTTCAATCCATAGATGGATTGTTTAAGCTTGCACATAAGATTAGATTTTGGCTTAGATATAAAACCCTCCGGTTGAGTCACAAATACTTCCTTATCATTGTTACCATTGAGGAAAGCTGTTTTGACGTCCATCTATCAAAACTCATAATCGTGGTGTGTTGCTATCGCAAGTAAAATTCGAATGGACTTGATCTTAGCAACTGGCAAGAAAGTCTCATCATAGTCGATACCTCGTATTGACTACAACCTTTCGCCATCAACCAATCTTTATAGGTTTGTACTTTGCCATTTGCATCGGTCTTATGCCTGAAGACTTACTTGCAACCTATGGTTCTAACCCCTTTCGGCAACTCAACTTATGTCCTAGACTTAATTGGTGTACATTGAGTCCATCTCAGATTTCATGGCTTCATGCCACTTCTCTGAGTCAACATCTAATGTTGCTTCAGTATAAGTTCTAGATTTGTCTTTATCCGGAATCTCCACGTCATCATGTTCCTCCACGAGGAACCATAATCCCTAGTGGATAGATTACGAATTCTAGTCAACTTACGAAGTTGTGGTTGTGCAGGCTGTATATTCTGATCGTGAAAATTTTGTGGTGCAACGACTTCATCATTGACCGGAGAGTCCTCAAGAGCGACACTTTCAAATGCCTCTTGGGCAGGAGTTTGAACTATGTTATTCTCATTCAGCCCACTTGGAGGTTGTTGCAAAGGCAATTCTACTCCAATTACGCTCCCACTGGCTGAAAGAGGATCACCTAGTGATAAACTTCCACCATGAGAGTCGCTGAATGCTCCCACTGATTCTTTGTCATGTTGCTTTTGACAAATCATCAGTTTCTATGCTAATTTGTGGTTCTTGAATCTCTTCAAGTTCTATCTTCTTACGACTTTGTTCCTTAAAGACGTACTCGTCTTCTAGGAACTTAGCTTGCCTAGAAACAATCACCGTTTGTTTTTCCGGTAGATAGAAGCGATATCCTCTTGTCTCCTTAGGATATCCCACAAGATAACCATTTTCACCTTGGAATTCCAACTTATCATTTAGCAGATGGCTTCTTACCATACCATAGCTCGTATGGAGGCTGCTCAACTGATTTGGACGGAGTCCTATTCAGAATATAGATTGAGGTTTGTAATGCGTATCCCCATAAGAATGTTCGAAGAGAAGAAAAACTCATCATGGACCTTACCATATCAAACAAGGTTCGGTTTCTCCTTTCGGACACACCGTACACCTGAGGTGTTCCGGGAGGAGTCCATTGTAACTAAATCTCATGAAGCTTTAAGTAATCCATGAATTCATGGCTAAGGTACTCACCTCCCCGATCCAATCGAAGAGTCTTGATACTGTTACCAAACTATTTCTCTACTTCTGCCTTGTACCCCTTGAATTTCTCAAACGATTCGAATTTGTGCTTCATCGGTAAATGTGATGAAGTAGCCAAATTGACCCCTAGCTAGATTGGGCAATGGTCTACAAATATCATTGCGAACCAACTCTAGAACTTCTATGGCACGTACCCCTTTCCCGGAAAAGGGTTTGTTGATCATCTTGCCCATGAGACAAGATTCGCAATCGCCATAAGACTCTAAGTCTATTTGGGTTAAGTAGTCCAACTTTCTTAACCTTGCGATTTTTTTCTCGTTTGCATGACCAAATCTACAGTACCACAAGTAAGTCGGGTTTTCATGATTACTAAGCTTGAGTCATCCTACTTTGTATATTAAGAACATCATGTCCATAACTCAACAAATGCCTAGCAGTTTGAACTATTATTGAACATGTTTATCTTAATAACAACCGTACTTGTTCTGGCCACTAAAACACCTTGTGTTTTCTTCTCGCTTGCTAGTACCTTACAGTCCTTCTTCCAATGCCCATTTCTATTGAAGTGGGGCACACATCCTTATCAACTCGTTCTTACTTTTGAACTCCACCTTTCGCCTTCAGGAAGTTTGGCTTTTCCTTAGCAGTGGAAGACTTAAAAGTCTTAAGTATGTTATGAGGTTCCGGCATTGTTGCTTCCGTCTTCTTCATATTAAATTTACTACGAAACTAGAATATGAATCGGGGAGTGACTTGAGGATAGCACATAAGGTGAAATCTTCCCTCCTTTCGCTAATCGACATCTGGACAGATCTCTCATCACTTCATAAATCTCAAACGAGATCTAGAATCAAAGAGATCCTTTCAGACGCTTAAGCATCTCGAAGGGATCCATTTTCTCATGTTGCCTTGCAATTCGGGAGTCATGCCGAGCAATCATAACATAGAGTCTGGGAAGCATCATCTTAATGCTTCTTTTTAACTGTAACGTCAAACGCTGCACTCTCAACTGAACCAGCCTCAGGGGTAAAGGGATTGTCGTGTCTAGCACGTACTCAATCTCTTCATGCCTTAGCACCAAACACACATTTCAGTGCTAGTTCAGAAAATTTGGCCCAACCAATTTGTTCGTTTCTAGAACATTTCTCAATGACAAGTTTTTCATTTCAACAATTTTAGAGAAATAAAATAAAACGGGAATTAAACACATAATTCCTATGATCAATATTCAGCAACCAAAATAAACATGGCCTTTTTAATTTATTTTGTCTCCATTATTTTCACATACCATCGGAAGCGTACAAATTTATATCTAATATAAATTGTAATGGACTAGGATCCACATTCCTACTATTACAATGACTGCTTGGGCTGAACATTGCAACAACAGAACTGGTAGGTCTCTAAACCAATTGTCTCACGCAATTCCTAGTTGATTGAATCTAGTTCAATCGAATGTCACCTAATTCTCATTTCCCTGTTTGGGCTAGTGAAACAGAATTAAGTTGGTTTACAACCATTAAGCGGCGACAAACATGTCCCTATAAAAGTCCCGTTAGATGTAGATCCGAGCAAAAGACTTGGGCCTTAAATACTCATTGGAACGAAATCTCCGGTTTACTTTTAATTTTAATGGAAGACATCTTTCAATCTAATGAAAAACCATATTTCAATGAGGAACATTTTAAAAAAAGACAGGGTATTAATTGCTTAATCGAGATCCAATCATGATAACTACATCACATTTGAGCAATTATTGGGCGCCGCCTCCCAAACATGACATGTGCGGACTAACATATATTGGGCGCCGTCTACCCAAACATTAAATACGGTCCGACAAATATTGGGTGCCGCCTACCCAAACAATTTAATGCGGACTATAACTAATAATGCAAATATCGATTCACATAAGCAGTTATACAAGTGGGGAGCAACTAATCAAGTTCTCATGCTTTATTTCAAAAATTAAATTTGCATAAATAAAGCATCTAATAAATATTTAGCACATAAATCAAATAAACATGCAAAATATTTAATAACACGTAAATCAAATAAACGTGCTTAACAATAATTATTCGTAGGTAAAATATTGCTAAAATTAGAAATACCAACGAGCTCCGAGCTCTCGGTCAATTTTCAAAATTATTTTGCCCAAAATATTATTTTATTGAAATAACAGAAATTTGGTCCAACAAAAAACGTGTCCTTAACTCGATTTTGGAATTTTGGTCCAACCAAAACATGCCTCTATTTAAAAAAAAAAAACAGAATTTTAGTGTTTGGTCCAACCAAACAGCCCCTAATATTAATATCCAAAAATTTCAGAATCTTAGCTAGAGGCAAACAGGCCTTAAGCCAATTTTCAGATTTTAATGAATACAAACAAGGACTTAAAAATTTCCAGGATTTTAAAATAAGGCATAGGGACTATTTTGCAATATTCTAAAATAACAAAGTATTATATGAAAATAGTTCATGATAAGCTTATCATGAAATAATTTTAAAGTATTATTAATCTCATCGAGAGTATCATTAATCTCATCAGGGGTATCATTAGTCTGAGTTCAAGAATATTTAAAACAATTACAATATAATACCACTGACCCAAATTAGTGATACCCATAACAGATTTAATGATACTGATACTCTAAAATATTTCATGTTAAGTTTATTACGAAGCGTTTTCATATAAATCTACTCTTCTAAA
Source organism: Ballota nigra (assembly GCA_947034835.1). Lineage (NCBI taxonomy): Eukaryota > Viridiplantae > Streptophyta > Magnoliopsida > Lamiales > Lamiaceae > Ballota > Ballota nigra. The sequence continues at coordinate 31,869,005 of OX344724.1, forward strand.
ATTTATAAATTACAAAAAGGGCCCGAGAGCCAAATTGTAATTCTAAAATCTGGAATTTGCATAAAGGGGCCAGAGAATTCCAAATTCTCCAATGTCCGTCCCTAATCCCTAAGTTATGACTTGCATCACTAATCGGCTCCAATCAACCAACCCGCGACCACCAGCCATAAGCAACGGACTGCTACAAGCAATCATCGCAGCAGCCAGCGTCGCGAAAGCCGAACTCCGCAGCAGCCAGCGTCGCAAGAGCCGAACTCCGCAGCAGCCAGCGTCGCGAGAGCCGAACTCCGCAGCCGCCGCGAGCCACCACCGTCCGGACCAAATCAACGCTGCGTCGCTGATATTATGCTTCAAAAGCATAAAACTGTTAGAAACTGGGTATGAATATTTCGAAAAACTGAAAGTGGGAGAAGAGTGAGCACGAAATGAATTCGTGTAAAACCGAGTCTAGGTGAAGCCTATGCCCACAAGATCGAATACGCCCGTACAGTGCTTACGAATTATGCGTACGGATCCCCAAAGGTAAAACGGTTTGTCTATTCAGACCGGTAGCACTACCGAGTATGAATCTCCGGCGAACTAAATCGGAATTTATGAGCTAAACGGGATTTTCTGCAGAGAAAGGAATTTGGAAATTTCTGGGTTCGTAAGTTATTCTGGAAAACTGGACGAAAGTGGGTATATATAGGCGGAATTCCGACCCTTTAGAGGGCTGCTGGAGTGGAGTACGTGGTGATCATGGATCACCCACGTTCTGTCGTGGAGAGAAACTGCGTTTCTCAGGATTGGGAAGCAAGAAGGAATATTCCAGATGATCTGGAGTGTATTAATCAAATTCATAGTGTATTAATCAAGTTCATGGGCCGACCCAATTCTAAGTGGGCCAACCGAAATGGGCCGACCCAATTCCATACGGGTCACCCAATCCGATTGGATCCAAAAAGATAATGGGCTATTTCATATTTTTGGCACTCTAAAAATATAGGTATGGCACCAAAGCCCACCCAAAGCCCAATTGCCAAGAACCACGAACCCGGGCCCGGGCGCGGGCTCGGGCGGGGCGGGGCGCGCGCGCGCGCGCGCGTGTGTGGTCCATGGTTAGGGTCCCCATGTCCCAATTTAGAGAGCATGAATAATTTCCTACTTATATACAAGACAAACTTCTTGTAATTTTCCAATGTGGGATGGAACTTTATTTTCCATTCCCATGGAATTATTCAACACACATGATTAATACTTCAACTTCCCAAATTAATTTCTCACTCACCGGAAATCGGTTTTGAGATATTAAATATACCACGCTCATCTACTCCGCGAGTAGAACAACATCGTTAATTTTATTTTCCCAAAAACTAACGTTTTTACTCCTCAAAAAATTGATCAAAGTAAGGGTATGAACCCTTTACAAAACCAATTTCCAACAATCCCCCACATGAGTGAGAATTGCACCTATACAGAGTCAAGCTTCTTCGTTCAGCTCATGTGAGACCTCATTGCTTCCGGATAAGTAACCAATGGTTTTGAACTTTCCGTAGCCCGGCACCATCGGGTATACCGGCGGCTTAGTGGACACGATGCCTTGAACTAATCCTCCTTAGTGTATACCTTACAGATAGTGCAGACACAAGTCAGTCTCGATTCCGATTTGTTCTCACGTTTTTTTTCATTTTGGCCCTGGACGCCCTTTGTATTCATAAATGTTTGGTCGAAGCGGCCCTCACTTCTCATTTATATAGGTGATCTCCTTTCGAGTATCCCGTCATACTCAGTCCCACATGGACTCATAGGAATCATTAAAAGTCAAAGACTTATCCTTTACCACAACTCACGGGTTCACTAACACTTGACACAGTGCTGTCAGGAATGGTCATGATTTTCAAGTGTTGTACAACTAACATTCACAGCTTAGTTTTCCCTTTTGAACCAAGTTCTTGGGATCTCCAGTCATCATGGTTGGGTTACCACTGTTTCAGTTTTATTTGTGGATTTCAGACCCATTCCCTCTATCAGCTTATTCATTTGATCTCGATTCAAGCTCTTCGTGAGCGGATCCGCTATGTTATCAACTGATCTTACATAATCAATTGTTATTATACCAGTTGAGATCAAATGTCTAACGGAGTTATGTCGACGATGAATATGTCTCGACTTTCCGTTGTACATACTGTTCAAAGCTCTACCAATAGCAGCTTGACAGTCACAATGTATCATTACAGATGATACTGGTTTGTTCCAACAAGGAATATCTTCTAAGAAATTGTGAAGCCATTCAGCTTCTTCACCAGCTTGATCCAAAACGATGAATTCAGATTCCATTGTGGAACGGGCAATACACGTCTGTTTTGTGGATTTCCACGATACTGCAGCTCCTCCAATAGTGAATACATATCCACTAGTCGAGAATGAGTCTTTACTATCGGATATCCAATTAGCATCACTGTACCCTTCAAGTACAGCTGGATGTCGCGTGTAGTGTAGCCCGAAGTTAAGAGTATACTTCAAGTATCTCAAGACCCTTTTCAGAGCTTTCCAATGTTCATGACTTGGATTGCTCGTGTACCTGCTTAGTTTGTTCACAGAACATGCAAGATCTGGACTTGTGCAATTAGTAATGTACATCACGCTTCCAATGATCCTTGCATATTCCAACTGATTCACAGGTTCACCTCTATTTTTCTTCAGATGAACATTTTGTTCAAGTGGAGTTTTAGCAGGTGGATCATCAAATGCATTGAATTTCTTCAAGACTTTCTCAACATAATGAGATTGTGTTAAAGAAATTCCATTTGAGGTTCTTTCAATCTTGATTCCTAGAATCACGTCTGCTAAACCCATATCTTTCATGTCAAAATTTCTCTTTAACATGTTTTTCGTATTAACGATCACATTTGAATTGTTACCTATGATTAACATGTCATCAACATATAGATATACGATAACAATCCATTTGGTGTATCTTTCACATACACACACTTGTCACATTCGTTAATTCAAAATCCATTTGACAACATAATATTGTCAAATTTCAAATGCCATTGTACTGGAGCTTGTTTAAGTCCATACAACGATCGAACGAGTTTACAAACTTTTTTTCTCTTTCCCGGGTACAACATAACCCTCTGGTTGATCCATGTATATTTCAGCATCCATCTCTCCATTAAGAAAAGCAGTCTTTACATCCATTTGATGTATTTCGAGATTATGCAAAGCAGCAATCGCGACAAGTACACGAATGGATGTAATCCTTGTTACCGGAGAGTAGGTGTCAAAGAAATCATGTCCTTCTCTTTGTTTAAAACCCTTTGCTACCAAACGGGCTTTATACTTTTCAATAGATCCATCTGCTTTGTACTTTCTTTTAAGGATCCATTTACATCCTAAGGTCTTGCAACCTCTAGGGAGGTCAACCAACTCCCATGTATGATTTTGCAGAATTGAATCATATTCACTTTTTATTGCTTCTTTCCAGAGAGACGCATCTGGTCTGGAAAGAGCTTCTTTGATAGTCCTAGGTTCATCTTCTAACACATACGTGATGAAGTCTGGACCATAGGTCTTATCAATTCTAGCTCGTTTACTGCGTCTTGGTGCTTCACTCTGCTGAGTGGAAGGACCTACAACTTCACTTGATTCTTCATGAGTTCGTTTATTTGAACTCACTTCTTCTTTGTCCCTACACGGGAACACATTTTCAAAGAACACAGCATTCCTTGATTCTATGGTAGTACCTACTGTCATATCGGGTATCTCTGATTTATGAATCAAGAACCGATAGGCACTACTGTTGAAGGCGTATCCTATAAAGATCCCATCAACTGTCTTAGGTCCGATTTTCACTTGTTTAGGAAGTGGCACTTCAACTTTAGCCAAACACCCCCACACTTTGAGGTATTTGTATGACGGTTTGCGATTTTTCCACAACTCATAAGGTGTCTTATCTTGAGTCTTAAGTGGAATTTTATTTAAAATGTGGTTAGCTGACAGAGTAGCTTCCCCCCACATGTTCTGAGGTAAACCTGAGCTGATTAACATTGCGTTCATCATCTCTTTCAAAGTTCGGTTTTTCCTCTCCGCAATACCATTTGATTGTGGTGAGTAGGGAGCTGTCGTTTGATGTATAATGCCGAATTCGGCACATAATTGTTCAAACGGAGCCACATACTCTCCACCTCTATCACTACGAATTGCTTTAATTGTAGTGTTCATTTGATTCTCTACTTCACTTTTATAGTTTTTAAAAGCTTCAATAGCTTCATCTTTACTTCGAAGTAAGTAAACGTAGCAGAATCTTGTGCTATCATCAATAAAAGTAATAAAATACTTTTTTCCACCTCTAGTTTGCACAAATTTTAAATCACATACATCAGTGTGAATTAATTCTAGAGGAGTAGTGTTCCTTTCAACGGACTTAAATGGTAATTTAGTCATTTTTGCTTCTACACAAATTTCACATCTTTTGGATGTGTCAACATTATCAATTGTAAGTAAATCTAAATTTACTAATCGTTTTATAGATTTTAGATTAACATGTCCTAATCTAAAATGCCATAAAGAGGAACACTCAACGATATAAGCAGAAGTAGAAGCATTCTCATTCATAATAGTGTTTTTGCCATCACGGCTTACAGTCATCACAGATATCTTGAAAAGGCCCTTCTCGAGGTAACCCTTTCCTAGGAAGATGCCAAACTTGCTAAGTACAACACCATTTGACTCAAACACTAACTTAAACTGACTACTAACTAAAACAGACCCCGAAATCAGATTCTTCCGGATGTCCGGGACATGCAGCACGTCCTTCAGTTTCAGCTCCTTTCCCGAAGTCAGTTTGATCACCACCAATCCGACACCAGCCACTTCAGATGAGGCTTGGTTGCCTATGTAGAGCTTTCTCCCTACAGCAGGAGAATAAGTGAAGAAGGCAGACTTCTCCGAGCAAACGTGGCAAGTGGCACCAGTGTCCACGAACCAACTCTTCTTGTTGTCCACTATGTTGACCTCGGTCACCACAGCGGACATGTCCATCTCCGTAAGCTCACGTTCAGCAACGTTCACGGAGTTCTTCTTCCCCTTGTCCTCTTTCTTGGGCTAACGACAATCAGCTGCCCGATGGTTGGGTTTGCCACAGTTGTAGCACTTCCCGCTGAACTTCTTCGGGGCAGGAGCAGCAGCAACAGCCTTGCCTTTGCCCTTGTCGTCTTGTCGCTTCCTTTTCTTTGATGGTTCACCTTTCTCCATCAGGTTAGCTTTGGCCTCGATGGAAGCAATCGAGCCCCTCTCCCTCTTGTCCCTCTTCTTGTTATCCTCCTCGATCCGGAGTCGGGTAACAAGGTCCTCCATCGTCACTTGCTTTCGCTTGTGCTTGAGGTAGGACTTGAACTCCTTCCAAGATGGGGGGAGTCTGTCAATCACAGTTGCTACCTGAAAGGCTTCAGGCAGCTCCATCCCTTGCACTGCAATGTTATGGAAGATAACTTGCAGCTTCTGCACTTGCTCGACAACAGATTTGTTGTCTTCCATCTTGAAGTCGTACAAGGTGGAGACGACGAACTTGCTAGTTCCCGCGTCTTCAGTCTTGTACTTCTTCTCCAAGGACTCCCATAGAGCTTTGGAAGTCGGGTACTCATCGTACACGTCACAAAGGGCATCAGACAGCCCATTCAGAATGTAGTTCCTGCAAAGATAGTCATCGTGGATCCAAGTATCGTAAGCGATCCTTGTCTCACGAGTAGCATCATCAGCAGGAGCACTCGGACAATCCTCTTTGATAAATTTCACCAAAGAGATGGTGGTCAAATAGAAGTGCATCTTCTTTTGCCACCTTTTGAAATCACTTCCCGAAAACTTTTCGGGTTTCTCCCCTTTTACTACCACCGGCCTAACAGCCCCTTGAAGGGAGGCCTGGTTGGTTGTCAAAAGAGGATTGACACCGGCATTTCCTACAAAAGGATTGCCGCCAGCATTTCCCACGAAGGGATTAGCACTAGAGCTTCCCACGAAGGGATTAGTGCTAGAGGTTCCCACAAAGGGAATGACATTTCCCACGAAGGGATTGCCATTAGCTTTCATCCATTCAGCAAGGATGTCTCCAAAATTTCCAAACTGGAAAGGGGGAATGGTTGTCGGATTACCATCGGTAGTCGGATTACCATCGGCAGTCGGATTCGCAGGTACTGGATTAGAGACATCATTTTTAGTTGGTGAGGATATGTCCATCTCGTTATCAGAGTTATGGTTCGACATATTTCAGTGTTTCGAAGGATAGTTTATTCGATCTTGCGATTGTTAGAAACTGGGTATGAATATTTCGAAAAACTGAAAGTGGGAGAAGAGTGAGCACGAAACGAATTCGTGTAAAACCGAGTCTAGGTGAAGCCTATGCCCGCAAGATCGAATACGCCCGTACAGTGCTTACGGATTATGCGTACGGATCCCCAAAGGTAAAACGGTTTGTCTATTCAGACCGGTAGCACTACCGAGTATGAATCTCCGGCGAACTAAATCGGAATTTATGAGCTAAACGGGATTTTCTGCAGAGAAAGGAATTCGGAAATTTCTGGGTTCGTAAGTTATTCTGGAAAACTGGACGAAAGGGGGTATATATAGGCGGAATTCCGACCCTTTAGAGGGCTGCTGGAGTGGAGTACGTGGTGATCATGGATCACCCACGTTCTGTCGTGGAGAGAAACTGCGTTTCTCAGGATTGGGAAGCAAGAAGGAATATTCCAGATGCTCTGGAGTGTATTAATCAAATTCGTAGTGTATTAATCAAGTTCGTGGGCCGACCCAATTCTAAGTGGGCCAACCGAAATGGGCCGACCCAATCCGATTGGATCCAAAAAGATAATGGACTATTTCATATTTTTGGTACTCTAAAAATATAGGTATGGCACCAAAGCCCACCCAATGTCCGTCCCTAATCCCTAAGTTATGACTTGCATCACTAATCGGCTCCAATCAACCAACTCGCGACCACCAGCCATAAGCAACGGACTGCTACAAGCAATCATCGCAGCAGCCAGCGTCGCGAAAGCCGAACTCCGCAGCAGCCAGCGTCGCGAGAGCCGAACTCCGCAGCAGCCAGCGTCGCGAGAGCCGAACTCCGCAGCAGCCGCGAGCCACCACCGTCCGGACCAAATCAACGCTGCGTCGCTGATATTATGCTTCAAAAGCATAAAACAACCCATTCCCCTTTTGGTCAAATGCTAGGGCTGATAGTTCAATATTCAAAGTATGCTTCAAAAGCATAAAAAGAAAAAAAAAACAATTAATTCTCCTTTTTTTTTCTCGATAATTATCCAAAAAATTGGGGCATAGCGCCTGTTACTTGATATAGGAATCCAATTCCTATCAGGCGTAGCAGCCTTGTATTGAGATATAGGAATCCAATTCCTATTTATTGAATAAACAATTTTTTTTAAAAAATTATTTTATTAAAACCAAATTAGGACAAAATTTAGGGCAAATAAAACTGAATATCAAACAACAATTTACCTACAATAATTACCATATAATTTTATGTTATAGAACCAAGCCTGAAGCTCTGATATCACTGTTGGGTTTTAGAGGCTTGAAAACCATGTTCGGCGCAGCGGAAGATCACGATTCACCAACAACGAATCTAAAACACGGTTTTATAACATAAACATAAAGGATAAATAACGATATAAATAAATCCTTACAGCGATTTGTATGCGGAATCCTCAACTATGGTATCCACGTAACGACTTTCTACCAACCCGCATCAATATGTCAGCATTGAATCTCGAGACTAATTTGCTAGGAAAATTCTGACTAGAGATTTTATGGAGAAATTATATTTCTTGTGTCACTTTCTGAATTCTCATAAGACTCATATTTATAGGGATTAACTTGATTTAATTCCTAAGCAAGATATCGGGCCTAGCTCGTAATATAATCTCTACGGATTATATTTTCCTAGATATGTTTCTATGAATAATATCTTTATCATATCTATTATTCTTGTATATTAATATTCCAAATATTATTATTGGAATTTCATATTTAATTAAATCTAATTAAATTAAATAATAATAATAATTAATTCCAAATATAATTATTATTATAATCTCCATAAATTAAATATTATATCCAATACAATATTTAATCAACCAACTATAATTGGTAAATTGTCATTACTTGTTGTGTGACCCATAGTCCCTCGTATATCGAGCGATTAGTCAAACTAACAGTCTTAATTGAACCCTAGACAATAAATCAGACATTCTCAATATACGAGGTACGTTGCGAGGAAATCTGCAACTACCTGTAATACTGTAGGCTATTGTGATATCTTCATTTCATTCACGAATACCCGATTAAGTCTTGAACATGATGAAGTGTCTATTCAAATAACTTAATCATATTATCTCAAATCACTAATTGACCAAGTATGTCACACTTAGCCACAAAGTCTAAGTTGATGTGCATCGGCCGACGACTTAGATCCAATTATGATGAGAAGACTAGTATTCTCTCTAAATCCACATTGAGGAATGAATCCTATTCTTAGCTCAACTACCACACATATGTATTTCGTGATGAACCCAATCCATGTCATATCTACCCGTGAAGGGTGCAAGCGTCGGTCATGGTCAAAGTTCACCACTCCACACATGTTGTGCGTATTGACCTCAAGTCAGAGGAGTATCACATCGCGCCCACTAACCGAGACACCCGTAGACACATTATGTGGAATTACATCAAACGGTTTCTCGGATGGGTATACCAATACCCTCTAAGGTATCTGTGCATCCATCATGAGATACCCGGTATCTCGTAGTAAGTGAGATCTTACTACACTCTCTAAAAGTATGATGCAGATCGCACACCAATCTCAATTGCATCATCAATATCCCATTCTTGATGATCCTTGATCGGGGCTATTTGAGAATCATACTTAAGTTATCCGAGTTCTTACTCACTCAATGACAGTAGTGATTCATGGAAACACAAATAAGAATATATGCAAACAATCAAACATTATATTCAGATAAGTGTAACGTCATACATTTAATATTAAACCAATAATAATATTAAATTAAATCGGAATATTATCTTAGTATTATGTCCTTTCGATGGATTGTCTCTAGGACACTAACACTGTGATGATAATTAGAATATCACCGTTAATGAGGTGATTAGGGATTTCCACTATATTTATAAAAGAGTACAATACAACAGATTGACCAAGTAAAAAGGAAAAGATAAGAAGAGATCAAAATAAAATCTATTCTATATTTACATTTATTTGATATCCTTAATACCCCCCCGCAAGCGTTGCGTGGGGTGAAGAAAAACGCGAAGCTTGGAACGTAGAAGCTCAAAAGCGGGCCGAGGTAGACTTTTGGTGAAGATATCGACAAGCTGTAAGTGAGATGGTACAAACCGAGTTGATAGGCGTCCCGAGGATACGAGCTCACGAACAAAGTGATAATCTAGATCAATGTGCTTTGCCCGTTTTTGTGCAACTGGATTTTGGCTGAGAAAGAGAGCACTCTTATTATCACAAAGAAGTTCAGGACAAGCTGGAAGTCGAATACGAAGTTCACCAAGAAGATTAGTGAGCCAAATGATTTTTGCAGCCGCATTTGCCATGGCACGATATTCAGATTCACAACTTGAGCAAGCGACAGTAGGTTGCTTTTTTTGCACTCCAAGAAATAAGATTTCCTCCAAGAAATATGGAATAGCCATATGTAGAACGTCTGGTCTCAATGCAATGAGCCCAGTCAGCATCAGAATATCCAAGAATAGTTGACTCAGGATGCTTAGTAAAGGACAAACCAAAATGGATAATGCCATTTACATAGCGCATGATCCTCTTAACAGTATTAAAATGAACAACAGTTGGTGAATGAAGATACCGACTCACCACATTGACAGCATACGACAAGTCTGGACGAGTGATGGTTAAATATTGAAGAGCCCCCACAAGAGAACGATATAGAGTTGGATCATCAAATAAAGGACCGTCACTAACCAAGACCTCACCAGTAGCCAATGGAGTCGAAATTGGTTTAGAATCCACCAGATGTGCTCGTTCCAAAATGTCAGAGGCGTACTTGGCCTGTCCCACAAAAAGGCCATCAGACGTGTGAGAAACCTCAAGACCAAGAAAGTAGTTGAGGGGTCCCAAATCTTTAATAGCAAACTCCTTATGAGTGCGCGCAATGAATATCCGTAGCAAGTCACCATCGTTGCCTGTAAGGATAATGTCGTCGACATATAAGAGTAGGTAAAGCACAGAATTTCCCTTAAAGAGAAAGAAAAGTGAAGAATCACAGCGACTCTGGCCAAACCCCAAGCCAAAGAGATAAGTACTAAAACATTGAAACCAAGCAAGAGGAGCTTGTTTCAAACCATACAAGGCTTTCTTTAAGCGACATACATGATCAGGGTAGCGTGCATCAACAAAACCAGGAGGTTGGGCCATGAAAACCGGTTTGGCAAGAACACCATTTAAAAAGGCATTTTTGACATCTAACTAATGAAGAGACCACTGATTTTGTACAGAAAGAGCAAGAATAACACGAACCGTAGCAGATTTGACAACCGGACTGAAGGTGTGATGAAAATCAGCACCGGGGACCTGAGTAAATCCCTACGTAACAAGGCGAGCTTTGTGACATTCTAAAGTACCATCGGAATGAAACTTCGTACGAAAAACCCATTTAGAACCAACGATATTTGCACCCGAAGGACGAGGTACAACGAAAGATCCACCGGGTAACGTGGCTTAAACACGCCAGCACGCGCCCGGGTTATCATTGGATGGATGGGAACCGGGGCTGAACCCGAAGCAAGAGAATCGGATGCAAGCTGGCTGGGAGCCGAAGCTGCCGACTCGGGCGGAAGGTGGTCGCCGGGAGCCAAGGTCGAAGGAGGCGACCCGGGCACTGGTTGAACGAGACTAGGAGGAGTGATGGGTACGGATGGAACTGGAGCTACAAGAGCAGCAGCCGGAAGTGGAGGATCAATCTCAACAACCGGACTTATCTCATCAGCGTCGGGAATAATACAAGGCCGAGGCAGAATAGCGGATGGCGAAACAGCCTGTAGGATGGGCTTGATGACGGATCCATCCAAAAAGCTCGAGATATCCAGTGTCGAGATAGGCGAAGGAGAAAAGGAGTTCGAGAATGGAAAGCACATATCAAACTGAGCATGTCTGGATATGAAAACCCGAGAGGATGTTGGGTCAAGACAGTGAAATCCTTTATGCATGGAACTGTATCCAATGAAGATACAAGGCCGACTTCGAGGTGCCAACTTGTGCTCAGCATAATCCCTTAAAAAGGGATAAACACGACACCCAAAAGGTTTGAAAATCCCATAGTTCGGGAGAGTGCCAAAGAGGAGCTCAAACGGAGATTTATTTGAGAGCACAGACGATGGCAAACGGTTGATGACAAAAACTGCAGTAGCAAACGCATCAAACCATAACGAGACAGGAGAATGCGAATGAAATAGCATGGAGAGACCCGTCTCAGAGATATGGATGTGTTTCCGTTCTGCACGTCCATTTTGTTGCGGAGTGTACGGGCAAGAGAGATGATGCAGGATTCCGTTTAGGGACATAAACTCACAAACGCGAGAGTTCACAAATTCGGTACCACCATCACTCTGGAAAACCTTAATTTTCCTAGAAAACTGCGTACACACAAAGGTATGAAAACGAACAAAAACATCATAAAATTCCGATTTGGCACGAAGTGGATATATTCAAGAAAAGCGAGAAAAATCATCGATAAACGCCACATAATACTTAAACCCATCAGCAGTAGCAACAGGGGCAGGACCCCACAAATCGCAATGAACTAAATCAAGAACAGCCTCAACACGTTTTTCATTTAAAGCAAATGATAATCGTTTACTCTTTGCCAGCTGGCAAGGGGAACAAAGTGTAGGATTTGGTAAAATAGATGAAATAGACAACTGCCCTAACTGTTGTAATAAAGAAATAATAGGAAATGGGACATGCCCCAAACGAAGATGCCACAAATCAAAGCTAGCCTTCAAGTCCTTATTCCGAATAGCAGCAACAAGCACAGGCACACCTCTATCAAGTAAGTATAGACCATTGTCACACCTTCCCTGAGCCAGAGTTTTCTTGGTTACCCGATCTGAATCGCAAACATCTTATCAGAAAAAATAACGTCGACAGGAAAATCAACAGTTAACTTAGAGATGGACAATAAATTTTTAGTGATATGCGGCACAACCAAGACATCCAATAAACGCACATCCTCAAAAATTTTAGAGGTACCGATATGAGAGATATTTAATGCAGAACCGTTACCAACAATAACAGAGCCGTTACTGGAATAAGGAGCAAGAGAATCAAGAGCGTCAGGCGTGTTTGTCATATGAGTAGAAGCGCCAGAGTCCAAATACCAATCAGGAGTTACAGGCGAGACCTGACAAGCAGAGGTAAAGGCCTGAGCAAGATTGGCCTGGGACATGGCAGAACGAGCAGTGAGAAACTGAGGACACTTACCGGCATAGTGGTCGCCACGACATATTTGGCACCGAGGGACATACGGGGGATGTCCCTGAGGAGTGGCGGAGCCACGCGAGGAACCCGTAGAGCCACGAGGAGTGGACTGATAGCGCTGGGCCGAAGAAGAAGCAGGACCCCCAGACGAGGTGCTGTTGGTATTGGAGGAATGTTGGCGACCCGTGTTGGAGCCACGATCACCACGGGATGCCGTAAATGCTGCAGACGAGGCATGACTGCCCTCCATAGCCCGAAGCATGGCCTCAAACTGACGAGCTTGATGCAGCAAGTCACGAAACTTGGGCATGGCAGTAAGAGCCAACCGGGTATCGGCGAAACTCGCGAATTAAATTCCAAGGCCCCTCAAGAACCAGTGGCTCTTGTCCTCCTCATCAATGGGTCGTCCAATCGCCGAAAGCTGAATAAAAAGATTTTGAAATTTCCGTCCGTACTCATCAACCGTCATGTCACCCTTGCGAAGGGAGAGAAGCTCCTCCCGTAAAGCATGAGTATGAGACGCCGAAGAGTCGGAGAAGGCGGCCTGAAGAGTAGTCCAAGCCGAGTAAGAGATCTGACACTCAAAAATTTCAGAAGCAGCCTCCTGCGTGAGAGAAGAATTCATCACGCTAAGAAGCTTCTTATCATTCAAACGCCAAGAAAGAAAAGCCGGATTTGGAGATGATGAACCATCGGCAGCCGTGATAGTAGATGACGGTGGTTCAACCGAGCCATCGAGAAACCCCATGAGGTCAAAACACTCAGCCATATCAATAACTTGACGACGCCACATCAAATACGTGGACGTCTCAAGTTTGGTTTGAATCATGTTGAGCATGGTGGCAATATGTAGTGGATCAGTAGGCGCGGCCATGGCAGGAGATCCGAGAGGAAAAAAAAGATATGAGAAGAAGGAACGTGAGAATCACGTAGCAGCCGAGTCAAAGAATTGGCGGAAAGAAAGCTGGAGGGGACCGGTCCAGCGAAATCAGCCAACCGAAGGGGACCGTCCGATTGGAGAAGGCGGCGGCAGGAAAGTGCGGCGGCCAGAAAAAAATAACTAGGGTTAGGATCGTTTTAAGACTGATACCATGTGATGATAATTAGAATATCACCGTTAATGAGGTGATTAGGGATTTCCACTATATTTATAAAAGAGTACAATACAACAAATTGACCAAGTAAAAAGGAAAAGATAAGAAGAGATCAAAATAAAATCTATTCTATATTTACATTTATTTGATATCCCTAATAAACACGAACACTCTTATTATGGTTGGTGATCCTCTTTTGAAAGAAATCAAGGTAATTGACGATCTGCTTTGGTATTCTTTAACGTTTATAGTTAAATAGGCTCTATCCTTATACTATTTGCAGATGAGAAGAATTTTGTATAGATATTTCTTTGGCATCATGATTGTTCTACTAGTGATGCTGAGGTAATAGTTGGAATAAAAGTCGATCTTAAAGGTGGTATTGGTTCAAAGCATTCATGTTGTAGTTTCTTGAACACATCTTCAATAGCTAATAACACCTCGCCATCAAATCAGATTGGCATACATGATACAAGGTAGGAATTTTGTTAGCGTGGAAGGAATTCAATATTATATATACATGTATTTTGACGGTCTTCTTGCTATATACAAAGAAAATTTTCTACTTACAGTTCTTGTGTGTTTTCCATGTTTCTGCCTCATGGAAAGAAGTATTTCTCATAAGTTAACTATTATACTTATCATTTATCCATTTCAAGGCAAAACTGGTATATTCTCTACAGCCTCTTAATTATATGCAAATATAATTGTTCACATTCTGCATTAACTGTATGAAGAAGTCCTGAGATGCCCTTTATCTTGACCTCTGCTATGACAATAAGTTTTAGATGGTGTTATTAACTGTGAGTTAGAGGTGTCGTTGCTTCTTTATGTTTCAGCTGGTGGTGGGAAAACTGCACTTATTTACAAGTTGGCCCATGACAGTGGTTGTTGAGGTATGTACTTTAGTTATAGCCATAACTTGTGCTGCAGCAGTTTGAAAGACTTGGGCTCTTTGCTGCAATATTTCCAACTCTAGTCAAGTGCATAAGCTTAATTTCTGTTATTTTACTTTGAATTGTGTAGAAAATTTCTATTAATTTACTTTGAACAGTGTTGATCATTCTGATGATTAGGGGCTTGTGTATTAGATAATTTTTTTTGGGGTGCTTGGTTAGAAATTCTTCAATGGGAATAAAAATGAGTATGAAATAGGACAATTATGGTGGTTAATAAGAACAAAAAGTGATCAATGACACTACTATCTCATCTAAATAAAGTAATCATTACCCAATTCTGTAACTAATAATTTATTAATAATGACAATAATAAATCCGTTAGAAAGAAAATTTTTGAATGACTAAATTCAAATTCATCATATTTAAGTGACAAGTGATAATGAAAATCATGCGTGACAAATGATTATTAATAGTTATATATATATATATATATATATATATATATATATATATATATATATATATATATATTGTGTGTGTGTGTGTTTTGAAAGAATGTGTTTGCTAATTGCTTCGAACAATTAATAAAGGATAAAATATAGAGTGAAATTGGTTCATATATGAACCACTGAAGGGTATCAGTTGTTTCAACTAAAGAGTATTAGTTGTTTTTACTGCAGAGTATTACTTATTTACACTGAAGAGCCTTAGTTATTTAGTGAAAACAAACTAAGACTCTTAAATAAAAATAACTAATACCATTCAGTGAAACCAACTAATACTCTTTAATGAAAACAACTAATACCTTTTAATATTTCATGTATAAATCAATTTCACTTTATACATACTCTTAATGAAGAAGTAATGTGTTATCCTGACAATATTGTATTATATAACTCAAATGATTGTCATCAAATATATTAAAGAATATTTTCTCTAATATTATTGTAAAGAAATAATATTTAGATTAGTTATTTAAAAATAATTAATGAAAAAATATTTTTACGACGTTGAATACTATCACAAGTTATTATTAAAATCATCACCAATTATAATTGCAATGAAATAATATTGCCACTAATTATTACGAATAATTAATGATGAAAGTTTCATCGTCATAGAAATGTATTTTTTAAGCCGTTGAATATCTTCACCAATTATTATTAAAATTGTCATTATTTATCATTGCGGCGAAAGAATTTCGTTACCAATTATTATTAAAATTATCACCTTATTTTGTCACTAATTATTTCAAATAAGTAATGACTAAAATAAGCATCGTCACGAAAATATTTTTTATGACGTCAAATATCCTAACTGATTATTACTAAATCGTCAATAATTACTATTGTGACGAAATAATTTTATCACTAATTATATAGCATAATTGATAATGAGAAATAACATCGTCACAGTTTTTTTTATGATGTTGAATATCGTCACCGTAAATTATTAATATTGTCACCAACTATTATCGTGATGAAAGGTTTTTGTCACTAATTATTTTGGATAATTAATGACAAAAAATAACATCGTCATGAAATTATGTATTTTTGTGACGACGAATTTCGTTACCAATTATTATTAAATTCGTCACATATTCTTTTTGTGACATTTTTATTTATGTCGTCATGAAATTTATAAATTAGTGACGAAAAAAATTATTAATGGTGACAAAATAAATTTTGTCACTAGTTCTAGTATTTTAATGACGAAAATAAATTTTGTCGTCTTTAAGTAGCAAATTGTGATGATTTTTGTATCGTCGCAAAAAATTTCATCGCGAAATGTATAATTTCTTGTAGTGCAAGGTACAAGCATGTGGATATTAGGCATCACTTCATTCGAGATCATATAGAGAAGAAGGACATTAGGATGGAGAAAATTTACACTGACAGACAGAGAGCTGACATCTTGGCTAAGCCTTTAGCTGAAACAAGGTTTATGGAACTATTAGTGGAGTTAGGTCTCTTATATCCGGGGGAGCAGTCAGTATACGATCTAGGGGGAACTCAGGCCAAACTCGACTCAGCGAGGTATCAGGGTGCTACAATGTCTCCCTGATAGGTATGAGTTCAATCCTGACCTTTGTGAATTTGAAGCATCTCACTGAGTCCTTCGTCCTGAAAATCTTCATTAAATGCTGATCATTTTAATTAAAACGTGTCTTTTGATATTTAAACCCTTGCGTGTCGGAGCATTTAATGCGCGCAGTTACTTTTTCATATACGTGTCCGTTTTATACGGAATATGACTGACTTGAGTAAATGATTGTACTTGAGATTAATCATGGCCCTTCATTTCAAAATCCTTTCGAATTCAGGATTAATCTCAACCCCACGTCTGAGTAACTGTTCATTTCATATTAATTAGAGAAGCCATTTGAGAAATTTACGCAAACACAAAATTCACACTACATACTGAATATTCTCTCGTTCAAATCAATCTTTTGCAATTTTCTAAAAAATCTCACTCAATGGCTTTTCTTGAAACCGTCTGGACTACTAATAACATCTCCGATGTTGTCAAGAACAAGCTGGTGAACATGGAGCATATCATCACCATGGAAGGAGCTTGTACAAATGTCAAGGAGATCCAACTTGTCTTCGACTGGATCTCAAGGGCCCGGATGGAGAAGTACTTCACAAGGAGAAGTACTTCACAAGAGAGATGGACGGACTGACGGAAGATGAGAAGAAGGCCCTGAGAGGAAGCAAATTCCCTCCTCTTCCGTCTGCAACCAGTCGAAACCAATTCCAGCCCAGACTGGCACATCCTGGGGGGCCAATGAAGACGAATAAGGCGGCCGCATTGACTAAATTTCTTGAAAGGAAGCTTCAGGAGCCAAATGGGTTGGCGTCTGTAAATCCGAAGCTCGTTGAATTAGCAGTGAAAAACACCAAGCAAACTGTTCAATGCAGTGGTACTTCAGCATCAGGAAGAATTATTCATCACGTTGATTCTTTTGGAGACGATGAGGATACAAATGTTGAAGAGATAACAGAAACAGCTGTTCCCAAGAAAAATAAGCAGAAGAAGAAAAAGAAAAATAAGGGAAATATTCAGAAGAAAAAACAGAAGAATGCTGATACATCAAAAAGACCGAAAAAGAAGTTGAAACTATGATGGATTAGAATTTTTAGTATTCGCTATTTTTTTGACAATGCATGAGAGGCTGAGGAAGTGATCACCGTTGAATATAGGATTTCAAGTTGCGGAGATCCATGTGCGCTGAAAGAGAGCTGTTTTACTAAGTTGTTAAGTAGCATCTGAAGTATATATAGATTGATAGAACTTGAGCATTGTTTTTCTTTTTGCTCCTTGAATTTTTCATTTTCTTTGAACAATGAAGCAATTCCAGAGTTCATATATGAATTAATTTAACCACTTCTGTTGTAACGCCCCAAATCCAAAACATATTAAATATCTCAGATTCGAGGTGCCACTTGTAACTAAAATCCGAACTATAAAATTTTTGATATAAAAAGGGATAACAAAATGAGAGATGAGTTTTATGCAGCGGAAGAATGAGTAGAATAATATTTATAATATATCTCACACACATATATAAAGCTTAATATTAACAGTAACATTTTATTTAAATGGGGAACTCCGTATCGTCCATATTATTGTCCTTGCTCCATGAACTCATAATCTGCAAGGGTTGTAAAAAGGGGGCGTGAGATTTGAATTCTCACGTATGGGTGACTTGCAACGTCATGAGATTGGTAAATCCGAAATATATTAAATTATACTCATTAATAAAGTATTTAATTCATTTAAGCAATTCATATTAATACGAACATCATAAATTATATAAATAACAAGTTCACATAATAATCAGTTGGGCACAACAGGTCTCACATCATATAATTGAAATATCACAAGTTGGTCCACGTTAAGGGGCAAAGCCCACAATCATTTTCACATATAGTAAATCTCTTCCAAAACAATATAAACAATTCCCCGTGACTATGCACCTGATCTATTATCAAACATGGCCACACACGACTACCGCAAACAAACCTCGTGACCATGCACCTGATTTATTATCAAACATGGACACGCACGACTACCACAAACGAATCCCTGTGACCATGCACCTGATTTATTATCAAACATGGCCACACACAACTTCCACAAACGAATCCCTGTGACCATGCACTTGATTTATTATCAAACATGGCCACACACAACTTCCTCTTCCTTACAAAAACTGTCAATTCGAACTGTACACATAATTCATACTTAAATAGATTCATGCTCACAAAGTGCCCTTATATCATGCAATAGTGATAGATTTGAATAATAACAATAGACATTTTGCATCATATATAATTATATCACATAATTCAAACAATTATATAATATGGATACATTTATGTTGGATTAGTTATTTTAGATTTATTTGGTCGAGTTCAGAGTATACAAGCACAACGTATTATAAGCAGATCGATCAACAGATCATCACCCACCTCTTAACTTTAAAGCTAAGTTACAACTGTCTTTGAATTCCTTTGGAAGATAACTTGCATTGTAGAGACGTCCCGAAAGCGATGCGTTAACAGACCCCTCGTGTGTATCCCGTCTAACACAGAGTCCTAGTATGAAATCATTTGATTAAGAGTTGGCTATTGGATTATCGAAAGGCCTAGAAGTTTGTGTTATGAAACGAGAAAGTTGTTATCTTATAGACTTATTGAAATAGACCTACTTAAAAACACACACTATCTTGGTAAATACACCACTTCTAAAAGGTTTGTGTATTGGGGGTGTACTTACTAATTTCTTTGTGGTAATACTATTTCGATCTCTACAAAACAATCTATTTGATTTCCTTTGTTCTTTTATAAAATCTTTTATAATTTTAAAAGTATATCCATATAATACTTTTCTTGAAAGAATTAAGATTCTAAGTAATTTATTTAAAAAATAATACTAATATAATATAGGTCCCAAATTAATATTTTTCTTTCTAAAATTCTCCTTTCTTATTTTAAAAGAACTTTGAATATAAATTATACTTTATAAATAAAACTCCCTTTATTAAACTTATTTTACTTAAAGAATTTTATATAATAAATACTAAAAATAATATAATATATATACTTTTCTTTATTGTTAGTAATACTTGATTTAAACAAGTTTTCATAACAAATAATAGAATAAATATTTTCCTATATTACTAGTATTACTAACCAAGTTTACTTGTGTCCTTTTCAAAACAAAAGAGTAGTATTATTTTCTAAAAATCCTTATCCATTTGTTTCAAACATTTGAACAGTAGAAGACGAGTTTCCCTTTTCCTTTAAAAACTTCAACTAATATTACTAACAACTAATTTCATCACCTTTCAACTAATTCAATAATACTAATCCATCAATTCAGTAATATCATCCAACCAAAACAATAATAAAAAAAAATAATACTTATCAGCTAAACCAACAATACTAGACAACTATATCAACCATACTAAACAACTAAAACAACAATACTAAACCACTATTCCCATAACACCAGTAAGGAAATCATCAATAACACAATCCAATCTGCACTAATCCGAACCAAACTAAATAGTACTCTTTTCCTCTTCATAAAATTTACAATGTTTAAGCCTCATCCCATATTCCGGAAGCTAGAAGAGAATATGGAGAAGGAGGCTAGAAATCTTACGAGTTCCAGTTCGATTCGTGGTGGTAAATGGACGGTCTAACGGCATCGTTCGATGATTCGTTCGGATAATTTCGGCAGCATGACAGCGTGATTCTGGATCTTCTGAAAACAAAACAAGCAGCTATTTGACGTCTCGATCGGAATTGAAAAGAACAAAATTAAATTGTGAGTATTTAATCGAAGGGCTGCTACATTGAAGGAATCAAGAAACAGAACAAAAGACGGGACTCACCCAAAGGAGAAGAGGGGCATCGGCCGGAGGCGACGGCTGCTCTCGGTGTTGATCGGAGAAGGGGAGGCGAGGTGCGGCCGAGGGGGAGCGAGACCAGGCGTTGGTCACCGTGAGGGAGGCGGCGGCGCTCGGAGTGAATCGAAGAGGCGGCGCCGGTGGGAAGAGCGACGGTGGTCGCGATTCGAAACAGGGGAGGAGGAAGGCGGCGGTGTTCGGTTGGGGACACGGCGGCGATGTGTCGCCGAAAATGAAAGGGAGAAAGAGAGACGAGAGACGGTAAACTTTGCAAATGGGAGAGAGAGAAAATGCGTTTTTGCGTTTTGAGGAGAGAGAAGGAGATTGAGTGAAGAATTGGAAACTGGTTTCTGGGAATTGATATAACTGATTTGGAATTCTTCTTGCTTCGGCAATTGATTTATTTATAGGGAAATTATTTAATTAAACAATTAATTTTAAAAGGAGGATATAATATGTGGATGAGATTAATTAATTAATTAAATCAAAAAGGAAAATAATTTATGTGGTTAGGGATTAACCCCTTTAAATTCAGATATTTTCGTTCCCACTTGATACGGTTTAACAATCATTTAGTTCACGAGTTAAATCGCAATTATATAATTCATACAGTTTCAAGATTTAATTAATACTTTATTGCATTTGAATTATACTTGTATATTTTTATTAATAAAGTATACGGATTGAAATCCTTAATTTAAACTTTGAATATTTAATTTCTCGTAATCCTTTATTCGTTTGAAAGCTTCGATTCCTTTCATCGAATTTAGAAATTTATAAAAGGGTATATATTTAAATTACACAGTAGCACACAAAATAATAAAATTAAAAGAAACGAAGATAATAATAATATAAAATTATATAATTAAGGTTTCTAGGAAAATAAAAGGCACAAAACGGGACGGGGTATTACATCTGTGCTTCCCAAGGCAGTCGAGGAGACATATTTGAACTTCTTCACTCGCAAGGGTGAGTTGTTCACAAGGGTGACTGTACTGGTGCCAATAGGGGAGAAAAACGAAGATGGGGAGGTGCTCTACAATGAAGAATCTCATGACATCGACCTCCGGAAGGCTGTGAAGGAGGTGTTTGGGCTGCCGTGTATGGGAATCAATCCCAAAACCTATATGGAGAACAAGGAAGGGGAGCTGCTGAAGCAGTGGACGAAGTTAGGCTCCTCCGAGTTCAAGGCGAGGTAGCATAAGGATACTCTCAAGCCTGAGTATCGTGCCATGATCGATGTGGTCTTGAAAATGATCATGGGCACTATTGGATCCCATGAACAGCTAAGCCTACCCAAGCTGAGGATCATGGGAGCCTTAGTAGACGGTGTTGAGGCGAATTGGGAGCAATTCTTCCTTGACCAGATCACTCAGGCTGGCCTGGACAAATTAAAGAGAGATGAGGAGAAGAAGCACATCGCAGTGGGTGTCATTCTTCCTTTTGGGACCAGGTTGTCCCTGCTGATAGCTGAAGCCTGTCAGGGCTGTACTTTTGATCTGGAGGATGACCTCTCTCCAAAGAAGATTATGTTCACCACTGAGGGTGATATATATGCTATATTGGGTCTGACTGCCCCCAACGCACCTCAGAGGGGTCAGAAGAAGAAGGCAGCAGGGAAAGGCAAGAAGGTGGTAACCAGCCTGCTCGAGAAGGTGGATGAGCTGTTCGAGATGAACAAGGAGGTGGAGGCTGAGGTTGCTGCAGAAAGGGAGAAGGAGAAAGCTGAGGTGGAGAAGGCTCGGGAGAAGAAGAGAGCCAGTCTCAAAGTGGTGCTGAAGGAAAAGGCCACGGTTAAGGGTGTGAAGAAGGGAGCTGAGAAAGTCTCCAAGAAGGCCAGTTCAGAGGCTGAGGAGACGGCCGATGAAGCCAGTGGAGAAGGTGAGGAGATAGTGCCAAGGCCACTGAAGAGGTTAAGGAAGGGCATGAAGGGGTCTCCTAAGAAGGCGCTGAAGGAGATTAGCCCTGTCAGGGAGGAGTCAAGCTCTCCACGAGCCTCTGACTTAGAGCAACTGAGGGAGACGGTTGAGACCGCTGAGATCCTCCAACCTGAACCCCAAATCCCATCCATCCCTGAACCCACCTCATCTCACCAAACCACACACCCCACTTGTAGGATCAAGCGCTTGCCACTAGACTAAAAGCCTGGACTTGTAGTGAGGTGCTACTTTATTTCCTTTAACCCTATCTAGTTGCAGCGCCACAGATCGAATAGCCTCCGCCGGACTTGGCGCACCGGGCCTTTATCACACCCGACGTGGCTGGGAGATGCTGGACTCCGCGCCCAACAATCCCCCCCAGCATCTGCCAGCCCTCTTGGCCAACAAATGCCTTCCACTGGGATTCGAACCCGTAACCTGTGCTCTGATACCAATTGTAGGATCAAGCGCTTGCCACTAGACTAAAAGCCCGGACTTGTAGTGAGGTGCTACTTTATTTCCTTTAACCCTATCTAGCTGCAGCGTCACAGATCGAAAATCCTCCGCCGGACTTGGCGCACTGGTCCTTTATCGCACCCGACGTGGCTGGGAGATGCTGGACTCCGCGCCCAACACCACTAAACCCACCCTACCATCATCCAACCCTGAACCCTCATCAAACCCTGACCTCACTCCCACCCAAAATGAGCCAGAGCCCACAAAATCACCCATCACTGAGCCTGACCATTACCCTGAACCAAACACTTCCACACCCAACCCTGAAGACTTCCCGTCCTACCCCAACCCCAAAGACTGCCCCAAAACTACTATCGCAGGAGATTCAACCGATGAGTTTCTTGACATGGTGAAGGAGGAGGAGCTGGATACCGGGTTAATGGGTGGTATGTACGAGAATACACTCAGGGGGAATGCCTGTGAATGGGCATCGAAGTGCTGGCCCAATCTGCACAGATACAGGGAGCTATGCTCCAATGTGATTGAGCTTAAAGTCGGGCTCGACTTCAAGCAATCCAATATGCAGGAGCACCATATGCTTGTCGATGCCAGAGGCTGGGAGCACTGGGAGAAGGAGGAAGCCAAACTGTGTTCATATTTCCATATCACCAGTTGGCTGCAATTGCTGAACTTTGAGAATCTAAAGTAGCTGGTGGATAGAATGAGGACTGGCATGAAGGAGGACTTCGAGGATGAGCCCAAGGACGACGATGATGATGATGGTCCAGAAACGAGTACACAAGTGTATGGGGGGGGAATACACCTGTGGTTACAAATTCAAACTTCTGAAAACTTATCAGGTTACTTAAGACAGTAACTCGTCAGTGGACTTGAAGTCTGCTAAGAATTACTTGTGAAAGTTTATTGAGATAATACCTCCACTGAAAGCCCAAGACTTTCAGTTGAACTACTATCTAATTAGCTTTCAGATGCGGATTAGCGAGCCCTTAAGAAAACTCGTTTTACTTTGATAAACTTTGAGTGAATAACACAAACTTGGGAAATAGCAGAATGTAAGTACACAAGATATAAAGTGGTTCAGAGATGAATCTCCTACGTCCACTGTCCTGATTCAACAGGAGAATTCCTTTCACTTGGAATTCCTTGTGTTATAGTGTCAAGGTGCACTGATCAATTAACCCTCTCTTAGGATGATTGATCACTAGGATAATTCCAGGTCCTAGTTCCCAAAACAAACCAGCTTTCAGACTGATACAAGTAATCAGCTTACTAACACCACCTAACACTAACTCTCAACCTAACAGCTAAGTAGGGTTTTGAGTAGGGTTTGGTTCCAACTGTTGTGAGATAATCCTTACAATTTGGCTCAAGGCTTAGGATGGATTATCTCTTTCTAAGGTTTGGATATAGCTTTAAGCTCAATTACAGAAGGCTTGGTATGCTCTCTACAAATATGAAATACTTGGGAAACAGAGGTAATTTCGAGTGCTTCTTAGTAGGTTATGAATGTAGAGATAGCTTTGATCTTATGAGTTTCCCGTACATAAAAAATGAGCACGTCCTTCTGTATTTATAGACCTTCTTGAAAATCTTCCCGTTGGATTTTAAATCTTCTCAAGTAAGTCTTCTTGTATTTGATCGGTTCAAACGGCTCTATTTGAAGCTTTAAGTCTTATCAAGAAGCGGCTGAAAGACCATGCCTATTCACCAACTTTCTGTAGAATGCTAGGGAAAGACTTTTGGTACTTGTCAGTCTGGGACAGGTCGGTTGTCAGTAGAGTACACCTACGTGTCATCTTCTTATTGGGCCGTTCAGTCTGCTTGCTCAGAATCCTGTCTTGCTTTAAGGTGGAACTCCTCTGAGAGAAACTTCTTATTCCTTCATTTATTGTAAGCTTCACTAAAATTCGTTTTGCCTTGTTCCAACTAGATAAACTAACAGCTTTTAATGTGTTTAGCATTGAATGTGCATTGTTAGTTAACCTGTGGTTACAAATTCAAACTTCTGAAAACTTATCAGGTTACTTAAGACAGTAACTCGTCAGTGGACTTGAAGTCTGCTGAGAATTACTTGTGAAAGTTTACTGAGATAATACCTCCACTGAAAGCCCAAGACTTTCAGTTGAACTACTATCTAATTAGCTTTCAGATGCGGATTAGCGAGCCCTTAAGAAAACTCGTTTTACTTTGATAAACTTTGAGTGAATAACACAAACTTGGGAAATAGCAGAATGTAAGTACACAAGATATAAAGTGGTTCAGAGATGAATCTCCTACGTCCACTGTCCTGATTCAACAGGAGAATTCCTTTCACTTGGAATTCCTTGTGTTATAATGTCAAGGTGCACTGATCAATTAACCCTCTCTTAGGATGATTGATCACTAGGATAATTCCAGGTTCTAGTTCCCAAAACAAACCAGCTTTCAGACTGATACAAGCAAGCAGCTTACTAACACCACTTAACACTAACTCTCAACCTAACAGCTGAGTAGGGTTTTGAGTAGGGTTTGGTTCCAACTGTTGTGAGATAATCCTTACAATTTGGCTCAAGGCTTAGGATGGATTATCTCTTTCTAAGGTTTGGATATAGCTTTAAGCTCAATTACAGAAGGCTTGGTATGCTCTCTACAGATATGAAACACTTGGGAAACAGAGGTAATTTCGAGTGCTTCTTAGTAGGTTATGAATGTAGAGATAGCTTTGATCTTATGAGTTTCCCGTACATAAAAAATGAGCACGTCCTTCTGTATTTATAGACCTTCTTGAAAATCTTCCCGTTGGATTTTAAATCTTCTCAAGTAAGTCTTCTTGTATCTGATTGGTTCAAACGGCTCTATTTGAAGCTTTAAGTCTTATCAAGAAGCGGCTGAAAGACAATGCCTGTTCACCAACTTTCTGTAGAATGCTAGGGAAAGACTTTTGGTACTTGTCAGTCTGGGACAGGTCGGTTGTCAGTAGAGTACACCTACGTGTCATCTTCTTATTGGGCCGTTCAGTCTGCTTGCTCAGAATCCTGTCTTGCTTTAAGGTGGAACTCCTCTGAGAGAACCTTCTTATTCTTTCATTTATTGTAAGCTTCACTAAAATTCGTTTTGCCTTGTTCCAACCAGATAAACTAACAGCTTTTAATGTGTTTAGCATTGAATGTGCATTGTTAGTTCACATCAGTGGACCTTGGTCCTCTCCTGATGGTTTTAGTGTTAGTGAGAATGCACTTAGAAAACATTCAAGACTTAGACTAATTCTCAGATCACTTGTCTTCATCGGACTTCGACTTCAGCGGACTTCATTCTTCAATACACTCTAGAAATTTATAATTGCACTCCAGTTCCTTAACATCTGAACTATTATAACTAAATTCTAACTCTACTGAATACTTTACTTACAAATGACTTAGGAGAAATCTTTTGGCATCTTAATCAAAACATAAGTCTATACAATTTCCCAATAATTTCCCCCTTTTTGATTATGCCGAAACCTATCTTATTGCATATCTTCTTTCAGGTTAGGTTCTTCAGATTACATATAATTCAAAGGATTTTTGTAAGTAAAAGCATTCAAGTACATAAGCCTAAATGATAATGAGATATTATCTTGGGAAAAATAGCAGTAGAGTTTCATTTCATGAAGAATAAGATTACAAAATACAAGAAGTCTACTGTTAATAGAAGTAAAAAAAAAATAGCTGGGACTTATAAACAATTGCCCAGTAAGACACTTAACTTCCTCAGATGGACTCAAACAGGGGTTCAAGTCCATATTGCTTGAAGACTCGAATCTTCAAGTCATTATTCCTCTCCATGACTTCTTTTGAATGCCCCTTGAGACCTAAATGCTCACACAAGGACACCCATTCTTCTATGATCCGATCTCTATCAACTGCTCCGTTGCATCTTGTGGAGGCCAGTAGGTGATTGGCTCAGGAGCCTTCAAAGCATGATCTGGAAACTTGTCATTCCAGGCTTCACTTATCTCAGGGTAGAGTTTTGGGTAGGTTTCAAACAACCAATCGTTGAACAGATCCTGCGCATTCTCTTTCCCCAATTCTCCACTTACATAGAAACAGTATACAAACTCCCTCTTGGCAGTTTCCCAAGCATCATTTAGCTTCTTGGGAACCCAAGTATCATGATGAGGAAATTGGACCTTTGAAGGAGCCACCTTGTCTTTCTTCAGCTTTGCTGCCCACCTTTGATAACTATTCCTAAATTTCTTTGAGGTAGTCTTATCAAACGTAGCTATCCTTTCCTTCCTCTTCCTCTCAGTTAACTCAACTACTAACTCAATCTTCCCAACCTCCTTATCCCTCCTTTCCTGCTGTTGGGCAGATAGCCTCTTAGCTCTTTCATTCATTCATCCAGCTTCTTTGATAAGCTCAGTGAGCTCTGTAACTCTAGTGGGAGCAGATTTTTGGATTTCAGAGGAGATAGGTGACTTGAACCGAAAAATACCAGCTTTCTACTAGTAGTTTCCCCACAAGAGTATGGGTTCACTGTAGTATTGGCAAGTATAGGGACCAATTATTATCGAACCCAAGGGAAGGTATGTATGCGAATAGATCCATGAAGATCTACGCATCGTAGTTAATATGAGTGTATGTTTGGGGATTAAAAATTATTAAATCTAAACTATTCTACTCTACTAATGCAAAAGAAAGAAATGAGTTAATTATCTAAGAGTTTTGTCTCAAATATAAAAGGGTGATGCTCAGGATAGAAATTCCTACATATACTAACAGAGCAGGTAAATAATCAGAATAACCGTGACGCGCAGGAAATAACCTAAGTTAAAGATTGTAAGATGAAAGCTCAAGAATTCATACCCTAATACTTTATCCTAGCAATCGACTTCACTAATCCACTAACAAGTTAATAGATCGTGTTTAATTAACGAGGCCCTAATTTAAACTAAGGTGATGCAGTCGTCCTCCTTAGATAAACTGGTATATTAATTAACCCTTTCTAAACCCTCTCATTAAGTCTACTCGTTGTTAAAGAGTGATAAGATTGTCCTCTCTCTAACACTTTTTGAACGAAATTCAAGAATAAAGTTAAGATTTATTTTAAGAATTCATTAATTAAGAGAATTAAAACCTAACGTCATGAATTACCCTAATTACATACCCACAACCTACTTCTACGAGTTCATCCTACCCCAAGCATGCAAGGGTTTTAGCTAGACATAGTTTTTACGTAAACAAGAACTATTGAAGAATTAACGAACTTGAACATAACGATTATAACGAAGAAATTATCACACATAAACTAGGGTTTCAAGAAGTCAATGCTAAGAACTCAAATTAAATTGAATAAACAAAGTCTTAAAGTATTTAAGAACAAAGGTTTAAAGAAATGAAATTAAAAAGTAAACCCGTACTATGAATTCGTAAAGAAAACCTCAAAAACGTAAATCTCAAGCTTGCTCGTCAAAAACTAACTCTAAAAGTACTATGGGATGTTGTGATAAGTGGTGTATGTCGTGGTGTGTAAAAACGTATTCGGAAGGGGTATATATAAGCAACGGGTCGAATCAGGAACGTATGGGCCAAAACTACGTATGCTCGTGCACTGCTCGTGCACTAGGTGCACGAGCTCATCCCAATCGTGCGCTCCAATCTTCTAGAGGGCAAAAAGTGCTCGACCTCCCTCGCTCGTGCACTAGTGCACGACCCGCGTCAACTCGTGCGCACTGCACGAGTGCTCGTGCACTAGGTGCATGAGTTGCACCTGCTCGAGTGCTGTACTCGAGTACTCGTGCACTAAGTGCACGAGTGCTCCTCGCTTGTGCACTCCAATGATACTTTTGCTCCCCTGAACTAATACTTTTCGTATTTCTTCGATATCTTCTCATCCGGGCATCCGTTTGAGTCGATTCAAAGTCCTACGAACTCCACTTTTCGTCCTCTATCCATCTATGAGCATCAAAGAGACAAATTCATTAGTTTATGAAAATGATACTCAAATGACTCTAAATACTCATATAAATCAATCAAAACAAGGGCATTTCGAGTGACGAATCATGACAATTTCACGCCTAATCAACCCCCCCAAACTTACCATGTTGCTTGTCCTCAAGCAACGAAATAATAAGTCAAGTGAAATTGTTAGGAATGAGTTAACGAATCAAATCATGCAAGCAAATGAACTCGAGCTTCAAAGATCAATCACAAGTATACTCACTCACCTTCCTTTATCATACTCATGCAACAACAACAAGAAACACCAAGATCAAATATGGATGTGCACTCAACGATGTTCTTCACTCCCTCACAAGTGTATATCAATGATCAAGGGACTCACTCAAACAATCAATCACTCATATCTGCAGCCATAGGCTTGTAAGCACTCTCAACTCCGACCATACTCTAGAAATCAATGCCGAATCAAAAAGGACTTTTCTCAAGGTTGTAATGTAAGCTCTTTGGACAGGTGTGATAACAATATAGATAAGTGACTCAAGTGAATGGAGAATAGAAAATCAACTTTTGTACTTCGAGATTAGGAACAAAATACTTCAAACATCTTCAATCAACACACTTTCAAGTCCAATACTCTCAACACTTCAATTTTTTTTCTTCCTCTCTTTTCACTTTTCTCAATCACTTCACTTTTTTTTTCTTTTTCGCACAAACACATGAGCTCTTTTTTTTTCTTTTTTTTTTCTTCTGCTCATTCTCAATTTTTTTTTCTTTTTCCCACAACTTTTTTTCATCACACCTTCTTCTCATAATCACTCAAGCAATCACATTTTCCTCTTTCAACTCAACTCAATCCCTTCACATTCACACTTTTCCTATTCTCCACTCAAATTGGGGTAAAAAAGGCTTAGGAACTTGGAATAGTGTTTAAATGTGCTAGCAAATGAAATAGGCTTAAAGCTCAAAGGGGCTAACAAGGGACAAATATCAATGGTAAGGAAAATTTAGGCTATGTGACTCAATCAAAACAAAGATGGCCTAAGATCACATTTGGCATATCAAACTAGACACAATTAAGAAGCGAGAACACACACAAGTTCTAGCATCCTCTAAGGTGACGACTCACTCACAAACGAAGAGATCAATTTATGCAATTTTAATCTCATATAGGCTCAAATCTCACGGCTTTCATATCCATGCTAGTCCTAGTGAATTCTCACTCTCATCACACAAGCACTCAAAAAGAAAATCCATAAGTATACTAGTTCTTTCTCAAATCGACTCTAACTCCTATACTCACACAAGAAAATTTCTAACTCAACTTCACAATTCACCCTACTCATCAAATCATACTCAAAGATAGCAATCACAAGCATAAGATGATTGATAGGCGTGAAATATGTTGTAGCAAATCAAAACACTAACAGCCCAAGGAACATCTCAAGATACCAAATAACCAAACTCAACTCAAAGAGAGGGTGTGCACCTGTGCAATGTCACCATAAAACAAATAAAAAAACTCCACCCCCCAAACTTTGACCTTGTGAAGAGATCTAAGTTTGGGGTTGTGGGTTACCTCATCCAAATAATTTAGTTTCTCTTAACAATGTAGCACACTCCTTGTCTCGAGTTGGTTCCTTCAATCTGAATAACTCCATGGTACCTTTACTCCTTTGAGACAAGCCTACAAAATAAACTCTCAAGTACGAGGTTAAAACTTACGATTCAAAACAACACCCTAATAACATAAAATACTCAAAAGCAAATAAAAATGGGTTGCCTCCCATTCAGCGCTATTTTTAAGGTCCTAATGCCGGACCGAGCTCAAAGGAGCTTATGGGACATGATACTCAAAATTACCTCCCTTACTCTCATAAGAGTGGTGGTTGAATTCCTTTCCTTGATGCCCTTCCATCATGAGCTCCTTTGCTTCCTTCTCATCCCCAAGTGGTGGGGGTCTCAACTTCTTCTCACCTTTATCTGGAGGAGTCTTACTAAGCAATTTCTTGCGCTTGGACTTTTTCTTCTTAACTCCTCCTTTCCCCTCCAACTGGACCACATCCTCACTCTTCACTTCTTCATCCTTCAACTTCAAAACCATCAAGATCATAATGCTCATGGGTTAAATTATCAAGTGAAGGACTAACGAAATCATGAATATGAGAAAGATTAAAGATATGAGGTGTGTCTTCAACACGAGGATCAATTGCATCCATGCAATAACAGCTTTCATCCTCCTTCGGGTACTTCATGGCCTCATATAGGGAATTCTTTATCTCTTGATCGTCAACTTTCAACGTGATCTTCCCATTTGCCACATCTAACACCATCTCGGCCGTTGCTAAGAACGGTCTTCCCAAGATCAATGGCACGTGCTCATCTTCCTCCATGTCAAGCACTATAAAATCAACTGGAAATATGTGATCCCCAACCTTCACGAGGACGTCTTCAACTACACCTTGAGGTTGAGTAATAGACCGGTTGGCAAGTTGAAGCGTCATCATTGTCGGTTGAAGTTCTCCACCCTCCAACTTCTTGAATAACAACAAGGGCATAAGATTGATGCTCGCCCCAAGGCCGCACAACGCTCCCTTCTTAACTCCATTCCCGATATCACATAAGATCGTGAAACTCCCGGGATCTTTCAACTTCGGGGGAAGTGCCTTGTGCACTAATGCACTTACCTCATGGTTCAGCTGCACCAACTTGGGCTCATCTACTCGCCGTCTCTTCGCTATCAAGTCCTTCAGGAATTTGGCATAATTCGGCATCTGTTCCAAAGCATCATAAAAAGGAATGTTAATATGCAATTTCTTAAAAACATCAAGGAATTTAGCGAATTTCTCATCAAGCTTCTTTTTCATGAAGCGCTGTGGATACGGGACGTGTATCACAGATTTGGGTATCCCCTATTCATCACGCCCGGTCTCTTTCACTTTCTCCCTTGCTTCCTTTGCCTTCTTCCACTTAGGAACTCTCTCACTCTTCTCAATGCCTTCCTCTTCAGGCTCTTTGCTCTCATCCATATCTTTACTCTTCTGATTGCCTTCACCCTCAACCCCTTTCTCAACTCCTATCTCCTCAATCTTAATCTCTCCTTTGGGCGTCTCAAAATCAGCAGGCATCTGAGGACCCTCATAGTTGGTCCCACTTCTAAGCTGGATCGCCTTACAATGCTCTTTCGGGTTCCCTTCCGGCATGGAAGGATATTTACCCGGCTCTCTTCCCAATGATTTTGCAATCTGGCTCATATGGTACTCAAATAAAGTGAACCGCCTGTTGTTCTCTTGCTCAATTCGATTCAGCTCTACATCTCTCTTCTGGAGTTCTTGATCACGCTGATCACCTTTCTTATGAAACTCTTTAACATCATACTCCAATGAGGACAATCTCTTGCTTCCTTCCTCTACCTTCTGAAGGATAGCTCTCAATATCTCCTCAGTTGAGGAACCGCCTTCTCCACCCGGGGGTTTCGAACCTGGATCAACACCTAGAGGAACTGTAATTCCAGCCTTTGGATTAGCATATGAAAAATTCTCATTCTTCCTCCATGTGTTCTGAGGAGGCTGCTGGCCTCCTTGATACCCTTGTGTGTTCCTCCATTGATTTTGAGGCGGCTGTGGACCTAGAGGTACAAATGGTTGGCCATAAGAAGGCCTTCCAAATTGATTACCACCTTGTGGATACCCGCCTTGATTGTAGTAAGGTCCTCCCATATAGTTGGCTATCTCCTGTGGAACTGGGGGTTGATTCACTTTCTCACTCACTGCTACATTCCCTCCAACCAAACATTGCCCAATCTCAATGTTGTTTATCTTTTCCATCATGGCCATCAACAGCTTCCTCGTCCCCTCATTCTCCTCCAACTTACAAGCTCTCTGAAATTCCGGGTCCTCGTTCCATGCCCCGGCATTCGTGATAATATTGTCAACGATTTCTCTACACCTCGCTGTACCTTGGTTCAGGAATGCTCCACTAGCACATGCGTCAAGATGGGCTTGGCCAGCCTTGCTGGCTCCACTATAGAAGAATGCCATGATATCTCCCTCATTGTACCCATGCTGCGGGCACTCAATCAACATGTTGGAGTATCTCTCCCACGCTTGCCGTAAGTCTTCTCCTTGCTTCTGGCGAAAGGAAGAGATCTCTATCCTTGCTCTTATGGTTCTGGATGGAGGGTAGAATCGCTCGAGGAGCAGACACTCGAGCTCGGCCCATGTGGTTACACCTCCCCGTGGGAGCGTCTTATCGTACCACTCATTTTCTATTCCCGTCAAAGAGAATGAGAACAGCCTAAGCTTATTGGCATATTCAGACATGCCGTTATAATTGAATGTGGATGCTATCATAAGAAAGCTCCTCAGATGAGTATGAGGATTCTCCTTCCCAACCTCTCCCTTAAATTGATTCTCGGTAAGCAGCTTTAGAATTCCAGGGGAAATTGAGAAGTTGTTTGCCTCTACAGGGGGCAATGCCACTCCATCATAGTACCTTTGCGGTTGTGCCGCAAACCTTCCTCGAATAGCCATGTTTTGATCGGCGTTCTGAGGAACGGGCTGAGGAATAACAGGTGGTACGGGTACTTGTTGGACTGGTGGTGGTTGATAGACTGTTGGTTGGTTGTAAATAGGAGGTGGAGGGTACGGATATGGTGGATATGGATATGGTGGGTATGGGTATGGGTGGTATGGGTTATTGTGTTGGTAGACAGGGTTGTTAAATGGGTTCTGTGGGTTTTGTGGGTTTTGGTGGATGACTTGATTCTGGTTTTCAGTGGGATTGCTCTGGTTATGTGGGTTTGGGTTTTGGTTGTTTCTTTCCCCTTGGGGTGCTAGCTTTGGATTATTGACTCCCTCAGTTCCCTCAACCCTCTTCACATTCTGATTAAGCCCTTCTGTCTCAAGACCCAAATCTCCGCCTAAATCCCAATTCATGTCATCACCTCCTGCGGTACTCATCCTTCTCTGGAAGGCTCGATTCCTTTTGGCTATAGTCTTAGGGTCTAAATTTGTTCGATCTTCGTTCGTTTTTCCCTTTGAGCATATTTTCATATACCTGAGTACTCAACAAGAAAGATCAAACGCAACCAGGCAAACAATAGAGATATTCTAAACTCAAAATAAAAATAAAAACACTCACTACTAACTACTAAACTATCTCCAAGTCCTACTCAATGGACATACATCGCCATCCCCGATAATGGCGCCATTGACTTGAACCGAAAAATACCAGCTTTCTACTAGTAGATTCCCCACAAGAGTATGGGTTCACTGTAGTATTGGCAAGTATAGGGACCAAGTATTATCGAACCCAAGGGAAGGTATGTATGCGAATAGATCCCTGAAGATCTACGCGTCGTATTTAATATGAGTGTATTTGGGGATTGAAAATTATTAAATCTAAACTATTCTACTCTACTAATGCAAAAGAAATAAATGAGTTAATTATCTAAGAGTTTTGTCTCAAATATAAAAGGGTGATGCTCAGGATAGGAATTCCTACGTATACTAACGGAGCAGGTAAATAATCAGAATAACCGCGACGCGCAAGAAATAACCTAAGTTAAAGATTGTAAGATGGAAGCTCAAGAATTCATACCCTAATACTTTATCCTAGCAATCGACTTCACTAATCCACTAACGAGTTAATAGATCGTGCTTAATTAATGAGGCCCTAATTTAAACTAAGGTGATGCGGTCGTCCTCCTTAGATAAACTGGTATATTAATTAACCCTTTATAAACCCTCTCATTAAGTCTACTCATTGTTAAAGAGTGATAAGATCGTCCTCTCTCTAACACTTTTCGAACGAAATTCAAGAATAAAGTTAAGATTGATTTTAAGAATTCATTAATTGAGAGAATTAAAACCTGACGTCACGAATTACCCTAATTACATACCCACAACCT
Organism: Ballota nigra; assembly: GCA_947034835.1. Taxonomy (NCBI): domain Eukaryota; kingdom Viridiplantae; phylum Streptophyta; class Magnoliopsida; order Lamiales; family Lamiaceae; genus Ballota; species Ballota nigra. Next base: position 31,903,657 of record OX344724.1, read on the forward strand.
ACTTCTACGAGTTCATCCTACCCCAAGCATGCAAGGGTTTTAGCTAGACATGGTTTTTACGTAAACAAGAACAATTGAAGAATTAACGAACTTGAACATAACGATTATAATGAATAAATTATCACACATAAACTAGGGTTTCAAGAAGTCAATGCTAAGAACTCAAATTAAATTGAATAAACGAAGTCTTAAAGTATTTAAGAACAAAGGTTTAAAGAAACAAAATTAAAAAGTAAAACCGTACTATGAATTCTTAAAGAAAACCTAAAAAACGTAAATCTCAAGCTTGCTCGTCAAAAACTAACTCTAAAAGTACTATGGGATGTTGTGATAAGTGGTGTATGTCGTGGTGTGTAAAAACATGTTCGGAAGGGGTATATATAAGCAACGGGTCGAATCGGGAACGTATGGGCCAAAACTACGTATGCTCGTGCACTGCTCGTGCACTAGGTGCACGAGCTCATCCAAATCGTGCGCTCCAATCTTCCAGAGGGCAAAAAGTGCTCGACCTCCCTGGCTCGTGCACTAGTGCACGACCCGCATCAACTCGTGCGCACTGCACGAGTAGCACATGCTCGAGCGCTGTACTCGAGTACTCGTGCACTAAGTGCACGAGTGCTCCTTGCTTGTGCACTCCAATGATACTTTTGCTCCCCGAACTAATACTTTTTGTATTTCTTCGATATCTTCTCATCCGGGCGTCCGTTTGAGTCGATTCAAAGTCCTACGAACTCCTCTTTTCATCCTCTATCCACCTATAAGCATCAAAGAGACAAATTCATTAGTTTATGAAAATGATAGTCAAATGACTCTAAATACTCATATAAATCAATTAAAACAAAGGCATTTCGAGTGACGAATCATGACAATTTCACACCTAATCAATAGGTTCAGGATTTAAGACAGGAAGTACCTCTACTGAATCAGTTGAGTCAGTTGACTTTGCAGCCAACCTTCCTGAGGATCTTGTTCTCTTTGCCACCTCCACTGAGAGAACATTACTAGCCTTCTTCTTAGTAGTTTCCCCCTTTTTAGCAGCTCTCTCCTCCTTGTCCTTCTCATGAGCTTCTTTGAACTTTGACAAGTCTGCTGAGGGAACCTCCTTTCCTTTCTTGGCATTAGTAATCTTTTGGGCTTCAACATGTACCTTCTCCATGGTCTTTTTGATCTGTTGGCCTCTTTCAAACTCTGGGGTCTTAAGGATTATCTGCATCTTGTTCTTTGGGTCCAGCTTCATATCCTTTGCTTTTACTCTCTTTCCCCCTTTTCGGCATTAATCATAAATTTAGCAACAGATATGTTTAGCTTCATCTGATCATGACTAAGTGCCTTCACCTGGTGTTGGGATATTTTAGTTTTGATGATTTTCCAAAACAACATGTAATAGGTTTGAAAGCAGTCAGGATAGTATCTTTTAGTTTCAGGTCAGGCTAGGTTGTTTCTCAGGAGAACAGGTTAGCAGTAGAGGAAGAACTCAGCTGAGGGGGAACCCTACTGAGAGGAACTCAGCTGAGGGGGAACTCTACTGAGAGGAACTCAGTGAGGGGGAACTCACTGACACAGCCTGAGGAAGTCAAAATAACATAAGAAAGAGAACAGACTGAAGCCATGTCAGAAGACCTGAACCTGAAGAGAAGCCTGAAGGAAGTCCCACTGAGTATAAACCTGACTTTCTAAGCTGGTCAGTGGACTACTCAGTGAAGAGCATGATTGAGAGGATCAGTGTTGTGCCTAGTAGGACCTGAAGGAGTCAGGCTACTGAGGCTGGGAAGCTTGACAAATAGCCTGATGTCAACTCCCCTGAGTGGACTTCAAGTCTACTGAAGGAAGTCCACTGAGAAGACTTAAAGTCCAATGATGGTTCCTAAGAAGACTTCAAGTCTACTGAAGAAAGGTATCCTGAGAGGATTACAAGTCAGCTGAAGACAAGTCGCCTGAAGTCAGGACTACCCTGATCAAGTACCCTGAAGAAAAGAGCCGTTGGACTCAGTCCACGTGGACCAATCAAGTCAAGGCAGCGAATCTGACAAAAGCTGACAAGGCCATACTTCACTGAAAAGGAGAATTTCACTTCAGAGATAGTCTGGATTTGAATGTTACTTTCTCCAACGGTAACATTCAAATCCAAACTATAAATACAAACTCAAGCTTCATTTATAAGGAGCTGGTGGTGCGAGAGTGGTGCAAGTCAAGAGGGAGTCACCATCTCCATCAAGAACACTGACATTGAATTCTTCATAGTCATATTTGAGTGTTCCAGTTTGTATACTCGAGCTCATCATATACATCCTAAGCTTAGAGAGATTTTCCCAACCTTAGCTTAAAGGCTAAAACCATGTAAGGGAAAATCTCACCTAGTTGGAGAGAACCAAAACCAAACTAAACCCTTTCCAGAATAGTGTTAGGTGTTGCAGTGAGGTGAGGAGAGGCAGTCCCTGAGTGAAGAGGGATGTGAGGCCAGTTCGAGAGGCAGCTCCGCGGAGGGGTGTGAGTCCAGTTGTGAGTGCACCTTGGCACGTTAAAAACAAGAATCCCGGGTAGTGGATTTCCTGTTAAATCAGGCAGTGGATGTAGGAGCTTGAGCCTCCGAACCACTTTACATTATTGTGTTCTTTATTGCTTTACTGACTTGCATAACATTAGTGTTAAAACAAAAATTTCTCCTAATTTCCCATATTGTCTTTGTTTGTGAATGAAAAAATGGGGCCAACAATTGGTATCAGAGCGGGTTGTTCACATGACCACTGATCTAGTTTTGTTAAGAAAAATGGTCAACCGAACAGATCTTAAATGTTTTAAACTATGGGAATTTCTGCATATTTCATATTATTACTTGTGTTCTGACATCATTCTTGTAATAGAAAATCTTTTTGTTAGAAGTTTAGGGAATCATCAAAAAGGGGGAAATTGTTGGGATATTTTAGTTTTGATGATTTTCCAAAACAACATGTAATAGGTTTGAAAGCAGTCAGGATAGTATCTTTTAGTTTCAGGTCAGGCTAGGTTGTTTCTCAGGAGAACAGGTTAGCAGTAGAGGAAGAACTCAGCTGAGGGGGAACCCTACTGAGAGGAACTCAGCTGAGGGGGAACTCTACTGAGAGGAACTCAGTGAGGGGGAACTCACTGACACAGCCTGAGGAAGTCAAAATAACATAAGAAAGAGAACAGACTGAAGCCATGTCAGAAGACCTGAACCTGAAGAGAAGCCTGAAGGAAGTCCCACTGAGTATAAACCTGACTTTCTAAGCTGGTCAGTGGACTACTCAGTGAAGAGCATGATTGAGAGGATCAGTGTTGTGCCTAGTAGGACCTGAAGGAGTCAGGCTACTGAGGCTGGGAAGCTTGACAAATAGCCTGATGTCAACTCCCCTGAGTGGACTTCAAGTCTACTGAAGGAAGTCCACTGAGAAGACTTAAAGTCCAATGATGGTTCCTAAGAAGACTTCAAGTCTACTGAAGAAAGGTATCCTGAGAGGATTACAAGTCAGCTGAAGACAAGTCGCCTGAAGTCAGGACTACCCTGATCAAGTACCCTGAAGAAAAGAGCCGTTGGACTCAGTCCACGTGGACCAATCAAGTCAAGGCAGCGAATCTGACAAAAGCTGACAAGGCCATACTTCACTGAAAAGGAGAATTTCACTTCAGAGATAGTCTGGATTTGAATGTTACTTTCTCCAACGGTAACATTCAAATCCAAACTATAAATACAAACTCAAGCTTCATTTATAAGGAGCTGGTGGTGCGAGAGTGGTGCAAGTCAAGAGGGAGTCACCATCTCCATCAAGAACACTGACATTGAATTCTTCATAGTCATATTTGAGTGTTCCAGTTTGTATACTCGAGCTCATCATATACATCCTAAGCTTAGAGAGATTTTCCCAACCTTAGCTTAAAGGCTAAAACCATGTAAGGGAAAATCTCACCTAGTTGGAGAGAACCAAAACCAAACTAAACCCTTTCCAGAATAGTGTTAGGTGTTGCAGTGAGGTGAGGAGAGGCAGTCCCTGAGTGAAGAGGGATGTGAGGCCAGTTCGAGAGGCAGCTCCGCGGAGGGGTGTGAGTCCAGTTGTGAGTGCACCTTGGCACGTTAAAAACAAGAATCCCGGGTAGTGGATTTCCTGTTAAATCAGGCAGTGGATGTAGGAGCTTGAGCCTCCGAACCACTTTACATTATTGTGTTCTTTATTGCTTTACTGACTTGCATAACATCAGTGTTAAAACAAAAATTTCTCCTAATTTCCCATATTGTCTTTGTTTGTGAATGAAAAAATGGGGCCAACACCTGGGTAGAGCAGTGATCAACTTCGTCTTCAAGCCTTTCCACAGTTGCCCCAGCTGTTTGTCCAAATTGTACGAACTGAGCCAGCTTTTCATCTATTAGCACGTTTGTTTTGTCTTGAGTAGGAAAGTCCTCTGCAGCCTTCTTCAGGACTTCTTCCAGCTTAGCTCCCAACTCCTCGTGCTTGGCCTCAAACTTAGTTATCTTTTGGGTCCATAACCCTTCAACCTTCCCCAAAAGGTCAGCTGATAAAGCCTCTACAGAGGACTTTAGGTTAACGGAGACACTCTCCACTGAGTCCTTCAAGAACTGAGTTCTGGCTTCTTCTTCCTTTTGCTCCAGCTTTTTCATGGCCTCTATCACCAGCACACTCTGACCTTCAACAACATCTAACACCATCTGCTGTGAATCTTCTATCTTCAGAGTCAAATTTCGGAGTGAAGTGGTGGTAGACTCCATCAGCTCATCAACATGGTCTGAGAGGATGACCATTTCATCTACTTCTTCTTGAACAACTTCTTGGACATCTCTCAGTTGAGCTTGTAGAGAAGGAAGCTTTTCAACTTGAATGAGTTGGACAACTTCTCTCAGTGGAGTTAGGTTGACCTGGACTGGGGGAACTTCATCAGTTTGTATACATGCATGGCAAACAATGTTAGTCTTTTCCCCCTCTTTCTCACAGCCTAAGTCACCTGACAAATCTACCTCCATTGCAACTCCCTCCTCCTCTCTCTTCTCACCTTCTTTCTCACTCTCATTTTCAACTCAATTTTTTTCAGCCAATTCATCCTTTACAGGAATGATTGCTTTAATCTCTCCACTTACAACTCCAGTGATTTCTACCTCCTCATTTTTTTTCTCAGAATTTTCAACTCCTTCTTTTCCAGACACCTCAGCTGACTCTGTAGTCACCACTGAGGGTTGTTGTGGGAGAACTTCAGTAAACACCTCTACTGAGCTCTCCTGTGGCAAGTTTTGAGCCTCAGTATCTCTTGCCATAGATACATCCTTGGCTACTTCACCACCACCTTGTTGTGGTGAAGTACCTTCATCTTTCTCATTGTTCTCCTCCTCTCCTCCAGCAGACTTTGCCTCCTCTGGCTCTTTTTCTCCTTCTCCTTCTGATGAGTGCAAACTCAAGATCAACACAAAATCAAGCAAGTATTTGAAGAAATACTAAGGGTAGTACCTGCGAGCCTCTCTGTAAAAGCCCAGGAACACAAGAGATAAGGCTAGAAAATAGTCTCTGGAGCTCGAGATAGCAACTTCCAGTGATAGCTTGGACCTCCGGTGGGATTCCTGCACAAAGTCGGGCCGGAGAGGACTCCGGCGTCGACCCTCCGAAGCTCAAGTCAAAAAACTTGCTATGGAAGAAAAGCCATAGCTGAAAATTAGAAATGTGAGTGAGCAATAGTGATAATACCTTGTTATGAAGAGGGAAAATGAGTATTTATACCTTTAAACTGTGGGGGCAGAACAGTAAAATCGTCTCTGTTGCCCTAATTATTCTTGGGACCACTTGGGGACCCGGATGCCTTAGGAGCCGACGCGTGTCCCTTGGCTGGCCTGTTCTGTGTCGTTTAGCAGAGGCAAATCCTGACAGAATCGTCCTTTTTTTAGCCTCAGTCCTAGAGCTCATGAGAGGGACATATCTTATATTTCCTCCTCCATTATTCGTGCCTTTGGAGAACAAGATAACAATCCCAGCTTCTAGGGATCTTGGGATTTGATAACATTTTATCTCCTGGTTTATATATTCACATATTGCGATCGGTGTTCAGAGCTTTTGAGAAGCTCTGGAGAGACATATTTCAAACTAGCCGGATATTATTTCATGAACTTTTGTACAATTAGAAGGCTTTCGTACCCTCTATCGAGTACTGACATTTTCAGAGTCCTTCGTGTGTGAGTTTCATAAGCTCTGGCAGAGCTGTCGAAATATTATCTTTCCTTTCGAGAGGTTTCAAGCAAGTGAAGCCTAGCGGGGCTGTGTAGGAGAAATCTTATTCACTTTCCAGACTTATTCGATCGCTTCAAGGTCTTTTATAATGATGAGCCCAGATCTTTGTTTTCATTATCTCTGAGCAGAGCTTTTCGCTTGGGTCTAATTTCTTTAGGATTGATGTGCTCTGTCCGTTCTGGCAGAGCTCACATCAACTACTCCCCCTATTCCAAGTGATATTTCAAAAGATTGCTTGGAATAGATACTCTCAACTCTGATGTGATCCAAAGCTTTTCAAATACTACTTCTAAGCTCTCGAATTTCCAGGTTTATGGGGCCAATAATTCATTTCCCGCCTGTTCCTCTTTTTAAAAGTGGTGTATCATCGGAACCCTTGGATTAGGGAGTCCCTTCAACTGCCTTCATCTGGGCTGTACATGTGGAGGCCCAAAAATGGGCGGTTTCTCGGCCCAACTCCACGCGTCCCCCCTAAAAAGGGGTTTTCACTATTCAGTTCATCTTTCTCTTTCCTTTCTCGCCATTTCTCTTCCGATCATCTTTCTCAGTGATATATTTTTTACAGGCTTTGGAATAAATTTTCCGACAAGCTTTCGTTTCTCCTCTCCTTTCTACGGCAAGGTATTTTCCCCCTTCTTATCTATTATTCGCTTTCTCGTTTTAAGATTTAATATGTCGAAACTCCCCCCTTTTTCCGGTGAGAGTCCGGCGGCACCGATACCACTTAGGGCATCCAGACATTTAGTTATCCTAGGATTACTAGCCTCTAGTTCTGCTTCTCAGTCCATTAGGTCTTCTGGTTTTATCCGCCCCCTTTTCCCCGAATCTCTCCGCGAGGCGGATAAAATAAATATGATTTCTCGCCAATCTAACTTATCCCCTGAGGATTTGAAAGTGATAATGGGGGCTTTAGAGCCACATCCGGAATTCATCATTGAGCTCCCACATCCCGGTGAGAGACCCAATTACGTGCTGTACCCCTCGCTCGCTTTTTGGGGTTCTCAAATTCTCGCGGGATTGCATTTTCCCTTTTGCCCCTACCTTGCTAAAATATGTAATCTGTATCAGGTCCCACTGAATCAACTAAACCCTTCTGCCATAAGACTAGCTCTTTCATTTTATATTGTGTTCGAGGTTAACGGGGGGTTCCCCTCGGCCGAGCTCTTTCATTTTCATCATGATCTAAAACGGAGAGAGAAATTTTATTATTTCAGCTCTCGTCCCAGTGTTCTGGCCAAGTTTATAGGCAAACCACCGGGTATTGATTCCCACTGGAAAGATAGTTTTTTCATAGTTACTCCTCGTTCTGGCCAATGGCCCTTCTATTGTGATCCAGATGGATGGCAATATGAAGTTCCAGATCCTGTCAAATCACTCCTTTCTCCTGAGGAAATCACTCCCCCAGCCGCCCAAGAACTGATGATATACTTGAATCGTGTTGGGGATAAGAAGGGAAAACCTAAAGTTTTTCCTTTATTAAAAGACACTGTTGTACTCTTTAGCTTCGGGTTTTTGGGTTCTGCAGCTCCTCCTCCTCCTGGAGCTGGTATTCCCTTTATCCCCACACCCTTTCTATCTGAGTGTAGTCTAAGATCTCCATTTATTGATGTGCTATATATGTTTTATTGGACATATATGAGCTGGGAAAATGCGCTTCTTCTATCGGATGACGACGATGCACCGCCCCAGCCTGCTGCTTCTTTTCAACCAAAGCCAGTGAAGAAAGAGGGTTCCTCTGCTACTGCCCATGCTTCTGAGATTTCTGCTTCTTCCATAGATCCCATTGATGCTGATCCTGTCCAAGCTGTGTTGGCTTCGGAGGGAAACGAAGGCGATAAGAACAAACCCTCCTACCAGACTCGAGGAAAGAGAGCTATGAACCCATCCTCTGCTAAGCTTCCTTCCAAGCGGAAGAAAACAGTCAAGAGTGATTTTTCTGACTCAGCTAAGCTTGAAGATTTGACATTCAATGATCTTTTACATGATCCATCTGTCTCAGTGGAGGACAAGTGCATTCTGTTTCTTAAGTCTCTCCAGGTGTTGGACCACAGTTCTTCCCCTTTCCCGTCTTCTCCGGACCAGCTTCAAGGCTCTATGTTTCGTAAATTGGTTGAGGTAAGGGTCTCAATTCTTTTCTTTCATTTACCTTATCTTGTTAGGTCTTTTTCTGACCTCTTAGATTTCATTTTTTCTTTTCAGTTTCTGGATCTGCAAGCCCAATTCCTTTCCTCGGGCTCTTCCCTTTCCATTGCCGAACTTCAGCAAGAGTTAAATAAGAAGGAGCAAGAATTATATTCCAAGGATGTCGATCTTGCTCAAGCCAAGAAAGCGATAAGCAAAGTTGCTGCTCTTACAACTGAACAGGTTTCTCAAATTTCCAACTTGGAGAAAAAACTTTCTAAAGCGGAGCAGAGAGAGGTAACCTCGAGGGCGGAGGGTTTCTCACAAGGTCTATCTGAGGGTATTGACAGATGTCGCAAAAAGCTTCTGGGGACTTCTTTGGGCCAAGAATTTCTCAAAGAGCTGACTGAGGAGTCTCTCAAGGCTTATCACCAAAGTCCCCTATTTCTGTGCCACATGGGTCCCCACCTAGGTCATTTCATCAAGCAGGGCTTCAACTCTGCCGTCTCTCAGGCCGAAGAGAAGGGTTTCACTGAGAAACTTAGCCTTTCTCGTGCTAAGCAGGGTCTTACACCCTCTCCTTATTTCAAAGGTGATCCTAAAGGGAAAGCAGATTATTCTTGGTTCCCTCCTGTAGCACAGAAGGTGACTTTAAAATTGGCACAAGAAGTGAAAATCTCTCCGGAGCTGCCCCAGATGGAGCCTCATTTGCGCGATCTCTTATTCTCGGATCCTTCTCCTGTTGCAACTGCTCCACCTCTACCATAGGTTGTTGCTATTTCCGGCCCTGTTCCTAAGCCATCCACCTCTCCAGTTCTTGAAAATGAGTCCTCTGAACCCGAGTTGGGTGATAATCCGAATCAATAGAGGATTGGACCTTGAGGGTCATCTCTATTGATTTTTTTGCTTGCTTTTTATTCTACGTTTTGCTTAGAGCTTGCGTGCTCTTTTATGACTATTTTCGCTTTTCCTTTTCTCATCGTACTCTTTGCATTTCCTACGCCTTTGACATTGCTACTATTTGTCATCATCGTACTCTATCGTATGCTTTTGAGCGCTTTATTCTCGTGCATGTCATTTTCTTAGATGTATAATCTCTTTATTTATTGTTGTATATTCCTGAAAAATTCTCAATTTTCGTTTTATCAGTTCTGGAGAGATGATGCTAAAGCATACTCCCTCCTTCAGTTTTTATTTCTAACATCTGTGAAATAAAAATTCTCAATTTTCATTTATCAGCTCTGGAGAGATGATGCTAAAGCATACTCCTTCCTTCAGTTTTTATTTCTAACATCTGTGAAATAAAAATTCTCAATTTTCATTTATCAGCTCTGGAGAGATGATGCTAAAGCATACTCCCTCCTTCAGTTTTTATTTCTAACATCTGTGAAATAAAAATTCTCAATTTTCATTTATCAGCTCTGGAGAGATGATGCTAAAGCATACTCATTCCTTCAGTTTTTATTTCTAACATCTGTGAAATAAAAATTCTCAATTTTCATTTATCAGCTCTGGAGAGATGATGCTAAAGCATACTCCCTCCTTCAGTTTTTATTTCTAACATCTATGAAATAAAAATTCTCAATGTTCATTTATCAGCTCTGCAAAGCTAAAATTTATTCTTTGTGTTCGTCTATCGATTTCAATTCGATTTTCCATCTGTTATCCGTGCTTAATTCGTATTAAGGCTTATAGGACGTGAATTCATGGCATTCGTAACTCAATCGGAGTTTATCTAAGGATCTGCCAGACCCGCGGGGTGTAGCTCTGGCAGCTTTTCATTGAATTTCAAATATGCGACGATGCAAACAAACTGTGCTTACATACTTTGATTGAAAAAACTAGCAAAGGATCTGAATAGGTTCAGACATAATACTTCTTCAAATTACTCACGTTCCAGGAACACGACACTTTTCTTCCATTTTGGTATGTCAGCTCATATGCACCCCCAGCAAGCAGTTGGGTAACTACATATGGACCTTCCCAATTCGGTTCTAACTTTTCCGTTGGTTTAAGCGCATCAGCTCTGCACAGTACCAGATCTCCTTCCGTGAACCTTCTGATCTTCACGCGTTTGTTGTAAACAGCTCTTATTTTACTCTTGTGTCGTTCGGCTCTGATACGAGCCGTCTCTCGTTGCTCCTCTACCATATCCAAATTTTCTTTCAACAGCTTTGAGTTCTGATCCTCGCTATAATTCAAGATCCTGTGGGTTTCTACTCCTATCTCTGTAGGGATCACAGCTGTAGATCCGTACACGAGATTGAAAGGAGATTCTCCAGTAGCAGTTTTTGGGCTTGTTTTGTAAGCCCAAAGGACAGAGTTCAGCTCCTCCACCCAGTTTCCACCGGCTCTTGAGAGCCTAGTTCTGATTCCATCTACAATAGTTCTGTTGGTGACTTCTACTTGTTCGTTGGCTTGCGGATGAGCCACCGATACAAATCTCTATTCAATCCTCATTTCCAAACACCAGGCTCGCACCTGAGAGCCTGTGAACTGCGTTCCATCATCTGAGACTAGGACCCTGGGGACCCCAAATCTACTACATATATATTTCCACAGAAACTTGATGATGGCTGCCTCATTGATCTTCTTCACAGCCTCGGCTTCTGCCCATTTACTAAAATAGTCAACTGCCACAATCAGAAAGGCTCTGCCTCCGGAAGCTGTTGGGAATTTTCCCACGATGTCAATGCCCCATTTGTCAAATGGGCAAGGGGAGTACATAACTCCTAATTCCTCCGCTGGAATGTGAATTAGGGGGCCATTTCTTTGGCATCTATCGCACTTCTTTACTAATTCCTTTGCATCTTTATTGAGAGTTGGCCAATAATAACCAACTCTCAATACCTTTCTAACCACATCTTGGAAGCCAGTGTGGCTCCCTCCACAGCCTTCGTGCACTTCTCTTAACACATAGTTCCCTTCAAGGTTAGAGAGACATCTTAGGTATGGTTGACAGAATGATCTCTTGTACAAATGCTCGCCCATCATACAGTACTTGGCATATATTGCTTTCTTGGGGATGTCTGGCTTGTCCAGCCTCTGTCCTGTTTTCAGGAAATGGATAATGGGAGCTCTCCAATCGTCTACTTCATCGATTGATCCCACATCCAGAGTTGACACCTGACTCTCGGCTGTCAATAATGTGATCTTACCCTTGGCTCCCTCCTCTGCAGAGCTTACCAATTTCGTTAAGTAATCAGCTTTCTGGTTTTCGGCTCTGGGTATCTGCTCAATTTTTATTTCTTCAAATTTGGTTCTGATCTGCTCAGCTAGGCCAGCATACTTTGCCATCTTTTCTCTTTTTTCTCATATGTACCCAGCAGCTTTTGAGTAACCAGTTGGGAGTCAGAATACACAACCGCTCTCTGTGCTCCCAGCTCCCATGACATCTGCATTCCTCTAATCAGAGCTTCGTATTCAGCCTCATTATTCGAGGTTCAAAATTCAAATTTTATAGCAAACTGCAGTTCCTCTTCTGCTGGGGGTATGATCACAATCCCCGCTCCACATCCCTGCATGGATGAAGATCCATCAACATATGCTTTCCAGAACTCTGACTCATGAGCTCTGGTCGTTTCTTGAATAAAGTCAGCTAGAGCTTGAGCTTTGATAGAAGCTCTAGGTTCAAATTCGACATCGTATTCACCCAGTTCAACTGCCCATTTCACCATTCTTCCAGACAGATCTGGTCTTCCCATCGTTTGTCTCAGAGGTAAGTTAGTCCTCACAATTACTTTATGAGAGAGAAAATATGGCCTCAGCCTTCTCACTGTCACCATTACAGCTAGAGCTGATTTTTCTATTTCAGAATATCTCATTTTTGGCCCTTGGATAGCCTTACTCACGTAATGTATGGGTATTTGTTTCACGCCATCTTCTCTGAGGAGAACAGAGCTCAGAGCATGTTCTTCTACAGAGAAATATAAATATAAGGTTTCCCCCGGTACTGGCTTCGTGAGGAGGGGCAAACTTGTCAGGTGCTTTTTCAGCTCCTCAAAGGCTCTCTGACATTCATCATCCCATTCGAATCTGGATCCTTTTCGAAGGATCTTAAAAAACGGTAGGCTTGTTTCCGCCGACATGGAGATGAAACGACTCAAAGCTGTTATTAGCCCATTCAATCTCTGGGTCTCTTTTAGGTTCCGCAGTGGCTGCATCTCAAGGATCACTTTTACCTTGGCCTGATTTACTTCGATTCCTTTAGGGGTTACCATATACCCCAGATATTTTCCGTTCCTTACCCCAAAAGCACATTTTGTAGGGTTAAGTCTGATCTGGTAAGCTCTGATCACGCCAAAGACCTCCTCCAGATCTGCAGCATGATTTTTGGCTTTAAAACTTTCACCAACATATCGTCCACATAGACCTCCATATTACTCCCGATCTGCTCTCTGAAAACCAGATCCACCATCCTCTGGTAAGTAGCCCCAGCATTCTTCAGCCCAAAAGGCATTTTCACATAACCATAAGTGCCACATGAGACCACGAAGCAAGCTCTAGGCACATCTACGGGGTCCATCCATATCTGATGGTACCCTTGATATGCGTCCATCATGGACAACAATTCACAGCCGAATGTCGAATCTACTAGCTGGTTCTGGGTAGAGGATAATGATCTTTCGGGAAAGCTCTGTTCAGATCCCGAAAATCGATGCACATACGCCACACTCCACTTCCTTTGGCTACCATGACTGCGTTGGACAATCATTCCGGATACTGCACTTCTTCAATGTGTTTTGCTTTCAACAGCCTTCCAACCTCTTCCTTTATTATCTTATCCTTCTCTGGCCCAAATTGCCTCAATCTTTGCTTTACGGGCCTGATCTCTGGATCAACATTCAAGTGGTGTAATGCCACCTTAGGGTCAATCCCCAATAAATCATCTGGCTGGAATGCGAAGAGATCTGCATTTCTTCGCAAACACCTAACGACATCTTTAGCCACGTCATGTGGCATCTGCGTCCCTATACGGGTAGTAAATCCTTGCTTGTTAGGAAACAACTCCACAGGCATGAGTTCTTCCTCTGGTTTAATCTGTAGCTCTGGCTCCTCTTCCATGAGCTCTGCACATTTCAACTTTTTTCCCATAGGATCATCTCCTCGACTCTGATTTCCTGGAAATGTGTGTGCTGCTTTTTTAACTGTTTCAACGTAGCATTTTCTTGAGCATATCTGGTCATCTACAAGCTCTCCCACCTCATCGCCTACTTGGAACTTCAGCTTCATATGATATGTGGAGACCACCGCTTTGAAAAGGTTCAGGGATGGCCTTCCTAAAATCACATTGTACACGGATGGTGCATCCACAATCAGAAAATTCACCATCTTCACATTAGTAACGGGAGGTTCTCCAAAACGGACTTGTAGAGATACCTGCCCCTTAGGGTGGATAGCACCCCCCGTGTATCTGAAAATGGCCGTTTCTACCGGCTTCATCTCTGCGTTCAGATTCATCTTAACAAAGCAGTCATGGAACATTATATCTGCAGAGCTACCAGTATCTATGAAGATTCTGGCGACATCATATCCACCAATCTCTGTGGTGATTACCAAAGCATCATTGTGGGGCCTGAGTATTGACAACTCATCCTCTGGCCCGAATTGGACATTCGGTGAGCTCTCCATTCTTTTTATTTCATGGACATCCTTCTTTTGCCAAAGATGAGCGGCTCTCACAGAGGCTCTTCTGGTTCTATGAGAGTCTCCATCCGCTGGTCCTCTAACTATCATGTGGATAAATCCCCTCTTGTGGCCGGGTCCATCTTTCTTAGGTGGCTCTACCACTTCCTTGCCTCTGTCTCCATCATCTTTCCTCTTGCTAATTCTATCTCTCTTTTTTTTCACAAATTCCACCAAATGTCCATCTCTAATCAGTCTTTCAATAGCATCTTTCAAGTGTCTACACGAGTTAGTATCATGCCCGTAATCGTTATGGAAACGACAGTACAACTCCGACCTGGGGTGACGAGGTCCTGTCTTTGCGGAGGATGGGAATTTGAATTTCGGGTGATCCGCCACTACCTCCAACATCTCTGCTGGTTAGAGAGTTAGTGGAGTATAAGACTCAAATCTTTCTCAGAGAGGCTTCGGCCTCCTTTCTCAGCCCCTCTCTTTTCTTCCACACCTTTCTTCTTGTCTGGTGTGTTCTTACTTGGAGTATTCTTTCCAGTAGTCTCTTCTTTCCGTAAGTACGTAGCCTCTTCCAGGTTGATGTACTTATCAGCTCTCTGCTGGAGCTCATCAAAAGTATCAGGGGGCTTCTTAGCCAGAGATTTGAAGAAATCTCCCCCCCTTAGCCCCCTTGCCAGGGCATTGATCTTAACTTCATCAGTGGCTACCGGCACCTCCAGGGCAGCTTCGTTAAAATGAGAGATGTAATCTCTCAAGCTCTCTTAAAGTTCATCAAGGACAGAGGCGTCTTGTGTATCTTTCTTGCACTGGAAAACTGATGTAAGAAAAGCGTACTGAGCCCTCTGAAGGAGTGTATAGACTCATTGGGCAGTTGGCTGAACCACGTCTAAGCAGATCCTGTCGGGGTGGTTATAAATACTCGGCATTTCACGTCGTCAGAGTATTGGTGGAGCAGGGCCCCATTTTCGAATCTCAACAAGTGATCCTGCGGATCAGTGGTGCCATTGTATTCATATGCCAGAGTTTTAAAATTCTTAGGAAGAGGATCCAAGAGGATTTCCTCCGAAAAAGGGGATCCATCTTGCCTCATTCCCCGTTTTCCGCTTCTTTCACGTTGCTTTTTCATTACTTCAATGTCTTTTCTTAAAGACGCTAGCTCTCGCTGAGTTCCACTTCTACGAGAGGTAGTATTTTGGGTTGTAGAATCAGCGTCATCCTCTTCTGACTCATGTTTATCATATTCAACTAAACGGGGTCTCTGTTCCTCAACCCTAGCAGCTCTGACTGTAGCTCTAACATCTCTCGGGGCGCACCACCCAGATCTGTTCTTTCCTCTCTGGTTGCTGTCCCACCGGCAGCTGCTATGCCAAAACTGGTTCTCACGTTGGTCTCCCCTAGGACGTCTCTAGGGGAGAAGACAACAGAATGTTTCGGGGCATCCAGGCCCTAGTGTCCTGAGCCACATTGAAGACTCTAGGATGAGGCGCACTCGGGGCCTGAGGTCCGGGCATATCATGTGCCCGGAGTTCATTCGCATTCCAACACTGAGGAGCTCCCCGGGTGGGAGTCCTTTCTGCCACAACCTGATCAACTACAGTCTTAATCAGAGTTCTCAGCTGTTCAACTGTCAATGGAATTAGAGCCGCGCTATCCTGAACCGGTGTAGTCTCTGGATGTTCCACATCCACAACTGTGACCGCAGGACTGCTCGCATTTTTAGAGGCTTTCAATCCTCCTACCACATTCGCGCTCATTGGAGTATCTGTCGGAGCAGTGGTAGCATCATCAAAATCCTTACCCAGATCTCGGGCAGTAGGATTCGTCATCTCTGAGAGCCAGGAAAAAATAGCAACTTAGTTCATGGCTTTCTCAAAATGCATATTAATCGACCAAATACATGTACCTTTTTCATCGAGATCTCCACGACATACATTTAAGAACACACAGTGACCAACAAATAGTGGTTATCTCTACAGAGCTAGTAGTTTCAGAGATAATGAAAATTTTCATAAGCTCTGAGCAAATATCATAATATCACTCGTTACTTGAAATTGTAATAACATCTTTTGATAATCTCGTAAATTTTCAAGCAGATCGACTCACGTGTTGAGAGATAATTTCTTGAAAAAATAAAGCTGTAAAATAGCATTATATGCCCAGATCCGTACATTCATAACAGCGTTCGTGCCAAATCATCTTCATAAAGGCATTACTTCGTATTTTGGCAAAGAAACAACACTTTTCATCATGGAAATGATAAAGACAATTCATATTCATGCTATAAAAACAAATTTTAGTACAGATCTATCACTTTCATAACCAAAATGACTAAAAAGAAAAGTTGTGACACATGAAGGTACTCATATTCATGAGATTTTTTCCAGAAAAACAGGGGGCAGAAATAACCATGCATCATTTCACTATTTTCACTCACAATTTATGAAGGAAAATAAGAAATAACTCACGTCAAAACTCAATATTTCCCACAGACGGCGCCAGTTGATGAGTGCAAACTCAAGATCAACACAAAATCAAGCAAGTATTTGAAAAAATACTAAGGGTAGTACCTGAGAGACTTTCTGTAGAAGCCCAGGAACACAAGAGAGAAGGCTAGAAAACAGTCTCTGGAGCTCGAGATAGCAACTTCCAGTGATAGCTTGGACCTCCGGTGGGATTCCTACACAAAGTCGGGCTGGAGAGGGCTCCGGCGTCGACCCTCCGATGCTCAAGTCAGAAAACTTGCTATGGAAGAAAAGCCATAGCTGAAAACTAGAAATGTGAGTGAGCAAAAGTGATAATACCTTGTTGTGAAGAAGGAAAATGAGTATTTATACCTTTAAACTGTGGGGACCACTTGGGGACCCGGATGCCTTAGGAGACGATGCGTGTCCCTTGGCTGGCCTGTTCTGTGTCGTCTAGCACAGGCAAATCCTAACAGAATCGTCCTTTTTTTAGCCTCACTCCCAGAGCTCGTGAGAGGGACATATCTTATATTCTCTCCTCCATTATTCGTGCCTTTGGAGAACAAGAGAACATTCCCAGCTTCTAGGGATCTTGGGATTTGATAACACTTTATCTCCTGGTTTATATATTCACATATTGCGATCGGTCTTCAGAGCTTTTGAGAAGCTCTGGAGAGACATATTTCAAACTAGCCGGATATTATTTCACGAACTTTTGTACAATTAGAAGGCTTTCATACCCTCCATCGAGTACTGACATTTTCAGAGTCCTTCGTGTGAGAGTTTCATAAGCTCGGGCAGAGCTGTCGAAATATTATCTTACCTTTCGAGAGATTTCAAGCAAGTGAAGCCTAGCGGGGCTGTGTAGGAGAAATCTTATTCACTTTCCAGACTTATTCGGTCACTTCAAGGTCTTTTATAATGATGAGCGCAGATCTTTGTTTTCATTATCTCTGAGCAGAGCTTTTTGCTTGGGTCTAATTTCTTTAGGATTGATGTGCTCTGTCCGTTCTGGCAGAGCCTACATCACCTTCCTTTTCTCCCTCTTGCACCTTCTCAAGTGCATCTACCTTCTCTTCCTCAGGTAACTTTTCTCCTTCCGCTCCCTTCCTTGCCTCAGCAAGTTTATCCAAAACCAGACTTTGAAAGATCTTCTCATCACAGAGAAGTCTGGTTTTGGTCATGCCTGCAAACTCCAACACCTCTCTCTCTTCTTTCTTCCATTCCTCAGCATTGCTGCCTCCAATAGCCATGAGGATCTCTCCTAACCTCCTCTCCTTCAGTTGGACAAGTAGCTTTACTCTCAAGAACATGTCCTTCAGGTTGGGGTACCCATCAAGCTCCGGATATTTTATCTCCAGTGAGTAAGCTACCTCATTCTTAAGAGTATCCAAAAATGAGTACTCTTCTTCATCATCTGATGGTAGGGAAGGGGTAGGGGATCTGATATCAGTTGGCTCTTCTGGGATGGATTCCAGGTGAGTGGTATGAGTTTCAGGAGGGTTGGGTTCAGATGAGGTTTGGGGTTGGGTTTCAGATGAGGTTGGGTTTTGTTCAAAGGGGGTTGAGGATGCCTCAGCAGATGCCTCAGAGGGAGTGTCATTTTGGGAACCACTTTCAGGCTGTTGAGAGCCTTCAGTGGTGGTTTTGGAGATTTTGGAAATTTTCTTTATTTTGACAGGGGTTCTGGGTTTGGTTTTGGGTTTGATGGGGGTAGGGGCAGGAACATCTGAGTCAGACACAGTAGATATAACATTTGGAGATGAGTCAGGGTTACCTGAAGATGACTCATCAGTTGAGTTTGTTGTTCTTACTTTCTTTGAGGCACTCTCCTTCACAGCCTCAGAAGACCTTTTCTTCTCCTTCTTTGAGGCCTTCTGTGTCTCCTCCTCCTTGTGCAAGGCCATCTTGTCACTCAGTGTGACTAGCCTCCTCTTTATCTTGGTCCTCTTCCCTTCAGCAGGGTTTGCTTCCTTCTCCTCTGCTGCTTCAGGGCTGCCCTCCGTCATACTCAGCTTCCTTGCCTCCAGAGCCTTTCCAGATTTGAAGAGAGTCTTCAAATTGCTCCACTTCCTATCCTCAATCCAATCTACTCCCACATCAACATTTTCTATCAGGTAGGAGATCTTGGTGGCAAAGTTCAGCTTACTTACCAACTGGGGAGTTTTGTCAGGCTGAAATTTTGATTGCTCCTTATTCAGCGCCCTCAAGAAAAACTGCTGTCAGTTAAAGCTCTTCTCCTTGCTTTCAACAATAGCCTTCATCAACCTCAGCTTAGGTTTGCTCACTTGCTCCGTGCTCCCCTGATTTCCCAGAATGCATTTCCCAACAATCTCACAAAGAACATTGTATACGGGAAGAAGTAAACTTATGTTCATTGTGGGACCGTACTTCACCTTCTTCTGCATAATGGTGTAGACCCAGTCCTCCTCCTTATCCATGATACAGGTGTCCAGATTTGGGCTTTCAGAGGGAAGTTCAAATAGCTCCTTGAGATCATCTCCTTCCAAATGGATCTCCTTTTTTACTTTCTGATGCTCGATGATTTCATTACCATCTCTCATCACCTTCTTCTTCCTCTTCAAAAATAGACAGGACTTGATTTTGGTATCAGTGTTGGCAACACTAAAGAAGAATTCCAGAACTTGTCTATCAAAGCAATTTTTAGGGTGGATAGACAAGAATTTTTCCAATCCTGCAGTTTTAACCATCTCCAGGGCCTCCTTTATGTGAGTGAATTCCGGCCTGGATTCTATCTCTGGGTTGTCGAAAATAAATGTAGGCTCATACCAGAAATTATCTTTGTTGGTAAGAAAACCTAGATTTACTCTTGCCATTTGATTACGAAGGGACTGAGAAATTTTGCAGAGAGTATTTTGGGAAGATAGTAAGTGTTTGCTTGAAAGTGTGCTCGAAAAGGTTCTTAGACAGATTTTGGGGTCTTTTATATGAGTAATGAATTGTGAGATTGAATCCCGCAATCAACGTCTGAGATTAATTTGAAAACAGGTCGTATAGTTGAAAGGTTTAGTGGGGAGTTTTTGAGAGATCTTAACGGTTAGAAAAGAACCGCCTAAAATGGAAGGTATGGATTAGAAGAGTTGGTAGCCGGAAGGTCACATCATCCAGCTTTTGGGGCGCGTGAGATAGGTAGCTGTAAAAGTGAAACTGACTTGTACAACGCGCATTAAATGCTTGCCATATCAAAATCTTTTTTAAACAGTGTAAAACGATTTAATTTTCAGGAAAATACTCATTAGCTATTTTCTATAAGAGTTTTATATTATAAAACTAGGAGACTTCAGATTTGAACAAAAATAGCACAGTTAAAACATTTGACCTCTACTGAGGTTGAACCTCTTCTGAGAAATTGAAGTTCTTATGTGATCAGTGACCCCACTGAGGTTGATCCTCTTCTGAGCTGGAACCTCTACTGATTTGAATTCAACTCTTCTGAGTTCTGTAAAGGCTTCATCTTTACTCTCCTGGATTTAGAAGTCCAAGCTCCACTGACAGTTCTTGAAACATTGCTTCAGCCAATGGTTTAGTAAATATATCTGCCTTTTGTTTGTCAGTGTGAATCTTGAGCATTTTGATATCCTTCTTTTCTACATGATCTCTGATGAAATGATGCCTTATATCCACATGTTTGCATCTTGTGTGGAGAACTGGATTTTCTGAAATAGCAATTGCACTATTGTTGTCACAGAAAATAGGGACTTATTAGCAAAGATGTTGTAATCTCTCAGTTGTTGTCTTAGCCAAAGAATTTGAGTACAACAGCTTCCAGCGGCCATATATTCAGCTTCAGTAGTGCTTGTGGCTACTGAATTTTGTTTCTTGGAAAACCAAGAGATCAGCTTACTTCCCAAGAATTGGCAAGTGCCTGAGGTTGATTTTCTATCAATTCTGCATCCTCCATAGTCTGCACCTGAGTATCCTGTGAGTTCCAAATTGTCATCTGAGGGATACCACAATCCCATATTCACAGTACCCTTTAAATATTTGAGAATCCTCTTAGCAGCTTCCAGATGACTTTTCTTGGGATTTGCTTGATATCTAGCATATATGCCAACTGCAAATGTGATATCAGGCATGCTTGCTATGAGATACAGTAGAGACCCAATGATTGCTCTGTAGTGAGTCTGGTCTACTGATTCACCATTTTCATCAGGTTCCATCTTGGTGTTGGTGTTGAGTGGAACTCTTGCAACTTTGCTGGTCTGGCATCCAAATTTGTTGATCAGCTCCCTTGTATATTTGGCTTGGTTGATGAAGATTCCTTCAGGAGACTGCTTGACTTGAAGTCCTAGGAAGAAGTTCATTTCTCCCATCATTGACATCTCAAATTTCCCTTTCATCAGTTGAGAAAATTTCTCACAGAGGACTTGGTTTGGGCAACCAAAGATGATATCATCCACATAGATTTGAACTAGTAGAGTGTCCTCTCCTTTTATGATTTTGAAGAGTGTTCTATCGACTCTTCCTTTGATAAACCCATGATCCAAAAGGAACTGTGATAAAGTATCATACCAAGCTCTTGGACCCTGTTTCAGTCCATATAGAACTTTTCTCAGTCTATATACTTTGTGGCTTTCTTCAAAACCTGGGGGTTGCTCCACATAGACTTCCTCATTGAGTACTCCATTCAAGAAAGCACTCTTTACATCCATTTGATACACCTTGAATTTATTGTGAGCAGCATATGCAAGAAATAACCTTATTGTTTCCAATCTGGCCACCGGGGCAAAGGTTTCATCATAGTCAAACCCTTCCACTTGAGAATAGCCCTATTCTGGCCTTGTTTCTGACTATAACATCATTTTCATCCTTCTTGTTCTTGAATACCCACTTAGTTCCAATCACATTGCAATGATATGGTCTGTCAACCAGCTCCCATACTTGATTTCTTGTAAATTGATTGAGCGCTTCTTGCATAGCAATAATCCAGTTTGAATCTTGGAGTGCTTCTCCAATGGAACCTGGTTCCTGGTTAGACAAGAAACAACAAAACAAAGCATTTTCTCCATGAAAACTTCTAGTTTTGACTCCCGAGGTAGGATCACCTAGGATTAGCTCAACGGGGTGATCTGAGAGCCATGTCCTCCTAGGCTGATGCCCTTCAGTAGAGTTCAACTCTTCTGAAGTTAAGTCACTAGATATAGGAACAAAATCAAATTCAGGAAATAAAATAGAGGGTTGAAGTCCTGAGTCATCATTCAAGGTATTTTTATTCTCAATGGTAGTATCATTTGTTCCCCCTTGAATGATAGGCTCATTAAATATCTCAGCTGTGACCACATCTTCATCGACATAACTTACCTCTTGAACTGGGATGGTGTTCATCAGTTCAGTTGGCTGATCAGGAGAGTTCTCAGGTGAGCTGTGAGGAGTGGTTTGACTTTGAATATCCTCTTTGAATTGTTGATCATTGAAGTTATCCCAGGTAGGGATGTATGCATCAACACAATTCACAGGATAGCCTTTTGACTTGATACTCAGTCTATTTAGTCCTTTGCTTATCACTTCCTCATTCTCCTTTCTCTTGGACTCAATGGTAGATTCATCAAAGACCACATGAGGTGTTTATTCCACAACAAGGGTTCTACAGTTGTAAACTCTGAAAGCTCTACTGATTTGGGAATATCCTAAGAATATACCTTCATCAGCTTTGCTATCAAAAGCTTTCAGTTGAGTTTTCCCATTGTTGTGAATGAAACACTTGCAACCAAAGATATGAAAGTAAGATACCTGAGGCTTTCTGCCATTCCATAATTCATATGGAGTTTTTCCTTGATGTTTGGTTGACATGGATCTATTCTGAGTGTGGCAGGCAATATTAATAGCTTCAGCCCAAAATCTTTTAGGAACTTGAGCTTCTGCAAGCATTGTCCTTGCTGCCTCCTTGAGAGTCCTATTTCTTCTTTCAGCTACTCCATTTTTTTGTGGAGTTCTTGCAGCTGAGGTCTCATGAGCAATACCTAACTCTTTGCAAAAATCAGATATAATTGAATTAATAAATTCAGTACCCTTATCTGATCTTATCTTTACAATGTTCAGGCTCTTTTCATTGCTAACTTTCTTCAGGAGCTTTGGTAGCCTGAGTTGAGTCTCCTTCTTGCTTGCTAGAAATACCACCCAAGTGTACCTGGAGAAATCATCAACAACAACAAGAGTGTATTTTCTCCCATTGATACTTACAGGGGTTACTGGACCAAAGAGATCCATGTGCAACAATTGAAGTACTCTGTCAGTAAAGGTTGCTACTTTGCTTTTGAAAGATGCTTTCACTTGCTTTCCCTCCTGACAGGCTTTGCAAATACGTTCTTTGTTGTATATTTCATTTGGCATTCCTTCCACTAGTCCATGTCTTGCTATCTTGTTCATCATCTTGAAGTTCAGATGACTTAGTCTCTTGTGCCACAACCAATTAGTATCAGTTGAGCTCTTTGCAATAAGACATGCATTTGGTGTGCAAGACTTCCAATCTGCAAGATAGACATTTCCCTTCCTTGACCCAGTTAGTAGTACCTGTTGTGAAGATATATTCTTGACAAAACACAGGTTACATGAAAATTCAACACTGTATCCTTTATCACAAAACTGACTTATGGACAAAAGATTGTGCTTAAGTCCACTGACATAGGATACATTGCTTACTCATACTGGTCCAATAATTAAAGTACCATAACCTTTAGTGGCTCCTTGTGAATTGTCACCAAAAGTGACTTGTGGACCTTCTTTTCAACAAATTCTGTCAGGAGATCTTTGTTGCCAGTCATGTGCCTGGAACATCCACTGTCCAAGTACCAGACTAAAGATTTGAGAGCTTCTCCTTTGTTGAGGTCCACTGAGTCCTGCATTCAAAATCAAGCTTTAGGTACCCATTTTGTGTTGGGTCCTACCAGGTTAGCTGTACCTTTCGGAATCCAAATTTGCCTTACTATTCTAATCACTTTAGAATGGCTAATTTGTCTTCCATAAACATCTACATAGACAGTTACCTCTTTGGGTGCCTTAGGAGTAGACTTTCTATGGGTGTTAGCCTTTGAAGGAACAGGAACCTTCTTAACATTCTTCCTTTTAGGCTTGGGTGCACCTGGACTTAGTTTTTGTTGATAAAGGTATGAAGGACCTTTTCCTTTAGGCACAAAAGGAACAGGTCTTTGATATGTGTTATTCCTTGAGGAGTGCTCATGCCTGGGTGCTCTTAGCTGAGGTTGCTTCATCTGTGAAGACCTCGGCTGATAGTACCTCTGCTGAGATCTAGTCTGATTAGTAAACTGAGCCTTTCAATTTGGTTTTGGCTGAGTTTGACTTCTCTTTTGTTGGACCTCAGCTGGTCTTTTACCCTTATCTAAAATCTGTGGTTGAAAGGTCACAGATTTAACAAAAACTCTCTTTGTGCCACTTGAAGAAGCAACACTCAGAGGACCTTCTGAAAGTTTTTGAATAAAGCCTATCCCACACTTGTTATTAGGATTGATTTGAAAGTTTTGAATCTCCTCTATAGCAAGAGAGGGTTTGTTAAAAGCATCAATCCTTTTTACCAAGGTCTCTTCAGATTTTTGTAAGACATCAATTTTCAAGAGAGAATCTCCACGACATACATTTAAGAACACACAGTGACCAACAAATAGTGGTTATCTCTACAGAGCTAGTAGTTTCAGAGATAATGAAAATTTTCATAAGCTCTGAGCAAATATCATAATATCACTCGTTACTTGAAATTGTAATAACATCTTTTGATAATCTCGTAAATTTTCAAGCAGATCGACTCACGTGTTGAGAGATAATTTCTTGAAAAAATAAAGCTGTAAAATAGCATTATATGCCCAGATCCGTACATTCATAACAGCGTTCGTGCCAAATCATCTTCATAAAGGCATTACTTCGTATTTTGGCAAAGAAACAACACTTTTCATCATGGAAATGATAAAGACAATTCATATTCATGCTATAAAAACAAATTTTAGTACAGATCTATCACTTTCATAACCAAAATGACTAAAAAGAAAAGTTGTGACACATGAAGGTACTCATATTCATGAGATTTTTTCCAAAAAAACAGGGGGCAGAAATAACCATGCATCATTTCACTATTTTCACTCACAATTTATGAAGGAAAATAAGAAATAACTCACGTCAAAACTCAATATTTCCCACAGACGGCGCCAGTTGATGAGTGCAAACTCAAGATCAACACAAAATCAAGCAAGTATTTGAAAAAATACTAAGGGTAGTACCTGAGAGACTTTCTGTAGAAGCCCAGGAACACAAGAGAGAAGGCTAGAAAACAGTCTCTGGAGCTCGAGATAGCAACTTCCAGTGATAGCTTGGACCTCCGGTGGGATTCCTACACAAAGTCGGGCTGGAGAGGGCTCCGGCGTCGACCCTCCGATGCTCAAGTCAGAAAACTTGCTATGGAAGAAAAGCCATAGCTGAAAACTAGAAATGTGAGTGAGCAAAAGTGATAATACCTTGTTGTGAAGAAGGAAAATGAGTATTTATACCTTTAAACTGTGGGGACCACTTGGGGACCCGGATGCCTTAGGAGACGATGCGTGTCCCTTGGCTGGCCTGTTCTGTGTCGTCTAGCACAGGCAAATCCTAACAGAATCGTCCTTTTTTTAGCCTCACTCCCAGAGCTCGTGAGAGGGACATATCTTATATTCTCTCCTCCATTATTCGTGCCTTTGGAGAACAAGAGAACATTCCCAGCTTCTAGGGATCTTGGGATTTGATAACACTTTATCTCCTGGTTTATATATTCACATATTGCGATCGGTCTTCAGAGCTTTTGAGAAGCTCTGGAGAGACATATTTCAAACTAGCCGGATATTATTTCACGAACTTTTGTACAATTAGAAGGCTTTCATACCCTCCATCGAGTACTGACATTTTCAGAGTCCTTCGTGTGAGAGTTTCATAAGCTCGGGCAGAGCTGTCGAAATATTATCTTACCTTTCGAGAGATTTCAAGCAAGTGAAGCCTAGCTGGGCTGTGTAGGAGAAATCTTATTCACTTTCCAGACTTATTCGGTCACTTCAAGGTCTTTTATAATGATGAGCGCAGATCTTTGTTTTCATTATCTCTGAGCAGAGCTTTTTGCTTGGGTCTAATTTCTTTAGGATTGATGTGCTCTGTCCGTTCTGGCAGAGCCTACATCACCTTCCTTTTCTCCCTCTTGCACCTTCTCAAGTGCATCTACCTTCTCTTCCTCAGGTAACTTTTCTCCTTCCGCTCCCTTCCTTGCCTCAGCAAGTTTATCCAAAACCAGACTTTGAAAGATCTTCTCATCACAGAGAAGTCTGGTTTTGGTCATGCCTGCAAACTCTAACACCTCTCTCTCCTCTTTCTTCCATTCCTCAGCATTGCTGCCTCCAATAGCCATGAGGATCTCTCCTAACCTCCTCTCCTTCAGTTAGACAAGTAGCTTTACTCTCAAGAACATGTCCTTCAGGTTGGGGTACCCATCAAGCTCCGGATATTTTATCTCCAGTGAGTAAGCTACCTCATTCTTAAGAGTATCCAAAAATGAGTACTCTTCTTCATCATCTGATGGTAGGGAAGGGGTAGGGGATCTGATATCAGTTGGCTCTTCTGGGATGGATTCCAGGTGAGTGGTATGAGTTTCAGGAGGGTTGGGTTCAGATGAGGTTTGGGGTTGGGTTTCAGATGAGGTTGGGTTTTGTTCAAAGGGGGTTGAGGATGCCTCAGCAGATGCCTCAGAGGGAGTGTCATTTTGGGAATCACTTTCAGGCTGTTGAGAGCCTTCAGTGGTGGTTTTGGAGATTTTGGAAATTTTCTTTATTTTGACAGGGGTTCTGGGTTTGGTTTTGGGTTTGATGGGGGTAGGGGCAGGAACATCTGAGTCAGACACAGTAGATATAACATTTGGAGATGAGTCAGGGTTACCTGAAGATGACTCATCAGTTGAGTTTGTTGTTCTTACTTTCTTTGAGGCACTCTCCTTCACAGCCTCAGAAGACCTTTTCTTCTCCTTCTTTGAGGCCTTCTGTGTCTCCTCCTCCTTGTGCAAGGCCATCTTGTCACTCAGTGTGACTAGCCTCCTCTTTATCTTGGTCCTCTTCCCTTCAGCAGGGTTTGCTTCCTTCTCCTCTGCTGCTTCAGGGCTGCCCTCCGTCATACTCAGCTTCCTTGCCTCCAGAGCCTTTCCAGATTTGAAGAGAGTCTTCAAATTGCTCCACTTCCTATCCTCAATCCAATCTACTCCCACATCAACATTTTCTATCAGGTAGGAGATCTTGGTGGCAAAGTTCAGCTTACTTACCAACTGGGGAGTTTTGTCAGGCTGAAATTTTGATTGCTCCTTATTCAGCGCCCTCAAGAAAAACTGCTGTCAGTTAAAGCTCTTCTCCTTGCTTTCAACAATAGCCTTCATCAACCTCAGCTTAGGTTTGCTCACTTGCTCCGTGCTCCCCTGATTTCCCAGAATGCATTTCCCAACAATCTCACAAAGAACATTGTATACGGGAAGAAGTAAACTTATGTTCATTGTGGGACCGTACTTCACCTTCTTCTGCATAATGGTGTAGACCCAGTCCTCCTCCTTATCCATGATACAGGTGTCCAGATTTGGGCTTTCAGAGGGAAGTTCAAATAGCTCCTTGAGATCATCTCCTTCCAAATGGATCTCCTTTTTTACTTTCTGATGCTCGATGATTTCATTACCATATCTCATCACCTTCTTCTTCCTCTTCAAAAATAGACAGGACTTGATTTTGGTATCAGTGTTGGCAACACTAAAGAAGAATTCCAGAACTTGTCTATCAAAGCAATTTTTAGGGTGGATAGACAAGAATTTTTCCAATCCTGCAGTTTTAACCATCTCCAGGGCCTCCTTTATGTGAGTGAATTCCGGCCTGGATTCTATCTCTGGGTTGTCGAAAATAAATGTAGGCTCATACCAGAAATTATCTTTGTTGGTAAGAAAACCTAGATTTACTCTTGCCATTTGATTACGAAGGGACTGAGAAATTTTGCAGAGAGTATTTTGGGAAGATAGTAAGTGTTTGCTTGAAAGTGTGCTCGAAAAGGTTCTTAGACAGATTTTGGGGTCTTTTATATGAGTAATGAATTGTGAGATTGAATCCCGCAATCAACGTCTGAGATTAATTTGAAAACAGGTCGTATAGTTGAAAGGTTTAGTGGGGAGTTTTTGAGAGATCTTAACGGTTAGAAAAGAACCGCCTAAAATGGAAGGTATGGATTAGAAGAGTTGGTAGCCGGAAGGTCACATCATCCAGCTTTTGGGGCGCGTGAGATAGGTAGCTGTAAAAGTGAAACTGACTTGTACAACGCGCATTAAATGCTTGCCATATCAAAATCTTTTTTAAACAGTGTAAAACGATTTAATTTTTAGGAAAATACTCATTAGCTATTTTCTATAAGAGTTTTATATTATAAAACTAGGAGACTTCAGATTTGAACAAAAATAGCACAGTTAAAACATTTGACCTCTACTGAGGTTGAACCTCTTCTGAGAAATTGAAGTTCTTATGTGATCAGTGACCCCACTGAGGTTGATCCTCTTCTGAGCTGGAACCTCTACTGATTTGAATTCAACTCTTCTGAGTTCTGTAAAGGCTTCATCTTTACTCTCCTGGATTTAGAAGTCCAAGCTCCACTGACAGTTCTTGAAACATTGCTTCAGCCAATGGTTTAGTAAATATATCTGCCTTTTGTTTGTCAGTGTGAATCTTGAGCATTTTGATATCCTTCTTTTCTACATGATCTCTGATGAAATGATGCCTTATATCCACATGTTTGCATCTTGTGTGGAGAACTGGATTTTCTGAAATAGCAATTGCACTATTGTTGTCACAGAAAATAGGGACTTATTAGCAAAGATGTTGTAATCTCTCAGTTGTTGTCTTAGCCAAAGAATTTGAGTACAACAGCTTCCAGCGGCCATATATTCAGCTTCAGTAGTGCTTGTGGCTACTGAATTTTGTTTCTTGGAAAACCAAGAGATCAGCTTACTTCCCAAGAATTGGCAAGTGCCTGAGGTTGATTTTCTATCAATTCTGCATCCTCCATAGTCTGCACCTGAGTATCCTGTGAGTTCCAAATTGTCATCTGAGGGATACCACAATCCCATATTCACAGTACCCTTTAAATATTTGAGAATCCTCTTAGCAGCTTCCAGATGACTTTTCTTGGGATTTGCTTGATATCTAGCATATATGCCAACTGCAAATGTGATATCAGGCATGCTTGCTATGAGATACAGTAGAGACCCAATGATTGCTCTGTAGTGAGTCTGGTCTACTGATTCACCATTTTCATCAGGTTCCATCTTGGTGTTGGTGTTGAGTGGAACTCTTGCAACTTTGCTGGTCTGGCATCCAAATTTGTTGATCAGCTCCCTTGTATATTTGGCTTGGTTGATGAAGATTCCTTCAGGAGACTGCTTGACTTGAAGTCCTAGGAAGAAGTTCATTTCTCCCATCATTGACATCTCAAATTTCCCTTTCATCAGTTGAGAAAATTTCTCACAGAGGACTTGGTTTGGGCAACCAAAGATGATATCATCCACATAGATTTGAACTAGTAGAGTGTCCTCTCCTTTTATGATTTTGAAGAGTGTTCTATCGACTCTTCCTTTGATAAACCCATGATCCAAAAGGAACTGTGATAAAGTATCATACCAAGCTCTTGGACCCTGTTTCAGTCCATATAGAACTTTTCTCAGTCTATATACTTTGTGGCTTTCTTCAAAACCTGGGGGTTGCTCCACATAGACTTCCTCATTGAGTACTCCATTCAAGAAAGCACTCTTTACATCCATTTGATACACCTTGAATTTATTGTGAGCAGCATATGCAAGAAATAACCTTATTGTTTCCAATCTGGCCACCGGGGCAAAGGTTTCATCATAGTCAAACCCTTCCACTTGAGAATAGCCCTTTGCTACTATTCTGGCCTTGTTTCTGACTATAACATCATTTTCATCCTTCTTGTTCTTGAATACCCACTTAGTTCCAATCACATTGCAATGATATGGTCTGTCAACCAGCTCCCATACTTGATTTCTTGTAAATTGATTGAGCGCTTCTTGCATAGCAATAATCCAGTTTGAATCTTGGAGTGCTTCTCCAATGGAACCTGGTTCCTGGTTAGACAAGAAACAACAAAACAAAGCATTTTCTCCATGAAAACTTCTAGTTTTGACTCCCGAGGTAGGATCACCTAGGATTAGCTCAACGGGGTGATCTGAGAGCCATGTCCTCCTAGGCTGATGCCCTTCAGTAGAGTTCAACTCTTCTGAAGTTAAGTCACTAGATATAGGAACAAAATCAAATTCAGGAAATAAAATAGAGGGTTGAAGTCCTGAGTCATCATTCAAGGTATTTTTATTCTCAATGGTAGTATCATTTGTTCCCCCTTGAATGATAGGCTCATTAAATATCTCAGCTGTGACCACATCTTCATCGACATAACTTACCTCTTGAACTGGGATGGTGTTCATCAGTTCAGTTGGCTGATCAGGAGAGTTCTCAGGTGAGCTGTGAGGAGTGGTTTGACTTTGAATATCCTCTTTGAATTGTTGATCATTGAAGTTATCCCAGGTAGGGATGTATGCATCAACACAATTCACAGGATAGCCTTTTGACTTGATACTCAGTCTATTTAGTCCTTTGCTTATCACTTCCTCATTCTCCTTTCTCTTGGACTCAATGGTAGATTCATCAAAGACCACATGAGGTGTTTATTCCACAACAAGGGTTCTACAGTTGTAAACTCTGAAAGCTCTACTGATTTGGGAATATCCTAAGAATATACCTTCATCAGCTTTGCTATCAAAAGCTTTCAGTTGAGTTTTCCCATTGTTGTGAATGAAACACTTGCAACCAAAGATATGAAAGTAAGATACCTGAGGCTTTCTGCCATTCCATAATTCATATGGAGTTTTTCCTTGATGTTTGGTTGACATGGATCTATTCTGAGTGTGGCAGGCAATATTAATAGCTTCAGCCCAAAATCTTTTAGGAACTTGAGCTTCTGCAAGCATTGTCCTTGCTGCCTCCTTGAGAGTCCTATTTCTTCTTTCAGCTACTCCATTTTTTTGTGGAGTTCTTGCAGCTGAGGTCTCATGAGCAATACCTAACTCTTTGCAAAAATCAGATATAATTGAATTAATAAATTCAGTACCCTTATCTGATCTTATCTTTACAATGTTCAGGCTCTTTTCATTGCTAACTTTCTTCAGGAGCTTTGGTAGCCTGAGTTGAGTCTCCTTCTTGCTTGCTAGAAATACCACCCAAGTGTACCTGGAGAAATCATCAACAACAACAAGAGTGTATTTTCTCCCATTGATACTTACAGGGGTTACTGGACCAAAGAGATCCATGTGCAACAATTGAAGTACTCTGTCAGTAAAGGTTGCTACTTTGCTTTTGAAAGATGCTTTCACTTGCTTTCCCTCCTGACAGGCTTTGCAAATACGTTCTTTGTTGTATATTTCATTTGGCATTCCTTCCACTAGTCCATGTCTTGCTATCTTGTTCATCATCTTGAAGTTCAGATGACTTAGTCTCTTGTGCCACAACCAATTAGTATCAGTTGAGCTCTTTGCAATAAGACATGCATTTGGTGTGCAAGACTTCCAATCTGCAAGATAGACATTTCCCTTCCTTGACCCAGTTAGTAGTACCTGTTGTGAAGATATATTCTTGACAAAACACAGGTTACATGAAAATTCAACACTGTATCCTTTATCACAAAACTGACTTATGGACAAAAGATTGTGCTTAAGTCCACTGACATAGGATACATTGCTTACTCATACTGGTCCAATAATTAAAGTACCATAACCTTTAGTGGCTCCTTGTGAATTGTCACCAAAAGTGACTTGTGGACCTTCTTTTCAACAAATTCTGTCAGGAGATCTTTGTTGCCAGTCATGTGCCTGGAACATCCACTGTCCAAGTACCAGACTAAAGATTTGAGAGCTTCTCCTTTGTTGAGGTCCACTGAGTCCTGCATTCAAAATCAAGCTTTAGGTACCCATTTTGTGTTGGGTCCTACCAGGTTAGCTGTACCTTTCGGAATCCAAATTTGCCTTACTATTCTAATCACTTTAGAATGGCTAATTTGTCTTCCATAAACATCTACATAGACAGTTACCTCTTTGGGTGCCTTAGGAGTAGACTTTCTATGGGTGTTAGCCTTTGAAGGAACAGGAACCTTCTTAACATTCTTCCTTTTAGGCTTGGGTGCACCTGGACTTAGTTTTTGTTGATAAAGGTATGAAGGACCTTTTCCTTTAGGCACAAAAGGAACAGGTCTTTGATATGTGTTATTCCTTGAGGAGTGCTCATGCCTGGGTGCTCTTAGCTGAGGTTGCTTCATCTGTGAAGACCTCGGCTGATAGTACCTCTGCTGAGATCTAGTCTGATTAGTAAACTGAGCCTTTCCATTTGGTTTTGGCTGAGTTTGACTTCTCTTTTGTTGGACCTCAGCTGGTCTTTTACCCTTATCTAAAATCTGTGGTTGAAAGGTCACAGATTTAACAAAAACTCTCTTTGTGCCACTTGAAGAAGCAACACTCAGAGGACCTTCTGAAAGTTTTTGAATAAAGCCTATCCCACACTTGTTATTAGGATTGATTTGAAAGTTTTGAATCTCCTCTATAGCAAGAGAGGGTTTGTTAAAAGCATCAATCCTTTTTACCAAGGTCTCTTCAGATTTTTGTAAGACATCAATTTTCAAGAGAGAATCTCCACGACAAACATTTAAGAACACACAGTGACCAACAAATAGTGGTTATCTCTACAGAGCTAGTAGTTTCAGAGATAATGAAAATTTTCATAAGCTCTGAGCAAATATCATAATATCACTCGTTACTTGAAATTGTAATAACATCTTTTGATAATCTCGTAAATTTTCAAGCAGATCGACTCACGTGTTGAGAGATAATTTCTTGAAAAAATAAAGCTGTAAAATAGCATTATATGCCCAGATCCGTACATTCATAACAGCGTTCGTGCCAAATCATCTTCATAAAGGCATTACTTCGTATTTTGGCAAAGAAACAACACTTTTCATCATGGAAATGATAAAGACAATTCATATTCATGCTATAAAAACAAATTTTAGTACAGATCTATCACTTTCATAACCAAAATGACTAAAAAGAAAAGTTGTGACACATGAAGGTACTCATATTCATGAGATTTTTTCCAGAAAAACAGGGGGCAGAAATAACCATGCATCATTTCACTATTTTCACTCACAATTTATGAAGGAAAATAAGAAATAACTCACGTCAAAACTCAATATTTCCCACAGACGGCGCCAGTTGATGAGTGCAAACTCAAGATCAACACAAAATCAAGCAAGTATTTGAAAAAATACTAAGGGTAGTACCTGAGAGACTTTCTGTAGAAGCCCAGGAACACAAGAGAGAAGGCTAGAAAACAGTCTCTGGAGCTCGAGATAGCAACTTCCAGTGATAGCTTGGACCTCCGGTGGGATTCCTACACAAAGTCGGGCTGGAGAGGGCTCCGGCGTCGACCCTCCGATGCTCAAGTCAGAAAACTTGCTATGGAAGAAAAGCCATAGCTGAAAACTAGAAATGTGAGTGAGCAAAAGTGATAATACCTTGTTGTGAAGAAGGAAAATGAGTATTTATACCTTTAAACTGTGGGGACCACTTGGGGACCCGGATGCCTTAGGAGACGATGCGTGTCCCTTGGCTGGCCTGTTCTGTGTCGGCTAGCACAGGCAAATCCTAACAGAATCGTCCTTTTTTTAGCCTCACTCCCAGAGCTCGTGAGAGGGACATATCTTATATTCTCTCCTCCATTATTCGTGCCTTTGGAGAACAAGAGAACATTCCCAGCTTCTAGGGATCTTGGGATTTGATAACACTTTATCTCCTGGTTTATATATTCACATATTGCGATCGGTCTTCAGAGCTTTTGAGAAGCTCTGGAGAGACATATTTCAAACTAGCCGGATATTATTTCACGAACTTTTGTACAATTAGAAGGCTTTCATACCCTCCATCGAGTACTGACATTTTCAAAGTCCTTCGTGTGAGAGTTTCATAAGCTCGGGCAGAGCTGTCGAAATATTATCTTACCTTTCGAGAGATTTCAAGCAAGTGAAGCCTAGCGGGGCTGTGTAGGAGAAATCTTATTCACTTTCCAGACTTATTCGGTCACTTCAAGGTCTTTTATAATGATGAGCGCAGATCTTTGTTTTCATTATCTCTGAGCAGAGCTTTTTGCTTGGGTCTAATTTCTTTAGGATTGATGTGCTCTGTCCGTTCTGGCAGAGCCTACATCACCTTCCTTTTCTCCCTCTTGCACCTTCTCAAGTGCATCTACCTTCTCTTCCTCAGGTAACTTTTCTCCTTCCGCTCCCTTCCTTGCCTCAGCAAGTTTATCCAAAACCAGACTTTGAAAGATCTTCTCATCACAGAGAAGTCTGGTTTTGGTCATGCCTGCAAACTCCAACACCTCTCTCTCCTCTTTCTTCCATTCCTCAGCATTGCTGCCTCCAATAGCCATGAGGATCTCTCCTAACCTCCTCTCCTTCAGTTGGACAAGTAGCTTTACTCTCAAGAACATGTCCTTCAGGTTGGGGTACCCATCAAGCTCCGGATATTTTATCTCCAGTGAGTAAGCTACCTCATTCTTAAGAGTATCCAAAAATGAGTACTCTTCTTCATCATCTGATGGTAGGAAAGGGGTAGGGGATCTGATATCAGTTGGCTCTTCTGGGATGGATTCCAGGTGAGTGGTATGAGTTTCAGGAGGGTTGGGTTCAGATGAGGTTTGGGGTTGGGTTTCAGATGAGGTTGGGTTTTGTTCAAAGGGGGTTGAGGATGCCTCAGCAGATGCCTCAGAGGGAGTGTCATTTTGGGAACCACTTTCAGGCTGTTGAGAGCCTTCAGTGGTGGTTTTGGAGATTTTGGAAATTTTCTTTATTTTGACAGGGGTTCTGGGTTTGGTTTTGGGTTTGATGGGGGTAGGGGCAGGAACATCTGAGTCAGACACAGTAGATATAACATTTGGAGATGAGTCAGGGTTACCTGAAGATGACTCATCAGTTGAGTTTGTTGTTCTTACTTTCTTTGAGGCACTCTCCTTCACAGCCTCAGAAGACCTTTTCTTCTCCTTCTTTGAGGCCTTCTGTGTCTCCTCCTCCTTGTGCAAGGCCATCTTGTCACTCAGTGTGACTAGCCTCCTCTTTATCTTGGTCCTCTTCCCTTCAGCAGGGTTTGCTTCCTTCTCCTCTGCTGCTTCAGGGCTGCCCTCCGTCATACTCAGCTTCCTTGCCTCCAGAGCCTTTCCAGATTTGAAGAGAGTCTTCAAATTGCTCCACTTCCTATCCTCAATCCAATCTACTCCCACATCAACATTTTCTATCAGGTAGGAGATCTTGGTGGCAAAGTTCAGCTTACTTACCAACTGGGGAGTTTTGTCAGGCTGAAATTTTGATTGCTCCTTATTCAGCGCCCTCAAGAAAAACTGCTGTCAGTTAAAGCTCTTCTCCTTGCTTTCAACAATAGCCTTCATCAACCTCAGCTTAGGTTTGCTCACTTGCTCCGTGCTCCCCTGATTTCCCAGAATGCATTTCCCAACAATCTCACAAAGAACATTGTATACGGGAAGAAGTAAACTTATGTTCATTGTGGGACCGTACTTCACCTTCTTCTGCATAATGGTGTAGACCCAGTCCTCCTCCTTATCCATGATACAGGTGTCCAGATTTGGGCTTTCAGAGGGAAGTTCAAATAGCTCCTTGAGATCATCTCCTTCCAAATGGATCTCCTTTTTTACTTTCTGATGCTCGATGATTTCATTACCATCTCTCATCACCTTCTTCTTCCTCTTCAAAAATAGACAGGACTTGATTTTGGTATCAGTGTTGGCAACACTAAAGAAGAATTCCAGAACTTGTCTATCAAAGCAATTTTTAGGGTGGATAGACAAGAATTTTTCCAATCCTGCAGTTTTAACCATCTCCAGGGCCTCCTTTATGTGAGTGAATTCCGGCCTGGATTCTATCTCTGGGTTGTCGAAAATAAATGTAGGCTCATACCAGAAATTATCTTTGTTGGTAAGAAAACCTAGATTTACTCTTGCCATTTGATTACGAAGGGACTGAGAAATTTTGCAGAGAGTATTTTGGGAAGATAGTAAGTGTTTGCTTGAAAGTGTGCTCGAAAAGGTTCTTAGACAGATTTTGGGGTCTTTTATATGAGTAATGAATTGTGAGATTGAATCCCGCAATCAACGTCTGAGATTAATTTGAAAACAGGTCGTATAGTTGAAAGGTTTAGTGGGGAGTTTTTGAGAGATCTTAACGGTTAGAAAAGAACCGCCTAAAATGGAAGGTATGGATTAGAAGAGTTGGTAGCCGGAAGGTCACATCATCCAGCTTTTGGGGCGCGTGAGATAGGTAGCTGTAAAAGTGAAACTGACTTGTACAACGCGCATTAAATGCTTGCCATATCAAAATCTTTTTTAAACAGTGTAAAACGATTTAATTTTCAGGAAAATACTCATTAGCTATTTTCTATAAGAGTTTTATATTATAAAACTAGGAGACTTCAGATTTGAACAAAAATAGCACAGTTAAAACATTTGACCTCTACTGAGGTTGAACCTCTTCTGAGAAATTGAAGTTCTTATGTGATCAGTGACCCCACTGAGGTTGATCCTCTTCTGAGCTGGAACCTCTACTGATTTGAATTCAACTCTTCTGAGTTCTGTAAAGGCTTCATCTTTACTCTCCTGGATTTAGAAGTCCAAGCTCCACTGACAGTTCTTGAAACATTGCTTCAGCCAATGGTTTAGTAAATATATCTGCCTTTTGTTTGTCAGTGTGAATCTTGAGCATTTTGATATCCTTCTTTTCTACATGATCTCTGATGAAATGATGCCTTATATCCACATGTTTGCATCTTGTGTGGAGAACTGGATTTTCTGAAATAGCAATTGCACTATTGTTGTCACAGAAAATAGGGACTTATTAGCAAAGATGTTGTAATCTCTCAGTTGTTGTCTTAGCCAAAGAATTTGAGTACAACAGCTTCCAGCGGCCATATATTCAGCTTCAGTAGTGCTTGTGGCTACTGAATTTTGTTTCTTGGAAAACCAAGAGATCAGCTTACTTCCCAAGAATTGGCAAGTGCCTGAGGTTGATTTTCTATCAATTCTGCATCCTCCATAGTCTGCACCTGAGTATCCTGTGAGTTCCAAATTGTCATCTGAGGGATACCACAATCCCATATTCACAGTACCCTTTAAATATTTGAGAATCCTCTTAGCAGCTTCCAGATGACTTTTCTTGGGATTTGCTTGATATCTAGCATATATGCCAACTGCAAATGTGATATCAGGCATGCTTGCTATGAGATACAGTAGAGACCCAATGATTGCTCTGTAGTGAGTCTGGTCTACTGATTCACCATTTTCATCAGGTTCCATCTTGGTGTTGGTGTTGAGTGGAACTCTTGCAACTTTGCTGGTCTGGCATCCAAATTTGTTGATCAGCTCCCTTGTATATTTGGCTTGGTTGATGAAGATTCCTTCAGGAGACAGCTTGACTTGAAGTCCTAGGAAGAAGTTCATTTCTCCCATCATTGACATCTCAAATTTCCCTTTCATCAGTTGAGAAAATTTCTCACAGAGGACTTGGTTTGGGCAACCAAAGATGATATCATCCACATAGATTTGAACTAGTAGAGTGTCCTCTCCTTTTATGATTTTGAAGAGTGTTCTATCGACTCTTCCTTTGATAAACCCATGATCCAAAAGGAACTGTGATAAAGTATCATACCAAGCTCTTGGACCCTGTTTCAGTCCATATAGAACTTTTCTCAGTCTATATACTTTGTGGCTTTCTTCAAAACCTGGGGGTTGCTCCACATAGACTTCCTCATTGAGTACTCCATTCAAGAAAGCACTCTTTACATCCATTTGATACACCTTGAATTTATTGTGAGCAGCATATGCAAGAAATAACCTTATTGTTTCCAATCTGGCCACCGGGGCAAAGGTTTCATCATAGTCAAACCCTTCCACTTGAGAATAGCCCTTTGCTACTATTCTGGCCTTGTTTCTGACTATAACATCATTTTCATCCTTCTTGTTCTTGAATACCCACTTAGTTCCAATCACATTGCAATGATATGGTCTGTCAACCAGCTCCCATACTTGATTTCTTGTAAATTGATTGAGCGCTTCTTGCATAGCAATAATCCAGTTTGAATCTTGGAGTGCTTCTCCAATGGAACCTGGTTCCTGGTTAGACAAGAAACAACAAAACAAAGCATTTTCTCCATGAAAACTTCTAGTTTTGACTCCCGAGGTAGGATCACCTAGGATTAGCTCAACGGGGTGATCTGAGAGCCATGTCCTCCTAGGCTGATGCCCTTCAGTAGAGTTCAACTCTTCTGAAGTTAAGTCACTAGATATAGGAACAAAATCAAATTCAGGAAATAAAATAGAGGGTTGAAGTCCTGAGTCATCATTCAAGGTATTTTTATTCTCAATGGTAGTATCATTTGTTCCCCCTTGAATGATAGGCTCATTAAATATCTCAGCTGTGACCACATCTTCATCGACATAACTTACCTCTTGAACTGGGATGGTGTTCATCAGTTCAGTTGGCTGATCAGGAGAGTTCTCAGGTGAGCTGTGAGGAGTGGTTTGACTTTGAATATCCTCTTTGAATTGTTGATCATTGAAGTTATCCCAGGTAGGGATGTATGCATCAACACAATTCACAGGATAGCCTTTTGACTTGATACTCAGTCTATTTAGTCCTTTGCTTATCACTTCCTCATTCTCCTTTCTCTTGGACTCAATGGTAGATTCATCAAAGACCACATGAGGTGTTTATTCCACAACAAGGGTTCTACAGTTGTAAACTCTGAAAGCTCTACTGATTTGGGAATATCCTAAGAATATACCTTCATCAGCTTTGCTATCAAAAGCTTTCAGTTGAGTTTTCCCATTGTTGTGAATGAAACACTTGCAACCAAAGATATGAAAGTAAGATACCTGAGGCTTTCTGCCATTCCATAATTCATATGGAGTTTTTCCTTGATGTTTGGTTGACATGGATCTATTCTGAGTGTGGCAGGCAATATTAATAGCTTCAGCCCAAAATCTTTTAGGAACTTGAGCTTCTGCAAGCATTGTCCTTGCTGCCTCCTTGAGAGTCCTATTTCTTCTTTCAGCTACTCCATTTTTTTGTGGAGTTCTTGCAGCTGAGGTCTCATGAGCAATACCTAACTCTTTGCAAAAATCAGATATAATTGAATTAATAAATTCAGTACCCTTATCTGATCTTATCTTTACAATGTTCAGGCTCTTTTCATTGCTAACTTTCTTCAGGAGCTTTGGTAGCCTGAGTTGAGTCTCCTTCTTGCTTGCTAGAAATACCACCCAAGTGTACCTGGAGAAATCATCAACAACAACAAGAGTGTATTTTCTCCCATTGATACTTACAGGGGTTACTGGACCAAAGAGATCCATGTGCAACAATTGAAGTACTCTGTCAGTAAAGGTTGCTACTTTGCTTTTGAAAGATGCTTTCACTTGCTTTCCCTCCTGACAGGCTTTGCAAATACGTTCTTTGTTGTATATTTCATTTGGCATTCCTTCCACTAGTCCATGTCTTGCTATCTTGTTCATCATCTTGAAGTTCAGATGACTTAGTCTCTTGTGCCACAACCAATTAGTATCAGTTGAGCTCTTTGCAATAAGACATGCATTTGGTGTGCAAGACTTCCAATCTGCAAGATAGACATTTCCCTTCCTTGACCCAGTTAGTAGTACCTGTTGTGAAGATATATTCTTGACAAAACACAGGTTACATGAAAATTCAACACTGTATCCTTTATCACAAAACTGACTTATGGACAAAAGATTGTGCTTAAGTCCACTGACATAGGATACATTGCTTACTCATACTGGTCCAATAATTAAAGTACCATAACCTTTAGTGGCTCCTTGTGAATTGTCACCAAAAGTGACTTGTGGACCTTCTTTTCAACAAATTCTGTCAGGAGATCTTTGTTGCCAGTCATGTGCCTGGAACATCCACTGTCCAAGTACCAGACTAAAGATTTGAGAGCTTCTCCTTTGTTGAGGTCCACTGAGTCCTGCATTCAAAATCAAGCTTTAGGTACCCATTTTGTGTTGGGTCCTACCAGGTTAGCTGTACCTTTCGGAATCCAAATTTGCCTTACTATTCTAATCACTTTAGAATGGCTAATTTGTCTTCCATAAACATCTACATAGACAGTTACCTCTTTGGGTGCCTTAGGAGTAGACTTTCTATGGGTGTTAGCCTTTGAAGGAACAGGAACCTTCTTAACATTCTTCCTTTTAGGCTTGGGTGCACCTGGACTTAGTTTTTGTTGATAAAGGTATGAAGGACCTTTTCCTTTAGGCACAAAAGGAATAGGTCTTTGATATGTGTTATTCCTTGAGGAGTGCTCATGCCTGGGTGCTCTTAGCTGAGGTTGCTTCATCTGTGAAGACCTCGGCTGATAGTACCTCTGCTGAGATCTAGTCTGATTAGTAAACTGAGCCTTTCCATTTGGTTTTGGCTGAGTTTGACTTCTCTTTTGTTGGACCTCAGCTGGTCTTTTACCCTTATCTAAAATCTGTGGTTGAAAGGTCACAGATTTAACAAAAACTCTCTTTGTGCCACTTGAAGAAGCAACACTCAGAGGACCTTCTGAAAGTTTTTGAATAAAGCCTATCCCACACTTGTTATTAGGATTGATTTGAAAGTTTTGAATCTCCTCTATAGCAAGAGAGGGTTTGTTAAAAGCATCAATCCTTTTTACCAAGGTCTCTTCAGATTTTTGTAAGACATCAATTTTCAAGAGAGAATCCTTTACTTGGCTTACCAGTTTTAAGTTCTCTTCAGTTAACTTTATCTTAGATTCAGTAAGATCTTTTATTAGTTGATCTTTGCCATTTCCTTGACTTTTGAGGATTTCCACCTCTTTGGTCAATTCAATGGTAGATTTAGCTGAGTTGCGATCTGCTTGATTCCCAACTTCAATTAACTTGGAGTTTTCACTCAGGAGATTTTTGTTTTCATCTTGGAGATAAAAACTTGCTTCTTGGAACCTTGAGAAATCAATCATCAACTGTTCCAAAGCGGACTGAAGATTGAGTTCCTCAGTTGACTCTGAGCTTAGCTCAGGTGTGTTCTAGAGAAATGGATGGTTTCAATTGTACCTCTGGTTCTTCTCTTGCCATGAGGCACATGTCATCATCACTGCTGTCATAGAACAGTCCACCAGATGACTCCAGATCTTCATCAACATCCTTAGCCAACATGGCTTTCCTTTCTCCATATCTCCTGTCTCTTTTGGCTTGCCTTTCCTTTCTTCCCTTGGTGCTCAGTTGAGGACAATCATATTGAAAGTGCCTAACCTTCTTGCATTGAAAACATCTGTTGGCATCATCATTCTTTTCCTCAGTAGACTCTCTAGTCTTTGATGATAAACCTTCAGCTCTGGTATAGTACTTGAAAGTGTGTGTGTGTTATAAAGTGCAGATGTTGTAACAAATGTTAAAGCAAATATTACAACAATCTGGTAAATCAGAATGTAAAACGTATGCAGCGGAAGACTTAAACACACAATTGCAAAAGGGAATACTTTTTAACACAAACTATCATAAATAGTTTGTGCTAGCCTCATGGCGAAAGGTTCACTATAAAAAGATTAGTGATACAAAAGTTGTGTGAAGAGTATAATCGTTCACAATGGAAACAAGACTCGATATCACCTATCAAATCTAAATTGGCTAAGTGTATAACATAATACACCGTCAAAATTGATCTCACTCTATATCTATGATCTCACTATCTATGGATATATGTTCGATCACAAGCTATGCGTGAAAAACTCTATTTCAAGGCATAACATAAACGTTGGAATAACTGTCATATCACCTTTAAACTCAGGATCAACACTAGAGTAGGTGTACTCGTTTACTCAACACCTGGTACTGAAAGATTCGGCCTCTATTTATAGGCAGAAGTCTTCAATCCAAAAATAACTTCTCTTTGTAACCGCCTCCATGATCTTCATGTTGTCCCACGTCTCTTTCTTTATTCCTCATGCTTCTTGATGCAACCGCCTGATCTAGATAGTTCTAAAACGTCCTGGATAAGTCTGAAACGTTTAGGCCCTTGTAGATCCTTGTAGATCCTTCTAGAACCCGTAACTGCTCATGTTGCTACCAATGTTAAGCAACATTCACTGCAACATTGATAATTCCATAACCTTGTAGATCCTTCTAGATCTTCATCCTGCATGTTTAAACATCTAAGACAACATTTGATCATA
Organism: Ballota nigra; assembly: GCA_947034835.1. Lineage (NCBI taxonomy): Eukaryota > Viridiplantae > Streptophyta > Magnoliopsida > Lamiales > Lamiaceae > Ballota > Ballota nigra. Next base: position 31,945,482 of record OX344724.1, read on the forward strand.
AAGTGTTGGTTAATGAGAAGAAAGGGCAAATTCATGTTGTTTCAAAGTAAATAGTGAATACTTCACTACCAACAACATCAACAATCTCCCCCAATTTGACCTTTCTGCTACAACACACCTGATGTATATATTAGTTCAATATATAAGTCAGTGATGTATGTACAATAGAGATCAACATCGTATTGTACACTTATCTCTTCAACCTTGTGTAGCAAAACAGCCAAAAAACAAGAAGATCAACTGTAAGTTGAACCACCAAAAATAAGATGAAATAACATTAAGTTAATTTCACCAAAACAGAATGAACATCATCATATATGCTCATCAAATTCAACAGAATGAGTAACATAATGTTTACCCATTCAAATTACAACTTCAAAAATTAACTAAAATAAATCCTAACAGTTCTAATATAATAACCTAACAACTAATATAATATTGTCTTTTCAGAAAATAAAAACATCCTATCATAGCAACAATAATTAAAAACATAAATCAACCAAGAGTACTTAAAGGCAATCACAAAAGAGGAACTTGATATCACTGTATAAAATATACAGCTGCAGCTTCAAGCATCTTGCACTAAGCTCCCCCATAAATTGTGCTTCCTCCAGTCTCTAAGATAACTTCAAACTTTGGCAGAGATGTCAGGCAGATCACCATATAGTTCAGCTTCCTCCTGGATATCAAATGTTGCAAAGTTTGCAACAACATCTGCAGCAGCATCTGCACCTCCTCCATCAGGTCCAGTTGCACCACCTTCCTCAGCAACAAGCTCATCAGCATTTACCTCATGAATTTCAACTCCCCTGGCAGCAGCAGCAGCAACTGGTACTCCCCCTGTTGTGGCAGAAAGGAGGTTCTCCCAGTAGTTCTTCAGGAATTGAAGTTCATCAATTGAGTCCTGCAAGTGCTTTAGTTGAGTTTGAATAAACCCAGGTGAGATATTCAGAGAATAGGTTGTGGGAGCTGGAATGTTGCTAGGTATGTTCTCAGCATTCTGTGCAGCATCTTGTGCAGGAGCAGGGTCAGGAACAGGTTGGTGTGGTTCTGCATCTTCTTCTTCAGCATTATCCTGCAGGGGTAAGTCTAACACTCTATTTCCAGATAATAAATAGTGAGATATACCCATCAGATGAACTCTCCCCCTCAACAACTCATTCCTTTTGTGAATAAAGTTGTGACTCCTCAAATATCCATAGATCAGCACAGGGTAAGGCAGGTTGCCCTTCTCAGAGATCTTCCCAGCAAACTTCATCATGTGATGAAAAATAACCAAGCCCAGGTTAAAAAATTTCAACACACCAATTTTGTACATTAGTACAGCTTGATCCTTGGTCGCCTTTGTGGAGTTTGTAGAGGGTATCCAGTTATACACTACTAGCTTATGTAATACTGAATACAGAGAGGTCAATGAGGCAGCTAACATATTCTTCTTCCATTTGTAAATTCTTCCCCCAGTCAGAACAGTAATGATCTCATCCATATGAGGAACATCTTCTTCCTCAACATCCTCAACATGCAGAAACTGGTTAATTAACTTAGGAGTAAAAGGAACACTCCTATCTCTAAACCTTACAGCACCATACCACCTAGAATTTCTTCTAGCCTGGTTCTTTCTCAGACAAGCATAAAACCCATACACCCAATCAGTAACAAATGCATCAGCAAAAGTAACAACATGCATCAAACTTCTCTCTTCTAAAAATCTAACTAGACCCTTGGATTCAAACTAATCAATGTTAATTTTTCTTTCAATTAACAGATTTCTTTTCCTTAATCTTTCCAACTTTTGGTCTAAAGATTCATCATCATCATTATCAGAACTAACATGCTCAATAGAGTGTTCAGATGCATTACCTTGATCAGAATCAGTTTTGGTTTTGTCTGAGCTACTATCAGAACTGCTATCATCAGCTTTAGGTTCTGGTGCTGCTGCACTTGTTCCAGCACCACCAGTAGCATATTCAAACTTTCTCTTAGTCCTCAACTCAACTCTTGCTCTCCTCCTCAGTTAAAAAATAAGTATATCACTCTCATCAGTTTCTTCTTTCTCCTGGCTTTCAGATTGATCAGTCTCTTTCTCAGATGAGTCTTTGGAGCTTGACTCATTTTCAGATTCTGAAAACACTCGAATAGGTCGAGTGGCAACATCTCCTTCATCATCCTTCTTCTTTCTTGCGGTTTCAGAATAGTTCACCCTCTTCTTTGCTCTACCTGATCTCCTCCTTGATTGAACAGGGCTTCTTTTCCTCTTGCCTCTCTTTTTCTTCACAGCTTTGGCTATTGGAGCAGGCTCAGAATCCTCAGACATTGAAGAATCAATTTTGGGTGATTCTTCTTTGTCCTCCTCTGACATTTCAACATCAGGGACTTTAGCATTAGGGCTTTTCTCCCTAGTTTCTTCAGCAATAGTTTCCTTGACAGTGGGGGTCTCCTTTGTAGCCTGATCACCTGTTTCAACACTCTTTGAAACATTAGCAGTAGGGCTTTTGGCTTGGCTAGAGGATTTAGGATTTTTTTATTGCATAGTCGAAGAAGGACCTCCGACATGAACAGTAGGAGAAGGGTTTGAAGGTTGGTTCAAGTAGGATGCAACATCTACTTCAATAGAGCCAATGGTTAGTTTGGGAACCACAGGGCTTCCTTGAAGGCTTTGTGCAATGCCACGTGCGATCGTCTCCAGCTGATCGACAGTGGCTTCATTTGGGATGTAGATGTTTACGGGAAAGGCTTGAACAGGGGTTAGAGTAGTAGGAGGTGTTGTGCTCGATGATGGAGCAACAGAGGCAGCATTTGGGTTTTGGCTTGAGGCCATTTCTGCAAGAAGGTTCAGATTCGAGTGTGAAGGAGTTGAAGGGTTTGCACGAGTTTTGGAACTGTGAGAGCACTTCTTTTAATTTCCAGCCATTAAGTAGATAGTAAAATTAAGCAAAAATAAAATTTAAAAGAAATAACACTAAAACCCTAAGATGTGAACACACAAATTTCAACACTTAGTCGAAAAATCTGAAATTCACTCATATGCTAAACACTGAGAATTAAACATAAGACATGAAGGAAATATATATAGAAGGAAGAACGGAAGTTATTTTAATTACCCATGAACGTGAATATTCTGGAATTTTTAAGCAGTTGAAACTACCCACTCCCCCATAAGAGATCGTGGGTTATTTCATGAGTAAAAAATCCGATATTTAATTAATTAAACAAACTAAATTATGCACTACTTGAATAAATTGAAAAACGTGGGTTTATGCATGTGGAATTTAAAAACAAATCCCTGAAAAATCGATCCATAACTTAACTTAGAAAAATAAATACGAACTGTATATGATGTTGTATTCAAAATTGGAACACACACTTCAACATCGGTTTTAATATCCAATGTCGCACTTTTTATCAAATAATTTTAGCACTTTTTATTCACATTGATCCATCTTTTCAAGAGAGTGCATCGTAGCAGCGAACTCCGTGCCCCATAATTACTCAATGGATTTGTGACATGTTGATGTTTTACTAATCACCTTTTGAGGAGAAGACATCGTAGTAGCGAACTCCGTGCTCCATAGTTACTCAGTGAATTAGTTACATCTTGATGTGCTTTTTCAAAAACTTCTTATGCGTTTGAGAAGAGTGATTCCTTTTTATTTTTACAATACAAACATACTTAGTTCAGATTTATTTTTCAAAGAAATTAAGAAACAAAATACAAGAACAAGTTTTAATTAGAACATGCAAATACCCTGATGTTGTTATGAATGTTTTAACAAACATAACAACATCCGCTTCTCAGTTACTCAGATTGTGCACATACCAAGAGATTTCCTCAAAAATGAGAATCTCTCATGGTCTAATGCTTTAGTAAACACATCAGCAAATTGATTTTCAGTGGGTATGTATTCTAACTTCACAATATTTTTCTCTACAAGATCCCTTATGAAATGATGTCTAATACTTATGTGTTTAGTAAGTGAGTGTTGAACTAGATTTTTCGAAATGTTGATAGCACTCGTGTTATCACAAAATACAGTTAAAGTGTCACTCTCTAAACCATAATCACTAAACATTTTACTCAACCAAAGAAGTTGTGTACAACAACTACCTGCTGCAATGTACTCAGATTCTGCAGTAGATTGTGATACACAATTCTGTTTTCTACTATGCCATGAAATCAAATTGTTACCCATGTAAAAATAGCCACCACTCGTGTTTTTCCTATCATCAATATCTCCAGCCCAATCAGCATCACTATATCCAACAAGTGCACTGCTTGTGTCTTTGGTATACCATATACCAAGATCAGTTGTACCAGCCACATATCTTATGATTCTCTTGACTGCATTCAAATGAGATTCTTTGGGACAAGCTTGGTACCTGGCACAAACACATACACTATACATAATATCAGGCCTACTTGAAGTTAAGTACAGAAGACTACCTATCAAGGATCTATACAAAGTTGGATCAACATCTTGACTAACAGTGTCTTTACACAACTTTTGTGTAGATCCCATAGGAGTTTTCATGACTTTTGAGCTTTCTAAACCAAACCTTTTCACTAAATTCTTTGCATACTTACTCTGAGAGAAGAAAATACCATTATCAGTTTGTTTGATTTGAAGTCCAAGAAAGTAATTCAAATCACCTACCATGCTCATCTCAAATGTTGCTGTCATTGCTTCAACAAACTTGTTTAACATAATGTTACAAGTTGAACCAAAAACAATGTCATCAACATATATTTGGGTTATTAACAAGTCTTTTCCAGAATTTTTAATGAACAAGGTTCTATCAGCCTCTCCTCTTATGAAACCAAATTGCAACAGAAAGTCAGTAAGTCTACCATACCAAGCTCTAGGAGCTTGTTTGAGACCATACAAGGCTTTCTTTAGTTTGTACACATGATCAGGATACTGTGGGTTTTCAAAACCTTTAGGTTGTTCAACAAATGCATCTTCAATTAATATGTCATTTAGAAATGCAGCTTTTACATCCATTTGATGAAGATTAATGTTGATGTAACATGCTATTGCTAGTAACAGTCTAATGGACTCTATCCTAGCAACAGGTGCAAATGTTTCATCAAAATCAATACCTTCAACTTGAGTGTAACCTTGTGCAACTAATCTAGCTTTGTTCCTAATTATGTTACCAGACTCATCAGTTTTGTTTTTAAAGATCCACTTAGTTCCAATGACATTAACATCATCAGGTCTTGGAACTAATGACCAAACATCATTTCTTTCAAACTGATTAAGTTCTTCATGCATAGCATTAATCCAATTTTCATCTTTTAATGCTTCTGTAACATTTTTAGGTTCAATTTCAGAATAGTAACACTGAGCATTCACAATATTGCATATTGAAGACATGCACACAGACCTTACCATATCAACACGATTTGCACTTACTCTTCTTCTTGTTTGAACACAAACTGAAGCATCTCCAATAATCTGATTCGAAGGATGACTTTTGGTAATCCAAGTAGCTGGATTCTTCTTTGGTGTATACTGATTGTTCTGTGGAGTATCAACTGAATCTACAGGTGATGTTGAACTAGATGCTGTAACATTTGGTGTAACATTCTCTGTTTTCAGTGATTCTTTTGGAACATCAGTAACATCAGTCACATCTTCAGTGTCATTTCCATCTGTCAGATTCCTGTCATCATCAAAAACAACATTCACAGATTCTTGAACAGTGTTAGTTCTAAGGTTATAGACTCTATAGGTTTTACTATTTCTAGAATAACCTAAGAAAAAACCTTTATCACTCTTAGAATCAAACTTGTGCAGTTGATCTCTATCATTCAGAATGTAACACACACAACCAAAAACATGAAAATATTTCACATTCGGTTTCTTATTGTTCAAGATCTCATATGGGGTTTTGTTGCTTCCAAATCTAAAATAGACTCTATTAGCAATATGGCATGCTGTATTCAATGCTTCAGCCCAAAATTTATTTGCAAGAATTTTTGAAGTAAGCATTACTCTTGCCATTTCTTGAAGAGTTCTATTTTTTCTTTCAGCTATCCCATTTTGTTTGTGGAGTTTTAGGAGAAGAAAACTCTCGGACAATTCCTTTCTTATTACAGAATTCTGAAAACAAGCTATTTTCAAATTCTCTACCATGATCAGATCTAATCCTGCTTACTTTCAAGTTGAAAACAGTTTTAAATCTTTTGTAAAGTGTTTTAAAAACATCAAATGTTTCAGATTTCTCTCTTAAGAACTCAATCCATGTAAACCTAGAGTAATCATCTACCACAACTAGTGAATATTTCTTACCACCAATGCTTTCAGTTTCCATAGGACCCATAAGATCCATATGCAGTAATTCAAAACAACGATGTGTCATGCAATGTGATAACATTTTATGCGACACTCTTACCTGCTTACCTTTTTGGCATGGACCACATACAGTGGGTGCAACAATCTTCAGTTTTGGTAAACCTCTCACTGCTTCAGACTTAACTAATTTTTGCATGAATCTATAATTTGCATGTCCAAGTCTTTGATGTCATAGGACATTCTCATCACAATTTGACAAATGACATACTTTGTTTGTTCCAATTAGATAACAATTATCTGCTGACCTATTTCCAGTCATTAGACACTTGTTATCCTTGTTTAGAACATAGCATGAATCTTTATCAAATTTAACATGCAAATTGTCATCACATAGTTGACTTATACTAAGAAGATTAGCAAGTAAACCATCAACATGCAAAACATTATTAAGTTTAGGAAAACCTTCAACATTTAAGGTCCCTTTTCCAATGATTTTACCTTTTGATCCACCACCATATGTAACAGTTCTACCATTATAAGGATCATAGTCAGACAAGTATTTAACATGACCAGTCATGTGTCTAGAACAACCACTGTCAAAGTACCATAGATCAGGAACACATGCTTTCATAGAAGTTTGAACGACATTACATGTAACATGTTCTTTCTTTTTCTTAGCAGATTTTGACCAATGTTTCTTAGAATGTGAAGACATTTCAGACAACACTTTCTGAATTTCTAGATCCCTTTTCAACTTTTGACAGTAAGGACGAATATGACCAATTTCAGAACAGTAGTGACACACATACTTCTTCACAGGTTTTTCAGTCTCATGTATTTTTGTTTTGGCAAAAAACTCAGTTTTTCCCTCAACAAATTTTACAGGATTATTCACTAATTTAGAAGTAGTCTCACCATAATAGCCCAAGCCATGTTTATTAGACTGTCCAGTAGTTAAGGAGTCACTTACAATGGAAGAACTTTTAGAGTATTTCTTAAAACTTAAGGTAGAATTTTTCAATTCTTCTTTTAGCTTAGAAATTTTTAAATCCTTCCTTGTTAGAATGACTTCTAACTTTGTCACAGTCTCTCTGAGATCATCATTCTCTTTGGCTATACTGGAATCATCATCCCTTATGTCATTAGAACCTGTCTCATCAACACACCCATTAAAACAGTTCAAATCTGAATGATTTTTGACAAATGTTGTTTCTGATGTTATAACATTGGAAACAACACTAGTGTCAAGATCATCCAGATCATCATCTAAAGAATCATCATAATCAATTCTTGCAGAAAAAGCTAGTTCCTCATCTTTAGAACCTTCAGGTTCATCATCATCTGAGTCATCACTAAAGGTAACATTAAAATTCAGTTTTTGTCTTAACCTGGTATTTGTACACTCATTTGTATAGTGTCCAAATCCAGTACATGCATCACATCTAACTGATTTTCTAAATTCAGGATCATACCTTGATTTATTACCTCTGAATTGCCTTGATTGATTCTGATCCTTCTTTTTCTCTGGGTCTGATGGTGTATTGTTGAAAGGAGTTCTCTGTTGACCATTTCCTCTGGATCTATTTAGTTTCTTCTTCAGGTAGGAATTGAATTTCTTTGTAAGGAGGACAATGTGCTCAGGAGTGTTGTAACATTGGTCTAGAACATCTTCATCAGACTCAACTTCAGTCACAAAGGGCTGATTTTCAGTGTTGAGTGATGTTTCACTTTTGAAAACAACAACCTTCTTTCCTTCACTTGTATCATCAGATTGAGTTGTGTTCATCTCATATGTTTTGAGAATACTTACAAGTTCATTCTGACTTAAAGTGTCAGTGTCCTTGGCTTCTTCAATAGCACAAATTTTTGCATCGAATCGTTTAGGAACAGATCGCAAAATTTTGTGTACAACTCGTACATTGGAAATTGGATCACCAAGTGCATGTGATTCGTTGACAATCTCACTCAGCCTCTCATTGTACGCCGTGATTGTCTCATCATCCTTCATCCTTAGATTCTCGAACTTGGTCCCAAGCATTCGAAGTTTGGTCCTTCGAACACTTCCACTTCCTTCACAGTGCTCTTGAAGCCTCTCCCATGCATCTTTAGCCGTAGTACATGTTGATATAATCTTGAACATAGATACATCAACAGAGGTAAAGATAGCATTGAGAGCTTTGGAATTGTAGCTTGCCGTCGTGGTCTCCTCATTTGTCCATTCAATCTCCCGTTTGACTCTTGTCTCGCCATCATCATCTGCTTGATTTCTGGGCCATTCCCAACCGGTCAGAACACTTCTCCAAGCATGTTCATCAATAGACTTGATGTACATGCACATCTTAGGTTTCCAATAGGCATAGTTATTTCCATCTAGTATAGGGGGCCTAAGTGGGGTGTTTACAGGATATTCCATAGCAAAAGACACACTTAAAAACTCAGGATCTAAACTTAGTATATCAAGTTTATGGCTCTGGTGCCAAATAAAAGTGTGCGTGTGTTAAAGCAAATATTACAACAATCTGGTAAATCAGAATGTAAAACGTATGCAGTGGAAGACAAACACACAATTGCAAAAGGGAATACTTTTTAACACAAACTATCATAAATAGTTTGTGCTAGCCTCATGGCGAAAGGTTCACTATAAAAAGATTAGTGATACAAAAGGTTTGTGAAGAGTATAATCGTTCACAACGGAAACAAGACTCGATATCACCTATCAAATCTAAATTGGCTAAGTGTATAATATAATACACCGTCAAAATTGATCTCACTCTATATCTATGAACTCACTATCTATGGATATATGTTCGATCACAAGCTATGCGTGAAAAACTCTATTTCAAGGCATAACATAAACGTTGGAATAACTGCCCTATCACCTTTAAACTCAGGATCAACACTAGAGTAGGTGTACTCGTTTACTCCACACCTGGTACTGAATGATTCGGCCTCTATTTATAGGCAGAAGTCTTCAATCCAAAAATAACTTCTCTTTGTAACCGCCTCCATGATCTTCATGTTGTCCCACGTCTCTTTCTTTATTCCTCATGCTTCTTGATGCAACCGCCTGATCTAGATAGTTCTAAAACGTCCTGGATAAGTCTGAAACGTGTAGGCCCTTGTAGATCCTTGTAGATCCTTCTAGAACCCGTAACTGCTCTTGTTGCTACCAATGTTAAGCAACATTCACTGCAACATTGATAATTCCAGAACCTTGTAGATCCTTCTAGATCTTCATCCTGCATGTTAAAACATCTAAGACAACATTTGATCATAAAGTGTTGGTTAATGAGAAGAAAAGGCAAATTCATGTTGTTTCAAAGTAAATAGTGAATACTTCACTACCAACAACATCAACAGTACTTGTAATCTTTCTTCTTTTCCAGCTCAGTTGAGCTTTTCTCTCCTTTTCTGGTGTCTTTCTGTGGATAACTTCTTCTTTCCCTGTTATCCCTGTAAAACCTCTTATATTTGACAAAGCGGTTGTTAAGTTTTTCAAACCTTCTGGCCATCAGGCTGAGTTCCTCTTGCATCTCAGCCTTGCTTTGAGATTTGCTTGCCTTTGTACTCTTCTGTGGCTTTGGGGATTTTGGCTCAGTCTCCTTAGCCTTGAAGGCTACTCCCTTCTCAGCTGAGGTCTCATCAGGAGCCCTTTTCCTGTTTAGATCAAACTCATAAGCTTTGAGTTCAGAGAATACCTGTTGCATAGACATGCTGGATAGATCCTTGGTATTCTACATTATCACAGAGTATACATCCCATCTTGAGGTTAAACCTCTCAGGATTTTTAAGGCAACTTCTCTTTTGTTGTAGACTTTTCCCAAAGAATTTATTTCATTCATTATGTCAGTGAACCTCCCATCAAGCTGGTCAATGGTCTCAGGAGGCTCCATGGTGAACTGCTCATACTTTTGAACAGCTACTGAAAGCTTGTTCTCCTTTATCTTGTCAGTTCCTTCACACATGAGAGCAAGAGTGTCCCAAAGTTCCTTTGCAGTCTTGCAATGGATCACTCTACCCATCACAGAATCTGGAATGGTGGTGTAGAGAATATTCATGGCTATGAAGTTGAGGTTGTGTCTCCTCCTTTCATCTGCAGTGAAGGTATCTTCATCCTTGGGCCATTCTTCTCTTGGATCTGCAATAGTTTCAGCTATGGTTCTAGGGTTAGGGGTCATAAAAATAAATGGACCTTTAGTAATCACCCTTAACATTTCATCATGCACACAGGCAAGATGAGCTCTCATTCTGATCATCCAAAAATCATAATTTTCCACTGAGAATTGTGGAAGCTTGTGATGGGACATATGGTTCAAGGGATTGACTCCCATTTTGTTCTCCGCTGGTGGTGCCACCCTAGCTGCATTATCAGCAATAGTATATCAAAAGATCAATTCAGTTGACCAAATATAGAATACCTTTTAGCTCAAGGTATACTAAGAACAATGGTCTTTTGAACCACTGCTCTGATACCAATTGTTGGTCCCGAAACGAGTACACAGGTGTATGGGGGAATATACCTATGGTTACAAATTCAAACTTTTAAAAACTTATCAGGTTACTTAAGACAGTAACTCGTCAGTGGACTTGAAGTCTGCTGAGAATTACTTGTGAAAGTTTACTGAGATAATACCTCCACTGAAAGCTCAAGACTTTCAGTTGAACTACTATCAAATTAGCTTTCAGATGCGGATTAGTGAGCCCTTAAGAAAACTCGTTTTACTTTGATAAACTTTGAGTGAATAACACACACTTGGGAAATAGCAGAATGTAAGTACACAAGATATAAAGTGGTTCAGAGATGAATCTCCTACGTCCACTGTCCTGATTCAACAGGAGAATTCCTTTCACTTGGAATTCCTTGTGTTATAGTGCCAAGGTGCACTGATCAATTAATCCTCTCTTAGGATGATTGATCACTAGGATAATTCCAGGTCCTAGTTCCCAAAACAAACCAGCTTTCAGACTGATACAAGCAATCAACTTACTAACACCACTTAACACTAACTCTCAACCTAACAGCTGAGTAGGGTTTTGAGTAGGGTTTGGTTCCAACTGTTGTGAGATAATCCTTACAATTTGGCTCAAGGCTTAGGATGGATTATCTCTTTCTAAGGTTTGGATATAGCTTTAAGCTCAATTACAGAAGGCTTGGTATGCTCTCTACAGATATGAAACACTTGGGAAACAGAGGTAATTTCGAGTGCTCCTTAGTAGGTTATGAATGTAGAGATAGTTTTGATCTTGTGTGTTTCCCGTACATAAAAAATGAGCACGTCCTTCTGTATTTATAGACCTTCTTGAAAATCTTCCCGTTGGATTTTAAATCTTCTCAAGTAAGTCTACTTATATCTGATTGGTTCAAACGGCTCTATTTGAAGCTTTAAGTCTTATCAAGAAGCGGCTGAAAGACCATGCCTGTTCACCAACTTTCTGTAGAGTGCTAGGGAAAGACTTTTGGTACTTGTCAGTCTGGGACAGGTCGGCTGTCAGTATAGTACACCTACGTGTCATCTTCTTCCTGCTTGCTCAGAATCCTATTTTGCTTTAAGGTGGAACTCCTCTGAGAGAACCTTCTTATTCTTTCATTTATTGTAAGCTTCACTGAAATTCGTTTTGCCTTGTTCCAACCAGATAAACTAACAGTTTTTAATGTGTTTAGCATTGAATGTGCATTGTTAGTTCACATCAGTGGACCTTGGTCCTCTCCTGATGGTTTTAGTCTTAGTGAGAATACACTTAGAAAACATTCAAGACTTAGACTAATTCTCAAATCACTTGTCTTCAGCGGACTTCGACTTCAGCAGACTTCATTCTTCAATACACTCTAGAAATTTATAACTGCACTCCAGTTCCTTAACATCTGAACTGTTATAACTAAATTCTAACTCTACTGAATACTTTACTTACAATGACTTAGGGGAAATCTTTTGGCATCTTAATCAAAATATAAGTCTATACAATTTCCCAACAGATGATGATGATACTCAGGGCGGAGTAGATGAGAAGGAAGTGGAGGAAACTGCGAAGGAGATAGATGCAGAGATCTCTGAGCCTAGTGCTTAGGGGGAAGGTGATACTGTGGCAGCGTCCAAGAGTGGAGTAGTCGATGAGACCAACAAGGTTGGTTCATCTGCTAATGACACATCTTTCTATAAAGGGATTCCCTGCCCTGAGGCAAAGGAGAATGATATGGAGGCACCAAAGGAGACTCCTAGTTCTGAGGGTATCTTACCCGAAGTTCGAGCTGACGTGACTGAGCCTGAGTAGGTGGCCCTGATCACTCCACAACTGCCTTCAATGCACCCTGAAGAGGGGACTGATGCTACAGGGGCTGACAAGGGAAAGCAGCCAATGACGGAGGAAGAGGAGACTGATGATGAAGTGATCATCACTGACATCCGGAAAGGCAACTTTACAAGCATCATTGAGGTAAAGCAAGAGAAGATAACAGAGAACTTGGCTGAGTTCAGGGAAGAGATCTAGAGGATCAGGGAAGAAAAAGAAGAAGCAGCCAATGCTCTCCATAAGCATATCCGGTGGACCAAGTCAGCCTACAACACTCTCTCCAACAAGGAGCTTATCGCGCTGAAGAAAACAATAGTTGGTACTGCTAAGTCAGTGAGGCAGGAGAGGAGGAAGATGAAGAAGCAATTCAAGCAGACCCTGACCCTGCTCGAAGAGAAGCATGAGCAAATATTAACTAAGGCAGTGGAGCATCTGGCGAGTCAGGCTGGAGAGCTCTTCACTCAGGCCCTCAATGACTCAGTGGCCAAGCTGGCACTGGAGTCAGGGAAGCTTGCTCAGATCTCTGAGAGTGTCACTCAGGGATTAGCCAAAGCGGCTCAGGAATCTGCTCGATTCATTTCAGAAGCCAACCAGATCTGCGAGTAAACTGGAAAGGTGGAGGCCAGGATCACTCGGGCTGAGGAGAATCTTCATGCCAACATGGAGATCTTTGAAAAGAGGTTGGAGGCTAGCATCACTAGTGTTTCCTTCGTAGGATCTGGGATTGCGAATGGGGTGGACATGTTGAAGGAAGGTGTGTTGGAGGTTTAATCCTTAGCCACCTTCATTGTCAACAACGGGTAGGAGGTTCTCAAGGAGGCTCTGCCTCAGGCCAAGGATGATGGGGACCAGGGATTCCCCGCCCCGTTGCCAAGCCTAGTTATTATGTATTCCACTGAGCGAACCTAGTTATATCTTATGCTTAGAGTGATTATCAATCCTTAGCATAGCCTTGTCTTGTAAGGATAATCAAAATCTTAGTTGGATACAAAACTGAAACCAAAACCCTCTAGTCAGGTTTGTTGGTTAAGGTTGATAGTTAGTTAGAAGGAGGAAGTAAGGGTCAGTGTGTATAGCTGATTCTGGTGCACCTTGGCACGTTAAAAACAAGTTAATCCTTAGTGGATTCTCCTGTTAAATCAGGACCGTGGACGTAGAAGCTTGAGTCTCTGAACCACGTTACTTCCTTGTGTTCTTTATTACTTTGATAATTGTTCTTAACTGTTCATTCATTAAGTCATTCATTGCATTGTTTATTAGGCTTGAATCAATCAGCCTGATCACTAAACCGAGCACTGCCCTTCTAATCACCATTTTAGAAAAGAGTAATCAAGTTTTCAGAAAGTAAACTTTAACAAGACTATAAGCTTACTGGGCTCACGTATTTCGCACTGAACTCAAGTTGATTGTTAGCCAACTGACCAGCATTCACTTGCAATCAGTAGGTGTGTTATCAACCCTGAGTTCTACACCACTCTGAGAAAGGGGACTCAGTCTATTTAAAAGAAAGAAAAATGTGTATACGTGTATTCCCCCTCCATACACGTATCTCTCAGTCTTGAACCGGGACCAACAAGTGGTATCAGAGCAGTGGTTCTAAAGACCACTGACTTTGAATACTAATAGTTTCATAGGAGAAACGGTTGGTGGTCGCTGAACAGGTCTGAGTTTGCTTTTTATAAAACTTGCATCATCATGACTTCGAGGAGACTTGAAGCTTCATTGCCTGAATTTTCTATTGCTAACTTTGTCTAATGGAAGTTTAGACTTAAAGCACATCTAGATGCCATCCATGACCAAATGCCACGAGTTATCAGGGACGGACCGATCAAGATCACCATCCTAAATATCAGAGGACTAGGATATGATGATCTCGACATTGGCGTACAGGTTCCTAAGGAGAGGAAGGATATGACCAATGATGAGATCAAGATGGTGGGATTGGACAACGTGGCCAGGAACATTATTCTACATATGGTTATGTTCGAGGAGTCAGTGAGGCTGATGAACTTAAAGACGGCAAAGGAGGTTTGGGATGAGCTGACCAGCATGTGCGAAGGCTCAGAAAAGATAAAGGTGAACAAGAGGAATATTATGATTAAAAAATTTAAAGCATTCGAGATGCTGCCTGACGAATCTATTGATCAGATGGAGTCAAGATTCATCAAGATGATGAATGAGTTGGTGATGTTGGGAAAATAGGTTCCCAAGAGAGAAATTGCTTCTAAAATACTAAATGCTCTTCCTGAGAGATGGGATAATAGTGTTATTATGTTGAAAAACACTCAGGATATGAGTAACATAACTTCGGCTTTACTTTTTTCAGAGCTCAAAGCTTTGGAATACGATCTGAACAAGAGAAAGAAGAAAGTTCAGCCTGAAGAGGAAGAGAAAGGACCTGAGAAAGGTGTGGCATTCAAAGCCAAGTCAGAACCTGCCGAATCTTCATCAAAGTTACTGATAGAGATGAGTAAAGAAGAGCTCGCTGAGGAGTACAGCCTGATGGCCAGATGCTTTAAAAAGCTCAACTCCAGGTTTGGTCGTTATAAGAAATATTATCAGGATACTCGTGACAGGAAACCTGAAGGAAGCCACCAAAGTTCTCGGAGATATGAGGAAAGAAGAAACACTAAACCAAGACGTGATCATGGCAATGAAAGGAGACAGTCAGATTCAAAGCCCGATCGTAGAGATGAACAGAGACATACTCATGATGATAGGCACTCAGGAAAGATTGAAAGCTCATCAAGACAAAGGGAACCTGACTCAAGGAGGAACCCTGAGCCAAGAAAGGAAAGAAGAGATGAGCAAGCTACATGTTACAACTGTAATAAAGGTGGGCACTATCAGTACGACTGCCTAGAACTGGGTGCACGGGAAAGAGAAGACATGAGGGCCAAGAGAGACCAGAGGTACGCTGACCGGAGAGCTATGCTCGCTGAGAAAGCTACAGACTCGGATGGTCCTGAGGAGAGGTCGCCTGAACTCTTTTCTAACTATGAGTATGATGATCTTTGCCTTATGGCAAGGGATGAGCTAGAGGTAATATCTAATTATGTGTGTGGTTCACATAGTGGTAGAAATCCTGAGCCTAGCTCAGAGTCAGCTAGAGAAATGAACCTTCAGATCTGTTTAGATCAATTGATGGTTGATTTCTCCAGGCTACAGGAAACTAATGTCTTCTTGGTATAGGAGAACCAGAAACTGAGTACTGAGGTTCAAAACCTGAATGATCAACTCACTCAGTCAGATCTGAAAGAGTCAGCTTAGATTGTGAGACTAACTCAGGAAATTGACATGATCAATGCTGAGCGTCTTCCAAGAGAGAAGATTCTGAAAGAATTGGCAGATGAAGAACTGGTCAGGAAGGAAGAACTGAAAGCACTCAGGAGTAAGTTTGATGACCTCTTTGCCAGACATGAAATCCTGAAAAAGAGTGAGGACTCTCTTAAGCAGAAGGTTGCAGCAATGAATAAATCCTCAGTGGCTAGAGAGGAAATAAATAGCAGCCAGATGCTTGGGAATGAGAAAAGGGGGCTAGGATATGTCCCTAAGAAATCTTCACAAGGTCAATCTCATGTTGCTTCAGGGAGCAACACTGAGATAGTGTTTGTCCAAGCAGGCAAGGGTACAAAGAAAGTTGTATTCGAAGCCCGCAAAACTGATAAGGGTAAGGAAACTGCTGAGACAGTCAGGGTTGCCCCAAAGGTTGCCAAGCCAAACCCCAAGGGAAAGGCAAAGCAATCAAAGGAGGTCCCTGAGAGCTCAGGCCAGAAGAAACCTCAGCGCAAGCAGAGGAAGACTCAGGCCAAGAGCACTCAGACTGCTCAACAAGGGTATTATCATGCATGGCAATACCCTCAGGGAAGGTCAGGCATGATAGCACCTCCACGGTTTTGGCATCCTAAAGCCTACAACTGCTTTCAGTTCCCTCACTTGCCTAGGGGGAACCAAAAGCAAGGCCCTTATCAGGGACAGACCTCAAGACCAGCTGCACCAAGACCTAGGAAGAACAGGAAGCCAGCCCATAAGACACCCACTCACGCTCCTCTGAAGCCTAAGCCTGATACTCATACACCATCTTCTTCTCAGGCTAAGAAGAAGAAAGTGGTGTATGTGGATGTTTCTGGGAAACAGATCTACCGCTCTGAGGTAATCAGGGTAGTAAAGCAGGTCTGGATCCCGAAAGGTACAGCTGACACCATAGGACCCAACACCCAATGGGTACCTAAAGCCTGATTTGTTTGCAGGCTGTTGTGGATCACAACAAGAGGAGAGGAGACTTAACCAAGGCTGTTTGGTATCTAGATAGTGGTTGCTCAAGGCATATGAATAGAATGAAGAGTCTTCTCCAAGAATTTCAAGCTAAAGATGGTCCACAGGTAACCTTTGGTGATAACTCAAAAGGTTTTACTAAAGGTTTTGGTGTTTTGAAAATAGGTACAGTCAGAGTGGAGAATGTGTCCTTTGTGGAAGGACTGAAGCATAACCTATTGTCAGTAAGTCAGTTCTGTGACAAGGGTTTCAGTGTTGAGTTCTCATTTAATACGTGTTCAGTCAAGGACAAATCAACACAAGTGCTTCTACTAGGTATTAGGAAAGGTAATGTTTATTTAGCTGATTGGAGCAGCACTATTCCTAATACTTGTCTTGTTGCTAAAAGCTTTTCAGAGCTCAGTTAGTTATGGCATAAACGATTAAACCACCTGAACTTCAAGATTCTTAACAAAATCTCTAGACTTTCTTTTGTAGAAGGTTTACATAATGAAGTTTTTAGCAAGGATCATGTGTGCAAGACATGTCAGGAAGGGAAGTAGGTCAGAACATCATTCAAATAGAAGGCTTCCTTCTCCACTGACAGAGTTCTTCAGCTCTTGCACATGGATTTGTTTGACCCTGTAACACCTTTGAGTATGAATGGTAGGAAGTATACCATTATGGTTTTTGATGACTATTCTAGATATACTTGGGTTATTTTCTTAATAAATAAAAAGGAAACACAGGTGAAGCTTCCATAGTTGCTCAGAAGACTCAGCAATGAGAAGAATCAGTCTATTACTAAGATCAGATCTAACAAGGGCACTGAGTTTATAAATTCATATATTTCTGATTTCTGTATTGAACTTGGTATTGCTTATGAGACTTCTGCAGCTAGAACCCCACAATAAAACGGTGTCGCTGAAAGGAGGAACATGACACTGAAGGAAGCTGCCAGGACCATGCTGGCTGAGTCAGGATTGCATAAGAAGTTTTGGGCTGAGGCAATCAACACTGCATGCTACACTCAGAACAGAACCATGCTGAACAAACAACATCCACAGACCCCATATGAGACATGGAGCAAGAGGAAGCCTCGTATCTCTTATTTCCATATTTTTGGTTGCAAGTGCTTCACCCTCAACAATGGGAAGACCCA
Source organism: Ballota nigra (assembly GCA_947034835.1). NCBI lineage: Eukaryota > Viridiplantae > Streptophyta > Magnoliopsida > Lamiales > Lamiaceae > Ballota > Ballota nigra. The sequence goes on from OX344724.1 coordinate 31,963,482, forward strand.
GTTGAAAGTTTTTGATATCAAATCTGATGAAGGAATATTCTTAGGATATTCTGAAGTCAGTAAAGCCTTTAGGGTTTACAACTGTAGGACCCTTGTTGTAGATGAATCACCAAATGTTGTGTTTGATGAATCTGTCACTAAGTCTAGGATAAGAGTGTTGGATCCTGACACTAAGGAGGTCACAAGGAGAGTGACAAGGCTGAGGTTAAAGAATCAACCTGATCCAAAGGTCAAAAATGTGCCAATTCCAAGATGGGATGATGACGATGATCAGGAAAATAACTCAAGAGTCACTCCAAAGTCTAGAGCATCAGGGATAGTTGAGCCTCAGACTGAGGATCAGGCTCAACCTGAGGTAAGTACCGTCTATAAAGATGTGGTTACAGCTGAGACGGTTCCTGACTCACCTCATCAAGGGGGAATCAATGTCCCTGACATTGTGTTGGTAAATCCCTTTGGTATAGACTCAGGATCATCCCCTTCTATTCAATATCCTGAATTCTATGAACATGTAGACACTAACATTGCAGGTACTTCAGTAACAACTCCAGGCAAGAGAACATGGTTAGAAAGTCATCCCACTGACCAGGTCATTGGTTATCCAACTGAGGGAGTCAGGACCAGACGGTTCATGGTGAGAGCGCATTATTTTGTTGCTTTCTCTCTGAGCAAGAGCCTCAGAACATTGAAGAAGCTCTCACTGACACAAACTGGATTATAGCCATGCAAGAGGGGTGGAATCAGTTCACAAGGAATCAGGTTTAGGAACTGGTAGATAGACCTAGGCATCAAGGTGTTATTGGTACCAAGTGGGTCTTCAAGAACTGGTAGATAGACCTAGGCATTCAAGAACAAGAAGAATGAGAATGGTGTTGTAGTAAGGAACAGGGCAAGACTAGTTGCAAAGGGGTATTGTCAGTCTGAAGGGATAGACTATGATGAGACCTTTGCTCCAGTGGTTAGGTTGGAAGCTATCAGGTTGTTCCTTGCATATGCAACATACAAGAAGTTTAAGGTGTATCAAATGGACGTCAAGAGTGTCTTCCTGAATGGTGTACTCGATGAAGAGGTATATGTTGAACAACCTCCCGGGTTTGAGGTTGGAGATAGTGTTGGGAAAATAGGGGTGCCCGAAATCTATTCGGGATGATAATTAAATACGAATTTAATTACAATTATTACTTGCATGAATTAATCCTAATTAATTCAAATAATAATTCCAACGACAATTTTATCATCATGCATGTTGAATTAATTCACATAAAATCTATGGCGGAATAAACTAAGAAGTTATATGATTTACGTATCTCTCGTAATTGGTCTTTGAATAATACGGTACAATCACGAACGCACTTTATCAACCCAAAGACCTTCTCAAGTATTTCCCTTTCGCCTTGCTTGATCACCGGTGGGAAGTGCTTTTAAGCAATTTAAATAACTAAGGAAAAAGAAAAATATATATGCTCTTGATTTTTCCAACACATGGAATTATGTACTTGGGGATGAAAAAATCATCCCCTATTTATAAAGAAGTGGCCGAAATTTTTATGTATTTTATGGGCCTGGAGAAAATCTTTTCTTAGTCTCTAAGAAATCTTGAATATATCTCATATATTCTTTTCTCCATAATAAAATATTCCACAAAAATCTCACTCACTCTTTAATACTTGTATTTTTTGAAAATAATAGGGAAGAATCCAAGATTTGGATCTTCTTGAATATATGAGATAATCTCGTATTCCAAGAATACTTATCTTCCATAATATCTTTCCAAGAAAATCAACAAAATCTTCTCTCCTAATATTGCAATTTTCGAAAAAAAATCATAGAAAAACCAGCATTATATTTTCTTTTTATTTTAATCACCTTATCATTATTGGGCTACTTAATGGGCTACTTGAGGGGCCTTAAGGAGAATTAAGATTGGACCTCCTAATGGACTTCTGAATTTCAATATTGAGCCCCAATATAATGCAGCCCATTAATATTAATTATTACCACTAATAAATTAATATTGCACTATCCATCTTAATCCATATTACAATAATATGGGCTCCCGGTTATTATTTCCCGCATTTAAGATTATCAAGTCCATTAATTAATTAAGCTTCTGAATAGCTTTAAAATAATTAATATATTTCACCTTGGAGTAAAGACAGCTCAACATTATTATCCGTACCGAAGGAACTAATTCTTCACTTGCAAGATTTGGTACGATAAAAATTTTGAGCCCACCAAGGGGACTAATCACACGAGCCGTACTCACACGCATTTCCCCGTATTAAATCTTAGCAACCGTCGAAGTCACGATGATTCTCACCCAATATGAATCAAAGAAGTAACCATTAAGCACACATGGTCCTATTTAAGTGACGGAGATTAAGAAATCAATAACCACTGAGGTCTAATTCTTCACATTTCAGAACAGAAGAATTTATCCTCGCTGTAGGTCCTCTTCAGCATATACTAAATGTGCTAGTGCAATCTCTTGGTCAAGACAAGCCAATTTGACATATACACATCGACCTTTCACGGCGGATTGTTCAATTCCACCTAGGTCGTGAATTTGTACGTTTAGTTACAAGGAAACTGTTAATGTGATCTTCCGTGATCGGGTATCACCACATTAACTACAATGTAACATGTACTATTTATAATGAACTGGTTGCAATAAATATTCAACATTCAATCATATCTAAAGCAAATGTGATAAAAGAATTATTCTCATAAACAAGTGTTTAATACATGAGTTATACAAAGTAAAAGCATACTTTCACGAATAACTCCAACAATCTCCCACTTATACTTAAAGTCTGCTTTTTAGTATACATCATAATGCATGTCTAGTGTAGTAGCTCTACGTGACATCTCATGTCAACCTACACTAACCTAATAATTCCTCCCACTTATACTTAAAGCAGATTGGCAATAGTCTTAAGTCCTATTCCATCCACATGTCTCTCGAATGTACTCTGAGGCAGACCCTTTGTGAATGGATTAGCTAGGTTGTCTCCCGACGCTATCTTTGCCACCTCTATATCTCCTCTCTTAACGATTTCTCGTATAAGATGGTATTTTCTTTCTATGTGTTTGTTGGCCTTGTGGGCTCTCGGTTCTTTTGAATTTGCAACTGCTCCGGCATTGTCACAATAGACAGTTATCATGTCGGGCAAATTCAGAACAACGTCCAAGTCTACTAAGAAGTTCTTGAGCCAAACTGCTTCTGCTTCACAAGAAGCTACATACTCGGCTTCCATGGTCGAATCGGCGATGCATTTCTGCTTAACGCTTCTCCATGAAATGGCTCCTCCTCCCATACAAAACACACTATCCGGGGTTGACTTTCTTGATTCTATGTCTGATTGGAAATCTGAGTCCGTGTATCCCACGGGGATAAGACTATCTGACTGGTAAATCAACATCCGCTCACGAGTTCTTTGCAAATACCTCAAGATGCACTTTACGACAGTCCAATGGTCTTTCCCGGGATTACTTTGATATCTTGCCACCATGCCCACGGCAAAGAAGATATCCGGTCTCGTACACAACATTACATACATAAGGCTTCCTACGGCTGAAGCGAACGGAACACCTTTCATGTCATCTATCTCTACTTGCATCTTAGGGCTCATTTCTTTAGATAGATATGTTCCGTGCCTAAAAGGTACAAAACCTTTCTTGGAATCTTGCATGCTGAAACGCTTCAAAACAGTGTCAATGTATGAAGCTTGCGATAAGCCCAACATCCTCTTCTTGGGATCGCGAGTAATCTTGATCCCAAGGATGTGACCGGCTTCCCCTAAGTCCTTCATATCTAATTATTTTGATAGCCATACTTTTACATCTGACAATACCTTTACATTGTTTCCAATGAGCAGAATATCATCTACGTATAATACTAAGAATACCACAGCAGTTCCGTCACGCTTCTTATACACACAACTTTCGAACTCGTTTTGATCAAACCCATAAGACTTAGTCACTTGATCAAAACACTGGTTCCAAGTACGCGATGCTTGCTTAAGTCCATAAATGGATCTCTTAAGCTTGCATACGAGGTGCTCTTGGCCTTTTTCAATGAAACCTTTGGGCTGTTGTATATAGATATCTATCCCGTCAAGACTTCCGTTAAGGAAAGCCTTCTTGACATCCATTTGCCAGATCTCGTAATCTAGGTGCGCAGCGATCGACAAGAGAATACGGATGGACTTAAGCATAGCTACAGGCAAAAAGGTCTCCTCATAATCGATCCCTTCTTTTTTTAGTATACCCTTTTGCCACTAGCCTTGCTTTTAGGGTCTCAACCCTTCCGTCCGGTCCTCTTTTCCTCTTGTACACCCACTTGCATCCAATGGATTTTACCCTACTAGGTGGATCGACCAACTCCCACACTTGATTATAATCCATCGAACCCATCTCGGCTTCCATTGTCGTTTGCCATGACTCCGCGTCTTTATCTTAGATTGCCTCATCTTATGTCCATGGGTCCGATTCATTACCGGGAATCAAATCCAAAGATTCTCCTATTCCCATGAATCTCTCGGGTTGCCTAGCAATCCTCCCACTGTGACGGGGTTCTGGTTGTGAAGGTGTGACGTGTGGTATATCATCTTGTATAGGTACCGAGGTTTTTCCTCTCAATTCTTCTAAGATAATTTCACTTTTAGGCTTCCGATTGTTCATATAGTCTTCCTCCAAGAATTTAAAGTGTGTACTAATCACGGTCTTTTGATCCTTGGGACTTAGAACATACACCCTTTCGTTCCCGCAGGGTATCCTATAAACAGCCTTAATTCCGACCGTGGATCCAACTTACCGGCTTCCTTGTCTAGCAGGTATGCCGGACAACCTCAAATCGTCAAATGTCTAAGACTGGGCTTGCGCCCGGTCCACAATTCCATTGGGGTTTTAGGAACCGATTTGGATGGCACCAAGTTTAGAATGTAAGCCGTCGTTTCCAAGGCGTTACCCCAAAATGACTTGAGTAAATCCGAATAACTCATCATAGATCTGACCATCTCTAAAAGAGTCTGGTTTCTTCATTCCGCCACACCATTCTGTTGAGGGGTTCCCGGTGCAGTTAACTGGGATACGATCCCTTCGTCCGATAAGTAGTTCAAGAATTCATCGCTAAGGTATTCGTCTCCACGATCTGATCGTAGAAACTTGATACTCTTTTTCCTATGTTTCTCGGCTTCGGCCTTAAACTCCTTGAACTTATCAAAAGTTTCAGACTTACGCCTCATAAGGTAAATGTACCCATATCTCGAGTAATCGTTAATGAAAGTGACAAAATACTCATACCCCATTCTCGCTTTGATCGTCATTGGACCACACACATCGGTATGAACGAGTTCTAACACTTTCGTGGCTCTATTCCCCTTGGCTCCAAATGCCCTCTTGGTCATTTTACCCTCTAAACAGGATTCACAAGTTGGAAACGGTTTGACTTGGAATGATTCCAAGGATCCGTCTTTCACCAATCTCTATATCCGCTTTAGATTAATATGACCTAGTCTAAGATGCCATAGAAGTGTTTTGTTCATCTCTGAAGAACGCTTTCTTTTATTACTCGAAATGATCGACGTGTTATTAGATTCATTATTTGAGTGGTGTGCACACTTAATCGTATAGAGATTGTTTACCAACGTTCCATGACAGATAATATCATTCTTAAAAGAAATAGTAACAACTTTATTAAAAGTAACTGAATATCCATCAAAAAATAACTTAGAAACTGAAATTAAATTCTTCCTAAAGTTCGGAACGTATAAAACATCTCTTAAATTTAAAACTCTATCTTCAAAAGATAGGTGCACGACTCCCACTGCTTCGGCTGCCACTCTTGTAGCATCGCCCAAAGTGATGAGGATCTCATTCTTGCTAAGTCGTCGGGTTAGCTGGAACCCCTGAAGAGTGAAACAAATATGATCAGTTGCACCGTTATCCACTACCCAAACGTGGGTAGCATACGCCGCAACATAAGTTTCAATGACTAAAGCATGAGACTTACCTTTCTTTACCGCCTCCTTAGGCTTAGAACAGGTAGACCTCCAATGTCCTTTCTCTCTGCAATTGAAGCACTTACTCTTACCGGATATCTTCACACCGTACGGTTTGAATGCTCTTTCTTTGCCATTAAGAGTGAGTCTACTGGTTTGGTTCTGATCAATCTCCTTTTTCTCAATCTTACCTTCCATTGGCCTAGATTTCGAGAAAAAGTTCTTGATCACCAAAGTCTCATCCTTACTCCCTAAGTACGACTCTACCGATACCAAAGCTTTGAGCAGGGTATCTAAAGTGAACTTGTGTTCCGATAACATGTATTCCCAAAATAACCCATCAAAACTGCTCGATAGCTTTAGGAGTATGGAATCAATTTGACTGTCTTCACTTTGTCCGGCACCAAGAAACTCAAGTTTTTCAAACTCACACCTAAATTTGAGAACATGGTCCCTTATAGGTGTCCCCTTCACCATTTCCTTCGTGAGCTTTTCACGAATGGTGAACTGATTCGCCATGGGGTTCTGATGGTGAAACATCTCTTCAAGGCTATCCATGATTTCAACAGCCGCTTCAATGCCTTCATGAATGCATTTCAAATCTTCAGACATAAATGTCAAGATGATGCGCTTCATGTGCTCATTGAAATGCTTCCAATCATCGAATACCGTCTTTTCCCCATTACTTGACTTATCATTAGGTTTCTTGGGTACGTCAACGCTAAATATCCAATATTGTTCTTGCGCAGGTAGGACCATTTTCATGTTACGTTTCCAATCAACATAATTCTCACTGACAAGTTTGTTATCTTTAAGTATACTAAACAGTGGATTAAAAGGTTGCGACATGATGAACTGAGAATAAAACATACATTCATATCAATATCTAGAAAAATACAAAATTATCACATAATTCGATCACATCAATTATATTGAAACCTTAAAACAATATAATCATGCATCAGACAACATCTCAAAACAATTTAAATGCGCCACGAGGGGTGGTCTATACATTTAAACACATTCAAGTGGATTACAAACTTAAAAGTTATAAATCCTTAATTAAAAATTAATAGTTGGCTCCCACTTTGACCACATAAAAATTGACAGGGACTCCGAGGTGAGTAAGTTAATATCAATTTCTTATGCCTAAGTAATAACCATAATTAAATACAAGATTATTATTTCGCTTTGAGCAAGCCACTCGTGGTGAGGGTCAATACTGCCACTAGTAATAATCCACAATCATCCTTTCAGAATTTATTCATGTGAAATCCGTCCTTTTGGCCGATCCGAGGGGGAAATGTATTCCAAAAAGACTTCACAAATAAATAAATTATGGAGGCCAAATTAATCCAATTTTAATATCCGGAAAAAAATTGCGATTAAATAAACATACTTAGTAATTTTCAAAAGTAAGGTTTTTCTTGGACAATAAAATTCATACAAACACATATTAACAAATAATAATAAGTGCACGAAATAAAACATCCATCAAAACAAAATTAAACACATTGGAGCACTCAAATCCAATTGTCACGGAATAATTTCTTCACGTCTTGATGCGAAATATCGTCCTTGTTGCTTTCCATCGTTCGTCTCGACATGCTCCCACTTGAACAGCAACACTTCATCAAAAACAACTTTGTTTGGGGTTCGAGATGATGTTTAAAATCACACTAAAAAATCGAGAACGGAAATAAAAAAATTCCACGACCTGAGATACGGCGCGTGCCCCTCAGCCCGAACCGCTGAGCGCTGAGAGGCGGCACCTCGCATGCGCGCTCGTGCGCTTCGGCTCGCCTATCGTGCACGGCGTCGTGCGCCTCGCGCACTCTGTGCACCAGGTTTCATCGTTCGTTCTCGTTTTTCACCCCATGCATGATTTTACGTCCATGCATGCGGCACGCATGCATGCATCGTCCGGGTACGCCGTCTTTAATTCTTCATTCTTCGTCTCGATCCGGTTACAATTTATTTACAAAAAATAAATACTAGATTTAGACTAGTCTATTACAATGATCAAATCAAAATAAAAACAACTAATCTACTCGGGATTTTCTCACGAGAAAAACGAATTCGAACGAATCGAATTAAAAACAATTAATTCACACGTATGAAAAAAATAAATAAACATTAAATCCATGATAATTGGATACCTGCAAAAAAAATCTAGCAATTCTACTATCCAATTTCAATTTAATGTTTAAAAAATTTAAATTCCAATTTAAAGATCAGAGCCCGAAACCGTGGCTCTGATACCAGTTGTTGGGAAAATAGGTGTGCCCGGAATCTATTCGGGATGATAATTAAATACGAATTTAAATACAATTATTACTAGCATGAATTAATCCTAATTAATTCAAATAATAATTCCAACAATAATTTTATCATCATGCATGTTGAATTAATTCACATAAAATCTATGGCGGAATAAACTAAGAAGTTATGTGATTTACGTACCTCTCGTAGAATTGTCCTTTGAATAATACGGGACAATCACGAACGCGCTTTATCAACCCAGAGATCTTCTCAAGTATTTCTCTTTCGCCTTGCTTGATCACCGGTGGGAAGTGCTTTCAAGCAATTTAAATAACTAAGGAAAAAGAAAAATATATATGCTCTTGATTTTGTCAACACATGGAATTATGTACTTGGGGATGAAAAAATCATCCCCAATTTATAAAGAAGTGGCCGAAATTTTTATGTATTTTATGGGCCTGGAGAAAATCTTTTCTTAGTCTCTAAGAAATCTTGAATATATCGCATATATTCTTTTCTCCATAGTAAAATATTCCACAAAAATCTCACTCACCCTTTTATACATGTATTTTTCGAAAATAATAGGGAAGAATCCAAGATTTGGATCTTTTTGAATATATGAGATAATCTTGTATTCCAAGAATACTTATCTTCCATAATATCTATCCAAGAAAATCAACAAAATCTTTTATCTCCTAATATTGCAATTTTCGGAAAAAAAATCATAGAAAAATCAGCATTATATTTTCTTTTTATTTTAATCACCTTATCATTATTGGGCTACTTAATGGGCTACTTGAGGGGCCTTAAGGAGAATTAAGATTGGACCTCCTAATGGTCTTCTGAATTTCAATATTGAGCCCAAATATAATTCAGCCCATTAATATTAATTATTACCACTAATAAATTAATATTGCACTATCCATCTTAATCCATATTACAATAATATGGGCTCCCGGTTATTATTTCCCTCGTTTAAGATTATCAAGTCCATTAATTAATTAAGCTTCTGAATAGCTTTAAAATAATTAATATATTTCACCTTGGAGTAAAGACAGCTCAACATTATTATCCGTACCGAAGAAACTAATTCTTCACTTGCAAGATTTGGTACGATAAAACTTCTGAGCCCACCAAGGGGACTAATCACACTAGCCGTACTCGCACGCGTTTCTCCGTATTAAATCTTAGCAACCGTCGTATGATTAATATTACTGCCCAAAACACAAAGTTCGAAGTCACGATGATTCTCACCCAACATGAATCAAAGCAGTAACCATTAAGCACACACGGTCCTATTTAAGTGACGGAGATTAAGAAATCAATAACCACTGAGGTCTAATTCTTCACATTTCAGAACAGAAGAATTTATCCTCGCTGTAGGTCCTCTTCAACACATACTAAATGTGTTAGTGCAATCTCTTGGTCAAGACAAGCCAATCTGAGATATACACATCGACCTTTCACGGCGGATTGTTCAATTCCACCTAGGTCGTGAATATGTACGTTTAGTTACAAGGAAACCGTTAATGTGATCTTTCGTGATCGGGTATCACCACATTAACTACAATGTAACATGTACTATTTATAATGAACTGGTTGCAATAAATATTCAACATTCAATCATATCTAAAGCAAATGTGATAAAAGAATTATTCTCATAAACAAGTGTTTAATACATGAGTTATACAAAGTAAAAGCATATTTCACGTATAACTCCAACAGATGGAGTATACCAGTTGAAGAAAGCACTCTATGGCCTTAAGCAAGCTCCTAGAGCTTGTGATGATACCCTCTCCCAATTCCTGACTGACCATGGGTTCAGGAAAGGAACCGTAGATAGGACCTTGTTTAGGATCACTGAAGGTGGTGACATTCTCTTTGTTCAGATTTATGTGGATGACATAGTATTTTGATCACCAAATCATCAGCTCTGTGAGAAATTCTCTAAGTTGATGACTGGTAAATTTGAGATGTCTATGATGGGAGAGATGAACTTCTTTTTAGGATTGCAGGTCAAGCAGACTGATCAAGGGACTTTCATTAATCAGGTCAAGTATACAAGAGACTTGATTCAGAAGTTTGGAGTTCAGAATTGCAATCCGCCTAGGATCCCAATGAACACCAATTGGAAGATGGATCCTGATACTGAAGGAGCTTCAGTGAATTATACAGAGTACCGAGGGCTGATAGGATTATTGTTGTACCTGACTGCAAGTAGGCCTAACATTACTTTTGCAGTTGGTGTGTGTGCTAGGTATCAGTCTATCCCCAAGAGAAGTCATTTGGAAGCTGCTAAGAGGATACTCAAGTGTTTGAAAAGGACAGTTAATATGGGACTATGGTATCCTTCAGATGACAACTTAGAGTTGACTGGTTACTCAGATGCAGATTATGGAGGCTGCAGGATTGATAGGAAATCCCCCTCAGGGACATGTCAGTTTTTTGGGAGTAAGTTGATTGATTAGGCGTGAAATTATCATGATTCGTCGCTTGAAATGCCCTTGTTTTGATTGATTTATATAAGTATTTAGAGTTATTTGAGTATCATTTTCATAAACTAATAAATTTGTTTCTTTGATGCTTATAGATGGATAGAGGGCGAAAAGAGAAGTTAGTAGGACTTTGAATTGACTCAAACGGATGCCCGGATGAGAAGATATGAAAGAAATACGAGAAGTATTAGTTCGAGCGAGCAAAAGTGTCACTGGAGTACTCAAGCTGGAGGAGCTCTAGTACTGGCTACTCAAGCACTCGAGTAGAGCACTCGAGCCATGCCTGGTCGAGTAGCTACTACTCGTGCACTCGAGTAGAGCACTCGAGCTGAGGCCGGTCGAGTAGAACTACTCGAGCTAAGGAGCTCGAGTACTTTTTGGGTTCTGTAAGTTTTGACTACTCGAGCAAAACTTTCTCGAGTACTTTCTACTCGAGCACTACTCGAGCTTGACGGGAATTTTGGCCCATGCAAATCCAATTCAACCCGTTGCCTATTTATACCCCTTCCAAACACGTTTTTAGAACACCACTCACCACTTGATAGATTATTACTTTTAGAGTTTGTTTTTGGAGAGAAGAAGAGGAGCAAGCTTTACTTTACGTTTAATCGAGGTTTTAGCACGAATTCTTAGTTTATTTTGGTTTCCCAGTTTCTTTTCATTAGTTCGATTACATTAAACACTTCAAACTTCGTTTTTATTAATTAAATTTCACTTCTTTGCAAGTATTTCTTTAAACCCTAGTTTATGTTTGATCTTTTATTCGTTCTAATCATCATGTTTATGTTCGTCACTTCTTCTATTGCTTTTATTATTGTCAAAACCATGTCTAGCTAAAACCCTTGCATGCTTAGGGTAGGATGAACTCGTATAAGTAGGTCGTGGGTACGTAATTAGGGTAATTCGTAACGTTAGGGTTTTAATTCTCTTAATTAATGAGTTCTTAAAATTAGTCTTAACTTTATTCTTGAATTTCGTTCGAAAAGTGCTAGAGAGAGGACGATCTTATCACTCTTTAACAACGAGTAGGCTTAATGAAAGGGTTTAGAAAGGGTTAATTAATCTACCGGTTTTTCTAAGGAGGACGACCGCATCACCTTAGTTTAAATTAGGGTCTCGTTAATTAAGCACAATATATTAACTCGTTAGTAGATTAGTGAAGTCGATTGCTAGGATAGAGTATTAGGGTATTAAATCTTGAGCTTTCATCTTACAATCTTTAACTTAGGTTATCTCTTGCGCGTCACAATTATTTTGATTATGTACCTGCTCCGTTAGTATACGAAGGGATTTATATCCTAAGCATCACCATCTCTTACTTGAATACAAACCTTAGTTAATTCGTTTCTCTTATTCTTTAGTTTATTAAGTTTATTTTAGTTTAAAATTAATCTTTCAAAATCCAAAAACATACATTCATATTAGCTACGATGCGTAGATCTTCAGGGATCTGTTCGCATACACTCCATCCTGTGGGTTCGATAATACTTGGTCCCTATACTTGCCAATACTACAGTGAACCCGTACTCTTGCGGGGAAGCTACTAGTAGAAAGCTGGTATTTTCGGTTCAAGTCATTGATCTCGTGGTTTAGTAAGAAATAGAATTCAGTGGCGACATCCACAACTGAGGCTGAGTATATGGCTGCAGGTAGTTGTTGTGCTCAGATTTTATGGTTGAGGCAACAATTGAGAGACTACCAAGTATTTGCAAATGAGGTTCCAATCTATTGTGACAACAATAGTGCTATAGCAATCACTCATAATCTAGTGCTTCACACAAGGTGCAAGCATGTAGATATTAGGCATCACTTCATTCGAGATCATGTAGAGAAGAAGGACATTAGAATGGAGAAAATTCACACTGACAGGCAGAGAGCTAATATCTTGACTAAGCCTTTGGCTGAAGCAAAGTTTATGGAACTGTCAGTGTAGTTAGGTCTCTTAGATCCGGGAGAGCAGTCAGTGTAGGATCTATGGGAAACTCAGGCCAGACTCGACCCAGCGAGGTATTAGGGTGCTATAATATCTCCCTGATAGGTATGAGTTCAATCCTGACTCTTGTGAATTTAAAGTGTCTCACTGAGTCCTTCGTCCTGAAAATCTTCATTAAATGCTAACTGTTTTCATTAAAATGCGCCTTTTGATATTTAAACCCATGCGTGTCGGAGCATTTAATGCGCGCAATTACTTTTTCATATACGTGTCCGTTTTATACGGAATATGACTGACTTGGGTAAATGATTGTACTTGAGATTAATCTTGGCCCTTCATTTCAAAATCCTTTAGAATTCAGGATTAATCTCAACCCCACGTCTGAGTAACTGTTCATTTCATATCAATCAGAGGAGCCATTTGAGAAATTTTACGCAAACACAAAATTCACACTGCATACTGAACATTCTCTCGTTCAAATCAATCCTTTACAATCTTTTCTCAAAATCTCACTTAATGGCTTTTTTTGAAACCGTCTGGACTACTAATAACATCTCCGGTGTTGTCAAGAACAAGCTGGTGAACAGGAGCATATCATCACCATGGAAGGAGCTTGTACGAATGTCAAAGAGATCCAACCTCTCTTCGACTGGATCTCCAGGGCCAAGATGGAGAAGTACTTCACAAGGAGACCCACCTCTGTGCTTCCCAAGGCAGTCATGGAGATGTATTTGAACTTCTTCACTCACAAGGGTGAGTTGTTCACGAGGGTGACTGTACTGGTACCAACGAGGGAGAAAAACAAAGACGGAGAGGTGCTCTACAATGAAGAATCTCATGACATCGACCTCCAGAAGGCGGTGAAGGAGGTATTTGGGTTGTCGTGTAAAGGGATCAATCCCAAGACCTATATGTGGAGCAAGGAAGGGGAGCTGCTGAAGTAGTGGACGAAGTCAGGCTCCTCCGAGTTCAAGGCGAGGCAGCATAAAGATACTCTCAAGCCTGAGTATCGTGCCATGATCGATGTGGTCTAAAAAATGATCATGGGCACTGTTGGGTCCCACGAACAGCTAAGCCTGCCCAAGCTGAGGATCATGGGAGCCTTAGTGGACGGTGTTGAGGCAAACTGGGAGCAATTTTTCCTCGACCAGATCACTCAGGCTGGCCTGGACAAATTGAAGAGAGGTGTGGAGAAGAAGCACATCGCAGTAGGTGCCATTCTTCCTTTTAGGACCAGGCTATCCCTGCTGATTGCTGAAGCCCGTCAGGGCTGTACTTTTGATCAGGAAGATGACCTCTCCCCAAAGAAGATTATGTTCACTACTGAGGGTGATACATATGCAATTTTGGGACTGACTGCCCCCAACGCACCTCAGAGGGGTCAGAAGAAGAAGTTTGCAGGGAAAGGTAAGAAGGTGGTGACCAGCCTGCTCGAGAAGGTGGATGAGCTGTTCGAGAAGAACAAGGAGGTGGAGGCTGAGGTTGCCGTAGAGAGGGAGAAGGAGAAAGCTGAGGGGGAGAAGGCTCAGGAGGAGAAGAGAGCCAGCCTGAAGGTGGTGCTGAAGGCAAAGGCCATGGCTAAGGGTGTGAAGAAGGGAGCTAAGAAAGTCTCCAAGAAGGCCAGTTCAGAGGCTGAGGAGACGGCCGATGAAGCCAGTGGAGAAGGTGAGGAGATAGTGGCAAGGCCACTGAAGAGGTTGAGGAAGGGTCTGAAGGGGTCTCCCAAGAAGGTGCTGAAGGAGATTAGCCCTGTCAGGGAGGAGTCCAGCTCTCCACGAGCCTCTGACTTAGAGCAAGTGAGGGAGACGGTTGAGACCGCTGAGATCCTTCAGCCTGAACCCCAAACCACACCCATCCCTGAACCTACCTCATCTCAGCCTGACCAAACCTCACACCCCACTGAACCCACCCTACCATCATCTAACCCTAAACCCTCAACATCAAACAATGACCTCACTCCCACCCAAAATGAGTCAGAGCCCACAAAATCACCCACCACTGAGCCTGACCATAACCCTGAGCCAAACACTTCCACACCCAACCCTGAAGACTTCCCGTCCTACCCCAACCCCAAAGACTGCCCCAAAACCACTACCGCAGGAGATTCAGCCGATGAGTTTCTTGACATGGCGGAGGAGGAGGAGCTGGATGCTGGGTTAATGGGTGGTATGTATGAGAATATACTCAGGGGAACGCCTGTGAATGGGCATCGAAGTGCTAGCCCAACTTGCACAGATGCTGAAAGTTGTGCTCCAATGTCATTGAGCTCAAAGTCTAGCTCAACTTCAAGCAATCCAATATGCAGAAGCAGCATATTTTTGTCGATGCCAGAGGCTGGGAGCACTGGGAGAAGGAGGAAACCAGACTGTGCTCATATTTCCATATCACCAGTTGGCTGCAGTTGCTAAACTTCGAGAATCTAAAGCAGTTGGTGGATAGAATGAGGACTGGCATAAAGGAGGACTTCGAGGATGAGCCCAAGGATGATGATGATGATAATGATACTCAGGGCGGAGTAGATGAGAAGGAAGTGGAGGAAACTGCGAAGGAGATAGATGCAGTGATCTCTGAGCCTCGTGCTCAGGGGGGAGGTGATATAGGGGTTGCGTCCAAGGGTGGAGCAATCGATGAGACCAACAAGTTTGGTTCATCTACCAATGACACATCTGCATGTGAAGGGATTCATTGCCCTGAGGCAAAGGGGGAGGATGTGGAGGCACCAAAGGAGACTCCTAGTTCTGAGGGTATCTTACCCGAAGTTCGAGCTGACGGGGCTGAGCCTGAGCAGGCGGTCCTGATCACTCCACAACTGCCTTCGGTGCACCCTAAAGAGGGGACTGATGTTGTAGGGGCTGACAAGGGAAAGCAGCCAATGACGGAGGAGGAAGAGGCTGATGATGAAGTGGTCATCACTGACATCTAGAGAGGCAACTTTACCAACATCATTGAGGTAAAGCAAGAAAAGACAACGGAGAACTTGGCTGAGCTCAGGGAAGAGATCTAGAGGATCAGGAAAGAGAAAGAAGAAGCAGTCAAGGCTCTCCATAAGCATATCCGGTGGACCAAGTCAGCCTACAACACTCTCACCAATAAGGAGCTTATCGCACTAAAAAAGACGATGGTTGGTACTGCTAAGTCAGTGAGGCAGGAGAGGAGGAAGATGAAGAAGCAGTTCAAGCAGACCCTGACCCTGCTCGAAGAGAAGCATGAGCAAAGATTAACTAAGGCAGTGGAGCATCTGGCGAGTCATGCTGAAGAGCTCTTCACTCAGGCCCTAAATGACTCAGTGGCCAAGCTGGCACTGGAATCAGGGAAGATTGCTCAAATCTCTGAGAGTGTCACTCAGGGTTTGGCTAAAGCAGCTCAGGAGTCTGCTCGAATCGTGTCAGAAGCCAACCAGATCAGCGAATGGGGTGGACATGTTGAAGGAAGGTGTGTTGGAGGTTCAGTCCTTAGCCACTTTCATTGTTAACAACGGGCAAGAGGTCCGCAAGGAGGCTCTGCCTCAGGCCAAGGATGATGCCAAAAAGGGGGAAGAAAAGATCCCTCCCTGGGGCATCGGAGGCTCAATCTACTCCATGGAAGTCAGCGAGGTTGGCGGCAGTGGCAAAGGCTAATGACCCTTGGGAAGAACAAGTTCAAGCTCAACTTCCATCCATCTTGAAGGAAGCTTAGAGCGCTCACCTCTTAGCACAAGGAAGAATCCGATTTCTTTAGATACCAATGAAGTGGCATCCTTATGCGAAGAAGTTTGGGGTTTGCCCCATGAGAAGAGCAAGGCTCAGCGTAGGACAAAGATTGCTGAAAAAGAAAAGATGTGCATCCTTGAGAAGAAAGTTGAAAAGCTTTCAGAGCTGACTGAACTCAACAAAGGGAGCTGGATGATGGGATCATGAGCATGCTGAGAAGGAAGAAGGCGAAGCCTGAGCCGAGGAAGTACAGAAAGAGGCCAACAGCCAGGAAATCAACAATTCTTCATGTCAGGAAGCCGGAGGTGACACTGAGGGAAGCTCTTGTTGATGAGTTCATCTCAAAGACATTAAAATAGTTTTGGGTTGATGCAAGGGATGAGTTTGTCAGACTTTGGTACGTAGTGAAGAAATGGGGCGACACTGAAGACATCAATGCCTACTTCACTGACTACATGATGGACAATCACCTTGAACTAATTCAGAAGATCTTGGAGGAAGCTGATGCAGCCAATGTCCAAGTGAAGGCCCCTGAGTTCATTGCACGACCACCACCTCTAATCCCTGTAACAAACAAGCATGATACGAAGGCTATTATGACTGAAGTTTTGAAGATCTCCAAAGCTGAAGGATTTGTGAACCAACCTAAGAGAGTTGAAGAGCTGAAGGTCAGAGTCTATGCTGGCTAGGGACTCGAGCCTGAAATGAGATTAGTTTAGGTGTTCACAACCTCTTGTAATAGATTAAGTCATTGTAATCAGTTCTATATCATCAATGAAATCTATTACTTTGCCCACAGACAAAAACTCATTGTCTTTTTTGGCTGTTATTTAAATTCTGTACTTTATCAAAAATTGCTCTAACACTGACTTATCTTATAGATAGGACTTTGATTTTCCTCTAAGTGTTTTGAGGATCTTTTAAGTGTTTTGGCATCATCAAAAAGGGGGAAATTGTTGGGACAATGTCAGTTTTGATTAGATCCCAAAGCCCCTGGAAAGATGACTTGCCTTAGTGGTCAGGCTAGTCTTGGTTAGCTTTGTACTTAGTGTTTTTACAATTCACAGGAACTCAATGAGAGGAGTACTCATTGATGACAATCAAGACTGAAGCCTGAAGACACAAGAGCACCATCCTGAACTTACGTCAGTCTCTCTAAGCTGGCTGAGTAAGTGTCAGTGATGAAGAGTATGACCCTGAGGTCATTACTAACTCGGTCCTGAAGGGAACTGGATGACACTGAGTAATGGGAAAAGACTTGGAGTAGGGCCAAGCAATGCAAAAGGAATGTCAGCGTCAGGACAAGACCGTTGTGTTCGAGATAAAATGAACTCAATAAGACAAGCCTGAAGCATAGGAATGAGTTTTGACATTCTCACCAACCTAATGACGTGGACCAATCCAGGAAGGACACGCACGTACGGACCTGACATGAAGACTGGGTTCAGACTGCACTTTTCAACGGGCAAGCATTAACTGGGAGATGTATTCGATGAACAAACCCTACGAAGATGACTAGAAGGCTATCTCTTCCAACGGATAGTTTTCAAAGTCACCTATAAATACAGAAGGCCTTGAACCCAATCAAGGTTACGGGAAATTTCGAAGCCAAGAAATTACTCAAACTCTCAGCGCACAAAGCATTCAGCATTAAAAGAAGCACTTGCAATATCTTAAATTTCCCAAGTGTTTCTTAGCAAAGAGAGTTATTCTGTATTCCACTGAGCGAACCTAGTTATATCATAAGCTTAGAGTGATTATCCATCCTTAGCATAACCTTGTCTTGTAAGTATAATCACAATCTTAGTTGAAAACAAAACTGAAACCAAAACCCTCTAGTCAGGTTTGTTGGTTAAGGTGGATAGTTAGTTAGAAGGAGGAAGTAAGGGTCAGTGTGTATAGCTGATTCTTGTGCACCTTGGCACGTTAAAAACAAGTCAATCCGTAGTGGATTCTCCTGTTAAATCAGGACCGTGGACGTAGGAGCTTGAGTCTCTGAACCACATTACTTCCTCTTGTGTTCTTTATTGCTTTGATAATTGTTCTTAATTGTTCGTTCATCAAGTCATTCATTACAAATCTATTTTTAATTAATACTTAACTATTACCTTTTTAATCATTCGAATTAGCATTTATGGTGAGGGTTTACAGTGAGGGTTTAGGGTAATATTACCAAGTGTTTAGTAGTATGACTTGTAGCGAATTACATACACTAGCTTTCTACTAGTAGTTACCCCGCAAGAGAACGGGTTCACAGTAGTATGGGCAAGTATAGGGACCAAGTATTATCGAACCCAAGGGAAAGTGTGTATGCGAACAGATCCCTGAAGATCTACGCGTCGTAGTTAATATGAGTGTAATGTTTTTGGGTTTTTGAAAGATTAATTAAAAGACTGAATTAAACTAAGTAAACTAAAATACTAAAGAAATCAAATTAACTAAGGGTTGTGTTCTAATGAGAGATGGTGATGCTTAGGATTGGAATCCCTACGTATACTAACGGAGCAGGTACATAATCAGAATAACTGTGACACACAAGAAATAACCTAAGTCTAAGAATGCAAGGTGAAAGCTCAAGATTCTAAACCCTAATACTTTACCCTAACACTCGACTTCACTAATCCACTAACACGTTAATAGATTGTGTTTAATTAATGAGACCATAATTTAACTAAGGTGAAGCGGTCGTCCTCCTTCGCTAAACCGGTAAATGAATTAACCCTTTCTAAACCTTCTCGTTAAGACTACTAGTTGTTATAGAGTGATACAGTCGTCCTCTCTCTAACACCTTTCGAACGAAATTCAAAAGTAAAGTCTAGATTAATTTTAAGAATTCATTAACCAAGAGAATTAAAACCTAACGTCACAAGTTACTCTAATTACGTACCCACAACCTACTTCTACGAGTTCATCCTACCCCAAGCATGCAAGGGTTCTAGCCTAACATGGTGGTTTGAATAATAAAAGCAATCACAAGAACAATAAACATATGCATAATTGAATTAACGAAAGAAATCAAGAACATAAACGAAAGAACAAATTAAAGTCTCTAAAGAAATCTATATAAATCTGAAAAACTAGGTTTAATCGTCTCAAAGAATAAAGAAAGAAAGAATTAATCTAATATGTTCAAAAGAAATACTAAAACGAAGAATTCGTAAATTAAAACCTCGATTACAACGTATAAAACTCTTCCAATCTCCCTCCCAAGCTTTCTCCTCGCTCAAAATATGTAAAAATATGTGTTGGTATGTTGTTATATGTGAAAATATGCTTGGAAGGGGTATATATAGGCTTTGGGACGAATTTGGGCGATTTTGGGCCAAAAACACGCAAAAACGCTCGAGCGGGACAGCTCGAGCGCCCCATTCGAGCTTGGTGGTCGAGCGGGTCAAGAGGTCGAGCGAGGCGCTCGACCGCTGGCTGTACACATGTTCGTAAAACCTTCATAACTTCTCAACCGGGAGTCCGTTTTGGCCGATTCAAAGTCCTACGAACTCCTCTTTTCGCCCTCTATCCATCTATTAAAACCAAAGAGACAAATTAATAAGTTTATAAAAATGATACTCATTTGACTCCAAACACTCGTCGAAAATACTCAAAACATGGGCAAATCAGGCACCAAAACATAACAATTTCACGCCTAATCAACCCCCCCAAACTTACCATATTGCTTGTCCTCAAGCAATGAAATAATAAGTCAAGTGAAATTGTTAGGAATGAGTCAAAGAATCAACTCATGCAAGCAAATGAACTAGAGCTTTAAAGATCAATCACATGTATACTCACTCACCTTCCTTTATCATACTCATGCAACAACAACAAGAACCACCAAGATCAAACATGGATGTGCACTCAACGATGTGTTTCGCTCCCTCACAAGTGTATATCAATGATTAAGGGACTCACTCAAACAATCAATCACTCATATCGGCAGCCATAGGCTTGTAAGTGCTCTTAACTCCGACCATACTCTAGAAATCAATACATAAATCAAAAAGGACTTTTCTCAAGGTTGTAATGTAGGCTCTTTGGACAGGTGGGATAACAATATGGGTAAGTGACTTAAGTGAATGGAGAATAGAAAGTCAAACTTTGGCACTTCGAGATTAGGAACAGACTACTTCAAACATATTCAATCAACACTCTTTCAATTCCACTTTTCTCAACACTTCAATTTTTTTTTCTAACTCTTTTCACTTTTTTTTTCAATCACTTAACTTTTTTTTTTCTTTTTCGCACAAACACATGAGATCAATTTTTCTTTTGCTCATTTTCAATTTTTTTCTTTCCCACAACTCAAATCTCATTCACACCCTTATTTTATCACCACTCAACCATCATAATTCCTTTTTCTCAACTCAACTCAACTCAATCCCTTCACCCTTCACACTTTTCCTATTCTCCACTCAAATTGGGACAAAAAGGCTTAGGAACTTGGAATAGTGTTTAAATGTGCTAGCAAATAAAATAAGCTTTAGGCTCAAAGGGGCTAGCAAGGGATACATATCATTGGTAAGGAAAATTTTGGCTAAGTGACTCAATAAAAATAAAGATGGCCTAAGATCACATTCGGCATATCAAACTAGACACAATAAAGAAGCAAGAGCACACACAAGTTCTAGCATCCTCTAAGGTGACGATCCACTCACAAACGAAGAGATTAATTAATGCATCAAAATCTCATAAGGCTCAAAAGCTCACGGCTTTCACATCCATGCTAGTCCTAGTGCATTCTCACTCTCATTATACAAGTACTCAAAAGAAAAATTCACAAGCATACAAGTTCTTTCTCAAATCATCTCAAACTCAAACACTCACACAAAAGAATTTCTAACTCACCCTTACAACTCACTCTACTCATCAAATCATACTCAAAGATAGCAATCAACAAGCATAAGATGATTGATAGGCATGAAATATGCAATAGCGAGTCAAATCAAAATCACCCCAAGGAGTATCTCAACAAACCAATAATCAATCAAACTCAACTCAAAAGATAAGAGGTGCATGCATGTGCAATGTAACAAGAAACATATAAAAAAAACTCCACCCCCCCAAACTTCGACCTTGCTAGAGGTCTAAGTTTGGGATTGTGGGTTACCTCAACCAAATAATTCAATTTCTCTCAATAGCTTTGCACACTCCCTTGTCTCAAGTTGGTTCCTTCAATCTCCACTCCTTTGGCACTCCTTCGAGACAAGCCTACAAGCAACTTACTCAAATACGAGGTTAAACATACGACTCAACAACATCCTAATAACATAAAAGGAATAAAAAACTAAAAACACTCAAAAGCAAATAAAAATGGGTTGCCTCCCATTCAGCGCTATTTTTAAGGTCCTCATGCCGGACCAAGCTCAAAGGAGCTTATGGGACATCATACTCAAATTTACCTCTCTTACTCTCATAAGAGTGGTGGTTGCATTCTTTTCCTTGATGCCCCTCCATCATGAGCTCTTTTGCTTTCTTCTCATCCCCAAGTGTTATGGGTCTCAACTCCTTCTCACCTTTATCTGGAGGAGTCTTACTAAACAATTTCTTGAATTTTGACTTCTTCTTCTTAACTCCTCCTTTTCCTTCCAACTGGGTTACATCCACACTTTTCACCTCTTCATCCTTCAACTTCTTCACTTTATCCCTATCAAAATAAGTCAGATCATAATGCTCTAGGGTTAAATTATCAAGTGAAGGATTATAAAATTTATGAATATGAGATGGATTAGGGATAGGAGCTGTTTCTTCAACACGAGGATCAATGGCATCCATGCAATACAAACTCTCATCCTCCTTCGGGTGCTTCATGGCTTCATATAGGGAAATCTTCACTTCTTGATTATCAACCTTCAATGTAATCTTCCCATTTGCCATGTCTAGCACCATCCCCGCCATAGCTAAGAACGGTCTTCCCAAGATTAGGGGCACGTGCTCATCTTCCTCCATCTCTAGGACCACAAAATCGGCTGGAAAAATATGATCTCCAACTCTCACAAGGACGTCTTCAACAACACCTTGAGGTCTCGTGATAGACCGGTCGGCAAGTTGAAGCGTCATCATTGTGGGTTGAAGTTCACCACCTTCCAACTTCTTGAAAAGCAACAACGGCATCAAATTAATGCTCGTTCCGAGGTCGCACAACGCTCCCTTCTTGATCCCGTTCCCAATGTCACAAAGAATGGTGAAGCTCCCGGGATCCTTCAGCTTCGGTAGAAGCGCCTTGTGCACTAGTGCACTCACTTCGTGGTTCAACTGCACCAACATCGGCTCATCAACTCTTCGTCTCTTCGCTATCAAGTCCTTCAGGAACTTGGCATAATTTGGCATCTGTTCCAAAGCATCATAAAAAGGAATATTAATATGCAATTGTTTAAAAACATTAAGGAACTTAGCGAATTTCTCATCAAGCGTTTTCTTCATAAAGCGTTGTGGATACGGGACGGGTATCACAGATTTGGGTACCCCCCATTCATCTCGCTCGGTCACTTTCACTTTCTCCCTTGCTTCCTTTGCCTTCTTCCACTTTGGAACCCTCTCTATCTCCTCAAAGTCTTTCCCCTTCTGGGACTCATTGTTCTCTTTACTCTTATCATCAATTTTCATCTTAACTCCTTCCTTCTCAACCTCAACTCCATCACCTTGAGACTCTATCCCTTCTGTCTCAGCTTCTTCTTTGAGCGTCTCAGAATCAGCAGGCATCTGAGGACCTTCATAATTGGTTCCACTTCTAAGCTGGATCGCCTTGCAATTCTCTTTCGGGTTTCCCTCCGGCATGGAAGGATATTTTCCTGGCTCTCTATTCACCATATTTGCAATCTGGCTCATCTGGAACTCTATAGAAGTGAACCTTCGATTGTTCTCTTATTGAGTTCTAGTCCACTCAACGTTCATCTTTTGGAGCTCTTGATCACGATGATCACCCTTCTTATGCAACTCCTTCACATCGTACTCCAAGGATGACAATCGCTTACTTCCTTCCTCCACCTTCTGAAGAATCGCTCTCAACATCTCCTCAGTCGATGCACCGCCTTCTCCACCAGAAGGTTTAGACCCCGGATCAACACCTGCAGGAACAGTAATACCAACTTTTGGGTTAGCATAAGAAAAGTTCTCATTCTTCCTCCATGTGTTTTGAGGAGGCTGCTGGTCTCCTTGAACTCCTTGTGTGTTCCTCCATTGATTTTGAGGCGGCTGAGGGCCTGGAGGTACAAATGGCTAACCATAAGAAGATCTTCAAAACTTATTTCCTCCTTGGTAGCCATTCTGATTGTAATACGGACCTCCTATGTAATTGGCTACCTCTTGCTGTCCACTTGGTTGGTCTACTCTCTCATTCTCTACTGCATGCTCTCCAACCAAATTCTTCCCCAACTCGAGGTTGTTGATCTTCTCCATCATGGCCATCAATAGTCTTCTCGTTCCTTCACCCTCTTCAACCTGATGAACTCTTTGAAAATCTGAGTCTCTATTCCAAGCCCCGGCATTCGTGACAATGTTGTCCACGATCTCTCTACACCTCTCTATGCCTTGATTTAGGAATGCTCCGCCCGCACAGACGTCTAAATGGTCTTGCCCCGCCTTGTTGGCACCGCTGTAGAAGAATGCCATAATATCTCCCTCATTGTACCCGTGCTGCGGGCACTCTATCAGCATGTTTGAGTATCTCTCCCACGCTTGGCGTAAATCCTCTCCAGACTTCTGGCGAAAGGACGAGATCTCAATTCTAGCCTTGATCGTCCTAGATGGAGGGTAGAATCGCTCGAGGAACAGACGCTCGAGCTCGGCCCAAGTGGTAATACCTCCCCGCGGGAGCGTATTATCGTACCACTCTTTGGCTATTCCCGTCAATGAGAATGGGAACAGCCTAAGCCTCTTGGCATCTTCAGACATGCCATTGTAATTGAAAGTAGATGCTATCATGAGAAAACTCCTCAGATGTGTATGAGGATTCTCCTTCCCGATCACCCCCTTGAACTGATTCTCGGTCAGCAACTTTAAAATTCTTGGGGAAATAGAGAAGTTATTTGCCTCAACAGGAGGCAATGCCACTCCATCATAGTACCGATGTGGCTGCGCTGCAAACCTCCCTCGAATTGCCATATGTTGATCTACGTTCTGAGAAACGTGTTGAGGATTAGCAGCAGGTACTGGTACTTGTTGGGGCGGTGGTGGTTGGTAAACAGGTGGTTGGTTATAGGCAGGAGGTGGATGATATGGGTATGGTGGATAAGGGTATGGTGGGTATGGGTAATGTTGGTATACTGGGTTATTGAAAGGGTTATTTGGGTTTTGTGGGTAAGCAGGGTTGTTCAGAGGATTATGGATAAAATTCTGAGCTGGATTAATGACGTTTTGTGCACTGGGGTTTTGGCTCTGACTATCCCCTAACGGATCTTGGTTCTTACTGGTGTTGCCCTCAGTGCCGTCAACCCGGTTCATCCCCTGGTTGAACTCATTCTCGGCATCTTCCAACTTATTAGTGATTTCCATTGGTTCTTTCCCTAAGTCGGCCGCGTTCATCCTTCTCAAGAAGGCTCGGTTCCTTCTAGCTATTGTCTCAGGGTCCAACTGTATTCTCTCTTCGCTCGTATTGCCTTGTGAGCGTGTTCTCATAAACCTGAAACACTAACAAAAGGATCAAAACGCAACTGCCGAATAAATAAAAATAAAAATAAAACAGAAAAGAAAACACTCACTACTAATTACTAAGCTATCGATAAGTCCTATTCAAAAAGCATACAACGCCATCCCCTGCAACGGCGCCATTGACTTGAAGCGAACTACACTAGCTTTCTACTAGTAGTTACCCCGCAAGAGAACGGGTTCACAGTAGTATGGGCAAGTATAGGGACCAAGTATTATCGAACCCAAGGGAAAGTGTGTATGCGAACATATCCCTGAAGATCTACGCGTCGTAGTTAATATGAGTGTAATGTTTTTGGGTTTTTGAAAGATTAATTAAAAGACTGAATTAAACTAAGTAAACTAAAATACTAAAGAAATCAAATTAACTAAGGGTTGTGTTCTAATGAGAGATGGTGATGCTTAGGATTGGAATCCCTACGTATACTAACGGAGCATGTACATAATCAGAATAACTGTGACACACAAGAAATAACCTAAGTCTAAGAATGCAAGGTGAAAGCTCAAGATTCTAAACCCTAACACTACCCTAACACTCGACTTCACTAATCCACTAACACGTTAATAGATTGTGCTTAATTAATGAGACCCTAATTTAACTAAGGTGATGCGGTCGTCCTCCTTCGCTAAACCGGTAAATGAATTAACCCTTTCTAAACCTTCTCGTTAAGACTACTAGTTGTTATAGAGTGATACGGTCGTCCTCTCTCTAACACCTTTCGAACGAAATTCAAAAGTAAAGTCTAGATTAATTTTAAGAATTCATTAACCAAGAGAATTAAAACCTAATGTCACAAGTTACTCTAATTACGTACCCACAACCTACTTCTACGAGTTCATCCTACCCCAAGCATGCAAGGGTTCTAGCCTAACATGGTGGTTTGAATAATAAAAGCAATCACAAGAACAATAAACATATGCATAATTGAATTAACGAAAGAAATCAAGAACATAAACGAAAGAACAAATTAAAGTCTCTAAAGAAATCTATATAAATCTGAAAAACTAGGTTTAATCGTCTCAAAGAATAAAGAAAGAAAGAATTAATCTAATACGTTCAAAAGAAATACTAAAACGAAGAATTCGTAAATTAAAACCTCGATTACAACGTATAAAACTCTTCCAATCTCCCTCCCAAGCTTTCTCCTCGCTCAAAATATGTAAAAATATGTGTTGGTATTTTGTTATATGTGAAAATATGCTTGGAAGGGGTATATATAGGCTTTGGGACGAATTTGGGCGATTTTGGGCCAAAAACACGCAAAAACGCTCGAGCGGGACAGCTCGAGCGCCCCATTCGAGCTTGGTGGTCGAGCGGGTCAAGAGGTCGAGCGAGGCGCTCGACCGCTGGCTATACACATGTTCGTAAAACCTTCATAACTTCTCAACCGGGAGTCCGTTTTGGCCGATTCAAAGTCCTACGAACTCCTCTTTTCGCCCTCTATCCATCTATGAAAACCAAAGAGACAAATTAATAAGTTTATAAAAATGATACTCATTTGACTCCAAACACTCGTCGAAAATACTCAAAACATGGGCAAATCCGGCACCAAAACATAACAATTTCACGCCTAATCATAGTATTACCAATAGAAATTGATAGTGTTACCAATAGTGATTGGTACTAATACAAATTATTTTTTTCTAACATTACAAGTCTATTTTTAAATAATTTTTTCCAATTACATTTTTAATTATTCGAATTAGAGTTTACGTTTAGAGTTTAGGGTAATATTACCAAGTCTTTAGTAATATTACCAATAGACATTGATAGTGTTACTAATAGTGGTTGATAGTAATACTAATTATATTTTTTTATAAAATTACAAGTCTATTTCAATTAATTCTTAACAATTACGTTTTTAATAATTTGAATTAGCGTTTACGATGAGGATTTATCGTGAGGGTTTAAAGTAATATTACCAAATCTTTAGTAGTATTACCAATAGAAATTGATAGTGTTACCAATAGTGATTGGTAGTAATACCAATTATTTTTTTCTAACATTACAAGTCTATTTTTAAATAATTTTTACCAATTACATTTTTAATTATTCGAATTAGAGTTTATGTTTAGAGTTTAGGGTAATAATACCAAGTCTTTAGTAAAATTATCAAAAGACATTGATAGTGTTACCAATAGTGGTTGATAGTAACACTAATTTTTTTTTCTAACATTACAAGTCTATTTTCAATTAATACTTAACAATACATTTTTAATCATTCGAATTAGCGTTTACAGTGAGGGTTTAGGGTAATATTACCAAGTCTTTAGTAGTATTACCAATAGAAATTGATAGTGTTACCAATAGTGATTGGTAGTAATACCAATTATTTTTTTCTATATTTTTAAATAATTCTTATCAATTACTTTTTTAATTATTCGAATTAGAGTATACGATGAGGTTTGACCATGAGGGTTTAGGGTTTAGGTTAATATTACCAAGTCTTTAGTAATATTACCAATAGACATTGATAGTGTTCCCAATAGTGATTGTTAGTAAAACTAATTATTATTTTTCAAACATTACAAGTCTATTTTAAATTAATTCTTAACAATTAACTTTTTAATCATTCGAATTAGCATTTATGGTTTGGGTTTACCGTGAAGGTTTAGGGTAATATTACCAAGCCTTTAGTAGTATTAAATTATTACCAATAGACATTGATAGTGTTACCAATAGTGATTTGTAGTAATGTCAATTATTATTTTTAAACATTACAAGTCTATTTTAAAATAATTCTTACCAATTAGTTTTTTAATCATTCGAATTAGAGTTTACAGTGAGGGTTTACCCTGAGGGTTAAGGTTTTTGGGTAATATTACTAAGTGTTTAGTAGTACTACCAATAGACATTTATAGTGTTATCAATAATGATTGATAGTAATACTAATTATTTTTTTTCTAACATTACTAGTCTATTTTCAATTAATTATTAACTCTTACCTTTTTAATCTTTTGAATTAGCGTTTACAGTGAGGGTTTAGGGTAATATTACCAAGTCTTTAGTAGTATTACAAATAGACATTTATAGTGTTACCAATAGTGATTGGTAGTAATACCAATTATTTTATTCTAACATTACAAGTCTATTTTCAAATAATTCTTACAAATTATATTTTTAATCATTCGAATTAGAGTTTACGGTGAGGGTTTACCGTGAGGGTTTAGAATAATATTATCAAGCCTTTAGTAGTATTACCAATAGACATTGATAGTGTTATCAATAGTGATTGGTAGTAATACCAATTATTTTTTTCTAACATTACAAGTCTATTTTTAAATTTTTTTTACCAATTACAATTTTAATTATTCGAATTAGAGTTTACGGTGAGGGTTTAGGGCAATATTACCTATTCTTTAGTAATATTACCAATAGACATTGATAGTGTTACCAATAGTGGTTGATAGTAATACTATTTTTTTTTATAACATTACAAGTTTATTTTCAATTAATTCTTAACAATTACATTTTTAATAATTTTAATTAGCGTTTACGATGAGGATTTACCATGAGTGTTTAAAGTAATATTATCAAATCTTTAGTAGAATTATCAATAGACATTGATAGTG
Source organism: Ballota nigra (assembly GCA_947034835.1). NCBI lineage: Eukaryota > Viridiplantae > Streptophyta > Magnoliopsida > Lamiales > Lamiaceae > Ballota > Ballota nigra. The sequence continues at coordinate 31,992,076 of OX344724.1, forward strand.
TTACCAATAGTGATTTGTAGTATACCAATTATTTTTTTCTAGCATTACAAGTCTATTTTTAAATAATATATACCAATTACTTTTTTAATCATTCGAATTAGAGTATACGATGAGGTTTGACTGTGAGGGTTTAGGGTTTAAGTAAATATTATCAAGTCTTTAGTAATATTACCAATATAGACGTAGATAGTGTTACCAATAGTGATTGTTAGTAATACTAATTATTATTTTTCTAACATTACAAGTCTATTTTAAATTAATTCTTAACAATTAAAATTTTAATCATTCGAATTAGCGTTTATAGTGAGGGTTTACCGTGAAGGTTTAGGGTTATATTATCAAGCCTTTAGTAGTATTAAACTATTACCAATAGACATTGATAGTGTTACCAACAGTGATTTATAGTAATACCAATTATTATTTTTAAACATTACAAGTTTATTTTAAAATAATTCTTACCAATTAGTTTTTTAATCATTCGAATTAGAGTTTACAGTGAGAGTTTACCTTGAAGGTTTAGGTTTTACCGTTTTAGGGTAATATTACCAAGTCTTTAGTAGTATTACCAATAGGTATTGATAGTGTTATCAATAATGATTGGTAGTAATACTAATTATTTTTTTCTAACATTACTAGTCAATTTTAAATTAATTCTTAACTATTACCTTTTTAATCTTTTGAATTAGCGTTTACCGTGAAGGTTTAAGGTAATATTACCAAGTCTTTAGTAGTATTACAAATAGACATTTATAGTGTTACCAATAGTGATTGGTAGTGATACCAATTATTTTTTTCTAACATTACAAGTCTATTTTCAAATAATTTTACTAATTACTTTTTTAATAATTTGAATTAGAGTTTACGGTGAGGGTTTACCATGAGGGTTTAGAATAATATTACCAAGTCTTTAGTAGTATTACCAATAGGCATTGATAGTGTTATCAATAGTGATTGGTAGTAATACCAAATTTTTTTTCAAACATTACAAGTCTATTTTAAAATAATTCTTACCAATTACTTTTTTTATCATACGAATTAGAGTTTACGGTTAGGACTTACCATAAGGGTTTAGGTCTTAGGGTTATATTACCAATCCTTTAGTAGTATTACCAATAGACATTGATAGTGTTACCAATAGTGTTTGACAGTAATACTAATTATTTTTTTCTAACATTAAAAGTCTATTTTCAATTAATTCTTAATAATTACCTTTTTAATCATTCAAATTAGAGTTTACGGTGAGAGTTTACCGTGAGGGTTTAGGGTAATATTACCAAGTCATTAGTAGTATTACCAATAGACCTTGATAGTTTTACCAATAGTGAATTATAGTAATACAATTTTTATTCTAACATTACAAGTCTATTTTCAAATAATTCTTACCAATTACTTTTTTAACTATTCGAATTAGATTTTACGGTGAGGGTTTGCCGTGAGGGTTTAGGGTAATATTACCAAGACTTTAGTAAAATTATCAATAGACATTGAAAGTGTTACCAATAATGGTAGATAGTAATACTAATTTTTTTTCCTAACATTACAAGTCTATTTTTAATTAATACTTAACAATTACCTTTTTAATCATTCGAATTAGCGTTTACAGTGAGAGTTTACCATGCGGGTTTAGGGTAATATTACCAAGTTTATTTACCAATAGAAATTGATAGTGTTACCAATAGAGATTGGTAGTAATACAATTATTTTTTTCTAACATTGCAAATCTATTTTTAAATAATTCTTACCAATTACTTTTTTTAACTATTCGAATTAGAGTTTACGGCGAGGTTTTGCAGTGAGGGTTTAGGGTAATATTATCAAGTCTTTAGTAATATTACCAATAGATATAGATAGTGTTACCAATAGTGGTTGATAGTAATACTAATTTTTTTCTAACATTACAAGTCTATTTTCAATTAATACTTAACAATTACCTTTATAATCATTCTAATTAGCATTTACGGTGAGAGTTTACAGTGAGGGTATAGGGTAATATTACCAAGTCATTAGTAGTATTACCAATAGAAATTGATAGTGTTACCAATAGTGATTGGTAGTAATACCAATTATTTTTTTCTAACATTACAAGTCTATTTTTAAATTTTTTTTACCAATTACATTTTTAATTATTTGAATTAGGGTTTACAGTGAGGGTTTAGGGTAATATTACCAATTCTTTAGTAATATTACCAATAGACATTGATAGTGTTACCAATAGTGGTTGATAGTAATACTATTTTTTTTATAACATTACAAGTTTATTTTCAATTAATTCTTAACAATTACATTTTTAATAATTTTAATTAGCGTTTACGATGAGGATTTACCGTGAGTGTTTAAAGTAATATTATCAAATCTTTAGTTGAATTATCAATAGACATTGATAGTGTTACCAATAGTGATTTGTAGTATACCAATTATTTTTTTCTAGCATTACAAGTATATTTTTAAATAATATATACCAATTACTTTTTTAATTATTCGAATTAGAGTATACGATGAGGTTTGACTGTGAGGGTTTAGGGTTTAAGTTAATATTATCAAGTCTTTAGTAATATTACCAATAGACGTTGATAGTGTTACCAATAGTGATTGTTAGTAATACTAATTATTATTTTTCTAACATTACAAGTCTATTTTAAATTAATTATTAACTATTAACTTTTTAATCATTCGAATTAGCGTTTATAGTGAGGGTTTACCGTGAAGGTTTAGCGTTATATTACCAAGCCTTTAGTAGTATTAAACTATTACCAATAGACATTGATAGTGTTACCAACAGTGATTTATAGTAATACCAATTATTATTTTTAAACATTACAAGTTTATTTTAAAATAATTCTTACCAATTAGTTTTTTAATCATTCGAATTAGAGTTTACAGTGACGGTTTACCTTGAGGGTTTAGGTTTTACCGTTTTAGGGTAATATTACCAAGTCTTTAGTAGTATTACAAATAGGTATTGATAGTGTTATCAATAATGATTGGTAGTAATACTAATTATTTTTTTCTAACATTACTAGTCTATTTTCAATTAATTCTTAACTATTACCTTTTTAATCTTTTGAATTAGCGTTTACCGTGAGGGTTTAAGGTAATATTACCAAGTCTTTAGTAGTATTACAAATAGACATTTATAGTGTTACCAATAGTGATTGGTAGTGATACCAATTTTTTTTTTCTAACATTACAAGTCTATTTTCAAATAATTTTACTAATTACTTTTTTAATAATTTGAATTACGGTGAGGGTTTACCGTGAGGGTTTAGAATAATATTACCAAGTCTTTAGTAGTATTACCAATAGGCGTTGATAGTGTTATCAATAGTGATTGGTAGTAATACCAATTACTTTTTTCTAACATTACAAGTCTATTTAAAAATAATTCTTATCAATTACTTTTTTTACTATACGAACTAGAGTTTACGGTGAGGACTTACCGTAAGGGTTTATGGTTATATTACCAAGTCTTTAGTAGTATTACCAATAAACATTGATAGTGTTACGATAGTGATTGACAGTAATACTAATTATTTTTTTCTAACATTACAAGTGTATTTTCAATTAATTCTTAACAATTACCATTTTAATCATTGGAATTAGCATTTACGGTGTGGATTTAGGGTAATATTACCAAATGTTTAGTAGCATTTCCAATAGACATTGAAAGTGTTATCAATAGTGATTGGTAGTAATACCAATTATTTTTTCTAACATTACAAATCTATTTTTGAATAATTCTTACCAATTTCTTTTTTAATTATTCGAATTAGAGTCTACGGTGAGGGTTTGCCGTGAGGGTTTAGGGTAATATTATCAAGTCTTTAGTAATATTACCAATAGACATAGATAGTGTTACCAATAGTGGTTGATAGTAATACTAATTTTTTTTCAAACATTACAAGTCTATTTTTCAATTAATATTTAACAATTACCTTTTTAATGATTCGAATTAGCATTTACGGTGATGGTTTGCCGTGAGGATTTAGGGTAATATTACCAAGTCTTTAGTCGTATTACTCATAGACATTGATAGTGTACCAATAGTAATTGGTAGTAATACCAATTTTTTTTTCTAACATTACAATTCTATTTTAAAATAATTTTTACCAATTACTTTTTCAATTATTCCAATTAGAGCTTACGGTGAGGGTTGACCGGGGGGTTTAGGGTTTAGGGTAATATTACCAAGACTTTAGTAATATTACCAATAGACATTAATAATGTAACCAATAGTGATTGATAGTAATACTAATTATTATTTTTCTAATATTACAAGTCTATTTTCAATTAATTCTTAACAATTACCTTTTTAATCATTCGAATTATAGTTTACGGTGAGGGTTTACCGTTTGGGTTTAGGATAATATTACCAAGTCTTTAGTAGTATTACACTATTAGCAATTGACATTGATAGTGTAACCAATAGTGATTGGTAGTAATACCAATTTTTTTTTTCAAATATTACCAAGTCTATTTTCAAATAATTCTTTCCAATTACTTTTTTAATCATTCGAATTAGAGTTTACGGTGAGGGTTTAGAATAATATTACCAAGTCTTTAATAGTATTACCAATAGACATTGAAAGTGTTACCAATAGTGATTGGTAGTAATACAATTTTTTTTTTTAACATTACAAGTCTAATTTTAAGTAATTCTTATCAATTACTATTTTAATTATTCGAATTAGAGTTTACGGTGAGGTTTGACCGTGAGGGTTTAGGTTTAGGGTAATATTATCAAGTCTTTAGTAATATTTCCAATAGACATTGATAGTGTTACCAATAATGATAGTTAGTAATACTAATTATTATTTTTCTAATAATACAAGTCTATTTTCAATTAATTCTTAACAGATAACTTTTTAATCATTCAAATTTGCGTTTACCGTGAGGGTTTACCGTTAGGGTTTAGGTTAATATTACCAAGTCTTTAGTAGTATTAAACTATTACCAATACACATTGATAGTGTTATCAATAGTGATTGGTAGTAATACCAATTATTTTTTTCTAACATTACCAAGTCTATTTTAAAATAATTCTTACCAGTTACTTTTTTAATCATTCGAATTAAAGTTTATGGTGACAGTTTTGGGTTTAGAATAATATTATCAAGTCTTTAGTTGTATTACCAATAGGCATTGATAATGTTACCAATAGTGATTGGTAGTAATACCAATTTTTTTTCTATCATTACAAGTCTATTTTAAAATAATTCTTACCAATTACTTTTTAATCATTCGAATTAGTATTTACGGTGTGGGTTTACCATGAGAGTTTAGGGTAATATTACCAAGTCTTTAGTAGTATTGCCAATAGACATTGATAGTGTTACCAATAGTGATTGGTAGTAATACCAATTATTTTTTTCTAACATTACAAGTCTATTTTCAAATAATTCTTACCAATTACTTTTTTAATTATTCGAATTAGAGTTTACAGTGAGGCTTTACCATGAGGGTTTTGGGTAATATTACCAAGTCTTTAGTAATATTACCTATAGACGTTGATAGTGTTACCAATAGTGGTTGATAGTAATACTAATTTTTTTTCTAACATTACAAGTCTATTTTCAATTAATTTTTAACAATTATCTTTTTAATCATTCGAATTAACGTTTACGGTGATGGTTTACCATGAGGGTTTAGGGTAGTATTATCAAGTCTTTAGTAGTATTACCAATAGACATTGATAGTGTTACCAATAGTGATTGATAGTAAAACTAATTATTATTTTTCTAACATTACAAGTCTATTTTCAATTAATTCTTAACAATTACCTTTTTAATCATTCGAATTACCGTTTACGGCGAGGTATACCGTGAGGGTTTAGGGTAATATTACCAAGTCCTTAATAGTATTACACTATTATTGTAACACGGCTTCCCGTTTTATACCTTTTATATTCCTAGAACCCTTTTTTTATATTATTATCTTGTTTCTTTTAATTTTATTATTTTTGTGTGCTATTGTGTAATTTAAATTTATACCCTATTATAAATTCCTTAATTCGAAGAAAGGAATCGAATCTTTCAAACGAATAAAGGACTACGAGAAATTTAATATTCAAGGGTTTAAAATTAAGGATTTTGATCCGTATATTTTATTGATAAGAATATACCTTTATAATTCAAATACAATAAAATATTAATAGAGTTTTAAAATTGTATTAATTATTAAATAGGGATTAAAATGGTGAACCAAATAATACTTAAACAGTATCAATTGGGAACGAAAATATCCGAATTAAAGGGGGGTTATTTACTCTCCTTTTTGAATTAAATGAATATAAGAATTAATTCTAGCCGTATATTTTATCCCTTCCTTTTAAATGAATTAATTAAATAATTAATTTCCAATAAAAAATATCTCATTCTCTCCTCTAAAGCAGTCAAAACTGTGTGTGCATTCTTCTCTCCAAATAAATATCCCCAAAAAAAATTCTCAGCTCTCTCTCCTCGGAATCGCACCGCCTTCTACCTCTCTCCTCTGATCACCAGCGCAGCCCCTCCTCTCCTCGGCGCTGTCGCGACGCCTCCCCCTCCGAAGAGCAGCGACGCCGTCGCCCAACGCCTTGTGGTGCCCTTCCCATCGCGCAACACCGCCATCGCCTCCAAGCACTGCTGTCGCCTCTCAGTTCAAGCCCGATCGAAAGATAATGCTGCCCAGACGTGACCCCTGTTGCTCTCCAGCCGGAGCACCACCGACTCCCGTCGCCAGACGCAGCATCGCGCTGCCGTCGTCCCCGGCCGAAGCACCGCCTCTCGCTCCGTCTGACCACTCACGGCACCACTTTGATTCCTGGGCTACCGTCCAATTCGATCGGAGCGCTGCCTATCAGCTTCGCCGTAGACGCCGTCGTACCAGCCGAACACCGTCCGCCTCTGCTCCTTTTAAGTGAGCCCAATTCTATTTATTTCCGAATTGATCAATTATCAGTTCTTAAATTCATTTTTCCAATTAAACAATTTACTCACGGTTTCAATTCCTCTTCGTGTGTAATCGGGGTGCTTCTATCCTCGGCGCTTTTCGAGTCAAGTTTAAAGAACAAACCGCTGCCCGTTCAATTTCAGAAGAACCGAAACTACGTCGTTAGGCCGCTCAAATTATCCGATGAGTCACCAAACTACGCTGTTAGGCTGCCCGATTTGGGACTCGTACGAATTGCTAACCTCCTCTCTAATTCTTGTTGTAGTTGGAATAGGATTTGAACAGTTTTAATTTCCCCAAGACCTTGTAAGATTGAGATAGTTGTTTTTGGATGGAGTTTGGAGGTTGTTGGTACTACTGAGGTTATTGATTAGTATTTTTGAAATTGTTATTTAGTATTATTAGTTTGGTGGGTTTAGTATTGCTGGTTTTGTTGTTTAGTATTGTTGAATTAGTTGTTTTGTGTCATTGGAATAATTGTCTAGTATTCTTGGTTTGAGTGTTTAGCATTATTAGCTTAGTTGGATGATATTATTGAATGGATGAATTAGTTTGGTTTGATTAGTTGATGATAAGGTGATATTGAATAGATTAATTAGTTTGGTTTGGTTCCCCTGCTACTGTTTGAATTAGGGACAAATAGAAGCTTAATTTTCTTTAAAAATCTTGGTCTTCTTTATTTGAGAAAAAAAAAACTAGTACCGTTAGATTTTAAAAGTAGTACTTTTGATTATCAAAATTATCATTAATCAAGTTTAGAAAAAGGAACAAAAAGATAAGTTTTTAATATCAAAATTAATAACAAATGAACAAGAGTATTTTTGGAAAAATAATATAATCCTTTTATTTCCTAAAAGTGTCACTAATCAACTTTAGAAGTATTATTAATAGTACGAAAAGAAGAATATAATTATACATTATTTTAGTTTTATAATACAAACTTCTTCAAGTGAAAGTTTATTAATATAAGATTAATAAAGGGGTATTTATTTATAAAAATATAAATTATATACAAAAGTTCTTTTAAAATAAAATATAGATTTTAGAAAGAAAAATATTAAATTTGAGACTTTTATTATATTAATATATTACTTAAATAAATTCTTTTCTTTTAATTCTCTTCAAGAAAAATATTATATGGATATACTTTTAAATTTATAAAGGGATAAAGGGAACTAAAAGATTGTTTTATAAAGATCGAAATGGTCATACAACAAGGAAATTAGTAAGTACACTCCCTCAATACACCAACCTCTTAGAAGTGGCGTATTTACCAAGATAGTATTTTTTTTAAGTAGGTCTATAAGATAACGACCTCCTCGATTCTCATAATACAAACTCTCAAGTTTTTCTAATAATTCGAAGGCTAACTTGTAATCAAATGGTTTCGTACTAGGATTATGTACTAATCGGAATACGCACGAGGGATCCGACATTCTGTTTGTATATCACTCTCGGGACGTCTCTACAATGCGAGTTATCTTCCAAAGGAATTTCAAGACAGTTGTAACTTAGCTATAAAGTTAAGAGGTGGGTGATGATCGGTTGATTGATCTGCTTATAATACGTTGTGCTGGTATACTCTGAACTCGACTAAATCAATCTAAAACAACTAATCCAACATAAATGTATCTCTATTATATAATTGTTTGAATTATGTGATATAATTATATATGATACCAAATATCTATTGTTTTATTCAAATCAATCATCGTTGCATGATTAAGGGCATTACGTGAGCATGAATCAATTAAATTGCAAATCAAGTAAATTCTCTCCACGATTTAAAATGTCAGTTTTATAAAAAGACGAAAAGTCAGTAAGTACGGAGTTGTGGTTCAGGTATTAAATTCAACCTCCGGGGAGCTGTCGGGGACGCCCTCGGAATCAAGGTTGTTGATTCAAACAGATCTGGTCCCCGGGTCAGACGCCTACGTTGCGCACTGGGAATAAGGACATTGATGGTTTACGTTATTCTGTTTTGTCAGTGGTTGGAAGGAGTAAGGTTTTTGGAAGTGGAACAAGTCAAGTATGGTTGTACGAAAGTGGTCCAAGGAAGTATTTACAATATGTGGAAAGTGATTTGGCAGATTGGGCCGATACGTGAAAATAGTTTTGGGCTTTACCCCTTAATGTGAATCAACTTGTGATATATCAATAATGTGAATGTGAAACCTGTTATGCCCAATTATTACGTGAACTTGTTACTTTTGTGATATATGTTATTCACATTTATATGTCAATTGCTTAAATAAATTAAGTACTTTATCAATGAGTACAATTTAATATAATTCGGATTTACCAATCCTATGATGTTGCAAATCACCCATACGTGAGAATTCAAATCTCACGCCCCTCTTTTTACAACCCTGGCAGATTATGATTTCGTGGAGCAAGGACAGTAATAGAGACGACACGGAGTTCCCCACTTAAATAAAATGTTACTGTTAAATACTAAGCTTTATATTCACACACATATATATATATATATATGTCTGAGATACTTATTTAAATATTACACTCATTTCTTCCACTGCATAAAACTCATCACATATCTTTTATTATTCATTTTTTTTTAACAAAAAAATTTTATAGTTCGGATTTTAGTCACAAGTAACACCTCGAATCTGAGATATTTATGTATTTTGGATTCGAGGCGTTACAATTATCAATAGAAATTGATAGTGTTACCAATAGTGATTGGTAGTAATACCAATTTTTTTTTCTAACATTATAAGTCTATTTTCAAATAATTCTTACCAATTACTTTTTTTAATTATTTGAATTAGAGTTTCCGGTGAGGTTTGACCATGTGGATTTAGGATTTAGGGTAATATTACCAAGTCTTTAGTAATATTACCAATAGACATTGATAATGTTACCCTTAGTGATTGTTAATAATACTAATTATTATTTGTAATACCCCGTCCCATTTTATACCTTTTATTTTACTAGAAATCTTATTTATATAATTTTATATTATTATATTTGTTTCTATTAATTTTATTAATTTTGTGTGCTATCGTGTAATTTAAATATATACCCTATTTCAAATTCTCAAGTTCGAAGAAAGAAATCGAATATTTCAAACGAATAAAGAACTACGAGAAATTAATTATTTAAAGTTTAAAATTATGTTTTCGTTTCATATAATTTATTGAGAATAATTAAAATGCAATAAACTATTAATTGAGTCTTAAAACTGTATTAATTTCTATTTTTTTTAACTAAAAATGCGAACCAAACACCCCCTATCAGGAAGTGAATAGGATCTTAAGGAAATCTTCTTTCCTTTAATTATCAGCCATGCGTTTCTTTTCTTTCTTAAAATTAATTAATTAATTAAAATACTTTCCCCTATAAATAAATGAACACCCGTCTCTCTCTCAATCCTAATCAGTTCCCAATTTCACTCTCTCTCTATTAAACCAAATTCACTCAGTTCCTTCATTCTCTTCCAACAACAAACAACGCCGCCCCTCTTCTCCCTCTTTTTTCCAACAAGCCAACCGCCAGCCAGCACCGCTCCTCGCGCGTCCCAGCCCGCCTCCATATCCACCGTCGCTCATCCGATGAAATAGAACGCCGACGTCCCACCTCGCGACGCTTCTCACCGACGCGAGCGCCACCCAGAGCGCACTCTTCACCACGCGACGTCGTCGCACACCCAGCCCGCCGCCACCGCCTCTTAGTTTTTCCCCTTCCAGTAAGTATTTAAGAAGCCCCCTTTCAATTTCTTTCCTTAAACAATTAATTCCGATCGCACCGTAACCCGTTTTCCCTTTAATTTCTAATCAAGATGACGTCGTTGATCCAAACCGATGTTGCTGGAATTTTTTGAGAAACCGAAGGACGCCGTTAGGCTACCCAATTTTTCCGACGAACCAACAACCCACCAAACGACGCCGTTAGGCTGTTCAATTTTAATTCACGAATCCTTATACGACGCCGTTAGGCCGTCCATTTACCACCACAGAACTCGTAAGATTTCTAGCCTCCTTCTCCCTATTCTCTTCTAGCTTCCAGAATATGGGATGAGGCTGTTGTTTTGATATGCTGCTTAAACTTTGTAAATATGAAAAGAGTATTGCTTAGTTTGGATTGAATTTGTGAAGATGGATTTCTTACTGGTGTTATTTGGAATAGTTGTCTAGTATTGTTGGTTTAGCTGATAAGTATTATTGTTTTGGTTGGATGATATTACTGAATTGATGGATTAGTATTATTGAATTAGTTGAATGGTGATGAAATTAGTTGTTAGTAATATTAGTTGAGTTTTATGGGCAAAGGAAAACTTTATTTTCTTTAAATCCTTGTTCCTGTTTTTGGAAAAGAATAATACCGTTGGTTTTTAAAAGTAGTACTTTGGGTTATCAAAATTATCATATTGATCGAGTTGGGAAAAAGGATCAAAAAAGATAAAAGTTGATTATATCCAATTTTAGTAACAAATGAAAGGGATCAGTTTTTAGAAAAAGTTATACTATTCTTTGGTTTTGAAAGTGACACAAGTCAATTTGATTAGTAATACTAATGATAAGGAAAATATATATATTATGTTATTTTTAGTATTTATTATATAAAATTCTTTAAGCAAAATATTTACTACTAAAAGGAGTTCTATTTATAAAATATAATCTACATTCAAAGTTCTTTTAAAATAAGAAAAATGAGAATTTAGAAAGTAAAATATTAAATTGAGATTTTAATTATATTAATATTATTTATATAACTTTCTTATTCTTTTAATTATTTTCAAGAAAAATATTATATGGATATACTTTTAAATTATTAAAAACTTTTAGTTATAAAAGCCTAAGAATATCAAAAGTGTTGGAGTTATACGTGAAAATATGCTTTTACTTTGTATAACTCGTGTATTAAACACTTGTTTATGAGAATAATTCTTTTTATCACATTTGCCTTAGATAAGATTGAATGTTGAATATTTATTGCAACCAGTTCATTATATATTGTTACATTGTAGTTAATGTGGTGATACCCGATCACGGAAGATCACGTTAACAGTTTTCTTGTAACTAAACGTACAAATTCATGACCTAGGTGGAATTGAACAATCCGCCATGAAAGGTCGATGTGTATATCTCAAATTGGTCTGTCTTGACTAAGAGATTGCACTAGCACATTTAGTATGTGTTGAAGATGACCTACAGCGAGGATACATTCTTATGTTCTGAAATGTGAAGAATTAGACCTAAGTGGTTATTGATTTCTTAATCTCCGTCACTTAAATAGGACCGTGTGTGCTTAATGGTTACTGCTTTGATTCATGTTGGGTGAGAATCATCGTGACTTCGAACCTTGTGCTTTGGGCAGTAATATTAATCATACGACGGTTGCTAAGATTTAATACGGAGAAATGCATGCGAGTACGGCTCGTGTGATTAGTCCCCTTGGTGGGCTCAGAAGTTTTATCGTACCAAATCTTGCAAGTGAAGAATCAGTTTCTTCGGTACAGATAATAATGTTGAGTTGTCTTTACTCCAAGGTGAAATATATTAATTAATTTAGAGCTATTCAGAAGCTTAATTAATTAATGGACTTGATAATCTTAAACGCGGGAAATAATAACCGGGAGCTCATATTATCGTAATATGGATTAAGATGGATAGTGCAATATTAATTTATTAGTGGTACTAATTAATATTAATGGGCTAAATTATATTGGGGCTCAATATTGAAATTCAGAAGTCCATTAGGAGGTCCAATCTTAATTCTCCTTAAGGCCCCTCAAGTAGCCCATTAAGTAGCCCAATAATGATAAGGTGATTAAAATAAAAAAAAATTGCTGATTTTTCTAGGTAATTTTCGAAAATAGCTTATTTAGGAGAGAAAAGATTAAATTGATTTTCATGGAAAGATATTATGGAAGATAAGTATTCTTGGAATACAAGATTATCTCATATATTCAAGAAGATCCAAATCTTGGATTCTTTTCTTATAATTTTCGAAAATCACAAGTCTTATAAGGAGGGTGAGATTTTTGTGGAATATTTTATTATGGAGAAAAGAATATATGAGATATATTCAAGATTTCTTAGAGACTAAGAAAAGATTTTTTCCAAGCCCATGAAACCTCAAATTTTCGGCCACCCCACTTATAAAAAGGGGATGATTATTTCATCCCCAAGTACATAATTCCATGTGTTGGAAAAATCAAGAGCATATATATTTTTCTTTTTCCTTAGTTATTTAAATTACTTGAAAGCATCTCCCACCGGTGATCAAGTAAGGCGAAAGGGAAATACTTGAGAAGGCTTTTGGGTTGATAAAGCGTGATCATGATTGTCCCGTTTATTCAAAGACCAATTCTACAAGAGGTACGTAAGTCACATAAATTCTTGTTTATTCCGCCATAAATTTTATGTGAATTAATTCAACATGCATGATGCTAAATTTGTTGTTGGAATTATTATTTGAATTAATTAGGATTAATTCATGCTAGTAATAATTAAATTTAAATTCGTATTTAAATTTCATCCCGAATAGATTCCGGGCACCCCTATTTTCCCAATAAAAAGATCGTTTTTATAAAAGTCAAAATGGTTATACAACAAGGAAATTAGTAAGTACACTCCCCCAATACACCAATATTTTAGAAATGGTGTATTTACCAAGATAGTGTGTATTTTTTAATAGGTCTATTCAACAAGTTTATAAGACAACAACTTTCTCGTTTTCATAACACGAACTTCTAGGCCTTTCGATAATCCAAGAACCCATGTGTTAATCAAATGATTTCGTACTAGGACTCTGTGCTGGACGGGATACGCACGAGGGGTCCGTTAACGTATCACTCTCGGAAAGTCTCTACAACTCAAGTTATCTTCCAAAGGAATTTCAAAGACAGTTGTAACTTAGCTATAAAGTTAAGAGGTGGGTGATGATCTGTTGAATGATCTGCTAATAATAACGTTGTGCTGGTATACTCTGAACTCGACTAAATCAATCTAAAACAACTTATCCAACATAAATGTACACCTAATATATAACTGTTTGAATTATGTGATATAATTATATATGATACAAACTATCTATTGTTTCTATTCAAATTAATCACGACTGCATGATTAAGGGCATTATCTGAGCATGAACCAATTTAAGCAGTTTTATGGGAAAGAGGAAAGCGAGTAATCATTGATCTAATGCGTAGTAGTTTTGTTTGTGGATTGACACGTATGACCATGAATGACAATAGGTCAGATTCATGGTCACTGATATTATTTGTGGTGACCATGAGTGATAATAACTCAGATTCATGGTCACATGAATGAATTGTTTGTGAAAAATGGTTTGGGGGAGATTCACAATGTGTTGGAAATGATTTTGGCAGATTAGGCCGATACGTGAAAATGGTTTGGGCTTTGCCCCTTATTGTGAATCAACTTGTGATATATTAATTATGTGAATGTGGAATCTGTTATGCCCAATTAATTATTACGTGAACTTGTTACTTCTGTAATATAGAATTATTCATATTTACATGTCAATTGCTTAAATAAATTAAATACTTTATTAATGAGTATAATTTAATATACTTCGGATTTACCAATCCCATGACATTGCAAATCACCCATACGTGAGAATTCAAATCTCACGCCCCCCCCCCCCCTTTTTAAAACCCTTGCAGATTATGATTTCGCGGAGCAAGGACAGTAATAGAGACGACACGGAGTTCCCCACATATATAAAATGTTACTATTGATATTAAGTTTTATATATATATATATATATATGTGAGATATGTTATAAAAATTATTGTACTCATTTCTTACGCTGTATAAAACTCATCTCTCATTTTATTATCCCATTTTATATAAATTTTTTTATAGTTTGGATTTTAGTTACAATTGACACCTCGAATCTGAGATATTTATGTGTTTTGGATTCGGGGCGTTACATTATTTTTCTAACATTACAAGTCTATTTTCAATTAATTCTTAACAGTTAACTTTTTAATCATTTGAATTAGCATTACCGTGAGAGTTTAGGTTAATATTACCAAGTCTTTAGTAGTATTAAACTATTACCAATAGACATTGATAGTGTTATCAATAGTGATTGGTAGTAATACCAATTATTTAATTATAAAATTACAAGTCTATTTTAAAATAATTCTTACCAATTACTTTTTTAATCATTCGAATTAGAGTTTACGGTGAGGGTTTACCGTGAGGGTTTAGAATAATATTACCAAGTCATTAGTACTATTACCAATAGGCATTGATAGTGTTACTAATAGTGATTGGTAGTAATACCAATTTTTTTTCTATTATTACAAGTCTATTTTAAAATAATTCTTACCAATTACTTTTTAATCATTCGAATTAGCATTTACTGTGAGGGTTTACCGTGAAGGTTTAGGGTAATATTACCATGTCTTTAGTAGTATTACCAATAGACATTGATAGTATTACCAATAGTGATTGGTAGTAATACCAATTATTATTTTCTAACATTACAAGTCTATTTTCAAATAATTCTTACCAATTATTTTTTAATTATTCGAATTAGAGTTTACAATGAGGGTTTATCGTGATGGTTTAGGGTTTAGGGTAATATTACCAAGTCTTTAGTAATATTGCCTATAGACATTGATAGTGTTACCAATTGTTTTTTAGTAATACTAATTTTTTTTCTAACATTACAAGTCTATTTTCAATTAATTCTTAACAATAATATTTTTAATCATTCGAATTAGCGTTTGCTGTGAAGGTTTACCGTGAGAGTTTAGGGTAATATTATCAAGTCTTTAGTAGTATTGCCAATAGACATTGATAGTAATTGGTAGTAATACCAATAGTAATTGGTAGTAATACCAATTATTTTTTTCTAACATTACAATTCTGTTTTTAAATAATTCTTACCAATTACTTTTTTAATTATTCCAATTAGAGTTTACAGTGAGGGTTGACCATGGGGGTTTAGGGTTTAGTGTAATCTTACCAAGTCTTTAGTAATATTACCAATAGACATTAATAGTGTTACCAATAGTGATTGGTAGTAATACTAATTATTATTTTTCTAACATTACAGGTCTATTTTCAAATAATTCTTACCAATTACCTTTTTAATCATTTGAATTAGCGTTTACGGTGAGGGTTTACCGTGAGGTATTAGGATAATATTACCAAGTCTTTAGTAGTATTACACTATTACCAATAGACATTGATAGTGTTACCAATAGTGATTGGTAGTAATACCAATTTTTTTTTCAAACATTACAATTCTATTTTTAAATAATTCTTTCCAATTACTTTTTTAATTATTCGAATTAGAGTTTACGAAGAGGGTATACCGTGAGGGTTTAGGGTATAGGGTAATATTACCAAGTCTTTAGTAATATTACCAATAGACATTGATAGTGTTACCAATAGTGAATTATTGTAATACTAATATTTATTTTTTCTAACATTACAAGTCTATTTTCAATTAATTTTTATCAATTAACTTTTTAATCATTCGAATTTGCTTTTACCGTGAGGGTTTAAGTTAATATTACCAAGTCTTTAGTAGTATTAAATTATTACCAATAGACATTGATAATGTTATCAATAGTGATTGGTAGTAATACCAATTATTTTTCCTAACATTACAAGTCTATTTTCAAATAATTATTACCAATTACTTTTTTAATCATTCAAATTAGAGTTTACGGCTAGAGTTTACCGTGAGGGTTTAGAATAACATTACCAAGTCTTTAGTAGTATTACCAATAAACATTGATAGTGTTACCAGTAGTGATTGGTAGTAATACCAATTTTTTTCTATCATTACAAGTCTATTTTCAAATAATTCTTACCAATTACTTTTTTTATTATATGAATTAGAGTTTACGGTGAGGGTTTACCATGAGGGTTTAGGGTTTTAGGTAATATTACCAAGTCTTTAGTAGACATTGACAATATTAACAATAGTGATTGATAGAAATACTAATTTTTTTTTTCTAACATTTCAAGTCTATTTTAAATTAATTCTTACAAATACCTTTTTAATCATTCGAATTAGCGTTTACGGTGAGGGTTTACCATGAGGGTTTAGGCTAATATTACCAAGTCTTTAGTAGTATTACCAATAGATATTGATAGTGTTACCAAAAGTTATTGGTAGTAATACCAATTTTTTTTCTAACATTACAAGTCTATTTTCAAATAATTATTCTCAATTACTTTTTTAATAATTCGAATTAGAGTTTACGGTGAAGGTTTACCGTGAGGGTTTAGGGTAATATTATCAATTCTCTAGTAGAATTACCAATAGACATTGATAGTGGTACCAATAGTGATTGATAGTAATACCATTTTTTTTATAACATTACAAGTCTGTTTTAAAATAATTCTTACCAATTACTTTTTAATCATTCGAATTAGAGTTTACGGTAAGGGTTTATCGTGAGGGTTTATGTAATACCCCGTCCCGTTTTGTACCTTTTAATTTCATAGAAACCTTAATTATATAATTTTATATTATTATCCTTGTTTCTTTTAATTTTATTATTTTTGTGTGCTACTGTGTAATTTAAATATATACCCTAATATAAATTCCTAAATTCGATGAAAGGAATCGAATATTTCAAACGGATAAGGGACTAAGAGAAATTAAATATTCAAGTTTAAAATAGGATTTCGATCCGTATAAATTATTGAGAATAATTAAGATATATTAAAATATTATTTAAGTTTTTAAACTGTATTAATTCTTTTTTCGAATTTAAAAGTCGGAACCAAACAACTCCTTATAAGAAGTACAAAGAATCTCAAGTAAATCTTCCTTTCTTTAATTCTCATCCATAAGTTCATTTTCTTTTCTTTTAAATTATAAGTTAATTAAATAAATATTCTATAAATATCCCTCTCAAAGCTTACGAAGGAAGGAAAATCAGTTTCCAAAATTCACTCACGGTATTCCCTATCCTCTCTCCTCAAATCCCCAAGATTAACTCTCTCTCTCTCCTCTAGTCTCTCTCGCCCATCTTCCGCCAACCACGACAACCGCCGCTCCTTTTCCGATGACACGCCGCCACGACTACCGCCGCCGCTAGCCCAGCCATCTCGCTAATCGGCCACCGTCCGCCTCGCGAGCGGCACCAGCCACGGCCGTCGTGCCTCGCCCTGCTCCGCCGCCTTCAGCCTCCCACCCGCGACGTCCCTTCCAGCGCCGCCGCGTGCCACCGCCCCAGCCTCGGACCGCCACCGCGTCGCACCACCAGCGGGTTAGCAGCGCCGCCTCTTGATTTTAAGTGAGTCTCATTCCTTTTTCAGTTCGATTCTTTCGATTTTATATTTTACTTCGGTTTAATTCGCTTCGGTTCCAATTTTGTTCATTTTGTGTTAATCGAGATATCGTGTCTCTTCTGCCCTTTCTGGTTTTTTTTCCGATGAAGCCCGAAGGACGAACCGCTGCCCGTTTGATTTCGGAAGAATCGAAACTATGCCGTTAGGCTGCTCGAATTTATCCACGAACCTTTTAAATCACGCTGCTAGGCTGCCCGATTTGGAACTCGTAAGAATTTACTATCCTGTTTCTGTTTAGTTTTTGTAAACTTTGGAGTACTGGTTATTTTGATTGGAGACGGTAGAACTTGTATATAGAATTGAGATAATGATGTTAAATTTCTACTAGTGTTATTGGAATAACTATTTAGTATTGTTGGTTTGGGAGTTAAGTATTATTGTTTTGGTTGGATGATATTACTGAATTTATGGATTAGTATTATTGAATTAGCTGAATGGTGATGAAATTAGTTTAGTAATATTAGTTGAGTTTTTATGGGCAAAGGAAAACTTTATTTTCTTTAAATCCTTGTTCCTCTTTTTGGAAAAGAACAATACCTTTGGTTTTTAAAAGTAGTACTTTGGGTTATCAAAATTATTATATTGACCGAGTTTGGAAAAAGGATCGAAAAAGACAAAAGTTGTTTATATCCAATTTTAGTAACAAATGAAAAGGATCAGTTTTTAGAAAAAGTTATACTATTCTTTGGTTTTGAAAGTGGCACGAGTCAATTTGATTAGTAATACTAATGATAAGGAAAAAATATATATATATATTATGTTATTTTTAGTATTTACTAGTGTTTCCCCCGTGCGATGCACGGATTGAATATTATAAATTTTAACTGTGAAATTACATAATGAATCATATAAAAAAATTAAATTAAATTTATTTAATCCATAGACCAATTAATGTGTAAAGATTATATCGTATATTATGTGAGTATTACAATTGTTTAATTAATCATGCAATTTTTAATTATGTATTAAATTCACAACAAATACTAAACTTCATAAAATGATTTTAGTATTTAACAAAACTTATATAGTCTAAATAAAAATTATTTAAATTCAATCCATCATATATAGTTAAAGTAATACAAAAATACTTTAAAAATAATAAATAAATATTTTAAATATGGTTTTTCTTTTTATATGTGCAATATATATGTTAAATTGAAAATGTTCAAAAGATAATTTATTTGATATATAGTGTGTTGAAAATAGATTTAAAATAAAAAACTTAAAGAATTTTGAAATTATTGGAGCAAAATAAAAAAGAAAAAGAAATGGTAAAGTTAATCCACTCTCTTTGATGGAGAGTGAGACTCACCATTGCACTACAAAACAAGTGGACTTCACTTGCTCTAAAAATAATAACTTTTTTCTCTCTCCTCACTTCTATTTTTATATATATATAGATTATATAAAATTCTTTAAGCAAAATATTTATTAATAAAAGGAGTTTTATTTATAAAATATAATCTATATTCAAAGTTCTTTTAAAATAAGAAATGAGAATTTAGAAAGTAAAATATTAAATTGAGATTTTGATTATATTAATATTATTTATATAACTTTCTTATTCTTTTAATTATTCTTGAGAAAAATACTATATGAATATACTTTTAAGTTATTAATAGCTTTAGTTGTAAAAGTTTAAGATTATCAAAAGACCATTTTTCATCAAAATCGAAGTAGTACTATCACAAAGAATTTAGTAAATACACTCCCCTAATACACCAACCTTTAGAAGTGGTGTATTTACCAAAATAAGGTGCGACCTGGAAGTAAGTCCTTTTAATAAGTTCATAAGACGTCGACCACTCGTTTCGCGTAGCACAAACTCTCAAGTTTTCCTAAATATTTCAAGGGTCAACTTTTAATCAAATGATTTCATATTAGGGCTTTGTGCTAACACGGGATAAGCATGAGGGATTCGACCGTCTGTTTGTATATCACTCTTGGGACCCGGAGCAAATAGGTGGGTGATGATCTGTTGATCAATCTGCTTATAATACATTGTGGTGGTATACTCTGAACTCGACTAAATCAATCTAAAACAACTTATCCAACATAAATGTACACCTATATTATAATTGTTTGAATTACGTGATATAATTATATATGATGCATCATGCCTATTGTTTTATTTAAATCTATCACTACTGAATGATATAAGGGCATTTTGTGAGCATGAATCTATCTAAGTATGAGTTATGTGCATATTTCGAATTGGCAGTTTTGTAAGGAAGAGGAAGTTTTGTGTGGCCATGTTTGATAATAAATCAGGTGCATGGTCACAGGAATTCGTTTGTGGTAGTCGCGCGTGGCCATGTTTGATAATAAATCAGGTGCATGGTCACGAGGTTTGTTTGCGGTAGTCGTGTTTGGCCATGTTTGATAATAGATCAGGTGCATGGTCACGGGGAATTGTTTATATTATTTTGGAAGAGATTTACTATATGTGAAAATGATTGTGGGTTTTGCCCCTTAACGTGAACCAACTTGTGATATATAAATTATATGATGTGGAACGTATTATGCCCAACTAATTCTTATTCTGAACTTGTTACTTATGTGATATGTGATATTTGTGTTTACTTGTCAATTGATTAACAAAATTGATATGTTTTATTAATGAGTACAATTTAATATATTTCGGATTTACCAATCCCATGACGTTGCAAATCACCCATACGTGAGAATTCAAATCTCACGCCCCCTTTTTACAACCCTTGCAGATTATGATTTCATGGAGCAAGGACAGTAATAGAGACGACATGGAGTTTCCTGCTTAAATAAAATGTTATTATTGATATTAAGCTTTATATATATATGTGAGATATGTTATAATAATTATTCCACTCATTTCTTCCGCTGCACAAAACTCATCTCTCACTTTATTATCCCTTTTTATATCAAAAATTTTATAGTTCGGATTTTAGTCACAAGTAATACCTCAAATCTGAGATATTTAATATGTATCGAATTCGGGGTGTTATAGGAGGTATCAGAGCCTAGGTTCAAAACTTTCGGACCTAAAACCAAATCATTGTTATCATCAAACCAAAGTTATGTTTTCTTTAATTAAAATTTTCTTATCATGTAAGTATAGATCACTAATTAAATCACTTGAGGGGAAATGTGTCTCCTATTACCGTTTGAAGCTCCTCGAAGGTATGTTCTTATTTTATTATCAAAAGTGTTTATAAGTTTATAAACTTGCAACAAGTTGACTTTCATAAAAAAACCACAATCAAAAGATCGAGAACTCAAAACAACACCTACGTGGTGTATAAAGAACCACAAAATATCGTTTATATTCCTATTGAAATGTGGATAATTTGTGAATTGCATAAATGAATATATTTGTTTTAAGTTTATAAATTTCATAAATGTTATTATGTGACTATTTGAACTATGTGCTTTAAATGTTTAAATTATGTTTCTGCATAACTAAAATTTTGACTAGAAATTTACTTTCGATATTAGAATCCACCTAAGATAGTTGTAGCCCTGTACCTAGAAGACATATTTTTCATTTTCAGATATGGCGTAAGTAGACTAACCTCCATAGAAGTCGAGACTTTTATATGATATATATGTGTTATAAAATTGCTACTTGGCAATGTGTGTTACTTGCTCTATATTAACTGTTATATTTTATATGATTATCACTTAATGACACATCACTGGTTCCTATTATACTGTGTGAATGTGAGCACTGTACCATTGAGGGCCCCGATGCGAAGCGGTGAATTACGTACCACACGTGTTACAGTGCTAGCGTTGTGTTAATTTGGTTAATCCGGTTATGTTTTTATAATTTTCTCACACCTGTACATATCGTAACAATACTATTCTTTTCTTTAGATCCACCACTAGAATGACACCAAGACGTAGACGTGGACGACCTCGTGGTAACCCTATCCCGGCCCCAGGAAATCCTATAGAACAGAACCTACCTCCTCAGGCCGAACCTAAACCACCTCAGCAGGCTGCACCTGGGAATGATATTGCAAGAGAAATACTGATCTCCCTCTAGAACTACATACAGCAACAAGCACTGCCACCTCCTCCACCACTGTATGAGCCTATGCCTCAGATCGTACACAAGATGAATGACTTTGTTGAATGATTTCAACGACTGCAGCCGCCTAGGCTGAACGGAAGAGTTTGAATCTAAAACAACTAATCCAACATAAATGTATCCCTATTATATAACTGTTTGAATTATGTGATATACTTATATATGATACGAAATACCTGTTATTTTATTCAAATCAATCACCATTGCATGATTAAGGACATGTTTGAGTATCTCTCCCACACTTGACGTAGGCCCTCTCCTTGCTTCTGGCGAAAGGAAGAGATCTCAATCCTTGCTTTGATCGTTCTGGATGGAGGATGGAATCGCTCGAGGAACAGACGCTCGAGCTCGGCCCAAGTGGTAATACCTCCCCGTGGAAGCATATTATCGTACCACTCTTTAGCTATTCCCGTCAATGAGAATGGGAACAACCTAAGCCTCTTGGCATCTTCAGACATGCCATTGTAATTGAAAGTGGAGGCTATCATTAGAAAACTCCTCAGATGAGTATGAGGATTCTCTTTCCCGATCACCCCCTTGAACTGGTTCTCTGTAAGCAACTTTAAAATTCTCGGGGAAATCGAGAAGTTATTTACCTCAACAGGAGGCAATGCCACTCCATCATAGTACCGTTGTGGCTGCGTCGCGAACCTTCCTCAAATAGCCATATTCTGATCTGCGTTCTGAGGCACGTGTTGAGGATTAGCAGCTGGTATGGGTAATTGTTGGGGTGGTGGTTGGTAAACATGTGGTGGATTGTAAACTGGAGGTGGAGGGTACGGGTATGGGTGATAAAAGTATGGTGGGTATGGGTAAGGTGGATAAGGTAAGTTGTTTTGTGGTAAGTTAGGATGTGGGTAAGCAGGGTTGTTATGAGGGTTTTGAACAATGTTATGGACTGGATTGTCTACGTTTTGTGTATCCGGGTTTAGGCTCTGGCTATCCCCCAACGGAACTTGATTCTGGCTACCACTAACTCCAGTGCCTTCAACTCGACCCAATTCCTGATTGAACTCGTTCGCAGCATCATCCAACTCATTAGAGATGTCCATTGGTTCTTTCCCTCCTCCGGCAGTGTTCATTCTCCTCAAGAAAGCTCGATTCCTTCTAGCTATCGTCTCAGGGTCCAACGGTATTCTCTCTTCGCTCGTATTGTCTTGTGAG
This sequence comes from Ballota nigra, assembly GCA_947034835.1. NCBI lineage: Eukaryota > Viridiplantae > Streptophyta > Magnoliopsida > Lamiales > Lamiaceae > Ballota > Ballota nigra. The sequence goes on from OX344724.1 coordinate 32,015,554, forward strand.
CGTGTTTTCATATACCTGACACACTAGCAAAAGGATCAAAATGCAACTGCCGAATATGTAGGAAAATAAAAAAAATAGAAAAGAAAATCACTCACTACTAACTACTAAGCTATCTACAAGTCCAATTCAAAAGACATACAACGCCATCCCCGGCAACGGTGCCATTGACTTGAAGCAAATGTACTAACTTCTACTTGTAGATTCCTCGCAAGCGTACGAGTTCACTGTAGTATGAGCAAGTATAATAACCAAGTATTATCGAACCCAAGGGATGAAGTGTATGCAAATAGATCCCTGAAGATCTACGCGTCGTAGTTAATATGAGTGAAATGTTTTTGGATTTTTTAGAAAAATTAATTGAAACTAAATTAAAACAATTAAACTAAAATACTAAAGAAGACGAATTAACTAAGGTTTGTATGCAGATGAGTGATGGTGATGCTTAGGATAGGAATCCTTACGTATACTAACGGAGCAGGTACATAATCAAAATAACCGTGACGCGCATGAAATAACCTAAGTAAAAGAATGCAAGATGAAAGCTCAAGATTCTAAACCCTAATACTTTACCCTAACACTCGACTTCACTAATCCACTAACAAGTTAATAGATTGTGCTTAATTAATGAGACCCTAATTTAACTAAGGTGATGCGGTCGTCCTCCTTCGCTAAACTGGTAGATGAATTAACCCTTTCTAAACCCTCTAGTTAAGTCTACTCGTTGTTAAAGAGTGATACGGTCGTCCTCTCTCTAACACTTTTCGAACGAAATTCAAAAGTAAAGTTAAGATTAATTTTAAGAATTCATTAATCAAGAGAATTAAAACCTAACGTCACAAGTTACCCTAATTACGTACCCACAACCTACTTCTACGAGTTCATCCTACCCCCAGCATGCAAGGGTTTTAGCTAGACATTGGTTTTACGTAAACAATAGCAATTGAATAAGTAACGAACATGAACATGATAATTAGGACGAAGAAGAGATCAAACATAAACTAGGGTTTAAAGAAATAAAAGAAGTCTCAATGTGTTCAAGAACAAAGATATAACGAAACGAAATGAAAAAGTAAAATCGTAATATGAATTCGTAACGAAAACCTCAAACACGTAAACGTAAAACTTGCTTCTCTCCTTCCCCTCCAAAAATGAACTCTAAAAGTCAAAATCTATCAAGTGATATGTTGTCGTCCCTAAAAACAAGCTCGGGACGAGTATATATAAGCTTTGGGCCGAATCGGGAACTCGTGGGCTGGAAAAACGAACTTGGAAACTTAAGTCTTGAGGCGCTCGAGCGGAGGCGCTCGAGCATAGGTGGTCGAGCAGATGCACTAGTCGAGCGAAGGCGCTCGAGCAATGGTGCTCGAGCGAAGGAAATGCGCTGTTGAGCTCGAGCGGAGGCGCTCGAGCGCGTTGGTCGAGCGGAGCAGGTGGTCGAGCGGAGGCGCTCGAGTGCTCTCGCTCGAGCACTTTTCAGCAGCAGTACACTCGTTCGTAAAATCTTCATATCTCCTCAACCGAGAGTTCGTTTTGGCCGATTCAAAGTCCTACGAACTCCTCTTTTTGCCCTCTATCTATCTATAAGCATCAAAGAGACAAATTCATTAGTTTATGAAAATGATACTCAAATGACTCTAAATACTCATATACATCAATCAAAACAAAGGCATTTCGAGTGACGAATCATGACAATTTCACGCCTAATCAGCTGTTAAGTATTATTGATTAGTTGATTGGTATTATTAGAAGGATGAATTAGTTTGGTTTGATTAGCTAATGATATGGTGGTGAAATTAATTGTTTAGTACCGTTGGTCAGAATTAGGGAAAAAGATCGAAAAAGATGAAGGTGCTTATGTTTATTTAGTAAACAAATGAAAAGAGTATTTTCAGAAAATTATATAATTCTTTTACTTTAAAAAGTAAAACTAATCAACTTAGAAAGTATTACTAATCATAGAATACATATATATATATATATATATATATATATATATTGTTTTTAATATTTAAAATATGAAATCTCTTCAAATCAAATGAATAGTAATGAGAAGAAATATATATTTATATATCATTTTAGTTTTATAATACAAACTTATTCAAGTCAAAGTTTATTAATAAGATTAATAAAGGGAGTTTTATTTATAAAATATTAATATATATGCAAGAGTTCTTTTAAAATAAAATATAAATATCTTTCCTTTAATTAATTTTGAGAAAAATGTTATATAGTGATACTTTTAAGTATAAAAGTTTTTAGTTATAAAAGTCTTAGAATATTAAAAGATTGTTTTATAAAAGTCGAAATAGCATTACAACAAGGAATTTAGTAAGTAAACTCCCCCAATACACCAATCTTTTAGAAGTGGTGTATTTACCAAGATAGTGTGTGTTTTTAAGTAGGTCTATTTCAATAAGTCTATAAGATAACAATCTCGTCGCTTCTTGTAACACAAACTCTCAAGTTTTCCTAATAATTCAAAGGTCAACTTTTAATCAAATGGTTTCGTATTAGGATTCTGTGCTAATCGGAATATGCACGAGGGATCCGACTTTCTGTTTGTATGTCACTCCTAGGACGTCTCTACAACGCGAGTTATCTTCCAAAGGAATTTCAAGACAGTTGTAACTTAGCTATAAAGTTAACAGGTGGGTGATGATCTGTTGATCAATCTGCTTATAATACGTTGTGCTGGTATACTCTGAACTCGACTAAATCAATCTAAAGCAATTAATCCAACATAAATGTATCCCTATTATATACATGTTTAAATTATGTGATATACTTATATATGATACGAAATATCTGTTGTTTTATTCAAATCAATCACCATTGTATGATTAAGGGCATTATGTGAGCATGAATCAATTCAATTTCAAACCGAGTAAATTTCTCTCCTCAGTTCAAAATGTCAGTTTTATAAAAGGACGGAAAGTCAGTAAGTACGGAGTTGTGGTTCGTGTATTAAATCCAACCTCTGGGGAGCTGTCGGGGATGCCCTCGGAATCATGGTTGTTGATTCAAACATATCTGGTCCCTAGGTCAGACACCTACGTTGCGCACTGGGAATAAGGTCATTGATGGTTTGCATTATTTATTTTGTCAGTGGTTGGAAGGAGTAAGGTTTTTGGAAGTGGAACAAGGCGAGTATGGTCGTATGAAAATGGTTTGGAAGAGATTTACAATATGTGGAAAGTGATTTTGGAAGATTGGGCCGATACGTGAAAATGGTTTTGGGCTTTGCCCCTTAATGTGAATCAACTTGTGATATATCAATTATGTGAATGTGAAACCTGTCATGCCCAATTAATTATTACGTGAACTTGTTACTTCTGTGATATATGTTATTCATATTTATATATCAACTGCTTAAATAAATTATATACTTTATCAAAGAGTACAATTTAATATACTTCGGATTTACCAATCCCATGACGTTGCAAATCAGCCATACGTGAGAATTCAAATTTCACGCCCCCCTTTTTACAACCCTTGCAGATTATGATTTCGTGGAGCAAGGACATTAATAGAGATGACACGGATTTCCCCACTTAAATAAAATGTTATTGTTAAATATTAAGCTTTATATTCATATATATATATATATATATGTGTGTGTGTGTGTCTGAGATACTTATTTAAATAATATACTCATTTTTTCCGCTGCATAAAACTCATCTCTCATTTTGTTATCCCTTTTTATATCAAAAATTTTATAATTCGGATTTTAGTCACAGGTGGCCCCTCGAATCTGAGATATTTATGTGTTTTGGATTCGGGGCGTTACACCAAGTCTTTAGTAATATTACCAATAGACATTAATAGTGTTACCAATAGTGATTGATAGTAATATTAATTATTATTTTTCTAACATTACAAGTCTATTTTCAATTAATTCTTACCAATTACCTTTTTAATCATTCAAATTAGCGTTTACGGTGAGGGTTTACCGTAAGGTATTAGGATAATATTACCAAGTCTTTAGTCGTATTACACTATTACCAATACACATTGATAGTGTTACAGATAGTGATTGGTAGTAATACCAATTTTTTTTCAAACATTACAATTCTATTTTAAAATAATTCTTACCAATTACTTTTTTAATTATTCGAATTAGAGTTTACGATGAGGGTATACCGTGAGGGTTTAGGGTAAGGGTAATATTAACAAGTCTTTAGTAATTTTCCAATAGACATTGATAGTGTAACCAATAGTGAATTATTGTAATACTAATTTTTTTTCTAACATTACAAGTCTATTTTCAATTAATTCTTAACAGTTAACTTTTTAATCATTCGAATTTGATTTTACCGTGAGGGTTTAGGTTAATATAACCAAGTCTTTAGTAGTATTAAACTATTACCAATAGACATTGATATTGTTATCAATAGTGATTGGTTGTAATACCAATTATTTTTTTCTAACATTACAAGTCTATTTTCAAATAATTATTACTAAGTACTTTTTTAATCATTCAAATTAGGGTTTACGGCTAGGGTTTACCGTGAGGGTTTAGAATAATATTACCAAGTCTTTAGTAGTATTGCCAATAGACATTGATAGTGTTGCCAGTAGTGATTGGTAGTAATACCAATTTTTTTCTATCATTACATGTTTATTTTCAAATAATTCTTACCAATTACTTTTTTTATTATACGAATTAGAGTTTACGGTGAGGGTTTACCATGAGGGTTTAGGGTTTTAGGTAATATTACCAAGTCTTTAGTAGTATTATCAATAGACATTGATAGTGTTATCAATAGTGATTGATAGTAATACTAATTATTTTTTCTAACATTTCAAGTCTATTTTAAATTAATTATTAACAATTACCTTTTTAATCATTTGAATTAGCGTTTAAGGTGAGGGTTTACCGTGAGGGTTTAGGTTAATATTATCAAGTCTTTAGTTGTATTACCAATAGACATTGATAGTGTTACCAAAAGTTATTGATAGTAATACCAATTTTTTTCTAACATTACAAGTCTATTTTCAAATAATTCTTACCAATTACTTTTTAATCATTCGAATTAGAGTTTACGGTAAGGGTTTACCGTGAAAGTTTAGGGTAATATTATTAATTCTTTAGTAGTATTACCAATAGGCATTGATAGTGTTACCAATAGAGATTGTTAGTAATACTATTTATTATTTTTCTAACATTACAAGTCTATTTTAAATTAATTCTTAACAATTAACATTTTAATCATTCGAATTAGCGTTTATGGTAAGGGTTTAGGGTAATATTACCAAGCTTTTAGTACTATTAAACTATTACCATTAGACATTGATAGTGTTACCAATGGTGATTTGAAGTAATACCAATTACTATTTTTAAACATTACAAGTCTATTTTAAAATAATTTTTACCAATTACTTTTTTAATCATTAGAATTAGACTTTACTGTCAGAGTTTACCGTGAGGGTTTAGGTTTTAGGGTAGTATTACCAAGTCTTTAGTAGTATTACCAATAGACATTGATAGTGTTATCAATAATGATTGGTAATAATACTAATTTTTTTTTCTAACATTACTAGTCTATTTTCAATTAATTCTTAACTATTACCATTTTAATCTTATGAATTAACGTTTACCGTGAGGGTTTAGGGTAATATTACCTAGTCTTTAATAGTATTACCAATATACATTTATAGTGTTACCAATAGTGATTGGTAGTAATACCAATTATTTTTTTCTAACATTACAAGTCTATTTTCAAATAATCCTTTTCAAGTACTTTTTTAATCATTCGAATTAGAGGTTATGGTGAGGGTTTAGAATAATATTAACATGTCTTTAGTAGTATTACCAATAGGTATTGATAGTGTTATCAATAGTGATTTGTAGTGATACCAATTTTTTTTTTCTAACATTACAAGTCTATTTTAAAATAATTCTTACCAATTTCTTTTTTAATTATTCGAATTAGAGTTTACAGGGAAGGTTTATTGTGAGGGTTTAGAGTAATATTACCAAGTCTTTAGTAATATTACCTATAGACATTGATAGTGTTACCAATTGTTTTATAGTAATACTAATTTTATTTCTAACATTACAAGTCTATTTTCAATTAATTCTTAACAATTACATTTTTAATCATTCGAATTAGCGTTTACGGTGAACGTTTACCGTGAGGGTTTAGGGTAATATTATCAAGTCTTTAGTAGTATTGCCAAATGACATTGATAGTGTTACCAATAGTAATTGGTAGTAATACCAATTATTTTTTTCTAACATTACAATTCTATTTTTAAATCATTCTTACCAATTACTTTTTTAATTATTCCAATTAGAATTTACGTTGAGGGTTGACCGTGGGGGTTTAGGGTAATATTACCAAGTCTTTAGTAATATTACCAATAAATATTAATAGTGTTACCAATAGTGATTGATAGTAATACTAATTATTATTTTTCTAACATTACAAGTCTATTTTCAATTAATTCTTAACAATTACCTTTTTAATAATTCGAATTAGCGTTTACGGTGAGGGTTTACCATGAGGTATTAGGATAATATCACCAAGTCTTTAGTAGTATTATACTATTACCAATAGATATTGATAGTGTTACCAATAGTGATTGGTAGTTGTTGGGATATTTACTTTTGATGATTTTCCAAAATGACTTGTAATAGGGAATGAGCAGTCAGGATTGTGTCTTATAAAGATTCAGGTTAGGCTAGTCTATTTTCAGTTTACAGGTAGTCAGTTGAGGGGGAACTCAATTGTCTCGGAACCTGAGAAGTCAGAGCTATCCTAGAGCAAACAGACTGGAGCATCAAGTCAGAACCCTGAAGACCGTCCTGAAGGAAGTCCCACTGAGTATAAACCTGACTTTCTAAGCTGGTCAGTGGACTACTCAGTGAAGATCATGATCATGAGGATCAGTGTTGTGCCTAGTAGATCCTCAAGGAGTCAGGCTACTGAGGAATGAGAGGCTGACAATTTGCCTTATGTCAACTCTCTTGAGTGGACTTTAGTCCACTGAGAAGACTTAAGTCTAATGAAGGAAGTCCACTGAGAAGACTTAAAGTCTAATGAAGAAAGTCCACTGAGAAGACTTAAGTCTAATGAAGGAAGTCCACTGAGAAGACTTAAGTCCAATGAAGAAAGTCCACTGAGAAGACTTAAAGTGTACTGAAGAAAGTCTACTGAAGAAAGTCTACTGAGAAGACTTAAAGTCCAATGAAGGAAGTCCACTGAGAAGACTTAAAGTCCAATGAAGAAAGTCCACTGAGAAGACTTAAAGTCCAATGAAGGAAGTCCAGTGAGTAGACTTCAAGTCCAATGAAAGTTCCTAAGAAGACCTCAAGTCTACTGAAGAAAAGTATCCTAAGAGGACTTCAAGTCAGCTGAAGACAAGTCGCCTGAAGTCAGGACTACCCTGATCAAGTACCCTGAACAAAAGAGCCGTTGGAATCAGTCCACGTGGACCAATCAAGACAAGGCAGCGAATCTGACAAAAGCTGACAAGGCCGTACTTCACTGAAAAGGAGAATTTCACTCCAGAGATAGTCTGGATTTGAATGTTACTCTCTCCAACGGTAACATTCAAATCCACACTATAAATACAAACTCAAGCTGCATTTAGAAGAGTGGAGCAGATGTGAGAGAGAGTGCAAGTTCTAGGGAGGCATAAGGAGGCACCATCTCCATCAAGAACACTGACCCTGAGTTCTACATAGTCATATTTGAGTGTTCTAGTTTGTATACTCGAGCCTATCATATACATCCTAAGCTTAGAGAGATTTTCCCAATCCTAGCTTTCAGGCTAAAACCATGTAAGGGAAAATCTCACCAAGTCTTTAGTAATATTACCAATAGACATTGATAGTGTTACCAGTAGTGAATTATAGTAATACTAATTATTATTTTTCTAACATTACAAGTTTATTTTTAATTAATTCTTAACAGTTAACCTTTTAATCATTCGAATTAGCTTTTACCGTGAGGGTTTAGGTTAATATTACTAAGTCATTAGTAGTATTAAACTATTCCCAATAAACATTGATAGTGTTATCAATAGTAATTGGTAGTAATACCAATTATTTTTTCTAACATAACAAGTCTATTTTCAAATAATTCTTACCAATTACTTTTTTAATCATTCGAATTAGAGTTTACGGCTAGGGTTTACCGTGAGGGTTTAGAATCATATTACCAAGTCTTTAGTAGTATTACCAATTAGACATTGGTAGTGTTAACAGTAGTGATTGGTAGTAATACCAATTTTTTTCTGTCATTACAAGTCTATTTTCAAATAATTCTTACCAATTAATTTTTTTATTATACGAATTAGAATTTACGGTGAGGGTTTACCATGAGGGTTTAGGGTTTTGGCTAATATTACCAAGACTTTAGTAGTATTATCAATAGAAATTGACAGTGTTACCAATAGTGATTGATAGTAATACTAATTATTTTTTTCTAATATTTCAAATCTATTTTAAATTAATTCTTAATAATTACTTTTTTAATTATTTGAATTAGCGTTTACGGTGAGGGTTTACCGTGAGGGTTTAGGCTAATATTACCAAGTCTTTAGTAGTATTGCCAATAGACATTGATAGTGTAGCAAATAGTTATTGGCAGTAATACCAATTTTTTTCTAACATTACAAGTCTATTTTCAAATAATTTTTGCCAATTACTTTTTTAATTATTCGAATTAGAGTTTATGGTGATGGTTTACTTTAAGGGTTTAGGGTAATATTACCAAGTCTCTAGTAGTATTACCAATAGTGATTGATAGTAATACAATTTTTTTTATAACATTACAAGTCTATTTTAAAATAATTTTTACCAATTACTTTTTAATCATCCGAATTAGAGTTTACGGTAAGGGTTTACCGTGAAGGTTCAGGGTAATATTATTAATTCTTTAGTAGTATTACCAATATACATTGATAGTGTTACCAATAGTGATTGATAGTAATACCAATTTTTTTTCTAACATTACAAGTCTATTTTCAAATAATTCTTATCAATTTCCTTTTTAATTATTCGAATTATAGTTTACGGTGAGGGTTTGCCGTGAGAGTTTAGGGTTTAGGGTAATATTTTCTAGTCTTTAGTAATATTACCAATAGACATAGATAGTGTTACAAATAGTGGTTGATAGTAATACTAATTTTTTTCTAACATTACAAGTCTATTTTAAATTAATACTTAACAATTTCCTTTTTAATCATTCGATTTAACATTTACGGTGAGGGTTTACAGTGAAGGTTTAGGGTAATATTACCAAGTTTTTAGTAGTATTACCAATAGAAATTGATATGTTACCAATAGTGATTGGTAGTAATACCAAACATTTTTTTCTAACATTACAAGTCTATTTTAAAATAATTTTAACCAATTACTTTTTTAATTATTCAAATTAGATTTTACGGTGAGGGTTTAGGGTAATATTACCAAGTCTTTAGTAATATTACCAATAGACATTGATAGTGTTTCGAATAGTGGTTGATAGTAATACTAATTTTTTTTATAACATTACAAGTCTATTTTCAATTAATTCTTAACAATTACCTTTTTAATAATTCGAATTAGCGTTTATGATGAGGGTTTACCGTAAGGGTTTAAAGTAATATTACCAAATTTTTAGTAGTATTACCAATAAACGTTAATAGCGTTACCAATAGTGATTGGTAGTAATACCAATTATTTTTTTCTAACATTACAAGTCTGTTTTTAAATAATTCTTACCAATTAATTTTTTAATTATTCGAATTAGAGTATACGATGAGGTTTGACCGCGAGGGTTTAGAGTTTAGGTTAATATAACCAAGTCTTTAGTAATATTACCAATAGACATTGATAGTGTTACCAATAGTGATTGTTAGTAATACTAATTATTATTTTTCTAACATTACAAGTCTATTTTAAATTAATTCTTAACAAATAACTTGTTAATCATTCATGGTGAGGGTTTACCGTGAGGGTTTAGGGTAATATTACCAAGCGTTTAGTAGTATTAAACTCTTACCAATAGACATTGATAGTGTTACCAATAGTGATTTGAAATAACACCAATTATTAGTTTTAAACATTACAAGTCTATTTTAAAATAATTCTTACCAATTACTTTTTTAATCATTCGAATTAGAATTTACAGTCATGGTTTACCGTGAGGGTTTAGGTTTTAGGGTAATATTACCAAGTTTTTAGTAGTGTTACAAATAGACATTGATAGTGTTAACAATAATGATTGATAATAATACTAATTATTTTTTTAACATTACTAGTCTATTTTCAATTAATTCTTAACTATTACCTTTTTATTCTTATGAATTAGCGTTTACCGTGAGGGTTTAAGGTAATATTACCAAGTCATTAATAGTATTACCAATAGACATTTATAATGTTACCAATAGTGATTGGTAGTAATACCAATTATTTTTTCTAACATTACGAGTCTATTTTTAAATAATTCTACCAATTACTTTTTTAATCATTCGAATTAGAGTGTACGGTGAGGGTTTAGAATAATATTACCAAGTCTTTAGTAGTATTACCAATAGGCATTAATAGTGTTATCAATAGTGATTGGTAGTAATACCAATTATTTTTTTCTAACATTACAAGTCTATTTTAAAATAATTCTTACCAATTACTTTTTTTATTATACGAATTAGAGTTTACGGTGAGGACTTACCGTAAGGGTTTAGGTTTATATTACAAAGCCTTTAGTAGTATTACCAATAGACATTGATAGTGTTACCAATAGTGATAGATAGTAATACTAATTATTTTTTCTAACATTACAAGTCTATTTTCAATTAATTCTTAACAATTTCCTTTTTAATCATTCAAATTAGTGTTTACGGTGAGGGTTTACCGTGAGGGTTTAGGGTAATATTACCAAGTCTTTAGTAGTATTACTGTTGGTCCCGAAACGAGTAAACATGTGTATGGGGGGGGGGGGGGGAATACACCTGTGGTTACAAATAAAACTTCTTGAAAACTTATCAGGTGACTTCAGAGAGTAACTCGTCAGTGGAATTTAAGTCTGCTGAGAGTTACTTGTGAAAGCTTACTGAGATAATACCTCCACTGAAAGCTCAAGACTTTCAGTTGAACTACTATCTAATTAGCTTTCAACTGCGGATTAGTGAGCCCTTTTGAAAATTCTTTTTACTTGATAAACTTTGAGTGAATAACACACACTTAGGAAATAGCAGAAAGTAAGTACACAAGATATAAAGTGGTTCAGAGATGAATATCCTACGTCCACTGTCCTGATCAAACAAGAGAATTCCTTTCACTTGGAATTCCTTGTGTTATAGTGCCAAGGTGCATTGATCAATTAATCCTCTCTTAGGATGATTAATCACTAGGATAATTTCAGGTCCTAGTTCCCAAAATAAACCAGTTTCCAGACTGATACAAATAATCAGCTTACTAACACCACTTAACACTAACTCTCAACCTAACAACTGAGTAGGGTTTTGGTTCCAACTGTTGTGAGATAATCCTTACAGTGTAGCTCAAGGCTTAGGATGGATTATCTCTTTCTAAGATTTGGATATAACTTTTAAGCTTGGTTACAGAAGGTTTGTTATGTTCTCTACTGAATTGAAATACTTGGGAAACAAAGGTAATTTCGAGTGCTTCTTGAAGGTTATGAATGTTGAGATAACTTTGATCTTGTGAGTTTCCCGTGCATAGAAATGAGCACGTCCTTCTGTATTTATAGGCTTCCTTGAAAGTCTTCCCGTTGGATTTTAATCTTCTCAAGTAAGTCTTCTTGTATCTTATTGGTTCAAACGGCTCTATTTGAAGCTTTAAGTCTTGTCAAGAAACGGCTGAAAGACCATGCTTGTTCACCTAACTTTCTGTAGATTGCTAGGGAAAGACTTTTGGTACTTGTCAATCTGGGGCAGGTTGGCTGTCGGTAAAGTACACTGACGTGTCATCTTCTCATTGGACCTTCAGTCTGCTTGTCCAGATTCTTGTCTTGCTTTAAGGTGGAACTTCTCTGAGAGAACCTTCTTATTCCTTTATTTATTGTAAGCTTCACTGAAATTCGTTTTGCCTTGTTCCAACCAGATTAACTAACAACTTTTAATGTGTTTAGCATTTAATGGGCTTTGTTAGTTCTCATCAGTGGACCTTGGTCCTCTCCTGATGGTTTTAGTCTTAGTGAGAATGTACTTAGAAAACATTCAAGACTTAGACTACTTTCTCAGATCACTTGTCTTCAACGGACGTTGTCTTCAGCGGACTTTATTCTTCAATACACTCTAGAAATTTCTAACTGCACTTCAGTTCTCAACATTTAGAACTGTTTAATTAAATTCTAACTCTACTGAATATTTTACTTACAAACAACTTAGGAGGAACATTTTGGCCTCTTAATTAAAACTTAAGTCTATACAATTTCCCAACAATTTCTCCCTTTTTGATTATGCCGGAACCTATCTTATTACATATCTTCATTTAGAAAAGGTTCTTCAGATGACATAAAAGTTCAAGGATTTTGTAAGTAAAAACATTCAAGTACATAAGCCTAAATGATAATGAGATATTATCTTGGACAAAACAGTAGAGTTTTCATTAAGAAAATACTGAGTACATTTTACAAAAACATCCACTGGAAAGTTCAAAACAAGATCATCTGGGACTTATAAACAGATGCCCAACAAAACACTTAACTCCTTAGATGGATTCAAACAGAGGTTCAAGTCCATATTATTTGAAGACTCGAATCTTCAGGTCATTCTTTCTCTCCATGACTTCTTTTGAGTGACCCTTGAGACCTAGTTGCTCGCACAAGGACACCCATTCTTCTGTGATTCGATCTCTGTCAACTGCTCCTGTTGCATCTTGAGGAGGCCAGTAGGTGATTGGCTCAGGAGTCTTCAAGGCAAGATCAGGGAATCTACCATTCCAGGCTTCCATGATGGCAGGGAAGAGCTTTGGATATACTTCAAACATCCAAGAGCTGAACACATTGTCCTTTCCCAATTCACACTGACATAGTAGGAATACACAAACTCCCTTTTTGCAGTTTCCCATGCATCATTGAGTTTCTTGGGTACCCACTCGTCATGGTGAGGGAACTTGGCCTTTGAAGGAGTGATTTTATCTTTCTTTAGCTTAGCAGCCCACCTTTGATAACTATTTCTGAACTTCTTGGATGTAGTCTTATCAAAGGTGGTCAGCCTCTCCTTCCTCTTTCTCTCAGCCATCTCAGCTATGATTTCCATCTTCCCAACTACCTTGTCCCTCCTCTCTTGTTGTTGAATAGCCAGCTTCTGTGCTCTCTCATTCATCCCTCCAGCCTCTTTGATAAGCTCAGTGAGTTCTGTGACTCTTGTGGGGGCAGATTTAGGAGGTTCAGATGATAAAGGTTCAGGGTTAAGGATAGGGAGCACCTCAACTGACTCCGTGGAGCCAGTGGACTTAGCAGCTAACCTCCCTGAGGTTCTGGTCTTCTTAGCTACCTCCGCTGAGAGGATGTCAGTGGCCTTCCTCTTGGTGGATTCCCCCTTCTGAGCTGCTCTTTCTTCCTTTTCCTTTAGGTGAGCTTCCTTGAACTTTGATAAGTCCTCAGATGGGGTCTTCTCCCTCCCTTTCTTGGCTTCAGCGCCCTTCTGAGCTTCAGCATCTGCCTTCTTCAAAGTGCTCTTGATTTGCTGGCCTCTCTCAAATTCTGGGGTTTTGAGGATAATTTGCATCTTGTTTTTGGGGTCTGCCTTCATGTCCTTCGCACTTACCCTCTTTTCCTCCTTTCCGGCATTAATCACAAACTCAGCTACAGAAATGTTGAGCTTCATTTGATCATGAGCTAAGACCTTCAATTCAGTGGAGCAATGATCAACTTCATCTTCCAGTCTTTCCAGGGTTGCTCCAGCTGTTTGCCCAAACTGCACAAATTGAGCTAACTTCTCGTCAATAAGTACATTTATCTTCTCTTGTGTAGGGAAGTCCTCTGCCGCCTTCTTCAGGACCTCCCCCAGCTTGGCTCCCAGCTCTTCATGCTTCGCCTCAAATTCCAGCATCTTTTGATTCCATAACCCTTCAACTTTCCCAATAAGGTCAGCTGAGAAAGTCTCAACAGAAGACTTGAGGTTTATGGAAACATTGTCTACTGCGTCCTTCAGGAATTGATCTCTTACTTCCTCTTCCTTCTGTTCCAGCTTTTTCAAACCTTCCATTACTAGCACACTTTGACCTTCTACTACATCCAACACCATCTGCTGAGAGTCTTCAATCTTCAAGGTCAGGTTTTGAAGTGATTTGGTTGTGGATTCCATCATTTCATCCACATGGTCTGAGAGGATGACCATTTCATCCACTTCTTCTTGCACAATCTCCTGGACATCCTTCAGTTGAGCTTGGAGAGAAGGAAGACTTTCCTCTTGGAGTGAGTGAACAACATCCCTCAGAGGAGTTAGGTTGACTTGGACTGGGGGAACTTCATCAGTTTGAACACCTGCATTACAAACAGTGTTAGTTCCTTCCTCCTCAATCTCACAGCCTAAGTCTCCTGTCACATCTAACTCCACAGCTACTCCCTCCTCCTTTCTCTTTTCACTTTTCTCATCCTCTTCTTTCTTTTCAACTATATTTTTTTCAGCCAAATCATCCTTTACATGAATGATTGCTCTAATTTCACCACTTACTACTCCAATAATTTCCACATATTTTTCTCCTCCCTCAGTTTTTTTAATTTCGTTTTCAACTCCATCAGTTCCAGACACCTCAGCTGACTCCTTAGTCACCACTGAGGGCTGTTGTGAGAGAGCTTCAATAGACACCTCTACTGAGCTTTTCTTTGGCAAATTTTGAGCCTCAGTATCTCTTGCCAAAGATACATCCTCGGCTACTTCACCATCACATTGGCTAGGTGAAGTACCTTCTCCTCCTCCCATTTCTTGCACTTCCTTTTCTTTCTCCTCTTCTCCTCCTCCCACAGCTTGTACTCCTTCCTCTTCTTTTTCTTTCTCAGCTACAACCTCAGCTGGCTTCTCTTTCCCACCTCCATCAGCCTTCTCTTGTTCATCTCCCTTCCTTGCCTCAGCTAGTTTTTCCATAACCAGACTCTCAAATATCTTCTCATCACTGAGAAGTCTGGTTTTGGTCATTTTAGCAAACTTCATCACCTCTATCTCCTCTTTCTTCCATTCATCAGAGTTGCTGCCTCTGAATGCCATCAAAATCTTACCCAATCTTCTATTTTTGAGCTGGACAAGGAGTCTCAGCCTCATGAACATTGCTTTTAAGGTGGGGTACCCATCAAGCTCAGGATACTTAGACTCCAAAGAATAGGCCACCTCATCCTTAAGAGTGTCTAAGAATGAGTACTCTTCTTCATCGTCTGATGGGAGGGAAGGGGTAGGTGATCTGAGATCAGAGGGCTCATCTGGGATGGACTCCAGTTGAGTTGGATGAGTTTCAGGCGGGTTTGGTTCAGATGAGGGTTGGGTTTGAGCTTCAGAAGGGGTTAGATTTTGTTCAGTGGTGGTTGAGGGGATGGCTCAGAGGGGGTTGAGGATGCCTCAGCAGATGCCTCAGATGGGGTGGTATTTTGGGATCCACTTTCAGGCTATTGATAGCCTTCAGTGGGGGTTTTAGCCATTTTGGATATTTTCTTTGTTTTCATAGGTGTTCTGGGTTTTTGGTTTGATGGGGGTAGGGGCAGGGACATATGAGTCAGACTCAGTTGAGATCATATTAGGAGAAGAGTCAGGGTTACCTGCTGAAGATTCATCAGTAGAGTTTGTGACTCTGACTTTCTTTGAGGCACTCTCATTCTCAGCCTCAGAAGACCTCTTCTTCTCTTTCTTTGAGGCCTTCACTGCTTTCTCATCCTTGTGTAAGGCCATCTTGTCACTTAGTTTGATGAGCCTCTTCTTTAATTTGGTTCTTTTTCCCCCAGCAGAACCAGCTTCCATCTCCTCTTCTGCCGTTTCAGGGCTCTCCTTTTCTAAGTTCAGCTTCCTTGTCTCTAGAGTTTTTCCAGACTTGAATAGAGTCTTCAGATTACTCCATTTCCTATCTTGGATCCAGTCTACTCCCACATCCACATTTTCTATTAGATAGGAAATCTTGGTAGAAAAATTTAGCTTACTTGCCAATTGGGGTGTTTTGTCAGGCTGGAACTTAGAATGTTCTTTGTTCAGAGCCCTTAGAAAGAACTGTTGCCAGTTGAAGGACTTCTCCTTGCTCTCCACTATTGCCTTCATTAGCCTAAGCTTTGGCTTTCTTACTTGCTCTGTGCTCCCCTGGTTTCCCAGAATGCATTGTCCAATAATTTCACAAAGAACATTGTAGACTGGAAGTAGTAAACTTCTGTTCATTGTGGGACTGTATTTTACCCTTTTCTCCATGATAGTGTAGACCCAGTCTTCCTCCTTATCCAAGATACAGGTATCTGGATTTGGACCTTCAGAGGGGAGATCAAATAACTCCTTTAAATCATCACCAGTGATCCGAATCTCCTTCCTTATCTTCTAGTGTTCAACAACTTCCATATCATCTCTCATCACCTTTTTCTTCCTTTGAAGGAATAGACATGACTTGATTCTTGAGTCAGAGTTGGATATGTTGTAGAAGAACTCAAGAACCTGTCTATCAAAGCAGTTCTCAGGATAAGCTGATAGGAATTTCTCTAATCCAGCAGCCTTGACCATCTCCAATGCCTCTTTAATATGAGCAAACTCCGGTCTAGATTCAATCTATAGATTGTTGAAAAGAACTATCGGCTCATACCAGAAATTATCCTTGTTGTTAAGGAACCCTAGATTAATTTTGGCCATTTTGAGTGTTTGAAAGAAGGGGATGCAGAGAAAATAGGGAATGATAGTGAGTGTTTGCTAGTGAGAGTGTTCGAAAAGGTTCTTACACTGAAATTTGGGGTCTTTTATATGAGTAATGAACGGTGAGATTTAATCCCGCAATCAACGTGTGAGATTAATTTGAGTGAAAGGTCGTGGATAGTTGAAGGGGTTAGTGGGGAGTTTTTGAGAGATCTTGACGGTTAGAAAAAAACCGCCTAAAATGAGGGGTATGGATTAAAGGAGTTGGTAGCCGGAAGGTCACATCATCCGGCTTTTAGGGCGCTTAAGATAGGTAATTGTAAAAGTAATTCTGACTTGTACAACGCACATTAAATGTTTGCCATACCAAAATCTCTTCGAAATAGTGTAAGAAAGATTTAATTTTCAGAAAGTACTCATTAGCTATTTTTTATAAGAGTTTTATAATATAAAACTACGAGATTTCAGATTTGAACAAAAATAGCTGAGTTAAAACTTTTGACCTCTACTGAGGTTGAACCTCTTCTGAGAGACATAAGCTCTCCTGTGATCAGTGACTCCACTGAGGTGATCCTCTTCTGAGGTAGAATCTCCACTGATTCGAAATCAACTCTTCTGAGATTGGCTCATTCCTCTACTCTCCTGGATCTAGAAGTCCAAGCTCTACTGACAGTTCTTGAAACCTTGCTTCAGCCAAAAGTTTAGTGAATATATCAGCCTTTTGTTTGTTAGTGTGTATTTTAAGCATTTTGATATCCTTCTTCTCCATATGATCTCTGATGAAATGATGCCTTATATCCACATGTTTGCATCTTGTGTGGAGAACTGGATTTTCTGAAATAGAAATTGCACTATTGTTGTCACAGAAAATAGGGACTTCATTAGCAAAGATATTGTAATCTCTCAGTTGTTGTCTTAGCCAAAGGATTTGTGCACAACAACTTCCAGCTGCCATATATTCAGCTTCAGTAGTGCTTGTGGCTACTGAGTTTTGTTTCTTGGAAAACCTAGATATCAGCTTACTTCCCAAGAATTGACAAGTGCCTGAGGTTGATTTCCTGTCAATTCTACATCCTCCATAGTCAGCATCTGAGTATCCTGTGAGTTCCAGATTGTCATCTGAGGGATACCACAATCCCATATTCACAGTACCCTTGAGATATTTGAGAATCCTCTTAGCAGCTTCCAGATGACTTTTCTTAGGATTTGCTTGATATCTTGCACATATCCCAACTGCAAATATAATATCAGGCCTGCTTGCTGTGAGATACAGTAGAGATCCAATGATAGCTCTGTAGTGAGTCTGGTCTACTGATTCACCATCTTCATCTGGTTCCATCTTGGTGTTGGTGTTGAGTGGAACTCTTGCAACTTTGCTGGCCTGGCATCCAAACTTGTTGATCAGCTCCCTTGTGTATTTGACTTGATTGATGAAGATTCCTTCAGGAGACTGCTTAACTTGAAGTCCTAGGAAGAAGTTCATTTCTCCCATCATTGACATCTCAAACTTTCCTTTCCTCAGCTGAGAAAACTTTTCACAGAGGACTTGGTTTGGACAGCCAAATATGATATCATCCACATAGATTTGAACTAGCAAGGTGTTCTCTCCTTTTGTGATCCTGAAGAGAGTTTTGTCTACTCTTCCTTTGATAAAGCCATGATCCAAAAGGAATTGTGACAAAGTATCATACCAAGCTCTTGGAGCCTGTTTCAGTCCATATAGAGCTTTTCTCAGTCTATATACTTTGTGGCTTTCTTCAAAACCTGGGGGTTGCTCCACATAGACTTCTTCATTGAGTACTCCATTCAAGAAAACACTCTTAGCATCCATCTGATACACCTTGAATTTCTTGTGAGCAGCATATGCAAGAAATAATCTTATTGCCTCCAATCTGGCTACTGGGGCAAAAGTTTCATCATAATCAAAGCCTTCAACTTGAGAATAGCCCTTTGCAACTAGCCTGGCTTTGTTTCTGACTATGACATCATTCTCATCCTTCTTGTTCTTGAATACCCACTTGGTTCCTATCACATTGCAGTGATATGGTCTGTCAACCAGCTCCCATACTTGATTTCTTGTAAATTGGTTAAGCTCTTCTTGTATGGCAATGGTCCAATTTGAATCTTGAAGTGCTTCTCCAATGGAACCTGGTTCCTGGTTAGATAAGAAACAACAAAACAAAACACTTTCTCCATGAAAACTTCTAGTTTTGACTCCTGAGGTAGGATCACATAGGATTTGCTCAACAGGGTGATCTGAGAGCCATGTCCTCCTAGGCTGATGCCCTTCAGTAGAGTTCAACTCTTCTGAAATTGAGTCACTAGATATAGGAATGAAGTCAAATTCAGGAAATAACACAGAGGGTTGAAGTCCTGAGTCATCATTCAAGGTGTTCTCATTCTCAATGGTATCCCCCTTGAATGATAGGCTCAGTAGATGTCTCAGCTGTGACCACATCTTCATTGACATTTGTTACCTCTTGAACTGGGATAGTGTTCATCAGTTCAGTTGCTTGTTCAGGAGAGCTCTCAGGTGAGCTTTGAGAAGTGGTCTGACTTTGAGTATCCTCTTTGAATTGTTGATCATTGAGGTTGTCCCAGGTTGGGATGTAAGCATCAACACAATTCTCAGGATATCCTTTCGACTTGATACTCAGTCTAGTAAGTCTTTGGCTTATTACTTCCTCATTCTCCTTACTCCTGGACTCAAAAGTAGATTCATCAAAGACCACATGAGGTGTTTCTTCCACAACAAGAGTTCTACAATTGTAAACTCTGAAGGCTCTACTGATTTGGGAATATCCTAAGAAAATTCCTTCATCAGCTTTGCTATCAAAGGCTTTCAGTTGAGTTTTCCCATTGTTGTGAATGAAACACTTGCAACCAAAGATATGAAAGTAAGATACATGTGGCTTTCTGCCATTCCATAACTCATATGGAGTTTTTGCTTTATGCTTGGTTACCATGGATCTATTTTGAGTGTGGCGGGCAGTGTTAATAGCTTCAGCCCAAAATCTTTTAGGAACTTGAGCTTCTGCAAGCATTGTCCTTGCTGCCTTCTTGAGAGTCCTATTTCTTCTTTCAGCTACTCCATTTTGTTGTGGAGTTCTTACAGCCGAGGTCTCATGTGCAATGCCTAATTCTTTGCAGAAGTCAGATATAATAGAGTTAATGAATTCAGTGCCCTTATCTGATCCTATCTTTACAATGTTTAGGCTCTTTTCATTGCTAACTTTCTTTAGGAGCTCTGGCAGCCTCAGTTGAGTCTCCTTCTTGCTTGCTAGAAATACTACCCAAGTGTACCTGGAGAAATCATCAACAACAACAAGTGTATATTTTCTTCCATTGATACTTACAGGGGTTACTGGACCAAAGAGATCCATATGTAACAGTTGAAGTACTCTGTCAGTAGAGGTTGCAACTTTGCTTTTGAAAGATGCTTTCACTTGCTTTCCCTCCTAACAGGCTTTACAGATGTACTCTTTGTTGTATACTTCATTTGGCATTTTCTCCACCAGTCCATGTCTTGCTATTCTGTTCATCATCTTGAAGTTCAGATGACTTAGTCTCTTGTGCCACAGCCAATTAGTAGCAGTTGAGCTTTTTGCAATAAGACATGCATTTGGTGTGCAAGACTTCCAATCTGCAAGATAGACATTTCCTTTCCTTGACCCAGTTAGTAGAACCTGTTGTGAAGATATATTCTTGACAAAACACAGGTTATAAGAAAATTCAACATTGTATCCTTTATCACAAAACTGACTTATGGAAAAAAGATTATGCTTAAGTCCACTGACATAGGATACATTGCTTACTCTTACTGAGCCAATTATTAAAGTACCATAACCTTTAGTGGCTCCTTGTGAATTATCACCAAAGGTGACTTGTGGACCTTCTTTCTCAACAAACTCTGACATGAGATCTTTGTTACCAGTCATGTGCCTAGAACATCCACTGTCCAAGTACCAGACTGAAGATTTTTTAGCATCTCCTTTGTTGAGGTCCACTGAGCCCTGCAATCACAATCAAGTTTTAGGTACCCATTTGGTGTTGGGTCCTACCAGGTTAGCTGTACCTTTCAGAATCCAAATTTGCCTTACAGTTCTAATCACTTTAGAGTTGCTAATTTGTCTTCCATAAACATCTACATAGATTGTTATCTCCCTAGGTACCTTGGGAGTAAACTTTCTATAGGTATCAGCCTTTGAAGGAATAGGAACTTTCTTTACATTCTTTCTTTTAGGCTTGGGTGCACCTGGCCTGAGTCTTTGTTGATAAGGGTATGAAGGGCCTTTTCCTTTAGGCACAAAAGGAATAGGTCTTCTGTATGAGTTATTCCTTGAGGAATGCTCATGCCTGGGTGTTCTCACCTGAGGTTGCTTCATCTGTGAAGACCTCGGCTGATAGTACCTCTGCTGAGATCTGGTTTGATTAGTCACCTGAGCCTTTCCATTTGGTTTTGGCTTAGTTTGACTTTTCTTTTGTGTGATCTCAGCTGGTCTTTTACCCTTATCTAAAGTCTGTGTTTGAAAGGTCACAGACTTAACAAAAACTCTCTTTGTGCCACTTGAAGAAGCAACACTCAGAGGACCTTCTGAAGGTTTTGGAATAAAGCCTATTCCACACTTGTTATTAGGATTGATCTGAAAATTTTGAATGTCCTCTATGGCAAGAGAGGGGTTGTTAAGAGCATCAATCCTTTTTAACAAGGTCTCTTCAGATTTATGTAAGACATCAATTTTCAGGAGAGAATCCTTTATTTGGCTTACCAATTTTAAATTTTCTTCAGTTAACTTTATCTTTGATTCAGTAAGATCTCTTATTAGTTGATCTTTGCCATTTCCTTGACTCTTGAGGGTTTCCACCTCTTTTGTCAACTCAATGGTGGACTGTGCTGAGTTAAGATCTGCCTGATTCTCATATTCAATTAACTTAGAGTTTTCTCTCAGGAGTTTTTTGTTTTCATCTCGGAGACAAAAACTTGCTTCTTGCAACCCTGAGAAATCAATCATCAATTGTTCCAAAGCAGACTGAAGATTGAGTTCCTCAGTTGACTCTGAGCTTAGCTCAGGTGAGTGCTCTAGAGAATTGGATGGTTTAGATTGTACCTCTGGTTCTTCACTGCTGTCTGAGAACAGTCCATCAGATGACTCCAGATCTTCATCAACATCCTCAGCCACCATGGCTTTCCTCTCTCCATATCTCCTGTCTCTCTTGGCTTGTCTTTCTTTTCTCTCCTTTATGCTCAGTTGAGGACAATCATATTGAAAATGTCCAACCTTCTTGCACTGGAAGCATCTATTGGCATCATCATTCCTTTCCTCAGTAGACTCCTTGGTCTTTGATGATGATCTTTCACCTCTGTTATAGTTCTTGTAATCTTTTCTCTTTTCCAGCTCAGTTGAGCTCTTCTCTCCTTCTCTGGTGTCTTTCTGTGTATAACTTCTTCCTTCTCTGTTATCCCTGTAAAATCTTTTATACTTGCCAAACCGGCTGTTAAGTTTCTCAAACCTTCTAGCCATCAGGCTGGGTTCTTCTTGCATCTCAGCTTTGCTTTGAGACTTGCTTGCCTTTGTACTCTTCTGAGGCTTTGGGGATTTAGGCTCAGTCTCCTTAGCTTTGAAGGTAACTCCCTTCTCAGCTGAGGTCTCATCAGGAGCCCTTTTCCTGTTAAGATCAAACTCATAAGCCTTAAGTTCAGAGAATACCTGTTGCATAGACATGCTGGATAGATCCTTGGTATTCTGCATCATTACAGAGTACACATCCCATCTTGAGGTTAAACCTCTCAGGATTTTCAAGGCAACTTCTCTTTTGGTGTAGACTTTTCCCAGAGAGTTTATTTCATTCATGATGTCAGTGAACCTCCCATCAAGCTGGTCAATGGTCTCAGTGGGCTCCATTGTGAACTGCTCATATTTTTGAACTGCTACTGAAAGCTTGTTCTCCTTTATCTTGCCAGTTCCTTCACACATGAGAGCAAGAGTGTCCCAAAGTTCCTTTGCAGTCTTGCAGTGGATCACTCTTCCCATTACATAATCTGGAATGGTGGTGTAGAGAATATTCATGGCTATGAAGTTGAGGTTGTTTCTCCTCCTCTCATCTGCAGTGAAGTTATCTTCATCCTTGGGCCATTCTTCTCTTGGATCTGCAATAGTCTCAGTTGTGGTTCTAGGGTTAGGTGTCATAAAAATAAATGGACTTTTATTAATAACCCTTAACATTTCATCATGCACATAGGCAAGATGAGCTCTCATTCTGATCTTCCAGAAGTCATAATTTTCCACTGAGAATTGTGGAAGCTTGTGATGGGACATATGGTTCAAGGGATTAACTGCCATGTTGTTCTCCGCTGGTGGTGCTACCCTAGCTGCATTGTCAGCCATAGTATCTAAACAAATTTATCAATAAGATCAATTCAGATGACCTGATAGGAAATACCTTTAAGCACAAGGTATACTTAGAACAATGGTCTTTTGAACCACTGCTCTGATACCAATTGTTGGTCCCGAAACGAGTAAACAGGTGTAGGGGGGAATACACCTGTGGTTACAAATTAAAACTTCTTGAAAAATTATCAGGTGACTTCAGAGAGTAACTTGTCAGTGGACTTTAAGTCTGCTGAGAGTTACTTGTGAAAGCTTACTGAGATAATACCTCCACTGAAAGCTCAAGACTTTCAGTTGAACTACTATCTAATTAGCTTTCAACTGCGGATTAGTGAGCCCTTTAGAAAACTCATTTTACTTGATAAACTTTGATTGAATAAAACACTTAGGAAATAGCATAAAGTAAGTACACAAGATATAAAGTGGTTTAGAGATGAATCTCCTACGTCCACTATCCTGATCAAACAGGAGAATTCCTTTTGCTTGGAATTCCTTGTGTTATAGTGCCAAGTTGCACTGGTCAATTAATCCTCTCTTAGGATGATTGATCACTAGGATAATTCAAGGTCCTAGTTCCCAAAATAAACCAGTTTTCAGACTGATACAAATAATCAGCTTACTAACACCACTTAACTCTAACTCTCAACCTAACAACTGAGTAGAGTTTTGAGTAGGGTTTTAGTTCCAACTGTTGTGAGATAATCCTTACAGTGTAGCTCAAGGCTTAGGATGGATTATCTCTTTCTAAGGTTTGGATATAGCTTTTAAGCTTGGTTACAGAAGGTTTGTTATGCTCTCTACTGAATTGAAACACTTGGGAAACAAAGGTAATTTCGAGTGCTTCTTGAAGGTTATGAATGTAGATATAACTTTGATCTTGTGAGTTTCCCGTGCATAGAAATGAGCACGTCCTTCTGTATTTATAGGCTTCCTTGAAAATCTTCCCGTTGGATTTGAATCTTCTCAAATAAGTCTTCCTGTATCTAATTGGTTCAAACGACTCTAATTGAAGCTTTAAGTCTTATCAAGAAACGGCTGGAAGACCATGCTTGTTCACCTAACTTTCTGTAGATTGCTAGGGAAAGACTTTTGGTACTTGTCAGTCTGGGGCAGGTTGGCTGTCAGTAAAGTACACTGACGTGTCATCTTTTCATTGGACCTTCAGTCTGCTTGCCCAGATTCTTGTCTTGCTTTAAGGTGGAACTCCTCTGAGAGAACCTTCTTATTCCTTCATTTATTGTAAGCTTCACTAAAATTCATTTTGCCTTGGTCCTCTCCTGATGGTTTTAGTCTTAGTGAGAATGTACTTAGAAAACATTCAAGACTTAGACTACTTTCTCAGATCACTTGTCTTCAACGGACCTTGTCTTCAGCAGACCTTGTCTTCAGCGGACTTTGTTCTTCAATACACTATAGAAATTTCTAACTGCACTCCAGTTCTCAACATTTAGAACTGTTTAACTAAATTTTAACTCTACTGAATATTTTACTTACAAACAACTTAGGAGGAACATTTTGACATCTTAATCAAAACTTAAGTCTATACAATTTTCCAACAATTACCAATAGACATTGATAGTGTTAACAATAGTGAATGATAGTAATACAATTTTTTTTTTCTAACATTACAAGTCTATTTTCAAATAATTCTTACCAATTACTTTTTTAATCATTTGAATTAGAATTTACGGTGAGGGTTTAAGATAATATTACCAAGTCTTTAGTAGTATTACCAATAGAAATTGATTGTGTTACCAATAGTGATTGGTAGTAATACCAATTATTTTTTTCTAACATTACAATTCTATTTTCATATAATTCTTACCAATTACTTTTTTAATTATTCAAATTAGAGTTTACGGTGAGGGTTTGTGATTAGGCGTGAAATTGTTATGTTTTGATGCCTGATTTGCCCATATTTTGAGTGTTTTTTATGAGTGTTTGGAGTCAATTGAGTATCATTTTCATAAAATCAACAATTTGTCTCTTTGTTTTTCATAGATGGATAGAGGGCGAAAATAGGAGTTCATAGGATTTTGAATCGGCCAAAACGGACTCCCGGTTGAGGAGATATGAAGATTTTACGAACATGTGTACTGCTGCCGAAAAGTGCTCGAGCTGTGTCAAGTCGAGCACTAAGTGCTCGAGCTCAAGTGGTCGTGCACTTTTTGAGTTCTGGAAGTTTTGTGCACTCGAGTTGAACTTGCTCGATCACTTAGTGCTCGAGCTGTACTCGAGTAGACGCGTATTTTTGGCCCAATAACGCCCAAATTCGATCCCAAGCCTATTTATACCCTTTTCCAAGCATATCAACAGAGACCAACACATATTTTTACATACTTTGAGCGAGGATAAAGCTTGGGAGAGTGTTTTGAAGAATTTTATACGTTGTAATCGAAGTTTTAATTTACGAATTCTTAGTTTTAGTATTTCTTTTGAACGTATTAGATTAATTCTTTCTTTCTTTACTCTTTGAGTCGATAAACCCTAGTTTTTCAGATTTATATAGATTTTTTTGGAGACTTTAATTTGTTCTTTTGTTTATGTTCTTGATTTTATTAGTTAATTCAATTATGCATATGTTTATTGTTCTTGTGATTGCTTTTATTATTCAAACCACCATGTTAGGCTAGAATTCTTGCATGCTTAGGATAGGATGAACTCGTAGAAGTAGGACGTTGGTACGTAATTAGGATAATTCGTGATGTATAGTTTTAGTTCTCTTTGTTAGGATATTTTTGTCCTAAGAATTTTCTTAGTTGATTTTGATAATGTCAAAACATACATGTATTTTGTGAGAACTAACATTGCAGGTACTAAGAGATATGAAGAGCTCAAAAGTTGAAAGTCTACATCTACAAACATTAGATAAAGACCCTACAGCTATGATCAAGACAAGTCTACATCTGCATAGTTGGAGACAAGTCCACAGCCGAAGAGTCTACATCTGCAGAGTTCAAGACTACAAGCAGTAAACTTGAGATTAGTATGACTAATTGAGTGTAGTACAATCTGTACATTCACCTACTTAGTTTGAAATATCTTAGAGTTTATCAGAGCCAATTACTCGCCAGTAGAAATAAGTGTCTCAGTGATTAAAAGTTATTTGAGCAGTTATCACTAAAAGACAACTTGTACTACGACAAGTACTAAGTTACATGACAAGATGCGTTTATTAGTTGAAGTCAAAGCTGGAGGTGAAAATTATTTCAAATAATTCAAATCCCTCCAATGGTTAGAAGACCCCCATGACTCATATAAATAGGAGAGGAGTATTCAGAGGATTAACAACAACAACACCAAGCTTTCAAGCAATCTACACCAAGTCTACAGCCATCCAAAGTCTACAGCCCGTTTCTTTGTATAAAATCTTTAGGACTTAGAGGCTAGGATCTTGTGTTATAGTTCAGTTTGTTGTTCCCTCACTAAACTTTATACCCTTGTAAATCTACTTAGTGTGGATACCCCTCTTAGTGAGTGTATTTCTGAGTGAAAGTGAGAAAGAGAAGTATTTCTGAGTGAAAGTGTAGTTCTACTTAGATTAGAGTAAACTTAGTGATTATTCTAAGTTTAAGGGGGGACAATCTTGTATCTGTGTGATACTTGTCTTAGTGAATTTGGCACCTTCGTGGTGTAACAGTGGATGTAGGAGGATTACAACACCTCTGAACCACTATAAACTCTCTCTCTCTCTCTCTCTTTACTCCTTTATATTTATATTTCTGCATTTCATATCTGCTTAGTGCATCATTCATATCTTTCATAATCTGGTTATTTGATTTTTCATTACATACACTTTATTTATTCCGCTGCACCAAGTGTTAGAATACTCAAAAGTATTACAACACTAACTTTGATAAAGTGTTTAAAACTTTCGGACTTTGTTTTTCAACAAGTCTGCAGCTGTGAGTCTTAGTTTTTGTTTCCAACACTACAGCTGCAAAGTTTAAACTGCATAGTCTTAAAAAGTCTTTTGAAAGAATTTTTTTGGCACAAGGTCTATTCACCCCCCCCCTATAGACCTTGTCACACCTTTGGGACCAACAAGTGGTATCAGAGCAGTTGGCTTGCCACTGCTTTGACCAAGTTTTCAAGACAGGTCCAGAAGTGTTTTTGAAAAATCTCATCTGCATTTATCTATGGCTCCTAAAATGATGAAATCTAAAGTGCCTATGTTTTCTACAAATGAATATGATGATTGGAAGATTCGAATGCAAGCTCACTTATCAGCTATGAATGATTAAATGTGGTCCATGATAGAGGATGGTCCAATTATGATAGAAAAGGCTAATAATGTAGGAGACCAAACTGGTCTAGCTCAAATTATTCCAAAGCCCAAGAAGGAGTGGACAGATGAAGACAAGAGGAGAGTAAACCTCAACAATGTTGCAAGAAATACTATTTACCATTCTTTGGATAAAATTGTGTTCAGCAAGATAAAAAGTTGCAAAACTGCAAAGGAAATATGGGAGAAACTTGAGATGATCTGTGAAGGGACTGATCAAATTAAAGAGAACAAGCTTATGATAGCTGTCCAAAAATTTGAGAACTTCAAGATGAAATCTGGAGAAACTCTTGATAAGTTTGATTCAAGATTTATTGAGATACTCAATGAACTTGAACTACTTGGAAAAGAGTACTCACAAAGGGAAAAGAACATGAAAGTTCTAAGAGCCCTACCCTTTGAGTGCGACATTAAAGTTGTTACTATGAGAGAATCTAAGGATTTATCTAAAGTATCTACATTTGAATTGTTTTCTGACCTCAAAGCTTTTGAATTTGATATTGACAGAAGGAAAGACAAGGACTCAACTAGCTCAAAAGTTACAGCTCTTGTAGCTGCAGAGTCTAATCCAACTGTAGAATCAGACTCAGAGAGTGATGAGATGGCTCTTCTAATTAAGCAATTCAAGAAATTTGCCAAGAGAACTAACTGGAAGAAGAAATCACCTAAACAAGAAGGTAAGTCAGTTAAGCCAAATGCTAACTCCAATTATCTTTGTTATAATTGCAGGAAACCAGGACACTTCATCAAAGATTGCCCATATCCTGAAGCAAAGAAATACACTGAAGAGGAGAAAGCTGCAAGACTGGAAAAGAAGAAAAAGTTGGATAAAGAAAGAATAAGAGCACTACTATCCGAGTTTGAAAAGACTCAGGAAGAAAGTCCCTCTTCTTCTTCTCACCCAACTGTAGAGTGTGAATCCACAGATTCTGAGGATAATGAAGCACTAATTTGTCTTATGGCAAAGGATGAAGAGGTACAATCTTCATCAGGTTCTTTAACTGAAAAGGATTCTTCCAGTGATATGATTCACATGCTCCAAAAAGGTTTTGAAGGACTGCTTCACATAAGAAGTGATTATGATGAACTCTTAATAGAAAATCAAAAGCTAAAGCAAAGAATTGAGGAATTACTTGTTGAAACTTATGAAAACAAGCACAAGCTGTCTTCAATGAATGATTTGCAAGAAGAATTTAATTACTTAAAGATGAGTTATGAAGAACTTTTTGAAGAAGCTACCTGTAGAATTGCTGATTGCATAGATCTCAAGAGTGAAATTACAAAGAAAAATAACATTATTCAAAATGTTGATGCCGAAAGAGATTATTTCGTAAAAAGATTGGATTACTATGGTAAATCTTCTAGGAAGCTAAAAACAATGCTTTTACAACAAAGACCCTCTGGAGATATGACATGCATTGGCTATAATCCATGTGATTGGATGGAAATCTTGAAAAATTTGTTCCTACCTTTGTAAAACAACAACAAGAGTTCGAGAAAGAAATCATTCTATTGCAAGAACTTGAGGAACCAACTGCCCAAAGATTAGTACAAAATCTATCTGATGAGAAACAAAAGAAGATTATTGACATTATCTATGGAAAGGTTGAAAATGAACAACATTTGGAAGAAAAGATCAATCTCTACACAGACAAGATCAAATCAATCTGTAAAGAAAAAACTTCGGGTCAAACTCTACAAACAACAACTGTGCAGCCGGAAACAGCTGTAGACTTCAAAAGGAAAGAAAATTTTAACAAATTCTGGAATGGAAAGAAGTCTACAGATGACAAGAAAGTTGCTCAGGAAGTTCCATACAAGAAAGACAAAAGACCAACTACTGTGAAACCAACTTGGGTGGTTAAAAATATCACTGGAGGAGATCCAAATCTTTGGATACCTAGAAACTAATCTTTCAATTTTTGCAGGGACATTTGACAACCACTCCAAAGGACATTTGACAATCATATGATAGGAAATAAAGAAGCACTTTCCAACCTTAGAGAACTAAACGGACCTAGAGTAGTTTTTGGTGATAATGCCAGTGGAACTGCCAAAGGTTCAGGTTCAATAAGAAGAGGAAATATTCAGATCAATGATGTATATCTTGTGGATGGATTGAAACATAACTTGTTCAGTGTGAGTCAATTTTGTGACAAAGGCTACATTGTAAACTTTACACCTAACTCATGTATGACCAAAGATGCTGAAACCAAACAAGTCAAACTTTGTGGTACTAGAAAAAGAAATGTGTATATAGTCGAATGGAGCTCATCTGAAGAGAATGTTTGCTTTATTGCCAACAACTCTACAGATACAAGCTGGCTTTGGCATAAGAGACTGAATCACATAAATTTCAAGACCATGAATGATCTTGTAAAGAATAAAATTATAAGAGGCCTACCAGATACAAAATTCAAGAAAGACCATCTTTGTGATGCATGCCAAAAGGGTAAGCAAACAAAGAAGTCTTTTAAGAACAAAATTTTTGATGGCTCAAACAAGGTACTAGAACTGCTTCATATGGATCTCTTTGGACCCATAGAACCAGTTAGTATTAGTGGGAAAAAGCATACTCTAGTAGTTGTAGATGATTACTCAAGATTCACATGGACTGTATTTCTAAGGAAAAAGAGTGAGATCCTACAGAGACTGCCTGAACTCATGAGAAAAATTCAAAATGAGAAAGGTTTGAAGATTGTAAAAATCAGATCTGATAGAGGAACTGAATTTACAAACCAAGTTATTGAGGAATTTTGTTCTCTCCATGGAATTCATCATGAATACTCACTAGCTAGAACACCACAACAAAATGGTGTTGCTGAATGAAAGAACAGAACTCTGAAAGAAGCTGTTAGAACCATGTTAGTGGAAGCTCACTTGCCTAAAAGGTTTTGGGCTGAAGCTACCAACCCTGCTTGTTACACACAAAATAGATGCTTAATTAATAAGACACATTCAAAGACCCCTTATGAATTGTGGAAAGGTTTTAGTCCTAATATATCTTATTTTCATATTTTTGGATGCAAATGATGGGAAAGAATATCAAAAAACATTTGATCCTAAAGCAGATGAAGGATTCTTTCTTGGATATTCAATGGTAAGCAAAGCATTCAGAGTATTTAATAAGAGGACTATGCTTGTGGAAGAATCTACACATGTTGTGTTTGATGAACCACACATTGCAGACAAAGAAAGTCAAAAGATCATTAAGGATCTACAGAAAGAAGAAAACTCTACAGATAGAAGAACTCTACAACCATATGTAACAGTTGAAATTCCAGCAGGAATAACTGAACAAGGCAATAGAGAATCCTCTAAAGAGTTGCCAAGGACTGAAGAACACTTGAATGAAATATGTCAAGACAATCAAGGTAATATTCCAACAGTGGAAGACTTGACTGAAGAATTAAATGAATCTACAGTTAATGACTCTACAACTGAACAAAATATTATTCATGACCCTTTGAATTTGAAATGGCTTAAAAACCATCCCCCTGAACAAATTATTAGAGAAGTCACTGACAAGGTAAAGACTAGAAGACAACAACATGAAGCTATGTTTGCAAGTTTTCTATCATAGATAGAGCCTTCAAATATAGAAGAAGCTCTTATGGATGTCAACTGGATACTTGCCATGCAAGATGAACTAAATGGATTTGAAAGAAATCAAGTTTGGGAATTAGTTCCCAGACCAAGGTTCCAAAAAGTAATTGGTAGAAGATGGGTTTTCAAGAATAAGCTTGACGAAGAAGGTGTTGTTACAAGAAATAAGGCCAGACTTGTAGCACAAGGATACTGTCAAGCTGAGGGAATTGATTTTGATGAATCATTTGCACCAGTTGCAAGATTGGAGGCAATTAGGATATTTTTAGCCTATGTTGCTCACATGAAATTTATTGTATACCAAATGGATGTAAAGAGTGCATTTTTAATGGACTTCTCTCAGAAGAAGTTTATGTAGAGTAACCTCCTGGTTTTGAAGACTCTACAGATGGAGACAAGGTTTACAGACTAAGAAAAGCTTTATATGGATTAAAGCAAGCCACCAGAGCATGATATGATACTCTATGTGATCATTTAATCAAGAATGGTTTTAAGAAAGGAACGATGGATAAGACCTTATTTAGACTCAAACATGGTGAAGATATCTTACTAGTTCAGATTTATGTTGATGACATTATTTTTGGATCAACTAATGAAGAACTATGTGGGAAATTCTCACATCTTATGCAAGAAAAGTTTGAGATGAGCATGATGGGAAATTTGAATTTCTTTTTGGGATTGGAAGTAAAGCAAATGGATAAAGGAATTTTCATAAGTCAGGCTAAATACACTCAAGAACTGATCAAAAAGTTTGGAATGAGTTGTTCAAAGCCTACATTTTTTCCTATGTCCCAATCAACCCTGTTGGATAAAGATGAAAATGGAAAGAGTGTGGATGTTACAATGTATAGAAGATTGATTGGATCCTTGCTATACCTTACAGCCAGCAGACCAGATATCATGTTTGTTGTGGGTGTATGTGCTAGATTTCAAGTCAATCCTAAGGAATCACACCTGAATGCTGTGAAAAAGATAATCAAGTACATCAAATCTACCCAAAATCTTGGATTATGGTATTCAAAAGAGGGTGAAATAGAACTGAAAGGTTACACAGATTCAGACTTTGCCGGATGCAAAGTTGACAGGAAGAGTACTAGTGGGATATGTCAGTTTCTTGGACAGAGATTAGTTTCCTGGCATAGCAAGAAACAAAATTATATTGCACTATCTACAGCTGAAGCAGAATATATAGCTGCAGGAAGCTGCTGTGCACAAATTTTGTGGATGCAATACCAATTGAAGGATTATGATATTGAGTCAAAGAACACAACTATATTCTGTGATAATACAAGTGCTATTGCTATCACACAGAACCCTGTTCTTCACTCAAGATCAAAGCATATTGATGTAAGACATCACTTTATTAGAGATCATATTGAGAAGAAAGATATCAAAATGGAAAAGATCCATACAGATCTTAATCTTGCAGATATCTTTACCAAGCCCCTATGTGAATCAAGATTTTCTACCTTGAGAGGTGAACTAGGAATGTTAGAGTTATGAGAAAATCACTCAGCATAAAGTATACAGTTGAAAGGATCTCAATAGGAAGTCAAAAAGTTGTGATAAGTTAATGTAAACTTAAAGCATGCAGATGCAGACTTCAAGTATGCAGATGCTGACTTAAAGTATACAGATGTAAACCTTAATCAACTGCAGACTATCTTAACTGAAGACTCTCAACTGCAAACTTTAAACTGTAGATTTACTCTTTGACTTGTACATTCTTAGCCATTAATTGCGTACACTACTAAATTCCAAATACTTGTACTTGATTGTACACATAATTTTGGATTTATTGTTCCAGGTTTTTAATTGATAAAATCGTACTGGACAGTGTACATTTATATTTTGACTTTCAAAATTGGATTTTATTTATTTCACTTGTAAGCTGTTGATCTTTTAAGTGAATGAATACTCCAAACATATATGACCGTTAAAATCCAAAATTATAGGAAAACTGTTACCAACGTTAATATTTTCCTTGAATTTTGTGCATATATATATATATATATGACCCTTAGTTCAATATTGGTTCATTTTTCATTCTTGCACTTACGCTTTTCATATTCTAAGCTGCAACCCTTGAACCAACACTTTGTTCGATTACATCAAGAAATCATGAAGATACTTTTTGGTTCTTTATTCGATTTCAATGCTCTAATCGATGCCCTAGATAAATCTGAGGTTATGGCTCGCATATTCCGACGAATCAAGACTCAAGGTCTGGAATATATTTTGACAAATAAGCCCGAAGGATATGATGATGTGTTGCCCCAGAAGTTCTACGAAACTGCTTCGTATACGGAAGGGAAAAAGTACATCACAGCTGTTATTGACGGAGCTCAAGTAAAGATCACCATTGGTGTGATAAGTAAAGCCTTGAAGATTCCTTTTGGAGGACTTCACTTCACATAATTTGATTTTAAGGATGAATATGTCATTTATTACAACAAGTTCACTGGAGGTTTAGATTTGCCCGAAGGATGGAATAGACACTTTAAGAAGAACAAATTATCAAAGGAATATATTTATCTATACGAAGTCATGGACAAAGCTCTTCTCAACAGGACTGGTAGCCATGATGATGGTCCTGAGATAGCTTGGAACTTGATGATTGTCTTTGATAAAGGAGTGAAGGTGAATGTTAGCTCATTAATCTTCAACAGGATTGCCTACAATGTGTCAAAGACTGGCAAAACTAAAGGATTTGGACTTTTCTTGAATTATATTTTGAAGCACTTGGGTATTCCTTTCTTTAAAGCTCGAGATCATGTACCCATATTTGTTCACAGAATTATTGGATTAGGAAAATTCAAGAGAGGTGTTGCAGATGCTCCTCTGGCTGCTAAGAAGAAGCAAAAGAAATCTAAAGTTGTGGGAACCTCAAAGCCCCTAGTTGTTCACCAGTATAAATCTAAAGCTAAGAGAAAGCTTGAGTTTGTTGATGAAGATGAAGATGATACAATAATTCTCAACAACCAAGAAATTTTGAAAGAAATGAGGAGAAAAAAGAGACATTCTAAGGAAGCAATGGAGTCTACAGCTCAGATAACTAAGTCTACAGATGCAGACTTAGAAACTGCAGCTAAAACTGATGTGGGAAAAGAGATCACTGTTAAGGAAGCTCATGACATAACAACTTCTATACCTGCAGACTTGCCGAGATAAGATATGACTAAATTACAAGAGTTGCTACTGGAAGAAGGATCTGCAGACATTGATTTAGAGGATGAGCAACTATCTGCAGAACATGTACAACAACTGCAGAGGTATGAGAAGTGGATAGATTTGTAAAAACAATCTGGAGATTCTTAAGAAGAAAGAACAAAAAGAATTTTTATGGATCCAAAAGTGGAGCAATACTTCAAATATTAAAGAGCTCTTGGACAACAAGTTTTTCTTCAAGATGATTGCTGAATTGAAGAAAAGACAAATTCTAGAGAGAAAGACCCTTGAAACAAAGAAGGCTAAAGGAAAGGAAGTGATATTTGAACACCCTAAAGGAAAACCTTTGAGCAAAGCTGCAGCTGAAGCTTTGAGAATAGTCTTAGCCAATGAACCGGATGATAAGGCTATAATCCCTGGAGTGGAACTAGTTTCTGCAGCTTGAGAAGAGGAAAGTTCAGATAAGGAAGTCATTCCTCATGGTGGTGATGTTGGTGGAAGTTCAGTTATGCCACCAAGTCCACCTATGGAAGATATATCTAATCTCAACACCTTAGTTGAAGGAGTTTAGATTGCTGCCCAAACTGGTTTATTGAATGAGAAAGATCCTAAGGAGAGTGATGAGGAAGTTGAAGGAGATGATGATACTGAGAAAGCTGATAAATCTCCATGTAAGCATGAAGATCTGAAGAAAGGAGATGATGATGATGATGATGTCGGTGATGGTGATTTACCACCACAAGGAGGTCAATGCGTTGCAAATGTATCACTTGAACCAAAAGCAAGTGAGGCAGCGTCTTCTGAAAGTATTGCTCAAGAGTCTGCAGATGGGACTCAACAGTTGTTGTCTACTGGCAATTTGGGTAAGGACTTTAAAACTTTTAAAGCCCACTCTGCCTTTATTGTTTTAGACACAGCTGACCCATCTTACCTTTAGGTGAAGAGACTATGATAGAGAAAGATTTTGATGATTATCTGAAGGAATTGGCTACACCAGATGTGCCTACTCCCCTATCCCTGAAGAGAAAGACCCCTGCCCCCCCCCCCCCATGTCTGACCCTAAAAGACAGAAAGTTGCTGAAGCAAAAGGAAATTCTGAGATTGTGCTGAGAATATCTGAAGATGAAGAAGAAGATATTCTTGAAGATGAAGAGATCATGAATAATGAGGAAATTCTGAAGAAGGTAACCAAGATTGAAACTACTGTGGAAGATATGTCAAAGAACATCAAGGATGAGTTAAGAAGAATTCCTGATCACATCATTTCTAAAAAGATTAAAGAAGGAATTCAGGATATGCTGACCAAGCTTTTTGAGAAAGCAAAGGAAGAGAAACTGCAGATTCAAGCAAAATTCAAAGAATCTATTGAGAATCTTGTGAATATGCATTTAACTATGAAGAAAGAACTACAGCAAAAAGATGCAATGATTGAAGAGTTGAATAAGAACCTTGGAAAGGCTCTAGATGACAACAAACAGATCAAGGAAGCTATTGATGGCATACACAAGAACATGAGATCACTAACTGTAAATTCAAGTCGGATGGAATCCAACTTATCTGCAAAGATGGATACCCTCCTTGGATATTTTGCTGATGGCAAAAAGGGGGAAGATGCTAATGTATCCATGAGTTTAGTAAGAAAATCTGATGAGAAAGAAGTTTTTGAAAAAACACTAACTAATATTCAAGATCTGCAAGGAAGCTTTGAAAGAGAAATGAATCAAGCTTTTAATGCTGGACTGAGTGGTTTTGATAAACCTGTTGGAAGCGTGTCCATGTTTGCCAAACCACAAGAGAAGCCTCAATATACAGGAAGAATTATCAAGTTTTTGCAACCTAAGGATCAGAGGTACATTGGCAAATGGGAAGCCAAGATGATTCAACGAAGAGAAGCTAAACTTCATGTTGCTCGTTCACAAGAAAGAAAGATACAGCCTGTATCAACTTTTGCTCAACATTTGTTAGAAAATATTCAGAATCAAGATTATGTGAATCCTACAGTTGAGAAATCTTCAGACAGTATGCATGTAGACCTGGTTTCAACAGTTGAGGTTAATCCTGCAACTGAAGTGGTTAAGGAGTCTACAGATACAACTGTTGAAAAAGATGATAATTTGTTGGAAGAAACCAAGAAGCTTATGGAAGAATTCAGGAAGATTGGTCATTTACATTCTTTGCTGAAGAAGCATGTGACTTGAACCGAAAATACTAACTTTCTACTAGTAGTTTTTCCGCAAGCGAACTGGTTCACTGTAGTATAAGCAAGTATAGCGACCAAGTATATCGTACCCAAGGGAAGGGATGTATGCGAACAGATCCCCGAAGATTTACGCGTCGCAATTAATATGAGTGTACGTTTTTGGGTTTATTAAAAGAAAATATAATCTAAACTAAATTACTCTATGAATGCAAAAAGGAAAATTAAACTAAGAACGTAAAAGTGTGTTTTCAAATATGAGATGATGATGCTCAGGATAGGAATTCCTACGTATACTAACGGAGCAGGTACATAATCAAGATAATCGTGACATGCAAGAAATAACCTAAGGAAAACATTGTAAGATGAAAGCTCAAGAATTAAAACCCTAATACTTTATCCTAACAATCGACTTCACTAATCCACTAACAAGTTAATAGATCGTCCTTAATTAACGAGACCCTAGTTTAAACTAAGGTGATGCGGTCGTCCTCCCTAGATAAACCGGTAGATTAATTAACCCTTTCTAAACCCTCTCATTAAGTCTACTAGTTGTTAAAGAGTGATAAGATCGTCCTCTCTCGAACACTTTTCGAACGAAAATCAAAGCTAAAGTTAAGATTGATTTTAAGAATTTATTAATTAAGAGAATTAAAACAAAACGTCACGAATTACCCTAATTATGTACCCACATCCTACTTCTACGAGTTCATCCTACCCCAAACATACAAGGGTTTTAGCTAGACATGGTTTTTACGGAAATAAAAACAATCAAAGAAGTAACGAACATGAACATAATGATTTTAACTAAGAAATTATCAAACATAAACTAGGGTTTAAAGAAATAAATGCTAAGAACTGAAATTAAATTAATAAAATAAAGTCTCAAGTATTCAAGAACAAAGAACTAAAGGAAAGAAACTAAAAATCAAAACCGAACTATGAATTCGTAAATAAACCTCAATTACACGTGAAAATTAAGCTTGCTCGTCTCTTTTCCTCTTTCTCTCTCCAAAAACTAACTCTCAAAGTGATGTGGTATCAAGTGGTGTGTAAAAACGTGTTCAAAACGAGTATATATAAGCATTTTTTGGGGTCTCCGAATCGGAAACTCATGGGCCGAAAAATGAATTCGGAAGCAAAAACATGAAAGTGCTCGAGCCGCACCCGCTCGAGTGGGTGCGCTCAAGATGTGTAGGTCAAATGAAGCGGGGGCTCGAGCTGGTCGATTGGCGAAATCGTTCTATAAGTTTTGGGCGCTCGAGCAACATGCTCGAGCGGTGGCGCTCGAGTTTCTCGAGTGGTCGAAGTTCTCTATTGATTTTGGACGCTCGAGCAACATGCTCGAGCGTTGGTGCTCGAGTAGCTCGAATGGCAAAAGTTCTCTGGACAATTTCGGCGCTCGAGCAGGTGGCGCTCGAGCAACATGCTCGAGCGGTGGCGCTCGAGTGACTCCACTCGAGTGGCTCTCCTTCTTCTTGAACTGATACTTTTCTTCTTGCGCACTAATAATATTCGTATTTCCTCGATATCTTCTCATCCGGGCATCCTTTTGAGTCGATTCAAAGTCCTACGAACTCCATTTCCACCCTCGCTTCACCTATGAGCATCAAAGAGACAAATTCATCAATGTGTAGAAATAATACTCAATTGACTCTAAATACTCAACAAAATCGACCAAAACTAGGACATTTTTAGCTACGAATCATGACAATTTCACGCCTAATCAACCCCCCCAAACTTACCATATTGCTTGTCCTCAAGCAATGAAATAATAAGTCAAGTGAAATTGTTAGGATTGAGTCAAAGAATCAAATCATGCAAGTAAATGAACTTGAGCTTCAAAGATCAATCACACGTATACTAACGCATCCCCCTCCCCCTCATCATACTCATGCAATAACAACAAGAAACACCAAGATCAAACATGGATGTGCACTCAATGATGTGTTTCACTCCCTCACAAATAAAAACTCCACCCCCCCAAACTTCGACCTTTTGAATAACTCCATGATTCATCTACTCTCTCGAGACAAGCCTACAAAATAAAACTCTCAAGTACGAGGTTAAAACTTACGATTCAAAAACATCCTAATAACATAAAAATACTGAAAAACAAATAAAAAACGGGTTGTCTCCCATTCGGCGCTATTTTTAAGGTCCTAATGTCGGACCGAGCTCAAAGGAGCTTATGGGACATTATACTCAAATTTACCTCCCTTACTCTCATAAGAGTGGTGGTTGAATTTCTTTCCTTGATGTCCCTTCATCATGAGTTCCATTGCTTCCTTCTCCACCTCAAGTGGTGGGGGTCTCGACTTCTTCTCACTCTTTTCTGGAGTCGTCTTACTAAACAATTTCTTGAGTTTGGACTTTTTCTTCTTAACTCCTCCTTTACCCTCTAGCTGGACCATGTCTACCTTTTTCACCTCTTTATCCTTCAACTTCTTCCCTTTATCCCTATCAACATAATCAATATCACAATGCTCATGGGTTAAATTATCAAATGAAGGATTATCAAATTCATAAATAAGAGAAAGATTAGGGATAGGAGGTGTGTCTTCAATACAAGGACCAATAACATCCATGCAATAACAACTCTCATCCTCCTTCGGGTACTTCATGGCTTCATATAGGGAAATTTTTATCTCTTGATCGTCAACTTTCAATGTTATCTTCCCATTTGCCACATCTAGCACCATCCCCGCCCTTGCCAAAAATGGTCTTCCCAAGATCAAAGGAACGTGTTCATCTTCCTCCATGTCGAGCACTACAAAATCGGCTGGAAAAATATGATCCCCAACTTTCACGAGGACGTCTTCAACTACACCTTGAGGTCTAGTAATAGACCGGTCAGCTAGTTGAAGCGTCATCATTGTCGGTTGAAGTTCTCCACCTTCCAACTTCTTGAATAACGACAATGGCATCAGATTAATGCTCGCTCCAAGGTCACACAATGCTCCCTTCTTAACTCCATTCCCGATATCACATAAGATCGTGAAACTCCCGGGATCCTTCAACTTCAGGGGAAGCGCTTTGTGCACTAATGCACTCACCTCATGGTTAAGCTGCACCAACTTGGGCTCATCTACTCGCCGTCTCTTCGCAATTAAGTCCTTCAGGAATTTGGCATAATTCGGCATCTGTTCCAAAGCATCATAAAAAGAAATGTTAATATGTAGCTTTTTAAACACATCAAGGAATTTAGCGAATTTCTCATCAAGCTTCTTTTTCATGAACTGCTGTGGATATGGGACAGGTATCACCGATTTGGGTACCCCCCATTCATCTCGCTCGGTCTCTTTTACTTTCTCCCTTGTTTCCTTTGCCTTCTTCCAGTTAGGAACTCTCTCAATCTCCTCAATGCCTTTGTCCTTCTGAAACTCATCCATATCTTTACTTCTCTGAATCCCTTCACCCTCTATCTCTTTCTCAACTCCCATCTCTTCATTCTTTTCTTCTTCTATCTCATCCTCTCCTTTGGGCATCTCAAAATCAGCAGGCATCTGAGGACCATCATAGTTGGTCCCACTTCTAAGCTGGATCGCCTTGCAATGCTCTTTCGGGTTCCCCTCCGGCATAGAAGGATACTTCCCCGACTCTCTTCCCAATAATTTTGCAATCTGGCTCATCTGGTACTCCATCGAAGTGAACCGCCTATTGTTCTCTTGCTGAATTCTATTCAGAGCCACATCTCTCTTCTGGAGTTCTTGATCACGCTGATCACCTTTCTTATGCAACTCTTTAACGTCATACTCCAAAGAAGATAATCTTTTGCTTCCTTCCTCCACCTTCTGAAGGATAGCTCTCAACATCTTCTCAGTTGAGGCACCGCCTTCTCCACCTGGAGGCTTTGAACATGGATCAACACCTGGAGGAACTGTAATTCCGGCCTTCGGATTGGCATATGAAAAATTCTCATTCTTCCTCCATTGGTTCTGAGGAGGGTGCTGGCCTCCTTGATACCCTTGATTGTTTCTCCACTGATTTTGAGGAGGTTGTGGACCAGGTGGTACAAAAGGTTGGCCATAAGAAAGCCTTCCAAATTTATTGCCGTCTTGTGGATACCCGCCTTGATTGTAGTAAGGTTCTCCCATATAGTTGGCTACCTCTTGCTGAACTGGGGGTTGGTCTACTTTCTCACTCACTGCTACATTCCCTCCAACCAAGTTCTGCCCAACCTCAATGTTACTTATCTTCTCCATCATACCCATCAACAACTTCCTAGTTCCTTCACTCTCCTCAATCTGATATGCCCTCTGAAATTATGGGTCCTCATTCCACTGCCCTACATTCGTGACAATATTGTCAACGATCTCTCTGCATCTAGCTGTACCATGGTTCAGAAACGCTCCATTAGCACACGCGTCAAGATGGGCTTGACCAGCCTTGCTGGCTCCACTATAGAAGAATGCCATGATATCCCCCTGAGCCTGAGTCTCTTGGCATCTTCAGACATACCGTTATAATTGAACGTGGATGCTATCATAAGAAAACTCCTCAGATGAGTATGAGGACTCTTCTTTCCAATCTCCCCCTTGAATTGATTTTCGGTAAGCAGCTTTAGAATTCTAGGGGAGATTGAGAAGTTGTTTGCCTCTATAGGAGGCAATGCCACTCCATCATAGTACCGTTGCGGTTGTGCCGTAAATCTTTCTCGAATAACCATCTTCTGATCGGCATTCTGAGGAACTTGCTGAGGGATAACAGGTGGTACGGGTACTTGTTGACCTGGTGGTAGTTGATAGACTGGTGGTTGGTTGTAAACAGGAGGTGGAGGGTACGGGTATGGTGGATATGGATATGGTTGGTATGGGTAAGGGTAAGGTAAGTTGTTTTGTGGGAAGTTGTTCTGTAGATATGCAGGGTTGTTCTGAGGATGTTGGACAAGGTTATGAGCTGGATTGTTTACGT
Organism: Ballota nigra; assembly: GCA_947034835.1. Taxonomy (NCBI): domain Eukaryota; kingdom Viridiplantae; phylum Streptophyta; class Magnoliopsida; order Lamiales; family Lamiaceae; genus Ballota; species Ballota nigra. The sequence continues at coordinate 32,056,883 of OX344724.1, forward strand.
TCTGTGTACCCGGGTTTTGGCTCTGGCTTTCCCCTAACGGAACTTGATTCTGACTACCATTCCCTCCAGTGCCCTCAACCCGTTCCACTACCTGATTAAACTCATTTGCAGCATCATCCAACTCATTACTGATGTCTATGTTTTCGTTTTCTCCTCTGGCAGCATTCATCATTCTTAAAAAGGCTCGGTTTCTTCTTGCTATTGTCTCAGGATCTAGCTGTAGTCTCTCTTCACTCGTATCACCTTGCGAGCATGTTTTCATAAACCTGAAATAATAACAAAAGAATAAAAATGCAACTGCCGAACACGTAAGAAAAAAACAGAAAAATAAAGTACTCACTACTAACTACTAAGCTTTCTACAAGTCTTATTCAAAAGACATACAACGTCATCCCCGACAACGACGTCATTGACTTGAACCGAAAATACTAACTTTCTACTAGTAGTTTCCCCACAAGCGTACGGGTTCACTGTAGTATAAGCAAGTATAGCGACCAAGTATATCGTACCCAAGGAAAGGGATGTATGCGAACAGATCCCCGAAGATCTACGCGTCGTAATTAATATGAGTGTACGTTTTTGGATTTTTTAAAAGAAAATATAATAAAAACTAAATTACTCTATGAATGAAAAAAGGAAAATTAAACTAAGAACGTAAAAGTGTGTTTTTAAATATGAGATGATGATGCTCAGGATAGGAATTCCTACGTTTACTAACGGAGTAGGTACATAATTAAGATAACCGTGACGTGCAAGAAATACCCTAAGGAAAACATTGTAAGATGAAAGCTCAAGAATTAAAACCCTAATTCTTTATCCTACCAATCGACTTCACTAATCCACTAACAAGTTAATAGATCGTGCTTAATTAACGAGACCCTAATTTAAACTAAGGAGATGCGGTCATCCTCCCTAGATAAACTGATTGATTAATTAACCCTTTCTAAACTATCTCATTAAGTCTACTAGTTGTTAAAGAGTGATAAGATCGTCTTCTCTCGAACACTTTTCGAACGAAAATCAAAGGTAAAGTTAAGAATGATTTTAAGAATTCATTAATTAAGAGAATTAAAACTAAACGTCACGAATTACCCTAATTACGTACCCACATCCTACTTCTACGAGTTCATCCTACCCCAAACATACAAGGGTTTTAGCTAGACATGGTTTTTATGGAAACAAAAACAATTGAAGAAGTAACGAACATGAACATAATGATTTTAACTAAGAAATTATCAAACATAAACTAGGGTTTAAAGAAATAAATGCTAAGAACTGAAATTAAATTAATAAAATGAAGTCTCAAGTATTCAAGAACAAAGAACTAAAGGAAATAAACTAAAAATTAAAACCGAATTATGAATTCATAAATAAACCTCAATTATACGTGAAGTAGGGGCTCGAGTGCTCGTGCTCGAGCTGGTCGAGTGGTCAAATCGTTCTGTAAGTTTCGGGCGCTCGAGCAACATGCCCAAGCGGTGGCGCTCGAGTTGCTCGAGTGGTCGAAGTTCTCTGTTGATTTTTGACGCTCGAGCATGGTGCTCGAGTAGCTCGAATGGTAAAAGTTCTCTAGACAATTTCGGCACTCGAGTGACTCCACTTGAGTGGCTCTCCTTCTTCTTCAACTGATACTTTTCTTCTTGCGCACTAATACCATTCGTATTTCCTCGATATCTTCTCATTCGGGCATCCGTTTGAGTCGATTCAAAGTCTTACGAACTCCATTTTTCACCCTCGCTTCACCTATGAGCATCAAAGAGACAAATTCATCAATGTGTAGAAATAATATTAAATTGACTCTAAATACCCAACAAAATCGACCAAAAGTAGGGCATTTTTAGCTACGAATCATGACAATTTCACTCCTAATCAGCATGCTAGTTTGACAGACAGATTCTGATTGTTCAAGATCTTGAAAGGTCAAGGAACACTTTATGCAGGTGACAATGCTAAACTTCTAAGGAGGATTGGAGGAGGAGCTCAGAAGAAGCAAGCTTGGAAGAAAAAGATGCCTAGGACTCTATCCCCTAGATCCAGAGCAAGAAAAGAAGAAGAAGAAGAAGTAGAGTGTGCAAGAGTAGAGTTTGAGATGCTGAAAGCTTAAGAAGAAGAAGAGTTGAAGAATGAAGCACTTATTACACAAGGAATCATCCCTGAAAGCCTTGAAAGAAATGATTCTGATGAAGATGTTGATCCTAAACATAAGAGGAGGTAAAAAGATTGTTATCTAGTATGATTCAGGAAGAATTGGTTTAGATCACTAAATTTGTAATGAATTTACAGATGAATGCAATTCTCCATATATCATCTAGTTTTTGTGATTATCTCTTTATGCAATTTAGTTTTTCATTATTTTTTTTGAAGGTTTTGCCATCACAAAATAGGGGGAAATTGTTAGGATATTTTTGTCCTAAGAATTTCTTAGTTGATTTTGATAATGTCAAAACATACATGTATTTTGTGAGAACTAACATTGCAGGTACTAAGAGATATGAAGAGCTCAAAAGTTGAAAGTCTACATCTGCAAACATTAGATAAAGACCCTACAACTATGATCAAGACAAGTCTACATCTGCAGAGTTCAAGACTACAAGCTGTAAACTTGAGATTAGTATGACTAATTGAGTGTAGTACAATCTGTACATTCACCTACTTAGTTTGAAATATCTCAGAGTTTATCAGAGCCAATTACTCGCCAGTAGAAACAAGTGTCTCAGTGATTAAAAGCTATTTGAGCAGTCATCACTAAAAGATAACTTGTACTACGACAAGTACTAAGCTACATGACAAGATGCGTTTATTAGCCGAAGTCAAAGCTGGAAGTGAAAATTATTTCAAATAATTCAAATCACTCAAACGGCTAGAAGACCCCCAAGACTCCTATAAATAGGAGAGGAGGATTCAGAGGACGAACAACAACAACACCAAGCTTTCAAGCAATCTACACAAAGTCTACAGCCATCCAAAGTCTACAGCCCGTTTCTTTGTTAGAAATCTTTAGGACTTAGAGGCTAGGATCTTGTGTTATAGTTCAGTTTGTTGTTCCCTCACTAAACTTTATACCCTTGTAAATCTACTTAGTGTGGATACCCCTCTTAGTGAGTGTATTTCTGAGTGAAAGTGAGAAAGAGAAGTATTTCTGAGTGAAAGTGTAGTTCTATTTAGATTAGAGTAAACTTAATGATTATTCTAAGTCTAAGGGGGAACAATCTTGTATCTGTGTGATACTTGTCTTAGTGAATTTGGCACCTTCGTGGTGTAACAGTGGATGTAGGAGGATTACAACATATTTGAACTACTATAAACTCTCTTTCTCTCTTTACTCCTTTATATTTATATTTCTGCATTTCATATCTGCTTAGTGCATCATTCATATCTTTCATAATCTGGTTATTTGATTTTTCATTACACACACTTTATTTAATCCGCTGCACCAAGTGTTAGAATACTCAAAAGTATTACAACAATAACTTTGATAAAGTGTTTAAAACGTTTAGACTTTGTTTTTCAACAAGTCTGCAGCTGCGAATCTTAGTTTTTGTTTTCAACTCTACAGCTGCAGAGTTTAAACTGCATAGTCTTAAAAAGTCTTTTGAAAGAATTTTTTTAGTACAAGGTCTATTCCCCCCCCCCCCCTCTAGACCTTGTCACACATTTGAGACTAACACTCTTAATTAATTGAATATTTCTAATAAATCCTAGAATAATCTTGGAATTAAGTACGAAAATTGTTAGAGAGAAAACGACCGTATCACTCTTTAATAACTATTAGGCTTAAGGAAAGGGTCTTAGAAGGGGTTTATTATCTACCGGTTTATCTAGGGAGGATGACCGCATCACCTTAATTAAATTAGGGTCTCATTAATTAAGCACAATCCATATAACTTGTTTAGTGGATTAGTGAAGTTGGTTGATAGGACGAAGTATTAGGATTAATTCTCGAGCTTGTAGTCTTGCAATCTAATACGCTTAGGATTATTACTTGCACATCACGATTATTTTAGTTCCCGTACCAACTCCGTTAGTATAAGTATGAATTCCTATACCAAGCATCATTATCTCATATTTGCAAACAACCCTTAGTTAATTAATTTCATTCGTTCTTTAGCATAATTAGTATAATTTAGTTTAGAATTAATTTTTTAAAAAGCCAAAAACATTCACTCATATTAACTACGATACGTAGATCTCCAGGGATCTATTCGCATACATCCATTCCCTTGGGTTCGATAATACTTGGTCCCTATACTTGCCAATACTACTGTGATTCCATACTCTTGTGGGGTAACTACTAGTAAAAGCTAGTAAAGTTCAGTTCAAGTCAGTTTGCCGTGAGGGTTTAGGGTAATACTACCAATTCTTTAGTAATATTACCAATAGACATTAATAGTGTTACCAATAGTGGTTGATAGTAATACTAATTTTTTTCTAACATTACAAGTCTATTTTCAATTAATACTTAACAATTATATTTTTAATCATTCGAATTAGCGTTTACGGTGAGGGTTTACCGTAAGGGTTTAGGGTAATATTTCCAATTCTTTAGTAGTATTACCAATAGAAATTGATAGTGTTACCAATAGTGATTGGCAATAATACCAATTATTTTTTTTCTAACATTACAAATCTATTTTTAAATAATTCTTACCGATTATTTTTTTAATTATTCGAATTAGAGTTTACGGTGAGGGTTTAGGGTAATATTACCAACTCTTTAGTAATATTACCAATAGACATTATAATGTGTTACCAATAGTGATTGATAGTAATATTAATTATTATTTTTCTAACATTAAAAGTCTATTTTCAATTAATTTTTAACAATTATCTTTTTAATCATTCAAATTATAGTTTACAGTGAGGATTTACCGTTAGGGTTTAGGGTAATATTACCAAGTCTTCAGTAGTATTACACTCTTACCAATAGATATTGATAGTGTAACCAATAGTGATTGGTAGTAATACCAATTATTTTTTTCTAACATTACAAGTCTATTTTCAAATAATTCTAACTAATTACTCTTTTAATCATTCGAATTAGAGTTTACGATGAGGGTTTACCATGAGGGTTCGGAATAATATTATCAAGTCTTTAGTAGTATTACCAATAGGCATTGATAGTGTTACCAATTGTGATTGGTAGTAATATCAATTATTTTTTTCTAACATTACAAGTCTATTTTCAAATAATTCTTACCAATTAATTTTTTTATTATACGAATTTGAGTTTACGGTGAGGGTTTACCGTGAGGGTTTTGGGTTTTGGGTAATATTACTAAGTCTTTAGTAGTATTACCAATAGACATTGATAGTGTTACCAATAGTGAATGATAGTAATACCAATTTTTTTTCTAACATTACAAGTCTATTTTCAAATATTTTTTACAAATTACTTTTTTAATCATTCCAATTAGAATTTACGGTGAGAGTTTACCCTGAGGGTTAAGGATAATATTACCTAGTCTTTAGTAGTATTACCAATAGGCAATGATAGTGTTGCCAATAGTGATTAATAGTAATATCAATTTTTTTTTCTAACATTACAAGTATATTTTTAAATAATTCTTACCAAATACTTTTTTTAATTATTCGAATTAGAGTTTACGGTGAGGTTTGACCGTGAGGGTTTAGAGTTTAGGGTAATATTACCAAGTCTTTAGTAATATTACAAATAGTGATTGTTAGTAATACTAATTATATTTTTCTAACATTACAAGTCTATTTTAAAGTAATGCTTAACAATTAATTTTTTAATCATTCGAATTAGCGTTTACCGTGAGGGTTTAGGTTAATATTACCAAGTCTTTAGTAGTATTAAACTATTACCAATAGACATTGATAGTGTTATCAATAGTGATTGGTAGTAATACCAATTTTTTTTTCTAACATTACACGTCTATTTTAAAATAATTTTTACCAATTACTTTTTTAATCATTCGAATTAGAGTTTAATGTGAGGGTTTACCGTGAGGGTTTAGAATAATATTATCAAGCCTTTAGTAGTATTACAAATAGGCATTGATAGTGTTACCAATAGTTATTAGTAGTAATACCAATTTTTTTTCTATCATTACAAGTCTATTTTAAAATAATTCTTACCAATTACTTTTTAATCATTCGAATTAGCATTTACGGTGAAAGTTACCATGAGGGTTTAGGGTAATATTACCAAGTCTTTAGTAGTATTACCAATTGACATTGATAGTGTTACCAATAGTGATTGGTAGTAATACCAATTATTATTTTCTAACATTACAAGTCTATTTTCAAATAATTCTTTCGAATTAGAGTTTACAGTGAGGGTTTATCGTGGGGGTTTAGGATTTAGGGTAATATTACCAAGTTTTTAGTAATATTACCTATAGAGATTGATAGTGTTACCAATTGTTTAAAAGTAATACTAAATTTTTTTCTAACATTACAAGTCTATTTTCAATTAATTCTTAACAATTACCTTTCTAATAATTCGAATTAGCGTTTACGGTGAGGGTTTACCGTGAGGTTGTAGTAATTCCAATTTTTTTTCTAACATTACAAGTCTATTTTCAAATAATTCTTACCAATTACTTTTTTAATTATTCGAATTAGAGTTTACGGTGAGGGTTTACCATGAGGGTTTAGGGTAATATTACCAAGTCTTTAGTAATATATATATATATAATAACACTAACCAACCTACATTTGGAAACCATTGTATTTTCCCGCCAAAATTATTGTTAAATTTAGTAAGTTTCATTTTAAATCGTTGATATATATCTTTGAAATATAGTATTCGTTTTTATAATCTTTGGTATACATCTTTGAAATATATTTAATTATAAATATTAACAAATAATTGCAAAATATATTGGATATATTTTTGCAATATAATTTGTAACAAATATTGAGAAATAATATAAAAATATGTTGAATATATCTATTGGATATATTTTTGAAATATAATTTGTAACAAATATTGAAAAATAATATAAAAATATGTTTAATATATCTTTGAGATATATATATTATGTTAAATCTCTCTATTTTGTGGTATAAAAGATATTTCAATTATTTTATAATAATATTTATTAAATATTTTTGTGAAGGATTAATGTATATAAATAATTCGGTATATATTTTGGAGATGTTTATTTTTTTGTAGAAGTTATTAAAATTAAAAATTATTAATCAAAAAACAAAAGGAATAAGATCACTCTTTAATTATTGGCAAAATAGAGTGAAAATAATTTATACATGAACCATTTGAAGTGTATTAGTTGTTTTCACTGAAGGACATAGTTTTCACCGAAGGATGTTACTTTTTTAGGGTATTAGTTGTTTTCACTTAAGGTTATTATTTCTAGTGGGTATTCGCATGGACATAAGTTGAAAGGTACAAAGAGTATTAGTTGATTAGACTAAAGCGTATTAGTTGGTTATACCAAAAAGTATTGTAAAGTAGTTTATGTATAAATCAATTTCACTTTATACATACTCTTAATTTTTTGTAGAAGAAAGATATTATGTAAATTAATTAATTCGAAGAAAGATTACAATAGACATATAACAATTAATATATCTATAAATTGGGTGAACCACCGTATACGTGAACATGGTTTGGGTTAATTAATTAACATACAAACAATAAATAAGTTAATGTAGTTTGTCATCTGCAAAGCAAAGAAAAGAGTATGATCTCCAACAAACTCCACATTTCTTCAATATTTTTGTGTCTAGATTCGGGATAATAATATGAACAGTGAATTCCAATTAAAGATAGGACAAAAATTTTGTATGGACTAACCCAATACAGGATAGAAATTGAGGGTATTCAACCTTAAACCTAAATTATTTGGAGGATACACAATAATATTAGATACTCCCTCTGTCCAATATTATTTGGAGGATACAAAATAATATTAGATACTTTTTGGACTGTTATTTTTTGTCAAAAGTTGGAGGGTATTATGAGGTATTGTTAGGTTCATTTATCAATAAAGTTATTGTTAATGGAAAATATAAGTATCATATTTTTCATAAACAATCATTTCATTCATGAATGGACCTCACAATACCAACCAACTTATGACAAAAAATAACAGCCCAAAAAGTAGGACTACTAATATTTGATGGATGAAGTATTTATTTATTAAAAAAATATATGTGAAATGTAAACATACTTAAAATGCATGATTATTTTAATGTATGCATTTATCTCAATATTATAAAATAAATCTTAAAATAATATGTACAAGTAATCCTATGAAAGGAAAACTTCATAAATGAAAATTTTTTAATTGAAAAAAGAAAGAAGTATAGAGACTTCATTAATAATTTTAAAAATATTTCGTTCAAAGCAACACTTGAAGAATATTGTGGATGATCAAAATTATTTGAAGGACATGGCCATACTTGCCCCTACTCTTTGAATAACTGAAGTGTTATGGTATGTCGAATCATGATTTGAATTTGAAAGTTGAGACTCCAGTTATGTTACTAAAAAATATAGATCATTCATGAGGATTGTGCAGCAGAACTAGATTAACTCTAATAAAACTAGATGACAATGTTCTGAAAGGTATAGACATAACCAGAAACCATTCAGGTGACATGGTGTCGACTTCTATCACTGACTTCATTCGAGCCGAGACTTCCATTCAAGTTTCAGATGAGACAGTTCACATTAATTGTCGCATATGAAATGTCAATAAATAAGAGTCAATTCAATAACTCGCTAATATTTGCATATTCTTAAAGAGTCCAGTTTTAAGTCACAACTAGACGTATGTGGACATTTTGAGAGTCGCCAATCACAGTAATTTGAAGATTTTGACGTGTGGTGACTGGCGATGAATGTTCACCGAAAATAAGAAAAAAAATAGAGAGATGTTTCGAAATCTATAGTCTCTTTGATTCATTACTACTACTAATATTTATTAATGCGTAATCATAAAAAAATATTATATGGTGAAGTACAAATAGTAATAAGATTGTTTTTTATAAATAAAATATAATATTTATTACATTTTGTTTTCACAAAAGTTTTCTGACATCTGCATTACTTTCTCTTTAAAAAAGTAAACCTTAATATTATTTATTTGAAATGAAAAATACTTTAATAGAAAAACTAAACACTCTCAAACGTAAATAAACAAATTTCAATATAAACTGAGAATTCATAAATTAATTGTATAATTATGATCATGCATCGCACGGGTTCAATTACTAGTATTATCAATAGACATTATTAGTGTTACCAATTCTGGTTGATAGTAATACTAATTATTTATTTTCCAACATTACAAGTATATTTTCAATTAATTCATAACAATTACCTTTTTAATCATTCGAATTAGCGTTTACGGTGAGGGTTTAGGGTAATATTACCAATAGACATTGAAAGTGTTATCAATAGTAATTGGTAGTAATACAATTTTTTTTTTCTAACATTACAAGTCTATTTTTAAATAATTCTTTCCAATTACTTTTTTAATTATTCGAATTAGAGTTTACAGTGAGGGTTTACCGTGAGAATTTACCATGAGGGTTTAGGGTAATATTACCAAGTCTTTAGTAATATTACCTATAGACATTGATAGTGTTACTAATAGTGGTTGATAGTAATACTATTTTTTATTAACATTACAAGTCTATTTTCAATTAATTCTTAACAATTATCTTTTTAATCATACGAATTAGCGTTTACGGTGAGGTATACCGTGACGGTTTAGGGTAATATTACCAAGTCTTTAGTAGTATTACACTATTACCAATAGACATTGATAGTGTTACCAATAGTGATTGGTAGTAATACCAAATTTTTTTTTTCTAACATTACAAGTCTATTTTCAAATAATTCTTACCAATTACATTTTTAATTATTCGAATTAGAGTTTATGGTGAGGGTTTACCGTGAGGGTTTAGGGTAATATTACCAAATCTTTAGTAGTATTACCAATAGACATTGAAAGTGTTACCAATAGTGATTGGTAGTAATACAATTTTTTTTCTAACATTACAAGTCTATTTTAAAATAATTTTTACCAATTACTTTTTTAATTATTCGAATTAGAGTTTATGGTGAGGTTTGACCGTGAGGGTTTAGGGTAATATTACCAAGTCTTTACTAATATTACCAATAGACATTGATAGTGTTACCAATAGTGATTGTTAGTAATACTAATTATTATTTTTCTAACATTAAAAGTCTCTTTTCAATTCATTCTTAACACTTAACTTTTCAATCATATGAATTAGCGTTTACCGTGAGGGTTTAGGTTAATACTACCAAGTCTTTAGTAGTATTAAACTATTACCAATAGACATTGATGGTGGTATCAATAGTGATTGATATTAATACCAATTATTTTTTTCTAACATTACAAGTCCATTTTAAAACAATTCTTACCAATTACTTTTTTAATCATTCAAATTAGATTTTACGGTGAGGGTTTACCATCAGGGTTTAGAATAATATTACCAAGTCTTTAGTAGTATTACCAATAGGCATTGATATTGTTACCAATAGTGATTGGTAGTAATACCAATTTTTTTTCTATCATTACAAGTCTATTTTAAAATAATTCTTACCCATTACTTTTTAATCATTCGAATTAGCATTTACGGTGAGGCTTTACCGTGAGGGTTTAGGGTAATATTACCAAGTCTTTAGTAGTATTACACTATTACCAATAGACATTGATAGTGTTACCAATAGTGATTGGTAGTAATACCCATTTTTTTTCAAACATTACAAGTCTATTTTCAAATAATTCTTAACAATTACTTTTTAATTATTCGAATTTGAGTTTACGAAGAGGATATAACGTGAGGGTTTAGGGTATAGGGTAATATTACCAAGTCTTTAGTAATATTACCTATAGACATTGATAGTGTTAACAATTATTTTATAGTATTACTAAATTTTTTTCTAACATTACAAGTCTATTTTCAGTTAATTCTTAACAATTACCTTTTTAATCATTCGAATTAGAGTTTACGGTGAGGGTTTACCGTGAGGGTTTAGGGTAATATTATCAAGTCTTTAGTAGTATTACCAATAGACATTGATAGTGTTACCAATAGTGATTGGTAGTAATACCAATTTTTTTCTAACATTACATGTCTATTTTTAAATAATTCTTACCATTGTCTTTTTTAATTATTCGAATTAGAGTTTACGATGATGGTTGACCACGAGGGTTTAGGTTAATGTTACCAAGTCTTTCGTATTATTACCAATAGACATTGATAGTGTTACAAATAGAGATTGATAGTAATACTAATTTTTTTTTCTAACATTACAAGTCTATTTTCAATTAATTCTTAACAATTACCTTTTTAATCATTCAAATTATAGTTTACGGTGAGGGTTTACCGTTAGGTTTTAGGGTAATACTACCAAGTCTTTAGTAGTATTACACTATTACCAATAGACATTGATAGTGTAACCAATAGTGATTGGTAGTAATATCAATTATTTTTTTCTAACATTACAAGTCTATTTTCCAATACTTCTTACCAATTACTTTTTTAATCATTCGAATTAAAGCTTACGGTGAGGTTTGACCGTGAGGGTTTAGGGTAATATTACCCAGTTTTTACTAATATTACCAATAGACATTGATAGTGTTACCAATAGTGATTGTTAGTAATACTAATTATTATTTTTCTAACATTAAAAGTCTCTTTTCAATTCATTCTTAACACTTAACTTTTTAATCATACGAATTAGCATTTACCGTGAGGGTTTAGGTTAATACTACCAAGTCTTTAGTAGTATTAAACTATTACCAATAGACATTGATGGTGTTATCAATAGTGATTGGTATTAATACCAATTTTTTTTTCTAACATTACAAGTCCATTTTAAAATAATTCTTGCCAATTACTTTTTTAATCATTCAAATTAGAGTTTACGGTGAGGGTTTACCGTCAGGGTTTAGAATAATATTACCAAGTCTTTAGTAGTATTACCAATAGGCTTTGATATTATTACCAATAGTGATTAGTAGTAATACCAATTTTTTTTCTATCATTACAAGTCTATTTTAAAATAATTCTTACCCATTACTTTTTAATCATTCGAATTAGCATTTACGGTGAGGCTTTACCGTGAGGGCTTAGGATAATATTACTGATTTGAACCGAAAATACTAACTTTCTACTAGTAGTTTCTCCGCAAGCGTACGGGTTCACTATAGTATAAGTAAGTATAGTGATCAAGTATATCGTACCCAAGGGAAGGGATGTATGCGAACAGATCCCTAAAGATCTACGCGTTGTAATTAATATGAGTGTATGTTTTGGGTTTTTTAGAAGAAAATAAAATATAATCTAAACTAAATTACTCTATGAATGCAAAAAGGAAAAAATAAACTACGAACGTATGAGTGTGTTTTCAAATATGAGATGATGATGCTCAGGATAGGAATTCCTACGTATACTAACGGAGCAGGTACATAATCAAGATAACCGTGACGCGCAAGAAATAACCTAAGTAAAAGATTGCAAGATGAAAGCTCAAGAATTCAAACCCTAATACTTTATCCTAACAATCGACTTCACTAATCCACTAACGAGTTAATAGATTGTGCTTAATTAACGAGACCCTAATTTAACTAAGGTGATGCGGTCGTCCTCCCTAGATAAATCTGTAGATTAATTAACACTTTCTAAACCCTCTCATTAAGTCTACTAGTTGTTAGAGAGTGGTAAGATCATCCTCTCTCGAACACTTTTCGAAATAAATTCAAAGGTAAAGTTAAGATTGATTTTAAGAATTCATTAACTAAGAGAATTAAAACTAAACGTCACGAATTACCCTAATTATGTACCCACATCCTACTTCTACAAGTTCATCCTACCCCAAGCATGCAAGGGTTTTAGCTAGACATGGTTTTTACTGAAACGAAAACAACTGAAGAAGTAACAAACATGAACATAGTGATTTTAACTAAGAAATTATCAAACATTAACTAGGGTTTAAAGAAATAAATGATAAGAACTGAAATTAAATTAATAAAACAAAGTCTCAATGTATTAAAAAACAACGAACTAAAGGAAAGAAACTTATGATCAAAACCGAACTATGAATTCATCAGTAAACCTCGATTACAAATGAAAATTAAGCTTGTTCGTCTCTTCTCCTCTTTCTCTCGCCAAAAAAACTAACTCTCAAAGTGATGTGATATCAAGTGGTATGTAAAAACGTGTTCGGGACGAGTATATATAAGCATCGGGCCGAATCGGAAATTCATGGGCCGAAAAACGAATCCGGAAGCAAGAAACTTGAAAGTGCTCGAGCAGACCCGCTCGAGCGGGGGCACTCGAGCTGTGTAGCTCGAATGAAATAGGGGCTCGAGCGGTGGCGCTCTAGCTGCTCGAATGGCCGAAATATTCAGCAAGTCTTGGGGCGCTCGAGCCCATGCTCGATCGGAGGCGCTCGAGTTGGTCGAGTGCTCAAAATTCTCTGTAAGTTTTAGGTGCTCGAGCCACATGCTCGAGCGTTAGTGCTCGAGTAGCTCGAATGACAAAACTTCTCTGGACAACTTGGGCACTCGAGGGTCATGCTCGAGCGGTGGTGTTCGAGTGGATCCACTCGAATGACTCTCCCTCTTCTTCATGACAAAACTGGGGCATTTCTAACGACGAATCATGACAATTTCACGCCTAATCAATTACCAAGTCCTTAGTAGTATTACACTATTACCAATAGACATTGATATTGTTACCAATAGTGATTGGTAGTAGTACCAATTTTTTTTTTCAAACATTACAAGTCTATTTTCTAATAGTTCTTACCAATTACTTTTTTAATTATTCGAATTAGAGTTTACGAAGAGGGTATAACATAAGGGTTTAGGGTATAGGGTAATATTACCAAGTCTTTAGTAATATTACCTATAGACATTGATAGTGTAACAAATTATTTTATAGTATTACTAAATTTTTTTCTAACATTACAAGTCTATTTTCAATTAATTCTTAACAATTACCTTTTTAATCATTCGAATTAGAGTTTACAGTGAGGGTTTACCGTGAGGGTTTAGGGTAATATTATCAAGTCTTTAGTAGTATTACCAATAGACATTGATAGTGTTACCAATAGTGATTGGTAGTAATACCAATTTTTTTCTAACATTACAAGTCTATTATTAAATAATTCTTACCAATGTCTTTTTTAATTATTCGAATTAGAGTTTACGATGAGGGTTGACCACGAGGGTTTAGGGTTTAGGGTAATATTACCAAGTCTTTAGTAATATTACCAATAGACATTGATAGTGTTACAAATAGTGATTGATAGTAATACTATTTTTTTTTCTAACATTACAAGTCTATTTTCAATTAATTCTTAACAATTACCTTTTTAATCATTCGAATTATAGTTTACGGTGAGGGTTTACCATTAGGGTTTAGGGTAATAATACCAAGTCTTTAGTAGTATTACACTATTACCAATATACATTGATAGTGTAACCAATATTGATTGGTAGTAATACCAAATTTTTTTTTCTAACATTACAAGTCTATTTTCAAATAATTCTTACCAATTACATTTTTAATTATTCGAATTAGAGTTTATGGAGAGGGTTTCCCGTGAGGATTTATGTTAATATTACCAAATCTTTAGTAGTATTACCAATAGACATTGAAAGTGTTACCAATAGTGATTGGTAGTAATACAATTTTTTTTTTCTAACATTACAAGTCTATTTTAAAATAATTTTTTTTCTAACATTACAAGTCTATTTTCAAATACTTCTTACCAATTACTTTTTTAATCATTCGAATTAAAGTTTACAGTGAGGTTTGACCGTGAGGGCTTAGGGTTTAGGGTAATATTACCAAGTTTTTACTAATATTACCAATAGACATTAATAGTGTTACCAATAGTGATTGTTAGTAATACTAATTATTATTTTTCTAACATTAAAAGTCTCTTTTCAATTCATTCTTAACACTTAACTTTTTAATCATACGAATTAGCATTTACCGTGAAGGTTTAGGTTAATACTACCTAGTCTTTAGTAGTATTAAACTATTACCAATAGACATTGATGGTGTTATCAATAGTGATTGGTATTAATACAAATTATTTTTTTCTAACATTACAAGTCCATTTTAAAATAATTCTTACCAATTACTTTTTAATCATTCGAATTAGCATTGACGGTGAGGCTTTACCGTGAGGGTTTAGGGGAATAATACCAAGTCTTTAGTAGTATTACACAATTACCAATAGACATTGATAGTGTTACCAATAGTGATTGGTAGTAATACAAATTTTTTTTTCAAACATTACAAGTCTATTTTCAAATAATTCTTACCAATTACTTTTTTAATTATTCGAATTTGAGTTTACGAAGAGGGTATAAAGTGAAGGTTTAGGGTATAGGGTAATATTACCAAGTCTTTAGTAATATTACCTATAGAAATTGATAGTGTTACTAATTATTTTATAGTATTACTAAATATTTTTTCTAACATTAAAAGTCTATTTTCAATTAATTCTTAACAATTACCTTTTTAATCATTCGAATTAGAGATTACGGTGAGGGTTTACCGTGAGGGTTTAGGGTAATATTATCAAGTCTTTAGTAGTATTAACCATAGACATTAATAGTGTTACCAATAATGATTGGTAGTAATACCAATTATTTTTTTCTAACATTACAAGTCTATTTTTAAATAATTCTTACCAATGTCTTTTTTAATTATTCGAATTAGAGTTTACGATGAGGGTTGACCACGAGGGTTTAGGGTTTAGGATAATAATACCAAGTCTTTAGTAATATTACCAATAGACATTGATAGTGTTACAAATAATGATTGATAGTAATATTCATTTTTATATTCTAACATTACAAGTGTATTTTAAATTAATTCTTAACAATTACCTTTTTAATCATTCAAATTATAGTTTAAGGTGAGGGTTTACCGTTGGGGTTTAGGGTAATATTACCAAGTCTTTAGTAGTATTACACTATTACCAATAGACATTGATAGTGTAACCAATAGTGATTGGTAGTAATACCAATTTTTTTTTTTAACATTACAAGTTTATTTTCAAATAATTCTTACCAATTATTTTTTTAATCATTCGAATTAAAGTTTACGGTGAGGGTTTACCGTGAGTGTTTAGAATAATATTACCAAGTTTTTTCTAGTATTACCAACAGGCATTGATAGTGTTACCAATAGTAATTGATATTAATATCAATTATTTTTTTCTAACATTACAAGTCTATTTTCAAATAATTCTTACCAATTACTTTTTTTATTATATGAATTAGAGTTTACTGTGAGGGTTTACCGTGAGGGTTTAGGGTAATATTACCAAGTTTTTAGTAGTATTACCAATAGACATTGATAGTGTTACCAATGGTGAATGATAGTAATACCAATTTTTTTTTTCTAACATTACAATTATATTTTCAAATAATTCTTACCAATTACTTTTTTAATCATTCAAATTAGAATTTACAGTGAGAGTTTATCCTGAGGATTTAGGATAGAATAATCAAGTCTTTAGTAGTATTACCAATAAGCAATGATAGTGTTGCCAATAGTGATTGATAGTATTATCAATTTTTTTTCTAACATTACAAGTCTATATTATAATAAATCTTACCAATTACTTTTTAATCATTCAAATTAGAGTTTACGGTAAAGGATTACCTTGAGGGTTTAGGGTAATATTACCAAGTCTTTAGTAGTATTACACTATTACCAATAGACATTGATAGTGTAGCCAATAGTGATTGGTAGTAATACCAATTATTTTTTTCTAACATTACAAGTCTATTTTCAAATAATTCTTACCAATTACTTTTTTAATCATTCGAATTAAAGTTCACGGTGAGGGTTTACCCTGAGCGTTTAGTATAATATTACCAAGTTTTTTGTAGTATTGCCAATATGCATTGATAGTGTTACCAATAGTGATTGATAGTAATATCAATTATTTTTTTCTAACATTACAAGTTTATTTTCAAATAATTCTTACTAATTACTTTTTTTATTATACGAATTAGAGTTTACTGTGAGGGTTTACCGTGAGGGTTTAGGGTTTAGGGTAATATTACCAAGTCTTTAGTAGTATTACCAATAGACATTGATAGTGTTACCTATGGTGAATGATAGTAATACCAATTTTTTTTCTAACATTACAATTATATTTTCAAATAATTCTTACCAATTACTTTTTTAATCATTCGAATTAGAATTTACGGTGAGCGTTTATCCTGAGGATTTAGGATAATATTACCAAGTCTTTAGTAGTATTACCAATAGGCAATGATAGTGTTGCCAATAGTGATTGATAGTAATATCAATTTTTTTTTCTAATATTACAAGTCTATATTATAATAATTCTTACCAATAATTTTTTAATCATTCAAATTAGAGTTTACGGTAAAGGTTTACCGTAAGGGTTTAGGGTAATATTACCAAGTCTTTAGTAGTATTACCAATAGGCATTGATAGTGTGACCAATAGTGATTGGTTGTAATACAATTTTTTTTCTAACATTACAAGTCTATTTTCAAATAATTCTTACCAATTACCTTTTTAATTATTCGAATTAGAGTTTACAGTGAGGGTTTACCGCGAGGGTTTACCGCGAGGGTTTAGCGTTTATGTTAATATTACCAAGTCTTTAGTAATATTATCAATAGACATTGATAGTGTTACCAATAGTGGTTGATATTAATATTAATTTTTTTTCTAACATTACAAGTCTATTTTCAATTAATTCTTAACAATTGTCTTTTTAATCATTCGAATTAGCATTTATGGTGAGGGTTTACCGTGAGGGTTTAGGGTAATATTACCAATAGATATTAATAATGTTACCAATAGTGATTGGTAGTAATACTAATTATTATTTTTCTAAGATTACAAGTCTATTTTAGATTAATTCTTAACAGTTACCTTCTTTAATCATTCGAATTAGCATTTACGGTGAGAGTTTAACGTGAGGTATAAGGATAATATTACCATGACTTTATAATATTAAACTTTTACCAATAGACATTGATATTGTTACCAATAGTAATCTAAATAATATAATAGCACTAACCTTACCTTAAATAGTTTGGGCGGGAGAATTTTCTAACCGTTAGATCATTATTTGCTGATCAATCTTGATCCTCCATTTCATTATTGGTTTTAGATATGGTATTGTTGACTAATTAATTCCTTCCTATACATGAAATTAATCTTGATTATCTATTATTGCTACAATTTTGACTAATTAATTAATTTCTCCAATTATGTTGCTACAATCTTGGATGCGTTTCATTATCTTTCAGTATTTATTCTCACTCCTTTTCACTCCGTCTCTCCACCACCATCGCATACACACACTCCTGTCTTCTCCTTCATTCATGGACACAAGAGCAAGCCAGAAATATCAACGCCGCTACTATATATTACCGCCAACATCAGACCCACACCATTAAAGATGTACGAAATTGGCGAATCCCACCGCCCATTAGACGCCGCCGAAGACGGGGCCGGCACGGAGGCGGAGGTGGTGCTTTGTTCGAAATTCAATCTCATCCATCTCGCACTTAATTTATTTCTCTCTTTGTTTTTTTTAATGTTTAGTTATGTTGTGTGTGTGTTTAAATAGGCATGAAAAGAGAGAGAAAATAGCTACAAAGTTCCTTTTGATATAATATTATACTCCTATATATATATGTATGCAACTAAGAGGAATTCTTCTTTATAAACTAATTAACACTCGCTTACTTTACCAGAGATTATGTATCATTTCATTTGATGTTTTATTATATTCCTTTGCAATTGACATGATTTTATTTCATTATATTTCTTGACATCATTGATTAAAATGTAATCGCACGTATTAGGCAAAGTTGTTTTGGTATTTGCTTGAATATTTTTATGATTTATACATGTCAAGTGGTTGTGTATTTGATGTATATATATGGCAGTGTAAAAAATCAAGTAATGCAATGTAATTTTTTAGTTTTTTTTTATTAATTTTTCTTCGTGTGCTTTTATTATATTTTGTTTGCAATGAATTAAAATTTCAGATGATGTTAAGGTAGTAGTTTTAAAATTTTAAATTTAAGTCACCCATTTTTATTAGTTAATTTACGTAATAATTCATATATGTTTACTATAATATTCTATCCTTTTAATTACTTGGTTTGGATTGAGCTTTACCAAGTCGGTTAAACATACCGACATACACCAATGTAAGGACTGGTGTATAAAAGAGATTAGAGATAAATAATATTAACTCCCCAATTAAATATTATCTATCTATTATTAATTCTTATCGTCGGCTAAAAATTATCATGAAAATGATATTGTAATAGCCAAGCGTCATTTCAACATTTATTTAATTATGAAATTATATTATACCTAATAACATAATATATTTTATATAAATAATTATTTTATTAGTTTAAGTTAACATTAAAAGGAAAATATAGAAAATATTTAATTAATATACTTCCATAAATTTGGGCAATCGAAATTTACACCGTACTACAAAAACCACACACTATTACTAAGGTTAATATCAAAATTAATTTTATTTAATTATACATTTTAAACTTTTGTCTAATTATACAAAATGTTATTTTCTTTACTTTTTACTTTTTTATAATCACGGGATTGTATGCTTCATGTGGATATCCCAATTATAAACAATGTAAGAGATTTCCAGTAGCAAATTTTAAGCATACATATGAATCTTATATAAGTTTTTATTATAAAAAAATTATTCATTACTAATTACACATAAAATCTATATATATAAATTAAAAGTATAATTGAATTGACAGTATAGAAGAGTCGCATTGATTCTATTTTTTATTGTCCAACAATTATAGACAAATTTCATTTTACACATGAATTAAGACATGTATTATCTGTAATCCTTAAATTTAAACATTAAAATCTAACAGTACTAATATATTTATTTTAATGATTCAATTAAATAACATAATCACTGAATAATGTTAAAACATCACTGACCTCACGTTCCACAAAATACGGTGTTAAATATTTTAATCTGGCAATTAAAACTTTGTTATTTTAATACTAACAAATTATCATATTAATCAAAATATAAGAATTTATATTAAACTGGTCTATGGATCATCAATATAAATGTTTTTGTTTCAAGACATGGAAATATTCTCAATATAAAAAATATATATCACATGTAAATTATTTTAAACTATAGATTTTTTATTAGATTAGATATAAAATTGTTAATAGATAAATTTATTATTTGGCGTAGCTCTACACCCATAATTTTTATTAAGTTTACCCGCCTTGTGTTATATTTTTACTAAATATACCCACAATAAAATTATAATTTCGTCTAAAAGATAATACTTATTTTTATTTTATATATATATATATATATATATATATATATATATATATATAATAAAGTTAATGTGTTATTTTTATTAATTATTTAACTAAAGGGTATTAGTTGATTACACTAAAGAGTATTAGTTGGTTATGGTTCATGTATGAAACAATTCCACTTTATACATTCTCTTATGTGTTCTTTTTTTCTTTCTTTTTTTTTTTTTTGTGTGTGTGTGTGTTTGAACAGTGAAAAAAAAAATTCTAAGTGACCATATATAAACAATTTAAGTTTACCTCCAAAATGTTAATCGACCATGTGAAAAAAATTAAGTTTTAAATTTGGTTATATTTAAGGGAAAAGTCATATAAATATTTACACTCTAAATAATACTCTGGTTTTTTTTTTTTTAACGTATAATAGTGTTGGGTGGAAACTTTTTTTTTTCTGGAGAAGAATCATATTTTATCATATTTGAAGTATTTCAGAATAAAATAAGTTTCCCCATTTATTATTAATACAAGTTTATTGGTGGAAAGGATCATAGCATAATTCGTCTCACTAAAGTTTGGTTTAATTTGTTATAGTTGTTGTATTGAGTAAAAATTATTATTATTTAAGTATAATGGTATTCATGTTAGAGTACGAATGATTTTCGTAAGAATAACTTAGAGGTGATAGGAAAATTATGACTTTCAATCTTTTTGCGAACAATTTTAAGTACAATAACTTTAATAACGAGATTTGAGGCCACATAAGCTTGAATCAAAGAAAATAAGATAATTGACCTGAAATTTTGGCTTATTGGTGTGATTTGGCTTGAATTTGGATCAAGTTTTAACTGATTTAGGTTGATGTGACATAGATTCGCAACTTTAAAAAGTTATTGTTCTTAAATTGCTAGCTCTGACAGTTATAATTCTCATTTTTCCAGTCCGAAAAGTTACGGTTCTCATTTTGCCTCTTCCCCTAACCAAATAAAATATATGCTCAAAAATACTGATCTAAAATATTATTGAATCCTTAATGCGAGAGTTAATACTGATCTAAAAATATTTTTTAAGGACCATAACTTTGGGGCTAGCAATTTAAGGACTGTAATTTTTAAGAGTTGCAAATTTAGCCACAACCAGCCTTAATTAACCAAAATTAGGCCTGAATTTAGCCCCCAGACAGGCCAAATCGGGTCTAATAGCTCAAACATCATATCGAATTCAGCCTAATCAGTCATGTAGCATAGTCCAGTTTGGGTTTACTTGGGATGGTCTGACCTCAATTTGTGATTTTAAAAATTATTGTCCTTAATTAAAATTTCAAAAGTTATATTTCCCGTTTTGCCACCCACAAAGTTACAGTCTTTAAAAATATTTTCCCCATGGCTTGAGATACTTATTTTTGTTATATTTATCTTAATCATTTGTTCTTTAATTTTTATGTATATTTTTTACGATTATATTGAAAAATTGATTTTCGCTTATAATTAACATTAAATTTATTATTACTAATTTATTTTTAAAAAAAATTACATTTTTTATATATATAAAATTAAATATGAATTTATTAATTATTAATCAAATTAAACACGTTATTTTTTTATAGAATGTAGCATTATTCCAACACTATTTTATTAAGTTCACCCACTTCTAAACTCAATCTCCTTTCTTTTTTTAACTAAATATACGACTTTAAATTATAATATTATCCAACATATAATATTTGCACTCACTTCTCTAAAGATATCCACTCACCAATCTTCTTTAATTTCAATACAATTACCAAATATACTTACTCCCTCAATTATCTACTCTAGCAGGGATAACATCTTTGCACAAGACTATCTATCATTATTAGGTAAAGGAATTGAGAATTTGGTACGAACAATACCAACAAAACAAGGTAGTTTGTTAATATGTATTATGTATTAATAATTAATGTTAAAGTAATAAATTTTTTTCTTTGTATTATATTATATATTTATTACTTTCTGTGTGAACAATGATGAAAATTCAATTGGATCATCTATATGCAATTTAAGTTTTCTCTAAATGTGTATGCTAAAGTCAATCTCATACCATCAAATATTTCGACTCCCCCACCTCTTTAAACTAGCAGTGGAAAACATGAATGTTATTGTACAAGAGTGTTTATAAGTCGGAGAGATATAGAATTGGGTGTTAAATAAACTAACAAAGAAAAGTAATGTATTCAGACATTTTGTTAAGTTAATGTAATTGTCTCCTTTTCATTATATATATATATATATATATATATATATATATATATATATATATATATATATATTTGTTACTTTCTACTTGAACTGTGAAGAATGTTATTTAACCACTTAAAGACAATGTAAGTTTCCTGCAAATGTTTAGGTTAAAAGTCAAACTGATTATTTTAAAGATTGTATTGAAGGAAAATTAGAAATAGAGAATGTTGAAGAAGTAATTGAGCTTTCTGTGAAATGCAATAATGTTGAATTTAAACGTCATCTGGTGAGAGTAATATTTCTTAGGATGCATTTTTTTTAACTTCTTACTGAAATTGTAAATTTAATATGTTTTCATATTTTTGTTGTTTTCTTAGTACATACCAGTGTAAAGTGAAAATCTATATGAACTCGGGTTAAATTATATTGAAGTGTGTTAGATCTTAAGATTTATTCCCAATTTATAATCAATCAAATTTTATTGGAGATACAAAGCCATATTCACTGTCTAGCTAAAACTTGGTATAAATTTATTAAAAATATTGGATTGTGTAAATATTTTTTTTTAGAAAGTATAATTGTATTGATGTTAGAACAAGATTGATTTCCAATGTTTGTGTGCAAAGGTGGAATACTTATATTCATTTTTTTATTAAGTTCATATGTTTATTCTTTTATATGTATTGTAATATTTTAACAACAAAATAATATTTTTTATTGTATCGAAGATTTATTATTTTATGTGGATGTATTTAAATAAAATTTACAGTCGGGTTACAAAGATTTGAATTTAGTGATTTTTTTATGGTTTGAAGGTTTTTTTTTCATAGTTTACTTAAATATTTAATTTTCTTATTTTTTTTTTGTTTGTTCCTTTATTAATACAAAATTGATTTTTTTAAAATACTTTTAAGGATCGTTAATTTGAGAATGGTAAAGAAATGATCAAAACTTTTGGGGCGGAAAAAATAAGGATCGTTACCTTTCGTGATGACAATTAAAGGAATGTAATTCTTAAGAGTCACAAATTTACGCACAATCAATCGTAATAAATTTAAATTGGGTTTGAATTTAGTCTGCATTTAAGGAAAATTGGGTCAATTCGTCTGAATTCAGATCAAATTCAACCCAAACCGGGTCATGTAGAATATCCCAATTTGAGTTGACTTGGGCTGATTTAACCTCAATTTGTGATATATTTTTTTATTTCTTTCTGTTTGAACAAATGATATTGGATCATGTATAGAAAATTTAAGTTTTTTTTATAAATATTTTTACTGAAATCAGACTCATTTAATTTCATATCATCAAACATAACTGTTATATAAGGAAAATACCCGGTGCCAGGTAGCACCGCGAGCAGCGACTAGCGCGTCACCAGGAAAGAGTGAGACAACAACCTGGTCCAGATTATCGATAGCGGGAAGATATGTTCTGGCCGACCCGAATGGCCGTCGGGGAGCGGGCACAACTACGATACCGTAGGGCCTGTCGTGCCCGCTTCCTGCACATACTCTATGGCACAGACTGGTTTGTGCGGCCCACTACCCTTGAGGCTGATCTAGCCACTAAGTCAGTGTTGTCACATCGGACGTGTGGATGTGACTGGGTCAGAGCAGGGTCAGAGGGGCAAGTCTCATCACTAGAGGTCATCAGGGCCACGTGGTAGGCCCCCATTGGCTGATAGAGGGGGCCAAAGCCAATCATGATGATACAACTAGGACGCAGAGGGGTCCACGTGGAGATCAGACCAAGTTGCTAACCCCCCCCCCCCCATTATACACTATAAATATAGTCTTAAATGCCCATTGTAAACACACAACATATTTAATACAAAGACTCCACTTGAGAGCTCATTTACTACATCATTTATTGCATTCAATTATCATCTTATATAAATCCTACCCGATAGGAACCCGACGGTGATCTCTTCCTGAAATTGCTGTCAACAATAACGAGTCCTCCACCTCTTCAAACTAGCGGTAAGAAATATGATTATCGGTGAGATACGTGATTGGTGTCTACAAGTCAGAAAGGCTTAATATTTGGTGCGAAATAAACCAACAAAGAAAATAATTTATTCAGACGTATGATGTTTTATTTTTTCAAAGTTAATGAAATTGTCTTTTTTTTTTATATTCTATTATGTATTACTTTATGTTTGATCAGAGGAGAATGTTATCGGACCATTTATAGGCAATTTAACTTTTTTTTCCAAATGTATCAGCTGAAAGTCAAATTGATCATTTTGAAGATTTTTTTCTTTAAAGAAAAATTAAAACCGGTGAAGGTTGGTGAAGTAATTGAGCTTTTTGTGAGATGTAATAATGTTGCACTTAAACATTGTCTGGTGAGAGTTATATTTATTTGGTTGTCTTTTTCCTAAATTTCTTACTAAAATTGTAAGTTTAATATGTTTTTCATATTTTTTTTTAGCACAAACAAGTGTCGAGTGAAAAGTTAAATGAACTCGGATTAAAATCAACTGGAGATTTGTTCCCAATTTAATTATTGGTTACATAGATATCAAATACTTTATCTAGCTAAAACTTGGTATAAAATTATTAGCAATGTTTGATTGTGTAAATATATATTAATTTAGCTCATTTGTTTGTTTTTTTATTTATAATATTATAACAATAAATATAATATTTTTCATTGTATCAAAAAGTCATTTTTTTATCTAAATTTAATACAATACTTAGTATTATTTGTTTTTTTTTTATAAAGTTCAATTTATGGTTTTATTTTCTATTTTTTTATATAGGATGGTAATCACTAGGTTGAGTGATAGAGTAATCGAAGCTAAAGTTCTTATTTATAGTAGTACTGGAGAACTAACATTGCTACCATGATTGTCGCTAACTTATTCTAATCCTAGGATAACTTACACAAATACAATGTTTGTTGATTGTTTCGTATGCTATGTCCATAAATAAAAGTTAAAGGAATTTTTTTTTAACTATGTTGAAGTATTTCTTAGAAGTCTGTGTTAGTCATGGTCAGTACAATTTCAAGGTTTACCAGTCGTTATGGTTTGAAGATTATGTTTTGTGATAATGATCGTCTTGAGTATAACACAACGAAAATGTTGTATATCAAGAAGTGTTTAGAAATGTTACACTTTTGAATATGTAGTATATTTTTTAAGTTTCTTTTGGATCTATTGATTGCTTTATGTGAAAGAGTAATTTTTTTTAAATGTATTGATTGTATTTTTTTAATTATTTTAAACATATATAAGTGATGATAAATTTTATTATACCATATTTAATTGATGATATAGTTTTAAAATTTATACATTTTAAAAGTTATATAACACATTATATTTGATTAATATTATTTGATATTTTGTCTTTACATAGGCAATATGTGTTGGTTAATGTGTTTTACTCCCTTCATCCTACATCAATTTGCACCTTAGGGGGTTGCATGTTTTTTTAAGAAATGTATTTTTTTTAATAAAATAGTAGCATACGGGTAAATATATGTATACATATTAATTTTAATGTGCACAAGAAAAAATATTTTTTTTGTTAGTAGTGTACAAATTGACATGCGATGGCCAAAATATCAAGTGTGCAAATTGATATGGGATAAAGGGAGCAATAAATTAAAATAAACTTTATTTAAAAAAAATATTAAGAAACAAAAATATTTTCAAAACGAAATAACATTTTAACTTAATACATAATAATTATAAAAACAATAATGATGTATTACGAGAATGTATACTGGAAAATATACAATTTTTTTATCTATTCTAGACAATGAAACATAGTAATGATATTGGTATGAAATTTATTACATGTCCACCGGTGGACACAAAATTATATACCCACCGCGAATGCGTTAATGACACATAAGCAAATTATAATTAATAAACTAAAATAATAGTGGGTCCGGCATTAACTCATTCGCGGTGTGTATATAATTTTGTGTCCACCGGTGGGCATGTGATCATTTCCGGACATTTGTAATGCAAACAATGATTTATCTAAATAATATATCGATAAAACTAACTTCCGTGCAACGCACGGCATGGGTGCATCACTAGTTGGTAGTAATAATAAAATTTTTTCTACCATTACAATTCTACTTTCAAATAATTCTTACCAATTACTTTTTTAATGGGCAAATTGCACAAATGGTCCCATGAGAATGTGGTGTCATGAAATTGGTCCTTTTTTAAACACAAATGGTCCCGTAGGATTTTTCTGTCCAAAAATTAACGACCCGTTAACTATTTTTTTTAATAAACCCATTTACTTGTTTCACGTTTACGCACAGTACACTAAATAATTCCCAAATATTACATTCAAGAACACGCCACCCATTCCAAATCCTTGAACCCTTCACAAAATCACCTCACAAATCGTAATCATCGAAGAGAATTTACAACCAAATCGGTCAAAAATCATTCCAAATGGTGGAGCCCTAGAATTTTTTATCCCAAAAATTGCAGTACACATAAGGAATCTGAATCACACCGATCTGACGTTTACCAAATCTGACCGAGGAATCGAACATAATATTGCGAGCAGGAAATTCCAAAATTGCATAACCGCCCCCATACCGTAAGTTTCAAATTCTTTTCTTGAGTTTTGTAAATGGTAGTATTTAGGGTTTTTCAAAATTTTGGGATTTTGGGGTTATAAGTGTTTAGAATCGTCTTTTCCTTGTACAATAAACGCGCACACAAACAATTTTTAGGGATTTTGCAGAATATATAAAGTAGGACAACACACACCCATTTTTACGTAGCAATCTCACTTCTTGTATAGGGTTTTGGAATGACTATCTTAATGTAAATGGATGGGTACATAATATTTTCTTGTTACGGTAATGGGGAACATATGGGCCTGCTATAAGCAAAAAAGTATTTGTTTTGGAGGGTTGGTCTCGCATTGTTAAATAATTTTGTTTACTAGTGTATTCAATTGACGTGGTCCCCATTTGTTAATACATTTGATTTCTTTTACAGGTGGTAGTGAGGTGTGGTACACCTTTCACTTGCATCACGGGGGTACAGTTAATAGGGCTGGTAAAGACATTAAATATGTTGGAGGTGCAGTAAGTACATTTGATTATGTTAATGTGAATGAGCTCTCAATCAAACAAATTGATGTGCTAGCTGCAAAATTAGGGTTAAGTGGTCCTAGAAAGTATTATAGGTCTAATTCTCTGCATCAATTATGTCCTATAATACTTGGAAGGGAATTATATTTAAGTCTTGATACCAAGGCTCTTGAGGTTCATATATATATTGAAACTGAGGAAATTAATGTTATTGGCAAGAGTAATGAGAAGGGGAAAGGGAATGAGAAGGAGAAATTCACTGATGATGTTAGATCTAGGGCTGTTGATAAGGGGTATGGGAAGGGGGAGTGTACTGATAAGGGGAAGGGTAAGAGTCTAATTGATGAAGAAATTCTTGATGATTCTATTCATATTATTGATAATTATAGTAATTATTCTTTTGATGAAGATTTTGGGGTTGGAGGTGAGGGGGAGAATGCTGGGGTTAGAAGTGAGGGAGAGACAGAATTTGAGGATAGTGAGTTTGTAGTGGGATCTGATAGTGGAAATAGTGAACAAGATGATGTATTCTTTGATAGGGCAGTAGATAGGGATGTTGAGTGGGGTGGTATTAATCAAAATGATGAAGAAAAAAATGAAGAAAAATCTAACTCTTCTAGTACTGAGGTGGAGGGCAGTGAACAAGAGGATTTTAGTAGTGATTTGGGTTCTGGGGATGAAAATAGAGTTGGAGGATTGAGTAATGCCTTTAGAAGCTCCACTGTGTTTAACCCTGAGTTCTTCATTGGGCAAAACTTTAGTTGTAAGCAGTTGTTTAGAGATGTTGTTACATCTCATGGTATTGTTGAGAAAAGGAATGTCAAGATAACAAAAAATGATAAGAGGAGAATTTATGCTAGATGTCTTGATTGTGGCTGGTTAATAAATGCTTTAAAAGTGACAGAGGAAGAGTGTTATCAGATTAGAAAACTTAACACAGAACATACATGTGGAATTTCTTTCCATGTGAAAATTCTAACCTCAACTTGGCTGGCTAAGAAATATGTGGAAGATTTTAGGCTAGATCCTAAAAAGAATGTAGATGGGTTTAGAAATATTGCTGCAAGAGATACTATGGTTCATGTCTCTAGACACCAAGCATATAGAGCTAAAAAAAGGGCTAAGAAACTAATTGAAGGCAGCAATGAGGAGCAGTATAACTTGGTTTGGGACTATGCAAATGCTCTTAAGATAAGGAATCCAGGGTCAACTGTTAAAATTTGTGTTGATGGAGGGGCTGATGGTACTAATAAATTCAGTAAGTTTTATGTGTGCTTCCAAGCACTGAAAGCTGGGTTTCTTGCTGGGTGTAGGCCATTCATAGGGGTGGATGGGACTTTTCTTAAAGGTCCACATGGTGGGGTGTTATTAACTGTTGTTTCTGTGAATCCAAATAACCAAATTTTTCCCATAGCCTATGCAGTAGTGACTACTGAAAACACAGAGACTTGGACATGGTTTCTAGGCCTTTTGAAAGAAGATTTGAATATTGCGAGGGATGATTTGTACACCTTTATGTCTGATAGGCAAAAGGGGTTGTTAGCTGCCTTTGAAGCTGTTTTACCAGGCTGTGAAAACAGATTTTGTGTCAAGCATTTGCATTCTAATATGAAGTTAGCTGGGTTTAGGGGTACTGCTTTCAAAAATGGGTTGTGGAGGGCAGCTAGAGCTACCACAATACCTGACTTTAACAGAGCAATGAGGGCAATAGGTGAGATTGATAAAAATGGCTTGGCTTGGTTACAACAAAAACCTGCATCCCAATGGTCTAAGTCACATTTCTCCACATTCCCCAAGTGTGACTTATTGCTAAATAATATATGCGAGTCATGGAATTCAGTGTTGGTAGAAGCTAGGCAGAAACCAATCATAACCATGTTGGAATGGATAAGAATGAGCTTGATGAAGAGGATGCAAGAATGCAGAGATAAGTGTGAGAGGTTATGGGAAGGTAAGCTCATTTGCCCATCAATTAGGAAAAAGTTGAATAGGAGGATGGTGAAGGCTGCTGATTGCATCCCATTGAAATCCACATCTGAGTTGCATGAAATAGAGTGTTTTGATGGAGGGAGGTTTTCAGTGAACCTAGGGGATAAGTTTTGCTCTTGTAGGGCGTGGGATCTTACTGGAGTACCATGTAAGCATGGATTGAGTGCCATATGAGCTGAGAAGTTAAATCCTGAAGAATTTGTTCATCCATGTTACTCTGTTGAGACATATAACAAAGTTTACATGTCAGCTCTACAACCCATTGTTGGAGTTGACATGTGGGAGAAAACAGGGTATATACCACCTCTTCCACCAAATTTTGGGAAAAAAAGAGGTAGACCATCAAGAGCAAGAAGAAGGGGGCCAGATGAAGAACCATCTGGTGGAAGAAAGAAGAAAAAAACAAGAGAGATGATGCCTAGACAGAAATTCAAAGTGAAATGCAGTTGGTGCCAAAGAAAAGGCCATAATGAGAGGACATGTGAGTGGAAGAAATTTGCTGAAGAGTTTCCTACTGTGAGTATCTTTTTAAAAACCTGTTTTAATTACCTTTTCTTTTTGCAGTTTAAATTTTAATATTTATATTTTCTGGTTTTTTAGGAAGATATTGTTGCAGGGGGAGAAATGGCACCACCTGATAACCATCCTCTTGTCACTCAAGAATCACAAGTTGTGGTAATTTTTCGCATCATTTTTATTTTATTTGGATCTTTATATTTCAGTTTCTAATTTTTATTTTTTCTAATTTCCAAGGAAAATACATCAAGGGAAGAAATGACACAAGTTGGTGACATTCCCCATTTCACTCAAGAATCACAAGTTCCGGTGATTTTTCTCATCATTTTAATTTTATTTGGACCTTTATATTTCAGTTTTTAATACTTTATTTTTCTGATTTTTAGGAAAATACATCTAGGAAGGAAATGACACAAGCTGATGACATTCCCCCTTTCACCCAAGAATCACAAAATGGTGAAACTTCAGTAAGTATCGTACACCTTGTATTAATGAGTTTATTAAGAATATTTTCAGATTCTAAGATTTTATTATTATTAGAAAAATTTGCAAATCAATACAAATACTTCTCTCCAAGGTAATAACACTTCTCTCCAAGGCAATCCCACAACTAATGTAAGTATTTTATTGTTTATTCACAATTATTAACATAATATATTTTCATTTTGTAACAGTTGTTTTGTTGTTGTCAATTGTAGGAAAATAGGGCAGGGGAAATTTTAACTTACCATTTTCTAGCTACCAATGAATGTATTCCTTTCAATCCACCTAGACAAGTTGTCCAACAAACTCATAACCTGTCTCAGATTGGACTACTTCCAAGGGTTAACATCCGAGCACCAGCTCCAATGACTCTACACCATAATGAGAATTTTTCTAGTCCAAGAGGAAGTATGATGTCATCAATATCATCATCACCCGTTGTTCCAGTGATAAAAGTTGGGGGCAGAAAGTATGTGACCATGTCAAACTTGCAGACATCAGTGACTCAAACATCCAAGAAGAAGAAGTCTGATAAAAAGTAAAGTATGTAGTTTATTTTGTCTGTTTTTTGGGTTCTTTGGTTTCTTAGATGAAAAAATACTTTTTTGTGGAACTTTGAAGTTGTTAGATGAAGTTACTTAGGTCTTTTGTGCTGTGGAGAAGTAAGATGAACTTGTTAAGTTGGTTTTTGTGCTTTGAACTTGTTAGATTAAGTTGGTTTTTGTGTTGTGAACTTGTTAGTTGAACCAGTTAAAAAGGACTTTTCCTGTTCAGGTGGCTTTTGTGATATGATATATGAAATTGTAGCATTTTGTGGTTCAAGTATGTAATAAAAATTGTGGTTTTTGTGCTTGAAGTATGTAATGCAACTGTGATTTTTGTGCTTGAAGTATGTAATGCAATTGTGGTTTTTGTGCTTGGA
Organism: Ballota nigra; assembly: GCA_947034835.1. NCBI lineage: Eukaryota > Viridiplantae > Streptophyta > Magnoliopsida > Lamiales > Lamiaceae > Ballota > Ballota nigra. The sequence continues at coordinate 32,088,425 of OX344724.1, forward strand.
GTATGCAATTTTGGAGTATTGTGGTTGATGGAGTCATGGGCAGTCTATTTAATAGCAAAAGCTGACCCATTTCCCTCCAAAAATCAAGCTTGAAAAGTTTTTTCCCTCCGATTTTCCATTTAACGGAAACCGTTAAATATTTAACGGTTTGTGACCTTTTCTGCTAAAAATGGGACCAAAAAAGAACGTGGGACCAAATCTGACAAGTACGAATTCTCATGGGACCATCCTTGCAATTTACCCCTTTTTTAATTATTCGAATTAGAGTTTACGGTAAGGGTTTAAGGTTTAGGGTAATATCACCAATTCTTTAGTACTATTACCAATAGACATTGATAGTGTTACCAATAATGGTTGATAGTAATACCAATTATTTTTTTCAAACATTACAAGTCTATTTTTAGATAATTCTTACCAATTACTTTTTTAATTATTTGAATTAGAGTTTACGGTAAGGGATGTACGTGATGGTTTAGGGTTTAGGGTAATATTATCAAGTCTTTGATAAAATTTATAAATAGACATTGATAGTGTTACCAATAATAATTTGTAGTAATACCAATTATTTTTTTCTAACATTACAAGTCTATTTTCAAATAATTCTTACAACTTACTTTTTTAATTATTCGAATTAGAGTTTACATTGAGGGTTTACCGTGAGGATTTAGGGTAATATTATCAAGTCTTTAGTAATAATACCTATAGACATTGATAGTGTTACCAATAGTGGTTGATAGTAAGATTAATTTTTTTCTAATATTAAATGTCTATTTTCAATTAATTCTTAACAATTACCTTTTTAATCATTCGAATTAGCGTTTACGGTGAGGGTTTAGGGTAATATTATCAAGTCTTTAGTAGTATTACCAATAGACATTGATAGTGTTACCAAAAGTGATTGGTAGTAATACCAATTTTTTTTTCTATCATTTCAAGTCTATTTTTAAATAATTCTTACCAATTAGAGTTTACGATGCGGGTTGACCGTGAGGGTTTATAGTTTAGGGTAATATTATCAAGTCTTTAGTATTATTACCAATAGACATTGATAGTGTTACAAATAGTGATTGATAGTAATACTAATTATTATTTTTCTAACATTACAAGTCTATTTTCAATTAATTCTTAACAATTACCTTTTTAATCATTCGAATTAGCGTTTACGGTGAGGTATACCATGAGGGTTTAGGGTAATATTACCAAGTCTTTTGTAGTATTACACTATTACCAATAAACATTGCTAGTGTTACCAATAGTGATTGATAGTAATACCAATTTTTTTTCTTACATTACAAGTCTATTTTAAAATATTTTTTACCAATTACATTTTTAATCATTCGAATTAGAGTTTACTGTGAGGGTTTATCATGAGTGTTTAGGATAATATTACCAAGTCTTTAGTAGTATTACCAATAGGCATTGATAGTGGTAACAATAGTGATTGATAGTAATACCAGTAATTTTTTTCTAACATTACATGTCTATTTTAAAATAATTCTTACGAATTACTTTTTAATAATTCGAATGAGAGTTTGCGGTAATGGTTTACCGAAAGGTTTAGTGTAATATTACTAAGTCTTTAGTAGTATTACCAATAGGCATTGATAGTGTTACCAATAGCGATTGGTAGTAATACCAATTTTTTTTTAACATTACAAATCTATTTTCAAATAATTAGAGTTTACAGTGAGGGTTTTTGCCATTAGGGTTTAGGGTTTTGGGTAATATTACCAAGTCTGTAGTAATATTACCAATTGACATAGATAGTGTTACCAATAGTGGTTGATAGTAATACTAATTTTTTTTCTAACATTACAAGTCTATTTTCAATTAATACTTAACAATTACCTTTTTAATCATTCGAATTAGCATTTATGGTAAGGGTTTACCGTAAGAGTTTTGGGTAATATTAACAAGTCTGTAGTAGTATTACCAATAGAAATTGATGGTTTTACCAATAGTGATTGGTAGTAATACCAATAAATTTTTTCTAACATTACAAGTCTATTTTTAAATAATTTTTACCAATTACTTTTTTAATTATTCGAATTAGAGTTTACGGTGAGGGTTTAGGGTAATATTACCAAGTCTTTAATAATATTACCAATATACATTGATAATGTTACCAATAGTAGTTGATAGTAATATTAATAATTTTTTTTCTAACATTACATGTCTTTTTTCAATTAATTCTTAACATTTACCTTTTTAATCATTTGAATTAGCATTTACGGTGAGGGTTTACCGTGAGGATTTAAAGTAATATTACCAAATCTTTAGTAGTATTGATGGTCCCGTTCTTCGAAAACCAAAATGGGAATTCAGGAGCAATTTTTTTTTAAACCTTCACGTCGCACCCTGACCGAGTTCAGTGACGGAATACTCAAGTCACTGCGTTGCTGAGAGTCAGAGCTATCAAGTCAGTGATGAGACTTGAAAGCTCAGGCTCTCAACAAGGCAGTGACTCGAGAAACTGAACTCTCGAGTGCCTTGCCTGATCTGGTCAGTGAGAGGAATCTCCCTGACCTGATTGCTTAACTAAAGTTTTCTTAACAAAGCTCTCAGTGAGCTGACTTTCACAACACTTTAGTAAATACTTTGAAAGATAAGTACGCTCAGTTTAACGTGGTTCGGAGACTCAAGCTCTTACATCCACGGCCTGATTTAACAGGAAATCCACTACTGGGATTCTTGTTTTTAACGTGCCAAGGTGCACTTACAACTGGACTCACGCCACTCCCTGGGCTGCCTCTCCTCACCTCACTACAAACCTAACAATCTTCTGAAAGGGTTTAGTTTGGTTTGGTTTTCTCCAACTATGTGAGGTTTTCCTTTACAATGTGTTAGCCTTAAAGCTAAGATTAGGAAAACCTCTCTAAGCTAAGAGTTACAAGCTGAACACTCATTTGTGTATATCTATGAACTCTAAAGTTCAGTGTACAAGGTGTGGAACATGCCTCCTTATAACTCCCTTACAATGCACTAAAACACACACACCTTCACAGCTCGTAGGTGTTGATTTTCTCTTCTCACACACGCTTACAACAAAGCTATGAGCTTGTATTTATAGTGTGGATTCAAATGTAACCGTTGGAGGAAATTACATTTGAATCCATACATTTAATGGTGTCATCCACTTTTCTTGGAATGCGGCCTTGTCAGTGTCAGACATGTTTGACTTGACTTGATTGGTCCACGTGGACTGAATCCAACAGATCTTTGACTCAGTGTGCTTGATCAGGGCGCACTGACTTCAGTTAGCATATCCTCCACTGACTGATGATCTTCAGTGGACTGAACGTCTTCAGTGTAGTTGTCCTTCAGAGACTGTTTGAAGATTATTTCCAAGAAGTTTGTTATAAGGCTGAATGACAAACTTCCCTGACCACAGTAGTCTGACTCCTTCAGGGCCTACTTGGTACAACACTGATCCTCTTGATCATGCTCTTCACTGAGTGATCCACCTGACTTAGCTTAGATCAGCCTGGTTTACACTCAATGGGACATCCTTCAGGCTTCTCTTCTGGTTCAGGTTGCAGGCATGGCTTTAGTCAGTTCTTCTGGGTGTCATCTTGATGTCTTCAGGCTGTGTTGCTGAGTTCCCCCTCACTGAGTTCCCCCTCAACTGAACAGCCTATTCTATTGAAAGCTAATCTAGCCTGACATGATACAAAGGATACTATCCTGACTGCTTTCAAACCTATTACATGTTGTTTTGGAAAATCATCAAAACTAAATCATATCCCAACAATTTCCCCCTTTTTGATGATTCCAAAACTTCTAACCAAATGATTTTCTATAACAAGAAAAATGTCAGAACACAAGTAATAGTTTGAAATATGCAGGAATTCCCATAGTTTAAAACATTTAAGATCTGTTCGGTTGACCATTTTTCTTAACAAAACTGGATCAGTGGTCATGTGAAAAACCCGCTCTGATACCAATTGATGGTCCCGTTCTTCGAAAACCAAAATGGGAATTCAGGAGCAATTTTTTTTAAACCTTCACGTCGCACCCTGACCGAGTTCAGTGACGGAATACTCAAGTCACTGCGTTGCTGAGAGTCAGAGCTATCAAGTCAGTGATGAGACTTGAAAGCTCAGGCTCTCAACAAGGCAGTGACTCGAGAAACTGAACTCTCGAGTGCCTTGCCTGATCTGGTCAGTGAGAGGAATCTCCCTGACCTGATTGCTTAACTAAAGTTTTCTTAACAAAGCTCTCAGTGAGCTGACTTTCACAACACTTTAGTAAATACTTTGAAAGATAAGTACGCTCAGTTTAACGTGGTTCGGAGACTCAAGCTCTTACATCCACGGCCTGATTTAACAGGAAATCCACTACTGGGATTCTTGTTTTTAACGTGCCAAGGTGCACTTACAACTGGACTCACGCCACTCCCTGGGCTGCCTCTCCTCACCTCACTACAAACCTAACAATCTTCTGAAAGGGTTTAGTTTGGTTTGGTTTTCTCCAACTTGGTGAGGTTTTCCTTTACAATGTGTTAGCCTTAAAGCTAAGATTAGGAAAACCTCTCTAAGCTAAGAGTTACAAGCTGAACACTCATTTGTGTATATCTATGAACTCTAAAGTTCAGTGTACAAGGTGTGGAACGTGTCTCCTTATAACTCCCTTACAATGCACTAAAACACACACACCTTCACAGCTCGTAGGTGTTGATTTTCTATTCTCACACACGCTTACAACAAAGCTATGAGCTTGTATTTATAGTGTAGATTCAAATGTAACCGTTGGAGGAAATTACATTTGAATCCATACATTTAATGGTGTCAACCACTTTTCTTGGAATGCGGCCTTGTCAGTGTCAGACATGTTTGACTTGACTTGATTGGTCCACGTGGACTGAATCCAACAGATCTTTGACTCAGTGTGCTTGATCAGGGCGCACTGACTTCAGTTAGCATATCCTCCACTGACTGATGATCTTCAGTGGACTGAACGTCTTCAGTGTAGTTGTCCTTCAGAGACTGTTTGAAGATTATTTCCAAGAAGTTTGTTATAAGGCTGAATGACAAACTTCCCTGACCACAGTAGTCTGACTCCTTCAGGGCCTACTTGGTACAGCACTGATCCTCTTGATCATGCTCTTCACTGAGTGATCCACCTGACTTAGCTTAGATCAGCCTGGTTTACACTCAGTGGGACATCCTTCAGGCTTCTCTTCTGGTTCAGGTTGCAGGCATGGCTTTAGTCAGTTCTTCTGGGTGTCATCTTGATGTCTTCAGGCTGTGTTGCTGAGTTCCCCCTCAACTGAACAGCCTATTCTATTGAAAGCTAATCTAGCCTGACATGATACAAAGGATACTATCCTGACTGCTTTCAAACCTATTACATGTTGTTTTGGAAAATCATCAAAACTAAATCATATCCCAATAATTACCAATAGACATTGATAGTGTTACCAATAGTGACTGGTAGCAATACTCAAATTCTGTTACCAATAGTGTTACCAAGTCTACTAAAATTGTACTATCTAGTCTTAATTGCCCAACTCTTTCTGACTATAGGTGGTATATGTTGGAGTTATACGTGAAAGTATGCTTTTACTTTGTATAACTCGTGTATCAAACACTCGTTTTATGAGAATAATTCTTTTATCACATGTGCTTTAGTTATGATTGAATGTTGAATTTCTATTGCAAACTGTTCAATATATAGTACATGTTACAATGTAGTTAATGTGGTGATACCCGATCACGGAAGACAACATTAACAGTTTACTTGTAACTAAACGTACAATTCACGACCCAGGTGGAGTTGAACAATCCGCCATGAAAGGTCGATGTGTAAGGCTCAGATTGGTCTGTCTTGACTAAGAGATTGCACTAGCACATTTAGTATGTGTTGAAGAGGTCCTACAGCGAGGATAAATTCTTCTGTTCTGAAAGGTGAAGAATTAGACCTCAGTGGTTGTTGATTTCTTAATCTCCGTCACTTAAATAGGACCGTGTGTGCTTAATGGTTACTGCTTTGATTCATGTTGGGTGAGAATCATTGTGACTTCGAACTTTGTGTCTTGGGAAGTAATATTAATCATACGACGGTTGCTAAGATTTAATACGGAGAAACGCGTGCGAGTACGGCTCGTGTGATTAGTCCCCTTGGTGGGCTCAGAAGTTTTATTGTACCAAATCTTGCAAGTGAAGAATTAGTTTCTTCGGTACGAATAATAATGTTGAGCTGTCTTTACTCCAAGGTGAAAGATGTTAATTAATTTAGAGCTATTCAGAAGCTTAATTAATTAATGGACTTGATAATCTTAAACGCGGGAAATAATAACCGGGAGCCCATATTATCGTAATATGGATTAAGATGGATAGTGCAATATTAATTTATTAGTGGTAATAATTAATATTAATGGGCTGAATTATATTGGGGCTCAATATTGAAATTCAGAAGCCCATTAGGAGGTCCAATCTTAATTCTCCTTAAGGCCCCTCAAGTAGCCCATTAAGTAGCCCAATAATGATAAGGTGATTAAAATAAAAAGATTATATCATGCTGATTTTTTCCTATTTTTTTCGAAAATATGAAGTTAAGAAGAAATAAGATTTTGTTGATTTTCTTGGAAAGATATTATGGAAGATATGTATTCTTGGAATACAAGAATATCTCATATATTCAAGAAGATCCAAATCTTGGAATTTCTAATTGATAATTTCGAAAATTGCAAAGTAATATGGAGTGTGAGATTTTTGTGGAATATTTTATTTTGGAGAAAATAATATATGAGATATATTCAAGATTTCTTAGAGTCTAAGAAAAGATTTTTTCCAAGCCCATAAACCATATAATTTTCGGCCACTCTATATTATAAATAGGGGATGATTATTTCATCCCCAAGTACATAATTCCATGTGTTGGAAAAATCAAGAAGCATATATATTTTTCTTTTTCCTTAGTTTATTAAATTGCTTGAAAGCGTCTCCCACCGGAAATACTTGAGAAGGCTTTGGGTTGATAGAGCGAGATTATAATTGTCCCGTATATCCAAAGGCCAATACTACGAGAGGTACGTTAATCGCATATTTACTTGTTTAATTCCGCCTAGTTAAATATGTGAAATTAATTTAACATGCATGATGATAATTAGTTGTTGGAATTATTATTTGAATTAATTAGGATTAATTCATGCTAGTAATAATTGTATTTAAATTCGTATTTAAAATTTCATCCCGAATAGATTCCGGGCACCCCTATTTTCCCAACAACTGGTATCAGAGCCACGGTTTCGGGCTCTGAATTTTAAATTGGAATTTAAATTGTTAAACATTAAATTGAAATTGGATAGTAGAATTGTTAGATCTTTTTTGCAGGTATCCAATTGTCATGGTTTTAATGTTTTTAATTTCATGCGTGTGAATTAATTGTTTTTTTTTTAATTCGATTCTTTCGAATTCGTTTTTTCTCGTGAGAAAATCCACGAGTAGATTAGTTGTTTTTATTTTGATTCGATCATTGTAATAGACTAGTCTAGATCTAGTATTTATTTTTTTGTAAAAATAAATTGTAACCGGATCGTGACGAAGAACGAAGAATTAAAAACGGCGTACCCGGACGACGCATACAAACGTGGCGCGTGTATGGACGTAAAATCATGCAAGGGGTGAAGAAAACGAGGTCGAACGGCGAAAAAAAACGGTGCACGGGGGTGCAAAGCGCACGCCGGGCGCAACGGGTGCACGGCGCGCGTGCGCGCTCCTCGGGCGCGGGCTGCAGCGCCTCGGGGCGCCTCGGGTGCGCCTCGGCGCGCCTCCGTGCAGCGCCTCGGGTGCGCCTCGGGGCTGCGCTTCGGCGCGCTTCGGGCAGCGTTTCGGCGCTTCTCGGGCCGGTAAGCGCGCGGACCCACTTCGTGGGCCGACGCGCGCTGTATCTCAGGCCGTGGAATTTTTTCGGTTCTTGTTTTTTTTTCCGTGTGATTTTAAACGTCGTCCCGAACCCCAAACGATGCTGTTTTTTGAAGAAGTGTTGCTGTTCGAGTGGGAGCACGTCGAGACGAACGTCGGAAAGCAACAAGGACGATTTTTCGCATCAAGACGTGAAGAAATTAAACCGTGACAATTGGAATTGAGTGCTCCAATGTGTTTAATTTTGTTTTGATGGATGTTTTATTTCGTGCAATTTTTATTATTTGTTAATATGTGTTTGCATGAATTTAATTGTCCAAGGAAAACCTTACTTTCGAAAATTACTAAGTATGTTTTTATAATCGCAATTTTATTCCGGATATTAAAATTGGATTATTTTGGCCTCCATAATTTATTTATTTGTGAAGTTCTTTTGGAATACATTTCCCCCTCGGATCGGCCAAAAGAACGGATTTCACATGAATAAATTCCCAAAGGATGATTGTGGATTATTACTAGTGGCGGTATCGACCCTCACCACGAGTGGCTTGCTCAAAGCGAAATAATAATTCTGTATTTAATTATGGTTATTACTTAGGCATAGGAAATTGATATTAACTTACTCCCCTCGGAGTCCCTGTCAGTTTCTATGTGGTCAAAGTGGGAGCCAACTATTAATTTTGAATTAAGGATTTGTAACTTTTAAGTTTGTAATCCGCTTGAATGTGTTTAAATGTATAGACCACCCCTCGTGGCGCATTTAAATTGTTTTGAGATGTTGGCTGATGCATGATTATATTGTTTTAAGGTTTCAATATAATTGATGTGATCGAATTATGTGATAATTTCATATTTTTCTAGATATTGATATGAATGTATGTTTTATTCTCATTTCATCATGTCGCAACCTTTTAATCCACTGTTTAATATACTTAAAGTTAATAAACTTTTTGGAAAGAATTATATCGATTGGAAATGTTTTTTTTAAATTTGTCCTTACTGCACGAAAACACAATTGGGTTATTTATACCCGGCAAGCCTAATGATAAGTCAAGCAATGGGAAGAGGCAGTTTATGATCGGAAGCGTGACAATGAATGAAGTGCATCATCTTGACATTTCTGTCTGAGGATTTGAGGCGCGTTCATGAAGACATTGTATCCGCTGTTGAAATCATGGAACACCTTGAAGAGATGTTTTCACATCAGAATCCCATGACTAATCAGTTCACCAAACATGACTCGGTCAAGTTGGAAATGGTGGAAGGAACGCCCGTGAGGGAGCACATTCTCGAGATAATGGCATACCTTAACAAGTTGGAAGTACTTGGTGCGGATTTTGATTGATTTCATATACCATTCCCTACCGAGAAGCTTTGAGTAGTTTCATCTGAACTGTCAGATGAATGAACGGACAAGTCGTTTGCCCGAGCTCTTGCAAGCTTTAGTTTCGGTGGAGGTGATAATGGAGCACCAGTCTAGTGCTATGGTGGCTAATGGTTCGTCTACCTCTTTTGGTCCCAAGGGAGGGAAAAAGAGGAAGAGAACCAAAGGCTGGATCCAAGCAAATCCAATTGTTGAAGGGCAAATGCAAAGGCAAGCATCGAAGGGGCAGTGTTTTAGTTGCGGTGAGAGAGGACAATGGAGGTCTGCCTGTTCCAAGCCTAAGAGGCTAGGAAAGTTAGGAATTCACACACCTTAGTCGTCGAAACTTGTGAAGTGGCGTATGCTGTCTATTCGTGGATAGTGGATACGAGAGCTACTGATCACATTTGTTTCATGGGTTTAAGCTAACCCGACGACTTAACGGAAGTGAGATCCCCATCACATCGGGCAATGCTACGAGAGTGGCAGCTGAAGCAGTGGGAGAAGTGCGCCTATCTTGTGAAGATAGAGTTATGGTCTTGAGAGACGTTCCTCATGTTCCTAGTTTAGAAAGAACTCAACCTTCAGTTTCTAAACTGTTTGAATAGATACTCAGTTTCTTTTAATAAGGATGTTATTATTGCTTGAAACGATGAGTTTATCCGTTCCGGAACTTTAATGGATGATCTTTATACCATTATTTGGGCACACCACTCACAAAATTGAATCTAATAACACATCGATTATTTCGAGTAATAAAAGAAAGCGTTCTTCGGAGATGAACGAAACACTTCTATGGCATCTTAGACTAGGTTATATTAATCTAAAGTGGATAGAGAGATTTTTGAAAGACGGATTCTTGGAATCATTCCAAGTCGAACCGTTTCCAACTTGTGAATCTTGTTTAGAGGGTAAAATGACCAAGAGGGCATTTGGAGCCAAGGGGAATAGAACTACGAAAGTGTTAGAACTCGTTCATACCGATATGTGTGGTTCAATGACGATCATAGCAAGAAGAGGTATGAGTAATTTGATGATTACTCAAGATACGGATACATCTACCTTATGATGCATAGGGAAAGAAGTATCAAGTCTCTACGATTTGTTCGTGGAGGTGAATACCTTAGCAATGAATTCTTGAACTACCTATCGGAAGAAGGGATTGTATCCCTGTTGACCACATTGGGAACCCCTCAATAGAACGGTGTGGCGGAACGAAGGAGCCAGACTCTTTTAGAAATAGTCAGATCCATGATGAGTTATTCGGATTTACCCAAGTCGTTTTGGGGTAACGCCTTGGAAACAATGACTTACATTCTAAACTTGGTGCCATCCAAATCGGTTCCTAAAACCCCAAATGGAATTGTGGACCGGGGCGCAAGCCCAGTCTAAGACACTTGCAGATTTGGGGTTGTCCGGCATACGTGCTAGACAAGGAAGCCGGTAAATTGGATCCATGTTCGGAATTAAGGTTGTTTATAGGATATCCCATGGGAACGAAAGGGTGTATGTTCTATAGTCTCAAGGATTAAAAGACCGTGATTAGTTCGCACTTTAAATTCTTGGAGGAAGACTATATGAACAAAATAAAGCCCAAAAGTGAGATTACCTTAGACGAGTTAAGAGGGAAAACTCCTATACCAAGTATACAAGATGATATACCACACGTCATACCTTCACAACCGGAACCCCGTCGTAGTGGGAGGATTGCAAGGCAACCCGAGAGATTCATGGGAATTGGAGAATCTTCGGATTTGATTCCCGGCGATGAATCAGACCCATGAACGTACGGCGAGGCAATCCAAGACAAAGACGCGGAAGTGTGGCAAACCGCAATGGAAACCGAGGTGGGTTCGATGGATTATAATCAAGTGTGGGAGTTGGTTGATCCACCTAATGGGGTAGAGCCCATTGGATGCAAGTGGGTGTACAAGAGGAAAAGAGGACCGGACGGAAGGGTAGAGACCTTCAAAGCAAGGCTTGTGGCTTGTGGCCTGTAGCTATGCTTAAGTCCATCCGTATTCTCTTGTCGATCGCTGCGCACTTAGATTACGAGATCTGGCAAATGGATGTCAAGGCAGCTTTCCTTAACGGAAGTCTTGATGGGATCTATATGCAACAACCCAAAGGTTTCGTTGAAAAAGGCCCAGAGCACCTCGTATGCAAGCTTAAGAGATCCATTTATGGACTTAAGCAAGCGTCGCGTACTTGGAACCAGTGTTTTGATCAAGTTATTAAGTCTTACGGGTTTGTGATCAAAACAAGTTCAAAAGTTGTGGGTGTAAAAGGTGTGACGGAACTGCGGTGGTATTCTTAGTATTATACGTAGACGATATTCTGCTCATTGGAAACAATGTAAAGGTATTGTCAGACGTAAGGGTATGGCTGTCAAATCAGTTTGATATGAAGGACTTAGGGAAAAGCCGGTCACATCCTTGGGATCAAGTTCACTCGAGATCGCAAGAGGAATATGTTGGGCTTATCGCAAGTTTCATACAAAGCCACTGTTTTGAAGCATATCAGCGTGCAAGATTCCAAGAAAGGTTTTGTACCTTGTAGGCACGGAATCCATCTATCCAAAGAAATATGCCCTAAGACGCAAGTGGAGATAGATGACATGAAAGACGTTCCGTACGTTTCGGACGTAGGAAGTCTTATGTATGCAACGTTGTGTACGAGACCGGATATCTGCTTTGCCGTGGGCATGATGGCAAGATATCAAAGTAACCCCGGGAAAGCACATTAGATTGCAATTAAATGCGTTCTTTAGTTTCTGAAAAGAACTTGGTATGGAATGCTGATTTAACAATCAGACAATCTAATTCTCATGGGATACACGGACTCAAATTTCCAATCAGACATAGACTCCAAAATACCTACCTCGGGTAGTGTGTTTTGCACGGGAGAAGGAGCCATGACATGGAGAAGCGATTTGCAGAAATGCATCGCAGATTCGACCATGGAAGCCGAATAAGTAGTTGCTTGTGAAGTAGCGAAAGAAGCGGTTTGGCTCAAGTACTTCTTAGTGGACTTGGACGTTGTTCCGAATTTGCCCGACAAGATAACTGTCTTTTGTGACAATGCCGGAGCAGTTGCAAATTCAAGGGAACCGAGAGCCCACAAGGCCAGCAAACACATTGAAAGAAAACACCATCTTATACGAGAAATCGTTAAGAGAGGAGATAAAGAGGTGGCAAAGGTAAATGTCGGAGGACAACCTAGTATATCAATTCACAAAGGGTCTGTCTCTCAGTACATTCGAGAGACATGTGGATGGAATGGGAGTCAAGACTATTGCCAATCTGCTTTAAGTATAAGTGGGAGGAATTATTAGGTTAGTGTAGGTTGACATGAGATGTCACGTAGAGCTACTACACTAAGACATGCGTGATGTATACTAAAAGCAGACTTTAAGTATAAGTGGGAGATTGTTGGAGTTATACGTGAAAGTATGCTTTTACTTTGTATAACTCGTGTATCAAACACTCGTTTTATGAGAATAATTCTTTTATCACATGTGCTTTAGTTATGATTGAATGTTGAATTTCTATTGCAAACTGTTCAATATATAGTACATGTTACAATGTAGTTAATGTGGTGATACCCGATCACGGAAGACAACATTAACAGTTTACTTGTAACTAAATGTACAATTCACGACCCAGGTGGAATTGAACAATCCGCCATGAAAGGTCGATGTGTAAGGCTCAGATTGGTCTGTCTTGACTAAGAGATTGCACTAGCACATTTAGTATGTGTTGAAGAGGTCCTACAGCGAGGATAAATTCTTCTGTTCTGAAAGGTGAAGAATTAGACCTCAGTGGTTGTTGATTTCTTAATCTCCGTCACTTAAATAGGACCGTGTGTGCTTAATGGTTACTGCTTTGATTCATGTTGGGTGAGAATCATTGTGACTTCGAACTTTGTGTCTTGGGCAGTAATATTAATCATACGACGGTTGCTAAGATTTAATACGGAGAAACGCGTGCGAGTACGGCTCGTGTGATTAGTCCCCTTGGTGGGCTCAGAAGTTTTATTGTACCAAATCTTGCAAGTGAAGAATTAGTTTCTTCGGTACGAATAATAATGTTGAACTGTCTTTACTCCAAGGTGAAAGATGTTAATTAATTTAGAGCTATTCAGAAGCTTAATTAATTAATGGACTTGATAATCTTAAATGCGGGAAATAATAACCGGGAGCCCATATTATCGTAATATGGATTAAGATGGATAGTGCAATATTAATTTATTAGTGGTAATAATTAATATTAATGGGCTGAATTATATTGGGGCTCAATATTGAAATTCAGAAGCCCATTAGGAGGTCCAATCTTAATTCTCCTTAAGGCTCCTCAAGTAGCCCATTAAGTAGCTCAATAATGATAAGGTGATTAAAATAAAAAGATTATATCATGCTGATTTTTTCCTATTTTTTTCGAAAATATGAAGTCAAGAAGAAATAAGATTTTGTTGATTTTCTTGGAAAGATATTATGGAAGATATGTATTCTTGGAATACAAGAATACCTCATATATTCAAGAAGATCCAAATCTTGGAATTTCTAATTGATAATTTCGAAAATTGCAAAGTAATATGGAGTGTGAGATTTTTGTGGAATATTTTATTTTGGAGAAAAAAATATATGAGATATATTCAAGATTTCTTAGAGTCTAAGAAAAGATTTTTTCCAAGCCCATAAACCATATAATTTTTGGCCACTCTATATTATAAATAGGGGATGCTTATTTCATCCCCAAGTACATAATTCCATGTGTTGGAAAAATCAAGAAGCATAGATATTTTTCTTTTTACTTAGTTTATTAAATTGCTTGAAAGCGTCTCCCACCGGCGATCAAGTGAGGTGAAAAGGGAAATACTTGAGAAGGCTTTGGGTTGATAGAGCGAGATTATAATTGTCCCGTATATCCAAAGGCCAATACTACGAGAGGTACGTTAATCGCATATTTACTTGTTTAATTCCACCTAGTTAAATATGTGAAATTAATTTAACATGCATGATGATAATTAGTTGTTGGAATTATTATTTGAATTAATTAGGATTAATTCATGCTAGTAATAATTGTATTTAAATTCGTATTTAAAATTTCATCCCGAATAGATTCCGGGCACCCCTATTTTCCCAACAGTATAAAGACGTTTTGTTAACTCATGTGTTAAACAGAACTGACTGCAATGTTTCTTTCGGGAAAGAAAGATTTATAGAAGGTTTTCCCAAACTTTTTGGAGCCAGAATCCATCAAAAACTTAAGGAAGCTACAGACCTTAGCGAAATTAATTTTGAAGCTATTACTTATGGTCAATTATTTGCTTTCATTAAAAAGGAAGGTCTCTCTTTATGTTCAGAACTTAAAATATAATCAAAATATGGATCTGAAAAATCCAAGTTTTAAAAAAGAAGTTGGTACTTTCTGTGAAGCCTTTGGTTTAAAAAAAATTCAGGCTCCTTCTTCTAAAACTAAAAATAAGATTAATAGATTTTCCAAAGATTTAAAGTATAAGAAAAACTTTAAGAAAATTTTTTTTCCTAATGAAGAAACTTCAAAACAAAAGCTTTATATAAAGAAATTTCAAAAGTTTAAAAAATTCGAACCTACTTGCTACAAATGTAATAAGGTAGGTCATAAAGCTAATTCATGCCCTCTTAAAAAGAAAATTGATGAAATATTTCATGATAACGATGAACTAAGAAATAAAATGTCAACTCTTCTTATCTCTAACAAAGAATCATCTTCTGAAGAATCTGAATCCTCTAATGAAGATTTTCAAAATGATTTAATAAATCAATATTCTTCTGACGAAGATGAAGAAGAAAATTATGAAAATGAATTCTGCCCTCTAACTATTAACGTCATAACTAGAGAAGGAAATGAACAAGAGCTCCTTTTTTATCTCATCGAAAAAGTTCCTAACCAAGAAGATCGTAGTAAGTACCTTTTACGATTAAGGGATCTTGTACTTTCAAATGAAAAACCAAATAAAGATAAACTTTTTCAAAATCTCGAACCTTTTAGTATTACTAAACTTTTTGAAAAAACCCCTTATTCCTATATTTCAAGTCTTGTTTCTACTGATGATCTTAGAAGAGAAGTTAATACCCTAAAAAAGGAAGTTGGTTTATTACAAAAGGAAATTACTACTCTTCATACAAAAGATTTAGAATTAGAAACTAGATTGTCCTTATTGAAAGGTAATTTTTCAAATAACTTTGATAATGCTGAAACCTCCAATCAAACCAAGCTTACTAATTAATTTGAAGATTTAGAAGCGATTCAAAATAATCATCATGAGTCCGTTCAAGCTATTGAAAGGATTTCCTATCAAAAGTGGTATTCAATTATAACACTTGTCGTTAACGGTTTCAAGATTAATGTTTCTTGTCTCATCAGTGATGCAGATCAAAATTACATTAAAGAAGGATTAATTCCTTCTAAATACTATGAAAAAACTAATGAAAGATTAGTTGCAGCTAATGCCACCCCTTTAAACATAAAATACAAATTGGCAAATGCCCATATCTGTAATCAAGGATATTGCTTCAAAACACCCTTCATCCTTGTCAAAAACCTTAACCAAGAGGTTATCCTCGACAATCCTTTTCTCACCACTATTTATCCCTTCCAAGTCAATGGAGAAGGTATTACTACCAATATTATGGGTAATACCATCACATTCAAATTCATTAATCCTATAAAAAAAAGAGAAATTTCTCTTCTTCAAAACCACTTTATATTTAAACAAATTAATTCTATTCAAAATAAAAAACTTCATATCAAGTCTCTTCAAGAGGAAATTCCTTACCTTAAGATAGAAGATGAATTAAAACATAAAAAAAATTCAAGAAAGAATTTCAGAATTTGAAAACAGGATTAAACTTGAAGTTTGTTCCGAATTACCAAATGCTTTTTGGGATAAAAAGAAACATGTTGTTTCACTTCCTTACATCGCCAAATTCAATGAAAAAGAATATTCCTACCAAAGCTAGACCTATTCAAATGAACCATAGTCTCATGGATAATTGTAAAAAGGAAATTGATTCTCTCCTCAAGAAAAGACTCATCAGGCCATCCAAGTCTCCTTGGAGTTGCGCTGCTTTTTATGTTAATAACCAGGCTGAAAAGGAACGTGGTGTTCCTAGGCTTGTTATTAATTATAAACCTCTAAACGAAGTATTAGAATGGATTAGATATCATATTCCTAATAAATGTGACCTCATCAATAGATTACATAAAGCCCGTGTCTTTTCTAAGTTTGATCTCAAGTCTGGATTTTGGCAAATCCAAATTCAAGAACAGGATAAATATAAAACTGCTTTCACTGTACCCTTTGGTCATTATGAATGGAACGTCGTGCCTTTTGGGCTTAAGAATGCTCCTTCTGAATTTCAAAATATTATGAATGACATTTTCAATGTTTATTCTGATTTTTCAATAGTATATATTGATGATGTTTAATCTTTTCTTAGAATATTGATCAGCACTTTAAACATCTTAATTCAGCCCTCAAAATTAAGCTTTTTCAAACTAAAATTAGATTTCTTGGCCATAAAATTGTTCGAGGAACTATTAAACCCATTGCTAGAGCTATTGCATTTGCTGATATTATCAAAGATAAAACCCAATTACAAAGATTTTTAGGTAGAATTGGTAAGAATTATTTTAAAATAACTTGTAATGTTAAAAAATAATAATTGGTATTAATACAAATCACTATTGGTAACACTTTAGTAGTATTACCAATAGACATTAATAGTGTTATCAATAGTGATTGATAGTAATACCAAAAACATTACAAGTCTATTTTAAAATAATTCTTACCAATTATTTTTTATTATACAAATTAGAGTTTACGGCGAGGACTTACCGTAAGGGTTTAGGGTTATATTACCAAGCCTTTAGTAATATTATCAATAGACATTGATAGTGTTACCAATAGTGATAGATAGTAATACTAATTATTTTTTTCTAATATTACAAGTCTATTTTCAATTAATTCTTAACAATTACCTTTTTAATCATTCAAATTAGTGTTTATGGTGAGAGTTTACCGTGAGGGTTTAGGGTAATATTACCAAGTCTTTAGTAGTATTACCAATAGACATTGATAATATTAACAATAGTGAATGGTAGTAATACAAATTTTTTTTCTAACATTACAAGTCTATTTTCAAATAACTCTTACCGATTACTTTTTTAATCATTCGAATTAGAATTTACGGTGAGGGTTTAGAATAATATTTCCAAGTCTTTATTAGTATTACCAATAGAAATTGATTGTGTTACCAATAGTGATTGGTAGTTGTTGGGGTTATACGTGAAAGTATGCTTTTACTTTGTATAACTCGTGTATCAAACACTTGTTTATGAGAATAATTCTTTTGTCGCATATGCTTTAGATATGATTGAATGTTGAATATTTATTGCAAACAGTTCATAATAGTACTAGTTACATTGTAGTTAATGTGGTGATACCCGATCACGGAAGATAACATTAACAGTCTCCTTGTAACTAAACGTACATTTTCACGACCTAGGTGGAATTGAACAATCTGCCGTGAAAGGTCGATGTGTAAGTCTCAGATTGGTCTGTCTTGACTAAGAGATTGCACTAGCACATTTAGTATGTGTTGAAGAGGACCTACAATGAGGATAAATTCTTCTGTTCTGAAGTGTGAAGAATTAGACCTCAGTAGTTGTTGATTTCTTAATCCCCGTCACTTAAATAGGACCGTGTGTGCTTAATGGTTACTGCTTTGATTCATGTTGGGTGAGAATCATTGTGACTTCGAACTTTGTGTCTTGGACAGTAATATTAATCATACGACGGTTGCTAAGATTTAATACGGAGAAACGCGTGCGAGTACGACTCGTGTGATTAGTCCCCTTGGTAGGCTCAGAAGTTTTATCGTACCAAATCTTGCAAGTGAAGAATTAGTTTCTTCGGTACGGATAATAATGTTGAGCTGTCTTTACTCCAAGGTGAAATATATTAATTAATTTAGAGCTATTCAGAAGCTTAATTAATTAATGGACTTGATAATCTTAAACGCGGGAAATAATAACCGGGAGCCCATATTATCGTAATATGGATTAAGATGGATAGTGCAATATTAATTTATTAGTTGTAATAATTAATATTAATGGATTGAATTATATTGGGGCTCAATATTGAAATTCAGAAGTCCATTAGGAGGTCCAATCTTAATTCTTCTTAAAGGCCCCTCAAGTAGCCCATTAAGTAGCCCAATAATGATAAGGTGATTAAAATAAAAAGAAATATTAATGCTGATTTTTCTTATGTAATTTTCGAAAATTGATATATTAGGAGAGAAAGGATTTTGTTGATTTTCTTGGAAATATATTATGGAAAATAAGTATTCTTGGAATACAAGATTATCTCATATATTCAAGAAGATCCAAATCTTGGATTCTTCCCTATTATTTTCGAAAAATACAAGACAATAAGGTGGGTGAGATTTTTGTGGAATATTTTGTTATGGAGAAAAGAATATATGAGATATATTCAAGATTTCTTAGAGACTAAGAAAAGATTTTTTCCAAAGCCAATTTTCATCCAAAAATTCGGCCACTACACTTTATAAATAGGGGGTGATTATTTCATCCCCGAGAACATAATTCCATGTGTTGGAAAAATCAAGAGCATATATATTTTTCTTTTTCCTTAGTTATTTAAATTACTTGAAAGCATCTCCCACCGGTGATCAAGTAAGGCGAAAGGAAAATACTTGAAAAGGTTTTTGGGTTGATAAAGCGTGATTGTGATTGTCCCGTTTATTTAAAGGCCAATTCTACAAGAGGTACGTAAGTTACATAAATTCTTATTTATTCCGCCTAGATTTTATGTGAATTAATTCAACATGCATGATGTTAAATTTGTTGTTGGAATTATTATTTGAATTAATTAGGATTAATTCATGCTACTAATAATTGAATTTAAATTCGTATTTAACTTTCATCCCGAATAGTTCCCGGGCACCCTTTTTTTCCTAACAGTAGTAATACAAATTATTTTTTTTCTAACATTACAATTCTATTTTCATATAATTCTTACCATTAATTATTCGAATTAGATTTTACGGTGAGGGTTTGCCGTTAGGATTTAGGGTAATATTACCAATTCTTTAGTAATATTACTAATAGACATTGATAGTGTTACCAATAGTGGTAGATAGTAATACTAATTTTTTTCTAACATTACAAGTCTATTTTCAATTAATACTTAACAATTACCTTTTTAATCATTTGAATTAGCGTTTACCGTGATGGTTTAGGGTAATATTTCCAATTTTTTAGTAGTATTACCAATAGAAATTGATAGTGTTACCAATAGTGATTGGCAGTAATACCAATTATTTTTTTCTAACATTACAAATCTATTTTTAAATAATTCTTACCAATTATTTTTTAAATTATTCGAATTAGAGTTTACGGTGAGGGTTTAGGGTAATATTACCAACCCTTTAGTAATATTACCAATAGAAATTGATAGTGTTACCAATAGTGATTGATAGTAATATTAATTATTATGAAATTGATAGTGTTACCAATAGTGATTCATAGTAATATTAATTATTATTTTTCTAACATTACAAGTCTATTTTCAGTTAATTCTTAACAATTATCTTTTTAATCATTCTAATTATAGTTTACAGTGAGGGTTAACCGTTAGGGTTTAGGGTAATATTACCAAGTCTTCAATAGTATTACACTCTTACCAATAGACATTGATAGTGTAATCAATAGTGATTGGTAGTAATACCAATTATTTTTTTCTAACATTAAAAGTCTATTTTCAAATAATTCTTACCAATTACTTTTTTAATCATTCGAATTAGAGTTTACGGTGAGGGTTTACCGTGAGGGTTTAGAATAATATTACCAAGTCTTTAGTAGTATTACCAATAGGCATTGATAGTGTTACCAATAGTGATTGGTAGTAATATCAATTTGTTTTTTCTAACATTACAAGTTTATGTTTCAAATAATTCTTACCAATTAATTTTTTTATTATACGAATTAGAGTTTACGGTGAGGGTCTAGGATTTTGGGTAATATTTGTAACACCCCGAACAAAAAAAAAGGATTTATACTATTAATATTATTATTATTCTTTTAAAAGCAATGAGTTTTAAAAACCGATTTCTACGCAACGGTTGGTAAAAAAAAAATGGGAACCGGAAGCACTCCTAGCACTGTAACTATGGAACGAATTTATACAGACTGAGAAAATAAACAAAATGAAATTCTAGAATAGGAAATTTGAGGCTTTGAACTTGATTTAAAAATTATCAAATAAAATTATACTTTTGTCGCCAAAAGTAAAACGAAAAATCCTAAAACCTCCGAATTTCAAACCTGACGAATAAATACGAACCCAACCCAAGATACAACTGATAAAATAAAGTTAAATAACAGTTTTACCAAGTAAAATAAAAATATTAACTTTTGGATAACAAAACGAGCAAAAACGTTAATTTTCGGAGCCCAAAACCTAGCCGAAAAACTCCCGATTTCAACACCGAAAACTACATCGTGTCCAAAAATAATAAGTAAGCAATTAGCCTGCCCCTGGACCCACTTTTGTCCGCCCAAAAATTATGGGAAAAGCAGTCCAAAAAGATTGACATACCTATTAAATAAATCCCCCCTCCTTACTTATTATAAAAGTACAAGTAACTGACTTGAATCGGAATATACCAGCTTTTACTAGTAGTTTTCCCGCAAGAGTACGGGTTCACTGTAGTATGAGTAAGTATAGCGACCAAGTTTATCGAACCCAAGGGAAAGTGTGTATGCAAATAGATCCCTGAAGATCTATGCGCCGTAGCTAGTATGAGTGTATGTTTTTGGATTCTTAAAGAATAAATTCTAAACTAAAGTAAACTAATTAAACTAAAAACGAAAGAAACGAATTAACTAAGGTGTGTTTCAAATAAGTAATGGTGATGCTCAGGATAGGAATCCCTACGTATACTAACGGAGCAGGTACATAATCAAAATAATTGTGACGCGCAAGAAATAACCTAAGTTAAAGATTGTAAGATGAAAGCTCAAGAATTAAAATCCTAATACTTTATCCTAGCAATCGACTTCACTAATCCACTATCGAGTTAATAGATTGTGCTTGATTAACGAGACCCTAATTTAAACTAAGGTGATGCGGTCGTCCTCCTTAGATAAACCGGTAGATTAATTAACCCTTTCTAAACCCTGTCATTAAGTCTACTCGTTGTTAAAGAGTGATACGGTCGTCCTCTCTCTAACCAATTTTGAACAAAATTCAAAGGTAAAGTCAAGATTGATTTTAAGAATTCATTAATTAAGAGAATTAAAATCTAACGTCATGAATTACCCTAATTACGTACCCACAACCTACTTCTACGAGTTCATCCTACCCTAAGCATGCAAGGGTTTTAGCTAGACATGGTTTTGACAATAATAAAAGCAATAGAAGAAGTGACGAACATAAACATGATGATTTGAACGAATAAAAGATCAAACATAAACTAGGGTTTAAAGAAATACTTGCAAAGAACTGAAATTTAATTAATAAAAATGAAGTTTAAAGTGTTTAACGTAATCGAGCTAATGAAAAGAAACTGAGAAACGAAAATAAACTAAGAATTCGTGCTAAATCCTTGATGAAACGTAATGTAAAGCTTGCTCGTCTCTTCCTCTCCAAAAATAAACTCTAAAAGTAATATCGTATCAAGTGGTGTCAAGGCCTCTAGATGTCTCTAAAAACAAGCTCGGAACGAGTATATATAAGCATTGGGCCGAATCGGGAACTCGTGGGCCGAAAAATGGATCCGGAAGCATGAAATTTGGAAGTGCTCGAGCACACCTGCTCGAGCGGTGGCGCTCGAGCAGTGTAGCTCGAATGATGCAATCACTCGAGCGGTGGTACTTGAGCTGGTCGAGCGCTCGAAATCTCTGCATGTTTTGGGGCGCTCGAGCAACACGCTCGAGCGGTGGCGCTCGAGCTGCTCGAGCACAAGAAATCTTCTGTATGTTTTTGGTGCTCGAGCAACGTGCTCGAGCGCTAGTGCTCGACCTGAGTCACTCGAGTGACTCCAAAATTTCCCAAAGTAATACTTTTCTTCTTCCGCACTAATACCAATCGTGTTTCTTCGATATCTTCTCAACCGGGCATCCGTTTGTGTCGATTCAATATCCTACGAACTCTGTTTTTCGTCCTCGATTCACCTATGAGCATCAAAGAGACAAATTCATCAATGTATAGAAATAATGCTCAATTGACTCTAAATACTCGACAAAACCAACCAAAACTAGGGTATTTCTAACGACGAATAATGATAATTTCACGCCTAATCAAACCCCCCAAACTTACCATATTGCTTGTCCTCAAGCAATGAAATAATAAGTCAAGTGAAATTGTTCGGAATGAGTCAATGAATCAAATCATGTAAGCGAATGAACTCGGGCTTCAAAGATCAATCACAAGTATACTCACTCACCTTCCCTCATCATACTCATGCAACAACATCAAGAATCACCAAAATCAAACATGGATGTGCACTCAACGATGTGTTTCACTCCCTCACAAGTGTATATCAATGATAAAGGGACTCACTCAAACAATCAATCACACATATCGGCAGCCATAGGCTTGTAAGTACTCTCAACTCCGACTATACTCTAGAAATCAATGCCGAATCAAAAAGGACTTTTCTCAAGGTTGTAATGTAGGCTCTTTGGACAGGTGGGATAACAATATGGATAAGTGACTCAAGTGAATGGAGAATAAAAACTCAAACTTTAGTACTTTGAGATTAGGAATAGAATACTTCAAACATTGTCAATCAACAAACCTTCAATTCCAATACTCTCAACACTTCAATTTTTTTTCTATCTCCGTTCACTTTTTTTTTCAATCACTTCACTTTTTTTTTCTTTTTCGCACAAACACATGAGCTCATTTTTCTTTTGCTCATTCTCAATTTTTTTCCCACAACTCTTTTTCTTCATCACACCTTCTTCTCATAATCACTCGAGCAATCACAATTCTCCATTTTCAACTCAAATGAATCCCTTCACATTCACACTTTTCCTATTCTCCACTCAAATTGGGACAAAAAGGCTTAGGAACTTGGAAGTGTTTAAATGTGCTAGCAAATGAAATAGGCTTTAGGCTCAAAGGGGCTAACAAGGGACAAATATCAATGGTAAGAAAAATTTGGCTAAGTGACTCATTCAAAACAAAGATAGCCTAAGATCACATTCGGCATATCAAACTAGACACAATCAAGAAGCAAGAGCACACACAAGTTCTACCATCCTCTAAGGTGACGACTCACTCACAAACGAAGAGATTATTTTATGCATCAAAATCTCATAAGGCTCAAATCTCACGACTTTCACATCCATGCTAGTCCTAGTGAATTCTCACTCTCATCACACAAGCACTCAAAAGAAAAATTCACAAGCATACTCAAATTTACCTCCCTTACTCTCATAAGAGTGGTGCTTGCATTTCTTTCCTTGATGCCCCTCCATCATGAGCTCCTTTGCTTCATTCTCCACCTCAAGTGGTAGGGGTCTCAACTTCTTCTCACCTTTATCTGGAGGAGTCTTACTAAGAAATTTCTTGCGCTTGGACTTTTTCTTCTTAACTCTTCCTTTCCTCTCCAACTGGACCACGTCCTCACTTTTCACTTGTTCATCCTTCAACTTTTTCACTTTACCCCTATCAACAGAATCAAGATCGTAATGCTCATGAGTCAAATAATCAAGTGAAGGATTATCAAATTCATTACTAAGAGAAATATTAGGGATAGGAGGTGTGTCTTCATCACGAGGATCAATTTCATCCATGCAATAACAGCTCTCATCCTCCTTCGGGTGCTTCATATAGGGAAATCTTCACTTCTTGATCATCAACTTTCAATGTGATCTTCCCATTTGCCACATCTAGCACCATCCCGGCCGTTGCTAAGAACGGTCTTCCCAAAATCAATGGAACGTGCTCATCTTCCTCCATCTTTAGGACCACGAAGTCAGCTGGAAAAATGTGATCTCCAACTTTCACGAGGACGTCTTCAACTATACCTTGAGGTTGAGTAGTAGACCGGTCGGCAAGTTGAAGCGTCATCATTGTCGGCTGAAGTTCTCCACCCTCCAACTTCTTGAAAAGCAATAATGGCATAAGATTGAGCTCGCCCCAAGGTCGCACAACGCTCCCTTCTTAACTCCATTCCCGATATCACATAAGATCGTGAAACTCCTGGGATCCTTCAACTTCGGTGGAAGCGCCTTGTGCACTAATGCACTCACCTCATGGTTCAGCTGCACCAACATGGGCTCATCAACTCTCCATCTCTTTGCAATTAAGTCCTTCAGGAACTTGGCATAATTTAGCATCTGTTCCAAAGCATCATAAAAAGAAATGCTAATATGCAATTTCTTAAAAACATCAAGGAATTTAGCGAATTTCTCATCAAGTTTTTTCTTCATGAAGCGCTGTAGATATGGGACGGGTATCATAGATCTGGGTACCCCCCATTCATCACGCTCGGTCTCTTTCACTTTTTCCCTTGCTTCCTTTGCCTTCTTCCACTTAGGAACTCTCTCACTCTTCTCAATGCCTTCCTCTTCAGGCTCTTTGCTCACATGGGACTCATCCACATCTTTACTCTTCTGAATGTCTTCACCCTCAACTCCTTTCTCAACTCTCATCTCTAACCGCCTCAGGCTCTTTTCCTTCTATCTCCACCTCTTCTTGGGGCGTCTCAGAATCAGCAGGCATCTGAGGACCCTCATAGTTGGTCCCACCTCTAAGCTGGATCGCCTTGCAATGCTCTTTCGGGTTTCCCTCCGGCATAGAAGGATACTTCCCCGGCTCTGTGCCCAATGATTTTACGATCTGGCTCATCTGAAACTCTATCGAAGTGAACCGCCTATTGTTCTCTTGCTGAATTCGATTCAGCTCTACATCTCTCTTCTGGAGTTCTTGTTCACGCTGATCGCCTTTCTTATGCAACTCTTTAATGTCATACTCCAAAGAGGACAATATCTTGCTACCTTCCTCCACCTTATTAAGGATTGATGGTCCCGATTTTGAATACCAAATGGGAATTCAGGAGCAAATTTTTTTTTTTTTAATTTTTTGCTCAGGGAGTTCAGTAAGAGTGAAGAGTTCTCAAGCCACTGCATTGCTAAGAGGCTGAGCTACCCAGTCAGTGAGAAGACTGGAAGGCTCATGCTCTTAGCAACACAGTGACTCGAGAGGTTACACTTCAAGTCACTGCTTTACTCAGAGCCTGAGCTACCAAGTCAGTGTGGAGGCTTGGAGACTCATACTCTAAGTAACACATGAACTCGAGAAGCTGAACTCTCGAGTGCGTTGCCTGAACTGGTCAGTGAGAGGAATTCTCCCTGACCTGAATATTTAACCAAAGTCTTCCTTTTAACAATGCTCTCAGTGAACAGATTTTCACAACACTTTAGTAAATACTTTAAAAGATATGTACGCTCAGTTTAACGTGGTTCAGAGATTCAAGCTCTTACATCCACGGCCTGATTTAACAGGAAATCCACTAACTGAGATTCTTATTTTTAACGTGCCAAGGTGCACTTACAACTGGACTCACACCACTCCCTGGGCTGTCCTCCTTACAAACTCACTGACAACTTACTCCCAACAAACCTAACAAAAGGGTTTTGGTTTCGGTTGGGTTTCTCCAACTAGGTGAGGTTTTCCTTTACAATGAGTTAGCCTAAAGCTAAGATTAGAAAAACCTCTCTAAGCTATGAGTTACAAGCTGAACACTCATTTGTGTATATCTATGAACTCTAAAGTTCAGTGTACAAGATGTGAATCGTGCCTCCTTATAAATCCCAATATAATGCACTAAACACTCACACCTTCACAGCTCGTAGGTGTTGATTTTTCTTACTACACACACTTGAATGCGCAGCTATGAGCTTGTATTTATAGTGTGGATTCAAATGTAACCGTTGGATGAAATTACATTTGAATCCATACAACTAATAGTTTCAACCACTTTTCTTGGAATTCGGCTTTGTCAGTGTTAGAGATGCTACCTTGTGCTGATTGGTCCACGTGGACTGCATCCAACGGATCTTTGATTCAGTGGGTTGACCAAGATCCACTGACTTTAGGTAGCTTCCCCCTTCACTGATTGATGATCTTCAGTGTCGTTGCCCTTCAGAGACTGTTTGAACATCACTTCAAGAAGTTTGTCATAAGGCTGAATGACCAACTTCCCTGACCACAGTAGGCTGACTCCTTCAGGGCCTACTTAGTGCAGCACTGATCCTCTTGATCATGCTCTTCACTGAGTGGTCCACCTAACTTAGCTTAGAACAACCAAGTTTACACTCAGTGGGACATCCTTCAGGCTTCTCCTCAGGTTCAGGTCACAAGCACGGTCTCAGTCAGTTCTTCTGGGTGTCATCTTGATATCCTCTGGCTGTGTTGCTGAGTTCCCCCTTGCTGAGTTCCCCCTCAACTGAGTTCTCCTCAACTGACAGCCTATTCTATTAAGAACTATCCTAGCTTGACCTGAAAACAAAAGATACAATCCTGACTGCTTTCAAACCTATTACATGTGGTTTTGGAAAATCATCAAAACTAAAACATATCCAAAAAATTTCCCCCTTTTTGATGATTCCAAAACTTCTAACCAAAAGATTTTCTATTACAAGAATAATGTCAGAACACGAGTAATAGTTTGAAATATGCAGGAATTCCAATAGTTTAAAACATTTAAGATCTATTCGGTAGACCATTTTTCTTAACAAAACTGGATCAGTGGTCATGTGAACAACCCGCTCTGATACCAATTGATGGTCCCGATTTCGAATACCATATGGGAATTCAGGAGTAAATTTTTTTTTTTTAAAGTTTTTGCTCAGGGAGTTCAGCAAGAGTGAAGAGTTCTCAAATCACTGCATTGCTAAGAGGCTGAGCTACCCAGTCAGTGAGAAGACTGGAAGGATCATGCTCTTAGCAACACAGTGACTCGAGAGGTTACACTTCAAGTCACTGCTTTACTCAGAGCCTGAGCTACCAAGTCAGTGTGGAGGCTTGGAGACTCATACTCTAAGTAACGCAGTGACTCGAGAAGCTGAACTCTCGAGTGCGTTGCCTGAACTGGTCAGTGAGAGAAATTCTACCTGACCTGAATATTTAACCAAAGTCTTCCTTTTAATAATGCTCTCAGTGAGAAGATTTTCCCAACACTTTAGTAAATACTTTAAAAGATATGTACGCTCAGTTTAACGTGGTTCAGAGACTCAAGCTCTTACATCCACGGCCTGATTTAACAGGAAATCCACTAATTGGGATTCTTATTTTTAACGTGCCAAGGTGCACTTACAACTGGACTCAAGCCAGTCCCTAGGCTGCCCCTCCTTACAAACTCACTGTCAACTTACTCCTAACAAACCTAACAAGAGGGTTTTGGTTTCGGTTGGGTTTCTCCAACTAGGTGAGGTTTTCCTTTACAATGAGTTAGCCTAAAGCTAATATTAGGAAAACATCTCTAAGCTATGAGTTACAAGTTGAACACTCATTTGTATATATCTATGAACTCTAAAGTTCAGTGTACAAGATGTGAATCGTTCCTCCTTATAACTCCCAATATAATGCACTAAACACTCACACCTTCACAGCTCGTAGGTGTTGATTTTTCTTACTTCACACACTTGAATACGCAGCTATGAGCTTGTATTTATAGTGTGGATTCAAATGTAACCGTTGGATGAAATTACATTTGAATCCATACAATTAATGGTTTCAACCACTTTTCTTGGAATGCGGTCTTGTCAGTGTCAGAGTTGCTGCCTTGTGCTGATTGGTCCACGTGTACTGCATCCAACGGATCTTTGACTCAGTGGGTTGACCAAGATCCACTGACTTTAGGTAGCTTCCTCCTTCACTGACTGATGATCTTCAATGTCATTGTCCTTCAGAGACTGTTTGAAGTTCACTTCAAGAAGTTTGTCATAAGGCTGAATGACAAACTTCCCTGACCACAGTAGCCTGACTCCTTCAGTGCCTACTTGGTGCAGCACTGATCCTCTTGATCATGCTCTTCACTGAGTGGTCCACCTGACTTAACTTAGAACAACCAAGTTTACACTCAGTGGGACATCCTTCAGGCTTCTCTTCTGATTCAGGTCACAAGCACGGCCTCAGTCAGTTCTTCTGGGTGTCATCTTGATATCCTCAGGCTGTTTTGCTGAGTTCCCCCTTGCTGAGTTTCCCCTCAACTGAGTTCTCCTTAACTGACAGCCTATTCTATTAAGAACTATCCTAGCCTGACCTGAAAACAAAAGATACAATCCTGACTGCTATCAAACCTATTACATGTGGTTTTGGAAAATCATCAAAACTAAAACATATCCCAACAATTTCTTCCTTTTTTCTGATTCCAAAACTTCTAACCAAAAGATTTTTTATTACAAGAATAATGTCAGAACAAGAGTATAGTTTGAAATATGCAGGAATTCCCATAGTTTAAAACATTTAAGATCTGTTCGGTAGACCATTTTAGTTAACAAAACTGGATCAGTGGTCATGTGAATAACCCTCTCTGATACCAATTGATGGTCCCAATTTCGAATACCAAATGGGAATTCAGGAGCAATTTTTTTTTTAACTTTTTGCTCAGGGAGTTCAGTAAGAGTGAAGAGTTCACAAGTCACTGCATTGCTAAGAGGCTGAGCTACCCAGTCAGTGAGAAGACTGGAAGGCTCATGCTCTTAGCAACACAGTGACTCGAGAGGTTACACTTCAAGTCACTGCTTTACTCAGAGCCTGAGCTACCAAGTCAGTGTGGAGGCTTGGAGACTCATACTCTAAGTAACGCAGTGACTCGAGAAGCTGAACTCTCGAGTGCGATGCCTGAACTGGTCAGTGAGAGGAATTATCCCTGACCTGAATATTTAACCAAAGTCTTCCTTTTAACAATGCTCTCAGTGAGCAGATTTTCACAACACTTTAGTAAATACTTTAAAAGATATGTACGCTAAGTTTAACGTGGTTCAGAGACTCAAGCTCTTACATCCACGGCCTGATTTAACAGGAAATCCACTAACTGAGATTCTTGTTTTTAACGTGCCAGGGTGCACTTACAACTGGACTTACGCCACTCCCTGGGCTGCCCTCCTTACAAACTCACTGCCAACTTACTCCCAACAAACCTAACAAGAGGATTTTGGTTTCGGTTGGGTTTCTCCAACTAGGTGAGGTTTTCCTTTACAATGAGTTAGCCTAAAGCTAAGATTAGGAAAACCTCTCTAAGCTATGAGTTACAAGCTGAACACTCATTTGTGTATATCTATGAACTCTAAAGTTCAGTGTACAAGATGTGAATCGTGCCTCTTTACAACTCCCAATATAATGCACTAAACACTCACACCTTCACAGCTCGTAGGTGTTGATTTTTCTTACTTCACACACTTGAATACGCAGCTATGAGCTTGTATTTATAGTGTGGATTCAAATGTAACTGTTGGATGAAATTACACTTGAATCCATACAACTAATAGTTTCAACCACTTTTCTTGGAATGCAGCCTTGTCAATGTCAGAGTTGTTGCCTTGTGCTGATTGGTCCACGTGGACTGCATCCAACGGATCTTTGACTCAGTGGGTTGACCAAGATCCACTGACTTTAGGTAGCTTCCCCCTTCACTGATTGATGATCTTCAGTGGACTGAACGTCTTCAGTGTCGTTGTCCTTCAGAGACTGTTTGAAGATCACTTCAAGAAGTTTGTCATAAGGCTGAATGACTAACTTCCCTGACCACAGTAGCCTGACTCCTTCAGGGCCTACTTGGTGCAGCACTGATCCTCTTGATCATGCTCTTCACTGAGTGGTCCACCTGACTTAGCTTAGAACAGCCAAGTTCACACTCAGTGGGACATCCTTCAGGCTTCTCTTCAGGTTCAGGTCACAAGCACGGCCTCAGTCAGTTCTTCTGGGTGTCATCTTGATATCCTCAGGCTGTGTTGCTGAGTTCCCCCTTGCTGAGTTCCCTCTCAACTGAGTTCTTCTCAACTGACAGCCTATTCTATTAAGAACTATCCTAGCCTGACCTGAAAACAAAAGATACAATCCTGACTGCTTTCAAACTTATTACATGTGGTTTTGGAAAATCATCAAAACTAAAACATATCCCAACAATTTCCCCTTTTTTGATGATTCCAAAACTTCTAACTAAAAGATTTTCTATTACAAGAATATTGTCAGAACACGAGTAATAGTTTGAAATATGCAGGAATTCCCATAGTTTAAAATATTTAAGATCTGTTCGGTAGACCATTTTTCTTAACAAAACTGGATCAGTGGTCATGTGAACAATCCGCTCTGATACCAATTGATGGTCTCGATTTCGAATACCAAATGGGAATTCAGGAGCAAATTTTTTTTTTAACTTTTTACTCAGGGAGTTCAGCAAGAGTGAAGAGTTCTCAAGTCACTGCATTGCTAAGAGGTTGAGCTACCCAGTCAGTGAGAAGACTGGAAGGCTCATGCTCTTAGCAACACAGTGACTCGAGAGGTTACACTTCAAGTCACTGCTTTACTCAGAGCCTGAGCTACCAAGTCAGTGTGGAGCCTTGGAGACTCATACTCTAAGTAACGCAGTGACTCGAGAAGTTGAACTCTCGAGTGCGTTGCCTGAACTGGTCAGTGAGAGGAATTCTCACTGTCATGAATATTTAACCAAAGTCTTCCTTTTAACAATGCTCTCAGTGAGCAGATTTTCACAACACTTTAGTAAATACTTTAAAAGATATGTAAGCTCAGTTTAACGTAGTTCAGAGACTCAAGCTCTTACATCCACGACCTGATTTAACAGGAAATCTACTAACTGGGATTTTTGTTTTTAACGTGCCAAAGTGCACTTACAACTGGACTCACGCCACTCACTGGGATGCCCCTCCTTACAAACTCACTGGAAACTTACTCCCAACAAACCTAACAAGAGGGTTTTAGTTTCGGTTGGGTTTCTCCAACTAGGTGAGGTTTTCCTTTATAATGAGTTAGCCTAAAGCTAAGATTAGGAAAACCTCTCTAAGCTATGAGTTACAAGCTGAACACTCATTTGTGTATATCTATGAACTCTAAAGTTAAGTGTACAAGATGTGAATCGTGCCTCCTTATAACTCCCAATATAATGCACTAAACACTCACACCTTCATAGCTCGTAGGTGTTGATTTTTCTTACTTCACACACTTGAATACGCATCTATGAGCTTGTATTTATAGTGTGGATTCAAATGTAACCGTTAGATGAAATTACACTTGAATCCATACAACTAATAGTTTCAACCACTTTTCTTGGAATGCGGCCTTGTCAATGTGAGAGTTGTTGCCTTGTGCTGATTGGTCCACGTGGACTGCATCCAACGGATCTTTGACTCAGTGGGTTGACCAAGATCCACTGACTTTAGGTAGCTTCCCCCTTCACTGATTGATGATCTTCAGTGGACTGAACGTCTTCAGTGTCGTTGTCCTTCAGAGACTGTTTGAAGATCACTTCAAGAAGTTTGTGATAAGGCTGAATGACAAACTTCCCTGACCACAGTAGTTTGACTCATTCAGGGCCTACTTGGTGCTGCACTGATCCTCTTGATCATGCTCTTCACTGAGTGGTCCACCTGACTTAGCTTAGAACAACCATGTTTACACTCAGTGGGACATCCTTCAGGCTTCTCTTCAGGTTCAGGTCACAAGCACGGCCTCAGTCAGTTCTTCTGGGTGTCATCTTGATATCCTCAGGCTGTGTTGCTGAGTTCCCCCTTGCTGAGTTCCCCCTCAGTTGAGTTCTCCTCAACTTACAGCCTATTCTATTAAGAACTATCCTAACCTGACCTGAAAATAAAAGATACAATTCTGACAGCTTTCAAACCTATTACATGTGGTTTTGGAAAATCATCAAAACTAAAACATATCCCAACAAGGATAGCTCTCTACATCTCCTCAGTTGAGGCACCGCCTTCTCCACCAGGAGGTTTAGAACCTGGATCCACGCCTGGAGGAACTGTAATTCCGGCATTCAGATTAGCATATGAAAAATTCTTGTTCTTCCTCCATGTGTTTTGAGGAGGCTGTTGGCCTCCTTGATACCCTTGTGTGTTCCTCCATTGATTTTGAGGCGGCTGTGGACCTGGAGGTACAAATGGCTGGCCATAAGAAGACCTTCCAAACTGATTGCCACCTTGTGGATACCCGCCTTGTGGATAGTTAGGCCTTCCCATAAAGTTGGCCTCTTCTTGCTAACTCGTGGGTGGGTCCACTTTCTCATTCACTGCTACATTCCCTCCAACCAGATTCTGCCCCATCTCAAGGTTACTGATTTTCTCCATCATTGCCATCAACAGCTTCCTCGTACCCTCATTCTCCTCCAACTTACAAACTCTCTGAAATTTTGGATCCTCGTTCCATGCCCCGGCATTCGTGACAATATTGTCGACGATTTCTCTACATCTCGCTATCCCTTGGTTCAGAAAGGCTCCACTGGCACATGCATCGAGATGGGCTTGACCAGCCTTGCTGGCTCCACTATAGAAGAATGCCATGATATCTCCCTCATTGTACCCGTGTTGCGGGCACTCAATCAACATATTCGAGTATCTCTCCCACGCCTGACGTAAATCCTCTCCTGGCTTCTGGCGGAAAGAAGAGATCTCTATCCTTGCTTTTATGGTTCTAGATGGAGGGTAGAATCGCTCGAGGAATAGACGCTCGAGCTCGGCCCATGTGGTTACAGCTCCCCGTGGGAGCGTGTTATCGTACCACTCCTTGGCTATTCCCATCAAAGAGAATGGGAACAACCTGAGCCTCTTGGCATCTTCAGACATGCCGTTATAATTGAATGTGGATGCGATCATCAGAAAATTCCTCAAATGAGTATGAGGATTCTCTTTCCCAATCTCCCCCTTGAATTAATTCTCGGTAAGCAGCTTAAGAATTCCTGGGGAAATCGAGAAGTTATTTGCCTCTACAGGGGGCAATGCCAATCCATCATAGTACCTCTGCGGTTGTGCCGCGAACCTTCCTCTAATAGCCATGTTCTGATCTGTGTTCTGAGGAACGTGCTGAGGATTCGCAGGTGGTACGGGTACTTGTTGGGGTGGTGGTGGTTGATAAGCTGGTGGTTGGTTGTAAACAGGAGGTGGAGGATACGGGTATGGTGGATACGGATAAGGTGGGTATGGGTAGGGATAAGGTAAGTTGTTTTGTGGAAAGTTGTTATGTGGGTAAGCAGGGTTGTTCTAAGGATGTTGGACAAGGCTGTGAGCTGGATTGTTTATATTATGTGTGCCCGGGTTTTGGCTCTGGCTGTCCCCTGACGGATCTTAGTTCTTACTGGAATTGCCTTCAGTGCCATCAGCCCGGTTCAATATCTGTTTAAACTCATTCTCGACATCATCCAACTCATTAGTAATGTCCATTGGTTCTTTCCCTCCTCCGGCAGCGTTCATCCTTCTTAAGAGGGCTCGGTTTCTTCTTGCTACTGTCTCAGGATCCAACGATAATCTCTCTTCGCTCGTAGCACCTTGTGAGCGTGTTTTCTTGCTGGCCTCCTTGAACTCCTTGTGTGTTCCTCCATTGATTTTGAGGTGGCTGTAAGCCTGGAGGTACAAATGGTTGACCATAAGAAGGCTTTCCATACTGATTTCCACCTTGGTAGCCATTCTGATTGTAATACGGACCTCCCATGTAATGGGCTACCTCTTGCTGTCCACTTGGCTGTTCTACTCTCCCATTCTCTACTGCATGCTCTCCACCCAAACTCTTCCCCAACTCGAGGTTGTTGATCTTCTCCATCATGACCATCAGTAGCCTTCTCGTTCCTTCTCCCTCTTCAACTTGATGTACTCTCTGAAAATCTGCATCCACACCCCAAGCACCGGCATTCGTGACAATGTTGTCCACGATCTCCCTACACCTCTCTATGCCTTGATTCAGGAATGCTCCACCCGCACAGGCATCTAAATGGTCTTGCCCCGCCTTGTTGGCACCACTATAGAAGAATGCCATAATGTCTCCCTCGTTGTACCCATGCTGCGGGCACTCAATCAGCATGTTTGAGTATCTCTCCCACGCTTGACGTAGGTCCTCTCCTTGCTTCTGGCGGAAGGAAGAGATCTCAATCCTAGCCTTGATCGTCCTAGATGGAGGGTAGAATCGCTCGAGGAACAGACGCTCGAGCTCGGCCCAAGTGGTAATACCTCCCCGTGGGAGCGTATTATCATACCACTCCTTAGCTATTCCCGTCAATGAGAATGGGAACAGCCTAAGTCTCTTGGCATCTTCAGACATGCCATTGTAATTGAAGGTGGAGGCTATCATTAGAAAACTTCTTAAATGTGTGTGAGGATTCTCTTTCCTGATCACCCCCTTGAACTGGTTCTCTGTAAGCAGCTTAAGAATTCCCGGGGAAATCGAGAAGTTATTTGCCTCAACAGGAGGTAATGCCACTCCATCATAGTACCGTTGTGGCTGCGCTGCAAACCTCCCTCGAATGGCCATATTCTCTCCATTCTGCGGAACGTGTTGAGGAACAACTGGTGGTATGGGTACTTGCTGGACTGGTGGTGGTTGATAAACTGGTGGTTGGTTGTAAGCAGGTGGTGGTGGGTATGGGTAATGAGGATACAGGTATGGTGGATAAGGGTAAGGGTAAGGGTGATTATTTGGTGGGTAAGCAGGGTTGTTAAATGGTTGTTGTGGGTTTTGGTGGATAATCTGGTTTTGGTTCTGGTTTTGGGGTTTTGTATGTGTAGAGTTGATTGAGTTTTGCGGGTTTGGGAGTTGGTTCTGAGCTTCCCCTATGGGTTTTTGCTGGTTACTGCTCTCAACTCCAACCGCCTGCTCCACTAAAACAGTATACTCTGCAGCTATTTTGTCTAAGTCCCCATCTCCATCCAGATTCATGTTGTCTTTGTCTCCAGCAGTAGTCATTCTTCTCAAGAAAGCTCGGTTCCTTCTGGCTATCGTCTCAGGGTCTGACAGGATTCTTTCTTCGCCCGTATTGCCTTGTGAGCGTGTTTTCATAAACCTGAAACACTAGCAAAAGGATCAAAACGCAACTGCTGAACAAATAAAAATAAACAGAAAATAAGTCACTCACTACTAACTACTAAGCTATCGACAAGTCCTATTCAAAAGACATACAACGCCATCCCCGGCAACGACGCCATTGACTTGAAGCGAACTACACTAGCTTTCTACTAGTAGTTACCTCACAAGAGTACGGGTTCACTGTAGTAGTGGCAAGTATAGGGACCAAGTATTATCGAACCCAAGGGAAAGTGTGTATGCGAATAGATCCCTGAAGATCTATGCGTCGTAGTTAATATGAGTGTATGTTTGAGGATTGAAAATTAAAAGAATTAAGTCTAAACTAAATTACTCTACGAATGCAAAAGGAAAATTAAACTAAGTATCTAAGGTGTGTATGCAAGTATGAGATGGTGAGGCTCAGGATAGGAATCCCTACGTATACTAACGGAGGAGGTACATAATCAGAATAACTGTGACACACAAGAATTAACCTAAGTCTAAGAATGCAAGGTGAAAGCTCAAGATTCTAAACCCTAATACTTTACCCTAACACTCGACTTCACTAATCCACTAACAAGTTAATAGATAGCGCTTAATTAATGAGACCCTAATTTAACTAAGGTGATGCGGTCGTCCTCCTTCGCTAAACCGGTAGATGAATTAACCTTTCCTAAACTCTCTCGTTAAGTCTACTCGTTGTTAAAGAGTGATACGGTCATCCTCTCTCTAACACCTTTCGAACGAAATTCAAGAGCGAAGTCTAGATTAATTTTAAGCAATCATTAACCAAGAGAATTAAAACCTAACGTCACAAGTTACTCTAATTACGTACCCACAACCTACTTCTACGAGTTCATCCTACCCTAAGCATACAAGGGTTTTAGCCGGACATGGCTTTAACAAACATAAAAGTAATAGAATAAACAACGAACATAAACATAATGAATTGAACGAAGAAAATAAGAAACATGAACTAGGGTTTTTAAAAGAAAATAAATCTGAGAACTGAAATTTAATTAACTCAAACGAAGTTTCAAAGTGTTTAAAGAAATCAAACTAACGAAAAGAAACTAATAAACGAAAAGAAACTTAGAATTTGTATGCAAAACCTCCACAAAACGTAAACGTAAACTTGCTTCTCTCCTTCCTCTCCAAAAACTCTCTGTAAAAGTGATGTAGTGCGTTCGGGGATCTAGTGGTCCTTTAAAACGAGTTTAGAAGAGGTATATATAGGCACCGGGTCGAAACGGGATCTCATGGGCCGAAAAACGAAATCTGGAAAAATTGCCTTGGAAGCGCTCGAGCTGACCCGCTCGAGCGGGTTGCTAGAGCTAAAGTGGTCGAGCGGTTCCTGAGGTCGAGCGAGGCGCTCGAGCAGTGCCCCTCGAGCGCCCAAAATGTTCTGTATGTTTTGATGCGCTCGAGCCCTTAGCTCTAGCGGGGCGCTCGAGCTATCTCCCTCGAGCGGGTCTTCCTTCCTTTGCAACTAACACTTTTCTTCACACGTACTAATACCAATCGTATTTCTTCGATATCTTCTCATCTGGGCATCCGTTTGAGTCGATTCAAAGTCCTACGAACTCTGTTTTTCGTCCTCGATTCACCTATGAGTATCAAAGAGACAAATTCATCAATATATAGAAATAGTACTCATTTGGCTCTAAAAACTCAATAAATTCGACCAAAACTAAGGCGTTTCTAGCTACGAATCATGACAATTTCACGCCTAATCAAACGCCTTCGCCGATGATCTAGAGAGGATGAGCCCTCAATGGGAGGGCCCCATTCTTAGTGTTGCCACGGTATCTTCCTACCCGCCTCGGGCAGAGAATTTCTTGTTTGAGAAGGAGGCTATGCCCGAAAATGTTGACTACACGGACAACAAGATGATAGGTTTCGACTACGCTAAATACTTAAGCGGGAACAGACGAAGCCGTCTGGCCCGTTCTTATCGCGAGGCCCACGAGACCGAATTCGGGGCCTCCCGTCGCCCTAGCTGCCTGCCGCCCAACGCGGATCTCTCCGAACTCTACTGGACCTTCGAGGCCCCCACAGACGTCTACTTCTACGCCCAATAAGCCAATGAGCGCGCCGATCAGCCCCCTGACGGGCTGATCGCCAATAACGCGGATACTCTGCACGCGGGTCTCCGCTTCCCGCTCCACCCGGTGATTTCTAGGCTACTCGCCGCATGGAACTTATCGATCACCCAAATCACTCCGAACGGGTGGAGTTATTTGTTGGGTGCCATGGTCGCCCTCGGGCGTCTGGGACTTCTGCCAACCCCCGACGAGATCAACCATTTATACTACACCGTGGCTTCTACTGGACCGATGTATTTGGGGTATTATTATGTGAAGCCCCGGGGCAGCGACGCTATTGTCTTCGGCATCTCGTCGAAAGTGATGGGCTGGCACGAAAAATGGTGGTGGGTCGGCGGCGCCTTGGAGAGTGTGGGCGTTAATGGATCAGTCATCCCGGTTCCTCGGGAGTATTGTGTCTGCGATCGTCGAGGTAAATTCTTGTACTTCCTCTACCTCCTCAATACTGATCTAATTTTTATTTTATTGTGCAGGCAACTCGGTGCCCAATCAGAGTGACCTAACCACCGATTTTAGGCAAGCACTCGCTCGCGTGAAGACGAAGAGCGATGTCAACCGTGACGTCGATCAGCTTAATTGCAACGAGCAGCGACGGTTGTCCGGCCTCCAGACCTTCCCCCGCCACTTAAACTTTGGTGGTAAGGTCCTTTCTGCCCGACGTATTTCTCTTCGCTCTTTTTACTCGAAAAATCTCTTATTCAACATTTCATCCCTTTCAGAACAGCGCTTCTCGGCGGCGAGCTCCACATTGTCGGTCTCTCTAGCTCTCTCCTCCCGGCCTCACCCCGAGGCCGATCAGACTCTTGTTGTCCCCATTGTCAACATCGAAAGCTCCGAGGAGACGGTCGACATGGCCCCCAAGAAGACTGCCATTGCAAAATTGGCAAAGCGGGGGGCGGTTAGGGCTTCGGGACCGACTACCCGGGCTCATCTCCAGACTCCTTTGCCCACCACCCTTTCGGTGCCCGCTGACGACCAACCGCCCACCAAAAAAGCCCGGGTGGATGCCCAGACCTCCATCCAGCCCGCTATGGTGACAGTCGACGTGGACCCGACAACCGGTGGCCTGATCGCGGGCACGTCCGAGGCCGCCACTGGGAGCCCGGCATCCCCCACCCGCGACCGGAGCGACTTCTCATTCCTGGGCTGGGGCAACCACCTCACGTAATTGTCTCCACGCTTTCTATTGAGTCCCGTGGTCACCTTGCGATCTTTCTTTTTAGCTAACTTTTTGCCCCGATGTTTTGCAGGTCCGACTGTAATACCCCATCCCATTCTGTACCCTTTTTCTTAATTAGAAACCTTATTTTATTTTCTTTTCTTTGTTTCTTTTAATTTTTTTTATTATTTTAATTATTTTTGTGTGTTATTTGTGTATTTAAATATACATACCCTTTTTATAAATTCCTAAATTCGAAGAAAGAAATCGAATTCTTTCAAACGAATAAAGGACTACGAGAAATTAATTATTCAAATTAAATTAAGGATTTCGATCCGTTTAATTTATTGAGAAAAATCAAAATACAATAAAATATTAATTGAGTTTAAAAACTGTATTAATTTCTGAATCGGGGTTACACTCGTGAACCAAATGACCCCTAAACCGTATCAGTTGGGAACGAAAATACCAAATTTTTGGATAAGATTTGGAAGGGGTAGATAAGTCTTATAATGAAGGAGTATAAAAGAAGAATTTTCTCTCTCTCTCCTCATTAGTTTTCATTCACGCAAAAAAATTTCTCTCTAAAAAAATCCTCCCTCCTCCTTCGGTCTCCTTCCTCCGCCTACTTCCTTCGGCCGACAAAGCTCCACGCCGCCGTGGCCCAGCCCTGACGCACCGCGCCGGAGCTCCGTCCAGCCACGGCCCCAGGCCGCCCACGTCTCGCCGTCGCCGCCCAGGCCCCAGGCCACCGCGACGCCCCTCGCTCGCGAAGAAGACCCAGCGCCGCCTCCCACCGCCGAAGCTCCTCCGCCGCCGCGACGAAGCCACGGCCGCCTCCTCCTCCTCCGTTCGAAGTCACGGAGTCTCTCCCCTACTCTCCCGTCGCTCTCGTTCTCTCTCTCCATCACCGAGCGCTGCCGCCTCGAAGCCCAACGCCGCCGCTCCGACGAGACCGAAGCTAGCTCCGCCGTCGTCGCCTCTTACTCAATCTCCAGTGAGTTGAATTCTCTCCTCTATTGTTCGAATTCCTTTCCATTTAAATTCGATTTTGAACACCGGTTTATTCCAATTTCTAACCGAAACCTTATTTTCGTTAATTTTTCGTTCAATTTTGACGCCGTTGAACCGGTTGCTATTGCCGAATTTCTGGAATTTCCAACCGACGCCGTTAGGCTGTCCAAATTCGTTTTCCGAATTCCCGAACAACGCCGTTAGGCTGCCCAATTTTTGTGAGCGAATTCCGAGTTTCAAAACGACGCCGTTAGGCCGCCCGTTTAACACCTCGAACCGAAGCTCGTAAGGTTTCTACCTTCGTTTTTCATCTTGGGTAGATTTTGGGTTAGGTTGTTAATTTGTTAGAAGCTTGGGACAAGAAAGGAGAAAAAAACTTACTGTTAATTTTTAGTTAGATGATTAGTGTTAATTGTTAACTTATTTAGTATTATTGATTTTGTCCACTTGTATCACTCTTTAGAAGTAGGATTTTGGTTAGTTGTTTTTCCTTGTTTTTATTTCTTTCACAAACCATGAGATTGGATTTTTAGTTAGTGTTTTAGTAATAGTGGTTGAATGTTGAAATATTATTGTTTTAGATATATGGTATTAATGACTTAGTGGACTAGTATTATTCTTGTGAATGTTTAGTGTCATTGTTTTAGTATTATGATGATATTAGCAAAATCTTTTAGTATCCTTGTTTTGATATTTTTCTTCAAGAATAAAACACTTTTGTTTTGAATCCATAAGACAAAGGGAAACTCGTCTTCACCTCGTACCCCTATTAGATTTTTAGAAACGCAAAATAAAGTCTTTTAATAAGTTTAGAAGAGAGAAGTTTTTTATTCATGTTTTCGTTTAAAAACAAGAAATAGAATTCTTAAGAAACAAAAACCTTTTCTTTAATTTTATTAATTTTTCTAAGTAATAATCTTTTTTTTTCTAAGAAATTCCAAGTTTAATAATTATATTTTTCCTTAAAAGGCATTTATTGAGAACACCACTAAATTCAGTAAATACACCCCCCTGTTACACACTAAATTCAGTAAATACACCCCCCTGTTACAACTCTAAAATCAGTAAATACCTCCCCCTGTTACAGCACTGAATTCAGTAAATACACCACCCTGTTACACCATTAAATTCAGTAAATACACCCCCTGTTACACAAATAAATTCAGTAAATACACCCCCTGTTACACCACCGAGTTTAGTAAATACACCCCTGATACATCACCTCTTAAAAAAGGGGTGTACTTATCAATTAAAAACCAACCTTTGAAAACTTTAATTTTCAACAGTTTTCTGAAGACAACAACCTACTCAATCCTCGAGTTTCACACTCTTAAGCTTTTCAAATTCAAAAGTCAATCTTTTAATCGGAATACTCCTTATTAGGATTCTGTACTTTTCGGAACACGCACGAAGGACTCGACTGTCTGCCTACACAATATTCCCGGAACTCGGAACAATCAGGTGGGTGATGATCTGTTGATTGATCTGCTATTAATAACGTCGTGCCGGTATTTCCTGAACTCGATTAAATCAAATCAAAAATATCTAATCCAACATAAATGTAACATCTATCTATATAACTGTTTGAATTATGTGATATAACTATATGTTGTATAATGTCTGTTGTTTTGTGAATCGATCATCACTGCATGAGTAAACACCTTACGTGAGCATGAATCAGTTCAGTTGTCAGTCAAGTTTTTATTCTTTGTAAAGTTTATTGAGTCAGTTTTGTGGAGAGTCAGTATGTACGGAGTCGGGATCGAGTTTTAAATCCGACCTCCGGGGCTGCTGTCGGGGACGCCCTCGGAATCAAGGTTGTTGATCAAGTAGATCTGGTCCCCGGTCAGCTGTCGTTTGACGCACTGGGAAGAAGGCCATTGATACTTGCTTATTTTGAGGGATGTTATAAGGTTGGATGATGTGAGCTTGTGTGGTTGTATGAAGTAAGTTTTGGTTGGAGTTGAAAAGAGTAACTTTGTTGATTTGTTGGAGTTGAAAAGAGTAACTTTGTTGGAAGTGGAACGATCGTACGTTTATGGTTTGTCAGTTTGTGATAATATGTGATATGACTTTGGGCTTTGCCCTAATGTGAACCAACTTGTGCTATTTCAATTATATCATGCGAAATATGCTTAAATACCGTTTAAACTCTATAATCTTATATATACGTCAACTGATTAAATAAAATAAACACTTTATTAATGAGTATAACTTAATATATATTTCGGATTTACCAATCCCATGATGTTGCAATCACCCATAAGTGAGAATTCAATTCTCACGCCCCTTTTTCCTAACCCCTTGCAGATTACAATTACGGGGAGCAAGGACAGTGACACAGAAGACACAAAGTCTCCCATTTGCTTAAAATATTATTACTAATACAATGATGCCTATTATTTCTATTTCCCAACAAATGTTATCGCTACTGCCATGCAAGACGATACTCTTTCCGTGTGTTTCAATTATCCAAACTCAGTGTGTATTATTCTGAAGATACAGAACTCTCTATCCACCTTTATACATATATACAAATACACTTACGTTATAATATTTTTTCCCACTTATCCGCTGCATGAAACTTTTCTCTCTCAATTCAGTTATATTCCCTTCAAAAAATTTATAGTTCGGACTTTTGATCACAATAACACTTCGAATCCGATATAATTAATATATTCTGGGTTCGGGGCGTTACAGGTGGTATCAGAGCTTATGTTCAAAACTTTCGGACCCAACCCCAAATCTTGTTTTCTCGTCACAATAAAATTATTTATTATCACTTAAGTATTAAAATATTAAAATTTTCTGAGGGAAACGTGTCTCTGGTTACTGTGTACAAGCTCCTCGAAGGTACGTTACTACTTTTATAAATTTGCTTAAAGGCCTTTAAATTCACAACTGCTTGACTTCATAATACTACCTGATCAAAAAGGTTACGATAACTCAAAATAACGTTCGTACTACGAAGGAGGAACTACAAAATCTAGTCTAAGTTGCTTTTGAAACTCGAATAATTGATAAGAATGCTCGAATAATTTGTGAACTTCTTAAATGATATTGTGTGATTTCTTTGATTACGTGCTTTAAATGTTTAGTTTACGGTTATTCTCCTTTTAAACTAAAATTTGACTAGAACTTTCCTTTCCCTATAGGAAGCCTAAGATGGATGTGGCCCAGTACTTAGAGATTGAGCAGTTAGAAGTAGAGACCATTGATGCCTTCACTGCCCGCTTTTTAGAGTCACGCAAAAGGGCAAGGACTGCCCCGGAGCCCCACATCGAGACTGACTTCGCAGCTGTGACCCGATTCGCGGGAGGAGTGATCGAAATCTTCCGCCCTATCGCTGCCAGACTATTAGATCGCATGAGGGTGGACGACCCAGAGCAGGGACCTCAGGTTCACCTAGACGCTTACTGGGTGGAGGCCCAGAGAGTGATTCGGTACGCGGATGATCACCGCACCCTGTCCCGACAGGCCGCCGAAATTTCTAGGAGTGATTTTGCCATGTCCGGAGCTCTTCACGAGGACGTCGTACTTGCCCGAGTCTCAGCCGCCGCATCAAGGGCTGCCGCAAACTCTCAAGAAGAGTTCTCCCGTACCACCCTCAGGAGGTCCATGCTGTACTTGGATACAGCTCTCGCGCAACGGGATAACTCCATCGCTTACTGGATAGCGAGTGGACTACCTGGGGAGGGACCTTTCGGCTTTGGGGAAGCCGCACCCCCTGTGGTTGAGCCAGAAGGGATTGAGCCGGGAGTAGCAGAGGTCGAGGCAGACGAACCAGAGGGAGACGAGCCAGAGGTAGAGATAGATTCCCCGCCAGAGTCAGAGGTTGATGATTAGTTGGACCACCAGACCTTGTATAGTAGTAGACGCATATATGGTATAGGTGGTAGCCGTTTGACTTATAGTAGTAGTCATTTTGCGTGGTCGTTTTCCTTATAGACCATTGCAGCGTAGCTCTAACCCTCATTTTGTCGCTCGTGGTCCATATTGATGTGAGGACACGATGCTATAGCATTACCTAGAACCCTTTTGCATTCCATGACAAATGTAAGGAGACTGACTCCGTAGAACCAAAACTTTTTAGATATATATATATACTTATTATGTGCTCACTACTTGTCAATGTGTTTTACTTGCTTTATATATTGACTGTCACATATTTTATCTGATTATCGCTTAATGACACATCACTGGTTCCTAGAATACTGTGCAAATGTGAGCACTGTACCATTGAGGGCCCCAATGCGCAGCTGGTGAATTACGTACCACACGTGTTTCAGTGCTAGCGTTGTGTTGATTTGGTTAATCCGGTTATGTTTTTATAACTTTTTCACACCTATACGTATCGTAACAATATTATTCTTTTCGATCAGAACTACCTTTAGAATGACACCCGGACGTAAACGTGGACGACCCCGCGTTAACCCTATCCCTGAACCCGTGGATCCGATAGAACGAGACCCACCCCTTCAGGCTGAACCTGAACCGCCTCAACAGGCCGCGCCAGAAAACAATATTGCGAGAGAAATACTGATCTCTCTTCAGAACTACATTCAGCAGCAAGTTCCACCACCTCCTCCGCCGTTGTACGGGCCTATACCTCAGATAGCACCCAGGGCGAATGACTTTGTCGAACGCTTTCGACGACTGCAGCCACCTAGGCTGGATGGGAAAGAAGATCCCTTTGAAGTCGAGGAGTGGATATCGGGATTGGAACGTATCTTCAGACACATGGCACTGACTGATGCACAGAAGGTCTCCTGTGCCCAGTTCCAACTGATGGAAAACGCAGCCCAATGGTGGGAATCTTATGAACGAACTATGGACGAAGAAGCTAGACAGGTCCTTACTTGGGAGGACTTTAAGAAAGCTATACTGGATCGATACTTTCCACGAGTCCTGAGGGATCGGAAAGAACAAGAATTTGTCAACCTTCGACAGGGAACTCTCTCAGTGATAGAGTACCAGAGAAGGTTCAACCAACTGTCTCGTTATGCCCCACATCTGGTGGGTGACGATGAAAGGAAAGCTCGCAGGTTCGAGCAGGGTTTGAGGCCCGAGATAGCAGGAATTATAATTGGCCTTCAGGTGCCAAATTATGGAGAAGTTTTCCATCGAGCATTGATGGTTTCGATCAGTCAAAACTTGGAGTACAAACAAACTCCGACTACTGTCCCTGTCAATCGGAATTGGCAGCCACCCTTTAAAAGGAATCCAGTTCCGCAATCCAAGGGGAACAACTTTGTTGGTTCTCGAGCCAACCAGAACTGTCAAAGGTGTGGAAGGAGACACTGGGGACCCTGTAATCAGGGAGGAG
The DNA here is from genome assembly GCA_947034835.1 of Ballota nigra. NCBI lineage: Eukaryota > Viridiplantae > Streptophyta > Magnoliopsida > Lamiales > Lamiaceae > Ballota > Ballota nigra. The sequence continues at coordinate 32,133,357 of OX344724.1, forward strand.
TAATTTGTTTTCGTTGCCATCAACCAGGGCACAAGTCCAACGAATGTGCTCAGCCACCGAGCAGCAACCGTCAACCGGTTAATAACGCTCAGTACCGCCCTCAGCAGGCAAACAATTACCAGGCTCGTCAGCTACCTGCACCTAACAACCGCCAGGCGGGACCCCCAGTTAGAGGTCCGCCTAATCAAGGTCAGAGAAGGCCAGGCCACGTAAATGCTATCCTAGAGGAAGGGGAAAGCAATGGAGAGCAACTTCGCCTGAAAGGACCAGCTCAGCCTGAGCAGCACGAGATGCTAGCAGGTACTGTCTTTGTACTTAAAAAACCTGCATATGTATTGTTTGATACTGGAGCATCTCATTCCTTTATATCTGATAACTTTAAAAGAAAGTTTTAAACGTTAGTATTCCATCTGGAACTACTATGGAAATTGAGGGTCAAATTAGAGGTTTACCTCTAACGCTAGACAATCACTTGATAGAGTCCGACCTTCACGTCCTTAAGATGAAAACCTTTGACATAATCTTAGGCATTGTCTGGTTAACGAGAAGCAAAGCGATAATAAAATGCGCCGAACGCGAGATCGACCTCGAAACTCGTGATGGCCAACGCTTCACATTCCAGGAAATCAAGACCAAGAAGGAAACCCGAGTAATATCAGCAATCCAAGCTGCTGCAATATTACGAAAAGAGAAATGCCAAGCTTACCTCGTTCACATCTCAGCAGGAGAGATAGACGATAAGTTACGCATCGGAGTGCCAATTGTGGATGGATATCTTGACGTATTCCCCGAGGAATTAAACGGGTTACCTCCCGATCGTCAGATAGAGTTCTCCATCGACTTGATACCTGGGGCAGCACCAGTATCTAAAGTACCCTATCGAATGGCTCCAAAGGAATTAGAAGAACTGAAGGAACAACTGCAAGGTTTGCTTGAAAAGAAGTTCATCAGACCTAGTGCATCACCATGGGGAGCACCCGTGTTGTTCGTAAAGAAGAAAGATGGAACTTTCCGTATGTGCATAGACTACCGAGGTCTCAATCAACTGACCATTAAGAACAAATATCCTCTTCCGAGGATAGAAGACTTGTTCGATCAGTTAAAGGATGCTACAATATTCTCAAAGATCGATCTGAGGTCTGGTTATCCCCAGCTAAAGGTCAAGAGCGAGGATATCCCGAAGACAGCATTCCGGACTCGGTATGGACATTACGAGTTCACCGTGATGCCCTTTGGAGTAACGAATGCTCCAGCGATCTTCATGGATCTGATGAATAGAGTATTTCATCCGTACCTGGATCAATTCGTCATTGTCTTCATCGACGACATACTCGTGTACTCTAAGAGCAAAGAGCAACACGAAGAACATCTCAAAGCAGTCTTAGAGACAATGAGACGAGAGAAGTTGTATGCCAAATTCAGCAAGTGTGAATTTTGGATCGACCGTGTGATGTTCTTAGGACATATAATCTCCGCAAAAGAGATTGATGTGGACCCAGCAAAGGTAGAAGCCATCATGAACTGGAAGGCACCTACTAACGTCAATGAAATTCGGAGTTTTCTTGGGTTAGTAGGGTACTACCGCAGGTTCATACAAGATTTTTCCAGCATTGCGAAAGCACTGACGAAACTGACCAAGAAAACTGAGAAGTTTACTTGGGATTCAACTTGTGAAGAAATCTTTCAAGAGCTAAAGAAAAGGCTAACCACGTCGTCTGTGTTAACCATCCCAGATGGATCAGAAGGATTCGTCATTTACACAGACGCTTCTTTGTCAGGTTTGGGTTGTGTTCTGATGCAGAATAAGAAAGTTGTAGCTTATGCATCTCGACAACTTAAGGATCACGAACAAAACTACCCAACGCACGACTTAGAACTGGCCGCAGTAGTTTGCGCGTTGAAAATTTGGAGACACTACCTATATGGAGGAAAGTGTGAGATCTACACTGACCATAAGAGCCTAAAATACTTCTTTACGCAGAAGGAATTGAACATGCGTCAGAGAAGATGGCTCGAGTTGGTAAAAGATTACGATTGCACTATTCACTATCACCCTGGAAAGGCAAACGTAGTGGAAGACGCTTTGAGTAGAAAGGAAGATACAAAACTAAGCGTCGTTCCGACCACACAATTACCACTAATGGGAGAACTCTCTCGTTTAGACTTGGAATTTTCCACACAGTGTTGTGCAAATTCCATGGTTTACGCGTTCACCCTACAACTGACCTTACGAGAAAGGATCCTAACAGCGCAAAAGGACGATAAATTCTTGAGAGGAATACGTAAGCGTGCTGAGGAAGGAACCATTCAGAGATTCGTATTGGGTACTGATGGAGCTTTAATGTTCGATAACAGAATCTGTGTGCCTAAGGATGACGGAATTAGGAACAAAATTCTGAAAGAGGCACATATCACTTCTTACACCGTTCATCCCGGAGAGACGAAAATGTACCGAGGATTGAAAGAGAACTTTTGGTGGAGGGGTATGAAGAGATCGATAGCTCAATTCGTCAAGAGTTATTTAACCTGCCAACGGGTTAAAGCAGATCACCAACGACCTCCAGGGTTGTTGCACCCTCTGGAGATGCCAGAGTGGAAATGGGAGGACATCACTATGGATTTTGTCACCGGTTTTCCAAAAACGGTGAAGAATCACGATGCCATTTGGGTTATCGTAGACAGACTTACGAAAACTGCCCATTTTATCCCTATAAGAATGACGTACACGTTGGACAAGCTCGCCCAACTATACATAGCAGAGATAGTCAGACTGCACAGAGTACCAGTTTCAATAGTATCCGATAGAGACCCCCGTTTTACCTCCAAGTTCTGGGGAAGTCTACAACGAGCCTTAGGTACTGAATTGAAGTTCAGCACCGCGTACCACCCGCAGACTGACGGGCAATCGGAAAGAACCATTCAAACGCTAGAAGATATGCTCAGAGCTTGCGCTCTAGATCTTGAAGGAAGTTGGGAAAACCATCTACCATTGGTAGAGTTTGCATATAACAACAATTATCAAGCAACAATACAAATGGCGCCGTACGAAGCACTCTACGGGAAGAAGTGTAGATCGCCAGTTTGTTGGGACGAAGTCGGGATTCGAAAGATTCTCGGACCCGAATTGGTCGAAAGGTCGGCTGAGATAGTCGCAAAGATTAAAGAAAGGATCAAGTCGGCCCAGGACCGTCAGAAATCTTATGCAGACACTCGAAGAAGGGATTTACAATTTGACATTGGCGAGAAAGTATTTCTCAAAGTTGCACCAATAAAAGGTCTAATCCGTTTTGGGAAGAGAGGTAAGCTAAAGCCGCGATACATTGGACCATTCGACATCCTGAATAGAATCGGGGATGTAGCTTATCGCATAGCTTTACCACCGGAGTTATCACGAGTGCATAATGTGTTCCACATATCTACACTCAGGAAATACGTGAGCGATCCAAACAACGTTATTAATCACGTAGAATTAGGTCTAACCAGTGACCTGACTTATGAAGAGATTCCAGTAACTATCTTGGGAAGAAAGTTACACTTGGTAAGGAATCGAGAGATACCTTTAGTGCTCGTTCAGTGGAGCCGACACGGGAAAGAAGAAGCGACTTGGGAAAGAGAGGATGAAGTCCTAGCCAAATACCCTCAAAGCTTAAGTAATACCTAAGACATGAATTTCGGGGGCGAAATTCTTGTTAAGGGGGTGAGGATGTAATACCCCGTCCCGTTCTGTACTCTTTTTCTTAATTAGAAGCCTTATTTTATTTTCTTTTCTTTGTTTCTTTTAATTTTTTTTATTATTTTAATTATTTTTGTGTGTTATTTGTGTATTTAAATATACATACCCTTTTTATAAATTCCTAAATTCGATGAAAGAAATCGAATTCTTTCAAACGAATAAAGGACTACGAGAAATTAATTATTCAAATTAAATTAAGGATTTCGATCCGTTTAATTTATTGAGAAAAATCAAAATACAATAAAATATTAATTGAGTTTAAAAACTGTATTAATTTCTGAATCGGGGTTACACTCGTGAACCAAACGACCCCTAAACCGTATCAGTTGGGAACGAAAATACCAAATTTTTGGATAAGATTTGGAAGGGATAGATAAGTCTTATAATGAAGGAGTATAAAAGAAGAATTTTCTCTCTCTCTCCTCATTAGTTTTCATTCACGCAAAAAAATTTCTCTCTCAAAAAATCCTCCCTCCTCCTTCGGTCTCCTTCCTCCGGCCGACAAAGCTCCACGCCGCCGTGGCCCAGCCCAGACGCACCGCGCCGAAGCTCCGTCCAGCCACGGCCCCAGGCCGCCCACGTCTCGCCGTCGCCGCCCAGGCCCCAGGCCACCGCGACGCCCCTCGCTCGTGAAGAAGACCCAGTGCCGCCTCCCACCGCCGAAGCTCCTCCGCCGCCGCGACGAAGCCACGACCGCCTCCTCCTCCTCCTCCGTTCGAAGTCACGGAGTCTCTCCCCTGCTCTCCCGTCGCTCTTGTTCTCTCTCTCCGTCGCCGAGCGCCGCCGCCTCGAAGCCCAACGCCGCCGCTCCGACGAGACCGAAGCTAGCACCGCCGTCGTCGCCTCTTACTCAATCTCCAGTGAGTTGAATTCTCTCCTCTATTGTTCGAATTCCTTTCCGTTTAAATTCGATTTCGAACACCGGTTTATTCCAATTTCTAACCGAAACCTTATTTTCGTTAATTTTCCGTTCAATTTTGACGCCGTTGAACCGGTTGCTATTGCCGAATTTCTGGAATTTCGAACCGACGCCGTTAGGCTGTCCAATTTCGTTTTCCGAATTCCCGAACAACGCCATTAGGCTGCCCAATTTTCGTGAGCGAATTCCGAGTTTCAAAACGACGCCGTTAGGCCGCCCGTTTAACACCTCGAACAGAAGCTCGTAAGGTTTCTACCTTCGTTTTTCATCTTGGGTAGATTTTGGGTTAGGTTGTTAATTTGTTAGAAGCTTGGGACAAGAAAGGAGAAAAAAAACTTACTGTTAATTTTTAGTTAGATGATTAGTGTTAATTGTTAACTTATTTAGTATTATTGATTTTGTCCACTTGTATCACTCTTTAGAAGTAGGATTTTGGTTAGTTGTTTTTCCTTGTTTTTATTTCTTTCACAAACCATGAGATTGGATTTTTAGTTAGTGTTTTAGTAATAGTGGTTGAATGTTGAAATATTATTGTTTTAGATATATGGTATTAATGACTTAGTGGACTAGTATTATTCTTGTGAATGTTTAGTGTCATTGTTTTAGTATTATGATGATATTAGCAAAATCCTTTAGTATCCTTGTTTTGATATTTTTCTTCAAGAATAAAACACTTTTGTTTTGAATCCATAAGACAAAGGGAAACTCGTCTTCACCTCGTACCCCTATTAGATTTTTAGAAACACAAAATAAAGTCTTTTAATAAGTTTAGTAGAGAGAAGTTTTTTATTCAAGTTTTCGTTTAAAAACAAGAAATAGAATTCTTAAGAAACAAAAACCTTTTCTTTAATTTTATTAATTTTTCTAAGTAATAATCTTTTTTTTTTCTAAGAAATTCCAAGTTTAATAATTATATTTTTCCTTGAAAGGCCTTTATTGAGAACACCACTAAATTCAGTAAATACACCCCCCTGTTACACCATTGAATTCAGTAAATACACCCCCTGTTACACCTCTAAATTCGGTAAATACACCCCCTGTTACACCACTAAATTCAGTAAATACACCCCTGTTACACCACCGAGTTTAGTAAATACAACCCAGATACATCTCCTCTTAAAAAAGGGGTGTACTTATCAATTAAAAATCAACCTTTGAAAACTTTAATTTTCAACAGTTTTCTGAAGACAACAACCTACTCAATCCTCGAGTTTCACACTCTTAAGCTTTTCAAATTCAAAAGTCAATCTTTTAATCGGAATAGTCCTTATTAGGATTCTGTACTTTTCGGAACACGCACGAAGGACTCGATTGTCTGCCTACACAATATTCCCGGAACTCGGAACAATCAGGTGGGTGATGATCTGTTGATTGATCTGCTATTAATAACGTCGTGCCGGTATTTCCTGAACTCGATTAAATCAAATCAAAAATATCTAATCCAACATAAATGTAACACCTATCTATATAACTGTTTGAATTATGTGATATAACTATATGTTGTATAATGTCTGTTGTTTTGTGAATCGATCATCACTGCATGAGTAAACACCTTACGTGAGCATGAATCAGTTCAGTTGTCAGTCAAGTTTTTATTCTTTGTAAAGTTTGTTGAGTAAGTTTTGTGGAGAGTCAGTATGTACGGAGTCGGGATCGAGTTTTAAATCCGACCTCCGGGGCTGCTGTCGGGGACGCCCTCGGAATCAAGGTTGTTGATCAAGTAGATCTGGTCCCCGGTCAGCTGTCGTTTGACGCACTGGGAAGAAGGCCATTGATACTTGCTTATTTTGAGGGATGTTATAAGGTTGGATGATGTGAGCTTGTGTGGTTGTATGAAGTAAGTTTTGGTTGGAGTTGAAAAGAGTAACTTTGTTGATTTTTTGGAGTTGAAAAGAGTAACTTTGTTGGAAGTGGAACGATCGTACGTTTATGGTTTGTCAGTTTGTGATAATATGTGATATGACTTTGGGCTTTGCCCTAATGTGAACCAACTTGTGCTATTTCAATTATATCATGCGAAATATGCTTAAATACCGTTTAAACTCTATAATCTTATATATACGTCAACTGATTAAATAAAATAAACACTTTATTAATGAGTATAACTTAATATATATTTCGGATTTACCAATCCCATGATGTTGCAATCACCCATAAGTGAGAATTCAATTCTCACGCCCCTTTTTCCTAACCCCTTGCAGATTACAATTACGGGGAGCAAGGACAGTGACACAGAAGACACAAAGTCTCCCATTTGCTTAAAATATTATTACTAATACAATGATGTCTATTATTTCTATTTCCCAACAAATGTTATCGCTACTGCCATGCAAGACGATACTCTTTTCGTGTGTTTCAATTATCCAAACTCAGTGTGTATTATTCTGAAGATACAGAACTCTCTATCCACCTTTATACATATATACAAATACACTTACGTTATAATATTTCTTCCCACTTATCCGCTGCATGAAACTTTTCTCTCTCAATTCAGTTATATTCCCTTCAAAAATTTTATAGTTCGGACTTTTGATCACAATAACACTTCGAATCCGATATAATTAATATATTCTGGGTTCGGGGCGTTACACCGACCCTCTGCTCCCGCCTGAGGTCCTTCAGTTCTTGCGCTCGCAAGATCCCCCGTACTCGGAGGTTGTGCCCGAGTCCTGGCCGGAAGACCTTCGCCGCGCCGTGGTGAATTTGCCCTGGTCCTGGACCCTCAACTGCCATAAAGCCGCACGCACCGTTTCCCTGGCTGACCAAATGAGGTCCACAGCCATCCGCACCTCCCGCAATGCCATCGCGATGGAGGGCATCATGGTCGACTTCGAGCGAGAGTTGCGGACCGCCTCTGCTTACAAGACGGCCTTCCAGACGAAGAAAGACGAGGCCGCTCATCTGGAAGAGGAGAACAAGAAGCTCAAGGAGGAGCTGGAGGCTGCCCGCAAGAACTGCACGGAGCTGGAGGGCAGCTGGGAGGCGGAGAAGAAGGAGCACGCTGATGCCGAGGCAAGGACGACCGAGGAGGTCAACAAGATCCGTGAGGCCCTCGCTGGAGAGGCTGAGGAGCGCTTGGCCATGCAATGTGCCCGTCTTGAGGGGGAGAGCGAGTCGGCCGGGTCCATGATCTATATCAATGCCTATGCCGACTCGATCCACTCTCTTCTCCACCGGAACCCCGAGGCCGATCTCGCCGGCCCCCTGGGGGATCTCAAGAGCTACGTGGAGGCCAACCTCCCGTCTGTGGAGTATGATATAACTCTGAAGGACCTAACTGACCGCGGGGTGGATTTGTCTTTCATTGGCGATGTGGAGACCTTCATCTACCCTCTGGCGGATGAGGAGGTGGTCGAGGAGCCAGGCGTGGTGGACGAGGCGGCCCCTTGAAGACTCTCTCTCTCTTTCTCTGCTTTTTCTTTATTTTTATTTTTTTATAAAGGTTGCTGGCCGCGGGCCCTTGTAATTTTCGTCCTTTACAATTCAACGGAACAATTTTCTTATTTTTAGTGCATTCTTCTCGTTTTCATTTTCCCAGTTTAATCGAATCGACAACTGAATTAATAACATGATTAAATTAACAATCGATTAAAAATTAACCATATGATTAATGAGTTAAGTGCTTTAGCCGATAGACGGGCAGCGACTTCACGAACACAGGATTGAATTAACAATCGTTTAAAAGTTAACCATATGATTAATGAGTGAAGTGTTTTAGCCTATTGACGGGAAGGGACTTCACGAACACATTGTTGAATTAACAATCATTTAAAAGTTAACCATATGATTAATGAGTGAAGTGCTTTAGCCGATTGACTGGTAGCGACTTCACGGGGACATGATTGAACTGAATCGATTTTATTGATTACAAATTTGCACTCGAGACGCAATTACATTGAGGCCCCCGATGGGCAAGAGAATGGTGCGGGCTAAATTGATTAGCCGCTACTGGTAGTACTTTTTTAGTAGGGAGGCATTCCAAGGGTATTGGGCCGGATTGCCCTCAAGACTCTCTAATTCGCAGGCCCCGTTGGCCAGGCGCCTGGAGATCTTTAGGGGTCCTTCCCAATTCGGGCCAAATGCCCCCTTGGGCTGCCCGACCGTCCGTCGTAGGACCAGGTCCCCGGCTTCGAATTCTCTGATCTTGATTTTCGATTTGAAGTATTTCTCCGCCCGATGCTTGTAAGCTACGTTTCTCTGCTCGATGGATAACCTTCTTTCTTCTAGCAGATCCAACTCGTTCAGCATGGCTTCATCGTTCCCGGTCCCCACGAGTTGTGAGGTGCAGATAGCCTTTGAAGTGGCCATTTTAGCGTGGGTAAATGGGGTTTTTTGGAGAAAAAATGGATGTGGTTCGGTTTAGGTAACTAGATAAACGAAACTGAGTGAACTTCGCTATTAGTCACCCTCCTTCTAGGGCCAAAATGTTGACAGCGATTTCGTGAGGATCTCGCCATCGGGTTCCTAGCGGGTAGGATTTACGTATTTATGAGAACTGAAAGTAGTAAATGCAAGTGTAAATGAGCTCTCAAGTGGAGACTTTGCAATAAAATGAGTTGTGTCTTACATTGGGCATTTAAGGCCCTATTTATAGTGTACATGGTGGATTTTCCCACCTTGGGTTGGTATGCCCGTGGACCCCTCTTATTCCTAGTTGGGGGGTTATGAGTGGCTACAGCCTCCCTCTAAGGACTAATGGGAAAGCGTCACCTGGCACTGTTGCCTTTTACTGATGGGACATGTCCCAACTACCTGCTCTGATACTGTTACATCCTCTGGTCTGATGGCAGTGGAAGTACTTTCACAGCTGGCAATGCCTGGGATCGGGCAGATGGGTACACGGGTATCCGGATATCGAGTAAGTGGCAGGCATCCTGGGGATCACTTCTCCGGGAAGCGGATAGCGACTGCCTGACTTGAATGGAGTATACTAGCTTCTACTAGTAGCTTCCCCGCAAGAGTACGGGTTTACTGTAGTATTGGCAAGTATAGCGACCAAGTATTATCGAACCCAAGTGAAAGTGTGTATGCAAATAGATCCCTGAAGATCTACGCGTCGTAGTTAATATGAGTGAAATATTTTTGGATTTTTTTAGAAGAATTAATTATAATTAACTAAAGTAAACTAATTAAACTAATGAACAAAAGAAACGAATTAACTAAGGATTGTATTCAAATGAGTAATGGTGATGCTTAGGATAGGAATCCCTACGTATACTAACGGAGCAGGTACATAATCAAAATAACCGTGACATGCAAGAAATAACCTAAGTAAAAGAATGCAAGATGAAAGCTCAAGATTCTAAACCCTAATACTTTACCCTAGCACTCGACTTCACTAATACACTAACAAGTTAATAGATTGTGCTTAATTAATGAGACCCTAATTTAACTAAGGTGATTCGGTCGTCCTCATTCGCTAAACTGGTAGATGAATTAACCCTTTCAAAACCCTCTCGTTGAGTCTACTCGTTGTTAAAGAGGGATATGGTCGTCCTCTCTCTAACACTTTTCGAACGAAATTCAAAAGTAAAGTTAAGATTAATTTTAAGAATTCATTAATTAAGAGAATTAAAACCTAACGTCACGAGTTACCTTAATTACATACCCACAACCTACTTCTACGAGTTCATCCTACCCTAAGCATGCAAGGGTTTTAACTAGACATGGGTTTTACGTAAACAAGAACAATTGAATAAGTAACGAACATGAACATGATAATTATAACGATGAAAAGATCAATCATAAACTAGGGTTTCAAGAAATAAAGGAATAACTTAAATTAAATCAATAAAAAAAGTCTCAACGTGTTCAAGAACAAAGATATGAAGAAACGAAACTAAAAAGTAAAATCGTGACGTGAATTCGTAAGAAAACCTCAAAAACGTAAAGTAAACTTGCTCGTTCCTTCTTCTCCAAAAATTATATCTCTAAAACGCTCTTGAATCTAGTGGTGGTAAGTGGTTCCCCCCAAAACGTGTTCGAGCCAAATATATATAAGCATCGGGCCGAATCGGGAATGTATGGGCCAAAAAACGCGCTTGCTCATGCACTGCTCGTGCACTAGTGCACGAGCTCATCTTCCTCGTGCGCTACAAACTTCCAGAGAGCAAAAAGTGCTCGACCTCCCTTTGCTCGTGCACTAGTGCACGACCCGCGTGTGCTCGTGCACTAGTGTACGACTTGCATCCTCTCATGCGCCTTGCACGGCCGCTCGTGCACCCTTGCACGAGTACTCCTTGTTTGTGCACTCCAATGATACTTTTGCTTCCTCGAACTAGTACTTTTCGTATTTCTTCGATATCTTCTCATCCGGGCATCCGTTTGAGTCGATTCAAAGTCCTACGAACTCCTCTTTTCGCCCTCAATTCAGCTATGAGCATCAAAGAGACAAATTCATTAGTTTATGAAAATGATACGCAAATGACTCTAAATACTCAATAAAATCAACCAAAACTAGGGCATTTCGAGTGACGAATCATGACAATTTCACGCCTAATCAACCTCCACAAACTTACCATGTTGCTTGTCCTCAAGGAACGAAATAATAAGTCAAGTGAAATTGTTAGGAATGAGTCAACGAATCAAATCATGCAAGCAAATGAATTCGAGCTTCAAAGATCAATCGCAAGTATACTCACTCATCTTCCCTCATCATACGCATGCAACAACAGTGAGAATCACCAAAATCAAACATGGATGTGCACTCAACGATGTGTTTCACTCCCTCACAAGTGTATATCAATGATAAAGGGACTCACTCAAACAATCAATCACACATATTGGCAGCCATAGGCTTGTAAGCACTCTTAACTCCGACCATACTCTAGAAATCAATGCCGAATCAAAAAGGACTTTCTCAAGGTTGTAATGTAGGCTCTTTGGACAGGTGGGATAACAATATGGTAAGTGACTCAAGTGAATGGAGAATAGAAAATCAAACTTCGGTACTTCGAGATTAGGAACAGAATACTTCAAATATTTTCAATCAACACATTTTCAATTCCACTACTCTCAACACTTCAATTTTTTTTTTCTAACTCCTTTCACTTTTTTTTTTCAATCACTTCACTTTTTTTTTCACAAACACATGAGCTTTTTTTTTCTTTTGCTCATTCTCCATTTTTTTTCCTTTCCCACAACTCAAATCTCATTCACACCCTTATTTTATCACCACTCAACCATCATAATTCCTTTTCTCACTCAAATCAATCCCTTCACATTCACATTTTTCCCATTCTCCACTCAAATTGGGACAAAAAGGCTCAGGAACTTGGAATAGTGTTTAAATGTGCTAGCCAATGAAATAGGCTTAAGGCTCAAAGGGGCTAACAAGGGACAAATATCAATGGTCAGGAAAATTTAGGCTAAGTGACTCAATCAAAACAAAGATGGCCTAAGATCACCTTCGGCATATCAAAATAGACCCAATCAAGAAGCAAGAGCACACACAAGTTCTAGCATCCTCTAGGGTGACGATCCACTCACAAACGAAGAGATTAATTCATGCATCAAAATCTCATAAGGCTCAAATCTCACGGCTTTCACATCCATGCTAGTCCTAGTGAATTCTCATACTCATCACACAAGCACTCCAAAGAAAAACTTGCAAGCATACTAGTTCTCTCTCAAATCCACTCTAACTCAAACACTCACACAAAAGAATTTCTAACTCAACCTCACAATTCACCCTACTCATCAAGTCATACTCAAAGATAGCAATCAACAAGTATAAGCTGATTGATAGGCATGAAAGATGCAATAGCGAATCAAATCAAAATCACCCCAAGGAGCATCTCAAGGCACCAAATAACCAAACACACTCAAAGATAAGGGGTGCTCCGGTGCAATGTAACAAGAAACATAAAAAAAAACTCCACCCCCCAAACTTCGACCTTGCGAAGAGGTCTAAGTTTGGGGTTGTGGGTTACCTCATCCAACTAATTCAGTTTCTCAACAACGTGTCACACTCCTTGGTCTCGAGTTGGTTCCTTCAATCTGAATAACTCCATGGTACCTTTACTCCTTCGAGACAAGCCTACAAAATAAACTCTCAAGTACGAGGTTACACTTACGATTCAACAACACCCTAATAACATAAAACTCAAATAACTAACAACACTCAAAAGCAAATAAAAATGGGTTGCCTCCCATTCAGCGCTATTTTTAAGGTCCTAGTGCCGGACCAAGCTCATAGGAGCTTATGGGACATGATACTAAAAAATACCTCTCTTACTCTCATAAGAGAAGGTGTCTAAGTTCTTTGCTCTATTCTCATCTTTCTTTTTCACCTCAGACGGTGGGCGTCTCAATTCCTTCTCACTCTTTTCGGGAGGAGTCTTACCAAACAGGTTCTTGAATTTGGACTTTTTCTTCTTAACTCCTCCTTTTCTCTCGAGCTGGACCACGTTCACCCTTTTCACTTCTTCATCCTTCAATTTCTTCTCTTTATCCCTATCAAAATAAGTCAGATCATAATGCTCTTGGGTTAAATCAACAGGTGAAGGATTATCAAACTCATAAATAAAAGAAGGATTAGGGATAGGAGGTGTGTCTTCAACACTAGGATTAATGGCATCCATGCAATACAAACTCTCATCCTCCTTCGGGTACTTCATGGCCTCATATAGGGAAATCTTCACTTCTTGATCATCAACTTTCAACGTAATCTTCCCATTTGCCACGTCTAGCACCATCCCCGCCGTCGCTAAGAACGGTCTTCCCAAGATCAGGGGCACGTGCTCATCTTCCTCCATTTCGAGCACTACAAAGTCGGCTGGAAAAATGTGATCTCCAACTCTCACGAGAACGTCTTCAACACACCTTGAGGTCTCGTGATGGACCGGTCGGCTAGTTGAAGCGTCATCATTATGGGTTGAAGTTCGCCCACCTCTAACTTCTTGAACAGCGAAAGAGGCATCAAATTAATGCTCGCCCCGAGATCACATAGCGCTCCTTACTTGATCCCGTTTCCAATGCCACATAAGATGGTAAAGCTCCCGGGATCCTTCAGCTTTGGAGGAAGCGCCTTGTGCACTAATGCACTCACCTCATGGTTCAACTGCACCAACTTCGGCTCATCCACTCGTCGTCTTTTCGCGATCAAGTCCTTCAGAAACTTTGCATAGTTGGGCATCTGTTCCAAAGCATCATAAAAAGGGATATTAATATGCAATTGTTTAAACATATCAAGGAATTTAGCGAATTTCTCATCAAGCTTCTTTTTCATGAAGCGTTGTGGATATGGGACGGGTATCAAAGATTTGGGTACCCCTCATTCATCTCTCTCGGTCTCTTTCACTTTCTCCCTTGCTTCCTTTGCCTTCTTCCACTTAGGGACTCTCTCAACCTTCTCAATGCCTTCCTCTTCAAGCTCTTTGCTCACTTGAGTGCTTTCCCCCTCAACCTTTTTCTCAACTCCTACCTCCCCACTCTCATCTCCATCTTTCTTATGTTCTTTCCCCTCTATCTCAACATCTCCTTGGGGCGTCTCAGAATCAGCAGGCATCTGAGGACCTTCATAATTGGTCCCACTTCTAAGCTGGATAGCCTTACAATGCTTTTTAGGATTACCCTCAGGCATTGAAGGGTATTTGTCAGGCTCTCTATTCAATGACTTTGCAATCTGGCTCATCTGGAACTCTATAGAAGTGAACCTTCGGTTGTTCTCTTGCTGAATTCGATTCAGCTCTACATCTCTCTTCTGGAGGTCTTGATCACGCTAATCAACTTTCTTATGCAGATCTTTCACATCGTACCTCTAAAGATGATAAATGTTTGCTTCCTTCCTCCACCTTCTGTAGGATAGCTCTCAACATCTCCTCCGTTGAGGCACCGCCTTCTCCACCCGGAGGTTTCGAACCTGGATCAACACCTGGAGGAACTGTAATACCCGCCTTCGGGTTAGCATATGAAAAATTCTCGTTCTTCCTCCATTGGTTCTGAGGAAGCTGCTGGCCTCCTTGGTACCCTTGTGTGTTCCTCCATTGATTTTGAGGTGGCTGTGGACCTGGAGGTACAAATGGTTGGGCATAAGAAGGTCTTCCTTGAAAATTTCCACCTTGTGGATACCCATTCTGATTGTAATAAAGACCTCCCATATAATTTACTACTTCTTGTTGAATTGTGGGCTTGTCCTCTTGCTCATTCTCTGCTGCATTCCCTCAAACCATATTCTTCCCCAACTCAAGGTTGTTAATCTTTTCCATCATGGCCATCAACAGTCTTCTCGTTCCTTCACCTTCCTCAACCTGATGAACTCTCTGGAAATCTACGTCCACATTCAAAGCCCCGACATTCGTGACAATGTTGTCCATGATCTCTCTACACCTCACTATTCCTTGATCCAGGAATGATCCACTAGCACAGGCGTCTAGATGGTCTTGCCCAGCCTTGTTGGCACCACTATAGAAAAATGACATGACATCTCCCTCATTGTACCCGTGTTGCGGGCACTCTATCAACATGTTTGAGTATCTCTTCCACGCTTGACGTAGGTCCTCTCCTTGCTTCTGGCGGAAGGAAGAGATCTCAATCCTTGCTTTGATCATTCTGGATGGAGGGTAGAATCGCTCGAGGAACAAACGCTCGAGCTCGGCCCAAGTGGTAATACCTCTCCATGGAAGTGTATTATCGTACCACTCTTTAGCTATTCCCGTCAATGAGAATGGGAACAACCTAAGCCTCTTGGCATCTTCAGACTTGCCATTGTAATTGAAAGTGGAGACTATCATTAGAAAACTCCTCAGATGAGTATGAGGATTCTCCTTCCCGATCACCCCCTTGAACTGGTTCTCTGTAAGCAGCTTTAGAATTCCCGGGGAAATCGAGAAGTTATTTGCCTCAACAGGAGGCAATGCCACTCCATTATAGTACCGTTGTGGCTGTGCCGCAAACCTTTCTCGAATAGCCATATTCTGATCTGCGTTCTGAGGAATGTGCTGAGGATTAGCAGCTGGTACATGTACTTCTTGGGGTGGTGGTGGTTGATAAGCTGGTGGTTGGTTGTAAACAGGAGGTGGAGGTTACGGGTATGGTGGATACGGATAAGGTGGGTATGGGTAAGGTGGATAAGGTAAGTTGTTTTGTGGTAAGTTAGGATGTGGGTAAGCAGGGTTGTTATGAGGGTTTTGAGCAATGTTATGAGCTGGACTGTTTTGATTCTGTGTCCCCGGGTTTTGGCTTTGGCTTTCCCCTGACGGATCTTGGTTCTGACTACCACTTCCTCCAATGTCGTCAACCCAGTCTACTGTCTGATTAAACTCATTAGCTGCATCATCCAACTCATTACTGAGGTCCATTGGTTTTTTCCCTCCCCCGGCAGTGTTCATTCTCCTCAAGAAAGCTTGGTTCCTTCTAGCTATCGTCTCAGGGTCCAATGGTATTCTCTTTTCGCTCGTACTGCCTTGTGAGCGTGTTTTCATATACCTGACACACTAGCAGAAGGATCAAAACGCAACTGCCGAATGAATAAAAATAAAAATAAAACAGAAAATAAAGCACTCACTACTAACTACTAAGCTATCTACAAGTCCTATTCAAAAGACATACAATGCCATCCCCAGCAACGACGCTATTGACTTGAATGGAGTATACTAGCTTCTACTAGTAGCTTCCCCGCAAGAGTACGGGTTCACTGTATTATTGGCAAGTATAGCGACCAAGTATTATCGAACCCAAGGGAAAGTGTGTATGCAAATAGATCCCTGAAGATCTACGCGTCGTAGTTAATATGGGTGAAATGTTTTTGGATTTTTTAAGAAGAATTAATTATAATTAACTAAAGTAAACTAATTAAACTAAAGAACAAAAGAAACGAATTAACTAAGGATTGTATTCAAATGAGTGATGGTGATGCTTAGGATAGGAATCCCTACGTATACTAACGGAGCAGGTACATAATCAAAATAACCGTGACGTGCAAGAAATAACCTAAGTAAAAGAATGCAAGATGAAAGCTTAAAATTCTAAACCCTAATACTTTACCCTAGCACTCGACTTCACTAATCCACTAACAAGTTAATAGATTGTGCTTAATTAATGAGACCCTAATTTAACAAAGGTGATTCGGTCGTCCTCCTTCGCTAAACTGGTAGATGAATTAACCCTTTCTAAACCCTCTCGTTAAGTCTACTCGTTGTTATAGAGTGATACGGTCGTCCTCTCTCTAACACTTTTCAAACAAAATTCAAAAGTAAAGTTAAGATTAATTTTAAGAATTCATTAATTAAGAGAATTAAAACCTAACGTCACGAGTTACCTTAATTACATACCCACAACCTACTTCTACGAGTTCATCTTACCCCAAGCATGCAAGGGTTTTAGCTATACATGGGTTTTACGTAAACAAGAACAATTGAATAAGTAACGAACATGAACATGATAATTATAACGATGAAAAGATCAATCATAAACTAGGGTTTCAAGAAATAAAGGAATAACTTAAATTAAATCAATAAAATGAGTCTCAACGTATTCAAGAACAAAGATATGAAGAAACGAAACTAAAAAGTAAAATCGTGACGTGAATTCGTAAGAAAACCTCAAAAACATAAAGTAAACTTGCTCGTTCCTTTTTCTCCAAAAATTAACTCTCTAAAATGCTCTTGAATCTAGTGGTGGTAAGTGGTTCCCCCCAAAACGTGCTCGAGACGAATATATATAAGCATCGGGCCAAATCGGGAACGTAAGAGCCAAAAAACGCGCTTGCTCGTGCACTGCTCGTGCACTAGTGCACGAGCTCATCTTCCTCGTGCGCTACAAACTTCCAGAGAGCAAAAAGTGCTCGACCTCCCTTTGCTCGTGCACTAGTGCACGACCCGCGTGTGCTCGTGCACTATACACGAGTGCTCGTGCACTAGTGCACGACTTGCATCCTCTCGTGCGCCTTGCACGGCCGTTCGTGCACCCTTGCACGAGTACTCCTTGCTTGTGCACTCCAATGATACTTTTGCTCCCTCAAACTAGTACTTTTCGTATTTCTTCGATATCTTCTCATCCGGGCATCCGTTTGAGTCGATTCAAAGTCCTACAAACTCCTCTTTTCGCCCTCTATTCATCTATGAGCATCAAAAAGACAAATTCATTAGTTTATGAAAATGATACGCAAATGACTCAAAATACTCAACAAAATCAACCAAAACTAGGGCATTTCGAGTGTCGAATCATGACAATTTCACGCCTAATCACTGCCCCCAAGCTCGCCGCTGGCCGATCGGCCCCAGTCCCCTGGGCCAAGTCCTTTTCCCGATTGCTCCTGGAGGTCGCAGTCGGGCAGCTCTAGCGCGCTGCCAGTCGATTCGGTAGGGCTCAGCAACATGATTCTCTCGCCACTTCGCTCTTCGATCTGGTATGTGAATCTGGCTACCCGACTGGGCAGGTAGAAATATTGGGTATAATAAATATTATCAAGTCTTTAGTAGTATAACACTATTATCAATAGACATTGATAGTGTTACCAATAGTGATTGGTAGTAATACCAATTTTATTTCTAACATTACAAGTCTATTTTCAAATAATTCTTACCAATTACTTTTTTAATTATTAGAATTAGAGTTTACGGTGAGGTTTGACCGTGTGGGTTTAGGGTTTAGGGTAATATTACCAAGTCTTTAATAATATTACCAATAGACATTGGTAATGTTACCCTTAGTGATTGGTAGTAATACTAATTATTATTTTTCTAACATTACAAGTCTATTTTCAATTAATTCTTAACAGTTAACTTTTTAATCATTCAAAATAGCATTTACCGTGAGGGTTTAGGTTAATATTATCAAGTCTTTAGTACTATTAAACTATTACCAATAGACATTGATAGTGTTATCAATAGTGATTTGTAGTAACACCAATTTTTTTTTCTAACATTACAAGTCTATTTTAAAATAATTCTTACCAATTACTTTTTTAATCATTCGAATTAGAGTTTACGGTGAGGGTTTACCGTGAGGGTTTAAAATAATATTAACAAGGCATTAGTACTATTACCAATAGACATTGATAGTGTTACTTATAGTGATTGGTAGTAATACCAATTTTTTTCTATCATTACAAGTCTATTTTAAAATAATTCTTACCAATTACTTTTTAATCATTCGAATTAGAATTTATGGTGAGGATTTACCGTGAGGGTTTAGGGTAATATTACCATGTCTTTAGTAGTATTACCAATAGACATTGATAGTATTAGCAATAGTGATTGGTAGTAATACCAATTATTATTTTCTAACATTACAAGTCTATTTTCAAATAATTCTTACCAATTACTTTTTTAATTATTCGAATTAGAGTTTACAGTGAGGGTTTAGGGTAATATTACCAGTAATATTACCTATAGACATTGATAGTGTTACCAATTGTTTTATAGTAATACTAAATTTGTTTCTAACATTACAAGTCTATTTTCAATTAATTCTTAACAATTATATTTTTAATCATTCGAATTAGCGTTTACGGTAAAGGTTTATCGTGAGGGTTTAGGGTAATATTATCAAGTTTTTAGTAGTATTGTCAATAGACATTGATAGTGTTACCAATAGTAATTGGTAGTAATACCAATTTTTTTTTTCTAGCATTACAATTCTATTTTTAAATAATTCTTACCAATTACTTTTTTAATTATTTCAATTAGAGTTTACGGTGAGGGTTGACCGTGGGGGTTTAGAATTTTGGGTAATATTACCAAATCTTTAGTAATATTACCAATAGACATTAATAGTGTTACCAATAGTGATAGATAGTAATACTAATTATTATTTTTCTAACATTACAAGTCTATTTTCAATTAATTCTTAACAATTACCTTTTTAATCATTCGAATTAGCGTTTACGGTGAGGGTTTACCATTCGGTATTAGGATAATATTACCAAGTCTTTAGTAGTATTACACTATTACCAATAGACATTGATAGTGTTACCTATAGTGATTCTTACTTCAAATAATTCTTACCAATTATTTTTTTAATTATTCGAATTAGAGTTTACGAAGAGGGTATAACATGAGGGTTTAGGGTATAGGGTAATATTACCAAGTCTTTAGTAATATTACCAATAGACATTGATAGTGTTACCAATAGTGAATTATTGTAATACTAATTATTATTTTTCTAACATTACAAGTCTATTTTCAATTAATTCTTAATAGTTAACTTTTTAATTATTCGAATTAGCTTTTACCGTGAGGGTTTCGGTTAATATTACCAAGTCTTTAGTATTATTAAACTATTACCAATAGACATTGATAGTGTTATCAATTGTGATTGGTAGTAATACCAATTACTTTTTTTCTAACATTACAAGTCTATTTTCAAATAATTCTTACCAATTACTCTTTTAATCATTCGAATTAGAATTTACGGCTGGGGTTTACCGTGAGGGTTTAGAATAATATTACCAAGACTTTATTAGTATTACCAATAGACATTGATAGTGTTACCAGTAGTGATTGGTAGTAATACCAATTTTTTCTATCATTACAAGTCTATTTTCAAATAATTCTTACCAATTACTTTTTTTTATACGAATTAGGGTTTACGGTGAGGATTTACCATGAGGGTTTATGGTTTTAGGTAATATTACCAAGTCTTTAGTAGTATTATAGATACACATTGACAGTGTTACCAATAGTGATTGATAGTAATACTAATTATTTTTTTCTAACATTTCAAGTCTATTTTAAATTAATTCTTAACAATTACCTTTTTATTCATTCGAATTAGCGTTTACGGTGAGGGTTTACCGTGAGGGTTTCGGCTAATATTACCAAGTCTTTAGTAGTATTACCTATAGACATTGATAGTGTTACCAATAGTTATTGGTAGTAATACATTTTTTTTTCTAAAATTACAAGTCTATTTTAAAATAATTTTTACCAATTACTTTTTTAATCATTCAAATTAGAGTTTACGGTGAGGATTTACCGTGAGGGTTTAGGGTAATATTACCAAATCTCAGGTAGTATTACTAATAGACATTGATGTGGTACCAATAGTGATTGATAGTAATACCATTTTTTATAACATTACAAGTCTATTATAAAATAATTATTATCTATTAATTTTTAATCATTCGAATTAGAGTTTACGGTAAGGGTTTACCGTGAAGGTTTAGGGTAATATTATTAATTCTTTAGTAGCATTACCAATAGGCATTGATAGTGTTACCAATAGTGATTGGTAGTAATATCAATTATTTTTTTCTAACATGACAAATCTATTTTCAAATAATTCTTACCAATTACCTTTTTAATTATTCGAATTAGAGTTTACTGTGAGGGTTTTCCGTGAGGGTTTAGGGTTTAGGGTAATATTATCAAGTCTTTAGTAATATTATAAATAGACATAGATAGTATTACAAATAGTGGTTGATAGTAATACTAATTTTTTTTCTAACATTACAAGTCTATTTTAAATTAATACTTAACAATTACCTTTTTAATCATTCGAGTTAGCATTTACGGTGAGGGTTTACCGTGAAGGTTGAGGGTAATATTACCAAGTCTTTAGTAGTATTACCAATAGAAATTGATAGTGTTACCAATAGCTATTATTTTTTTATAACATTACAAGTCTATTTTAATATAATTTTAACCAAATACTTTTTTAATTATTCAAATTAGAGTTTACGGAGAGGGTTTAGGGTAATATTACCAAGTCTTTTGTAATATTACACTATTATTATTTTTCTAACTTTACAAGTCTATTTTCAATTAATTCTTAACAATTACATTTTTAATCATTCGAATTAGTGTTTACGGTGAGGGTTTACCTTGTGGTATTAGCATAATATTACCAAGTCTTTAGTAGTATTACACTATTACCAATAGACATTGATAGTGTTACCAATAGTGATTGGTAGTAATACCAATTTTTTCCAAACATTACAAGTCTATCTTCAAATAATTATTACCAATTACTTTTTTAATTATTTGAATTAGAATTTACGAAGAGGGTATAACATGAGGGTTTAGGGTATAGGGTAATATTACCAAGTCTTTAGTAATATTACCAATAGACATTGATAGTGTTACCAATAGTGAATTATTGTAATACTAATTATTATTTTTCTAACAATACAAGTCTATTTTCAATTAATTCTTAACAGTTAACTTTTTAATCATTCGAATTAGCTTTTACCGTGAGGGTTTAGGTTAATATTACCAAGCCTTTAGTATTATTAAACTATTACCAATAGACATTGACAGTGTTATCAATAGTGATTGGTAGTAATACCAATTACTTTTTTTCTAACATTACAAGTCTATTTTCAAATAATTCTTACCATTTACATTTTTAATCATTCGAATTAGAATTTACGGGTGGGGTTTACCGTGAGGTTTTAGAATAATATTACCAAGTCTTTATTAGTATTACCAATAGACATTGATAGTGTTACCAGTAGTGATTGGTAGTAATACCAATTTTTTTTTCTATCATTACAAGTCTATTTTCAAATAATTCTTACCAATTACTTTTTTTATTATACGAATTAGAGTTTACGGTGAGGGTTTACCATGAGGGTTTATGGTTTTGGTTAATATTACCAAGTCTTTAGTAGTATTATCAATACACATTGACAGTGTTACCAATAGTGATTGATAGTAATACTAATTATTTTTTTCTAACATTTCAAGTCTATTTTAAATTAATTCTTAACAATTACCTTTTTATTCATTCGAATTAGCGTTTACGGTGAGTGTTTATCGTGAGGGTTT
This sequence comes from Ballota nigra, assembly GCA_947034835.1. NCBI lineage: Eukaryota > Viridiplantae > Streptophyta > Magnoliopsida > Lamiales > Lamiaceae > Ballota > Ballota nigra. The sequence goes on from OX344724.1 coordinate 32,155,720, forward strand.
AGGCTAATATTACCAAGTCTTTAGTAGTATTACCTATAGACATTGATAGTGTTACCAATAGTGATTGGTAGTATTACCAATTATTTTTTTCTAACATTACAAGTCTATTTTCAAATAATTCTTACCAATTACCTTTTTAATTATTCGAATTAGAGTTTACTATGAGGATTTGCCGTGAGGGTTTAGGGTTTAGGGTAATATTATCAAGTCTTTAGTAATATTACAAATAGACATATATAGTATTACAAATAGTGGTTGATAGTAATACTAATTTTTTTTCTAACATTACAAGTCTATTTTAAATTAATACTTAACAATTACCTTTTTAATCATTCGAGTTAGCATTTACGGTGAGGGTTTACCGTGAAGGTTTAGTGTAATATTACCAAGTCTTTAGTTGTATTACCAATAGAAATTGATAGTGTTTCCAATAGCTATTATTTTTTTATAACATTACAAGTCTATTTTAAAATAATTTTAACCAAATACTTTTTTAATTATTCAAATTAGAGTTTACGGTGAGGGTTTAGGGTAATATTACCAAGTCTTTTGTAATATTACCAAGTCTTTTGTAATATTACCAATAGACATTGATAGTGTTACCAATAGTGGTTGATAGTAATACTAATTTTTTTTATAACATTACAAGTCTATTTTCAATTAATTCTTAACAATTACCTTTTTAATAATTCGAATTAGCATTTACGATGAGGGTTTACCGTGAGGGTTTAAAATAATATTACTAAATCTTTAATAATATTACCAATAAACATTAATAGTTAATTCCAATTATTTTTTTTCTAACATTACAAGTCTATTTTTAAATAATTCTTACCAATAACTTTTTTAATTATTCGAATTAGAGTATTGACTTGAAGCGAATATACTAACTTCTACTAGTAGATTTCTTGCAAGCGTACGAGTTCACTGTAGTATGAGTAAGTATAATGACCAAGTATATCGAACCCAAAGGATGAAGTGTATGCAAATAGATCCCTGAAGATCTACGCGTCGTAGTTAATATGAGTGAAATGTTTTTGGATGTTTTGGAAAGATTAATTGAAATTAAATGAACTAATTAAACTAAAATACTAAAGAAGACAAATTAACTAAGGTTTGTGTTCAAATAAGAGATGGTGATGCTGAGGATAGGAATCCCTACGTATACTAACGGAGCAGGTACATAATCAAAATAACCGTGATGCGCAAGAAATAACCTAAGTAAAAGAATGCAAGGTGAAAGCTCAAGATTCTAAACTCTAATACTTTACCCTAACACTCGACTTCACTAATCCACTAACAAGTTAATAGATTGTGCTTAATTAATGAGACCCTAATTTAACTAAGGTGATGCGGTCGTCCTCCTTCGCTAAACTGGTAGATGAATTATCCCTTTCTAAACCCTCTAGTTAAGTCTACTCGTTGTTAAGGAGTGATACGGTCGTCCTCTCTCTAACACTTTTCGAACGAAATTCAAAAGTAAAGTTAAGATTAATTTTAAGAATTCATTAATCAAGAGAATTAAAACTTAACGTCACAAGTTACCCTAATTACGTAACCACAACCTACTTCTACGAGTTCATCCTACCCCAAGCATGCAAGGGTTTTAGCTAGACATAGGTTTTACGTAAACAAGAACAATTGAATAAGTAACGAACATGAACATTATAATTATAACGATGAAGAGATCAACCATAAACTAGGGTTTCAAGAAATAAGGAATAACTTAAATTAAACCAATAAAACGAGTCTTAACGTGTTCAAGAACAAGAATATGAAGAAACGAAACTAAAATGTAAAATCGTGACGTGAATTCATAAGAAAAACCTCAAAAATGTAAAGTAAACTTGCTCGTTCCTTCTTCTCCAAAAATTAACTCTCTAAAAATGCTCTTAAATCTAGTGGGTGTAAGTGGTCATCCTCCAAAACGTGCTCGGGACGAATATATATATCTGCATCGGGCCGAATCGGGAACGTATATGGGCCAAAAACGCGCTTCCTCGTGCACTGCTCGTGCACTAGTGCACGAGCTCATCTCACTCGAGCACTCCAAATCATCCAGAGAGCAAAATGCGCACGATTTCTCTTTGCTCGTGCACTAGTGCACGAGTAGCGTTTGCTCGTGCACTCTGCACGAGTGCTCCTGCACTAGTGCACGACCTGCACCTCCTCGTGCGCTATGCACGACCACTCGAGCACTTGTGCTCGAGCTCTTCTAGCTTGTGCACTCCAATGATACTTTTTCTCCCCCGAACTAGTACTTTTCGTATTTCTTCGATATCTTCTCATCCGGGCGTCCATTTGAGTCGATTCAAAGTCCTACGAACTCCTCTTTTCGCCCTCTATTCACCTATGAGTATCTAAGAGATAAATTGATTAGTTTATGAAAATGATACGCAAATGACTCTAAATACTCAACAAAATCAACCAAAACTAGGGCATTTCGAGTGACGAATCATGATAATTTCACGCCTAATCAACCCCCCAAACTTATCATGTTGCTTGTCCTCAAGCAACAAAATAATAAGTCAAGTGAAATTGTTAGGAATGAGTCAACGAATCAAATCATGCAAGCAAATGAATTCGAGCTTCAAAGATTAATCGCAAGTATACTCACTCATCTTCCCTCATCATACGCATGCAACAACAGCGAGAATCACCAAAATCAAACATGGATGTGCACTCAACGATGTGTTTCACTCCCTTACAAGTGTATATCAATGATAAAGGGACTCAATCAAATAATAAATCACACATATTGGCAGCCATAGGCTTGTAAGCACTCTTAACTCCGACCATACTCTAGAAATCAATGTCGAATCAAAAAGGACTTTTCTCAAGGTTGTAATGTAGGCTCTTTGGACAGGTGAGAATCAATATGGTAAAGTGACTCAAGTGAATGGAGAATAGAAAATCAAACTTTCGCACTTCGAGATTAGGAACAGAATACTTCAAATATTTTCAATTAACACATTTTCAATTCCACTACTCTCAACACTTCAATTTTTTTTTCTTTCTCACTCTTTTCACTTTTTTTTCTCTTTTTTCGCACAAACACATGAGCTTATTTTCTTTTGCTCATTCTCAATTTTTTCTTTTTCCCACAACTCATAACTTCATCACACCTTCTTCTCATACTCACTCAACAAACAACATTTTCCTTTTTCAACTCAATTCAATCCCTTCACATTCACACTTTTCCTATTCTCCCCTCAAATTTGGACAAAAAGGCTTAGGAATTGGAATAGTGTTCATATGTGCTAGCAAATAAAATAGGCTTAAAGCTCAAAGGGGCTAACAAGGGGTCAATGTCATTGGTAAGGAAAATTTTGGCTAAGTGACTCAATCAAATCAAAGATGGCCTAAGATCATATTCGGCATATCAAACTAGACACAATCAAGAAACAAGAGCACACACAAGTTCTAGCATCCTCTAAGGTGACGATCCACTCACAAACGAAGAGATCAAATCATGTATCAAAATCTCATAAGCCTCAAATCTCACAGCTTTCACATCCATGCTAGTCCTAGTGAATTCTCACTCTCATCACACAAGTACTCAAAAGAAAAATTCACAAGCATACAAGTTCTTTCTCAAATCAACTCTAGCTCAACCACTCACACAAAAGAGTCCCTAACTCAAATCCACAAATCTACTCTACTCATCAAAACATGCTCAAGAATAACAACTAACAAGTAGAAGGGGTTAATAAGCACGAAATAAATCAGATAGCTCACTGAGTTCAACAACACGCACAACCCAAAATTCTGAATAACAATCCATCACGATCCCCATAATCAGTTCAAACCACTCGAACAATGAAGCTCACACTCAAGCAAAAATAAGAAAAGGAAAGAAAACAAAAGATAAGAAAATAGGAGCAGAAACTGGGGAAATCCCCATGACCCTCAAGCATTAGGAGGCGGTGGTGGGCGATAGCTAGGGTGGTCCGATCCTAAATGGGAGACAAAGAGTGCCTCCATCCATCTCATCAAATCAGAAACTCCTGATCGAACCTCCTGAAATTCCCCTCGTATCGCCGTAGCTTCCGTGTACCACTGGTTCTGCATAGTACAAAGATCTGTAACTTCGGTTCACAAATCGTGAATGTCGGTCCTCATACCATCCCACTCACTCTGGGTTGGGTACCACGGCTCTGGAGTGGTCACATAAGGTGGTTCCATCTCCATTTCTTGAGGTCCTTGACCTCCATCACCAACATCTGCCTCTTCTTCCTCGGGCATGTTCCCGTCTTCTTCATATTCTTCTTCCTCTTCTTCATCCAAATCCCGAACTCCACTGGATCCAGCCCCGCTCGTACCAGCTGCACTCGTCCCGGTTGCACCTCTCTGCCTCTTCTTCGGCCTCTGATCCCATAGTCCACAACTCACCAATCTCGCCTTGAGTTTTTCTATTTCCCGTTTGTGGTTCGCTCCATCCATTTGTATGTTTTCCTTCTTCATATTTCTTAGGGTCACCAACTTCTCATTCGGCATCGGGAATAGCTCTTCATCACTAATCCTCATACAGTACTTCCCGCTCCAATGCTCGCACATCCAAGTGTTGTACATGTACTCGAAGTCGATGTCCCTTCCCACACAAGGAGCTCCCACGGGCCTGATATCCAGACTCCCCAAGAATGCACAGATGAGGCCTCCTCCTCGTATCCTAGAAGTCCTCGTCCCACACTTGTATGGGGCCTCTACTTGCATCTCAAGAAAGTCCTTTCCAAAGTCGTGATGCCTTCGATGAAGTAGGCACCACATTCCATACAGCTCCTTAGACGTCACAGTGCCCGTCTCAGACCTCGCATAGATGGTGTTCCCCAAAATCCGCTCAAGGTATCGAATTACCGGATTTCTGATTGCCGAGGCTCGAGACGTCCTCGCAGAGTATTTTTCGGCCAACCCACCAGTGATCTCCTGCCAAAATGCATCCGCCTTGTATCTTCCCAATCGGGTGTTCCGTTCGTTTGGTTGTGGCAATTGCAGGGCCGTGTTCACCATGCCTATCTCATAGGCGTACCATTTGTTCCGTATCATGAACTTGAAGCTGCCATCCCCTTGCAACTTCACCGAGGCTAAAAACTGTTCCACCAAGTCTTGGTATGTTGTCATAGAGACCAAGATCTCGTAGAACTGCAACATGTTTTTCTTCTCGAAGATTCTCTTTATCTCATCTTCAATCCCTAGGTGCCTCATAAACTCAACACATGGCCGCCTCGTCTTCTCCACCTTTTCCGCAACCAAGTTCCATCGGTAGGCATGAGCAAACCATCTATCACCGTATGTCAGGTTTTCCCTACGAGAGGGCATCAATCCCCTCTTAGTCAAGCCCGCTGTCAGAGCTTCTAGCTCATCCCCCTCGACGAACCTATCCTCATACTTCTTAGGAGGGGCCATTTCCTAAACATCACAACAATTCACCAACCAAATTCATGAATAACAAAAACTAACTCACTCAATTCATACACCCTCAAAAGCTCAAAAACAAGTAATCCAAATCAATTCACAATTCACAATACTCTCAAGATCAAAGCAATTCTCAAATAGTCTTAATTCACTTTCCTTAAGCTTACCTATCCAAGTTCTCAAGCAACTAACACTTAAGCCATGTTTTTTATTCAAAGTTCTCAAGTACTCAACAATTAATTCCTCCATTTCAACCTCAAAAATGCCTATAACCAAGTCTATCATGAAGTAACATTACACAAATTATGCAATTTACATGCTCAAGACACAATTCATACTCATTCATGCTCAATGCCTTCTCAATTCACACAAATTTCATCTCAACATGCCAAACCCACTTCCTTTTCTCATATTCCTACTTTCTCACTCTAGAATTTCACCTATTCTACTCATGCAATTCCAAAATTGAGAGTTAAATAAGCAAACCCATAGCAAATTATCAACATTCATTCAAAAGGAATCAAGAATCAACAAGTTTGGCACAAAATCCCCAAAAATTCGAACATACTCATGAACCCTAATTTCTATACTCAACTCATGCCAAATTCAACCCTAACTACGAATTGAATGAAGATAATGGAAGAATGCTTACCTTTTGGTTGAAGAACCCAGATGAAAATGGATGAAAATGAAAGATTGAAAGTGAAGAGAAGAGGTCTTTCTAATCAGCCGTTTTTTCACCCAAATGTGTGTAGTGTGTGTGTAAAAATTGTGAAAAAAGGTATTTATATGGGGAAAAATTGGCCCAGCTTCTAAGAAGCTTCAAAATTCGACCGCTCGTGCACTACTCGTGCACTAGTGCACGAGTAGGTCTAGCTCGTGCGCCTCAAATTTCTAGAACCGAGAAAGTGCACGAGCTCGTGCACTAGTGCACGACCACATGCTTTGCTCGAGCACACTGCACGAGCACTCGTGTAGTAGTGCACGACCGGTGCTAACTCGTGCGCAGTGCACGAGCACTCGTGCACTAGGTGCACGAGTGGTGCTGCTCGAGCACTCCCACTACACCAACTCAAATTTTGATCCTTTTCGACCCGAAACACGAGAATTAACCACCGAAAAGGGTACTAACCTGGATAACTCCTCGATTTAAGCCAGGTCGCTCATTCGATCGAGGAGTTGGGGTCTTTTCCAAATATGCAATTCACCAATCCAATTCAAGTCGACTTATGCACTCACACTTAATTCGATCCAACGACCCTCATGCATCGATATTTTTGAAAAAATTGACCAATTTTTCATTAGAATTTCGTGTACGAACTCGAAGTACGAATACACACCCCCCAAACTTTGTTCTTGCTACGCAATAATAAATTTTGAAAAGAATGAGTACGTATGAGTACGTGCACTAAATTCTCATGAACTGAAATCACTATCAATGCAAAGTAAATGACGAAAAGAAACATCACCCCCCCAAATTTCGACTTTGCAAAGAGGTCTACGTTTAGGGTTCAGTTTACCTCGAACTCCAAAAATCGAATGCTTTTCTGCTTGAATCATCTCAACATCTTGAATTTCTTCCTTAAGCTCTCTTGCTCCGATCAATCTCCACTAAAAAAGCCTACACCAAATAAACTCTAACACACGAGGTTAACACTTACGATTCACAAAAACGATGAAATAAACAAAACACATAAAAATAAGTAAAAATGGGTTGCCTCCCATTAAGCGCTAGTTTTAAGGTCCTAATGCCGGACCGAGCTCGAAGGAGCTCACGGGACTTGAGAATCTAAAATACCTCCCTTATTCTCATAAGAGAAGTTAAAGAATTTCTTTACTCGATGTCCGTTCACCATGAATCTATTTCCATCATCTTTCTCAACTTCGAGGAATCCACTCTTATGCACTTCCCTCACAATATAAGGCCAGTTCCACTTGGACTTGAGCTTTCCACCAAATAGCTTCATCCTCGAATTGAATACGAGGACTTGATCACCAACTTTGAACTCCTTTTTCCTCAATCGTGCATCATGCCACTTCTTAGTCTTCTCTTTGAAAATTCAGGCATTCTCGTAGGCACTGTCTCGAAACTCCTCCAACTCATGCAATTGGAGTAATCTCTTCTCACCAACCAAGGCACTATCAAAATTCAATTTCTTGATCGCCCAATATGCCTTATGTTCCAACTCCACGGGCAAGTGACATGCATTTCCAAAAACCAATTGATATGGAGACATACCAAGAGGAGTTTTGAAAGCTGTCATATACGCCCAAAGTGCATCATCAAGCTTCATCGCCCAATCCTTCCTACTAATGCTCACCGTCTTCTCAAGGATCTCCTTGATTTGACGATTCGAAACCTCTGCAAGACCGTTAGATTGAAGATGATAAGCAGTAGAGACTCGATGACTTACCTCGTATTTTGACAGCAACTTTTACATCCACTTGTTCACGAAGTGACTTCCCCCATCACTAATCAAAGCTCTTGGAACTCCATATCTTGCAAAGATGTTCTTCCTCAAGAACTCGATAACCACTCGGGAATCATTCACTCTAGTCGGGACAACTTCAATCCACTTCGAGACGTAATCAACGCATACGAGAATGTACAAGAATCCATTTCTAGGAGGAAATGGACCCATGAAATCAATCCCCCATACGTCAAATATCTCGACTTCCATGAACACGTGCATATGCATCTCGTCCCTCTTAGTAATGGAGCCAAAACGTTGGCACTTCTCACACCTCTTAACCCATTCCATGCAATCTCTCAACAAAGTTGGCCAATAAAAACCAGATTGAAGCACCTTCCTTCCGGTCTTTTCTCCACCCAAATGTCCTCCACATGGCAAGGCGTGACACCTCCTCTGGCACACACCTTCTCAAAACATGATCAATCCCTCTTTTGAACAAGTAGGGATCGTCCCAAATAAACTCCCGTACTTTCTTCAAAAATGCCTTCCGATGCACCGAGTCTATCTCAACGGGCAACTCTCAACTTGCTAAATAGTTAGCATAATCTGCAAACCAAGGCGCCTTCCCTTCAACTCGATATACAGGGATGTCTCCTAAGCCAAAGAGCTTCTCATCCAGAAATTCATCGTTCACCTCTCGATCCTCCATGGTGTTCTCCTTTGTGAGCTCCAATCTCGAAAGGTGATCTGCTATCACATTCTCACATCCCTTCTTGTCTCGAATCTCTACATCGAACTCCTGGAGTAGCAAGATCCATCGAATGAGACGGGGTTTTGCATCCTTCTTACTCATAAGATACCGAATCGCTGCGTGGTTCGTATATACAATTGTTTTCGTCCCTACTAGTTAGGGTCGAAATTTATTAAATGCATACACGACCGCCAACAGCTCCTTTTCGGTCGTAGTGTAATTCACTTGAGCAGAATTCAGCATCTTCGAGGCATAGTAAATTGCGTGAAAACGCTTCTCACGAATTTTCCCCAAAGCAACCCCCATCGCATAGTCACTAGTGTCACACATCAGCACGAACGTGCTAGACCAATCCGGTATCACAAGTATTGGGGCATTCACCAATGCTTCTTTCAACCTATTAAAAGCCACTAAACACTCATTAGTAAACTCAAAGGCGACTTCTTTTTCAAGAAGTCGCGAAAGTGGTTTAGCTATTTGTGAAAAGTCTTTGATGAAACGTCTATAAAAACCCGCGTGTCCTAAAAATGACCGAATCCCCTTCTCGGTCGAAGGTGGTGGAAGCTTCTCAATAGCAATCACTTTCGCCTTGTCGACTTGGATACCTTTCGAGGACACATGATGTCCAAGAACAATTACCTTTCTCACCATGAAGTGACACTTCTCCCAATTAAGCACTAAGTTTGTCTCTTCACACCTGCTCAACACAACTTCAAGATTGATTAGACATTTATCAAACGACTCCCCGTAGATGGAGAAGTCGTCCATGAAAACCTCCATAATCTTCTCAATCAAACCATGAAAAATCGCCATCATACACCTTTGAAAGGTGGCGGGTGCATTACACAACCCAAACGGCATCCTCCTAAAAGCAAAAGTTCCATAATAGCAGGTGAAGGTGGTTTTCTCTTGATCCTCGGGGGCTATCATAATCTGATTATACCCCAAATACCCATCTAAGAAACAGTAATACTCAAAACCACCTAATCTATCAATCATTTGATCAAGGAACGGTAGAGGAAAATGATCCTTACACGTTGCCTTGTTCAACTCTCTATAATCTACACACGCACGCCATCCCGTCACTAATCTAGTGGCTACCAATTCATTAGACTCCGTCTTAATCACCGTGGTACCCCCTTCTTAGCAACTACGTGTAACAGACTCGCCCATGGACTATTAGAAATTGCAAAAATCATGTTATTATCTAACAACTTCAAAACTTCCTTATGTATCACCTCTTGAATTACCGGATTAACTCTACGCTGATTTTGCACTATCGGTTTTCTACCCTCTTCTAATCTAATCCTATGCATGCAAATTGAAGGGCTAATTCCCTTAATATCCGCGATCGACCATCCTATAGCAGATTTGTGCTTACGAAGCACCACTAAAAGTCTCTCAAGCTGATCATCAGATAAAAGGGCAGATACAATTACCGGATATTTGTCGATCTCATCCAAGTAGGCGTACTTGAGGTGGTCGGGAAGTGGCTTCAACTCTTTTTTCGCCTCCAATGGTGGTGCTTTATCGAACATCTTCTCAAAAGTTGACTCCTCGGCTTCCAAGTCGTCCTCATCCTCTACTTTCTTCATCTCCAAGAACTTGACATCTTCATTGTCTTCCAAGCTGTCAAAATAATCAAGATCATAAGAATCATAAGATAGATCGTCAAGGATAGGATAATCAGACTGATGCACATAGAAAGAGCAAGGGTCTAGAAGTGTGTCTTCAACACAAGTGTCCGTGATGTCAATGAAGTGGCAACTCTCATCTCCCATGGGGTATTTCATAACTTCATAAATAGCTATCTTCACTTCTTGATCATCAACTTTCACCGTGATCTTTCCATTTGCTACATCAAGTACCATCCCGGCTGTAGCTAGAAACAGCCTCCCTAAAATTAGCGGCCCATGCTCATCCTTTTTCATCTCGAGTACTACAAAGTCGGCGGGAAAAACGTGATTCTCCACCATCATTAGAACATCCTCCACTACTCCTTGAGGTCTCGTGATGGACCTATCAGCAAGCTGGATCATCATCATCGTGTGTTGAAGTTCGCCCACCTCTAACTTCTTGAACAACGAAAGAGACATCAAATTAATGCTCGCCCCGAGATCACACAAGGCCCCTTTCTTGATCCCGTTCCCGATAGCACAAAGAATGGTGAAGCTCCCGGGATCCTTCATCTTGGGAGGAAGCGCCTTGTGCACCATCGCACACACCTCGTGGTTCAAGTGCACTAACTCAGGTCCGTCTACTCTCCGTCTCTTCGCTATCAAGTCCTTCAGGAACTTGGCGTAGTTAGGCATCTGTTCCAAAGCATCATAAAAAGGAATGTTAATATGTAGCTTTTTAAAAACATCAAGGAATTTAGCAAACTTTTCATCAAGCTTTTTTTTCATAAAGCGCTGTGGATACGGGACAGGTATCACAGATTTGGGTACCCCCCATTCATCTTTCTCAGTCTCTTTTGCATTCTTCCTTGCTTCCTTTGCATTTTCCACTTTGGAACTCTCTCAATCTCCTCTATCTCCTCTTCAGGCTCTTTGCTCTCATGAGACTCATCCACATCTTTACCCTTCTGAATGCCTTTACCCTCAATCCCTTTCTCAACTCCCATCTTCTCAATCTCATCTCTAACGGCCTCAGGCTCTTTTCCTTCTATCTCAACCTCTCCTTTGGGCGTCTCAGGATCAGCAGGCATCTCAGGACCATCCTACTTGGTCCCACTTCTCAACTCAATAGCCTTGCAATGTTCTTTTGGGTTATCCTCATGCATTGAAGGATACTTGCCAGGCTCTCTCGACTGAGACTTTGCAATTTGGCTAATTTGATACTCGATAGAAGTGAATCTCCTGTTGTTCTCTTGCTGAACTCGATTCCACTCTATGTCTCTCTTTTGGAGTTCTTGATCTCGATGATCACCTTTCTTATGCAACTCCTTCACCTTATACTCCAAAGAGGACAATCGCTTGCTACCTTCCTCCACCTTCGGAAGGATAGCTCTCAACATCTCCTCGATTGAGGCACCGCCTTCTCCACCAGGAAGTTTAGAACCCGGATCAACACCTGGGGGAACTGTAATACCAGTTTTTAGATTAGCATATGAGAAATTCTCATTCTTCCTCCATGTGTTTTGAGGAGGCTGTTGGCCTCCTAGATACCCTTGTGTGTTCCTCCATTGATTTTGAGGCGGCTGTGGGCCTGGAGGTACAAATGGTTGGCCATAGGGAGGCCTTCCAAATAGATTTCCACCTTGTGGATACCCCCCTTGTAGATAGTTAGGCCTTCCCATATAGTTGGCCTCTTCTTGCTGACTCGTGGGTGGGTCCACTTTCTCGCTCACTGCTACATTCCCTCCAACCAGATTATGCCCCATCTTAAGATTACTGATCTTCTCCATCATAGCCATCAACAGCTTCCTTGTACCCTCATTCTTCTCCAACTTGCAAACTCTCTGAAACTCTGGATCCTCGTTCCATGCACCGGCATTCGTGACAATGTTGTCCACGATCTCTCTACATCTCGCTATCCCTTGGTTCAGAAAAGCTCCACTCGCACATGCATCTAAATGGGCTTGGCCAGCCTTACTGGCTCCACTATAGAAGAGCGCCATGATAACTCCCTCATTGTACCCGTGCTGCGGGCACTCTATCAACATATTTGAGTATCTCTCCCATGCTTGGCGTAAATCCTCTCCTGACTTTTGGCGAAATGAAGAGATCTCAATCCTTGCTTTAATAGTTCTCGATGGAGGGTAAAATCGCTCGAGGAACAGACGCTCGAGCTCGGCCCATGTGGTTACACCTCCCCGTGGGAGCGTGTTATCATACCACTCCTTTGCTATTCCCGTCAATGAGAATGGGAACAACCTAAGCCTCTTGGCATCTTCAGACATGCCGTTATAATTGAATGTGGAGGCTATCATGAGGAAACTCCTCAGGTGAGTATGAGGATTCTCCTTCCCAACTTCCCCCTTGAACTGGTTCTCGGTAAGCAACTTAAGAATTCCCGGGGAAATCTAGAAGTTATTTGCCTCAACAGGAGGCAATGCCACTCCATCATAGTACTGTTGTGGCTGCGCTGCAAACCTCCCTCGAATAGCCATATTTTGAGGATTAGCAGCTGGTACGGGTACTTGTTAGGGTGGTGGTTGGTAAACAAGTGGTTGATTGTAAACTGGAGGTGGAGGATACGGGTATGGTGGATAAGGATAAGATGGGTATGGGTAGGGTGGATAAGGTAAGTTGTTTTGTGGTAAGTTAGGATGTGGGTAAGCAGGGTTGTTATGAGGATTTTGGACAATGTTATGAGCTGGGCTATTTTGGTTCTGAGTACCCGGGTTTTGGCTCTGGCTTTCTTCTAACGGATCTTGATTCTTACTGGTATTGCCATCAGTACCGTCAACCCGGTTCAATGCCTGATTGAACTCATTCTCAACGTCTTCCAACTCATTACTAATATCCATTGGTTCTTTCCCTCCGGCAGCGTTCATCCTTATTAAGAAGGCTCGGTTTCTTCTTGCTATTGTCTCAGGATCTAACGGTAACCTCTCTTCGCTCGTATTGCCTTGTGAGCATATTTTCATAAACCGGAAACACTAACAAAAGAATCAAAATGCAACTGCCGAATATGTACGCAATAAAAAAAACAGACAAAGAAAATCACTCACTACTAACTACTAAGCTATCTACAATGTTGGGAAAATAGGGGTGCCCGGAATCTATTCGGGATGAAATTTAAATACAAATTTAAATACAATTATTACTAGCATGAATTAATCCTAATTAATTCAAATAATAATTTCAACAACGAATTTTCATCATGCATGTTGAATTAATTCACATATTAACTATGGCGGAATAAACAAGTAAATATGTGATTAACGTACCTCTTGTAGAATTGGCCTTTGGATAAACGGGACAATTACGATCTCGCTCTATCAACCCAAAAACCTTCTCAAGTATTTCCCTTCCACCTCACTTGATCACCGGTGGGAGATGCTTTCAAGTAATTTAATAAACTAAGGAAAAAGAAAAATATCTATGCTCTTGATTTTTCCAACACATGGAATTATGTACTTGGGGATGAAATAATCATCCCCTATTTATAGAGGGGGTGACCGAATTTTTGTGGGGTATTTGGGCCTTGAGAAAATCTTTTCTTAGACTCTAAGAAATCTTGAATATATCCCATATATTCTTTTCTCCATAATAAAATATTCCATAAAAATCTCAATCTCTTTATTTTCTAGTAATTTTCGAAAATCTTAGGAGTAGATCCCAAGATTTGGATCTTCTTGAATATATGAGATAATCTTGTATTCCAAGAATACTTATATTCCATAATATGTTTTCAAGAAAATCAACAAAATCTTTTCTCTCCTAATTAGGCCAAATTTCAAAAATTACAATGAAAAATCAGCATGATATTATCTTTTTATTTTAATCACCTTATCATTATTGGGCTACTTAATGGGCTACTTGAGGGGCCTTTAAGGAGAATTAAGATTGGACCTCCTAATGGACTTCTGAATTTCAATATTGAGCCCCAATATAATTCAGCCCATTAATATTAATTATTACCACTAATAAATTAATATTGCACTATCCATCTTAATCCATATTACGATAATATGGGCTCCCGGTTATTATTTCCCGCGTTTAAAATTATCAAGTCCATTAATTAATCAAGCTTCTGAACAGCTCTAAATTAATTAATATATTTCACCTTGGAGTAAAGATAGCTCAACATTATTATCCGTACCGAAGAAACTGATTCTTCACTTGCAAGATTTGGTATGATAAAAATTCTGAGCCCACCTAGGGGACTAATCACACGAGCCATACTCGCACGCGTTTCTCCGTATTAAATCTTAGCAACCGTCGTATGAATAATATTACTGCCCAAGACACAAAGTTCGAAGTCACAATGATTCTCACCCAACATGAATCAAAGCAGTAACCATTAAGCACACACGGTCCTATTTAAGTGACGAAGATTAAGAAATCAACAACCACTGAGGTCTAATTCTTCACCTTTCAGAACAGAAGAATTTATCCTCGCTGTAGGTCCTCTTCAACACATACTAAATATGCTAGTGCAATCTCTTAGTCAAGACAGACCAATCTGAGCCTTACACATCGACCTTTTACGGAGGATTGTTCAATTCCACCTAGGTCGTGAAAATGTACGTTTAGTTACAAGTAAACTGTTAATGTTGTCTTCCGTGATCGGGTATCACCACATTAACTACAACGTAACATGTACTTTCTATTGAACGGTTTGCAATAGAAATTCAACATTCAATCATAACTAAATCAAATGTGATAAAAGAATTATTCTTATAAAACGAGTGTTTGATACACGAGTTATACAAAGTAAAGCATACTTTCACGTATAACTCCAACATACAAGTCCTATTCAAAAGACATACAACGCCATCCCAGGCAACGACGCCATTGACTTGAAGCGAATATACTAACTTCTACTAGTAGATTCCTCGCAAGCGTGCGAGTTCACTGTAGTATGAGTAAGTATAATGACCAAGTATATCGAACCCAAAGGATGAAGTGTATGCAAATAGATCCCTGATGATCTACGCGTCGTAGTTAATATGAGTGAAATGTTTTAGGATTTTTTGGAAAGATTAATTGAAATTAAAATGAACTAATTAAACTAAAATACTAAAGAAGACGAATTAACTAAGGTTTGTGTTCAAATAAGAGATGGTGATGCTCAGGATAGGAATCCCTACGTATACTAACGGAGCAGGTACATAATCAAAATAACTGTGACGCGCAAGAAATAACCTAAGTAAAATAATGCAAGGTGAAAGCTCAAGATTCTAAACCTTAATACTTTACCCTAACACTCGACTTCACTAATCCACTAACAAGTTAATAGATTGTGCTTAATTAATGAGACCCTAATTTAACTAAGGTGATGCGGTCGTCCTCCTTCGCTAAACTGGTAGATAAATTATCCCTTTCTAAACCCTCTAGTTAAGTCTACTCGTTGTTAAGGAGTGATACGGTCATCCTCTCTCTAACACTTTTCGAACGAAATTCAAAAGTAAAGTTAAGATTAATTTTAAGAATTCATTAATCAAGAGAATTATAACTTAACGTCATAAGTTACCCTAATTACGTACCCACAACCTACTTCTACGAGTTCATCCTACCCCAAGCATGCAAGGGTTTTAGCTAGACATAGGTTTTACGTAAACAAGAACAATTGAATAAGTAACGAACATGAACATGATAATTATAACGATGAAGAGATCAACCATAAACTAGGGTTTCAAGAAATAAGGAATAACTTAAATTAAACCAATAAAACGAGTCTTAATGTGTTCAAGAACAAGAATATGAAGAAACGAAACTAAAACGTAAAATCGTGATGTGAATTGGTAAGAAAAACCTAAAAAACGTAAAGTAAACTTGCTCGTTCCTTCTTCTCCAAAAATTAACTCTCTAAAAACGCTCTTAAATCTAGTGGGTGTAAGTGGTCATCCTCCAAAACGTGCTCGGGACGAATATATATGATGGTCCCGTTTTCGAAGGGCAAAATGGGAATTCAGGAGCAAATTTTTTTTTTTTTAATAACCAATTCCTCAGGAAGTTCAGCAAGAGTGAAAAATACTCAAGTCACTGCATTGCTACGAGTCAGAGTACTCAAGTCAGTGTAACTGACTTGCAAGCTCAGTCTCGTAACAAGGAAGTGACTCGAGAGGTTTCACTTCAAGTCACCGCTCTGCTCAGAGGCTGAGCTACCAAGTCAGTGAGTAGGCTTGGAGGCTCATGCTCTGAGCAAGGACAGTGACTTGAGAGATGCTGAACTCTCGAGTGCGTTGCCTAAACTGATCAGTGAGAGGAATCTCCCTGACCTGAATACTTAACTAAAGTTTTCCTTTTTTAAATGATGCTCTCAGTGAGCAGATTTTCACAACACTTTAGTAAATACTTTTAAAGATAAGTACGCTCAGTTTAACGTGGTTCAGAGACTCAAGCTCTTACATCCACGGCCTGATTTAACAGGAAATCCACTAACTCTGGATTCTTGTTTTTAACGTGCCAAGGTGCACTTACAACTGGACTCACGCCACTCCCTGGGCTGCCTCTCCTCACTGACTAACTTCCACCAACAAACCTAACTAGAGGGTTTTAGTTTCAGTCTGGTTTCTCCAACTAGGTGAGGTTTTCCTTTATAATGTGTTAGCCTAAAGCTAAGATTAGGAAAACCTCTCTAAGCTATGAGTTACAAGCTTGACACTCAAAGTATATAAGTGATAACACTAAGGGTCAGTGTCGTGGGTGTGAGTAACACTTCCTTATGACTCCCTAACAACTCACACACTCTTATAACTTGTAGGTGTTGATTTTTCTTTCTTCACACACAACACAACACACTTGAATACGCAGCTATGAGCTTGTATTTATAGTGTGGATTCAAATGTAACCGTTGGAGGAAATTATATTTGAATCCATACAATTTATGATTTCAACCACTTTTCTTGGAATGCGGCCTTTGTCAGTGTCAGAGTTGCTGCCTCATGCTGATTGGTCCATGTGGCCTGGATTCACGGATCTTTGACTCAGTGGGTTGACCAAGACCCACTGACTTTAGGTAGCTTCCTCCTTCACTGACCTGATGATCTTCAGTGGACTGAACGTCTTCAGTTTGGTTGTCCTTCAGAGACTGTTTGAAGATCACTCCAAGAAGTTTGTCATAAGGCTGAATGACAAACTTCCCTGACCACAGTAGCCTGACTCCTTCAAGGCCTACTTGGTGCAGCACTGATCCTCCTGAACATGCTCTTCACTGAGTGGTCCACCTGACTTAGCTTAGATCAGCCCGGTTTACACTCAGTGGGACATCCTTCAGGTTTCTTTTCTGGTTCAGGTTTCTGACTTGGCTTCAGTCTGTTCTCCTTGATGTCATCTTGATTTCCTCAGGCTGTGATGCTGAGTTCCCCCTCAACTGAGTGTTCCCTCAACTGAGTTCTTCTCAACTGACAGCCTATTCTACTGAAAGACTAACCTAGCCAGACCTGAAACAGAGGATACTATCCTGACTGCTTTCAAACCTATTACATGTTATTTTGGAAAATCATCAAAACTAAAATATATCCTAACAATTTCCCCTTTTTGATGATTCCAAAACTTCTAACCAAAAGATTTTCTATTACAAGAATAATGTCAGAACACAAGTAATAGTTTGAAATATGCAGGAATTCCCATAGTTTAAAACATTTAAGATCTATTCGGTTGACCATTTTTCTTAACAAAATTGGATCAGTGGTCATGTGAACAACCAGCTTTGATACCAATTGATGGTCCCGTTTTCGAAGGGCAAAATGGGAATTCAGGAGCAATTTTTTTTTTTTAAAACCAATTCCTCAGGGAGTTCAGCAAGAGTGAATAATACTCAAGTCACTGCATTGCTACGAGTCAGAGCACTCAAGTCAGTGTAACTGACTTGCAAGCTCAGTCTCGTAACAAGGCAGTGACTCGAGAGGTTTCACTTCAAGTCACCGCTCTGCTCAGAGGCTGAGCTACCAAGTCAGTGAGTAGGCTTGGAGGCTCATGCTCTGAGCAAGGACAGTGACTTGAGTGATGCTGAACTCTCGAGTGCGTTGCCTGAACTGATCAGTGAGAGGAATCTCCCTGACCTGAATACTTAACTAAAGTTTTCCTTTTTTAAATGATGCTCTCAGTGAGCAGATTTTCACAACACTTTAGTAAATACTTTTAAAGATAAGTACGCTCAGTTTAACGTGGTTCAGAGACTCAAGCTCTTACATCCACGGCCTGATTTAATAGGAAATCCACTAACTCTGGATTCTTGTTTTTAACGTGCCAAGGTGCACTTACAACTGGACTCACGCCACTCCCTGGGTTGCCTCTCCTCACTGACTAACATCCACCAACAAACCTAACTAGAGGGTTTTGGTTTCAGTCTGGTTTCTCCAACTAGGTGAGGTTTTCCTTTACAATGTGTTAGCCTAAAGCTAAGATTAGGAAAACCTCTCTAAGCTATGAGTTACAAGCTTGACACTCAAAGTATATAAGTGATAACACTAAGGGTCAGTGTCGTGGGTGTGAGTAACACTTCCTTATGACTCCCTAATAACTCACACACTCTTATAACTTGTAGGTGTTGATTTTTCTTTCTTCACACACAACACAACACACTTGAATACGCAGCTATGAGCTTGTATTTATAGTGTGGATTCAAATGTAACCGTTGGAGGAAATTACATTTGAATCCATACAATTAATGGTTTCAACCACTTTTCTTAGAATGCGGCCTTTGTCAGTGTCAGAGTTGCTGCCTCATGCTGATTGGTCCACGTGGCCTGGATTCACGGATCTTTGACTCAGTGGGTTGACCAAGACCCACTGACTTTAGGTAGCTTCCTCCTTCACTGACCTGATGATCTTCAGTGGACTGAACGTCTTCAGTTTGGTTGTCCTTCAGAGACTGTTTGAAGATCACTCCAAGAAGTTTGTCATAAGGCTGAATGACAAACTTCCCTGACCACAGTAGTCTGACTCCTTCAGGGCCTACTTGGTGCAGCACTGATCCTCCTGATCATGCTCTTCACTGAGTGGTCCACCTGACTTAGCTTAGATCAGCCCGGTTTACACTCAGTGGGACATCCTTCAAGTTTCTTTTCTGGTTCAGGTTTCTGACTTGGCTTCAGTCTGTTCTCCTTGATGTCATCTTGATTTCCTCAGACTGTGATGCTGAGTTCCCCCTCGCTGAGTTCCCCCTCAACTGAGTTCTTCTCAATTGACAGTCTATTCTACTGAAAGACTAACCTAGCCTGACCTGAAACAGAGGATACTATCCTGACTGCTTTCAAACCTATTATATGTTGTTTTGGAAAATCATCAAAACTAAAATATATCCTAACAATATATATGCATCGGGCCGAATCGGGAACGTATGGGCCAAAAACGCGCTTGCTCGTGCACTGCTCATGCACTAGTGCACGAGCTCATCTCACTCAAGCACTCCAAATCATCCAGAGAGCAAAATGCGCACGATCTCTCTTTGCTCGTGCACGACCTGCACCTCCCTGTGCGCTATGCACGACCACTCGAGCACTTGTGCTCGAGCTCTTCTAGCTTGTGCACTCCAATGATACTTTTGCTCCCCCGAACTAGTACTTTTCGTATTTCTTCGATATCTTCTCATCCGGGCGTCCATTTGAGTCGATTCAAAGTCCTACGAACTCCTCTTTTCGCCCTCTATTCACCTATGAGCATCTAAGAGATAAATTCATTAGTTTATGAAAATGATACACAAATGACTCTAAATACTCAACAAAATCAACCAAAACTAGGGCATTTCAAGTGACGAATCATGACAATTTCACGCCTAATCAAGTATACGATGAGGTTTGACCGTGGGGGTTTAGGGTTTAGTGTAATATTACTAAGTCGTTAGTAATATTACGAATAGACATTGTTAATGTTACCAATAGTGATTGTTAGTAATACTAATTATTATTTTTCTAACATTACAAGACTATTTTAAATTAATTTTTAAAAATTAACTTTTTAATCATTCGAATTAGCGTTTATGGTGAGTGTTTACCGTGAGGGTTTAGGGTAATATTACCAAGCCTTTAGTAATATTAAACAGTTACCTTTAGACATTTATAGTGTTATAAATAGTGATTTTAAGTAATACCAATTATTATTTTTAAACATTACAAGTCTATTTTAAAATAATTCTTACCAATTACTTTTTAATCTTTCGAATTAGACTTTATAGTCAGGGTTTACCGTGAGGGTTTAGGTTTTAGGGTAATATTATCAAGTCTTTAGTAGTATTACCAATAGACATTGATAGTGTTATTAATAATGAATGGTAATAATACTAATTATTTTTTTCTAACATTACTAGTCTATTTTCAAATAATTCTTAACTATAATCTTTTTAATCTTTTGAATTAGCGTTTACCGTGAGGGTTTAGGGTAATATTACCAAGTCTTTAATAGTATTACCAATAGACATTTATAGTCTTACCAATAGTGATTGATAGTAATACCAATTATCTTTTTCTAACATTACAAGTCTATTTTTAAATAATTCTTACCAATTACTTTTTTAATCATTCGAATTAGAGTTTACGGTGAGGGTTTACCATGAGGGTTTAGAATAATATTATCAAGTCTTTTGTAGTATTACCAATAGGCATTGATAGTGTTATCAATAGTGATTGGTAGTAATACCAATGATTTTTTTCTAACAGTACAAGTCTAATTTAAAATAATTCTTACCAACTACTTTTTAAATTATTCGAACTAGAGTTTACAGTGAGGTTTTATCGTGAGGATTTAGGGTTTAGGGTAATATTACCAAGTCTTTAGTAATATTACCTATAGACATTGATAGTGTTACCAATTGTTTTATAGTAATACTAATTTTTTTTCTAACATTACATGTCTATTTTCAATTAATTCTTAACAATTACATTTTTAATCATTCGAATTAGCGTTTATGGTGAAGGTTTACCGTGAGGGTTTAGGGAAATTTATCAAGTCTTTAGTAGTATTACCAAGAGATATTGATAGTGTTACCAATAGTGATTGGTAGTAATACCAATTTTTTTTCTAACATTAAACTTCTATTTTTAAATAATTCTTACCAATTACTTTTTTAATTATTCCAATTAGAGTTTACGGTGAGGGTTGACCGTGGGGGTTTAGGGTTTTGGGTAATATTACTAAGTCTTTAATAATATTACCAATAGACATTAATATTATTACCAATAGTGATAGATAATAATACTAATTATTTTTTTTCTAACATTACAAGTCTATTTTCAATTAATTCTTAACAAATACCTTTTTAATCATTCGAATTAATGTTTACGGTGATGGTTTACCTTGTGGTATTAGGATAATATTACCAAGTCTTTAGTAGTATTACACTATTACCAGTAGACATTGATAGTGTTACCAATAGTGATTGGTAGTAATACCAATTTTTTTTTCAAACATTACAAGTCTATCTTCAAATAATTCTTACCAATTACTTTTTTAATTATTCGAATTAGAGTTTACGAAGAGGGTATAACGTGAGGGTTTAGGGTATAGGGTAATATTACCAAGTCTTTAATAATATTACTAATAGATATTGATAGTATTACCAATAGTGAATTATTGTAATACTAATTATTATTTTTCTAACAATACAAGTCTATTCTCAATTAATTCTTAACAGTTAACTTTTTAATCATTCTTATTAGCTTTTACCGTGAGGGTTTAGGTTAATATTACCAAGTCTTTAGTATTATTAAACTATTACCAATAGACATTGACAGTGTTATCAATAGTGATTGGTAGTAATACCAATTACTTTTTTTCTAACATTACAATTCTATTTTCAAATAATTCTTACCATTTACTTTTTTAATCATTCGAATTAGAATTTACGGGTGGGGTTTACCGTGAGGTTTTAGAATAATATTACCAAGTCTTTATTAGTATTATCAATAGACATTGATAGTGTTACCAGTAGTGATTGATAGTAATACCAATTTTTTTCTATCATTACAAGTCTATTTTCAAATAATTCTTACCAATTACTTTTTTTATTATACGAATTAGAGTTTACGGTGAGAGTTTACCATGAGGGTTTATGGTTTTGGGTAATATTACCAAGTCTTTAGTAGTATTATCAATACACATTGACAGTGTTACCAATAGTGATTGATAGTAATACTAATTATTTTTTTCTAACATTTCAAGTCTATTTTAAATTAATTCTTAACAATTACCTTTTTATTCATTCGAATTAGCGTTTACGGTGAGTGTTTAGGCTAATATTACCAAGTTTTTAGTAGTATTACCTATAGACATTGATAGTGTTACCCATAGTTATTGGTAGTAATACTTTTTTTTTTCTAACATTACAAGTCTATTTTAAAATAATTTTTACCAATTACTTTTTTAATCATTCAAATTAGAGTTTACGGTGAGGGTTTACCGTAAGGGTTTAGGGTAATATTACCAAATCTCTAGTAGTATTACTAATAGACATTGGTAGTGGTACCAATAGTGATTAATAGTAATACCATTTTTTTATAACATTACAAGTCTATTTTAAAATAATTCTTACCAATTATTTTTTAATCATTTGAATTAGAGTTTACGGTAAGGGTTTACCGTGAAGGTTTAGGGTAATATTATTAATTCTTTAGTAGCATTGCCAATAGGCATTGATAGTGTTACCAATAGTGATTGGTAGTAATACCAATTATTTTTTTCTATCATTACAAGTCTATTTTCAAATAATTCTTACCAATTACCTTTTTAATTATTCGAATTAGAGTTTATGGTGAGGGTTTGCCGTGAGGGTTTAGGGTTTAGGGTAATATTATCAAGTCTTTAGTAATATTACAAATAGACATAGATAGTATTACAAATAGTGGTTGATAGTAATACTAAATTTTTTTCTAACATTACAAGTCTATTTTAAATTAATACTTAAGAATTACATTTTTAATCATTCTAGTTAGCATTTACGGTGAGGGTTTACCGTGAAGGTTTAGGATAATATTACCAAGTCTTTAGTAGTATTACCAATAGAAATTGATAGTTTTACCAATAGCAATTATTTTTTTCTAACATTACAAGTCTATTTTAAAATAATTTTAACCAATTACTTTTTTAATTATTCAAATTAGATTTTACGGTGAGGGTTTAGGGTAATATTACTAAGTCTTTAGTAATATTACCAATAGACGTTGATAGTGCTACCAATAGTGGTTGATAGTAATACTAATTTTTTTTTTATAACATTACAAGTCTATTTTCAATTAATTCTTAACAATTACCTTTTTAATATTTCGAATTAGCGTTTACGATGAGGGTTTACCGTGAGGGTTTAAAGTAATATTACCAAATCTTTAATAATATTACCAATAGACATTATTAGTGTTACCAATAGTGATTAGTAGTAATTCCAATTATTTTTTTCTAACATTACAAGTCTATTTTTAAATAATTCTTACCAATTACTTTTTTAATTATTCGAATTAGGGTATACGATGAGGTTTGACCGTGAGGGTTTAGGGTTTAGGTTAATATTACCAAGTCGTTAGTAATATTACCAATAGACATTGTTAGTGTTACCAATAGTGATTGTTAGTAATACTAATTATTATTTTTCTAACATTACAAGACTATTTTAAATTAATTTTTAACAATTAACTTTTTAATCATTCGAATTAGCGTTTATGGTGAGTGTTTACAGTGAGGGTTTAGGGTAATATTACCAAGCCTTTAGTAATATTAAACAATTACCTTTAGACATTGATAGTGTTTCCAATAGTGATTTTAAGTAATACCAATTATTATTTTTAAACATTACAAGTCTATTTTAATTAATTCTTAACAGTTAACATTTTAATCATTCGAATTAGCTTTTACCGTGAGGGTTTAGGTTAATATTACCAAGTCTTTAGTAGTATTAAACTGTTACACCCGGTATTGCTACCCGACCAAGCCATCGGGGAAAGGGCTAGAGGTGCTACGTCGATGACCACCGAAAAGATAGCGGGTAAAAGCCTTAGCCCGAGGACTGAATCCTGTCAGGTAGCGGCGAGCGTCGGGCCACCCTGGACGCTCCCTGCCCGACTCCCGAGGACGAGCCCCCTGGGTGCCCGCCACCTATTCGTTACCCGGATACCCGTCTATCCGGCTACCCGTTCTCAAGCGATGACAGCAACCTAACATATCCAGTCCCATTAGACGTGCAGATGTGACAGGGTCAGAGTAGGTCCAGAAGGAGGGATCCCATCAGTAAGAGTCAACAGTGCCAGGTGACGCTCCCTCATTGGCCCGTATAGGGGGTTATTGCCACTCATGGCTATCCAGCTAGGATTAGGTGGGGCCCGCGGGCATGTCAGCTCAAGTGGTTGAGCCCACCCTTGAACACTATAAATAGAGTCTTAAATGCTCATTGTAACACACAACATATTTATTACTGAGAATCTACTTGAGAGCACATATTACTCTTGCATTTATTACTCTTAGCTTATATAATCCATAAATTCTACCCGTTAGGAGTCGGACGACGAGTTCCTCACAAAATCGTTGTCAACAATTTGGCGCTAGAAGGAGGGTAACTAATAGTGAAGTACACTTGGTTTTATTTATCTAGTTATCCACATCAAACCACAACCTTTTTCCCTCGAAAAAATCTGAAATCTTACACCAAGATGGCCACCTCCAAAGCTACCCGCCCCCAGCAACAAGTCGAAGATATCGCCAAAACTGCTACCCCAGCCCCGGCCGCAGGGCCTTTCGAGTTCCTGTCCGCCATATGGACTCCGAAAGACCTACAGGCGGCAAAGGCGATGATCGAATGCCGCCAGGCTGAAATCGATGCAGCTCCTATCCACACCCATCGAGGCGGAAATGAGCCAGCCCAGACAAGGGCCACCAGCAACCCTCGGCCAGAGCGAGAGTCGGCCAGGAGGGCCACCAGTTATGTGGCCCGACCCCAAAACCTGAAGAGGTGCCTCGACGAGGAGGCCGACTCACAGCGTGCCTCCCGCCGGCCAACGTGTTCAATCTTTGTAACGCCCCGAATCTAGAATATATTAATTATATCGAATTTGAAGTATTATTGTGATCAAAAGTCCGAACTATAAAAATTTTGAAGAAAACATAACGGAAATGAGAGATGGTGAGTTTTATGTAGCGGAAGAAAATGAATAGAATAATTTTAATAAGTATATCACACACATATATGTGTACATAAAACATAGTATTATCAGTAATGTTTTATTTAAGTGGGGAACTCCGTGTCGTCTCTATTACTGTCCTTGCTCCACGAAATCATAATCTGCAAGGGTTGTAAAAATGGGGCGTGAGATTTGAATTCTCACGTATGGGTGATTTGCAACGTCATGGGATTGGTAAATCCGAAATATATTAAGATATACTCATTAATAAAGTATTTAATTTATTTAAACAGTTGACATATAAACAAGATTACATTATTTCATAGAAGAAACAGTTCATATAATGATTCATCGGCATTAAGCATATTTCACATAATATAATTGAAATAGCACAAGTTGATTCACATTAGGGCAGAGCCCAAAGCATATTCACGTATTGTCACAAACTGTCAAACCATATTCGTACGACCATTCCACTTCCAACAAAGTTACCCTTTTCAACTACAACCAAAACTTACTTCATCCAACCACAACAAACTCACATCATCCAACCACAACAAACTCACATCATCCAACCACAACATACTCACATCATCCAACCACAACATCCCTCAAAATAATAGCAAACCATCAATGGCCTTATTCCCAGTGCGCAACGTAGGCGGCGGACCCGGGGACCAGATATGTTTGAATCAACAACCTACATTCCGAGGGCGTCCCCGACAGCTCCCCGGAGGTTGGATTAAAAACTCGATCCCAACTCCGTACTTACTGACTTTCCATAAAACTGACTCAACAAACTTCACAGAGAAAAACACTTGATTGACAACAGAATTGATTCATACTCACATAAGGTGCTTATTCATACAGTGGTGATCAATTTATAAAACAACAGGCATTATATATCATATATAGTCATATCACGTAATTCAAACAATTATATAATAGGTGTTACATTTATGTTGGGTTAATTGTTTTAGATTGATTTAGTCGAGTTCAGAAAATACCGGCACAACGTTATTATTAGCAGATCAATCAACAGATCATCACCCACCTGTTAACTTTATAGCTAAGTCACAACTGTCTTGAAATCCCTTTGGAAGATAACTTGCGTTGTAGAGACGTCCCGAGAGTGATATACAAACAGAATGTCGGATCCCTCGTGCATATTCCGATTAGCACAGAATCCTAGTACGAAACCATTTGGTTAAAAGTTGACCTTTGAATTATTAGGAAAACTTGAGAGTTTGTGTTACGGGAATTGAGGGGGTCGTTGTCTTTAGAAAACTTATCGAAAGCTAAAACTCCTAAAGGTTGATTTCTAATTGATAAGTACACCCCTTTTAAGAGGAGGTGTATTAGGGGGTGTATTTACTAATTTTTGTAGTGTCCTTAACAAAAGTCTTTTATAAAATTAAAAGTATATTCATAATTATTATTATTCTTGGAAATACTTAAAAGAATAAGAATAATTACTTAAGAGTATTAATAAGAAATAAAGAAAAGGTTTTTCTTTCTAAGATTTCTATTTCTCATTAAAAGAATTCTTGAATATAAATATTCATATTTTATAAATAAAACTCCCTTATTAAACATATCTTTTTGTTCCTTTTTCTAAACTTGACTAATATGATATTACTTCCAAAACTTAACCGTACTAGTACTATTTCGAAATAAACAGAAAACTGAAACCTTAGAGAAAAGGAAGAAAACCACAACATACTAATCCACTAATCCAATAACACCGAACAACTATTTCAATGATACTAAACAGCTTAATTCAACACAACCATTATGCTAACAACTTAACTCATTCGAACAGTGGCTCAGGGAGAAGACGAATTTCCCTTTGTCACTAAGAACTTCAACCAACAATAATACTAACCAACTAAAACAGTACTACTAATCAGTTAATTCAATAATATCAAACAATCTAGCCAATAGTACTAATCAACTAATTCAACAACAACTAATCAAAACAGTAGAAGTTCCAATAACAACAAAGTCCTTCTACAAGCTCACATGCTCAAATCCAAAAACTATTATACTTAAACTTACAAAGTCTCAACGGGGAAAATCAACTCAATTCCTAATCCAACTATTACGAGAAATAGAAATAAGGTTAGCAACCTTATGAGTCCCAAATCGGGCAGCCTAACGGCGTAGTTCGGTGACTCACCGGATAAATTCGAGTGGCCTAACGGCGTAGCTTTACTTTCCCAAAATTGAACGGGCAGCAATTTCATGTAGTGTTCATCCGGCTCTTTATCAGAAATGCGGAGAGGATGACGGTGTTGAAATCAATTGAAAAGAAAGATAACTTGTGAGATTAAAATTGAAAGGGGTTAATCTGTAACTGGGAAATGAGAAACGGATAAATCGAAACTCACTGAAATTAAAAACAACAGTGGCCGGCTGAAAGAGGCGGCGGCGCAACAGTTGAGCGAGCGGCAACGTGAGTTCCGATTGGGGACAGGGGACACCGAAGGCGCTCAGCTGGAGGCGTTGCAGCGCGGCGGCAACTGGAGCGAGAGGTAGCGGCGCTGCTCCGTCCGAGGTGGAAGAGAACGGCGGCGGTCGTCTGGGCTAGGGCTCGCGATGGCCGTGGGTGGCATGAGGCGGCGCTCGCAATTTGATCGGAAAAAGGATAGAGGCGGCGCTCGTCTATGAGAGGCGACGACAGTCATATCCTGGGCAAAAAGGAGGAGGCTGGGGTCGGCGTTGGCTTCGATCGGAGAAGTGAGCGGCGGCAATTGCTGGTCGTCCGGGCACGGCGGCGTGAAGGAGGGTTGAAGTACGACAGCGACTTTGTAGAGAGAAGGCGAAGCAAAACTTGCGAGAGAGAGAGAGATAGTAGAGAGAGAAGGGAGTACACGGTTTGCAAGGAGGAGAGAGGAAGAGATTTTATTGGAAAATTAATTTCTTAATTAATTATTTTAAAGTAAAGGAATTAATATGTGGGTGTGGTTAATTCTCTAATTAATTTAATTCTAAAAGGAAAGTAATTTATGTGGTTAAGAATTAATCCCCTTTAATTCTGATATTTTCGATCCCACTAGATATGGTTTAGGAATCGTTTGGTTCACGAATTTAATTCTGATTTGATAATTAATACAGTTTTTAAAACTCAATTAATATTTTATCGCATTTGAATTATATTGACATATTTTTATCAATAAATTATACGGATCGAAATCCTTAATTTAAACTTGAATATTTAATTTCTCGTAGTCCTTTATTCGTTTGAAAGGTTCGATTCCTTTCTTCGAATTTAGGAATTTATAAAAGGGTATATATATTTAAATTACACAGTAGCACACAAAATAATAAAATAAAAAGAAACAAAGATAATAATATAAAATAAGGGTTCTAGGAATATAAGAGGTATAAAACGGGACGGGGTGTTACATCCTCACCCCCTTAACAGAATTTCGCCCCCGAAATTCAGCTTCTAGGCATTGCTTAGGTATTGCTCGATTAAAATTCATATGCTCATCTCCAAGTTGGATTCTTCCTCTACAAACCAAACTTATTGAACTAACACCAAAGTATTTCTCGAATATAAATCTCAACTGTACTATAGTCATAAACAATTCTTCATAAGTTAAAAACACAACTTACTTCTAAGTCTCTATTGCAGGTTACAAGAACTGAAATACTCAAGTATTTTGTGGTAGAAGAAAGGTGATAGACATTTTCTGCATGGTATGTCTCGATGGTAAAACTAAGCGGTGGACAACATATCTAATTTTATCCAATATATCCAGCATTCCTATGTAGCAAGACTTTAACTTGCCTTTCTTTCCAAAAGTAAATTCCTTCATCAGTGTAACCTTAAGAAATGCTTCCTTAATAGTCTCAACATGAAAATTAATCTCTAATGATCTTGTGCTGTTTTAATCCTTCACATGGCTTGTGAAATAATTCTCTATGTACTTCTATCCACACAGTTTTATAAGCGACATCAAAAGTACCGCCACTTGGAAATTATTTTCATACAAGAAAATTCTCACTAGTTGTAAGGTGAGTATCTAAATCTTAGATTGGGTAACTATGTTCATGTAGCTTCGGCAATTGTACACATAGGCAATGACTTACCCTTGTCGTATAATAACACATCTTATTCTAGGTTTAGGATGAATTGGTACTATATCTTACTCCACTCAAAATAGTTTTGTCTAACTACTTACTCTAAAACTTCTGGTTCAAAAGGGGTGGTAAACCTTAGTGGGGAGGTTTAATTTTTGAAAGGTCCCCCATTAGTTAAAGCCAAAATAACTTCTCGCTTTTCTTGGTCGACTAAGTTTGTTGTCACTCTACCTGATCTAAGACTTAGAAGGTTTTCTAGTCTTTAAACATGCAAATTTTTCTTTCTACATAGTTGCCAAAATTCCTCTACTTCAAAGTCTACTATGTATCTCATAGATAAAAATCAATTGTTGATTCTTTTTCAACTAAAGTATTCCCATAACATATAAATGTTAATCTTAACACGTAAGACTAAGATCACATCTAGCTTGCTCATTCCACTTTACCTTAAAAGGCTCTACTTAAGCTTAAAATCTTATGTTATCCCAAAAGAAAGTAACTATGTCCATGTTTCATATTCCTTCGTATGCATAAAACTAGTTCGTTTTCAATAACGTCTAGCTATTCAACTTAAGAATGTGTAGTTCAGCTTATATTTGATGTTCATCCAAGTCTATCTCCAATCAATTCACTCGGCTTTAGGTTCTTATTGTATTCCTCAAAAGTTCACTTTCACTTAAGGTCTATTCTTCTATACTCTATATCCCCAAATTTTCTTAAATTCTTAGACACAGGGGAGTGAGATGCTCTAGTACTAATCGATACATAAGCAGTTGATCCAAAATGTACACTTGCTGAATTTAGAATACAACTTCTCTCGTCTCATTATCTTTAATACTGCTTTGAGATGTTCTTCGTGTTGCTCTTTGCTCTTAGAGTACACAAGACGATGAAGAATTGGTCCAGGTACGGATGAAACACTCTATTTATCATATCCATGAAAATTGTCGGAGCGTTTGTTACTCTGAAAGGTATCACGGTGAACTCGAAATGTCCATATCAAGTCCAAAATGCTGTCTTCGGGATATTCTCGCTCTTGACCTTTAGCTGGTTACCACCAGACCTCAGATCGATCTTTGAGAATATGGTAGCATTCTTCAACTGGTCGAACATGTCTTCTATCCTCGAAAGAGGATATTTGTTCTTAATGGTCAGTTGATTGAGACCTCGGTAGTTTATGCACATACGGAAAGTTCCATCTTTCTTCTTTACGAACAACACGGGTGCTCCCCATGGTGATGCACTAGGCCTGATGAACTTCTTTTCAAGCAAGCATTGTAGTTGATCCTTCAGTTCTTCTAATTCCTTTGGTGCCATTCGATAGGGTGCTTTAGATACTGGTACTGCCCCAGGTATTAAGTCGATGGAGAACTCTATCTGACGATCAGGAGGTAACCCGGTTAATTCCTCAGGAAACACGTCAAGATATTCATCCACGATTGGCACTTTGATGCTTAACTTATCGTCTTTCTCTCCTGCTGAGATGTGAAAGAGGTAAGCTTGACATTCCTCTTTTCGTAATATCGCTACAACTTGGATTGCTGATATTACTCGGGTTCCATTCTTGGTCTTGATTTCACGAAATGTGAAGTGTTGACCATTACGGGTTTCGAGGTCGATCTCTCATTCTGCACATTTTATTATCGCTTTGTCCTTTGTTAACTAGTTAATGCCTAAGATTATGTCAAAGATTTTAATCTCAAGGATGTGAAGATCGAACTTTACTAAGTGATCGCTTAGCATTAGGGGTAAACCTCTAATTCGGCCTCAATTTCCATAGTAGTTCCAAACATTTCCTGGCGCGGCCTACTAAGGTGGCTCAGGTTCAGCCTGAGGAGGTGGGTTATGTCCTATAGGATCCATTGGTACAGGAATGGGGTTAACGCGGGGTCGTCCATGTCTACGTTCTGGTGCCATTATAAAGGTGGTTCCGAAGAGAAAAGAATAATATTGTTACGATATGTATAGGTGCGAGAAAGTTATAAAAACATAATCGGATTAACCAAATTAACACACAACGTTAACACTGAAAACACGTATGGTACGTAATTCACCGCTTCGCATTAGGGCCCCAATGGTACAGTGCCTCACATTCGCACAGTACAATAG
The DNA here is from genome assembly GCA_947034835.1 of Ballota nigra. Taxonomy (NCBI): domain Eukaryota; kingdom Viridiplantae; phylum Streptophyta; class Magnoliopsida; order Lamiales; family Lamiaceae; genus Ballota; species Ballota nigra. The sequence goes on from OX344724.1 coordinate 32,187,209, forward strand.
GAACCAGTAATGTGTCATTAAGTGATAATCAGGTAAAATATGACAGTCAATATATATAAAGCAAGTAAAACACATTGACAAGCAGTGAGCACATAATAATTATATATATATCTAAAAGTTTTGGTTCTATGGAGGTCAGTCTCCTTACATTACGTCATAGAATACAAAAGGCTTCTAAGTATAATTCTAACGCATCGTATCCTTGCATCAGTACTGACCACGAGCAAAAAAAGGATTGGGTTAAAGCTATGCTGCTATGGTCTAAGTAAAACGGTCATACGTCTGACTACTACTATATGTCAGGAAAGGGTGGCACATCTAGGTTGTACGTATTTGTGACTACATCAAAAGGATAACTATTTAAAAGGATTTGATCACTCTGACTGATCACTTCTATCATACGGAAATCTACATCGTCGACTCTTTCTAGGTATGTCTCCAAGTGAATGTGGGGCCGTTGAACTGGGTCTTCTATTCTCGTCCGTTCGAGCAGTCTTACAGCGATAGGACGGAGAACAACTCAGTAACCCTTCTGGCAAAACAAATTACGGCTGTCAAATATGTCTCATCGTGGGATATTGGAGTGGCTCTTGCCTTTGCACGCAGTCTCGTGAACTGGGTTATAAACACACTGACAGATTCTAAGGTTAGCTAAGTGTCTTCTAATTATCGGGATATAACTATCTTAGGTGGATTCTTATATGGGAAGGAAATTACTAATCAAAATTTTAGTTATTCAGAAACATTATTTAAACAATTAAGGCACATAGTTCAAATAATCATATAACATCATTTATGCAGTTTATAAATTTACACAAATATATCTATTTCTATCATTCACTAATTATCTGTATTTCGATAGTAATATAAACGACATTTCGTATTCTTTCTACACCTCGTAGGTGTTGTTTCGAGTTCGCGATCTTTTTTTATTGGAGTTTTGTTATGAAAGTCAAGTTGTCGCAATATCATAAACTTTTAGGCAATATAATAAGAACATACCTTCGAGGAGCTTCTGACGGTAATAGGAGACACATTTCCCCTCAAGTGATTTAATTAGTGATCTATACTTACATGATAAGAAAATTTTAATTAAAGAAAAAGAATTTTGGTTTGATAAAAACAATGACTTGGGTTTTGGTCCGAAAGTTTTGAACCTAGGCTCTGATACCACCTGTAACGTCCCGAATCCAGAATATATTAATTATATCGAATTCGAAGTATTATTGTGATCAAAAGTCCGAACTATAAAATTTTTGAAGAAAACATAACGGAAATGAGAGATGGTGAGTTTTATGCAGCGGAAGAAATGAATAGAATAATTTTAATAAGTATATCAAACACATATATGTGTACATAAAACATAGTATTATCAGTAATGTTTTATTTAAGTGGGGAACTCCTTGTCGTCTCTATTACTGTCCTTGCTCCACGAAATCATAATCTGCAAGGGTTGTAAAAATGGGGCGTGAGATTTGAATTCTCACGTATGGGTGATTTGCAACGTCATGGGATTGGTAAATCCGAAATATATTAAGTTATACTCATTAATAAAGTATTTAATTTATTTAAGCAGTTGACATATAAGCAAGATTACAATATTTCATAGAAGAAACAGTTCATATAATGATTCATCGGCATTAAACATATTTCACATAATATAATTGAAATAGCACAAGTTGATTCACATTAGGGCAGAGTCCAAAGCATATTCACGTATTGTCACAAACTGTCAAACCATATTCGTACGACCATTCCACTTCCAACAAAGTTACCCTTTTCAACTACAACCAAAACTTACTTCATCCAACAACAACAAACTCACATCATCCAACCACAACAAACTCACATCATCCAACCACAACATACTCACATCATCCAACCACAAAATCCCTCAAAATAATAGCAAACCATCAATGGCCTTATTCCCAGTGCGCAACGTAGGCGGCGGACCCGGGGACCAGATATGTTTGAATCAACAACCTACATTCCGAGGGCGTCCCCGACAGCTCCCCGGAGGTTGGATTAAAAACTCGATCCCAACTCCATACTTACTGACTTTCCATAAAACTGACTCAACAAACTTCATAGAGAAAAACACTTGATTGACAACAGAATTGATTCATACTCACATAAGGTGCTTATTCATACAGTGGTGATCAATTTATAAAACAACAGGCATTATATATCATATATAGTCATATCACGTAATTCAAACATTTATATAATAGGTGTTACATTTATGTTGGGTTAATTGTTTTAGATTGATTTAGTCGAGTTCAGAAAATACCGGCACAACGTTATTATTAGCAGATCAATCAACAGATCATCACCCACATGTTAACTTTATAGCTAAGTCATAACTGTCTTGAAATCCCTTTGGAAGATAATTTGCGTTGTAGAGACGTCCCGAGAGTGATATACAAACAGAATGTCGGATCCCTCATGCATATTCCGATTAGCACAGAATCCTAGTACGAAACCATTTGGTTAAAAGTTGACCTTTGAATTATTAGAAAAACTTGAGAGTTTGTGTTACGAGAATTGAGGGGGTCGTTGTCTTTAGAAAACTTATCGAAAGCTAAAAATCCTAAAGGTTAATTTCTAATTGATAAGTACACCCCTTTTAAGAGGAGGTGTATTAGGGGGTGTATTTACTAATTTTTGTAGTGTCCTTAACAAAAGCCTTTTATAAAATTAAAAGTATATTCATAATTATTATTATTCTTGGAAATACTTAAAAGAATAAGAATAATTACTTAAGAGTATTAATAAGAAATAAAGAAAAGGTTTTTCTTTCTAAGATTTCTATTTCTCATTAAAAGAATTCTTGAATATAAATATTCATATTTTATAAATAAAACTCCCTTATTAAACTTATCTTTTTGTTCCTTTTTCTAAACTTGACTAATATGATATTACTTCCAAAACTTAACCGTACTAGTACTATTTCGAAATAAACAGAAAACCGAAACCTTAGAGAAAAGGAAGAAAACCACAACATACTAATCCACTAATCCAATAACACCGAACAACTATTTCAATGATACTAAACAGCTTAATTCAACAAAACCATTATGCTAACAACTTAACTCATTCGAATAGTGGCTCAGGGAGAAGACGAATTTCCCTTTGTCACTAAGAACTTCAACCAACAATAATACTAACCAACTAAAACAGTACTACTAATCAGTTAATTCAATAATACCAAACAATCTAGCCAATAGTACTAATCAACTAATTCAACAACAACTAATCAAAACAGTAGAAGTTCCAATAACAACAAAGTCCATCTACAAGCTCACAGGCTCAAATCCAAAATCTATTATACTTAAACTTACAAAGTCTCAACGGGGAAAATCAACTCAATTCCTAATCCAACTATTACGAGAAATAGAAATAAGGTTAGAAATCTTACGAGTCCCAAATCGGGCAGCCTAACGGCGTAGTTCGGTGACTCGCCGGATAAATTTGAGTGGCCTAACGGCGTAGCTTTACTTTCCCAAAATTGAACGGGCAGCAATTTCACGTAGTGTTCATCCGGCTCTTTATCAGAAATGCGGAGAGGATGACGGTGTTGAAATTAATTGAAAAGAAAGATAACTTGTGAGATTAAAATTGAAAGGGGCTAATCTGTAACTGGGAATTGAGAAACGGATAAATTGAAACTCACTGAAATTAAAAACAATGGTGGCCGGCTGAAAGAGGCGGCGGCGCAACAGTTGAGCGAGCGGCAACGTGAGTTTCGATTGGGGACAGGGGACGCCGAAGGCGCTCAGCTGGAGGCGTTGCAGCGCGGCGGCGACTGGAGCGAGAGGCAGCGGCGCTGCTCCGTCCGAGGTGGAAGAGAACGGCGACAGTCGTCTGGGCTAGGGCTCGCGATGGCCGTGGGTGGCCTGAGGCGGCGCTCGCGATTTGATCTGAAAAATAAGAGAGGCAGCGCTCGTCTATGAGAGGCGACGGCAGTCATATCCTGGGCGAAAAGGAGGAGGCTGGGGTCGGCGTTGGCTTCGATCGGAGAAGTGAGCGGCGGCGATTGCTGGTCGTCCGGGCACGGCGGCGTGAAGGAGGGCTGGAGCACGGCAGCGACTTTGTAGAGAGAAGGCGGAGCAAAACTTGCGAGAGAGAGAGAGATAGTAGAGAGAGAATGGAGTACACGGTTTGCAAGGAGGAGAGAGGAAGAGATTTTATTGGAAAATTAATTTCTTAATTAATTATTTTAAAGTGAAGGAATTAATATGTGGGTGTGGTTAATTCTCTAATTAATTTAATTCTAAAAGGAAAGTAATTTATGTGGTTAAGAATTAATCCCCTTTAATTCTGATATTTTCGATCCCACTAGATATGGTTTAGGAATCATTTGGTTCATGAATTTAATTCTGATTTGATAATTAATACAGTTTTTAAAACTCAATTAATATTTTATCGCATTTGAATTATATTGACATATTTTTATCAATAAATTATACGGATCGAAATCCTTAATTTAAACTTGAATATTTAATTTCTCGTAGTCCTTTATTCGTTTGAAAGGTTCGATTCATTTCTTCGAATTTAGGAATTTATAAAAGGGTATATATATTTAAATTACACAGTAGCACACAAAATAATAAAATAAAAAGAAACAAAGATAATAATATAAAATAAGGGTTCTAGGAATGTAAGAGGTATAAAACGGGACGGGTTGTTACAATCTTCTCCAGACTAAGGTCCCAAGCTCAAGGAGTTGCCCGACCCTGTGAATTAAACGTGAGCTCCAGACACCGGGAGCGAGAAAGGGAACACTCTTCCCAATGTCACAATGATGCAGTCCCAAGGCTGTCAGTTCGTGACCGTCTGGGAGACAACCCGCGTCCTCGATCTCCCCCCGAGGCTGGCAACGCCATAGCCAAAATCTTGAGAAAGGTGTCGGACCTAGAGGCGAAGCTCGAAAAACGCGACGAGCAACACCACTTCGCTCATATGCCTAACTCGCCCCTCGCAGACATCCTGGTGCGAGCTCCCGCCCAGCCAAAGATTAACGTCACCGCAGTGGGACAATATTACGGGGAGACGGACCCTGTCATCCACTTGAGTAAGTACTCAACTTACATGATCTCCATGGGGGCCACCGACGCCACCCAGTGCCAGATGTTTCCATTAACCCTCGGTGATAGAGCTCACCGTTGGTACTCCTGCTACCCGCGGGGAAGGTGGTCTCATTCCACCAACTGGAGAATTGTTCTTGGAGCACTTCTCCTCCATGGCGCCACGACTGGCCGGTGCCAACCGAATGGCCAACTTGGCCCAGTGGAAAGACGAGTCGGACCGGGCGTATATCGACCAGGTCGACCGCATAATCATGGAGGGCGAGCCTGTTGGGGACGAGGTCAAGCTCGTCGGCATCATAGGCGGACTTCGCCTAAAAACAAAAATGTGGAAGTCCATGAATAAGGACTACCCCAAGTCCTACGCAGAATTCCAGCAGAGGGCCGGGAAAATCATCTACAATGCCGACATCCTGCCTCAGCGGCTATGCGAGAGCGTCTAGGTGGAGAAGGAGAAGCCCCGCACTCAGTCAGGCACCGCGCCGAGCCGGAGGAACTTTTTCTACCGAGTTCCCCAACCGTTCAAACCTTTCGACTCCGTCGAGGTGAAGTTGGCCGAGAAGCTCTCGGCCACCCTGGAGTACGTATACGTACAGATCCGGGATAAAAATATGGTGCCCAAGGCCCGTCCATGGGTCCATAAGCCGGGGGTGCAGCTTAACCCCAACAAATACTGCCACTACCACCAGACCGTCGGGCACAACACCAGCGAGTGTCGCGACCTACTGTAGCAGCTGTGGCGGTTGTTCGAAGAGGAGAAGCTGGAGGAGTTCATGAAGAGGCCGGCGGCCAGGCTAGAGGCACAGCCCGCTGCCCATCCCGTCGAACGAAACCAAGAGGCGGCTCTTATTTGCCCGCCAATGCTAGAGAACCATGCCCGTCACCCCGTCAATATGCTTTCCCCAGTGGGGGGATTTGCTCCCTCCATCACGCTCTCCAACCACCGGCAGAAGAGCGAGCTGCAAGCCATGCACAACGTCCACCAGATCGCTATGCCGGTCAACATGACGGCCAAAGAATCCAATCTCCTCGCATTTAGGGAGGAGGACCGCACGGGGGTGATCTACCCCAACCACGATGCCCTAGTCGTGTCGGTCAACATCATGGGTATCACCGTCCACCGCATATTGGTCGACAATGGGGCATACTGCAACATCATCTTCAAAGCCGCCTTCGACCAGCTGGACTGCTACTTTGAGAAATACGTGGATCCATGCGACCAGATCATCAAAGGCTTTGGGGACGCCACCGTGAAGCCATATGGAATAGTTAGGCTAGCTGTAGAGTTAGTTTCTAGCATAGATGTTAAGGTTAAGGCTTTGAAACAACTCAATTTTATAATAATCGACCAGCTGTCAACCTATAACGGTTTTCTCGGCAGGCCATTCGAGCACGAGTTTGAAGCCACCGCCTCAGCTTTCTATTATTGTATCAAGTTCCCAACCCCCTCTGGGAAGGTGGGAACTCTTAAGGGTAATAAAAAAATGGCACGCGGATGTTTGGCGTATATCGATCTCGCTTTAAATTCTGTAAATCTAAATTTCATTTGTACTGTCGGGGAGGCGTACATGGATATAGACGAAGAAAACCCGCCCACTACCCTCCCTATGGAAGAAGATTCTCAAACTTTTATAGATGCTCAAATCGAACTGGAACCTAGAATTGGTTTCGAGCCCATGGAAATTGACGACGGTCTAATAGGAGAGATCGATGATCCTCGCTTCGGGAAGCAGGGTGCCAGCCCGATAGAGAAACTAATATCGGTAATAATGAAGAATCAACCAGAAGTGTGCGTCCAGCTCGGATTAAAGATGTCAGACGAGATGTGGGTTGCGATGACAGCATTCCTGGAAGACAATTTAGACGTATTCGCATGGTCCCACGAAGACATGGTCGGGATCGATCCAGAGATACCTTCCCACCAATTGCACATTGACCCTGCCCGCAAGCCAGTGTCACAAAAAAGAAGAAAGTTCGGGCTGGACAAATATGCAGTCATAGCCACCGAAGTCAAGAAGCTGCTCGACAACAAGCTAATCGGAATGGTTGACCCCAACGATAAACCTCAATGGGTGTCCAACGCCGTACTCGTCAAGAAGAAGAACAACACCTGGCGGCTATGCATTGACTTCACAGACCTGAACAAAGTATGCCCCAAGGATCACTTCTAGATGCCGCACATCGACCATCTGGTGGATAGCACGGCCGGGCATGAGATGCTCACTTTCATGGATGTATTTGCCGGCTATCACCAGATCCCGATGGCCGCCGACGACCAAAAGCACACCACCTTTCTCACAGTGAAGAACATGTATTTCTGGAAGCAGATGCCATTCGGGCTCATGAATGCAGGGGCAACTTATCAAAGATTGCTCAATCACATGTTTCACGACCAGATCGGGGTGACCATGGAGGTTTATACAGATGACATCGTCATCAAAAGCGAGAAAAAAGAAGACCACCTCACCCACCTAGCCGAGGCGTTCGAAATCCTGAGGAAGTATCAGATGAGGCTCAACCCGAAGAAGTGTAGCTTTGGCGTCGAGTCGGTCAAGTTCTTGGGGCACATGGTCAGCCAACGGGGCATCGAGGCAAATCCGACCAAGGTGCAGGAAATCCTCGAATGAGTGCTCCCCGCACGGTAAATGAGGTATAGCGAGTAACGGGTAGCCTTACCACTCTCAGCTGTTTCATCTCCCGAATGGGGGACCGGTGCAAACCTTTGTTCGACAGCATGCGAAAAGGGAAACTAAACTAGATGCCACAGAGCCAACTCGCGTTTGACAATCTGAAGTCATATTTATCAAACACCCAAATTCTAGCGAAGCCCGTCCCTGGAGAGAAACTTTACTTATACCTGGCGGCCTCAGAATCAGCCCTCAGTACCGTGCTAGTGTAGGCTGAGGGGCAGGCACATCTGCCAATATATTACGTCAGCTAGACACTCCACGATGCTGAGCTACGATACCCGCCATTGGAAAAGCTGGCTTACGTGCTATTGATGAGCGTGCGAAAGCTGCGCCCGTACTTCTTCGACCATCAGGTCGAGGTGCTGACTACCATGCCGCTACGATAAGTGTTACATCGACTAGACATGACGGGCAGGTGCCTCAAATGGGCGGTAGAAATCGGGCAGTTCGAGGTTACATACGCTCCCCGAACGTCTATCAAAGGTCAGGCGATGGCCGACTTCATAGTCGAGCTCATCTACCCGGAGGCGATGTCCAAGATCGAGCAACCACCATGAAAGATGTACGTCGATGGATCCTCCACGACCATACGGGCTGGGGCTAGAATCGTCCTACTCAGTCCATCCGGCCAATCTTTTACAATGGCCATCAGGTTTGGGTTCCATGCGACAAACAACGAGGTCGAATACGAGGCATTGATCAACGGCCTAGAAATGGCAATGACCATGGGAGTGAAGCGGCTACAGGTCTACAGCGACTCGCAACTCGTGACATGCCAGATTTTGGGGGAGTACGAGGTGCGCAGCGACAAGATGCTGGCCTACCAAGGGTTGGCTAAAAACCTACTCGGTAAGTTCGACCAGGTACACATCGAGGTGGTACCCCGACTCGACAACACGCAGACAGACGTACTTGCCCACCTTGCAACATCCGAGGGGGTGGCCGACATGTCACAAATCACGGTCACTTACATGCCCGCCCCGTCGAGCTCAAACCAGCGGGTGGCCAACCTAGGCCAGGAAGGGGACATCTGGATGACCCCCATTCTGAATTACCTTCGCAACGGTAAACTTCCGGACAATCGGGAAGCGGCAAGACAACTACAACTTTGGGCGGCTAGATACACAATCGTCGGGGATCATTTGTATAAACGAGGCTTTGCCCTACCTCTCCTACGATGCATAACCCCAGAGCAAGGCAGGAGGATCATGGAGGAAATCCATGAGGGGCTCTGTGGGAACCACGCCGTGAGCCAGGTGCTCGCCCAGAAGGTTATCCGCCAGGGCTATTTTTGGCTCACCTTGAAGAAATATACGATCAAATATGCACGGGCATGCCACAAGTGCGAAATATACTCGCCAGCAATTCACCGGGCTCCAACAGAGCTCACTTCAATCTTAAGTCCTTGGCCGTTTGCAAAGTGGGGGATCGATCTCATTGGTCCTCTGTCCACAGCTCCGGGCAGCGTCAAGTACACGATCGTCGACGTGGATTACTTCATCAAGTGGGCAGAGGCAGAATCATTGAAGATAATCGACCAGGAGCATGTCATCAGGTTCATCTGGCGCAACATAATTTGTTGTTTCGACCTCCAGCAGATCATCATTTCGGATAATGGGAAGCAATTCGACGGGTTGGAGATGGAGAGATTCTGCCAGAGGCACAAGATCAAGAGACTGTTCTCGATGCCCTATCACCCACAGTTAAACGGGCAGGTCGAGGCGGTAAACAAGATAATCAAGCACACGTTGAAGGCAAGGTTAGAGGAAAGCAAAGGGACATGGGCGAGCAAGCTGCCCGAAGTACTATGGTCGTACAGGACAACCAGTCGCACGGCCACCGGGGAGACTCCTTTCGCCCTGGCCTTCGGAACGGAAGCGGTTATTCTGGCGGAGGTCGCCATCCCGAACCTTCGCACCTCGCAACCCGTGGGGGCCGGGAACGACGAAGCCATGTTGAACGAGTTGGACCTGCTAGAAGAAAGAAGGTTATCTGCCGAGCAGAAGAACATAGCCTATAAGTGTTGGGCGGAGAAGTACTTCAATTCGAAAATCAAAGTTAGAGAATTCAAGGACGGGGACCTGATCTTGCGACGGACGGTTGGACATCCCAATGGGGCATTCGGCCCAAATTGGGAGGGACCCCTAAAGTGTAATACCCCGAACCAAATTAGTATTATTATTATTATCATTATGAATATTATTATTATATCACTTATGATATCCTCTTTAAAATGGAAATATTTCATGAAAGTTTTCGAAAATGAAACGCTTTGCGATTTAAGGCTGATATCTTAACTAAGGGCAGACGAATCGAAACCGGCAGCACACCTAGCACTATAACATCAAAGTGAATCTGTATAGACTGATAAAATAAGCAAAATGAAATCATAGAATAGTAAATTTGAGGCCTATAGCTTAATGGAAAATTCTCGAACGAAATTATACTTTTGTTGCCAAAAGTCGAACGAAAAACCCTAAAACTTTCGAATTTCGAATTCGATGAATAAATACGAACCCAACACAAGATTTAATTGATAAAATGAAGATAAATATCAGTTTTAATAAAGTAAATAAAAAACTAACTTTCGAGTAACAAAACGAGCAAGAACGTTGAGTTTCGGAGCCCAAAATGTAGCTAAAAAACACCCGATTTCAACACCAAAAATTACGTTGTGTCCTAAAATTCAAACAAAGCAATTGGCCTGTCCCTGGGCCCCATTTTTGACCACCCAAACTGCTGGAAAAGAGCAGTCAAAAGCATAGCCATACCCCCTCAAACAATACACCATACTTCTTATTTTATTCAACAAATCACACACCATACCTCCCCTCTCTTTTCCTACCTACTCCCACTCTTTCTTCAGCCTTAAACTGTCGAGACCACCCCTCCCCCCTTCCTATATTATAAGCTGGAAACCCTCTTCAATCATTTGCATAAGAAGCCCAAGGAGAAAAAAAAATCATTTTCTCCCTTCTACTTACATATTTCAGCCACCATATTTTTCAAGGGAGGAGAAGCTCTTCTTCTCCCATTTCCAAGCATAGAAGGACTTCAAATTCAAGCTCCAAGCTTCCCTAGGTGTTGGTGTGAAGGTTTGAAGCCATCTCCAAGCAAGAAATGAGTCATTCTTCTCCTCTCTCTTTCAAATTCATGAAATCTTACATCTCCAACTTCTAACTTTAACTCTTGTTTTGTTTTAGCTTAAAACAAGGAATTTCTTTCAAGGAGCCCTCATACACATCAAGAACTAAAGGATTGAAGAGCTAATAAGGTCCTCTAGCTTAAGAAGACAAGTCTACAAAGGTTGTAAAACCCTTCAACTCAAAACATAACTAATATGAAATGTTTTTCTTGAAATGTTACTGTTTTGTTGCTACTTAGAAACCATGAAACCTTAGGGCTATCTTGTCTTTAAAAGTTCAAATAAATGCTAAATAGAGTCTTGAATGATGTGTATTAAGGTGTTAAAATGTTAGTGTCATGAGAGTTGTGAATTAGGAAATACAAGTGAAAGTATGCACAAATATCACACTGTGAACAGTGTTTCAAAGTTTCTGTATAAATATTCGAACTCCAAATGCTATGTATTTTGGGAAAGTGTTTAAAGGAAATTAAATTATATCAAGTTAGCTTTCATTTTCCACTAGTTTGAGTCAATTCAGAATTTTCTTTGATAAGTTATGAATTTTTAAAAAAGTGTGACAAAACTGCTAGATTTTTCAATTTCATGAGCTAAAATGTACCTTTTGAGTCAAGTTTGGATTTTATAAAAATTATGATAAAATACTACATGAAGTTAGCTATCTCTACGTATTTTTCTATGATTTTTGAATAAGTATAAATAGTTTTACTAAAATTATTTTTAACACTGTGCACACACTGTAAGTCTCTGAAAGAAACTGTCACGTTTTGAAAATGAACCTAGAACTCATATTTTCTTAAACCAAATGACATGAAACAAATTTTATATGTGTATTAAACTCTAAAAGGTACCTACTGTATAAATTTCATGATTATCGGATATATTTTAGTATTTTTCAAAAGTGGTTAAAGTTAGGGGACGAACATCCGAGGGAGCGAACTGCACACCTTCGGATGTGGCTTCCTCAAACTGTTTTCTCACTATGGCTTAAGAACGGACTGTTTTCCTACTTAAATTGATGAATATGATTGGGATTGACATATTTCACTCGAATAATATGTGAATACATGTGAATGATGTGTTGTTTAGTGTTAGCTTTAGAGTAAGGACTATATGTTTCTATGTGCGTCCTTAAAAGAGAAAAGAATAAAAGAAAAACCTTATGAAAACCCTAAAATACTTAAATATACTAAACATGCCTAGATGAGGATTCATATTCTCCATAAACACTAGTCACATTAAAAGCTTCTGGTAAACTCGATAAGCGATAAGATATTAAGTAAAATACAAGTCCTTATCGAACCAACGTGTATAAACTTTAAGAAGAATTTCTAAGACATCGATAACTGAAGTAAATAAGAATGTGCTAGGTTTTGTACAGCCACGGTGACGAGGATTGACGGGTGAGCGAACGGGGGAATAAGTTTTATGAAAGAAAAACGGTTAATTTGGGTGGTTTTTACTGCATTGCCTGAAATATTATATGGTTTGTTGGTATTATGAATGTTTTGACCTTCGGGTCGGGTTACATGGTTATTACATGATATATGGTATCTTAAACGATACGTAATGGCCTGGCCTATGTGGCTCGGCACCAAGAAATGATGTATTATATTTGACGGCCTGTCCTATGTGGCTCGGCACCAGGGAATGATGTATTATGTTTGACGGCCTGGCCTATGTGGCTCGACGCTAGGGAATAATGTATTATGTTTGACGGCCTGGCCTATGTGGCTTGGCGCCAGGGAATGATTTATTATGTTTGACGGCCTGGCCTTTGTGGCTCGGCGCTAGGAATGTTACATGATAGTTTGATAATAGGATACGAAAATATTTTACAAAATGATCATATTTATTTTGCCCAACTATATAATAGCATGCAGACCATCCACACTGAGAATTCAAATCTCACCCCCTTATTTTTAAAAAATATTTTCAGGTCAGGATGATGGGGAGTTCATACCTGTGGAGGAGTGATACGTGTTCTGTTGCTTTTTTGTGTTACTTAAGTGTGACATATGGTTTTTCCGCTAATTAAGTATGACTTTAAGCGATGATGTTTATATTGACTTGTGTGTGTGCCGAGGTGACAAATAGTTACATAGTCTCTCGATGGTAGAATGTATGATGTTTAAGCTAATTACCTATTCGAGCCAAATCTTTTAAAAAAAAAGATCCTTGCGTGTCCTCTTTTCGAAAAGAAAACATAACTATGTTTTTTTATATATATTATAATCTTCAACTGTCCATGAAATGTTACTATTAGTACTTTTAACAAAAAAAAATTAGTTCGATTTTTGGGTCACTAAGTGACGACTTGGATTTCTAGAGTGTCGAATCCTCACTTTGGAAATCTGGGGTGTTACAGGTGGTATCAGAGCGCGGTTAAAATATTTGGCAAAAACTTATCCTTCCTTCAAAATTTCAAAAATTTTAAAGAGAGCTTTGAATTTTTCTTTTCCAATAAAATATCTAGTAAAGTATATATATATATATATAACATGTTTAAACGACCATCAGAAACGTATCTTCCCCTGCAGACGAGCGCCTCGAGGTATGACCTTATGTATTTACAAAATTTGTGAATGTTTAAACTTGAAGAATTTTTTTTTATACCTCTCCCTTAGCACGTTGAAAACTTAGCCTTCATATATAAAATAATTAACATATTTTCTTTATCCCCCTAGACCTAGATGGACATCTACCTAGGACAACGTCAGCGTGCCGGGGAAAGTATGGTTGAGTTCTTAGACCGTTTCAATTGAGTCCGAAACCGTACGACCCTTGGCATGCACCCTCAAAGCGACTACCAGGCAGCACAACACTTCACAAAGATCGTGCTACCCAAATGGCAAAAATTAGCCGAGGGAGCCTTTCACGAGCACACGATGTACGATTCTAAGAAAGGAGTTTGGACACGCTTCGGTGCCTTCGCAGACGACCTCATAAATAGGATCGAAACGGCATAGCATGCTAAATTTATGGGGATGGATGCAGCAGGGGGTGCTAGGAACAAGCAGAAGTATGCAGATTTCCACCAATCAATAGCCGACGAACTGCGAGCGGAAGTGGCACAACAGAACTTAAAGATTCGGAAGCTACAGGAAAAGAACAAAGAAGCGGAAGCAGAAATTGCAAAGAGAGAGGGATGGGTGAAGGATTTAGCAAAAGAAGCTCGTGAGGGACGAGATATATTGCTAGGATGTTCTATGAGGCAAGTGGTTTCCCAGGGGCACCCAAGGAGACTGACCATCCGAGGAAAAATCTAGAAGTGACGACGAGAGCGCGTCTTAACACACCTATGGACCACCCGGACCGAGCCATTTTCCTTTAGTGCTTGTACCCTCTTTTGCGATATGTATTAGACGAAGTTAACTTGTCTTAGAACTTAGTACCTTATGTCTTGTTACTGTGATGTATAATATGTTGTAAGGAGGAAATTATTTCCCCCGAACCTTTTAACTTATGCAATATGTATATTAAGCAATTCTATGCTACTTATTCTATCTGCTACTTTTATCTGATTAATTGTTTGATCATATATGTGTATGGTTCCCGACTACTATGGTTGAGCCAATTGTCGGCCGTTGACTGCAGCAGCGTGCGCCCACTTTTTGTTGCCCCTATTGTATGATTGGTGTTATACATAATGTTGTCACATTAATTGGATTCTGTTTTTGTTTTCATATCTATAGTAAGTAATATTCTCCTCCCTTCTTCCAGTTTTGTGACATGGCTAGGCGCGGAAGGCCCAGTATGAATCAGAGAGAACTGTCACAGGAATCCGTAGGATAGGACCCACCAAATGCTGGATCTGGAGCCGATATGGCACGCGAATTTTTCAACTCACTGCAGAACTACCTCCAACAACAAGCTCCACCGCCCCCACCTCCACCTCATGCTCATCACTACATGCCCCGACCAAACGAGTACGTTGAGCAATTTCGATGACTCCAACCACCTAGACTTACTGGAAAATAGGGTCCTACCCAGACTGAGGAATGGATTGCTGATATGGAAAGGATCTTCAACCATATGACCCTGACTGAAGCACAGAAAGTCTCGTGCGCCAAGTCCCAGTTAGCTGAAGATGCAGCCCAGTGGTGGGAATCCTATGAGAGGACTTTAATTGAGGTCGCTCGGGCAGCGACTACATGGGAAGAATTTAAGGAAGTCATTTTGAAGAGGTACTTTCCCCAAGTGTTGAGGGATCAGAAGGAGACGAAATTTGTCAACCTTAAGCAGGGAACCCTCTCAGTGACTGAATACGAGAGGCGTTTTAATAGGCTATCCCGCTATGCTACATACTTGGTGGGAAATGATAAGAAGAAGGCTCGCCGATTCGAAAGAGGTCTACATCCCGAAGTGGCAGGAGTAGTAGCTGGATTGAGACTTCCGAGCTACAGTGAGGTCTTTGATCGAGCCTTAAGCATCTCAATTGGATTGGGACTAGAGTTTAAGACCACCACGCCTGCCTTGGCCGTAAACCCGTAAATAAGAACTGGCAGCCCAATTTCAAGCGCCAGCAGAACCTACCCCCAAGAGGGAACACATCATCTGCCCCAATAACTGAGAGAGCTTTGGCCCCACTTTGCAATGTCTGTAGAAAGAGACACCATGGACGGTGTATGGTCGGGATGCCAAACTGTTTTCGCTGTCACCAGCCGGGTCACAAAGCAAATGAGTGCCCACATATATCCACTACTAACCGGATTCCACTGGGAAATCCATGACCCACTCAGGCCATCGATGCACCACCCTGTCCACCTCCTGCTCAAAACTTCCAGGCTGGACAACAGCCACGAGCCAACCATCCTCCTGGGAGAAATGGCCCAACTTAAGGACAAAGAGGAAAAGCTCATGTGAATGCTATCTACAATGGCGAGGAGGAACATGATTATCCATTAGAGGATGGAACCATGTCAGGTATAATATCAATACTTGATACCCCAACTTATGTGTTATTTGATACGGGAGCATCACATTCTTTTATTTCTGAAAAGTTTAGGAAACAAAAGAATGTTAAGTTCTCTAAAGGCGAAGGCCTTGAAGTAAATTCTCCTTCGGGAGAATCAACAAAGATAAACGCCTTAGTCAAAGGATTTAAGTTCAAACTATGGGATCACCCAGTAGAAGCTGACCTTCACGTGTTAGCAATGAAAGAGTTTGACCTAATCCTAGGACTAGATTGGCTAATCCAAAACAAGGCAATAATTCGATGTGTAGACAGAGAGATCGATTTTGTAACTCCTGGAGGCCTACAATTTACTTTCCATGGAATCAAGTCCAAGCCGGGAATACGGATCATCTCCGCAGTTAAAGCTGCAAAACTGCTACGAAAAGGGAAGTGCCAGGGGTACCTGGTCAACATTTTCGAGGTCGTGAAAGATAAAGCATCTACAGCCTCAGTGCCAACTGTAAGGGACTATCCAGATGTCTTTCCCGAGGAGTTGTCAGGATTACCCCCAGATCGACAAGTGGAATTCTCTATTGATCTTATACCCGGAGCAACACCAGTATCCAAGGCCCCATACCGGATGGCACCCAAAGAATTGCAAGAGTTGAAAGAACAGCTACAAGACCTATTGGATAAGAAATTCATCCAACCTAGTGTCTCACCTTGGGGAGCACCGGTATTGTTCGTCAAGAAGAAGGATGGATCCCTCAGGATGTGCATTGACTACAGAGGGTTGAATTGTAACAACCCGTCTCATTCTGTACAATTTTTCTTAATTAGAAACCTTATTTTATTTTCTTGTCTTTGTTTCTTTTAATTTTAATATTTTGTGTGTTATTGTGTAATTTAAATATATATACCCTTTTTATAAATTCCTAAATTCGAAGAAAGAAATTGAATCTTTCAAGCGAATAAAGGAACTACGAGAATTAAATTAAAATTAAGGATTTTGATCCGTATAAATTTGTGAATAACCAAAATCTAAATAAGTAATTTATTTAAAAAAAAAAAGATATTGTCCTCAAATAATTTTATTAAACCAAACAAGCCTTAGTCTCAAATATCCGTCAAGAGAATGAAGGAAATCAGGTGGAAATTGTCTTTGCTTTCCCAAGAAATCCCCAGCCACTAATATCTCTTTCCTATTAATTGAAACTTTCTTTTATTAATAAAATCTTGTTGGATACGGACTTGAAAAGAGTAATGAGAATTCAGTTAAGTTTCTTTTGGAAACATCCGTATAAAATTTTAGGATCAACTCTCTCTCTCCTCTTTTTTCATTCACGAAAGAATCCAGTTTCCATATTTTCTCTCTCCCTCTACAACCGCCCCCTTCCTCTCTCTTCCGGTGGACGATCGCCGCCGTACTCCACGGCCCAGACGTTGCAAAGCCGCGACGCTCCTCTCTTCCTCTCTCGCTCTCTCCGATCACGCCACCGTCACCCCTTTTTGCTCCGCCGCTCAGACCCAGCGCCGCCTCATCGAACCGAAGCGCCGCCGTGCTCAGCCACAGCCACCACGCCTCTCCACCTCTTTTTTCCGCTCGGCCGTTGCGACGCCACCACCGAAACGCCGCCGCCCTTCTTGTTCTCGATCGAAGCCCAGACGATGGAAACAATGCCGCCGCCTCTTCTCTTCAGCAGCGCCGCCGCCTCCTCCAACAAAGTAGTGTCACCTCGTTTTCTCCCTCTAGTAAATCAATTGAAACCCCCCCTTTTTGCAATTCAATTCAATTAATTCCGATCCTTATCCCGTAACCTGTGTTTTCGTTTAATTTTCGATCGAGATGACATCGTTAAAACGAGTTGTTGCTGCCGGAATTTTCGAAGACCTCGAACGACGCCGTTAGGCTGTTTGATTTATTTTTTGAATCCCCAATCGACGCCGTTAGG
Organism: Ballota nigra; assembly: GCA_947034835.1. Lineage (NCBI taxonomy): Eukaryota > Viridiplantae > Streptophyta > Magnoliopsida > Lamiales > Lamiaceae > Ballota > Ballota nigra. The sequence continues at coordinate 32,204,980 of OX344724.1, forward strand.
CCGCCCGTTTAATACCTCGAACCGAGGCTCGTAAGGTCTCTACCTTCATTCTTTCATTTCGTGAATTTCGGTTTATGAGTCGAGTTGTTCGAAACAATGATACCAGGAAGCGAAAGGGAAAAGAAAACTTACTGTTGGAATTAGTTTAATGTCTTAGTGTTACTAGTTGACTTGTTTAGTATTATTATTTTGTTCTCCTTGTATCACTCTTTAGAAGTATAAATTTGAACATATTATTCACCTGTTTCTTTTCTTCACTAGCTATGAGTTTGGACTTTGGATTAGTGTTTTGGTGATAGTGTTTGAATGTTGAAGTATTACTGTTTTGAGATTTTGTAGTATTTTTGGCTTAGTGGACTAGTGTTACTCTTGTAGATGTTTAGTGTCACTGTTTTAGTGATATGGTGATTTTTGGCTTAGTTCTTTAGTACCTTTGTTTTAAAGTGTTGGTAATATTGTTGGATGATGATTCTCAATGGTTAAACGCTTTTGTTTTGAATCTGTAGACAAAGGGAAACTCGTCTTCCCTTTTGTGCGACTTTTAGAATTTAGAAACAGAAAATAAAGTATGTTTAATATCCAAAGCTAACATCAAATAAAGATAGAGTTTTTCTTGGAGAATTAATATAATTCCTTTGTTTTGGAAGTAATACAAACCAACTTTAGAAGTATCACTAATAATAGAAAAGAAGAATATCTTTTTATAAACAATATTAGTTTATAATATAATTTTCTTAGAAAAGTCCAAGTCTATTAATAAGTTTAATAAGGGAGTTTTATTTATAAAATACGAATATTTATATTCAGGAATTCTTTTGAAATAAGAAATAAAAATCTTAGGAAGAAAAACCTTTTCTTTATTTCTTATTAATACTCTTAAGTAATTATTTTAATCTTTTAAGTTTTTTCAAGAATAATAATTATGTTTATACTTTTAATTTTATAAAAAAGGCTTTTTTAAGGATACTACTGAAATTAGTAAATACACCCCCCTAATACACCTCCTCTTAAAAAGGGTGTAGTTATCAATAGAAATCAACCTTTGAAAACTTTAGTTTCAATAGTTTTCTAAAGGCAACAGTCTACTCAATCCTCGAGATACAAACGCTTAAGCTTTTCAAATTCAAAAGTCGATCTTTTAATCGGATTACTCCCTATTAGGATTTTGTACTTTTCTGGACACGCACGGAGGACTCGACCGTCTGCCTACACATTATTCCCAGGACTCAGAGCAATCAAGTGGGTGATGATCGGTTGATTGATCTGCTAATAATAACGGTGTGCCGGTATTTTCTGAACTCGACCAAATTAATTAAAATATATAATCCAACATAAATGTAACACCTATTATATAACTGTTTGAATTATGTGATATGACTATACATGATATATAATGCCTGTTGTTTTGTAAATTGATCACTATTGTATGAGTAAGTACCTTATGTGAGCATGAATCAGTTCAGTTGTCAATCAAGTGTTTTCTTTGTAAAGTTTGATGTGTCAGTTTTATGGAAAGTTAGTAAGTATGGAGTAGGGATCGAGTTTTTAATCCAACCTCCGGGGAGCTGTCGGGGATGCCCTCGGAATGTAGGTTGTTGATTCAAACATATCTGGTCCCCGGGTCAGCCGCCTACGTTGCGCACTGGGAATAAGGCCATTGATGGTTTGCTATTATTTTGAGGGTTGTTGTGGTTGGATGAAGTGAGTTTGATGATGATTGGAAGGAGTAAGTTTTTGTTGTGGTTGGAAAGAGTAAGTTGTTGGAAGTGGAATGGTCGTACGAATATGGTTTGACAGTTTGTGACAATACGTGAATATGTCTTTGGGCTCTGCCCTAATGTGAACCAACTTGTGCTATTTCAATTATATTACGTGAAATATGCTTAATACAAATGATTTATTATATGAACCGTTTCTTCTATGAATTATTGTAATCTCGTTTATATGTCAACTGCTTAAATAATTAAAATACTTTATCAATGTGTATAATTTAATATATTTCGGATTTACTAATCCCATAACATTGTAAATCACCCATACGTGAGAATTCAATTCTCACGCCCCTTTTTCCTAACCCCCTTTGCAGATTTCGATTACGGGGAGCAAGGACAGTGATACAGAAGACACAAATTTTCTCGCTTGCTTAAAATTCTATTAATAATACAATGATGCCTATTATTCTATTCCTAAATAAATGTTATCGCTACTGCTATGCAAGACGATATTTTTTACCGTGTGTTTCAGTTACTAAAACTCAGTGTGTATTATCCTGAGGATACCGAACCCTTTATCCATCCTCATATATACAGATATACTTATGTGTGCGATACATTATTATAATATTTTCTCTCCACTTATCCGCTGCATGAAACTCATAATTCAATTCTGTTATATTTCCTTCAAAAATTTTATAGTTCAGACTTTTGACCACAATAATACTTCGAATCCGATATAATTAATATATTCTGGATTCGGGGCGTTACAGGTGGTATCAGAGCCAGGTTCAAAACTTTCGGACCTAACCCCAAATCTTGTTTTCCCGTCACACTAAAATTATTTATTATCACTTAAGTATTAAAATATTAAATTTTCCGGGGGAAACGTGTCTCTGGTTACAGTCTACAATCTCCTCGAAGGTACGTTACTACTTTTTATAAAATTGTTTAAAGGCCTACAAAATTCAAAATAACTTGATTTCATAATATTACGCAATAAAAAAGGTTACGATAACTCAAAACAATGTTCATACTATGAAAGAGGGACTACAAAATTTAGTATAGGTTGTTGTTGAAACTCGAGTAATTAATAAGAATACTTGAGAAAATTGTGAACTTCATAAATGATATTATGTGATTTCTTTGATTACGTGCTTTAAATGTTTACTTTACAGTTATTTTTCCTTTTTAAAAATAAAAATTTGACTAGAACTTTCCTTTCCCTATAGGAAGTCCGTAAGATGGATGTGGCCCAGTACTTAGAGATTGAGCAGTTAGAAGTAGAGACTATCGATGCTTTCACTACCCGCTTTTTAGAGTCGCGCGAGAGGGCAATGGTTGCCCCAGAGCTCCACATTGAGACCGACTTCGCAGCTGCGACCCGATTCGCGGGAGGAGTGATCGAGATTTTCCGCCCCATCGCTGCCGGACTGTTAGACCGTATGAGGGTGGACGACCCAGAGCAGGGACCTCAGGTTCACCTAGACGCCTACTGGGTGGAGGCCCAGAGAGGGATCCGGCGTGCGGATGGAAACCGCACCCTATCCCGACAGGCCGCCGGGATTGCCCGACGCGATTTTGCCATGTTCGGAGCTCTCCGCGAGGATGCAGTGCTTGCCCGAGTCTCAGCCGCTGCATCTAGGACTGCTGCGAACTCCCAAGATGAGTTCTCCCGTACCACTCTCAGGAGGTCCACGCTGTACTTAGAGGCAGCTCTCGCGCAGCGGGATACCTCCATCGCCTTCTGGGTAGCGAGTGGACTGGCTGGGGAGGAACCTTTCAGCTTTGGGGAAGCCGCACCTCCTGTGATTGAGCCAGAAGGGATTGAGCCAGGGGTAGCAGAGGGCGAGGCAGATGAGCCAGAAGGGATTGAGCCAGAGGTAGCAGAGTTTAAGGGAGATGAGCCAGAGGTAGGGATAGATTCCCCAGTAGAGTCAGAGGTTGATGACTAGTTGGACTTCCGGACTTTGTATATAGTAGTATATGCATATATATAGTATAGGTGGTAGCCGCTTGACATATAGTAGTAGTCATTTTGCGTGGTCGTTTTCCTTATAGGCCATAGCAGCGTAGCTCTAACCCCTCCTTTTGTCGCTCGTGGTCCATATTGATGTGAGGACACGATGCTATAGCATTACCTAGAAACCTTTTGCATTCTATGACGTAATGTAAGGAGACTGACTCCGTAGAACCAAAACTTTTCAGATATCTATATATACTTATTATGTGCTCACTGCTTGTCAATGTGTTTTACTTGCTTTATATATTGACTATCATATATTTTATCTGATTATCGCTTAATGACACACCACTGGTTCCTATAATACTGTGCGATGTGAGCACTGTACCATTGAGGGCCCCGATGCATCGCGGTGAATTACGTACCACACATGTTTCAGTGCTAGCGTTGTGTTGATTTGGTAAATCCGATTATGTTTTTATAACTTTCTCACACCTATACATATCGTAACAATATTATTTCTTTTCGATCAGAACTACCTTTAGAATGGCACCAGGACGTAGACGTGGATGACCCCGCCTTAACCCCATTCCTGAACCAAGAGATCCTATAGGACAAGACCCACCCCCTCAGACTGAACCTGAGCCACCTCAACAGGCCGCGCCAGAAAATGATATTGCGAGAGAAATACTGATCTCTCTTCAGAACTACATTCAGCAGCAAGCTCCACCACCTCCTCCACCACTATACGGGCCTATACCTCAGATGGCGCCCAGGACGAATGACTTTGTCGAACGCTTTCAACGACTACAGCCACCTAGGCTGAATGGGAAATAAGATCCCTTTGAGATTGAGGAGTGGATATCAGGATTGGAACATATCTTCAGACACATGGCACTGACCGATGCACAGAAAGTCTCCTGTGCCCAGTTCCAACTGATGGAGGATACAGCCTAATGGTGGGAGTCTTATGAGCAAACTATGGACGTAGAAGCTAGATAGGTCCTTACTTGGGAGGACTTTAAGAAAGCTATACTGGACTGATACTTTCCACGAGTCCTGAGGGATCGGAAAGAACATGAATTTGTCAACCTTCGACAGGGAACTCTCTCAGTGATAGAGTACGAGAGAATGTTCAATCAGCTGTCTCGTTATGCCCCACATCTAGTGGGTGACGATGAAAGGAAAGCTCGCAGGTTTGAGGCCCGAGATAGCAGGAATTGTAATTGGCCTTCAGGTGCCAAGCTATGGAGAAGTTTTCCATCGAGCATTGCTGGTCTCGATCAGTCAAAACTTGGAGTACAAACAGACTCCGACTACTGTCCCTGTCAATCGAAATTGGCAGCCACACTTTAAAAGCAATCTAGTTCCTCCATCCAGGGAAAATAACTTTGTTGGTCCTCGAGCCCACCAGAACTGTCAAAGGTGTGGAAGGAGACACTGGGGACCCTGTAGTCAGGGAGGAGTAATTTGTTTCCGTTGCAATCAACCAGGGCACAAGTCCAATGAATGTGCTCAACCACCAAGCAGCAACTGCCAACCGGTTAACAATGCTCAGTACCGCCCACACAGGCAAACAATTACCAGGCTCGCCAGCTGCCTGCACTTAACAACCGCCAGGCGGGACCCCCAGTCAGAGGTCCGCCTAACCAGGGTCAGAGAAGGTCAGGCCACGTGAATGCTATCCTAGAGGAAGGGGAAAGCAGTGGAGAGCAACTTCGCCTGAAAGGACCAGCTCAGCCTGAGCAGCATGAGACGCTAGCAGGTACTGTCTTTGTACTTGAAAAACCTGCGTATGTATTATTTGATACTGGAGCATCTCATTCCTTTATATCTGATAACTTTAAAAGAAAGTTAGGATTAGTCGAGGAAAAATGAAAAGTTTTAAATGTGAGTATTCCATCTGGAACTACTATGGAAATTGAGGGTCAAATTAGAGGTTTACCCCTAACGCTAGACAATCACTTGATAGAGTCCGATCTTCACATCCTTAAGATGAAAACCTTTGACATAATCTTAGGCATTGACTGGTTAATGAGAAATAAACCGATAATAAAATACGCAGAATGCGAGATCAACCTCGAAACCCGTAATGGCCAATGCTTCATGTTTCGTGAAATCAAGACCAAGAAGGAAACCCGAGTGTTGGTCCCGAAACGAGTAAACAGGTGTATGGGGGGGGAATACACCTGTTGTTACAAATTTAAACTTCTTGAAAACTTATCAGGTTACTTAAGACAGTAGCTCGTCAGTGGACTTGAGGTCTGCTGAGAGTTACTTTGTGAAAGCTTACTGAGATAATACCTCCACTGAAAGCTCAAGACTTTCAGTTGAACTACTATCTAATTAGCTTTCAGATGCGGATTAGTGAGCCCTTAGAAAAACTCGTTTTACTTTGATAAACTTTGAGATGAACACACACTTAGGAAAGTAGATAATAAGAACACAAGGTATAAAGTGGTTCAGAGATGAATCTCCTACGTCCACTGTCCTGATCAAACAGGAGAATTCCTTTCACTTGGAATTCCTTGTGTTATAGTGCCAAGGTGCACTGATCAACTAATCCTCTCTTAGGATGATTGATCACTAGGAAATTCCAGGTCCTAGTTCCCCAAACAAACCAGCTTTCAGACTGATACAACAATCAGCTTACTAACACCACTTAACACTAGCTCTCAACCTAAACACTGAGTAGGGTTTTGAGTAGGGTTTTGGTTCCAACTATTTTGAGATAATCCTTACAAGTTTAGCTCAAGGCTTAGGATTAGATTATCTCTTTCTAAGATTTGGATATAGCTTTTAAGCTTGGTTACAGAAGGTTTGTTAGGCTCTCTACAAATGTGAAACACTTGGGAAACAAAGGTAATTTCGAGTGCTTCTTAGTTGTTATGAATGTAGAGATAGCTTTAATCTTGTGAGTTTCCCGTGCTTGGAAATGTGCACGTCCTTCTGTATTTATAGGCTTCCTTGAAAATCTTCCCGTTGGATTTGAATCTTCTCAAGTAAGTCTTCTTGTATCTGATTGGCTCAAACGACTCTATTTGAAGCTTTAAGTTCTGTCAAGAAACGGCTGAAAGACCATGCCTGTTCACCAACTTTCTGTAGATTGCTAGGGAAAGACTTTTGGTACTTGTCAGGCTGGGGCAGGTCGGCTGTCAGTAAAGTGCACTAACGTGTCATCTTCTCATTGGACTTTTAGTCTGCATGCCCAGATTCTTGTCTTGCTTTAAGGTGGAACTCCTCTGAGAGAACCTTCTTATTCCTTCATTTATTGTAAGCTTCACTGAAATTTGTTTTGCCTTGTTCCAACCAGATTAACTAACATCTTTTAATATGTTTAGCATTGAATGTGCATTTTTAGTTACCATCAGTGGACATTGGTCCTCTCCTGATAGTTTTAGTCTTAGTGAGAATGTACTTAGAAAACATTCAAGACTTAGACTTATTCTCAGATCACTTGTCTTCAGCGGACTTCACTTCAGTGGACTTCATCTTCAGCAGACTTCATTCTTAAATACACTCTTACAATTACTAACTGTACTCCAGTTCTTAACACTTTGAACTGTTTGACTAATTACTAACTCTACTGAATAATTTACTTAGAAAACAACTTTGGAGGAACATTTTGGCATCTAATCAAAACATAAGTCTTATACATTTTCCCAATAATTTCCCCCTTTTTTATTATGCCGGAACCTATCTTATTACATATCTTCTTTCAGATGAGGTTCTTCAGATGACATTCAAAGTTCACAGATTTTGTAAGTAAAACATTCAAGTACATAAGCCTAAATGATAATGAGATATTATCTTGGGCAAAACATCAGTAGAGTTCATTTCATTGATAAAATGATGAAGTACATATTACATGAAGTCAACTCTCAAAAGTTTCAAACTTAAACACACCTGGGACTTATAAACAAATGCCCATCAAAAGATACAACTTTCTCAGATGGACTCGAAAATGGGTTCAAGTCTATACTGCTTGAAAACTCTAATCTTCAGTTCGTTCTTCCTCTCCATTATCTCCTTCGAATGTCCTCTGAGTCCAAGATGCTCACACAAGGATGTCCACTCTTCAGTGATCCTTTCTCTATCAACAACACCTGTTGCATCTTGAGGAGGCCAGTAGGTGATTTGCTCGGGGGCCTTCAGGGCTTGATCAGGGAAAGCATCATTCCAAGCATCACTGATCTCAGGATAGAGTTTGGGATAAGCATCAAACAACCATGAGTTGAAGACTTCTTGAGCATTGTCCCTTCCTAACTCTCCACTGACATAAAAGGAATACACAAATTCCCTTTTAGCAGTTTCCCAAGCATCATTGAGCTTCTTAGAAACCCAGGCATCATGATGAGGAAATCTGTTTAGAGATGGAGTGATCTTGTCTTTCTTCTGCTTAGCAGCCCACCTTTGATAACCACTCCTGAATTTCTTTGAAGTAGTTTTGTCAAATGTGGCCAGCCTCTCTTTCCTTTTCCTTTCAGCTAGCTCTGCAATGGTCTCCATCTTACCAACCACCTTATCTCTCCTTTCTTGTTGTTGAGCTGTTAGCTTCCTTGCTCTTTCATTCATTCCTCCAGCCTCTTTGATTAGCTCAGCAAGCTCTGTGACTTTTGTGGGTGCAGACTTGGGAGGTTCAGAAGATAAGGGTTCAGGATTGAGAATAGGAAGTACCTGAACTTCATCAGTAGAGGTTGTGGACTTAGCTGCCAACCTCCTTGAGGTTCTTGTCTTTTTGGCAACCTCTGCTGAGAGGGCATCAGATGCCTTTCTCTTTGTGGTTTCCCCCTTCTTCGCAGCTCTCTCTTCCTTCTCCTTTAGGTGCTCCTCTTTGAACTTTGAAAGGTCAGCTGAGGTGGTCTCCTTGCCTTTCTTGGCTTCTGCTATCTTCTGGGCTTCAGCATCAACTTTCTTCAAGGTGTTCTTCACCTGTTGGCCTTTCTCGAAGTCAGGGGTTTCAAGGATAATATTCATCTTATTCTTAGGATCAAGCTTCATGTCCTTTGCACTTATCCTCTTTTCCCCCTTTCCGGCATTAATCATGCATTCAGCTACAGTGATGTTGAGCTTCAGTTGATCATGGGCCAATGCCTTCAGCTCAGTTGAGCAATGGTCTACCTCATCTTCAAGCCTTTCCAAAGTAGCTCCAGCTGTCTGCCCAAATTGAACAAACTGCGCTAGCTTCTCATTGATCAGCACATCTGTTTTCTCTTGTGTTGGGAAGTCTTCAGCTGCCTTCTTCAGTACCTCTCCCAGTTTGATTCCTAGCTCAGCATGCTTGGCCTCGAATTCAGACATCTTAGAGTTCCATAATCCTTCAACCTTTCCAAGTAGGTCTTCTGAGAAGGCCTCTACTGACGACTTCAGGTTGATGGATACGTTCTCTACTGAGTCTTTGAGAAACTTGGTCCTGGCCTCTTCTTCAGACTTCTCCAGCTTCTTCAGGGCATCAATGACTAACACACTTTGTCCCTCAACTACATCAATCACCATCTGCTGAGAGTCTTCAACTTTAAGTGTGAGATTCTGAAGTGATGTAGTTGTGGACTCCATGAGTTCATCAATGTGATCTGAGAGAATAACCATCTCATCTACCTCCTCTTGTACAATCTCCTGGACATCCCTGAGCTGAGTTTGAAGAGATGGAAGGCTTTCTTCTTTGATAGAGTGAACAGCATCACCTAGTGGAGTTAGGTTGACCACAGCTGGGGGAATTTCAATGGTTTGAGTACCTGTATGACAAAGAGTGTTAGTTCTAACTCCCTCAGCCTCACCACCTAGGTCTCCTGATGCCTCTAAATCCATGGGGACTCCCTCCTCCTCACTCTTCTTACTTTTCTCTTCCTCACTTTCCTTTTCAACTGCTATTTTTTCAGCCAATTCACCCTTTACAGAGATGATTGCTCTTATCTCTCCACTCTTCACAGCAGTTATTTCTACCTCTTTTTATTTCTCACTTGATTTTTCAACTCCTTCAGTGCCAGACACCTCAGTTGACTCTATAGCCACCACTGAGGGCTGTTGTGGGAGAGCTTCAGTAGACACCTCTACTGAGCCCTCCTGTGGCAAGTTTTGTACCTCAATATCCCTTGCCATGGATACATCCTTGGCTGCTTCACCACCACCTTGCTTAGGTGAAGCACCTCCTTCATGTTCAGACTCAACTACCTTCTCCTCTGCACTCTTCTCCTTCTCCACCTCCTTCTCAGCTATGGGTTCAGATGGCTTTTCTCAATCAGCAGCCTTTTCTCCCTCCTTCTTTGCCTCTGCAATCTTCTCCAAGATCAAACTTTCAAAGATCTTCTCATCACAGAGAAGTCTGGTCTTGTGCATCCCAGCAAATTGCAGCACTTCAGCTTCCTCCTTCTTCCACTCCTCTGCATTGCTGCCTCTTACAGCTAGAAGGATTTCACCAAGTCTTCTATCCTTGAGCTGGATAATGAGTCTCAGTCGCAAGAACAAGGCTTTGAGTGTGGGGAATTGATCAAGTTCAGGGTATTTAGACTCTAAAGAGTAAGCTACCTCATCCTTGAGAGTATCTAGGAATGAGTACACTTCTTCATCGTCTGAAGGAAGGGAAGAGGTAGGGGATCTGCTTTCGGTTGGCTCTTCTGGGATAGACTCTAGTTGAGTTGAGTGTGAATCAGGAATGTTTGGTTTAGTGGGGGTTTGGTTTAGAGTATCAGTGGAGGTAGAGTCTTGATCAGTGGGGGTTGAAGTAGGTTCAGAAGGGGTTGAGGGGATGGGTTAAGTAGGGTTTGATGGAGTGGTTTCAGTGGGGGTTGGGATAGGTTCAGTGGAGGTTGTTTGGGATCCACTTTTTGGCTATTGAGAGCCATCAGTGGGGGTTTTGGTTATTGTGGAAATGTGTTTGGTTTTGGCAGGAGTGCGAGGTTTAGTGGTTTTAGGTTTGATGGGGTGGGTGTAGGGACATCTGAGTCAGACTCAGTTGAGATAATGTTAGGAGAAGAGTCTGGGTTACCTGATGAAGATTCATCAGTAGAGTTGGTGACTCTGACTTTCTTTGAGGCACTCTCTCCTTCTCTACTTCAGAGGACCTCCTTCTCTCCTTCTTAGAAGCTTTCACTGCCTCTGCTTCTTTGTGCTGCGCCATCTTGTCACCCAGTTTAACCAGCCTCCTCTTTAGCTTGGTTTTCTTCCCTTCAGTAGGGTTAGCCTCCTCTTCCTCAACTGCCTCTGGGCTCTCCTCAGCAGGCTTGAGCATTCTTATTTCCAGAGTTTTTCCAGACTTGAATAGGGTCTTCAGGTTACTCCACTTCCTATCCTTTAACCAGTCTACTCCCATATCCACATTCTCAATTAAGTAAGAAATTTTAGTGGCAAAATTTAGCTTACTTGCCAACTGGGGAGTTTTGTCAGCCTGGAATTTTGAGTGTTCCTTGTTCAGAGCCCTCAAGAAAAATTTCTGCCAGTTGAAGCTCTTTTCCTTGCCCTCAACAATGGCCTTCATCAGTCGCAATTTGGGCTTGCTAACTTGCTCAGTGCTTCCTTGGTTTCCCAAAATACATTTACCAACAATCTTACAAAGGACATTGTATACTGGTAAGAGTAGGCTTCTGTACATCGTGGGACTATATTTCACCCTTTTCTCCATGATGGTGTAGACCCATTCCTCCTCCTTATCCAAGATACAAGTATCTGGATTTGGGCCTTCAGATGGGAGTTCAAATAACTCCTTTAACTCATCTCCGCTTATCCGAATCTCCTTTCTAATTTTCTGGTGCGCAACAACCTCCATATCGTCTCTCATCACCTTTTTCTTTCTTTGCACAAATAGACACGATTTAATTCTTGAGTCAGAGTTGGATATGTTGCAGAAAAATTCAAGAACCTGCCTATCATAACAGTACTCTGGATGTACTGATAGAAATTTCTCTAAACCAGCGGCTTTGACCATTTCCAAAGCTTCCTTAATATGAGAGAACTCTGGTCTTGATTCAATCTCTGGGTTGTTGAAAAGAATTATAGGTTCATACCAGAAATTATCTTTGTTGTTCAGAAACCCTAGGTTAAGTTTGGCCATGTTTGTAAATAGGATTTGAGAGAAAAGGAATTTGCAGAAAACGTTTGAAGAGATAGTAAGTGTTTGCTTGAAAGTGTGTTCGAAAAGGTTCTTAGGCTGAAATTTGGGGCTTTTATATGAGAAATGAGCGGTTAGATTGAACAAAGAAATCAACGTCTGAGATTGATCGGGTTTGAGATCGTGGATAGTCCAAGAGTTTAGTGGGGAGTTTTAAGAGATCTTGACGGTTAGAAAAGAACCGCCTAAGATGGATGGCATGGATTGGAAAAGTTGGTAGCTGGAAGGTCACATCATCCGGCTTTTAGGGCGCGTGAGATAGGTAATTGAAAAAGCATGTCTGACTTGTACCACGCGCATTAAATGCTTGCCATACCAAAATCTCTTCGGAACAGTGGAAAAAGATTTAATTTCCCAGAAAGCACTCATTAGTAAGTTTTTGAAACCAAATAAATATATATAAAACTAAGAGGCTTTAGATTTGAAAAATAACACTAAGTATAAACTTTTGACCTCCACTGAGGTTCAACCTCGTCTGATATTCAGACCTCTTCTGAGATGAGGAGCTTCTTCTGAGAAAGATCCTCTTCTGAATATGAACCTCCACTGAGTTGAAGGTAACTCTTCTGAGACTGAATCCTTTCTTTACTCTCCTGGATCTAGGAGTCCAAGCTCCACTGACAACTCTTGAAACCTTGCTTCAACCAAGGGTTTTGTGAAGATATCTGCCTTCTGTTTGTCAGTGTGGATTTTGAGCATTTTGATGTCCTTCTTCTCCACATGATCTCTGATGAAATGATGCCTTATGTCCACAGTTTACATCTTGTGTGGAGAACTGGATTTTCTGAAATAGCAACTGCACTATTGTTGTCACAGAAAATAGGGACTTCATTGGCAAAAATGTTGTAATCTCTCAGTTGTTGTCTTAGCCAAAGAATTTGAGCACAACAACTTCCAGCTGCCATATACTCAGCTTCAGTAGTGCTTGTGGCTACTGAGTTTTGTTTCTTGGAGAACCAAGAAATCAGCTTACTTCCCAAGAATTGACAAGTGCCTGAGGTTGATTTCCTGTCAATTCTACATCCTCCATAATCAGCATCTGAGTATCCTGTGAGTTCCAGATTGTCATCTGAGGGATACCACAATCCCATATTCACAATACCCTTAAGGTATTTGAGAATCCTCTTAGCAGCTTCCAGATGACTTTTCTTGGGGTTGGCTTGATATCTTGCACAAATCCCAACTGCAAATGTGATATCAGGCCTGCTTGCTGTGAGATACAGTAGAGATCCAATGATGGCCCTGTAATGAGTCTGGTCTACTGATTCACCATCCTCATCTGGTTCCATTTTGGTGTTGGTGTTGAGTGGAACTCTTGCTACTTTGCTGGTCTGGCATCCAAACTTGTTGATCAGCTCCCTTGTATATTTGGCTTGATTGATGAAGATTTCTTCAGGGGACTGCTTAACTTGAAGTCCTAGGAAGAAATTCATTTCTCCCATCATAGACATCTCAAATTTTCCCTTCATCAGTTGAGAAAACTTTTCACAGAGGACTTGGTTGGGACAACCAAAAATGATATCATCCACATAGATTTGTACAAGCAAAATGTCCTCTCCTTTTGTGATCCTGAATAGAGTTCTATCAACTCTCCCTTTGATGAAACCATGATCCAAAAGGAATTGTGACAAAGTATCATACCAAGCTCTTGGAGCCTGTTTCAGTCCATATAGAGCTTTTGTCAGCCTATATACTTTGTGACTTTCTTCAAAACCTGGGGGTTGCTCCACATAGACTTCTTCATTGAGTACTTCATTCAAGAAGGCACTTTTAACATCCATCAGGTACACCTTGAATTTCTTGTGAGCAGCATATGCAAGAAATAACCTTATTGCCTCCAATCTGGCTACTGGGGCAAATGTTTCATCATAGTCAAATCCTTCAACTTGAGAGTAGCCCTTTGCAACTAGCCTGGCCTTGTTTCTGACTATGATATCATTCTCATCCTTCTTGTTCTTGAATACCCACTTGGTTCCTATCACATTGCAGTGATATGGTCTGTCCACCAACTCCCAAACTTGATTCCTTGTGAACTGGTTGAGCTCTTCTTGCATGGCAATGATCCAGTTGGAATCTTGAAGTGCTTCTGCTATGGAACTTGGTTCCTGGTTTGATAAGAAACAACAAAACAAAGCACTTTCTCCATGAAAACTTCTAGTTTTGACTCCTGAGGTAGGATCACCTAGGATTTGCTCAACAGGGTGATCTGAGAGCCAAGTTCTCCTAGGCTGATGCCCTTCAGTAGAGTTTAACTCTTCTGAAGTTGAGTCACTAGATATTGGAATGAAATCGAATTCAGGAAATAAAACAGAGGGTTGAAGTCCTGAGTCATCATTCAAGGTATTCTCATTCTCAATGGTAATTTCATTGGTTCCCCCTTGAATGATGGGTTCAGTGAATGTCTCAGCTGTGACCACATCTTCATTGACATTGCTTACCTCTTGAACTGGGATAGTGTTCATCAGTTCAGTTGCTTGTTCAGGAGAGCTCTCAGGTGAGCTTTGAGGGGTGTTTTGACTTTAGGTAACCTCCTTGAATTGTTGATCTTCTAAATTATCCCATGTTGGGATGTATGTATCAACACAGTTCTCAGGATAGCCTTTAGACTTGATACTCAGTCTAGTTAGTCTTTTGCTAATTACCTCCTCATTCTCCTTACTCCTGGACTCAAAAGTAGATTCATCAAAGACCACATGAGGTGTTTCTTCCACAACAAGAGTTCTACAGTTGTAAACTCTGAAGGCTCTACTGATTTGGAAATATCCTAAGAAAATTCCTTCATCAGCTTTGCTATCAAAAGCTTTCAGTTGAGTTTTCCCATTATTGTGAATGAAACACTTGCAACCAAAAATATGAAAGTAAGATACCTGTGGCTTTCTGCCATTCCATAATTCATATGGAGTTTTTCCTTGATGTTTGGTTACCATGGATCTATTTTGAGTGTGGCAGGCAGTGTTGATAGCTTCAGCCCAAAATCTTTTAGGAACTTGAGCTTCTGCAAGCATTGTCCTTGCTGCCTCCTTGAGAGTTCTATTTCTTCTTTCAGCTACTCCATTTTGTTGTGGAGTTCTTGCAGCTGATGTCTCATGTGAAATACCTAATTCTTTGCAGTAATCAGATATAATAGAATTAATGAATTCAGTGCCCTTATCTGATCTTATCTTTACAATGTTTAGGCTTTTCTCATTGCTAACTTTCTTCAGGAGCTCTGGTAGTCTCAGTTGAGTCTCATTTTTGCTTGCAAGGAATATCACCCATGTGTACCTGGAGAAGTCATCAACAACCACAAGTGTATACTTTCTCCCATTGATACTTACAGGGGTTACTGGACCAAAAAGATCCATATGTAACAGTTGAAGTACTCTGTCAGTAGAGGTTGCTACTTTGCTTTTGAAAGATGCCTTTACTTGCTTTCCCTCCTGACAGGCTTTACAGATATGTTCTTTGTTGTATACTTCATTTGGCATTCCTTCTACCAGTCCATGTGTTGCTATCATGTTCATCATCTTGAAGTTCAGATGACTTAGCCTTTTGTGCCATAACTAATTAGTGTCAGTTGAGATCTTAGCAATAAGACATGCATTAGGTGTGCAAGACTTCCAATCTGCAAGATAGACATTTCCCTTTCTTGACCCAGTTAGTAGTACCTGTTGTGAAGATATATTCTTAACAAAACATAGGTTACATGAAAATTCAACACTGTATCCTTTATCACAGAATTGACTTATGGACAGAAGATTATGCTTAAGTCCACTGACAAAGGATACATTGCTTACCCTTACTGAGCCAATGATTAAAGTACCATAACCTTTAGTGGCTCCTTGTGAGTTGTCACCAAAGGTGACTTGTGGACCTTTTTTCTCAACAAATTCTGTCAGGAGATCTTTGTTGCCAGTCATGTGCCTAGAACATCCACTGTCCAAGTACCAGACTGATGATTTAAGAGCTTCTCCTTTGTTGAGGTCCACTGAGCCCTGCAATCACAGATCAAGCTTTAGGTACCCATTTGGTGTTGGGTCCTACCAGGTTAGCTGTACCTTTCGGAATCCAAATTTGCCTCACAGTTCTAATCACTTTAGATTGGCTAATTTGTCTTCCATAAACATCTACATAGATTGTTATCTCCCTAGGTGCCTTGGGAGTAAACTTTCTATGGGTGTCAGCCTTTGAAGGAACATGAACCTTCTTCACATTCTTTCTCTTTGGCTTGGGTGCACCTGGTCTTGGTTTTTGTTGATAAAGGTATGAAGAACCTTTTCCTTTAGGCACAAAAGGAATAGTTCTTCCATATGAGTCATTCCTTGAGGACTGCTCATGCCTGGGTGCTCTCAGCTGAGGTTGCTTCATCTGTGAAGACCTCGGCTGATAGTACCTCTGCTGAGATCTAGTTTGATAAGTCACCTGAGCCTTTCCATTTGGTTTTGGCTTAGATTGACTTTTCTTTTGAGTGATCTCAGCTGGTCTTTTTCCTTTATCCACAGTCTGTGGTTGAAATGTCACATACTTGACAAAAACTCTTTTTGTGCCACTTGAAGAAGCAACACTCAGAGGACCTTCTGAAGGTTTTGAAATAAAACCTATCCCACACTTGTTATTAGGATTGATTTGAAAATTTTGAATCTTCTCTATGGTAAGAGAGCGTTTGTTTAGTGCATCAATCCTTTTTAACAAGGTCTCTTCAGATTTTTGTAAGACATCAATTTTCAGGAGAGAATCCTTTATTTGGCTTACCAATTTTAAATTCTCTTCAGTTAACTTTGTCTTAGATTCATTTAGATCTTTTATCAGTTGATCTCTACCATTTCCTTGACTCCTGAGGGTTTCCACCTCTTTTGTCAGTTCAATGGTAGATTTGGCTGAGTTCAGATCTGCTTGATTCCCAGACTCAATTAACTTGGAGTTTTCACTCAAGAGTTGTTTGTTCTCATCTTGAAGACAGAAACTTGCTTCTTGCAACCTTGAGAAATCAATCATCAATTGTTCCAAAGCGGACTGAAGATTGAGTTCCTCAGTTGACTCTGAGCTTAGCTCAGGTGTGTGTTCTAGAGAAATGGATGGTTTAGATTGTACCTCAGGTTCTTCTCTTGCCATGAGGCACATGTCATCATCACTGCTGTCAGAGAACAGTCCATCAGATGACTCCAGATTTTCATCCACATCCTCAGCCACCATGGCTTTCCTTTCTTCATATCTTCTGTCTCTTTTGGCTTGCCTTTCCTTTCTTTCTTTTGTGCTCAGTTGAGGACAATCATATTGAAAGTGCCAAATCTTCTTGCACTGAAAACACCTGTTGGCATCATCATTCTTTTCCTCAGTGGACTCTCTGGTCTTTGATGATGATCCTTCAGCCTTGGTGTAATTCTTGTATTCCTTCTTCTTTTCCAGCTCAGATGAGCTTTTCTCTCCTTCTCTGGTGGTCTTTTGTGGATAACTTCTACCTTCCCTGCTATCCCTGTAAAATCTTTTATACTTGCCAAAGCGGTTGTTAAGTTGTTCAAACCTTCTTGCCATCAGGCTGAGTTCCTCCTGCATCTCAGCCTTGCTTTGTGACTTGCTTGCCTTTGTACTCTTCTGAGGCTTTGGGGATTTTGGCTCAGACTCTTTGGCTTTGAAGACTAATCCCTTCTCAGCCGAGGTCTCATCAGGAGCCCTTTTCCTGTTCAGATCAAACTCATAAGCCTTGAGTTCAGAGAATACCTGTTGCATAGACATGCTGGATAGATCCTTGGTATTCTGCATCATCACAGAGTACACATCCCATCTTGAGGTTAGACCTCTCAGGATCTTTAAGGCAACATCCCTCTTGGTATAGACTTTTCCCAGAGAATTTATCTCATTCATGATGTCTGTGAACCTCCCATCAAGCTGGTCAATGGTCTCAGTGGGCTCCATGGTGAACTGCTCATACTTTTGAACAACTACTGAAAGCTTGTTCTCCTTTATCTTGTCAGTTCCTTCACACATGAGAGCAAGAGTGTCCCATAGTTCCTTTGCAGTCTTGCAGTGGATCACTCTTCACATTACAGAATCTGGAATGGTGGTGTAGAGAATGTTCATGGCTATGAAGTTGAGGTTGTTTCTCCTCCTCTCATCTGCAGTGAAGTTATCTTCATCTTTGGGCCATTCTTCTCTAGGGTCTGCAATAGTTTCAGCTGTAGTTCTAGGGTTAGGTGTCATAAAAACAAATGGACCTTTAGTAATAACCCTTAACATTTCATCATGCACACAGGCAAGATGAGCTCTCATTCTGATCTTCCAGAAATCATAGTTTTCCACTGAGAATTGTGGAAGCTTGTGATGAGACATATGGTTTAAGGGATTAACTCACATGTTGTTCTCTGCTGGTGGTGCTACCCTAGCTGTATTGTCAGCCATAGTATATAAACAAGTTTATCAAAAGATCAATTCAGGTGACCTTGAAAAAATACCTTTAAGCACAAGGTATACCTAGAACAATGGTCTTTTGAACCACTGCTCTGATACCAATTGTTGGTCCCGAAACAAGTAAACAGGTGTATGGGGGGGGGGGAATACACCTGTTGTTACAAATTTAAACTTCTTGAAAACTTATCAGGTTACTTAAGACAGTAGCTCGTCAGTGGACTTGTGGTCTGCTGAGAGTTACTTTGTGAAAGCTTACTGAGATAATACCTCCACTGAAAGCTCAAGACTTTCAGTTGAACTACTATCTAATTAGCTTTCAGATGCGGATTAGTGAGCCCTTTAGAAAACTCATTTTACTTTGATAAACTTGAGATTAACACACACAATTAGGGAATAGCAGAAAGTAAGTACACAAGATATAAAGTGGTTCAGAGAAGAATCTCCTACGTCCACTGTCCTGATCAAACAGGAGAATTCCTTTCACTTGGAGTTCCTTGTGTTATAGTGCCAAGGTGCACTGATCAACTAATCCTCTCTTAGGATGATTGATCACTAGGAAATTCCAGGTCCTAGTTCCCAAAACAAACCAGCTTTCAGACTGATACAACAATCAGCTTACTAACACCACTTAACACTAGCTCTCAACCTAAACACTGAGTAGGGTTTTGAGTAGGGTTTTGATTCCAACTATTTTGAGATAATCCTTACAAGTTTAGCTCAAGGCTTAGGATAAGATTATCTCTTTCTAAGATTTGGATATAGCTTTTAAGCTTGGTTACAGAAGGTTTGTTAGGCTCTCTACAAATGTGAAACACTTGGGAAACAAAGGTAATTTTGAGTGCTTCTTAGTTGTTATGAATGTAGAGATAGCTTTGATCTTGTGAGTTTCCCGTGCTTGGAAATGTGCACGTCCTTCTGTATTTATAGGCTTCTTTGAAAATATTCCTGTTGGATTTGAATCTTCTCAAGTAAGTCTTCTTGTATCTGATTGGCTCAAACGGCTCTATTTGAAGCTTTAAGTCCTGTCAAGAAACGGTTGAAAGACCATGCCTGTTCACCAACTTTCTGTAGATTGCTAGGGAAAGACTTTTGGTACTTGTCAGGCTGGGGCAGGTCGGCTGTCAGTAAAGTGCACTGACGTGTCATCTTCTCATTGGACTTTTAGTCTGCATGCCCATATTCTTGTCTTGCTTTAAGGTGGAACTCCTCTGAGAGAACCTTCTTATTCCTTCATTTATTGTAAGCTTCACTGAAATTTGTTTTGCCTTGTTCCAACCAGATTAACTAACATCTTTTAATATGTTTAGCATTGAATGTGCATTGTTAGTTACCATCAGTGGACATTGGTCCTCTCCTGATAGTTTTAGTCTTAGTGAGAATGTACTTAGAAAACATTCAAGACTTAGACTTATTCTCAGATCACTTGTCTTCAGCGGACTTCACTTCAGTGGACTTCATCTTCAGTAGACTTCATTCTTAAATACACTCTTACAATTACTAACTGTACTCCAGTTCTTAACACTTTGAACTGTTTGACTAAGTACTAACTCTACTGAATAATTTACTTACAAAACAACTTAGGAGGAACATTTTGGCATCTAATCAAAACATAAGTCTTATACATTTTCCCAACACCGAGTAATATCAGCAATCCAAGCTGCAGCGATATTACGAAAAGAGGAATGCCAAGCTTACCTCGTCCACATCTCAACAGGAGAGAAAGACGATAAGTTGCGCATCAAAGTTCCAATTGTGGATAGATATCTTGACGTGTTCCCTGAGGAATTAATCGGGTTACCTCCTGATCGTCAGATAGAGTTCTCCATCGACTTGATACCTGGGGCAACACCAGTATCTAAAGCACCCTATCGAATGGCGCCAAAGCAGTTAGAAGAACTGAAAGAACAACTGCAGCGCTTGCTTGAAAAGAAGTTCATCAGGCCTAGTGCATCACCATGGGGAGCACCCGTGTTGTTCGTAAAGAAGAAAGATGGAACTTTCCGTATGTGCATAGACTACCGAGGTCTCAATCAACTGACCATTAAGAACGAATATCCTCTTCCGAGGATAGAAGACTTGTTCGATCAGTTAAAGAATGCTACCATATTCTCAAAGATCGATATGAGGTCTGGGTACCATCAGCTAAAGGTCAAAAGCGAGGATATCCCAAAGACAGCATTCCGGACTCGGTATGGACATTACGAGTTCACCGTAATGCCTTTCAAAGTAACAAATGCTCCGGCGATCTTCATGGACCTGATGAATAGAGTGTTTCATCCGTACCTGGATCAATTCGTTATCGTCTTCATCAACGACATACTCGTGTACTCTAAGAGCAAAGACCAACACGAAGAACATCTCAAAGCAGTCTTAGAGACAATGAGACGAGAGAAGTTGTATGCCAAATTCAGCAAGTGTGAATTTTGGATCGACCGTGTTATGTTCTTAGGTCATATAATTTCCGCAAAAGGAATTGAAGTGGACCCAGCAAAGGTAGAAGCCATCATGAACTGGAAGGCACCTACTAACGTTAATGAAATTTGGAGTTTTCTTGGGTTAGCAGGGTACTACTGAAGGTTCATACAAGATTTTTCCAGCATTGCGAAAGCGCTGACGAAGCTGACCAAGAAAACCGAAAAGTTTACTTGGGATTCAACTTGTGAGGAAAGCTTTCAAGAGCTAAAGAAGAGGCTAACCACGTCGCCTATGTTAACCATCCCAGACGGATCAGAAGGATTCTTCATTTACACAGACGCTTCTTTGTCAGGCTTGGGTTGTGTTCTGATGCAGAATAAGAAAGTTGTAACTTATGCATCCCGGCAACTTAAGGACCACGAATAAAACTACCCAACGGACGACTTAGAACTGGCTGTAGTAGTTCAAGCGTTGAAGATTTGGAGACACTACTTATATGGTGGAAAGTGTGAGATCTACACTGACCATAAGAGCCTAAAATACTTCTTTACACAGAAGGAATTGAACATGCATCAGAGAAGATAGCTCGAATTGGTAAAAGATTACGATTGCACTATCCACTATCACCCTGGAAAGGTAAACGTAGTGGCAGACGCTTTGAGTAGAAAGGAAGATACAAAACTAAGCGTCGTTCTTACCACACAGTTACCACTAGTAGGAGAACTCTCTCTTTTAAACTTGGAATTTTCCACACAGTGTTGTGCAGATTCCATGGTTTACGTGTTCACCCTGCAACCGACCTTACGAGAAAGGATCCTAGGAGCGCAAAAGGATGATAAATTCTTGAGAGGAATACGTAAGCGCACTGAGGAAGGAACCATACAGAGGTTCGTGTTGGGTACTGATGGAGCTTTAATGTTCGATAACATAATCTATGTGCCTAAGGATGACAGAATGAGGAACAAAATTCTAAAAGAGGCACATAGCACTCCTTACACCGTTCACCCCGGAGAGACGAAGATGTACCGGGGACTGAAAGAGAACTTTTGGTGGAGGGGTATGAAGAGATCGATAGCTCAATTCGTCAAGAGTTGTTTAACTTGCCAACGAGTTAAAGAAGATCATCAATGACCTTCAGGGTTGTTGTATCCCCTGGAGATGCCAGAGTGGAAATGGGAGAACATCACTATGGATTTTGTCACCGGATTTCCGAAAACGATGAAGAATCACGATGCCATTTTGGTTATCGTAGACAGACTTACGAAAACTGCCCATTTTATCCATATTAGAATGACGTACACGTTAGACAAGCTTGCCCAACTATACATAGCTGAGATAGTCAGACTGCACGGTGTACCAGTCTTGATAGTATCCGATAGAGACCTCCGTTTTACCTCCAAGTTCTGGAGAAGTCTGCAACGAGCTTTAGGTACTGAATTGAAATTCAGCACCACATACCACCCGCAGACTGACGGGCAATCGAAAAGAACTATCCAGACGCTTGAAGATATGCTCAGGGCTTGCGCGCTAGATCTTGAAGGAAGTTGGGAAAGCCACCTACCATTGGTAGAGTTCGCATATAACAACAGTTATCAAGCAACAATACAAATGGTGTCGTACGAAGCACTCTACGGGGAGAGGTGTAGATCGCCAGTTTGTTGGGACGAAGTCGGAATTCGAAAGATTCTCGGACCCGAGCTAGTCGAAAGATCAGCTGAGATAGTCGCAAAGATTAAAGAGAGAATCAAGATGGCCCAGGACCGTCAGAAGTCATATGCCGACACCCGTAGAAGGGATTTAAAATTTGACATTGGCGAGAAAGTATTTCTCAGAGTTGCGCCAATGAAAGGTCTAATCCGTTTTGGAAAAAGAGGTAAGCTAAAGCCGCGATACATTGGACCTTTTGACATCCTGAACAGAATCGGGGATGTAGCTTATCGCATAGCTTTACCACCGGAATTGTCACGAGTGCACAATGTGTTCCACATATCTACACTCAGGAAGTGCATGAGCGATCCAAACCATGTTATTAATCACGTAGAATTAGGTCTAAGAAGTGACCTGACTTACGAAGAAGTTCCAGTAACTATCCTAGGAAGAAAGTTACACTTGTTAAGGAATCAAGAGATACCATTAGTTCTAGTTCAGTGGAGCCGACACGGGAAAGAAGAAGAGACTTGGGAAAGAGAGGACGAAGTACTAGCCAAATACCCTCAATGCTTAAGTAGTACCTAAGGAATGAATTTCAGGGGCGAAATTATGTTAAGGGGGTGAGGATGTAACACCCCGTCCCGTTCTGTACCCTTTTTCTTAATTAGAAACCTTATTTTATTTTCTTGTCTTTGTTTCTTTTAATTTTAATATTTTGTGTGTTATTGTGTAATTTAAATATATATACCCTTTTTATAAATTCCTAAATTCGAAGATAGAAATCAAATCTTTCAAGCGAATAAAGGAACTACGAGAATTAAATTAAAATTAAGGATTTTGATCCGTATAAATTTGTGAATAACCAAAATCTAAATAAGTAATTTATTTAAAAAAAAAGATATTGTCCTCAAATAGGTTTATTAAACCAAACAAGCCTTAGTCTCAAATATCGGTCAAGAGAATGAAGGAAATCAGGTGGAAATTGTCTTTGCTTTCCCAAGAAATCCCCAACCACTAATATCTCTTTCCTATTAATTCAAACTTTCTTTTATTAATAAAATCTTGTTGGAAGGGAAATATGAAGCCCAGTTCCATATTCACCACACAAAAGTCCTTAATCGAAGACTTTTCACGTCTAGGTCTGGAAGTGGTGAACCCATGTTGCACCTCTGCAATATTATTCGCACTCACAGTACAACCTACTCTGAAAGGAAGGATTCGAGAGATGCAAGAGAGTGGCAAGTTCCTCAAAAAGATAAAAATGCGGGTAAAGGCTGGAACTACCAGAGACTTCTGCATCGACAGTGAAGGGACATTGTTGTTTGCGAATAGAGTATGTGTACCGAAGGATGAAGGATTGAGAAATGAAATCCTCAAGGAGGCACACAACACTCCTTATACAGTACACCCCGGAGAGACCAAAATATACAGGAACCTGCGAGAGAACTTTTGGTGGAGAGGCATGAAACGAACGATCGCTCAATTCGTGAGGAAATGCCTAACTTGTCAGCAAGTGAAAGTAGATCATCAAAAACCATCTGGGCTACTACATCCTCTGGAAATGCCCGAATGGAAATGGGAGAATGTGACCATGGATTTCGTCACTGGATTTCCAAGGACTATCAGTAATCACGATGCTATTTGGGTCATTGTTGATAGACTCACAAAATCTGCTCACTTCATACCCAATCGGATGACGTACCCGATGGACAAACTTGCCCAGTTGTACATTGGTGAAGTAGTCAGGCTACATGGAGTCCCAGTCTCGATAGTCTCAGACTGAGACCCTCGTTTCACGTCAAACTTTTGGAGAAGTTTGCAACGAGCCCTAGGGACGACTTTGAATTTCAGTACAACTTATCACCCCCAGACGGATGGACAGTCTAAAAGAACCATCCAGGCCCTAGAAGACATGTTGCGGGCATCTGCTTTAGACTTCGAAGGGAACTGGGAAACACACCTCCCACTGGTGGAATTTGCGTACAACAACAGTTACCAGGCCACCATCCAAATGGCACCCCATGAAGCATTTTATGGAAGAAGGTGCAGATCTCCAATCTGTTGGGACGAAGTTGGAGTCCGCAAAGTCTTGGGGCCAGAACTAGTAGAGAAGTCTGCGGAAGTAGTCTCGAAAATCAAGGAAAGGATCAAGGCAGCTCAAGACCGGCATAAGTCTTATGCAGACACTCGTAGAAAGGATATTCATTTTGAAGTTGGGGAGAAAGTTTTTCTACGAGTGGCACCAATGAAAGGATTGATCCGTTTTGGAAAGAGAGGAAAGTTGAAACCTCGTTTCATCGGACCTTTTGACATTCTGGAGAAAATTGGGGACGTAGCCTATCGCTTAGCCCTACCACCTGAACTATCCCAAGTACACAATGTTTTTCACGTCTCGTCTATCCGCAAGTATATCGGGGACTCAGACCACGGTGTCAATTTCCAAGACTTGGAGATAAGCCGCGATTTGACGTATCCAGAAGAGCCCGTGTCTATACTGGGAAGGAAAATACACACCTTGAGGAATCGAGTAGTTCCACTAATACTAGTGCAATGGAGCCGACACGGCAAGGAAGAAGCCACGTGGGAACGAGAAGATGAAATCCTCGCCAAGTATCTGCAAGCCTTCGAAAATCTAAGTAAGTCAAATTTCGAGGACGAAATTTGTAATACCCTAGGTTTTCATGGTCTTATTTTCTTTATTAAATGCTTTATAAATCTTCATGAATCTATGTGACGCATTTACATTCAAATTTATGCAAAGGCACGTTTATGTGTTTTATTTACTCGATATTTACAATTAACGTGTTATTTGCTCAATACATGCTTATTCTTGAGACTTTATAATTTTTATATGTTCTTTATTTTATGTCTTAAAGTATTTGATATAGAAATTAATATAGTCCTTAAGTGTAGTAATTTATTTCATAAGATAGTATAAGTAAATTTTATTAGAATTATCCAATAATCACAATTTCTACTTATTAAATTCATAGTATATATGTGTTATTTCTACAAAATACAAGACTACTCTTGTACTCCCCTTAATTTTCGAAAATTTAGGAAGAATTAGGAGAATTAGAGAAGCTTCAAGACTAAGATTAAGATAAGATAAGATAAGGTTAGTAAAAGAAAAGTCAAAATTTACTTCTAACCTTAAGATAACAAGTGTACTTACTTAACCTCCAAGATTATCCAAAATCTTCCACACTCTTCCTAAAAGTGGTGGTCAAGAGGGAGTTTGAGTAGCCTCCAAGTACATCTTCTTCTATAAATAGGTAACCTTGCATGCAAAAATATTCATAAGAAAAAAGTTTAAAACAAATACTACTACTACTACACTTATAGAAAGGAGGAGAAGAGATATCTTGTAGCTACCTATCTCTAAGTAAGTTTCTCTTCTTGATTGAGTAATTATTTAAGTGGTAGTATGAAGTTTATGCATGATATGTGAATTAATTGATAGGAAAATGAGTTTTGATGAGTAATTTGCATGTTATACATGTTTTACTTCATGTTTGAATGTTTAATTCAATTTCTTCATGAGTTATGACCAAAATCATGTTTATTACTTGATTATCTATGCTTTAGAAGTAGAAATCATGAAATTATATGGTTTAAAGTGAGTTTAAGATGATATGTTCTTCATGTATGCATAAAACCGAATTTCTGGACCTAATTTGGGGTAAATTTCATTTTGACCAATTCATTCGGTGGATACTAGACTTGTGAAGGAACTTAGGTTTCAAATTTCATAGCTTTTGGAGTAGTATTCGATGCATGGTGATTTTTCAAATTTGAACTAGGATTTTGGAATCTATAACAGGAACAGTAGAAGTTTGCTATGATATGAGAATAATTGGTTAGGTTTTTATAAAAAAAACAAAGTATGTTGATACATTAAATGAAGTTGAGAGTTCATGGTTAAAATTTCAGGAGTATTGGACTTATGGTTGATTTATGGTGAATTTTTAAAGTTAAGTGACCAGAATCTGTAATAGTGTGTTCGTCACGAAATATTTGATGTTTGGTAAAGAGTTTGAGAAATATGGAAATATGGTGATAAACTTTATTGAGTTGGGAATCCACTGTTAAAATTTCATAATTTTTGGACATACAGATAATTTAATATGAATTTGCAAAGTTAGGGTGTAAATCTGCCAAAATCGAATTTTTGTGTGAAAGGTTCGAAATGATCCGGTTACATTTTTACAGTCGATATTTATTTATAACTTGCTATTTGATGATTTTACACACTTAATTGATATTTGTGTGTTAGTATACAATATTTGAGTATATATTGAAATTGAATTCAAGTCTTACAATTTACAAAAGTGAAGGGATAAGTAACAATGTTTCTATTTTAAGAATTTTACTTGTAGGTGCAAACCTGCAAGGTGGGGAATCACTTCGCTCTTCACCGAGTGTTCTATTATTATTTAATTGCACTTATTAAATGTTGAATGTTAAATTTTGAGTCTGGCCTGCTATCGACTGGCCCCACATATAAGTCCAACTTTATGTTGGCAAGCATATAGTCCGGTCGTTCCGGCACCACGGGTTGGTCACGCCACCCAAACATATACCCGGTAAAATTCCGGGGGCTCGCATATTATAAACCATTGATGTTTAGTTTTTGCAATTAATAAGAGGTTTCCCACTAAGTGTTTTCAAGCACTTATCCCTTCCACTTTTAAT
Source organism: Ballota nigra (assembly GCA_947034835.1). NCBI lineage: Eukaryota > Viridiplantae > Streptophyta > Magnoliopsida > Lamiales > Lamiaceae > Ballota > Ballota nigra. The sequence continues at coordinate 32,231,903 of OX344724.1, forward strand.
TTTTTTTACAGATGTTGTGGATTCTGAAGTGGGCGAATGAACTCGGCGGGTTGTGGAGTTTTCTTAAAAACTTTATGTTTCAAGAATTTTATTTTTAAATTTTGGTTTGTATCTTAAGCTACGATCATACTTATTTACTACTTCCGTTGTGTAGATGTGTGGTGTGTGTATATTTTAATACAAAGTACTATTTTAGTGTCATTTCTACTTGTGCCACATTATATTTTCCGTACTATATTAAGTGGGGACATCACAGGTGGTATCAGAGCAGGTTCGCCTGCTAAAATATTTTCAAAAAGAGTGTGTTTTAAAATTATAAAAGGAAACAGCAGCACCGAGATCATTCTCCACAACTGGATCAGGTAAATGTTTTATATGTGCTTAAATTATGTTATTTATTTGAAAAGTGTGATTGATTATTTGAAAGTTTGTATAGTTATTGCATTACATTGTTATTGAATAGAACTATGAGTCGTAGGGGAAGAACAACTCAGAAATGAGCGAGGATCTAGCTTCCGTTTTAAGGGGGTTAGCTCAGCAACTAGGTCAGCAAAGCCAATCATCCCAAACACCTGTATCTTCAGCCCAAAACCATGATATTGTTAGCCAATTTAAGAAATTCAGACCCTCAACCTTAACTGGGAAAGAGAACCCTATGGAAGTAGAAAACTGGATTCGAAGTCTGGAGAAAATATTCGCTTATCTTAAGTGCACTGATGAGCAGAAAGTTTCTTGCGCTGTATTTCAGCTGACTGAAGATGCAGATTATTGGTGGAAAGCTCACTGTAGGACAATGACTGAAGAAGAATGAACTATAGTTACTTGGGAAAAATTTGTAGAAGCAGTGGTTAAGAATTATATACCACAGTTATTCTTAGATCAGAAAGAGACTGAATTCCTACAGTTGAAACAAGGGAACCTGACAGTACAGGAATATGAAAGGAAATTTAATCAATTGGGAAGATATGCTTCTCATTTGATTAATACTGATGAAAGGAAAAGCAAAAAGATTTATGCAGAATTTACGACCGAAAATCAGTACTATCTTAGCGGCACAAGATATTAAGTTTTATGCCCAGATGTTCGAGAAAGATCAAACGATAGCAGCGTATATGAAACCAGAAGAAGTAAGAATTTTAGAATCACATCCAAATAAAAGAAAGTGGGTTGGTGCAAAACAAGGAGGAAATTTTAAGCAAGTAAAAAAGACAGGGATGGTACCACAACAACAACAGAGGACATCTAAATGCAAAAATTGTGGAAAGGAACATTTTGGACAATGCCTGAAAGGAACAGGGGTATGTTATAAGTGTAAAGAACCTGGACATCTTATAACTGATTGTCCAAAGTGTTGGGAAAATGTATAAGACTTAGGTTTTGATTAGATGCCAAAATGTTCCTCCTAAGTTAACTTGTAAGTAAAACATTCAGTAGAGTTAGTGTTTAGTTAATCAGTTCAATTGTTAAGGAACTGAAGTGCAGTTTGTAAAATCTAGAGTGTATTGAAGAACGAAGTCTGCTGAAGATGAAGTCCACTGAAGACAAGTAATCTGAGAAACAGTCTAAGTCTTTAATGTTTTCTAAGTACATTCTCACTAAGACTAAAACCATCAGGAGAGGACCAAGGTCCACTGATGAGAACTAACAAAGCACATTCAATGCTAAACATATTAAAAGCTATTAGTTAACCAGGTTGGAACAAGGCAAAACGAATTTCAGTGAAGCTTACAATAAATGAAGAAATAAGAAGGTTCTCTCAGAGGAGTTCCACCTTAAAGCAAGACAAGAATCTGGGCAAGCAGACTGAAGGTCCAATGAGAAGATGACACGTCAGTGTACTTTACTGACAGCCGACCTGCCCTAGACTGACAAGTACCAAAAGTCTTTCCCTAGCAATCTACAGAAAGTTGGTGAATAGGCACGGTCTTTCAGTCGTTTCTTGACAAGACTTAAAGCTTCAAATAGAGCCGTTTGAGCCAATCAGATACAAGAAGACTTACTTGAGAAGATTCAAATCCAACAGGAAGATTTTCAAGGAAGCCTATAAATATAGAAGGACGTGCTCATTTCTATTTACTGGAAACTCACAAGATCAAAGTTATCTCTACATTCATAACAACTAGAAGCACTCGAAATTACCATTGTTTCCCAAGTGTTTCACATTTGTAGAGAGCCTAACAAACCTTCTGTAACCAAGCTTAAAAGCTATATCCAAATCTTAGAAAGAGATAATCCAATCCTAAGCCTTGAGCTAAATTTGTAAGGATTATCTCAAAATAGTTGGAACCAAAACCCTACTCAAAACCCTACTCAGTGTTTAGGTTGAGAGCTAGTGTTGTGTGTTGTTAGTAAGCTGATTGTTGTATCAGTCTGAAAGCTGGTTTGTTTTGGGGAACTAGGACCTGGAATTTCCTAGTGATCAATCATCCTAAGAGAGGATTAGTTGATCAGTGCACCTTGGCACTATAACACAAGGAATTCCAAGTGAAAGGAATTCTCCTATTTGATCAGGACAGTGGACGTAGGAGATTCTTCTCTGAACCACTTTATATCTTGTGTACTCACTTTCTGTTATTCCCTAAGTGTGTGTTAATCTCAAGTTTATCAAAGTAAAACGAGTTTTCTAAAGGGCTCACTAATCCGCATCTGAAAGCTAATTAGATAGTGTTTCAACTGAAAGTCTTGAGCTTTCAGTGGAGATATTATCTCAGTAAGCTTTCACAAGTAACTCTCAGCAGACCTCAAGTTCACTGACGAGCTACTGTCTTAAGTAACCTGATAAGTTTTACAAGAAGTTTTAATTTGTAACCACAGGTGTATTCCCCCCCTCCCCATACACCTATTTACTCGTTTCGGGACCAAAAATTGGTATCAGAGCAGTGGTTCAATAGACCATTTTTCTAAGTATACCTTGTGCTTAAAGGTATTTTCAAGGTCATCTGAATTGATCTTTTGATAAACTTGTTTATATACTATAGCTGACAATGCAGCTGGAAGTAGCACTACCAGCAGAGAACAACATGGGAGTTAATCCCTTGAACCATATGTCTCATCACAAGCTTCCACAGTTCTCAGTGGAAAATTATGACTTCTGGAAGATCAGAATGAGAGCTCATCTTGCCTGTGTGCATGATTAAATGCTAAGGGTTATTACTAAAGGTCCATTTATTTTCATGACACCTAACCCTAGAACTACAGCTGAGACTATTGCAGATCCTAGAGAAGAATGACCCAAGGATGAAGATAACTTCACTGCAGATGAGAGGAGGAGAAACAACCTCAACTTCATAGTCATGAACATTTTCTACACCACCATTCTAGATTCTGTAATGGGAAGAGTGATCCACTGCAAGACTGCAAAGGAACTATGGGACACTCTTGCTCTCATGTGTGAAGGAACTGACAAGATAAAGGAGAACAAGCTTTCAGTAGCTGTTCAAAAGTATGAGCAGTTCACCATGGAGCCCACTGAGACTATTGACCAGCTTGATGGGAGGTTCACTGACATTATGAATGAAATAAACTCTCTGGGAAAAGTCTATACCAAAAGGGAAGTTGCCTTAAAGATCCTGAGAGGTCTAACCTCAAGATGGGATGTGTACTCTGCGATGATGCAGAATACCAAGGATCTATTCAGCATGTCTATGCAACAGGTATTCTCTGAACTTAAGGCTTATGAGTTTGATCTGAATAGGAAAAGGGCTTCTGATGAGACCTCATCTGAGAAGGGAGTTGCCTTCAAAGCTAAGGAGACTGAGCCAAAATCCCCAAAGCCTCAGAAGAGTACAAAGGCAAGCAAATCTCAGAGCAATGCTGAGATGCAGGAGGAACTCAGCCTGATGGCTAGAAGGTTTGAGAAACTTAACAGCCGTTTTGGCAAATATAAGTGATTTTACAGGGATAACAGAGAATGAAGAAGTTATCCTCAAAAAGACACCAGAGAAGGAGAGAAAAGCTCAACTGAGCCAGAGAAGAGAAAAGAATACAAGAACTATTCCAAAGGTGAAGGATCATCATCAAAGACCAAGGAGTCTACTGAGGAAAGAAATGATGATGCCAATAGATGTTTCCAATGCAAGAAAGTTGGGCACTTTCAATATGATTGTCCTCAACTGAGCACCAAGGAAAGGAAGGAAAGGCAAGCCAAAAGAGACAGGAGATATGGAGAAAGAAAAGCCATGGTGGTTGAGGATGTTGATGAAGATCTGGAGTCATCTGATGGTCTGTTCTCAGACAGCAGTGATGATGACATGTGCCTCATGGCAAGACAAGAACCAGAGGTACAATCTAAACCATCCAATTCTCTAGGACACTCACCTGAGCTAAGCTCAGAGTCAACTGAGGAACTCAATCTTCAGTCCACTTTGGAACAATTGATGATTGATTTCTCAAGGTTGCAAGAAGCAAGTTTTTGTCTCCAAGATGAAAACAAAAATCTCCTGAGAGAAAACACTAAGTTAATTGAGTCTGGGAATCAGGCAAATCTTAACTCAGCTAAGTCTACCATTGAATTGACAAAAGAGGTTGAAACCCTCAAGAGTCAAGGAAATGGCAAAGATCAACTGATAAAATATCTTACTGAATCTAAGACACGGTTAACAGAAGAGAATTTGAAATTGGTAAGCCAAGTAAAGGAATATGTCCTGAAAATTGATGTCTTACAAAAATCTGAAGAGACTTTGTTTAAAAGGATTAATGCTATCAACAAACCCTCTCTTGCCATAGAGGAGATTCAAAATTTTCAAATCAATCCTAATAACAAATGTGGGATAGGCTTTATTCCAAAACCTTCAGAAGGTCCTCTAAGTGTTGCTTCTTCAAGTGGCACAAAGAGAGTTTTTGTTAAGTCAGTGACCTTTCAACCACAGTTTTTGGATAAGGGAAAAAGACTAGCTGAGGTCCAACAAAAGAGAAGTCAAACTGAGCCAAAACCAAATGGAAAGGCTCAGGTGACTAATCAGAATAGATATCAGCAGAGGTACTATCAGCCGAGGTCTTCACAGATGAAGCAACCTCAGCTGAGAGCACCCAGGCATGAGCATTCCTCAAGGAATGACTCATACAGAAGACCTATTCCTTTTGTGTTTAAAGGAAAAAGCCCTTCATACTCTTATCAACAAAAACTCAGGCCAGGTGTACCCAAGCCTAAAAGAAAGAATGTAAAGAAGGTTCCTGTTCCTTCAAAGGTTGACACCCATAGAAAGTTTACTCCCAAGGCACCAAGGGAGATAACAATCTATGTAGATGTTTATGGAAGACAAATTAGCCAACCTAAAGTGATTAGAACTGTGAGGCAAATTTGGATTCCGAAAGATACAGCTAACCTGGTAGGACCCAACACCAAATGGGTACCTAAAGCTTGATTTTGAATGCAGGGCTCAGTGGACCTCAACAAAGGAGATGCTCTTAAATCTTCAGTCTGGTACTTGGACAGTGGATGTTCTAGGCACATGACTGGCAACAAAGATCTCCCGACAGAATTTGTTGAGAGAGAAGGTCCACAAGTCACCTTTGGTGACAACTCTCAAGGAGCCACAAAAGGTTATGGTACTTTAATCATTGGCTCAGTAAGAGTAAGCAATGTATCCTTTGTCAGTGGACTTAAGCATAATCTTCTGTCCATAAGTCAATTCTGTGACAAAGGACACAGTGTTGAATTTTCATGTAACCTGTATTTTGTCAAGAATATATCTTCACAACAGGTACTACTAACTGGGTCAAGGAAGGGAAATATCTATCTTGCAGATTGGAAGTCTTGCACACCAAATGCATGTCTTATTGCTAAGAGCTCAACTGACACTAATTGGCTGTGGCACAAAAGACTAAGTCATCTGAACTTCAAGATGATGAACAAGATAGCAAGACATGGACTGGTAGAAGGAATGCCAAATGAAGTATACAACAAAGAACATATTTGCAAAGCCTGTCAGGAGGGAAAGCAAGTGAAAGCATCTTTAAACTGACAGAATATCCCAACTGACAGAATACTTCAACTGTTACATATGTAAAAGCAAAGTAGCAACCTCTACTGACAGAATACTTCAACTGTTACATATGGATCTCTTTGGTCCAGTAACCCATGTAAGTATCAATGGGAGAAAATATACACTTGTTGTTGTTGATGACTTCTCCAGGTACACATGGGTGATATTCCTAGCAAGCAAAACGGAGACTCAACTGAGGCTACTAGAGCTCCTGAAGAAAGTTAGCAATGAAAAGAGCCTGAACATTGTAAAGATAAGATCAGATAAGGGCACTGAATTCATTAACTCTATTATATCTGATTATTACAAAGAGTTAGGTATTGCACATGAGACATCAGCTGCAAGAACTCCACAACAAAATGGAGTAGCTGAAAGAAGAAATAGAACTCTCAAGGAGGCAGCAAGAACAATGCTTGCAGAAGCTCAAGTTCCTAAAAGATTTTGGGCTGAAGCTATCAACACTGCCTGCCACACTTAAAATAGATCCATGGTAACCAAACATCAAGGAAAAACTCCATATGAGTTATGGAATGACAGAAAACCACAGGTATCTTACTTTCATATTTTTGGTTGCAAGTGTTTAATTCACAACAATGGGAAAACTCAACTGAAAGCTTTTGATAGCAAAGCTGATGAAGGAAATTTCTTAGGATATTCCCAAATCAGTAGAGCCTTCAGAGTGTACAATTGTAGAACTCTTGTTGTGGAAGAAACACCTCATGTGGTCTTTGATGAATCTACTTTTGAGTCCAGGAGTAAGGAGAATGAGGAGGTAATAAGCAAATGACTAACCAGACTGAGTATCAAGTCTAAAGGCTATCCTGAGAATTGTGTTGATACATACCTCCCAACCTGGGATAATTTAGAAGATCAACAATTCAAGGAGGTCACCCAAAGTCAAACCACTCCTCAAAGCTCACCTGAGAGCTCTCCTGAACAAGCAACTGAACTGATGAACACTATCCCAGTTCAAGAGGTAAGTGATGTCAATGAAGATGTGGTCACAGCTGAGACATCCACTGAACCCATCATTCAAGGGGGAACCAATGAGATTACCATTGAGAATGAGAATACCTTGAATGATGACTCAGGACTTCAACCCTCTGTTTTATTTCCTGAATTTGATTTTATTCCTATATCTAGTGACTCAACTTCAGAAGAGTTAAACTCTACTGAAGGGCATCATCCTAGGAGAACATGGCTCTCAGATCATCCTGTTGAGCAAATCCTAGGTGATCCTACCTCGGGAGTCAAAACTAGAAGTTTTCATGGGGAAAGTGCTTTGTTTTGTTGTTTCTTATCAAACCAGGAACCAAGTTCCATAGCAGAAGCACTTCAAGATTCCAACTGGATCATTTCCATGCAAGAAGAGCTCAACCAGTTCACAAGGAATCAAGTTTGGGAGTTGGTAGACAGACCATATCACTGCAATGTGATAGAAACCAAGTGGGTATTCAAGAACAAGAAGGATGAAAATGATGTCATAGTCAGAAACAAAGTCAGGCTTGTTGCAAAGGGCTATTCTCAAGTTGAAGGATTTGACTATGATGAAACATTTGTCCAAGTAGCCAGATTGGAGGCAATAAGGTTATTTCTTGCATATGCTGCTCACAAGAAATTCAAAGTGTACCAGATGGATGTTAAGAGTGCCTTCTTGAATGGAGTACTCAATGAAGAAGTCTATGTGGAGTAACCCCCAGGTTTTGAAGAAAGTCACAAAGTATATAGACTGAGAAAAGCTCTGTATGGACTGAAACAGGCTCCAAGAGCTTGGTATGATACTTTGTCACAATTCCTTTTGGATCATGGTTTCATCAAAGGAAGAGTAGATAGAACTCTATTCAGGATCATAAAAGGAGAGGACACTTTGCTTGTACAAATCTATGTGGATGATATCATTTTTGGTTGTCCCAATCAAGTCCTCTGTGAAAAGTTCTCTCAACTGATGAAGGGAAAATTTGAAATGTCAATGATGGGAGAAATGAACTTCTTCCTAGGACTTCAAGTTAAGCAGTCTCCTGAAGGAATCTTCATCAACCAAGCCAAATATACAAGGGAGCTGATCAACAAATTTGGATGCCAGACCAGCAAAGTAGCAAGAGTTCCACTCAACACCAACACCAAGATGGAACCAGATGAAGATGGTGAATCAGTAGACCAGACTCACTACAGAGCTATTATTGGATCTCTACTGTATCTCACAGCAAGCAGGCTTGATATCACTTTTGCAGTTGGGATTTGTGCAAGATATCAAGCCAATCCAAAGAAAAGTCATCTAGAAGCTGCTAAAAGAATTCTCAAATACCTTAAGGGTACTGTGAATATGGGATTGTGGTATCCATCAGATGACAATCTGGAACTCACAGGATACTCAGATGCTGACTATGGAGGATGCATAATTGACAGGAAATCAACCTCAGGCACTTGTCAATTCTTGGGAAGTAAGCCGATCTCTTGGTTTTCCAAGAAACAAAACTCAGTAGCCACAAGCACTACTGAAGCTGAGTATATGACAGCTGGAAGTTGTTGTGCTCAAATTTTTTGGCTAAGACAACAACTGAGAGATTACAATATCTTTGTCAATGAAGTCCCTATTTTCTGTGACAACAATTGTGCAATTGCTATTTCAGAAAATCCAGTTCTCCACACAAGATGCAAACATGTGGATATAAGGCATCATTTCATCAGAGATCATGTGGAGAAGAAGGACATCAAAATGCTCAAAATCCACACTGACAAGCAGAAGGCAGATATCTTCACTAAATCTTTGGCTGAAGCAAGGTTTCAAGAGTTGTCAGTAGAGCTTGGACTCCTAGATCCAGGAGAGTAATGAAAGGATTCATCTCAGAAGAGTTATTTTTCAACTCAGTGGAGGTTCATTTTCAGAGGAGGATCTTTCTCAGTAGAGACTCTTCATCTCAGAAGAGTCTTGATTCTCAGACGAGGTCAAATCTCAGTGGAGGTCAAAGTTTTAATTCCTCTGATATTTTCAAATCTAAAGCCTCATAGTTTTTAATATATATTTGGTTTCAATAAAATTACTAATGAGTGCTTTCTGAAAATTAAATATTTCTTACACTTTTTCGAAGAGATTTTGGTATGGCAAGCATTTAATGCGCGTTGTACAAGTCAGGTTCACTTTTACAGTTACCTATCTCACGCGCCTTAAAACCCGAATGATGTGACCTTCCGGCTACCAACCCTTTCAATCTAAACCTTCCATTTTAGGCAGTTCCTTTCTAACCGTCAAGATCTCTTAAAAACTCCCCACTAACCTCTTGGACTATCCACGATCTCAAACCGAATTAATCTCAGACGTTAATCTCTCCTCTCAATCTCACCGTTAAACACTCATATAAAAACCCCAAACTTACGCTTGTAAACCTTTTCGAAATCACTCACAAGCAAACACCTTCTATCTGTCCAAATACACTCTGCAAATTTTCTCTCAAATCCTATCTTTCAAATGGCAAAATTAAACCTAGGTTTTCTTACCAATAAAGAGAATTTCTGGTATGAACCCATCGTGGTTTTTGATAACCCTGAGATAGAATCCAAGCCAGATTTTGCTCACATCAAAGAGGCCCTAGAAATGATTAAAACTGCTGGGTTAGAGAAGTTTTTAACAGTTCATCCTAAGAACTGTTTTGACAGGCAGGTTCTTGAGTTTTTCTGTCATATATCCAACTCTGATTCAAGAATCAGGTCTTATCTCATATTACAAAGGAAGAAGATGGTGATGAGGGACGACATGGAAATCATTGAACACCAGAAGATTAGAAAGGAGATCTGCATCAGTGGAGATGACTTGAAGGAGCTGTTCAATCTCCCCTCTGAAGGTCCGAATCCAGATACGTGTATTGCGGACAAGGAGGAAGAATGGGTTAATTCCATTATGCAAAGGAAGGTGAAATACAGTCCAACAATGAACAGAAGTGTACTCCTGCCGGTATACAATGTTCTCTGTGAAGTTGTTGGAAAATGTATACTGGGAAACCAGGGAAGCACGAAGCAGGTGAGCAAGCCCAAGCTCAGATTAATGAAGGCGATTGTGGAGAGTAAGGAAAAGACATTCAACTGGCAACAGTTCTTTCTGAGAGCGTTGAATAAAGAGCACTCAAAGCTCCAACCTGACAAAACTCCCCAACTATCAAGTAAGCTAAAATTTGCAAAAAAAAATCTCTTACTTGATAGAGAATGTAGATCTGGGAGTAGATTGGATTCCAGAAAGGAAGTGGAGTAACCTAAAAGCCTTGTTCAAGTATGGAAAGGCTCTAGAAACAAGGATGATTAAGCCTGCTGAGGAGAGCCCAGAGGCAGTTGAAGAGGAAGAAGTTGACCCTTCTTGAAGGGAATAAAACCAAACTGAAGAGAAGGCTGGTTAAATTGAGTGATAAAATGGCCCAACACAAGGAGGCCGAGGCAGAAAAAACTTCCAAGAAGGAGAAGAAGAGGTCTACTGAGGCTGAGAATGAGAGTGCCTCTAAGAAAGTCAGAGTCACAAACTGTACTGATGAGTCTTCATCAGGTAACCCTGACTCTTCTCCCAACATAATCTCAACTGAGTCTGACTCAGATGCCCCTGCCCCTACCCCCATCAAACCCAAAACCAAACCTCGCACCCCTGCCAAAACCAAACGCATCTCCAAAATAACTAAAAGCCCCACTGAAGGCTCTCAACAGCCTGAAAGTGGATCCCAAACCACCACCTCATCTGAACCAACCTCAACCCCAACTGAACCCATCCCCTCAACCCTATCTGAACCCCTACCCTCAACCTCCACTGAACAAAATCTTACCTCTACTGATACCCAACCCCAAACCTCATCTGAACCAAACCCTCCTGAAACTCACACAACTCACCTGGAGTCTATCCCAGAGGAGCCAACAGACAGCAGATCCCCTACCTCTTCCCTTCCTTCAGACAATGAAGAAGAGTACTCATTCTTAGACACTTTTAAGGATGAGGTAGCCTACTCTTTGGAGTCTAAGTATCCTGAGCTTGATGGGTTTCCCACCCTGAAAGCAATGTTCTTGAGACTGAGACTCCTTGTCCAGCTCAAAGACAGAAGACTGGGTGAAATTCTATTGGCTGTCAGAGGCAGCAATGCAGATGACTGGAAGAAAAAGGAGGTGGAAGTTATGAAATTTGCTGGAATGACCAAAACCAGACTTCTCTGTGATGAGAAGATCTTTGAGAGTCTGGTTATGGACAAAATAGCTGAGGCAAGGAAGGCAGATGCAGAGGAGAAGGTTGATGGAGGTGATAAAGAGAAGCCAATTTAGGCTTTAGCTGAAGGAGGAGCTGAGATTGTGCAAACTGTTCAGGCAGGTGATAAAGAGAAGGAGAAAGAGAAGGAGGAGGAGAAGGAGAAAGAAAGTGAACAAGGAGGAGGTACTTCACCTAGGCAAGGTGATGGTGAAGTAGCCAAGGATGTATCCGAGGCAAGGGATACTGAGGCACAAAATTTTCCATAGGAGAGCTCAGTAGAGGTGTCTACTGAAGTTCTCCCACAACAGCCCTCAGTGGTGGCTAAGGAGTCAACTGAGGTGTCTGGTAATGATGGAGTTGAAAATGCCAAAGAAAAAGAAACTGAGGTGGAGATTACTGGAGTTGAAAGTGGTGAGATTAGAGCAATCATCCCTGTAAAGGATGAATTGGCTGAAAAGAATCAAGTCGAAAATGAGAGTGAGAGTGAGAAAAGAGAGAAGAGAGAGGAGGAGGGAGTCCCAATGGAAGTAGAAGCTTCAGGAGACTTAGGTTGTGAGGCTGAGGGGGAAAGAGCTAACCTTATTTGTCATGCAGGTACTCAAACTGTTGAGACTCCCCCAGTAGAGGTCAACCTAACTCCTCTGAGTGATGTTGTTCACTCTATTCAAGATGAAAAGCTTCCTGCTCTCCAAGCACAACTGAGGGATGTCCAGGAGATAGTGCAAAAAGAAGTGGATGAGATGGTCATCCTCTCAGACCATGTTGATGAACTCATGGAATCCATAACAACATCACTTCAAAATCTTACTCTTAAAGTTGAAGATTCTCAGCAGATGGTGATTGATGTTGTTGAAGGACAGAGTATGCTTGTCATAGAAGCATTGAAGAAGCTGGAGCAGAAGGAGGAAGAGGCCAGGACCCAATTTCTTAAAGATTCAGTGGAGAATGTCTCCATCAACCTAAAGTCCTCAGTAGAGGCTTTCTCAGTGGACCTACTTGGGAAGGTTGAAGGGTTGTGGAATTCAAAGCTGACAGAATTCGAGGCCAAGCATGCAGAATTGGGAGCTAAGCTAGGAGAAGTTCTGAAGAAGGCAGCAGAGGACTTCCCCACACAGGAGAAGACAAATGTGCTAATTGATGAGAAGTTAGCACAGTTTGTACAGTTTGGGCAAACGGCTGGAGCAGCCTTGGAAAGACTGGAGGATGAAGTTGATCATTGCTCAACTGAGTTGAAGGCCTTAGCTCATGATCAGCTGAAGCTCAATGTCACTGTGGCTGAATGTATGATTAATGCCGGAAAGGGGGAAAAGAGGATAAGCGCTAAGGATATGAAGCTAGATCCCAAGAACAAAATGAAGATTATCCTTGAGACCCCTGACTTTGAGAAAGGCCAACAAGTGAAGAGCACTTTGAAGAAGGTGGATGCAGAGGCTCAGAAGATTGCAGAGGCCAAGAAAGGGAAGGAGACTGCATCAGAGGACTACTCAAAGTTCAAGAAAACTCATCTGAAGGAAAAGGAAGAGAGAGCTACAAAGAAGGGGAAAACCACCAAGAGAAAGGCATCTGATGCCCTCTCAGCAGAGGTTACAAAGAAGACCAGAACCTCAGGGAGGTTAGCAGCAAAGTCCACTAGCTCATCTGAAGATGTTGAGGTACTCCCCATTCTTAACCCTGAACCTCTTTCATCTGAACCTCCCAAGTCTGCCCCCACAAGAGTCACAGAGCTCACTGAGCTTATCAAAGAGGCTGGAGGGATGAATGAAAGAGCACAGAAGCTGGCTGCTCAACAGCAAGAAAGGAGGGATAAGGTGGTAGGAAAGATGGAGACCATAGCTGAGATGGCAGAAAGGAAGAGGAAGGAGAGGCTAACCACCTTTGATAAGACTACTTCCAAGAAGTTCAGGAATATTTATCAAAGGTGGGCTGCTAAGCTAAAGAAAGAGAAAATCACTCCTTCTAAGGACAGGTTTTCTCACCATGATGCTTGGGTGCCTAAGAAGCTCAATGATGCTTGGGAAACTGCTAAAAGGGAATTTGTGTATTCCTTTTATGTCAGTGGAGAATTGGGAAAAGACAATGTGCAAGAAGTCTTCAACTCATGGATGTTTGAGGTCTACCCAAAACTTTTTCCTGCCATCATGGAAGCTTGGAATGATAAGTTCCCTAATCAAGCCTTGGAGGCCCCTGAGCAAATCATCTACTGGTCTCCTCAAGATGCAACTGGTGCTGTGGATAGAGAAAGGATCACTGAAGAGTGGATATCCTTATGTGAACATCTTGGACTCAGAGGACATTCAAAGGAAGTAATGGAGAGGAAGAACGAGCTGAAGGTCAGAGTATTCAAGCAGTATGGCCTTGAACCCATTTTTGAATCCATCTGAGAAGTTAAGTATCTTTGCTGGGCATTTGTTTATAAGTCCCAGATGGTTTTAAGTTTGTATCTTTGGTTAAGTAGAATTCATGTAATCTGTACTTCACTATTTATCATGAAATGAACTCTACTGATGTTTTGCCCAAGATAATATCTCATTATCATTTAGGCTTATGTACTTGAATGTTTCTTACTTACGAAATCCCTGAACTTTGTATGTCATCTGAAGAACCTCATCTGAATGAAGATATGTAATAAGATAGGTTCCGGCATTACCAAAAAGGGGGAAATTGTTGGGAAAATGTATAAGACTTAGGTTTTGATTAGATGCCAAAATGTTCCTCCTAAGTTAACTTGTAAGTAAAACATTTAGTAGAGTTAGTGTTTAGTTAATCAGTTCAATTGTTAAGGAACTGAAGTGCAGTTTGTAAAATCTAGAGTGTATTGAAGAATGAAGTCTACTGAAGACGAAGTCCACTGAAGACAAGTAATCTGAGAAATAGTCTAAGTCTTGAATGTTTTCTAAGTACATTCTCACTAAGACTAAAACCATCAGGAGAGGACCAAGGTCCACTGATGAGAACTAACAAAGCTCATTCAATGTTAAACATATTAAAAGCTGTTAGTTAATCAGGTTGGAACAAGGCAAAACGAATTTCAGTGAAGCTTACAATAAATGAAGGAATAAGAAGGTTCTCTCAGAGGAGTTCCACCTTAAAGCAAGACAAGAATCTGGGCAAGCAGACTGAAGGTCCAATGAGAAGATGACACGTCAGTGTACTTTACTGACAACCGACCTACCCCAGACTGACAAGTACCAAAAGTCTTTCCCTAGCAATCTACAGAAAGTTGGTGAACAGGCATGGCCTTTCAGCCGTTTCTTGACAAGACTTAAAGCTTCAAATAGAGCCATTTGAGCCAATCAGATACAAGAAGACTTACTTGAGAAGATTCAAATCCAACGGGAAGATTTTCAAGGAAGCCTATAAATACAGAAGGACGTGCTCATTTCTATATATCGGGAAACTCACAAGATCAAAGCTATCTCTACATTCATAATAACTAGAAGCACTCGAAATTACCATTGTTCCCAAGTGTTTCACATTTGTAGAGAGCCTAACAAACCTTCTGTAACCAAGCTTAAAAGCTATATCCAAATCTTAGAAAGAGATAATCCAATCCTAAGCCTTGAGCTAAATTTGTATGGATTATCTCAAAATAGTTGGAACCAAAACCCTACTCAAAACCCTACTCAGTGTTTAGGTTGAGAGCTAGTGTTGTGTGTTGTTAGTAAGCTGATTGTTGTATCAGTCTAAAAGCTGGTTTGTTTTGGGGAACTAGGACCTGGAATTTCCTAGTGATCAATCATCCTAAGAGAGGATTAGTTGATCAGTGCACCTTGGCACTATAACACAAGGAATTCCAAGTGAAAGGAATTCTCCTGTTTGATCAGGACAGTGGACGTAGGAGATTCTTCTCTGAACCACTTTATATCTTGTGTACTTACTTTCTGCTATTCCCTAATTGTGTGTGTTAATCTCAAGTTTATCAGAGTAAAATGAGTTTTCTAAAGGGCTCACTAATCCGCATCTGAAAGCTAAATAGATAGTGTTTCAACTGAAAGTCTTGAGCTTTCAGTGGAGATATTATCTCAGTAAGCTTTCACAAGTAACTCTCAGCAGACCTCAAGTCCACTGACGAGCTACTGTCTTAAGTAACCTGATAAGTTTAACAAGAAGTTTTAATTTGTAACCACAGGTGTATTCCCCCCCCCCCCATACATTTGTTTACTCGTTTCGGGACCAACACAAAGCTGAAGGGACAACAGAAAACGGCACCTGCTCGAGTGTTTGCCATGAGTCAGCAGGAGGCGACAGCAAATCCAGAAGTGATGGCAGAATTGGAACTATACCTCAAGTAATTTCAGCAATGAAAGCCCTGAAATTATTGAGGAAAGGAAAGAACACGGCATTTCTAGTAAATATTGTAGTCACGGATTCCAATGGTCCAACATTTGATGACGTGCCGGTGGTATGTGAATACAAGGATGTATTACCAGATGATTTGCCAGGACTACCCCCAGATCATCAGTTGGAGTTCACTATTGATTTGATACCTGGAGCCGCGCCTGTTTCTAAAGCACCTTATAGAATGGCACCAAAGGAATTACAGGTGCTGAAGGTGCAATTGCAAGAATTGCTAGACAATGACTTTATTCGACCAAGTGTGTCACCATGGGGTGCACCAGTATTATTTGTGAAAAAGAAAGATGGATCGTTGAGGATGTGCATCGATTATCGAGAACTGAATAAGCTCACTATCAAGAATAAATATTCATTCCCCAGAATCGAAGATCTATTTGATCAGTTAAGAGGAGCTTGTGTATTTTCAAAAATTGATTTGAGATCGGGATATCATCAGATAAAGATTAGAGAAAGCGATATTATGAAGACGGCGTTCAGAACCCGATATGGTCATTATGAGTTCGTAGTGTTACCTTTTGGACTCAGTAACGCGTCAGCTATATTCATGGATTTGATGAATCGGGTGTTTCATCAATATTTGGATCAATTTGTGATCGTCTTTAATGATGATATTCTGGTATTTTCAAGAAATTAGGAACAGCATGCAGGACATCTTTGAATTACATTGAAAACTCTGAGGAAAGAGAAATTGTATGCTAAATTCTAGAAGTGCAAATTCTGGTTGGATAAAGTTGTATTTCTTGGACATACTGTTTCAGCTTCGGGAATAGAAGTTGACCCAACAAAGGTAGAAGCTGTAAACCAATGGAAGACACCAACTAATGTGAACGAAGTCAGGAGTTTTCTTGGTTTAGCCGGGTATTATCGAAGATTCATTGAAGGGTTTGCTCGGATTGCAAAACCCTTGATTCAGTTGACTCGGAAAGAAATGAAGTTTGAATGGACAGAAGAGTGTGAAAGGATTTTTCAAGAATTAAAGCAAAGATTAACAACGGCCCCAGATCTTACAATTCCTGAAGGTACAGAAGAATTTACTGTGTACAGTGATGCTTCTAAGTAAGGCTTGGGATGTGTACTTATGCAGAATGGGAAAGTAGTAGCGTACACATCAAGACAATTAAAACCACATGAGCAGAACTATCCTACGCATGACTTAGAGCTAGCAGCAGTTGTACATGCACTCAAGATTTGGAGGCATTACTTGTATGGAAGTAAATGTCAGATCTACACAGATCATAAGAGTTTGAAGTATATCTTCGAACAGAAGGAATTGAACATGAGGCAAAGAAGATTGTTAGAGTTGGTAAAAGATTATGATTATGAAATATTATACCATCCGGGAAAGGCAAATGTAGTGGCTGATGCCTTAAGTCGCAAAGCGTAGATAAAGATCAATGCCATGGTTGTGAAACCAACCTTGAAGGAAAGAATAACAAAAGCTCAATATGACGATGCATTCTTAGAGAAAATAAAATGAAAGATCAAGGAAGGTAAAGCAAAGGAGTTTTCAGTATGTGAGGATGGTACATTGGTATGTCAAGGAAGAATATGTGTCCCAGAAAAAGAAGAACTCAAGAAGGAAATATTGGAAGAAGCACATTCTACACCATATACAGTTCATCCTGGAGGAACAAAGATGTATCAAGAATTAAAGAAATTGTTCTGGTGGAAAAATATAAAAAGAGATATTGGGAATTTCGTACAGAGATGTTTGACATGTCAGCAGGTGAAAGCTGAGCATCAAAGACCATCAGGATTATTAAAGCCACTTGAGATTCCTAAATGGAAATGGGAACGTATTACAATGGATTTTGTGGTAGGATTGCCCAAGTCAACACAAGGAAATGAAGCTATTTGGGTAATTGTCGACAGATTGACCAAGACGGCACATTTTCTACCAATAAAGATGACGTTCACATTGGATAAATTGACTCATATTTATATTAAGGAAATTGTCCGATTACATGGAGTTCCAGTTTCTATTGTGTCAGATAGAGATCCACGATTTACATCGAAATTCTGGCACAGTCTTCAAGAAGCTATGGGCACCAAGTTGGAATTCAGTACAGCTTTTCATCCTCAAACAGATGGTCAATCGGAAAGAACAATTCAAACTTTGGAAGATATGTTGAGAACTTGTATCATCGATTTCGGAGGAAGTTGGGAAAGGTACCTACCTTTAGTGGAATTTGCCTACAACAATAGTTATCAGGCTACAATTGAAATGGCACCGTACGAAGCATTGTACGGAAGAAAGTGCAGATCTCCACTATGTTGGGATGAAATTGGAGAAAAGAAATTGTTAGGACCGGAATTGGTGGAAGAGACTAATAAGGTAGTAAAGAAAATTAAAGAAAAGATGCAAGCAGCTCAAGATCGACAGAAAGCGTATGCGGATAGGCGAAGGAAAAAATTAAGTTTTGAGATTGGAGACAAGGTATTCTTGAAAGTATCACCAATGAAAGGGATTTTCCGTTTCAGAAAAAGGGGAAAGTTAAAACCCAGGTATATTGGACCTTATGAAATATTGGAAAAAGTTGGAGAATTGACTAGCGTTACCAATATCCTTGGCAGGAGTACACAATGTATTCCATATCTCGATGCTCCAAAAGTATGTACCTGACCTTACCCACATAGTAAACCAACCTGAATTAGAAATTGATACCAACTTAACCTATGAGAAAGTCCCTATAACCATACTTGATAGAAAGCTTCATAGGTTAAGAAATAGAGATATTCCTATGGTTAAGGTCCAATGGAATAGACATGGAATGGAAGAAGCTACATGGGAACGAGAGGATGAAATCTTAGCAAAGTACCCCTACCTCAATATCCACGGTAACACTTGAAATTTCGAGGACGGAATTTATTTAAGGGGGTTAGACTGTAATACCCGAGGTTTTCATGATCTTATTTGCTTTATTAAATGCTTTATAAATCTTCATGAATCTATGTGACGCATTTACATTCAAATTTATGCAAAGGCACGTTTATGTGTTTTATTTACTTGATATTTACAATTAACGTGTTATTTGCTCAATACATGCTTATTCTTGAGACTTTATAATTTTTATATGTTCTTTATTTTATGTCTTAAAGTATTTGATATAGAAATTAATATAGTCCTTAAGTATAGTAATTTATTTCATAAGATAGTATAAGTAAATTTTATTAGAATTATCCAATAATCACAATTTCTACTTATTAAATTCATAATATATATGTGTTATTTCTACAAAATACAAGACTACTCTTGTACTCCCCTTAATTTTTGAAAATTTAGGAAGAATTAGGAGAATTAGAGAAGCTTCAAGACTAAGATTAAGATAAGATAAGATAAGATAAGATAAGGTTAGTAAAAGAAAAGTCAAAATTTACTTCTAACCTTAAGATAACAAGTGTACTTACTTAACCTCCAAGATTATCCAAAATCTTCCACACTCTTCCTAAAAGTGGTGGTCAAGAGGGAGTTTGAGTAGCCTCCAAGCACATCTTCTTCTATAAATAGGTAACCTTGCATGCAAAAATATTCATAAGAAAAAAGTTTAAAACAAATACTACTACTACTACACTTATAGAAAGGAGGAGAAGAGATATCTTGTAGCTACCTATCTCTAAGTAAGTTTCTCTTCTTGATTGAGTAATTATTTAAGTGGTAGTATGAAGTTTATGCATGATATGTGAATTAATTGATAGGAAAATGAGTTTCGATGAGTAATTTGCATGTTATACATATTTTACTTCATGTTTGAATGTTTAATTCAATTTCTTCATGAGTTATGACCAAAATCATGTTTATTACTTGATTATCTATGCTTTAGAAGTAGAAATCATGAAATTATATGGTTTAAAGTGAGTTTAAGATGATATGTTCTTCATGTATGCATAAAACCGAATTTCTGGACCTAATTTGGGGTAAATTTCATTTTGACCAATTCATTCGGTGGATACTAGACTTGTGAAGGAACTTAGGTTTCAAATTTCATAGCTTTTGGAGTAGTATTCGATGCATGGTGATTTTGCAAATTTGAACTAGGATTTTGGAATCTATAACAGGAACAGTAGAAGTTTGCTATGATATGAGAATAATTGGTTAGGTTTTTATAAAAATAACAAAGTATGTTGATACATTAAATGAATTTGGGAGTTCATGGTTAAAATTTCAGGAGTATTGGACTTATGGTTGATTTATGGTGAATTTTTAAAGTTAAGTGACCAGAATCTGTAATAGTGTGTTCGTCACGAAATATTTGATGTTTGGTAAAGAGTTTGAGAAATATGGAAATATGGTGATAAACTTTTTTGAGTTGGGAATCCACTGTTAAAATTTCATAATTTTTTGACATACAGATAATTTAATATGAATTTGCAAAGTTAGGGTGTAAATCTGCCAAAATCGAATTTTTGTGTGAAAGGTTCGAAATGATCCGGTTACATTTTTACAGTCGATATTTATTTATAACTTGCTATTTGATGATTTTACACACTTAATTGATATTTGTGTGTTAGTATACAATATTTGAGTATATATTGAAATTGAATTCAAGTCTTACAATTTACAAAAGTGAAGGGATAAGTAACAATGTTTCTATTTTAAAATTTTTACTTGTAGGTGCAAACCTGCAAGGTGGGGAATGACTTCGCTCTTCACCGAGTGTTCTATTATTATTTAATTGCACTTATTAAACGTTGAATGTTAAATTTTGAGTCTGGCCCGCTATCGTCTGGCCCCACATATAAGTCCAAGTTTATGTTGGCAAGCATATAGTCCGGTCGTTCCGGCACCACGGGTTGGTCACGCCACCCAAACATATACCCGGTGAAATTCCGGGGGCTCACATATTATAAACCATTGATGTTTAGTTTATGCAATTAATAAGAGGTTTCCCACTAGGTGTTTTCAAGCACTTATCCCTTCCACTTTTAAATTTTTTTACAGATGTTGTGGATTCTGAAGTGGGCGAATGAACTCAGCGGGCTGTGGAGTTTTCTTAAAAACTTTATGTTTCAAGAATTTTGTATTTAAATTTGGTTTGTATTTTAAGCTACGATCATACTTATTTACTACTTCCGCTGTGTAGATGTGTGGTGTGTGTATATTTTAATACAAAGTACTATTTTAGTGTCGTTCCTACTTGTGCCACATTATATTTTCCGTACTTTATTAAGTGGGGACGTCACAGCCTGAGCTCACAAGTCAATTGTCGCTGACTTGAGAGCTCTGACTCTCATCAATGCAGTGACTTGAGTGTCCCGCACTGAACTCATTCGAATTTTTTTTTCTCCTAAATTCCCATTCTATTGTTTGAAAGTTGTTTGAAAATGGGACCATCAAGATAACAAAGGAATACTTTGGAATTCTTCATTAATGGAAATAGTTTCTTCATGAGTTTTGATAGAATAAGCAGTTTTAAAACTCAACATGCTGATATGATATATAGTTTCAATTTGTTGTTTGGGAATAGTCCAATTGGAATAATTTTGGGGAATAGTAATTTCTTGTGATTGAACAATACCAGAATTGTTAGTATTATTATTTTTGGAAAAAAATGATCTAAATCTAGAGGCCATTAATACTGCAATAATAATTAGGGAAATTATTGATAATTTTGGTTTAAACGGGACCACCACCGGGAACACCTAAAAGGCTTATCAACGGATTTAACGGCTGACCAACACAAAATCCAAGCTTATAATATTTTTTCTAATAATTATAGTAGTAGAATGGATTCAAGGATAAAAATTTCTTTTTTCCTCTATAGTACACTAAATGGCTCTGATACCATTATGAATTAAATGCGGAAAATAAGACATTTATAAAAGAAAGAAAGCCATAAAGGAATATAAGACAAGATGAAAGGAAAATAAGACAAGATGATAATGAAAAAAACTTTAAATAGCTTACTTGAATTGTTGAATTTAAATTTCTTACAATAGTTGAATACAGATGAGAAAGCTTCCTTGAGTAGAATTGACGATACAAGAGTAGAATGTAGAATGTAAAGAAATCTTATGCTAGACTTGTAGAAATTTTTGTGTGTCTTTCAAAGGGAAGTAAGAGCTCTATTTATAGCAGCAATTTCTTCTTCTTCTCTTTGAATTTGCATTTAATTTGAATTTGCATTTGCATTTGTCAGGAATCTTGAATTTTGATGTCAATCTTCGTGGATGGGCTTTGTTGGTCATCACTTTGATGAATGCATGAATCTTGATCATCACTTTGTTGAATTTTGAATGTAAACCACATGAAGGACAAAGGTTAGTGGGTCTTGCTAATGCTTTGAGTACTTTTTTTAGAGTAGACATTTTGTTTTTTGTGGAATAAAAATAAATGGGCTTTGAGTAAATATCTTTAGCTGAAAGTTTTATCAAAATAATATTTTGAAAATTGGGAGTAAGCAATCTCCATGAATACTAATTTATTTTTTCTTTTTCTAATAATTGCCTCTTCTATTTTTTTTTTTTGGCTTTTTCTAAGGCTGTTCTGTTTTTTGCCTTATTTTTTCTTAATTCTTTTTTCCAGGCTGTTCTGTTTTTCGCCTTTTTTTTCTAATTTTTATGAATATCAACTAACCAGTCGGTGAGTCGTAAAATGAATGGGTCCTGTCCACAAGGTCCTCCAAAGGGGTCTGCTAGGTCAGTGCTGGAATGGTTAGATGCATTGTCTTGTTCTGAACTTGATTCTTTTTTAAATTTGACATATTGAAGATATGAATCCGCCATCTCTGGATTTGTCTCTAGAATTTGGAATAATTTCTTTTCTTCTTGAGTAAAAGTAGTAATAGTTTCTCTTGGAGGAACAGGTTTCTTCCCTGATGAACTTGACGTTGGATTTGAATGTTGCCTATCGTTATCCCATGTTGGCTTTTCTCCATTTAAAAGAAATGTTTGAACAACTTGGGGATTGCAATATTTGATCGAGTAATTTTGCCACCGCTTGATTTTAATTTCTCGAATGATGGAAATAGGGAATGGTTTTGGGAAATGTTGTTTGAATGAATAGCTCCATGGAACTTTGAATTTAGCATGAAAAAGAATTTCTTTTCTGGATTGATCACCTGGGGCTTTTTTGGTATAAACTATGAGGGCTTGGCGAACCTCCGATGGTAAGATACAAGGCAGAGGTCCAAAATCATACCACCATTCTAGGAACCATACTGGAAATGTGTTTTTGTAAAGTCACTATGAAATGTGAAGAACCAAGAATGATCAAATGGACGTTTAAGAAACATTCTAAACTAGGTCATTTTGTAATCAGGATTGGTGTATCCTTTAGGAGAGAAAGGTTTTGAGAAGTGTTTCTCAGAGAAGAGAAAAGTCCATTCGTTTGACCTGAAGACTCTTTTGATAATGCATTTTGAATATGCTATCTAATTAGGAACTTTGGGATTCATGGTATGAATTAATTCGATAGAGTTCGAATCAATGAGGATGTATTCGTAAAATATTTGAGTTTTGTTGATATCATCAGAGTACCATTGACAGTCTTTTGGAAAGTATTTTTGAACAATTTCTTTGAGCTTGTTTAAGCTTTGAATTTCAGAAAAAATTGTAGGAGTGATGTGCTGGACATTTGGCTTTGAGTAATAAGAGTTTTGAGTTCTGCTTTGAGTGATTACCTGAGAGGATGTTTCTCCTTTAACAGGAGTTTGAGGGGTTTGAGTTCGAACTGTCTGTGCAAATGTCAAGGGGGAAAATGATTCTAATGCTTGAAACTGGTTATTAGTAAGTAATGGTTTTGAATAATGATCAGGTGTTTGCATCCTCGGTCGATGCATGTCCTGTAGATTGAAGAAATTCTCTAGTTAGAAAATCTGGTAAACAATTATTCTCACCTTTGATATATTCAATATCAAAATCGAAACTTGATAAAATGGCTTGCCACCTGGCAAATATCTATTTTGAAATAATATTTTGAACATCCTTTTGTAATATTTCTTTAGCAGATTTACAATCTATTCTGAGAAGGAATTTCTTATTGAATATATCATCTTGAAATTTAGAAATGCATAGAACAATTGATAAAATTTCTTTTTTAATAGCAGAATAATTTTGTTGTGGTCCTATCCAAACACCAAAATGAAATCGAACAAGTTGTTCTTTTGAAGATGCAGATGATGTGGTTAAAACCTTTTGCTTTAATATCCCTCCATAACCAAAATCAGATGCATCTGTTTCAATTATCATAAAAACATCTGGTTTAGGAATTCCAAGACAAGGAAGGGACTTGACTTGTAGCTTGATTTTTTTTATAATTTTAGTATGCTTTTGAGTCCACAAAGGTGTGTCCTTTTTTAGTGTTTGAAATAAGGGTTTACAAATTATACGAAAGAAATCAGAGATATAGTTTAGGTAACCTAAAAATCTTTGTAATTGGTTTTTATCTTTGATAATATCAGGAAATTTATCAGCAAATTCATTAGCCCTAGCAATGGGTTTAATAGTTCCTCAAACAATTTCGTGGCCAAGAAATCTAATTTTAGTTTGAAAAAGTTTAATTTTGAGGGCTGAAATTGCTAACCCATTCTTTTTTACAATTTGTAAAAAAGAATTAAGATGTTTAAAGTGCTGATCAATATTCTGAGAAAAGATTAAAACATCATCAATATATACTATTGAAAAATTAGAATAAATATTGAAAATGTCATTCATAATATTTTGAAATTCAGAAGGAGCATTCTTAAGACCAAAAGGCATGACGTTCCATTCATAATGACCAAAGGGTACAGTGAAAGCAGTTTTATATTTATCCTGTTCTTGAATTCGGATTTGCCAAAATCCAGACTTGAGATCAAACTTAGAAAAGACACGAGCTTTATGTAATCTATTGATGAGGTCACGTTTATTAGGAATATGATATCTAATCCATTCTAATACTTCGTTTAGAGGTTAGGAACACCACGTTCCTTTTCAGCCTGGTTATTAACATAAAAAACAGCGCAACTCCAAGGAGACTTGGATGGCCTGATGAGTCTTTTCTTGAGGAGAGAATCAATTTCCTTTTTGCAATTATCCATTAGACTATGGTTCATTTGAATAGGTCTATCTTTGGTAGGAATATTATTTTCATTGAATTTGGCGATGTAAGGAAGTGAAACAACATGTTTCTTTCTATCCCAAAAAATATTTGGTAATTCGGAACAAACTTCAAGTTTAATCCTATTTTCAAATTCTGAAATTCTTTCTTGAATTTTTTTATGCTTTAATTCCTCTTCTATCTTAAGGTAAGGAATTTCCTCTTGAAAAGACTTGATATGAAGTTTTTTATTCTGAATAGAATTAATTTGTTTAAATATAAAGTGGTTTTGAAGAAGAGAAATTTCTTTTTTTTTTATAGGATTAATGAATTTGAATGTGATGGTATTACCCATAATATTGGTAGTAATACCTTCTCCATTAACTTGGAAGGGATAAATAGTGGTGAGAAAAGGATTGCCGAGGATAACCACTTGGTTAAGGTTTTTGACAAGGATGAAGGGTGTTTTGAAGTAATATCCTTTATTACAGATATGGGCATTTGTCAATTTGTATTTTATGTTCAAAGGAGTGGCATTAGCTGCAACTAATCTTTCATTAGTTTTTTCATAGTATTTAGAAGGAATTAATCCTTCTTTAATGCAATTTTGATCTGCACCACTGTCTATGAGACAAGAAACATTAATCTTGAAATCGTTAACGACAAGTGTTATATAATTGAATGCCACTTTTGATAGGAAATCCTTTCAATAGCTTGAACGGACTCGTGATGATTATCTTGATTTTGAATCGCTTCTAAATCTTCAAATTGATTAGTAAGCTTGGTTTGATTGGAGGTTTCAGCATTTCAAAGTTATTTGAAAAATTACCTTTCAATAAAGACAATCTAGTTTCTAATTCTAAATCTTTTGTATGAAGAGTAGTAATTTCCTTTTGTAATAAACCAACTTCCTTTTTAGGGTATTAACTTCTCTTCTAAGATCATCAGTAAAAACAAGACTTGAAATATAGGAAGAAGAGGTTTTTTCCAAAAGTTTAGTAATACTAAAAGGTTCAAGATTTTGAAAATTTTTATCTTTTTTTGGTTTTTCATTTGAAAGTACAAGATCCCTTAATAGTAAAAGGTACTTACTACGATCTTCTTGATTAGGAACTTTTTCGATAAGATAAAAAAGAAGCTCTTGTTCATTTCCTTCTCTAGTTATGACGTTAATAGTTAAAGGGCATAATTCATTTTCACAATTTTCTCCTTCATCTTCGTCAGAAGAATATTGATTTATTAAATCATTTTGAAAATCTTCGTTAGAGGATTCAGATTCTTCAGAAGATGATTCTTTGTTAGAGATAAGAAGAGCTGAAATTTTATTTCTTAGTTCATCGTTATCATGAAATATTTTATCAAAAGACCATCGAATTAAACCAACACCTTTCCATAGAGTTTTCTTGCCCCCTATTTGTATAAAATTTTCTTTTTAAAAGGGCATGAATAGGCTTTATGACCTACCTTATTACATTTGTAGCAAGTAGGTTGGAATTTTTTAAACTTTTGAAATTTCTTTCTATAAGGCTTTTGTTTTGAAGTTTCTTCATTAGGAAAATATTTTTTCTTAAAGTTTTTCTTATACTTTGAATCTTTGGAAAATCTCTTAATCTTATTTTTTGTTTTAGAAGAAGGAGCCTGATTTTTTTGTAAACCAAAGGCTTCACAGAAAGTACCAACTTCTTTTTTAAACTTGGATTTTTCAGATCCATATTTTGATTGTATTTTAAGTTCTGAACATAAAGAGAGACCTTCCTTTTTAATGAAAGCAAATAATTGACCATAAGTAATAGCTTCAAAATTAATTTCTCTAAGGCCTGTAGCTTCCTTAAGTTTATTATGGATTTCGGCTCCAAAAAGTTTGGGAAGACCAGCTATAAATCTTTCTTTCCAGAAAGAAGCATTGCAATCAGTTCTTTTTAACACATGAGTTAAGAAAACGTCTTTATACCACCTATAGTCAGAAAGAGTTGGGCAATTAAGACTAGATAGTACAATTTGAGTAGAGTCTAACTCTTCTTTTGGATTACCAATGAAATACATCCCTATGGTGATTATTGAGAAATCACAAGCATCAGATTTTATGATAAATGTGTCATCTTCTTCTTCAAAGTGGTTGTATGATTAAGAATTATTTGTTTATTATTAAGGTCAATAGAATGATCCCACCAATTTTTTAATTGTCCTGTAAAACCATAAACAATTAGAGCAGCAATAGTTTCTTCTGTAATATTTTGAAGTTTGTAAGTCATTCTAGCCATACCCATTTCTTGAAGAGTGTTGAGAATTTCATATTCAGATTTTCCATCAACATTCCATTCATGAATAGAATTACCATCGAATTTGGAATTTTTAAATTGAGAGCGTTCTTCGAATTGGATGTCTGGTGGAGTGGGTCTGTTGTAATAATTCTTTCGACTACCATTGAAGTTTATTTTATTAATTTCTAAGTGGTCTTCTATTTGAGTAATTACTTCTTCCTCATCTTCAGAGTCTTTATCTCTATCAAGACAGTTGATATTTTTTGTAGTAGACGTTGAGGCTTCTGAAGAGATATGTTTAGTAATCATATTAATAAGACTAGAATTTGAAGGAAGTTTTATTTTTTCTTTAATATTACCAGGAAGACTTTTAGGAATAAAATGTGGGCTGGAATTGTCATTAGGAAACTTAGGAATAGAGACTTTAGTATCAATTTTATTTGCTAAATGATCAACCTGATTAGCAATAGTGTGAAGGATTTGATTAGCAAAGTTATTTTATTCATGAATTTTTCTAATGTCCTCCATGGTTGGGTTATCAGTTCCCCTTTTTCCAGTTTTGAAAGGGAATACTATAACTTCTCCTTCAGGAACCGAAATTTTAAAACTTTGTAAAGGAGGATGAATAGCGTTGAGGGTGGTTCCAGAAACTAGTTTCCACTTTTTATAAAGATTAGTTTAAACATTTATTTGATCTAGTGAATAAACATCTTCTATATTATCGATTTGACAATATGCTTTGAACCAATCTAGAATAGGAATATTGGACTTGAATTTATGCAAATCTTTGATCCATTCAATATGAAGTTTATTACGAACAGGTTCTTCAAGTTTCATGAACCAAGATTTTCTTTCCTTTTCTTCAGGATCATTAAATTCTCTTAGAGAAATTAAGTTTAGTAATCATATTAATTCCTGCCATCTGAGACATTGTTGGTGAACCAATAGAGGATTCATCAATGTTTTCATTTTGATAAACAGTATCAGGTAAGGGAGTTTTGAAATCAACATTAATATTAGGGTTATAAAAGCTATGTCTAGAAACAGATACTTCTGAAAAGGACTGCCTAGAGTTGACTTCTTGAATTCTTATATTAGGTCTATTTTCTTTAAAAGAATTAAACCTTAAAAGAACCCTACCATCTGGTTCTTCAATAATCTCAGAGACTTCGTGTCTAGTAAGATTTCTAGGAATTTGAGGTGTTTGAATAAGGAATTCTTTTGGAATGGTTATCTCGTTCCATTTTTGTCTTTTAGGAATAAAAAATGTAGGACTGTCGGCTTCAATCTGAAGTAAAACAGTGTCATCTTTTGCAGTAAGAGTTAAAAGGAATTTAGGATTTAATTGGGAAGACATGACTCTAAAATAAATTCTGTAAATAACAGCAAAGTTTTTACAGGTTTCTTTGAATTCCTCTCCTTGTAGATGAATATCAAGAATGATGGAATCATTAACTAAAGGGTCAGTAATATCTACTGAGAAATTAGGGGCACAATTAAAATACATTGGGTCATTACAAATATTGGTTTGAATCATAGATAAAAGCGAGGTTTTATACCTTTTTAGTCTGTTATCTCTTAGAGCAACATAAACAGGTGCATCAACTACAATATGAACAAGGGGTTTAATAGCAACTTGAATTAGGCCAAAATGAATATATTTGTAACCCTTTTCAAGATACTTTTTAATAGAAACTTTTAACAAAGGAATACTTTGGAATTCTTCATTATTGGAAATAGTTTATTCATGAGTTTTGATAGAATAGACAGTTTTCTAACATTAAAAGTCTATTTTTAAATAATTTTTACCAATTACTTTTGTAATTATTCGAATTAGAGTTTATGGTGAGGGTTTACCCTGAGGATTTAGGATAATATTATCAAGTCTCTAGTAGTATTACCAATAGGCATTGATACTGGTATCAAGAGTGATTGATAGTAATACCAATTATTTTTTTCAAACATTAAAAGTCTATTTTAAAATAATTCTTACCAATTACTTTTTAATCATTCGAATTAGGGTTTACCGTAAGAGTTTAGGGTAATATTACCAAGTTTTAGTAGTACTTCCAATAGGCATTGATAGTGTTACCAATAGTGATTGGTAGTAATATCAATTATTATTTTCTAACATTATAAGTCTATTTTCAAATAATGCTTACCAATTACTTTTTTAATTATTCAAATTAGAGTTTACGGTAAGGGTTGACCGTGAGGGTATAGGGTAATATTACCAAGTCTTTAGTAATATTACCAATAGACATTAATAGTGTTACCAATAGTGATTGGTAGTAATACCAATTTTTTTTCTAACATTACAAGTCTATTTTCAAATAATTCTTACCAATTACTTTTTTAATTATTCGAATTAGAGTTTATGGTGAGGGTTTACTGTGAGGGTTTAGGGTAATATTATAAAGTCTTTAGTAATATTAACAATAAACATTGATAGTGTTACCAATAGTGGTTGATAGTAATACTAATAATTTATTTTCTAACATTACAAGTCTATTTTCAATTAATTCTTAACAATTACCTTTTTAATCATTCGAATTAGTGTTTACGGTGAGGGTTTAGGGTAATATTACCAAATCTTTAATAGTATTACCAATAGACATTAAAAGTCTTATCAATAGTGATTGGTAGTAATACCAATTTTTTTTTCTAACATTGCAAGTCTATTTTTAAATAATTCTTACCAATTACTTTTTTAATTATTCGAATTAGAGTTTACGATGAGATTTGACCGTGAGGGTTTAGGGTTTAGGGTAATATTACCAAATTTTTAGTAATATTATCAATAGAAATTGATAGTGTTACCAATAGTGAATTATAGTAATACTAATTATTATTTTTATAACATTACAAGTCTATTTTCAATTAATTCTTAACAGTTAACTTTTTAATCATTCGAATTAGCATTTACCGTGAGGGTTTAGGTTAATATTACCCAGTCTTTAGTAGTATTAAACTACTACCAATAGACATTGATAGTGTTATAAATACTGATTGGTAGTAATACCAAATATTATTTTCTAAAATTACAAGTCTATTTTCAAATAATTCTTACCAATTACTTTTTTATTCATTCGAATTAGAGTTTACGGTGAGGGTTTACCGTGAGGGTTTAGAATAATATTATCAATTCTTTAGTAGTATTACCAATAGGCATTGATAGTGTTACCAATAGTGATTGGTAGTAATACCATTTTTTTTTCTATCATTACAAGTCTATTTTCAAATAATTCTTACCAATTACTTTTTTTATTATACGAATTAGAGTTTATAGTGAGGGTTTACCATGAGGGTTTAAGGTAATATTACCAAGTCTTTAGTAGTATTACCAATAGACATTGATAGTGTTACCAATAGTGATTGATAGTTATACTAATTATTTATTTCTAACATTTCAAGTTTTAAATTAATTCTTAACAATTACCTTTTTAATCATTCAAATTAGCATTTACGGTGAGGGTTTAAGGTAATATTAGCAAGTCTTTACTAGTATTACCAATAGACATTGATAGTGTAACCAATAGTGATTGGTAGTAATACCAATTTTTTCTAACATTAAAAGTCTATTTTTAAATAATTTTTACCAATTGTTTTTGTAATCATTCGAATTAGAGTTTATGGTGAGGGATTACCCTGAGGGTTTAATATAATATTACCAAGTCTTTAGTAGTATTACCAATATGCATTGATAGTGGTACCAATAGTGATTGATAGTAATACCAATTTTTTTTCTAACATTAAAAGTCTATTTTAAAATAATTCTTACCAATTACTTTTTAATCATTCGAATTAGAGTTTACGGTAAGGGTTTGCCATGAGGATTTTGTTGGAGTTATACGTGAAAGTATGCTTTTACTTTGTATAACTCATGTATTAAACACTTGTTTATGAGAATAATTCTTTTATCACATTTGCTTTAAACATGATTGAATGTTGAATATTTATTGCAAACCGTTCAATATATATAATACGTGTTACATTGTAGTTAATGTGGTGATACCCGATCACAGAATATCACATTAACTATTTTCCTTGTAACTAAACGTACAAATTCACGACCTAGGTGGAATTGAACAATCCACCATGAAAGGTCGATGTGTATATCACAGATTGGCTTGTCTTGACCAAGAGATTGCACTAGCACATTTAGTATGTGTTGAAGAGGACCTACAGCGAGGATAAATTCTTCTGTTCTGAAATGTGAAGAATTAGACCTCAGTGGTTATTGATTTCTTAATCTCCGTCACTTAATTAGGATCGTGTGTGCTTAATGGTTACTGCTTTGATTCATGTTGGGTGTGAATTATCGTGACTTCAAACCTTGTGCTTTGGGCAGTAATATTAATCATACGACGGTTGCTAAGATTTAATACGGATAAACGCGTGCGAGTACGGCTCGTGTGATTTGTCCCCTTGGTGGGCTCAGAAGTTTTATCGTACCAAATCTTGCAAGTGAAGAATTAGTTTCTTCAGTACGGATAATAATATTGAGTTGTTTTTACTCCAATGCGGAATATATTAATTAATTTAAAGCTATTCAGAAGCTTAATTAATTAATGGACTTGATAATCTTAAACGCGGGAAATAATAACCGGGAGCCTATATTATCGTAATATGGATTAAGATGGATAGTGCAATATTAATTTATTAGTGGTACTAATTAATAATAATGTGCTGAATTATATTGGGGCTCAATATTGAAATTCAGAAGCCCATTGGAGGTCCAATCTTAATTCTCCTAAAGGCCTCTCAAGTAGCCCATTAAGTAGCCCAATAATGATAAGGTGATTAAAATAAAAAGATAATATAATGCTGATTTTTCTTATTATTTTCGAAAATATAGAAATCAAGGAGAGAAAAGATTTTGTTGATTTTCTTGGAAAAATATTATGGAAGATAAGTATTCTTGGAATACAAGATTATCTCATATATTCAAGAAGATCCAAATCTTGGATTCTTTACTTGAATTTTTCGAAAATTACAAGTCAAAAAAGTGAGTGAGATTTTTGTGGAATATTTTATTATGGAGAAAAGAATATATGAGATATATTCAAAATTTCTTAGAGACTAAGAAAAGATTTTCTCCAGGCCCATAATGCCTACAAATTTCGGCCACTTCATCTATAAATAGGGGTTGATTATTTCATCCCCAAGTACATAATTCCATGTGTTGGAAAAATCGAGAGCATATATATTTTTCTTTTTCCTTAGTTATTTAAATTACTTGAAAGCATCTCTCACCGGTGATCAAGTAAGGCGAAAGGGAAATACTTGAGAAGGCTTTGGGTTAATAAAGCGTGATCGTGATTGTCCCGTTTATTCAAAGACCAATTCTACAAGAGGTACGTAGGTCACATAAATTCTTGTTTATTCCGTCATAGATTTTATGTGAATTAATTCAACATGCATGATGTTAAATTTGTTGTTGGAATTATTTTTTGAATTAATTAGGATTAATTCATGCTAATAATAATTGAATTTAAATTCATATTTAATTATCATCCCGAATAGATTCCGGGCACCCCTATTTTCCCAACAACTGGTATCATAGCCACGGTTTTCGGGCTCTGATCTTTAAATTGGAATTTAAATCGTTTGACATTAAATTGAAATTGGATAGTAGAATTACTAGATCTTTTTTGCAGGTATCCAATTGTCATGGTTTTAATGTTATTTTTTTCATGCGTGTGAATTAATTGTTTTTAATTCGATTCGTTCGAATTCATTTTTCTCGTGAGAAAATCCACGAGTAGATTAGTTGTTTTTATTTTTATTTGATCATTGTAATAGACTAGTCTAGATCTAGTATTTATTTTTTGTAAATAAATTGTAACCGGATCGAGATGAAGACGGAAACAAAGAATTAAAGATGGCGTACCCGGACGACGCATGCATGGACGTAAAATCATGCACGGAGTGAAAAACGAGAACGAACGGCGAAACCCGGTGCATGGCGTGCGCGAGGCGCATGGTGCCGTGCACGACGGGTGCTGATGTTACACGGGCGTGCGCGAGGCCAGCCCTCTCGGTGCTCGGTGTTCGGCGCTCGGCGGCCATGGCCGAGAGGCGCGCGGCCCACCTCCGTGGGCCGATGCGCACTGTATCTCGGGCCGTGGAATTTTTTTTTCTCTTATTCTCAAATTTTTTATGTGATTTCAGACGTCGTCCCGAACCCCAAATGAAGTTGTTTTTGATGAAGTGTTGTTGTTCGAGTGGGAGCGTGTCGAGACGAACGATGAAAAGCAACAAGGAGGATTTTTCGCATCAAGACATGAAGAAATTAAACCGTGACAATTGGATTTGAGTGCTCTAATGTGTTTAATTTTGTTTTGATGGATGTTTTATTTCGTGCACTTATTATTATTTGTTAATATGTGTTTGCATGATTTTAATTGTCCAAGAAAAACCTTACTTTCGAAAATTACTAAGTATGTTTCTTTAATTGCAATTTTATTCCGGATATTAAAATTGGATTAATTTGGCCTCCATAATTTATTTATTTGTGAAGTCTTTTTGGAATACATTTCCCCCTTGGATCGGCCAAAAAGACGGATTTTCACATGAATAAATTTCGAAAGGATGATTGTGGATTATTACTAGTGGCGGTATTGAACCTCACCACGAGTGGCATGCTCAAAGCGAAATAATAATCATGTATTTAATTATGGTTATTACTTAGGCATAAGAAATTGATATTAACTTACTCCCCTCGGAGTCCTTGTCAATTTTTATGTGGTCAAAGTGGGAGTCAACTATTAATTTTGAATTAAGGATTTGTAAATTTTAAGTTTGTAATCCGCTTGAATGTGTTTAAATGTATAGACCACCCCTCGTGGCGCATTTAAATTGTTTTGAGATGTTGGCTGATGCATGATTATATTGTTTTAAGGTTTCAATATAATTGATGTGATCGAATTATGTGATAATTTCATATTTTTCTAGATATTAATATGAATGTATGTTTTGATCTCATTTCATCATGTTGCAACCTTTTAATCTACTGTTTAAATATACTTTAAGTTAACAAACTTTCTGGAGACAATTATATCGATTGGAAATGTAATTTAAATTTTGTCCTTACTGCACAAAAATACAATTGGGTTATTCACGTTAA
Organism: Ballota nigra; assembly: GCA_947034835.1. Taxonomy (NCBI): domain Eukaryota; kingdom Viridiplantae; phylum Streptophyta; class Magnoliopsida; order Lamiales; family Lamiaceae; genus Ballota; species Ballota nigra. The sequence continues at coordinate 32,265,861 of OX344724.1, forward strand.
TATACCCGGCAAGCCTAATGATAAGTCAAGCAATGGGAAAAGGCAGTTTATGATTGGAAGCGTGACAATGAACACATGAAGTGCATCATCTTGACATCTCTGTCTGAGGATTTGAGGCGCATTCATGAGGACATTGTATCCGCTGTCGAAATCATGGAAAACCTTGAAGAGATGTTTTCACATCATAAACCCATGACTAATCAGTTCATCTAACATGACTCGGTCAAGTTGAAAATGGTGAAGGGAATGCCCGTGAGGGAGTACGTTCTCGAGATTATGGCATACCTTAACAAGTTGGAAGTACTTGGTGCTGATTTTGATGTCCCTTCTAAGGTAGATTTCATACTCCATTCTCTTCTGAAAAGCTTTGAGCAGTTTCAACTGAACTGTCAGATGAATGAACGGACAAGTCGTTTGCCCGAGCTCTTGCAAGCTTTAGTTTCGGTGGAGGTGATAATGGAGCACCAATCTAGTATTATGGTGGCTAATGGCCCGGCTACCTCTTTTGGTCCCAATGGAGGGAAAAAGAGGAAGATAACCAAAGGTCGGATCCAAGCAAATCCAATTGTTGTGAAAGGCAAAGTCAAGGCTAGCATCGAATGGGAAGTATTTTAACTGCGGTAAGAGAGGACATTGGAGGTCTGTCTATTCCAAGCCTAAGAGACTAGGAAAGTTAGGTAATTCACACACCCTAGTCGTCGAAACTTGTGAAGTGGCGTATGCTATCTATTCGTGGATAGTGGATACGAGAGCTACTGATCACATTTGTTTCATGGGTTCAAGCTAACCCGACGACTTAAAAGAAGTGAGATCCCCATCACATCGGGCAATGCTACGAGAGTGGCAGTTGAAGCAGTGTGAGAAGTGTGCCTATCTTTTGAAGATAGAGTTATGGTCTTGAGAGAAGTTCTTCATATTCCTAGTTTAGAAAGAACTCAACCTTCAGTTTCTAGCTGTTTTGAATAGATACTCAGTTTCTTTTAATAAGGATGTTATTATTTCTTGAAACGATGAGTTTATCTATTCCGGAATATTTTTGGATGATCTTTATACCATTAATTGGGCACACCACTCATAAATTGAATCTAATAACACATCGACTATTTCAAGTTATAAAAGGAAGTGTTCTTTCTGATATGAACGAAACACTTCTATGGCATCTTAGATTAGGTCATATTAATCTAATGCGAATACAAAGATTGGTGAAAGACGGATCCTTGGAGTTTCTTCAAGTAGAGTCGTTTCCAACTTGCGAATTCTATTTAGAGGGTAAAATGACCAAGAGGGCATTTGGAGCCACGGGGAAAGGAGCCACGTAAGTGTTGGAACTCGTTCATACCGATATGAGTGGTCCAATGACGATCATAGCTTGAAGGGGTATGGATACATCTACCTTATGTTGCATAAGGAAATAAGTATCAAGTTTCTGCGATCCGATCGTAGAGGCGAATACCTCAGCAATGAATTCTTGAACTACCTATCGGACGAAGGGATCGTATCCCAGTTAACCACACCGGGAACCCCTCAACAGAACGGTGTGGCAGAACGAAGGAACCAGACTCTTTTAGAAATGGTCAGATCTATGATGAGTTATTCAGATTTACCCAAATCGTTTTAGGGTAACGCCTTGGAAACAACAGCTTGCATTCTAAACTTGGTGCCATCCAATTCGGTTCCTAAAACCCCAATGGAATTGCAGACCGGGCGCAAACCCAGTCTAAGACACTTGCGGATTTGGGGTTATCCGGCATATGTGCTAGACAAGGAAGCCGGTAAGTTGGATCCATGTTCGGAATTAAGGCTATTTATAGGATACCCTGCGGGAACGAAAGGGTGTATATTCTATAGTCCCAAGGATCAAAAGACCGTGATTAGTTCACACTTTAAATTCTTGGAGGAGGACTATATGAACAAAAGAAAGCCCATAAGTGAGATTACCTTAGACGAGTTAAGAGGGAAAACTCCTATACCAAGTATACAAGATGATATACCACACGTCACACCTTCACAACCGGAACCCCGTCGCAGTGGGAGGATTGCTAGGCAACCCAAGAGATTCATGGGAATAGGATAATCTTCGGATTTGATTCCCGGTAATGAATCGGACCCATGGACATACGACGAGGCAATCCAAGACAAAGACGTGGAGTCATGGCAAACGGCAATGGCAGTCGAGATGGGTTCGATGGATCATAATCAAGTGTGGGAGTTGGTCGAACCACCCAATGGGGTAGAACCCATTGGATGCAAGTGGGTGTACAAGAGGAAAAGAGGATCGGGCTAAAGGGTTGAGACCTTCAAAACAAGGCTAGTGGCCAAAGGGTATACTAAAAAAGAAGGGATCGATTATGAGGAGACCTTTTCGCCTGTAGCTATGCTTAAGTCCATCTGTATTCTCTTGTCGATCGCTGCGCACCTAGATTACGAGATCTGGCAAATGGATGTCAACACGGCTTTCCTTAACGGAAGTCTTGACGGGTTAGATATCTATATGCAACAGCCCAAAGGTTTCATTGAAAAAGGCCAAGAGCACCTCGTATGCAAGCTTAAGAGATCCATTTATGGACATAAGCAAGCATCGCGTACTTGGAACCAGTGTTTTGATCAAGTTATTAAGTCTTATGAGTTTTGATCAAAACAAGTTTGAAAGTTGTGTGTATAAAAGGTGTGACGGAACTGCGGTGGTATTCTTAGTATTATACGTAGACGATATTCTGCTCATTGGAAACAATGTCATGGTATTGTCAGACGTAAGGGTATTGCTGTCAAATCAGCTTGATATGAAGAACTTAGGGAAAACTGGTCACATCCTTGGGATCAAGTTCACTCGTGATCGCAAGAAGAGGATGTTGGGCTTATCGCAAGCTTTATATAAAGACACTGTTTTGAAGCGATACAACATGCAAGATTCCAAGAAAGGTTTTGTACTTTTTTTGACATGGAATCCATCTATCCAAAGAAATATGCCCTAAGACGCAAGTGGAGATAGATGACATTAAAGACGTTCCGTACGTTTTGGACGTAGGAAGTCTTATGTATGCAATATTGTGTACGAGACCGGATATCTGTTTTGCCGTGGGCATGATGGCAAGATATCAAAGTAACCCCGGGAAAGCACATTAGATTGCAATTAAATGCATTCTGTAGTTTCTGAAAAGAACTTGTGATGGAATGCTGATTTAACAGTCAGACAATTTAATTCCCATGGGATACACGGACTTAAATTTCCAATCAGACATAGACTCCAGAATAACTACCTCGGGTAGTGTGTTTTGCATAGGAGAAGGAGCTATGACATGGAGAAGCGATTAGCAGAAAGCATCGCCGATTCGACCATGAAAGCCGAATAAGTAACTGCTTGTGAAGCAGCGAAAGAAGCGGTTTGGCTCAAGTACTTCTTAGTGGACTTGGACGTTGTTCCGAATTTGCCCATCACAATCATTGTTCTGGAGCAGTTACAAATTCAAGGGAACCGAGAGCCCACAAGGCCAGGAAACACATTGAAAGATAACACCATCTTATACGAGAAATTGTTAAGAGGGGAGATAAAGAGGTGGCAAAGATAAATGTCGGAGGACAACCTAGTATATCCATTCACAAAGGGTCAAGACTATTGCCAATCTGCTTTAAGTATAAGTGGGAGGAATTATTAGGTTAGTGTAGGTTGACAGAGATGTCACGTAGAGCTACTACACTAGACATACATGATGATGTATACTACAAAACAGACTTTAAATATAAGTGGGAGATTGTTGGAGTTATACGTGAAAATATGCTTTTACTTTGTATAACTCATGTATTAAACACTTGTTTATGAGAATAATTCTTTTATCACATTTGCTTTAAATATGATTGAATGTTGAATATTTATTGCAAACCGTTCAATATATATAATACGTGTTACATTGTAGTTAATGTGGTGATACCCGATCACAGAATATCACATTAACTATTTTCCTTGTAACTAAACGTACAAATTCACGACCTAGGTGGAATTGAACAATCCACCGTGAAATGTCGATGTGTATATCTCAGATTGCCTTGTCTTGACCAAGAGATTGCACTAGCACATTTAGTATGTGTTGAAGAGGACCTACAGCGAGGATAAATTCTTCTGTTCTGAAATGTGAAGAATTAGACCTCAGTGGTTATTGATTTCTTAATCTCCATCACTTAAATAGGATCGTGTGTGCTTAATGGTTACTGCTTTGATTCATGTTGGGTGAGAATTATCGTGACTTCAAACCTTGTGCTTTGGGCAGTAATATTAATCATACGACGGTTGCTAATATTTAATATGGAGAAATGCGTGCGAGTACGGCTCGTGTGATTTGTCCCCTTGGTGGGCTCAAAAGTTTTATCGTACCAAATCTTGCAAGTGAAGAATTAGTTTCTTCGGTACGGATAATAATCTTGAGCTGTCTTTACTCCAATGTGAAATATATTAATTAATTTAAAGCTATTCAGAAGCTTAATTAATTAATGGACTTGATAATCTTAAACGCGGAAAATAATAAACGGGAGCCTATATTATCGTAATATGGATTAAGATGGATAGTGCAATATTAATTTATTAGTGATACTAATTAATATTAATGTGCTGAATTATATTGGGGCTCAATATTGAAATTCAGAAGCCCATTGGAGGTCCAATCTCAATTCTCCTAAAGGCCTCTCAAGTAGCCCATTAAGTAGCCCAATAATGATAAGGTGATTAAAATAAAAAGATAATATAATGCTGATTTTTCTTATTATTGTCGAAAATATGGAAATCAAGGAGAGAAAAGATTTTGTTGATTTTCTTGGAAAGATATTATGGAAGATAAGTATTCTTGGAATACAAGATTATCTCATATATTTAAGAAGATCCAAATCTTGGATTCTTTACTTGAATTTTTCAAAAATTACAAGTCAAAAAGGTGAGTGAGATTTTTGTGGAATATTTTATTATGAAGAAAAGAATATCGGAGATATATTCGAGATTTCTTAGAGACTAAGAAAATATTTTCTCCAGGCCCATAAAGCTTACAAATTTCGGCCACTTCATCTATAAATAGGGGGTGATTATTTCATCCCCAAGTTAATAATTTCATGTGTTGGAAAAATCAAGAGCATATATATTTTTCTTTTTCCTTAGTTATTTAAATTACTTGAAAGCATCTCCAAACGGTGATCAAGTAAGGCGAAAGGGAAATACTTGAGAAGACTTTTGGGTTGATAAAGCGTGATCGTGATTGTCCCATTTATTCAAAGACCAATTCTACAAGAGGTACGTAGGTCACATAAATTCTTGTTTATTCCGCCATAGATTTTATGTGAATTAATTCAACATGTATGATGTTAAATTTGTTGTTGGAATTATTATTTGAATTAATTAGGATTAATTAATGCTAGTAATAATTGAATTTAAATTCGTATTTAATTATCATCCCGAATAAATTCCGGGCACCCCTATTTTTCCAACAGATTTAGGGTAATATTACTAAGTTTTTAGTAGTATTACCAATAAGCATTGATAGTGTTACGAATAGTGATTGGTAGTAATACCAATTATTTTTTCCTAACATTACAAGTCTATTTTCAAATAATTCTTACCAATTGTTTTTTTAATTATTCGAATTAGAGTTTACGGTGAGGGTTTGCCGTGAGGGTTTAGGGTGATATTATCAAGTCTTTAATAATATTACCAGTAGACATAGATAGTGTTACCAATACTGGTTGATAGTAATACTAATTTTTTTTCTAACATTACAAGTCTATTTTACATTAATACTTAACAATTACATTTTTAATCATTCGAATTAGCATTTACGGTGAGGGTTTACCTTGAGGGTTTAGGGTAATATTACCAAGTCTTTAGTAGTATTATCAATAGAAATTGATAGTGTTACCAATAGTGAATGATAGTAATATCAATTATATTTTTGTAACATTACAAGTTTATTTTTTAATAATTTTACCAATTACTTTTTTAATTATTCGAATTAGAGTTTACGATGAGGGTTTACCGTGAGGATTTAGGGTAATATAACTAAATCTTTAGTAGTATTACTAATAAACATTGATAATGTTACCAATAGTTATTGGTAGTAATACCAATTTTTTTTCTAACATTACAAGTCTATTTTTAAATAATTCTTACCAATTACTTTTTTAATTTTTCGAATTAGAGTTTACGATGAGGTTTGACCGTGTAGGTTTAGGGTAATATTATTATTTCTTTAGTAATATTACCAATAGACATTGATAGTGTTACCAATAGTGATTGTTAGTAATACTAATTATTATTTTTCTAACATTACAAGTCTATTTTCAATTAATTCTTAAAATTCGCCTTTTTAATCATTCGAATTAGTAATTACGGTGAAGGTTTACAGTGAGGCTTTTAGGGTAATATTACCAAGTCTTAATTAGTATTACCAATAGGCATTGATAGTGTCATCAATAGTGATTGATTGTAATACAATTTTTTTTTTTGTAACATTACAAGTTTATTTTCAAATAATTCTTACCAATTACTTTTTAATTATTCGAATTAGAGTTTACGGTGAGGGTTTTACCACAAGGGTTTAGGGTTTAGGTTAATATTACCAATAGACATTGATAGTGTTACCAATAGTGGTTGATAGTAATACTATTTTTTTTTTCTAACTTTACAAATCTATTTTTAACTAATTCTTAACAATTACCTTTTTAATCATTCGAATTAGGGTTTACCGTGAGGGTTTAGGGTAATTTTACCAAGTCTTTAGTAGTAATACCAATAGACATTGATAGTGTTAGCAATAGTGATTGGCAGTAATACCAATTATTATTTTCTAATATTACAAGTCTATTTTCAAATAATGCTTGTCAATTACTTTTTTAATTGTTCAAATTAGAGTTTATGGTGAGGGTTGACCTTGAGGGTTTAGGGTAATATTATCAAGTCTTTAACAAAAATTATCTATAGACATTGATAGTGTTACCAATAGTGGTTTATAGTAATACTAATTTTTTTTCTAAAATTACAAGTCTATTTTCAATTAATTCTTAACAATTACCATTTTAATCATTCGAATTAGCGTTTATGGTGAGGGTTTACCGTGAGGTATTAAGATAATATTACCAAGACTTTAGTAGTATTACACTATTACCAATACACATTGATAGTGTTACCAATAGTGATTGGTAGTAATACCAATTTTTTTTCTAACATTATAAGTCTATTTTTAAATAATTCTACCAATTAAATTTTTAATTATTCGAATTAGAGTTTACGGTGAAGGTTTACCGTGAGGGTTTAGGGTATAGGGTAATATTACCAACTCTTTAGTAATATTACCAATAGACATTGATAATGTTACCAATAGTGGTTGATAGTAATACTATTTATTTATTTTCTAACATTACAAGTCTATTTTAAATTAATTCTTAACAATTACCTTTTTAATCATTCGAATTAGCGTTTACGGTGAGGGTTTATGGTAATATTACCAAATCTTTAGTAGTATTACCAATAGACATTGAAAGTGTTATCAATAGTGATTGGTAGTAATACCAATTATTTTTTTCTAACATTACGATTCTATTTTTAAATAATTCTTACCAATTACTTTTTTAATTATTTGAATTAGAGTTTACGGCGAGGTTTGACCGTGAGGGTTTAGGATAATATTACAAAGTCTTTAGTAATATTACCAATAGATATTGATAGTGTTACCAGTAGTGGTTGATAGTAATAATAATTATTTTTCTAACAGTACAAGTCTATTTTCAATTAATTCTTAGGAATTTCCTTTTTAATCATTCGAATTAGTGTTTACGGTGAGTTTTTACCATGAGGGTTTAGGGTAATTTTATCAAATCTTTAGTAGTATTACCAATAGACATTGAAAGTGTTACCAATAGTGATTGGTTAGTAATACCAATAATTTTTTTCTAACATTACAGGTCTATTTTTAAATAATTCTTACAAATTACTTTTTTAATTATTCAAATTTGAGTTTACGATGAGGTTTGACCCTGAGGGTTTAGGATTTAGGGTAATATTACCATTTCTTTAGTAATATTACCAATAGACATTGATAGTGTTACCAGTAGTGATTGTTAGTAATACTAATTATTATTTTTTTAACATTACAAGTCTATTTTTAATTAATTCTAAAAATTTGCCTTTTTAATCATTCGAATTAGCAATTACTGTGAGGGTTTACCGTGAGGTTTTAGGGTAATATTACCAAGTCTTTAGTATTATTACAAATAGGCATTAATAGTGTTACCAATAGTGTAATACCAATTTTTTTTGTAACATTACAAGTCTATTTTCAAACAATTCTTACCAATTACTTTTTTAATTATTCGAATTAGAGTTTAAAGTGGGGGTTTTACCCCGAGGGTTTAGGGTTTATATTAATATTACCAATAGACATTGATAGTGTTACCAATAGTGGTTGATAGTAATACTATTTTTTTCTAACTTTACAAATCTATTTTCAATTAATTCTTAACAATTGTCTTTTTAATCATTCAAATTAGGGTTTACCGTGAGGGCTTAGGGTAATATTACCAAGTTTTTAGTAGTATTACCAATAGACAATGATAGTGTTACCATTAGTGATTGGTAATAATACCAATTATTATTTTCTAACATTACAAGTCTATTTTCAAATAATGCTTACCAATTACTTTTTTAATTATTCAAATTAGAGTTTACGGTGAGGGTTGACTGTGACGGTTTAGGGTAATATTATCAAGTCTTTAACAAAAATTATCAATAGGCATTGATAGTGTTACCAACAGTGGTTGATAGCAATACTAATTTTTTTTCTAACATTACAAGTCTATTTTCAATTAATTCTTAATAATTACCTTTTTAATCATTCGAATTAGCGTTTATGGTGAGGGTTTACCGTGAGGTATTAGGATAATATTACCAAAACTTTAGTAATATTACACTATTACCAATAGGCATTGATAGTGGTACCAATAGTGTTTGGTATGATACCAAATTTTTTCTAATATCATAAGTCTATTTTCAAATAATTCTTACCAATTACTTTTTTAACTATTCGAATTAGAGTTTACGGTGAGGGTTTACCGTGAAAGTTTAGGGTTTAGGGGAAAATTACCAAGTCTTTAGTAATATTATCAATAGACATTGATAGTGTTACCAATAGTGGTTTATAGTAATACTAATTATTTATTTTCTAACATTACAAGTCTATTTTCAATTAAATCTTAATAAATTACCTTTTTAATCATTCAAATTAGCGTTTATGGTGAGGGTTTAGGGTGGTATTACCAAATCTTTAGTAGTATTACCAATAGACATTGAAAGTGTTATCAATAGTGATTGGTAGTAATACCAATTATTTTTTTCTAGCATTACAAGTTTTTTTTCAAATAATTCTTACCAATTACTTTTTTAATCATTCAAATTAGAGTTTACGGTGAGGTTTGACCATGAGGGTTTAGGGTTTAGGGTTTAGGGTAATATTACAAAGTCTTTAGTAATAATCTCAATAGACATTGATAGTGTTACCAGTAGTGGTTGATAGTAATAATAATTTTTTTTTCTAACAGTACAAGTCTTTTTTCAATTAATTCTTATCAATTGCCTTTTTAATCATTCGAATTAGCATTTACGGTGAGTGTTTAACTTGAAGGCTTAGGGTAATATTACCAAGTCTTTAGTAGTATTACCAATAGACATTGATAGTGTTACCAATATTGATTGATAGTAATACCAATTATTTTTTTCTAACATCACAAGTCTATTTTTAAATAATTCTTACCAATTACTTTTTTAATTATTCGAATTAGAGTTTACGATGAGGGGTGACCGTCAGGGTTTAGAGTTTAGGGTAATATTACCAAGTCTTTAGTAATATTACCTATAGACATTGATAGTGTTACTAATAGTGATTGATAGTAAAACTAATTATTATTTTTCTAACATTACAACTCTATTTTTAATTAATTCTTAACAATTATATTTTTAATCATTTGAATTAACGTTTACGGTAAGGGTTACAGTGAGGGTTTAGGGTAATATTACCAAGTCTTTAGTAGTATTACCCTATTATCAATAGACATTAACTGTGTTACCAATAGAGATTAGTAGTAATAGCAATTTTTTTTTTCTTCTAACATTACAAGTCTATTTTCAAATAAATTTACCCAATTACTTTTTTAATTATTCGAATTAGAGTTTATAGTGAGGGTTTACCGTGAGGGTTTAGAGTAATATTACCAAATCTTTAGTAGTATTACCAATAGAAATTGAAAGTTTCACCAATAGTGATTGGTAGTAATACATATTATTTTTTTGTAACATTACAAGTCTATTTTTAAATTATTCTTACAAATTACTTTTTTAATTTTTCGAATTAGAGTTTACGGTGAGGGTTTACTGTGAAGGTTTAGGATTTAGGGTAATATTACAAAGTCTTTAGTAATATTACCAATAGGCATTGATAGTGTTACCTATAGTGGTTGATAGTAATACTAATTAATTATTTTCTAACATTACAAGTCTATTTTCAATTAATTCTTAACAATTACCTTTTTAATCATTCGAATTAGCGTTTACGCTGAGGGTTTAGGGTAATATTACCAAATCTTTAGTAGTATTACATATAGACATTGAAAGTGTTACCAATAGTGATTAGTAGTAATACAAATTTTTTTTTTCTAACATTACAAGTCTCTTTTTAAATAATTCTTACCAATTACTTTTTTAATTATTCGAATTAGAGTTCACGGAGAGGTTTGACCGTTAGGGTTTTGGGTTTAGGGTAATATTCCCAAGTCTTTAGTATTATTACCAATAGATAGTGTTACCAATAGTGAATTATAGTAATACCAATTATTATTTTTCTAACATTACAAGTCTATTTTCAATTATTTCTTAACAGTTAACTCTTTAATCATTCGAATTAGCGTTTACCGTGAGGGTTGAGGTTAATATTACCAAGTCTTAAGTAGTATTAAACTATTACATATAGACATTGATAGTGTTATCAATAGTGATTGGTAGTAGTACCAATTATTTTTTTTCTAACATTACAAGTCTATTTTAAAATAATTTTACCAAATACTTTTTTAATCATTCGAATTAGAGTTAACGGTGATAGTTTTCCGTGAGGGTTTAGGGTAATATTACCAAGTCTTTAGTAGTATTACCAATAGATATTGATAGTGTTACCAATAGTGGTTGGTAGTAATACCAATTTTTTCTAACATTAAAAGTATATTTTCAAATAATTTTTTCCAATTAATTTTGTAATCATTCGAATTAGAGTTTATCGTGATGTTTTACCCTGGGGGTTTAGGATAATATTACCAAGTCTCTAGTAGTATTACCAATAGACATTAATAGTGGTACCAATAGTGATTGATAGTAATACCAATTATTTTTTTCTAACATTAAAAGTCTATTTTAAAATAAATCTTACTAATTACTTTTTAATCATTCGAATTAGGATTTACCGTGAGGGTTTAGGGTAATATTACTAAGTCTTTAGTAGTATTATCAATAAACATTGATAGTGTTACCAATAGTGATTGGTAGTAATTCTAATTTTTTTCTAACATTAAAAGTCTATTTTCAAATAATTTTTACCAATTAATTTTGTAATCATTCGAATTAGAGTTTATGGTGTGGGTTTACCCTTAGGGTTTAGGATAATATTATCAAGTTTGTAGAAGTATTACCAATAGGCATTGATACTGGTATCAATAGTGATTGATAGTAATACCAATTATTTTTTTCTAACATTAAAAGTCTATTTTAAAATATTCTTACCAATTACTTTTTAATCATTCGAATTAGGATTTACCGTGAGGGTTTAGGGTAATATTACCATGTCTTTAGAAATATTACCAATAGACATTGATAGTGTTACCAATAGTGATAGGTAGTAATACCAATTATTATTTTCTAACAATACAAGTATATTTTCAAATAATGCTTACCAATTACTTTTTTAGTTATTCAAATTTGAGTTTAGGGTGAGGGTTGACAGTTAGTGTTTAGGGTTTAGGGTAATATTATCAAGTCTTTAACAAAAATTATCAATAGACATTGATAGTGTTACCAATAGTGATTGGTAGTAATACCAATTTTTTTTCTAACATTACAAGTCTATTTTCAAATAATTATTTCCAATTAATTTTTTAATTATTCGAATTAGATTTTACGGTGAGGGTGTACCTTGAGAGTTTAGGGTTTAGGGTAATATTACAAAGTCTTTAGAAATATTACCAATAAACATTGATAGTTTTACCAATATTGGTTGATAGTAATACTAATTATTTATTTTCTAACATTACAAGCCTATTTTCAATTAATTCTTAACAATTACCTTTTTAATCATTCAAATTTGCATTTACAGTGATGGTTTAGGGTAATATTATCAAATCTTTAGTAGTATTACCAATAGATATTGAAAGTGTTATCAATAGTGATTGGTAGTAATACCAATTATTTTTTTCTAACATTACAAGTCTATTTTTAAATAATTCTTACCAATTACTTTTTTAATTATTCGAATTAGAGTTTATGATGAGGTTTGACCATGATGGTTTAGGGTAACCAAGTCTTTGGTAATATTACCAATAAACATTGATAGTGTTACCAGTAGTTGTTGATAGTAATAATAATTTTTTTCTAACATTACAAGTCTATTTTCTATTAATTCTTAGCAATTGTCTTTTTAATAATTCAAATTAGCGTTTACGGTGAGTGTTTACCGTGAGGGTTTAGAGTAATATTACCAAGTCTTTAGTAGTATTAACAATAGACATTGATAGTGTTACCAATATTGATTGGTAGTAATACCAATTATTTTTTTCTAACATCACAAGTCTATTTTTAAATAATTCTTACAAATTACTTTTTTAATTATTCGAATTAGAGTTTATGATGAGGGGGTTTAGGGTAATATTACCATGTCTTTAGAAATATTACCAATAGACATTGATAGTGTTACCAATAGTGATAGGTAGTAATACCAATTATTATTTTCTAACAATACAAGTATATTTTCAAATAATGCTTACCAATTACTTTTTTAGTTATTCAAATTTGAGTTTAGGGTGAGGGTTGACGGTTAGTGTTTAGGTCTTAGGGTAATATTATCAAGTCTTTAACAAAAATTATCAATGGACATTGATAGTGTTACCAATAGTGATTGGTAGTAATACCAATTTTTTTTCTAACATTACAAGTCTATTTTCAAATAATTATTTCCAATTAATTTTTTAATTATTCGAATTAGATTTTACGGTGAGGGTGTTCCTTGAGAGTTTAGGGTTTAGGGTAATATTACAAAGTCTTTAGAAATATTACCAATAAACATTGACAGTTTTACCAATATTGGTTGATAGTAATACTAATTATTTATTTTCTAACATTACAAGTCTATTTTCAATTAATTCTTAACAATTACCTTTTTAATCATTCAAATTTGCATTTACAGTGATGGTTTAGGGTAATATTATCAAATCTTTAGTAGTATTACCAATAGATATTGAAAGTGTTATCAATAGTGATTGGTAGTAATACCAATTATTTTTTTCTAACATTACAAGTCTATTTTTAAATAATTCTTACCAATTACTTTTTTAATTATTCGAATTAGAGTTTATGATGAGGTTTGACCATGATGGTTTAGGGTAACCAAGTCTTTGGTAATATTACCAATAAATATTGATAGTGTTACCAGTAGTTGTTGATAGTAATAATAAATTTTTTCTAACATTACAAGTCTATTTTCTATTAATTCTTAGCAATTGTGTTTTTAATAATTCAAATTAGCGTTTACGGTGAGTGTTTACCGTGAGGGTTTAGAGTAATATTACCAAGTCTTTAGTAGTATTAACAATAGACATTGATAGTGTTACTGACTTGAAGCGAACTACACTAGCTTCTACTAGTAGCTACCCCGCAAGAGTACGGGTTCACTGTAGTATTGGCAAGTATAGGGACCAAGTATTATCGAACCCAAGGGATGGTGTATATGCGAATAGATCCCTGAAGATCTACGCGTTGTAGTTAATATGAGTGTAATGTTTTTGGGTTTTTGAAAGATTAATTAAAAGACTAAAATAAACTAATTAACTAAAGAATGAAAAAGAACGAATTAACTAGGGGATGTTTTCTAATGAGAGATGGTGATGCTTAGGATTGGAATCCCTACGTATACTAACGGAGCAGGTACATAATCAAAATAACTGTGACACACAAGAATTAACTTAAGTCCAAGAATGCAAGGTGAAAGCTCAAGATTCTAAACCCTAATACTTTACCCTAACACTCGACTTCACTAATCCACTAACAAGTTAATGGATTGTGCTTAATTAATGAGACCCTAATTTAACTAAGGTGATGCGGTCGTCCTCCTTCGCTAAACCGGTAGATGAATTAACCTTTCCTAAACCTTCTCGTTAAGACTACTAATTGTTATTGAGTGATGCGGTCGTCCTCTCTCTAACACTTTCGTACTAAATTCAAAGGTAAAGTTCAGATTAATTATATGAATTCATTAATTAAGAGAATTAAAACTAACGTCACAAATTATCCTAATTACGTACCCACATCCTACTTCTACGAGTTCATCCTACCCTAAACATGCAAGGGTTTTAGCCGGACATGGTTGTAACAAACATAAAAGCAATAGAAGAAACTACGAACATAAACATAATGAATTGAACGAAGAAAATAAGAAACATGAACTAGGGTTTTTAAAGAAAATAAATACGAAGAACTGAAATTGAATTAATAAAAACAAAATTTAAACGTGCTCAAAGTAACGAACTAATGAAAAGAAACTAAGAATTGAAAAGAAACTAGAATTCGTATGAAAAACCTCAACAAAACGTAAATTAAGCTTGCTCGATCTTCTCCTCTTAAAAAACTAAGTCTAAAATTATTTCTAAAGTCGGGGATCTTTCAAAACGTGTTTGGAAGAGGTATATATAGGCACGGGTCGAAACGGGAGTTAATGGGCCGAAAATACGCATCCGGAGGCAAAAATCCATGGGCGCTCGAGCAAAACGCTCGAGCGGTCCCGCTCGAGCAGTGTAGCTCGAATGACACAATCGCTCGAGCGGTTCCGCTCGAGCTGGTCGAGCGTTGAAATCATTCTGCATGTTTTGGGCGCTCGAGCGATTCGCTCGAGCGCAAGAAAGTTTCTGTACGTTTAGGCGCTCGAGCAATGCGCTCGAGCGGGGGCGCTCGACCTAGTCACTCGAGTGACTTCTAACTCCTCCCAAGTGATACTTTTCCTCGTCCGCACTAATACCAATCGTATTTCTTCAATATCTTCTCATCCGGGCATCCGTTTGAGTCGATTCAAAGTCCTACGAACTCCGTTTTTCGTCCTCTATTCACCTATGAGCATCAAAGAGACAAATTCATCAACGTGTAGAAATAATGCTCAATTGACTCTAAATACTCTATAAACTCGACCAAGATTGGGGTATTTCAAGCTACGAATCATGACAATTTCACGCCTAATCATTCCCCCCAAACTTACCATATTGCTTGTCCTCAAGCAATGAAATAATAAGTCAAGTGAAATTGTTAGGAATGAGTCAACGAATCGAATCATGCAAGCAAATGAACTCGAGCTTCAAAGATCAATCACACGTATACTAACTCACCCCCTTCATCATACTCATGCAACAATGACAAGAAACACAAAGATCAAACATGGATGTGCACTCAACGATGTGTTTCACTCCCTCACAAGTGTATATCAATGATAAAGGACTCACTCAACAATCAATCACACATATCGGCAGCCATAGGCTTGTAAGCACTCTCAACTCCGACCATACTCTAGAAATCAATGCCGAATCAAAAAGGACTTTTCTCAAGGTTGTAATGTAGGCTCTTTGGACAGGTGGGATAACAATATGGTAAAGTGACTCAAGTGAATGGAGAATAGAAAATCAGACTTCGGTACTTCGAGATTAGGAACAGACTACTTCAAACATATTCAATCAACACTCTTTCAATTCCACTTCTCTCAACACTTCAATTTTTTTTCTTTCTCTTTTCACTTTTTTTTTTTCAATCACTTCACTTTTTTTTTCTTTTTCGCACAAACACATGAGCTCATTTTTTTCTTTTTGCTCATTCTCAATTTTCTTTCTCTTTTTCCCACATCTCAAAACTTCATCACACCTTCTTCTCATATTCACTCAACAAACAACATTTTCCTTTTTCAACTCAATTCACTTCCTTCATATTCACACTTTCCTATTCTCCACTCAAATTTGGACAAAAAGGCTTAGGAATTGGAATAGTATTCATATGTGCTAGCAAATAAAATAGGCTTTAGGCTCAAAGGGGCTAGCAAGGGATTCAATGTCATTGGTAGGGGAAATTTTTGGCTAAGTGACTCAATAAAAACAATGATGGCCTAAGATCCTATTCGGTATATCAAACTAGACACAATCAAGAAGAGAGAGCACACACAAGTTCTAGCATCCTCTAAGGTGATGATTCACTCACAAACGAAGAGATTAATTCATGCATTCAAATCTCATAAGGCTCAAATCTCACAGCTTTCACATCCATGCTAGTCCTAGTGCATTCTCACTCTCATCACACAAGTACTCAAAAGAAAAATTCACAAGCATACAAGTTCTTTCTCAAATCAGCTCAAACTCAAACACTCACACAAAAGAATTTCTAACTCACCCTTACTACTCACTCTACTCATCAAATCATACTCAAAGATAGCAATCAACAAGCATAAGATGATTGATAGGCATGAAATATGCAATCTCGAGTCAAATCGAAATCACCCCAAGGAGTATCTCAACAATCTAATAATCAATCAAACTCAACTCAAAGATAAGGGCGTGCATGCATGTGCAATGTAACAAGAAACATAAAAAAAAACTCCACCCCCCAAACTTCGACCTTGCTAGAGGTCTAAGTTTGGGGTTGTGGGTTACCTCAACCAAATAATTCCGTTTCTCTCACTAGCTTTGCACACTTCCTTATCTCAAGTTGGTTCCTTCAATCTCCACTTCTTTGATACCTTTACTCCTTTAGAGACAAGCCTACAAAATAACTCTCAAGTACGAGGTTAAACATACGACTCAAAATACTCCCTAATAATATAAAAAGACACTAAAAATAAATGAAAGCAAATAAAAATGGGTTGTCTCCCATTCAGCGCTATTTTTAAGGTCCTCATGCCGGACCAAGCTCAAAGGAGCTTATGGGACATCATACTCAAATTTACCTCCCCCACTCTCATAAGAGTGGTGTTTGAACTCCTTTCCTTGATGCCCCACCATCATGAGCCCTTTTGCTTCCTTCCCCACCTCAAGTGGTATAGGTCTCAACTCCTTCTCACCTTTATCTGGGGGAGTCTTACTAAACAATTTCTTGAGTTTTGACTTTTTCTTCTTAACTCCTCCTTTCCCTTCTAACTGGACCACGTCCACTTTCTTCACCTCTTCATCCAAATCATGAATATCAGAAGGATTAGGGATAGAAGGCGTGTCTTCAACACGAGGATCAATTACATCCATGCAATACAAGCTCTCATCCTCCTTCGGGTGCTTCATGGCTTCATATAGGGAGATCTTCACTTCTTGATCATCAACCTTCAACGTGATCTTCCCATTCGCCACGTCTAGCACCATCCCCGCCGTAGCTAAGAACGGTCTTCCCAAGATCAGGGGTACGTGCTCATCTTCCTCCATCTCTAGCACTACAAAGTCGGCTGGAAAGATGTGATCTCCAACTCTCACAAGGACGTCTTCAACCACACCTTGAGGTCTAGTAATAGACCGATCGGCAAGTTGAAGCGTCATCATTGTGGGTTGAAGTTCACCACCTTCCAGCTTCTTGAAAAGCGACAAGGGCATGAGATTGATGCTCGCCCCTAAATCACATAGCGCTCCTTTCTTGATCCCGTTCCCAATATCACATAGGATCGTGAAGCTCCCGCGATCCTTCAGCTTTGGTGGGAGCGCCTTGTGCACTAATGCACTCACCTCGTGGTTCAGCTGCACCAAATTCGGCTCATCCACTCGCCGTATTTTCGCAATCAAGTCCTTCAAAAACTTCGCATAGTGCGGCATCTGTTCCAAAGCATCATAAAAAGGAATGTTAATGTGAAGTTGTTTAAAAACATCAAGAAATTTTGCAAATTTTTCATCAAGCTTCTTTTTCATGAAGCGCTGTGGATACGGGACGGGTATCACAGATTTGGGTACCCCCCATTCATCTCTTTCTGTTTCTTTCACTTTATCCCTTGCTTCCTTTGCCTTCTTCCACTTAGGAACTCTCTTTATCTCCTCAAAGTCTTTCCCCTTCTGGGACTCATCCATATCTTTATGCTTCTCAATCCTTTCACTTTCAATCCCTTTCTCAACTTGGGGCGTCTCAGAATCAGCAGGCATCTGAGGACCTTCATAGTTGGTTCCACTTCTTAGCTGGATCGCCTTGCATTGCTCTTTCGAGTTCCCCTCCGGCATTCTATTCACTGACTTTGCAATTTGGCTCATCTGGAGCTCTAAAGAAGTGAACCTTCGATTGTTCTCTTGTTGAGTTCTAGTCCACTCAACATTCATCTTCTGGAGCTCTTGATCACGTTGATCACCCTTCTTATGCAACTCCTTCACATTGTACTCCAAGGATGACAACCGCTTGCTTCCCTCCTCCACCTTCTGAAGGATCGCTCTCAACATCTCTTCGGTTGATGCACCGCCTTCTCCACTAGGAGGTTTAGACCCCGGATCAACACCTGCAGGAACAGTAATACCAGCTTTTGGGTTAGCATAAGAAAAATTATCATTCTTCCTCCATGTGTTTTGAGGAGGTTACTGGCTTCCTTGAACTCCTTGTGTGTTCCTCCATTGATTTTGAAGTGGCTGAGGACCTGGAGGTACAAATGGTTGGCCATAAGAAGGCCTTCTATACTGATTACCACCTTGGTAGCCATTCTGATTGTAATACGGACCTCCCATGTAATTGGCTACCTCTTGCTGTCCACTTGGTTGGTCTACTCTCTCATTCTCTACTGCATGTTCTCCACCCAAACTCTTCCCCAACTCGAGGTTGTTTATCTTCTCCATCATGGCCATCAATAGCCTTCTCGTTCCTTCTCCCTCTTCAACCTGATGCACTCTCTGAAAATCTGCATCTCCACTCCAAGCACCGGCATTCGTGACAATGTTGTCCACGATCTCCCTACACCTCTCTATGCCTTGGTTCAAGAATGCTCCGCCCGCACAGGCGTCTAAATGGTCTTGCCCCGCCTTGTTGGCACCACTGTAGAAGAATGCCATAATGTCTCCCTCATTGTACCCGTGCTGCGGGCACTCAATCAGCATGTTTGAGTATCTCTCCCACGCTTGGCGTAAATCCTTTCCGGACTTCTGGCGAAAGGACGAGATCTCAATTCTAGCCTTGATCGTCCTAGATGGAGGGTAGAATCGCTCGAGGAACAGACGCTCGAGCTCGACCCAAGTGGTAATACCTCCCCGCGGGAGCATATTATCGTACCACTCCTTGGCTATTCCCGTCAATGAGAATGGGAACAGCCTAAGCCTCTTGGCATCTTCAGACATGCCATTATAATTAAATGTTGAGGCTATCATGAGGAAGCTCCTCAAGTGTGTATGAGGATTCTCCTTCCCGATCACTCCGTTGAACTGATTCTCGGCCAGCAGCTTTAAAATCCCCGGGGATATCGAGAAGTTGTTTGCCTCAACAGGAGGCAAAGCCACTCCATCATAGTACCGATGTGGCTGCGCTGCAAACCTCCCTCGAATCGCCATATTATGATCTACGTTCTGAGGAACGTGTTGAGGATTAGCAGCAGGTACTGGTACTTGTTGGGGTGGTGGTGGGTAAACAGGTGGTTGATTGTAGACATGAGGTGGATGATATGGATATGGTGGGTAAGGATAAGGTGGGTATGGGTAATGTTGGTATGCTGGGTTGTGGAAAGGGTTATTTGGGTTTTGTGGGTAAGCAGGGTTGTTCAAAGGATTTTGGACAAGATTCTGAGCTGGATTGTTTACGTTTTGTGTATCCGGGTTTAGACTCTGGCTATCCCCTAATGGAATTTGATTCTGGCTACCACTAACTCCAGTGCCTTCAACTCGGTCTACTGCCTGATTGAAATCGTTGGCAGCATCGTCCAACTCATTATTGATATCCATTGGTTCCTTTCCTAAGTCGGCAGCGTTCATCCTTCTCAAGAAGGCTCGGTTCCTTCTGGCTATTGTCTCAGGGTCCAATGGTATTCTCTCTTCGCTCGTATTGCCTTGTGAGCGTGTTTTCATAAACCTGACACACTAGCAGAAGGGTCAAAACACAACTGCCGATTGAATACAAATAAAAATAAAAACAGAAAATAAATCACCCACTACTAACTACTAAGCTATCTACAAGTCCTATTCAAAAGCATACAACGCCATCCCCGACAACGGCGCCATTGACTTGAAAGCGAACTACACTAGCTTCTACTAGTAGCTACCCCGCAAGAGTACGGATTCACTGTAGTATTGGCAAGTATAGGGACCAAGTATTATCGAACCCAAGGGATGGTGTATATGCGAATAGATCCCTGAAGATCTACGCGTTGTAGTTAATATGAGTGTAATGTTTTTGGGTTTTTGAAAGATTAATTAAAAGACTAAAATAAACTAATTAACTAAAGAATGAAAAAGAACGAATTAACTAGGGCATGTTTTCTAATGAGAGATGGTGATGCTTAGGATTGGAATCCCTACGTATACTAACGGAGCATGTACATAATCAAAATAACTGTGACACACAAGAATTAACTTAAGTCCAAGAATGCAAGGTGAAAGCTCAAGATTCTAAACCCTAATACTTTACCCTAACACTCGACTTCACTAATCCACTAACAAGTTAATGGATTGTGCTTAATTAATGAGACCCTAATTTAACTAAGGTGATGCGGTCGTCCTCCTTCGCTAAACCGGTAGATGAATTAACCTTTCCTAAACCTTCTCGTTAAGACTACTAATTGTTATTGAGTGATGCGGTCGTCCTCTCTCTAACACTTTCGTACTAAATTCAAAGGTAAAGTTCAGATTAATTATATGAATTCATTAATTAAGAGAATTAAAACTAACGTCACAAATTATCCTAATTACGTACCCACATCCTACTTCTACGAGTTCATCCTACCCTAAACATGCAAGGGTTTTAGCCGGACATGGTTGTAACAAACATAAAAGCAATAGAAGAAACTACGAACATAAACATAATGAATTGAACAAAGAAAATAAGAAACATGAACTAGGGTTTTTAAAGAAAATAAATATGAAGAACTGAAATTGAATTAATAAAAACAAAATTTAAACGTGCTCAAAGTAACGAACTAATGAAAAGAAACTAAGAATTGAAAAGAAACTAGAATTCGTATGAAAAACCTCAACAAAACGTAAATTAAGCTTGCTCGTTCTTCTCCTCTTCAAAAACTAAGTCTAAAATTATTTCTAAAGTCGGGGATCTTTCAAAACGTGTTTGGAAGAGGTATATATAGGCACGGGTCGAAACGGGAGTTAATGGGCCGAAAATACGCATCCGGAGGCAAAAATCCATGGGCGCTCGAGCAAAACGCTCGAGCGGTCCCGCTCGAGCAGTGTAGCTCGAATGACACAATCGCTCGAGCGGTTCCGCTCGAGCGGTTCCGCTCGAGCTGGTCGAGCGTTGAAATCATTCTGCATGTTTTGGGCGCTCGAGCGATTCGCTCGAGCGGTGGCGCTCGAGTTGCTCGAGCGCAAGAAAGTTTCTGTACGTTTAGGCGCTCGAGCAATGCGCTCGAGCGGGGGCGCTCGACCTAGTCACTCGAGTGACTTCTAACTCCTCCCAAGTGATACTTTTCCTCGTCCGCACTAATACCAATCGTATTTCTTCAATATCTTCTCATCCGGGCATCCGTTTGAGTCGATTCAAAGTCCTACGAACTCCGTTTTTCGTCCTCTATTCACCTATGAGCATCAAAGAGACAAATTCATCAACGTGTAGAAATAATGCTCAATTGACTCTAAATACTCTATAAACTCGACCAAGATTTGGGTATTTCAAGCTACGAATCATGACAATTTCACGCCTAATCAGTTACCAATTTTGATTGGTAGTAATACCAATTATTTTTTTCTAACATCACAAGTCTATTTTTAAATAATTCTTACAAATTACTTTTTTAATTATTCGAATTAGAGTTTATGATGAGGGGGTTTAGGGTAATATTACCATGTCTTTAGAAATATTACCAATAGACATTGATAGTGTTACCAATAGTGATAGGTAGTAATACCAATTATTATTTTCTAACAATACAAGTATATTTTCAAATAATGCTTACCAATTACTTTTTTAGTTATTCAAATTTGAGTTTAGGGTGAGGGTTGACGGTTAGTGTTTAGGTCTTAGGGTAATATTATCAAGTCTTTAACAAAAATTATCAATAGACATTGATAGTGTTACCAATAGTGATTGGTAGTAATACCAATTTTTTTTCTAACATTACAAGTCTATTTTCAAATAATTATTTCCAATTAATTTTTTAATTATTCGAATTAGATTTTACGGTGAGGGTGTACCTTGAGAGTTTAGGGTTTAGGGTAATATTACAAAGTCTTTAGAAATATTACCAATAAACATTGACAGTTTTACCAATATTGGTTGATAGTAATACTAATTATTTATTTTCTAACATTACAAGTCGATTTTCAATTAATTCTTAACAATTATCTTTTTAATCATTCAAATTTGCATTTACAGTGATGGTTTAGGGTAATACTATCAAATCTTTAGTAGTATTACCAATAGTTATTGAAAGTGTTATCAATAGTGATTGGTAGTAATACCAATTATTTTTTTCTAACATTACAAGTCTATTTTTAAATAATTCTTACCAATTATTTTTTTAATTATTCGAATTAGAGTTTATGATGAGGTTTGACCATGATGGTTTAGGGTAACCAAGTCTTTGGTAATATTACCAATAAACATTGATAGTGTTACCAGTAGTTGTTGATAGTAATAATAATTTTTTTCTAACATTACAAGTCTATTTTCTATTAATTCTTAGCAATTGTCTTTTTAATAATTCAAATTAGCGTTTACGGTGAGTGTTTACCGTGAGGGTTTAGAGTAATATTACCAAGTCTTTAGTAGTATTAACAATAGACATTGATAGTGTTACCAATTTTGATTGGTAGTAATACCAATTATTTTTTTCTAACATCACAAGTCTATTTTTAAATAATTCTTACAAATTACTTTTTTAATTATTCGAATTAGAGTTTATGATGAGGGGGTTTAGGGTAATATTACCATGTCTTTAGAAATATTACCAATAGACATTGATAGTGTTACCAATAGTGATAGGTAGTAATACCAATTATTATTTTCTAACAATACAAGTATATTTTCAAATAATGCTTACCAATTACTTTTTTAGTTATTCAAATTTGAGTTTAGGGTGAGGGTTGACGGTTAGTGTTTAGGGTAATATTATCAAGTCTTTAACAAAAATTATCAATAGACATTGATAGTGTTACCAATAGTGATGGGTAGTAATACCAATTTTTTTTCTAACATTACAAGTCTATTTTCAAATAATTATTTCCAATTAATTTTTTAATTATTCGAATTAGATTTTACGGTGAGGGTGTACCTTGAGAGTTTAGGGTTTAGGGTAATATTACAAAGTCTTTAGAAATATTACCAATAAACATTGACAGTTTTACCAATATTGGTTGATAGTAATACTAATTATTTATTTTCTAACATTACAAGTCTATTTTCAATTAATTCTTAACAATTACCTTTTTAATCATTCAAATTTGCATTTACAGTGATGGTTTAGGGTAAAATTATCAAATCTTTAGTAGTATTACCAATAGATATTGAAAGTTTTATCAATAGTGATTGATAGTAATACCAATTATTTTTTTCTAACATTACAAGTCTATTTTTAAATAATTCTTACCAATTACTTTTTTACTTATTCGAATTAGAGTTTATGATGAGGTTTGACCATGATGGTTTAGGGTAACCAAGTCTTTGGTAATATTACCAATAAACATTGATAGTGTTACCAGTAGTTGTTGATAGTAATAATAATTTTTTTCTAACATTACAAGTCTATTTTCTATTAATTCTTAGCAATTGTCTTTTTAATAATTCAAATTAGCGTTTACGGTGAGTGTTTACCGTGAGGGTTTAGAGTAATATTACCAAGTCTTTAGTAGTATTAACAATAGACATTGATAGTGTTACCAATATTGATTGGTAGTAATACCAATTATTTTTTTCTAACATCACAAGTCTATTTTTAAATAATTCTTACAATTTACTTTTTTAATTATTCGAATTAGAGTTTATGATGAGGGGGTTTAGGGTAATATTACCATGTCTTTAAAAATATTACCAATAGACATTGATAGTGTTACCAATAGTGATATGTAGTAATACCAATTATTATTTTCTAACAATACAAGTATATTTTCAAATAATGCTTACCAATTACTTTTTTAGTTATTTAAATTTGAGTTTAGGGTGAGGGTTGACGGTTAGTGTTTAGGGTAATATTATCAAGTCTTTAACAAAAATTATCAATAGACAGTGATAGTGTTACCAATAGTGATTGGTAGTAATACCAATTTTTTTTCTAACATTACAAGTCTATTTTCAAATAATTATTTCCAATTAATTTTTTAATTATTCGAAT
This sequence comes from Ballota nigra, assembly GCA_947034835.1. NCBI lineage: Eukaryota > Viridiplantae > Streptophyta > Magnoliopsida > Lamiales > Lamiaceae > Ballota > Ballota nigra. The sequence continues at coordinate 32,290,595 of OX344724.1, forward strand.
TAGATTTTACGGTGAGGGTGTACCTTGAGAGTTTAGGGTTTAGGGTAATATTACAAAGTCTTTAGAAATATTACCAATAAACATTGACAGTTTTACCAATATTGGTTGATAGTAATACTAATTATTTATTTTCTAACATTACAAGTCTATTTTAAATTAATTCTTAACAATTACCTTTTTAATCATTCAAATTTGCATTTACAGTGATGGTTTAGGGTAATATTATCAAATCTTTAGTAGTATTACCAATAGATATTGAAAGTGTTATCAATAGTGATTGGTAGTAATACCAATTATTTTTTTCTAACATTACAAGTCTATTTTTAAATAATTCTTACCAATTACTTTTTTAATTATTCGAATTAGAGTTTATGATGAGGTTTGACCATGATGGTTTAGGGTAACCAAGTCTTTGGTAATATTACCAATAAACATTGATAGTGTTACCAGTAGTTGTTGATAGTAATAATAATTTTTTTCTAACATTACAAGTCTATTTTCTATTAATTCTTAGCAATTGTCTTTTCAATAATTCAAATTAGCGTTTACGGTGAGTGTTTACCGTGAGGGTTTAGAGTAATATTACCAAGTCTTTAGTAGTATTAACAATAGACATTGATAGTGTTACCAATATTGATTGGTAGTAATACCAATTATTTTTTTCTAACATCACAAGTCTATTTTTAAATAATTCTTACAAATTACTTTTTTAATTATTCGAATTAGAGTTTATGATGAGGGGGTTTAGAATAATATTACCATGTCTTTAGAAATATTACCAATAGACATTGATAGTGTTACCAATAGTGATAGGTAGTAATACCAATTATTATTTTCTAACAATACAAGTATATTTTCAAATAATGCTTACCAATTACTTTTTTAGTTATTTAAATTTGAGTTTAGGGTGAGGGTTGACGGTTAGTGTTTAGGATTTAGGGTAATATTATCAAGTCTTTAACAAAAATTATCAATAGACATTGATAGTGTTACCAATAGTGATTGGTAGTAATACCAATTTTTTTTCTAACATTACAAGTCTATTTTCAAATAATTATTTCCAATTAATTTTTTAATTATTCGAATTAGATTTTACGGTGAGGGTGTACCTTGAGAGTTTAGGGTTTAGGGTAATATTACAAAGTCTTTAGAAATATTTCCAATAAACATTGACAGTTTTACCGATATTGGTTGATAGTAATACTAATAATTTATTTTCTTACATTACAAGTCTATTTTAAATTAATTCTTAACAATTACCTTTTTAATCATTCAAATTTGCATTTACAGTGATGGTTTAGGGTAATATTATCAAATCTTTAGTAGTATTACCAATAGATATTGAAAGTGTTATCAATAGTGATTGGTAGTAATACCAATTATTTTTTTCTAACATTACAAGTCTATTTATAAATAATTCTTACCAATTACTTTTTTAATTATTCGAATTAGAGTTTATGATGAGGTTTGACCATGATGGTTTAGGGTAACCAAGTTTTTGGTAATATTACCAATAAACATTGATAGTGTTACCAGTAGTTGTTGATAGTAATAATAATTTTTTTCTAACATTACAAGTCTATTTTCTATTAATTCTTATCAATTGTCTTTTTAATAATTCAAATTAGCGTTTCGTTGAGTGTTTACCGTGAGGGTTTAGAGTAATATTACCAAGTCTTTAGTAGTATTACCAATAGACATTGATAGTGTTACCAATATTGATTGGTAGTAATACCAATTATTTTTTTCTAACATCACAAGTCTATTTTTAAATAATTCTTACAAATTACTTTTTTAATTATTCGAATTAGAGTTTATGATGAGGGGGTTTAGGGTAATATTACCATGTCTTTAGAAATATTACCAATAGACATTGATAGTGTTACCAATAGTGATAGGTAGTAATACCAATTATTATTTTCTAACAATACAAGTATATTTTCAAATAATGCTTACCAATTACTTTTTTAGTTATTCAAATTTGAGTTTAGGGTGAGGGTTGACGGTTAGTGTTTAGGGTTTAGGGTTTAGGGTAATATTATCAAGTCTTTAACAAAAAATTATCAATAGACATTGATAGTGTTACCAATAGTGATTGGTAGTAATACCAATTTTTTTTCTAACATTACGAGTATATTTTCAAATAATTATTTCCAATTAATTTTTTAATTATTCGAATTAGATTTTACGTTGAGGGTGTACCTTGAGAGTTTAGGGTTTAGGGTAATATTACAGAGTCTTTAGAAATATTACCAATAAACATTGACAGTTTTACCAATATTGGTTGATAGTAATACTAATTATTTATTTTCTAACATTACAAGTCTATTTTCAATTAATTCTTAACAATTACCTTTTTAATCATTCAAATTTGCATTTACAGTGATGGTTTAGGGAAATATTATCAAATCTTCAGTAGTATTACCAATAGATATTGAAAGTGTTATCAATAGTGATTGGTAGTAATACCAATTATTTTTTCTAACATTACAAGTCTATTTTTAAATAATTCTTACCAATTACTTTTTTAATTATTCGAATTAGAGTTTATGATGAGGTTTGACCATGATGTTTTTGGGTAACCAAGTCTTTGGTAATATTAACAATAAACATTGATAGTGTTACCAGTAGTTGTTGATAGTAATAATAATTTTTTTCTAACATTACAAGTCTATTTTCTATTAATTCTTAGCAATTGTCTTTTTAATAATTCAAATTAGCGTTTACGGTGAGTGTTTACCGTGAGGGTTTAGAGTAATATTACCAAGTCTTTAGTAGTATTAACAATAGACATTGATAGTGTTACCAATATTGATTGGTAGTAATACCAATTATTTTTTTCTAACATCACAAGTCTATTTTTAAATAATTCTTACAAATTACTTTTTTAATTATTCGAATTAGAGTTTATGATGAGGGTTGGCCGTGAGGGTTTAGGGTTTAGGGTTTAGGGTTTAGGGTAATATTACCAAGTCTTTAGTAATATTACCAATAGACATTGATAGTGTTACCAATATTGATTCATAGTAATACTAATTATTATTTTTCTAACATGACAAGTCTATTTTAAATTAATTCTTAACAATTATCTTTTTAATCATTCGAATTAGCATTTACGGTGAGAGTTACCATAAGGGTTTAGGGTAATATTACCAAGTGTTTAATAGTATTACACTATTACCAATAGACATTAATAGTGTTACCAATAGTGATTGGTAGTAATACCAATTTTTTTCTAACATTACAAGTCTATTTTCAAATAATTGTTACCAATTACTTTTTTAATTATTCAAATTAGAGTTTACGGTGAGGGTTTACCGTGAAGGTTTAGGGTAATATTACCAAATCTTTAGTAGTATTACCAATAGACATTGATAGTTTTACCAATAGTGAATTATAGTAATAGTAATTATTATTTTTCTAACATTACAAGTCTATTTTCAATTAATTCTTAACATTTAACTTTTTAATCATTTGAATTATCGTTTACCGTGAGGGTTTAGATTAATAATACCAAGTTTTTAGTAGTATTAAACTATTACCTATATACATTGATAGTGTTATCAATAGTGATTGATAGTAATACCAATTTTTTTTTCTAACATTACAAGTCTATTTTCAAATAACTCTTACCAATTACTTTTATAATTATTCGAATTAGAGTTTATGGTGTGGGTTTGCTGTGTGGGTTTAGGGTAATATTATCAAGTCTTTAGTAATATTACCAATAGACATAGATAGTGTTACCAATAGTGGTTGATAGTAATACTATTTTTTTTTTCAAATATTACAAGTCTATATTCAATTAATACTTAACAATTACCTTTTTAATCATTCGAATTAGCATTTACGGTGAGGGTTTACCGTGAGGGTTTATGGTAATATTACCAAGTCTTTAGTAGTATTACCATTAGAAATTGATAGTGTTATTAATAATGATTGGTGGTAATAACAATTACTTTTTTAATTATTCGAATTATAGTTTATGGTGAAGGTTTAGGGTAATATTACCAAGTCTATAGTAATATTACAAATAGACATTGATAGTATTACCAATTTTTTTTTATAACATTACAAGTCTATTTTATATTATTTCTTAATAATTACCTTTTTTAATCATTCGAATTAGGGTTTACGGTGAGGGTTTAGGGTAATATCATCAAATCTTTAGTAGTATTACTGATAGACATTGATAGTGTTACCAATAGTGATTGGTAATAATACCAATTATTTTTTTCTAACATTACAAGTCTAATTTTAAATAATTCTTACCAATTACTTTTTTAATTATTCGAATTAAAGTTTATGATGAGGTTTGACCGTGAGAGTTTAGGGTTTTGGGTAATATTACCAAGTCTTTAGTAATATTACCAATAGACATCGATAGTTTTACCAATAGTGATTGTTAGTAATACCAATTTTTTTTTTAACGTAACAGTCTATTTTCAATTAATTTTTAACAATTGGATTTTTAATCATTCAAATTAGCAATTAGGATGAGGGTTTACCGTGAGGGTTTACGGTAATATTACCAAGTCTTTAGTAGTATTACCAATAGACATTGAGAGTATTACCAATAGTGGTTGATAGTAATACCAAATATTATTTTCTAACATTACAAGTCTATTTTAAAATAATACTTACCAATTACTTTTTTAATTATTCAAATTAGAGTTTACAGTGAGGGTTTACCGTGAGGCTTTAGGGTTTAGGGTAATATTACCTATAGACATTGATAGTGTTACCAATTGTTTTATAGTAATACTAATTTTTTTCTAACATTACAAGTCTATTTTCAATTAATTCTTAACAATTACATTTTTAATCATTCGAATTAGCATTTATGGTAAGGGTTAGAGTAATATTATAAAGTCTTTTGTAATATTGCAAATAGAAATTTCTAGTGTTAACAATAGTGATTGGTAGTAATACCAATTATTATTTTCTTCCATTACAAGTCTATTTTTAAATAATTCTTACCAATTACTTTTTTAATTATTCGAATTAGAGTTTACGGTGAGGGTTGACCATGAGGGTTTAGGATTTAGGGTAATATTACCAAGCCTTTAGTAATATTACCAATAGACATTAATAGTGTTACCAATAGTGATTGATAATAATATTGATTATTATTTTTCTAACATTACAAGTCTATTTTAAATTAATTCTTAACAATTACCTTTTTAATCATTCGAATTAGCGTTTACGGTGAGGGTTTTACCGTGAGGTTTTAGGATAATATTACCAAGTCTTTAGTAGTATTACACTATTACCAATAGACATTGATAGTGTTACCAATAGTGATTGGTAGTAATATCAAATTTGTTTTCTAACATTACAAGTCTATTTTCAAATAATTCTTACCAATTACTTTTTTTAATTATTTGAATTAGAGTTTACGGTGTTTAGTAATATTACCAATAGACATTGATAGTGTTACCAATAATGGTTGATAGCAATACTAATTATTTATTTTCTAACATTAAAAGTCTATTTTCAATTAATTCATAACAATTATTTTTTTAATCATTCGAATTAGCGTTTACGGTGAGAGTTTGGGGTAATATTACCAAATCTTTAGTAGTATTACCAATAGACATTGAAAGTGTTATCAATAGTGATTGGTAGTAATACCAATTATTTTTTCTAACATTAATAGTCTATTTTTAAATAATTCTTACCAATTACTTTTTTAATTATTCGAATTAGAGTTTACGATGAGGTTTGACCGTGAGGGTTTAGGGTAATATTACCAAGTCTTTAGTAATATTACCAATAGACATTGATAGTGTTACCAATAGTGAATTTTAGTAATACTAATTATTATTTTTCTAACATTACAAGTCTATTTTCAATTAATTCTTAACAATTAACTTTTTAATCATTCGTATTAGCGTTTACCGTGAGGGATTTTGGTTTATATTACCAAGTCTTTAGTAGTATTAAACTATTATCAATAGACATTGATAGTGTTATAAATAGTGATTGGTAGAAATACCAATTATTTTTTTCTAACATTATAAGTCTATTTTCAAATTAATCTTACTAATTACTTTTTTAATCATTCGAATTTGAGTTTACGGCGATGGTTTCTTGTGAGGGTTTAGAATAATATTACCAAGTCTTTAATAGTATTACCAATTGGCATTGATAGTGTTACCATTAGTGATTGGTAGTAATACAATTTTTTTTCTATCATTACAAGTATATTTTCAAATAATTCTACCCAATTACTTTTTTTATTATACGAATTAGAGTTTACGGTGAGAGTTTACAATGAGGGTTTAGGGTAATATTACCAAGTCTTTAGTAGTATTACCAATAGATATTGATAGTGGTACCAATAGTGATTGATAGTAATACCAATTATTTTTTTCTAACATTAAAAATAATTTTAAAATAATTCTTACCAATTAGCTTTTAATCATTCGAATTAGAGTTTACGGTAAGGTTTTACCGTGAGGATTTAGGGTAATATTACTAAGTCTTTAGTAGTATTACCAATAGACATTGATAGTGTTAACAGTAGTGGTTGATAGTAATAATAATTTTTTTTCTAACAGTACAAGTCTATTTTCAATTAATTCTTATCAATTGCCTTTTTAATCATTCGAATTAGCGTTTACAGTGAGTGTTTACCGTGAGGGTTTAGGGTAATATTACCAAGTCTTTAGTAGTATTACCAATAGACATTGATAGTGTTACCAATATTGATTGATAGTAATACCAATTATTTTTTTCTAACATCACAAGTCTATTTTTAAATAATTCTTACCAATTACTTTTTTAATTATTCGAATTAGAGTTTACGATGTGGGTTGACCGTGAGGGTTTAGGGTTTAGGGTAATATTTTCAAGTCTTTCGTAATATTACCAATAGACATTGATAGTGTTACCAATAGTGATTGATATTAATACTAATTATTATTCTTCTAACATTACAAGTCTATCTTTAATCAATTCTTAAAAATTATATTTTTAATCATTCGAATTAACATTTACGGTTCGGGTTACCGTGAGGGTTTAGGGTAATATTACCAAGTCTTTAGTAGTATTACACTATTACCAATAGACATTGATAATTGTTACCAATAGAGATTGGTAGTAATACCAATTTTTTTCTTCTAACATTACAAGTTAATTTTTAAATAATTTTTACCAATTACTTTTTTAATTATTCGAATTAGAGTTTACGTTGAGGGTTTACCGTGAGGGTTTAGGGTAATATTACCAAATCTTTAGTAGTATTACCAATAGACATTGAAAGTGTCACCAATAGTGATTTGTGGTAATACAATTTTTTTTTCTAACATTACAAGTCTATTTTTAAATAATTCTTACAAATTACTTTTTTAATTATGTAAATTAGAGTTTACGGTGAGGGTTGACTGTGAGGGTTTAGCGTTTAGGGCAATATTATCAAGTCTTTAACAAATGTTACCAATAGACATTGATAGTGTTACCAATAGTGGTTGATAATAATACTAATTATTTTTTCTAACATTACAAGTCTATTTTCAATTAATTCTTAACAATTGCCTTTTTAATCATTCGAATTAGTGTGTACTGTGAGGGTTTACCGTGAGGTATTATGATAATATTACCAAGACTTTAGTAGTATTACACTATTACCAATAGACATTGATAGTGTTACTAATAGTGATTGGTAGTAATACCAATTTTTTTCTAACATTAAAGTCTATTTTCAAATAATTCTTACCGATTACTTTTTTAATTATTCGAATTAGAGTTTACGGTGAGGGTTTACCGTGAGGGTTTAGGGTTTAGGGTAATATTACAAAGTCTTTAGTAATATTACCAATAGGCATTGATAGTGTTACCAATAGTGGTTGATAGTAATACTAATTACTTATTTTCTAACATTACAAGTCTATTTTCAATTAATATTTAACAATTACCTTTTTAATCATTCGAATTAGCGTTTACGGTGAGGGTTTAGGGTAATATTACCAAATCTTTAGTAGTATTACCAATAGACATTGAAAGTGTTACCAATAGTGGTTGGTAGTAATACAAATTATTTTTTTCTAACATTACAAGACTATTTTTAAATAATTCTTACCAATTACTTTTATTAATTATTCGAATTATAGTTTACGGTGAGGTTTGACCTAGAGGGTTTCGGGTTTAGGGTAATATTACCAAGTCTATAGTAATATTACCAATAGACATTGATAGTGTTACCAATGGTGAATTATAATAATACTAATTATTATTATTCTAACATTACAAGTCTTTTTTACATTATTTCTTAACATATAACTTTTTAATCATTCGAATTAGCGTTTACCGTGAGGGTTTAGGTTAATACTACCAAGTCTTTAGTAGTATTAAACTATTACCAATAGACATTGATAGTGTTATCAATAGTGATTGGTAGTAGTACAAATTATTTTTTTCTAACATTACAAGTCTATTTTCAAATAATTTTACCAGTTACTTTTTTAATCATTCGAATTAGAGTTAACGGTGAGAGTTTGCGTTGAGGGTTTAGGGTAATTTACTTGACCCGAAAATACTAATTTTCTACTAGTAGTTTCCCCGGAAGTGTACGGGTTCACTGTAGTATGAGTAAGTATAGCGACCAAGTATTATCGAACCCAAGGGATGGAGTGTATGCGAACAGATCCCTGAAGATCTACGCATCGTAGCTAATATGAATGTATGTTTTTTGGATTTTTCAAGGAATTAATTCTAAACTAAAGCAAACGAATTAAACTAAAGAATGAATTAAACGAATTAACTAAGATTTGTATTTAAATAAGTGATGGTGATGCTTAGGTTAGGAATTCCTACGTATACTAACGGAGCAGGTACATAATCAAGATAACCGTAACGCAAAAGAAATAACCTAAGTTAAAGATTGTAAGATGAAAGCTCAAGAATTAAAATTCAAATACTATATCCTAGCAACCGACTTCACTAATCCACTAACGAGTTAATAGATTGTGCTTAATTAATGAGACCCTAATTTAAACTAAGGTGATGCGGTCGTCCTCCTTAGATAAACCGGTAGATTAATTAACCCTTTCTAACCCCTCTCGTTAAGCCTAATAGTTATTAAAGAGTGATAAGGTCGTCCTCTCTCTAATAATTTTCGTACGAAATTCAAAGGTAAAGTTAAGATTGATTTTAAGGATTCATTAATTAAGAGAATTAAAACTAAACGTCACGAATTACCCTAATTACATACCCACAGCCTACTTCTACGAGTTCATCCTACCCCAAGCATGCAAGGGTTTTAGCTAGACATGGTTTTTACGGAAACAAGAACAATTGAAGAAGTAACGAACATGAACATAACGATTTTAACGAATAAATTATCAAACATAAACTAGGGTTCGAGAAATAAATGCTAAGAACTGAATTTAAATTAAGAAAATGAAGTTTCAATGTATTTAAGAACAAAGGTCTAAAGAAACGAAACTAAAAAGCAAAACTGTACTATGAATTCGTAAAGAAAACCTCGAAAAAGTAAATCTAAAGCTTGCTCGTCTCTTCTTCTCCAAAAACTAACTCTCAAAGTGATATGGTATGTTGTGGTGTCTGATAATCCTAAAAAACGAGTTTGGAATGAGTATATATATAAACGTCGGGCCGAAAAAATGCATCCGGAAGCACAAATTTTGAAAGTGCTCGAGCAAGCACGCTCGAGCGGTGGCGTTTGAGTTGTGTAGCTCGAATGGTGCAAGTGCTCGAGCTGGTCGAATGCCGAAATTTCTCTGCATGTTTTGGGGCGCTCGAGCTGCTCGAATGCGAGAAATCTTCTGTAAGTTTTAGGCGCTCGAGCAACACGCTCGAGCGCTAGTGCTCGAGTTGATCCACTCGAGTGACTCCAAAAGTGCTCCAACTAATACTTTTCTTCTTCCGTACTAATACCAATCGTATTTCTTCGATATCTTCTCCTCCGGGCATCCGTTTGAGTCGATTCAAAGTCCTACGAACTCCGTTTTTTGCCCTCGATTCACCTATGAGCATCAAAGAGATAAATTCATCAATGTGTAGAAATAATACTCACTTGACTCTAAATACTCGAGAAAATCGACCAAAACCGGCGCATTTCTAACGATGAATCATGACAATTTCACGCCTAATCAACCCCTCCAAACTTACCATATTGCTTGTCCTCAAGCAATAAAATAATAAGTTGAGTGAAATTGTTAGGAATGAGTCAAAAAATCAAATCATGCAAGCAAATGAACTCGAGCTTCAAAGATCAATCACACGTATACTCACTCACTTTCCTTTATCATACTCATGCAACAACAACAAGAAACACCAAGATCAAATATGGATGTGCACTCAACGATGTATTTCACTCCCTCACAAGTGTATATCAAAGATAAAGGGACTCACTCAAATAATCATTCACACATATTGGCAGCCATAGGCTTGTAAGCACTCTCAACTCCGACCATACTCTAGAAATCAATGCCGAATCAAAAAGGACTTTTCTCAAGGTTGTAATGTAGGCTCTTTGGACAGGTGGGATAACAATATGGGTAAGTGACTTAAGTGAATGGAGAATAGAAAATCAAACCTTGGTACTTCGAGATTAGGAACAGAATACTTCAAACAATTTCAATCAACACACTTTCAATTCCAATACTCTCAACACTTCAATTTTTTTTCTTTCTAACTCCTTTCACTTTTTTTTTTCACTTTCTTTTTTCTTTCTTTCACAAACATATGAGCTCATTTTTCTTTTGCTCATTCTCATTTTTTTCCTTCTTTCCCACAACTCAAAACTTCATCACACCTTCTTCTCATAATCACTCAAGCAATCACATTTTTCTTTTTCAACTCAAATCAATCCTTTCACATTCACACTTTTCCTATTCTCCACTCAAATTGGGACAAAAAGGCTTAGGAACTTGAAATAGTGTTTAAATGTGCTAGCAAATGAAAGAGGCTTAAGGCTCAACGGGGCTAACAAGGGACAAATGTCAATGGTAAGGAAAATTTAGGCTAAGTGACTCAATCAAAACAAAGATGGCCTAAGATCATATTCGGCATATCAAACTAAACACAATCAAGAAGCAAGAGCACACACAAATTCTAGCATCCTCTAAGGTGGCGATCCACTCACAAACGAAGAGATCAATTTATGCATCAAAATCTCAAAAGGCTCAAATCTCACGACTTTCACATCCATGCTAGTCCTAGTGAATTCTCACTCTCATCACACAAGCACTCAAAAGGAAAACTCGCAAGCATACTAGTTCTTTCTCAAATCAACTCTAAACTCCCATACTCACACAAGAAAATTCCTAACTCAACCTTACAACTCAACTCTACTCACTAAGTCATACTCAAGAATCATCAATAAGCAAATGATACGAGTAAAGAAGCGTGAAATAAATCAATCATCAAATCAATTCAAATCAAATCATAACCCAATAGTCTGAAATGCTTCCAAATCCCATAATAACTCCACACCACTCAAACAAGATAGTTCACACTCAAAAGCAAAAATAAGAGAAGAAAAGAAAAGAAAAAGGAAATATAAATTGGGGAAATCCCATGACTCTTCATGCATCAGGAGGCGGTGGTGGACGGTAGTTCGGGTGATCAGCTCCCAAGTGAGATACGAAAAGTGACTCCATCCAACGGTGCATATCTAAGAACTGATCCTACATGCGGGTTGTTCTCGTGTCCAACCTATCTTGCGTCTCACACAAGTATGTCACATCCATCTGGAGCGTCTGAATTTGGTTGCCCATCTGAGTCCAATCATCGTACGTGGGGTACCACTGCCCGGGCGACTGCATTCTGGATGACTCCATCTCCATCTCTTGCGGGCCCTCGCCCACTGTTTCTCCTTCCTCATTGTGCCCCTCTTCGTATTCTTGTTCCTCCTCTTCTTGTAAATCGGCTGCTCCACTCGAATTGGCACCACTTGTGCCTTCTCCTCGGTTCCTCTTCACCGGCCTCACATCCCGGAGTCCTCTGCTGTCAACATCAGCTGTATACTTAGCACCTATAGCAAGGTGTTGCTCTCCATTCATCCCCATGTTCTGCTTCTTCTTGCCCTTCAAAGTCACGAGCTTATCGTTCGGCAGCGGAAATAGGCTATCGTCCTTGTATCTTATGTAATAACTTCCCATCCATTGCTCGAACATCAGGGTGTTGGTCATCTGCTCGAACCCTAAATCCATGCCCTGGCAGGGACCCGAACACGGCTCGAATCCAAGACTCTTCACGAATACAGAAATCAACCCCCCTTCTCGAACCTTCGAAGTCTTAGCACCAAGCTTGAACGTGGCCTCGTAGTGGTGCTCCAAGAAATCTCTTCCAAAGTCATGATCCTTTGTGTACAAGAGACACCAAATTCCATAAAGTTGCTTACTCATGACAGTTCCCGTCTTAGAACGGGCATATATGGTGTTTCCTAGGATCTGCTCTAAGTACCGAATCACCGGATTTCTGATTGCCGATGCTGTGCATTCTGCCCTTTATACTCCCGCCGCCCGTGATGTCATTCCAAAACGAATTCGCCTTATATGACTTCGACACACAGTTGGGCCTAGATAAGGCTGGAAGCCCAAATGCAATGTTGACCGCTCCCACATCACAGTACTGCCACTCGTTTCGGTACTTAAACTTGAATGAGTTTTCGTCCGTCTTCTCAACTGTGGCAAGGAACTATTCCACCAAATCTGCATTCGTTTCCATGTACAGAAGCAGCTCGAAGAACTCTGTCATATTATTTCTCCTGAAGATTCTTCTGATCTCCTCCTCAATCCCTAAGTCTCTCATGAAACTCACCACGGGTCTCCGGGTCTTCTCCACCTTCCCGGTTATCAAGCTCCATCTATAAGCAATGTATCTCCAACTCCCCTCGTAATTCAAATTATCCCATCGCGAGGGCAGCAAACTCTTCCTCCTAAGCTCATTCGTGACTTCTTCTAATTCAGCAATACTCAAAATCTCGGTCCTCATTCTTCTTAGGAGCTATTGTACCTAAGCAAAACACACAAAGTGTTTCAAACCCATTCTTGACATTCTACGCAATTCAAAGCAATTCCAAACGTCTCAAGTAGCATCAATCTCAATTCATTCACATTCAATCTCAACTTGAGTTCAATCAATTCCAAATCTCATGCTTTCATTCCAAAGTTCTCAAGTAGTTAACAAACAATTCATCTATCTCAACTCACTAATGCCCACATTTAAGTCTATCATGAAGTAACATTACCCAAATTATGTAATTTACATGCTCAAGACTCAATTCATACCTATTCATGCTCAATTCAATCTCAATTCATAAAAATTTCTTCTGAACATGCAAAACCCATTTCCTTTTCTCAAATTCCTACTTTCTCACTCTAGAAATTCACCCCTTCTACTCATGCAATTCCAAAATTGAAAGTAAAACAAGTAAACCCATAGCATATTATCAACATTCATCAATAAGGAATCAAGAATCCACAAGTTTTTGTAAAAATCCCCAAAAAATTCGAACAACTCATGAACCCTAGTTCATATGCTCAACTCATGCCTAATTCAACCTTAAACTACGAATTGAATGACACAAGATAGAGATTACGTACCTTGCTTGAAGATTTAAAGAAGATGTGTGAAGAAATCGAGCAAAATAGTGAGCAAAGAGTGCGAATTCATTCGAACCCAGCCGAAAATGCCCCAAATCGCCCCTTGAACTATGTGAAAGTGTGTGAAAATGTGTGGAGGGGGTATTTATAGAGGAGGGGTCGAATTTGGGCTGAATCCATGATCCGCTCGAGCGTAGAGCTCGAATGACACCAGGACTCGAGCGATGAAAACTTTCTGTAAAATTCAGGCATTCGAGCAAATAGCTCGAGCGGAGGCGCTCGAGTGGTGTCACTCGAGCAGTACCTCCTTTCAACATGAATTTTCGATGTCTAAAACCTGAAATTTACATACGAACCAAGCTCGAAACAATCATAAAACTCATCCAAAACATGAACTAACCTGAGAACTCCTCGATTTAAGCCAGGTCGCTCATTCAACCGAGGAGTTGGGGTCTCTTCCAAACGTGCAAATCACCAAGCCAATTCAAGTTGAACTTAAGCACTCACACTTAAGTCGATCCAACTACCCTCATGCATCGATATTTTCAAAAAATTTGACCAATTTTTCATTAGAATTTCGTGTACGAACTCAAAGTACGAATACACACCCCCAAACTTTGTTCTTGCCACGCAATAATAAAGTTTGAAAAGAATGAGTACGTACGAGTAAGTATACTAAATTCTTATGAACTTAACTCACTATCAATGCAAAGTAATGAACGAAAAGAAACATCACCCCCAAACTTAGGCTTCGCAAAGAGGTCTACGTTTGGGGTTCGTTTTACCTCAAACTCCTTCAATCGAATGCTTTACTACATGAAACATCTCCAACTTCATGAATTTCTTCCTTAAGCTCACTTGCTCGAATTAAGCACCATGAAACAAGCCTACACCAAAAAAAAAACTCTCTACAAACGAGGTTAACACTTACGATTCACAAAATGACAAAATAAATAAAACACATAAAAGCAAGTAAAAATGGGTTGCCTCTCATTAAGCGCTAGTTTTAAGGTCCTAATGCCTGACCAAGCTCGAAGGAGCTCACGGGACTTGAGAATCTAAAATACCTCCCTTATTCTCATAAGAGAAGTTGAAAATTTTCTTTACTCGATGCCCGTTCACCATGAATCTATGTCCATCCTCCTTCTCGACTTCAAGGAATCCACTCTTATGCACTTCCCTCACAATATATGGCCCGTTCCACTTGGACTTGAGCTTTCCACCAAATAGCTTCATCCTCGAATTGAATACGAGAACTTGATCACCCACTTTGAACTTCTTTTTCCTCAATCGTGCATCATGCCACTTCTTGGTCTTCTCCTTGAAAATTCGGGCATTCTCATAGGCACTATCTCGAAACTCCTCAACTCATGCAATTGGAGTAATCTCCTCTCACCGACCAAGGCACTATCAAAATTCAGCTTCTTGATCGCCCAATATGCCTTGTGCTCCAACTCCACGAGCAAGTGACATGCCTTTCCAAAAACCAATTGGTAAGGAGACATACCGAGAGGAGTTTTGAAAGCTATCCTATACGCCCAAAGTGCATCATCAAGATTCATTGCCCAATCCTTTCTACTAATGCTCACCGTCTTTTCAAGGATCTCCTTCATTTGACGATTCGATACCTCTGCAAGACCGTTAGATTGAGGATGATAAGCAGTAGAGACTCGATGACTTACCTCATATTTTGACAGCAGCTTTTCCATCCACTTGTTCACAAAGTGACTTTCCCCATCACTAATCAAAGCTCTTGGGACTCCGTATCTCGCAAAAATGTTCTTCCTCAAGAACTCAATCACCACTCGGGAATCATTCACTCTAGTCGGGATAGCTTCAATCCACTTAGAGACGTAATCAACACACACGAGAATGTACAAGAATCCATTGCTAGGAGGAAATGGACCAATGAAATCAATCCCCCATACGTCAAATACCTCAACTTCCATGAACACGTGCAGCGACATCTCGTCCCTCTTAGTAATGGAGCCAAATCGTTGGCACTTATCACACCTTTTTACCCATTCAATGCAATCTCTCAAGAGAGTTGGCCAATAAAAACCAGATTGAAGCACATTCCTTCCGGTCTTCTCTCCACCCAAATGTCCTCCACATGGCAAGGCATGACAATGCCTTATGATATTACTCCACCCCTCCTCTGGCACACACCTTCTCAACACATGATCAATCCCTCTTTTGAACAAGTAGGGATCGTCCCAAATAAATTCCCGGACTTTCTTCAAAAATGCCTTCCGGTGCACCGAGTCTATCTCAACAGGTAATTCTCCACTTGCTAAATAATTAGCATAGTCTGCAAACCACGGCGCCTTATACTGGAATATCTCCTAAGCCAAAGAGCTTCTCGTTCGGAAATTCATTGTTCACCTCTCGATCTTCCACGGTGTTTTCCTTTGTAAGCTCCAACCTTGAGAGGTGATCGGCTATCACATTTTCACATCCCTTCTTGTCTCGAATTTCGACATCAAACTTCTGGAGTAACAAGATCCAACGAATGAGACGGGGCTTTGCATCCTTCTTACTCATAAGGTACCGAATCGCTGCGTGGTCCGTATATACTATTGTTTTCGTCCCTACGAGGTATGGTCGAAATTTATCAAAAGCATACACGACTGCTAACAGCTCCTTTTCGATTGTCGTGTAATTCACTTGAGCAGAATTCAGCATCTTCGAGGCATAGTATATAGCGTGAAAACGCTTCTCACGAATCTGCCCCAAAGCAACCCCCATCGCAAAGTCACTTGCATCACACATCAGCACAAACGAGCTAGATCAATCCGGGGTCACAAGTATCGGGGCATTCACCAACGCTTCTTTCAACCTGTTAAAAGCCACTAAACACTCATTAGTAAACTCAAAGGTGACTTCTTTTTCAAGATGCCGCGAAAGGGGTTTAGCAATTTGTGAAAAGTCTTTGATGAAATGTCTATAGAATCCCGCATATCCTAAAAATGACCGAATCCCCTTCTCGGTCGAAGGTGGTGGAAGTTTCTCAATAGCAATCACTTTCGCCTTGTCCACTTGGATACCTTTCGAGGACACATGATGTCCAAGAACAATACCCTCTCTCACCATGAAGTGACATTTCTCCCAATTAAGCACCAAGTCCGTCTCTTCACACCTGCTTAACACAACTTCAAGATTGATTAGACATTTATCAAACGACTCCCCATAGACGGAGAAGTCTTCCATGAAAACCTCCATAATCTTCTCAATCAAACCATGAAAAATAGCCATCATACACCTTTGAAAGGTGGCGGGTGCATTACACAACCCAAACGACATCCTCCTAAAAGCAAAAGTCCCATAATAGCAGGTGAAGGTGGTTTTCTATTGATCCTCGGGGGCTATCATGATCTGATTATACCCTGAATACCCATCTAAGAAACAGTAATACTCAAAACCACCTAATCTATCAATCATCTAATCAAGGAACGGTAGAGGAAAGTGATCCTTACACGTTGCCTTGTTCAACTCCCTATAGTCAACACACACACGTCATCCCGTCACTAATCTAGTGGCTACCAATTCATTAGACTCAGTCTTAATCACCGTGGTACCCCCCTTCTTAGCAACTACGTATAACAGACTCACCCATGGACTATCAGAAATCGCAAAGATCATGTTGCTATCTAACAACTTCAAAACCTCTTTATGTATCACCTCTTGAATTATCGTATTAGCTCTACGTTGGTTTTGCACTACCGGTTTTCTACCCTCTTCTAACCTAATCCTATGCATGCAATTGGAAGGGTTAATTCCCTTAATATCTGCGATCAACCATCCTATAGTAGATTTGTGCTTACGAAGCACTACTAAAAGTCTCTCAAGCTGATCATCAGATAAAAGGGCAGATACAATTACCGGATACTTATCGGTCTCATCCAAGTAGGCGTACTTGAGGTGATCGGGAAGTGGTTTCAGCTCCTTTTTCGCTTCTAATAGTGGCGCCTTATCGAACATCTTCTCGAAAATTGACTCCTCGGCTTCCAAATCATCCTCATCCTCTACTTTCTTCATCCCCAAGAACTTGACATCTTCATTGTCTTTCAAACTGTCAAAATAATCAAGATCATAATAATCATAAGATAGATCGTCAAGAATAGGATAATCAAACTGATGAACATAGAAAGAGCAAGGGTCTAGAAGTGTGTCTTCAACACAAGTGTCCGTGATGTCAATGAAGTGGCAACTCTCATCTCCCATGGGGTATTTCATAGCTTCATAAATAGCTATCTTCACTTCTTGATCATCAACCTTGACCGTAATCTTTCCATTCGCTACATCAAGTACCATCCCAGCTGTGGCTAGAAACGGCCTCCCTAAAATCAGCGGTACATGCTCGTCCTCCTCCATATCGAGTACCACGAAGTCGGCGGGAAAAACGTGATTCGCCACCATCACTAGGACATCCTCCACTACTCCTTGAGGTCTAGTGATAGACCTATCAGCAAGCTGGAGCGTCATCATCATGGGTTGAAGCTCACCCCCTTCCAACTTCTTGAACAACGAAAGAGGCATCAAATTAATGCTTTCCCCGAGATCACACAAAGCTCCTTTCTTGATCTCGTTCCCGATATCACATAGAATAGTAAAACTGCCGGGATCCTTCATCTTGGGAGGAAGCACCTTGTGCACCATAATACTCACCTCGTGGTTCAAGTACACTAGCTCGGGTCCATCCACTCTCCGTCTCTTTGCTATCAAGTCCTTCAGGAACTTGGCGAAGTTAGACATCTGTTCCAAAGCATCATGTTGTTTGCCAAATAAATGAGGCTGGGAATTATTGGCTATTTAAGTGAGCTTTGGAAAAAACATCAAATGATTGAAATCATGAATGTTGGATGATTGGTTGTGATGAAGAAAATTAATGATGATGATGAACTGAAAATAAGAACTCCAAGAATTACCAGGGGTTATTAAATCCTTGGACTTAAATGAAAATTGTATTGCTTTTTTGATAGAATGTGTTAGATTTTTTTCTCTTGTTACAAATGTATGATTGTCAATTCTGACCCCTCAGGGGATAGGGGCATTAAATGCCCCCAGCCTTAGAGGGCGCGCGGGCGCCCGTACGCTGTAGCCTGCAGGTGGCCAACCACTGGCGTGTTGACGCATGTCCATAAAAGGATGATTCTCTGAGAACTTTCCTCATTTGGGAGGAATATTCTCCCTGTCGCTGTGTATGGATGCGGCTCTTTTCCTCTTGGAGGTTGATTTTGCCTGATTCTGTCACGTGCTTTTTTTCCATTCCGTAGATCGGGGACGATTCGAGGTCGGAGGCCGGTCTCCCAGTGGGTCTTGAGATCGGAAAGCACTCCTGATCGTTATCCATCCCCCAGCGACCTTTATTGGTTGAATTTGATTGAGGCCGAGCCGGTCCGGTCTCGACTCATTTGTCCTGTATCTTGGTAGAGGTAGACGAGTGTTTTAAGCTTGTTTCCAACCTCTTTTCTGAGGTCAGAGAATGGGGTCGGAGCCCTCAGAGGTTGGATATAGTCTGGGTGGATCGACACCGTTGCAGACATGATATTTTGCCACTTCCGGCTTGCTTTAGGTCGGTACCGACCTGATGCTCAAAATGGCTACAACAATTGCCCCCCAGCTCGGCTCTCAGGGTTGATAGGAGGTGAGGTGGTCATCTGCCGTTGATCGTCGGTACCGACCCCCGACTGCCCGGGACGACCGTAGGTCGGCCTCTCGTGGCCTGACGTTTGAATAGACGTGGGTAAGTGCACCTAAAAAGGCGTGCCTGACGTCACGCGTCACTTCGGATCCCGCGCATTCATTGATGGTGTGCGCAGCTGTTTCGACGTATCGTTTCAACTTCTTGCATTTAGGCCCCTAGGCCTAGAATTTTATTTCGAAATAGGCCCCTCACTGTTTCTTATAAATAGGAGAGACATTCATCACTTTGGGTTTTTCACTTTCGCACTTTCGAGTTTTTAGAGTAAACGTAGCAAACCTAGAGATTTCTCCGACGAACTTTCTGAGGCGGCACTTGATTTTGTACGGCGGTGATTCAGGTGGTTGAAAAAGGTAATCTTGTTTCTTAATTTGAAATCTCATTCCTTCTTTCTAAATATGGTACGGCGGTGGACTGGTCCTCCGCCAGGGCAAAGGGGCGGCGCCTCCTCTAGCGGCGGCGGCGGTAGTGGAGTCAATCGGCTGCTCTTTGACGAAGGAGGGAGCTCAAGCGGCGGAGGAGGGGCTTCTCCGTCGCGCCTGAGCGCGAGCTCAATCTGAGCTCGTGACGATGATGGCTTGGACGCGCTCTTTCAGAGCCCGGCCCGGTCGTTACTGGGCGAGGGCGCTAGGGAGAGGGGACCAGCCGCGGTTGGAGGATCTCAGATCGAGACGGTGGCTCCTCTGGTAGAGAGTCGGGAACCGTTGGACGATCTCCTGGAAGAAGACGAGGACGGTGGTCGTGATGAAGGCGACGATCTGGCCAACAACCTACTGCTCCAAAATCTTGCAGCCGAGCAGATCAAGGAGAGGCTGGGGATGGTGAATGAGGCCTCAGGATCAGAAGCCGAAGAGGTCGGGGGATCGTCGCAGCGGTCCGAAGCGGCGGTGAGGCCCGGAAGGACGAGGTCAGAAGGGCCTTTTAGCTGTGGTCAGATTATTTGGAGGAGAAAGATGAGGTCGCGTCCCTCTCCTTCGATTATGAGGAGTATCTAGATCATTATCCCCGGAGGCCGACCATCTGCGATCCGGCCACTATTCGCATAACAGATCTGGAGGAGTCCAATAGGTGGACTATTGGTCGGATTCAGAGCAGGATGACCCAGAGTTACCTCGATGAAGCTCGAGCCGACTGGGACATACCTTTTGATGTTCAATTGTATGCCTCGGAGCCAAACGAATGGGCCGACCAACCTCCTCAAGGGATGGTGGCCGTCACCCAAGACATGATGGAGGTCGAACTCGCTTCCCTCTCCATCCGGCCATCTCCTACCTGTTGAATTATTGGAACCAGGCGCCCATCCAGTTACTCCAGAACGTGTGGATGATAATTGTAAGCGTCATGGCTTTGTTCGGCCAGAACTGACTCTATCGGATGCCGACCCCTGGAGAGATGACTTATCTCTACCGGATTTAAAGTGAGAAGCGTGGGACCGGCGAGGTCTTCATTTAGACCAAGGGGCAGAAACTGGTGACTGGCCTTCCAAGTAAGGCCCGGAACGACCGGAGGAAATGGTTTTTTGTTGGTGGAGCATGGCAGACCGGGTATCCGGGGGGAGTGGTGATCAGGGTTCCGACCGATATCCGCCTTAAGAATCCTAGTAAGACTTTTTTAGCTTGACTTTGAATTAAAAGTACTGATCTAATTTTCTAACTTCCTTTGCAGGCTATCCTTGCCCTTCCGATCGGGAGCTGAACATCGACTTCGCAGTCGTCAGGGAGCGGATATTGTCGTTGCTGGCCGCGGAAAGGAATCAAGCCACCCTCCGGACTCGACAAGCCCGACTTTCCAGTCGATTCTTCCAGTTTCCGCGTCATCTAAATTTGTCAGGTAGGTATAAGGGTGTGCCCGGATCTCAAGTCATTTTTTTTAACACATGCACTTTTATGATGCAGTGCCCGATTTTCCGGTAGTGAGATAGTATCCTCCCGAATTTTCTGATCGTTGCCCGAAGATGTTTTCAAGGCTGGGAGCATGTGTGGTGAAGCCGGGGGCTAAAGGGACGAAGAAAAAGAAAGGGGGCGGAGCCCAGACCGGGATTGTGATCCAAGAGCCTACCCCTCTCCAGTCTGTTCTGGCTGTCGGGATAGCTGCTGCCGAAGCTCCGACCTCCTCCCCAATCACCGGCAAGAAAAGGGGCCGGGATGAGGTTGATAGGGAGGAGGCCGGCCAGCATGGATCGAGCCCGGCCCCAATCGACGTCTCGGATGACACGCCGCCCGGACCCAGGCCGATCGGAATGGAGGCCGTGGCCCAAGCGACGTCATCTCCCGACCGGGAGGGTGACAGGACCTACTTCGGTCGAGATCCGGCCCGCTTCCAAGCGTAAGTTGCCTAACTTTGAAGTTTCTTTATTTAGACAATTTGTTTGTACCTGACTTGATTTTCTCTCCCGTTTAGGCTGACGCATAATGATTCCGATCTCCCCCCGTTGGTGCTCGACTTCCTCTCTTCCCGAGCTCCAGGCTCGTCGGTCGATATGCCAGACTACATGAGCCGGGCTGTGAATTATCTGCCCCAGTCTTGGACTCGGGAGCTAGCTGATATTGCCGAGCACCGTTCTCGGCACGTCGGCCAGGCTGGTGTTACGCTGATCAGTCAGGCGACCATTATGGTCAATCTGATGGAGAACGACCTCAACGAGGCCATCATATCGGCCCAGAGAAGTGAGAGCGCCCTGGCTCGTGCCCGGAAGGAGAAGGCCGGTCTTGAGAGTGAGGTCATCGTGCTCAAGAAAGAGAGGGACCAGGCGGTTGGTCGGATGGAGCTCTCCTAAAGGAAAAGGAAGATGCCCTACACCGTGTGGAGATGGCTTACAAAGCCTTGGAGGATGCCCGGCACCGGGTATCAGAGATGGAGGATGCCAACGCCGAGCTACGATTGGAGGCACACAGGGTGAGAGGGGATGCCGATCAGGCTCGAGCTCGGTAGACCGAGTTAGAGAGGGAAGTTCAGAAGAAAGCTGAAGAATTGGCTGCTTCTCTGAGCCGGCCGGCTTATGATCCTGAGGACCCGACTGCCAACCCAGCGTTCTTCACTGAGTTTTGCTACAATATGGCCGCTGCCGACCTGATCCGGGTTGGGCGCCAGGCCAGTGCCGATACTAAGGCTCAGGAAGACTACTTTTGTGAGTGTGCTGCCAATAATCCGGTCTATGGGGGCTGTTGGTTCCCCTTCCTCGACCTTGAGACTGATTATGGGGTGGACCTTTCCTGGTTCCCCCATCGGCACAGGCTGCTTAAACCGGGTCAGGCTCCCCCGGCCGCCAATGAAGAAGATGGAAATGAGGAAGAGGCTCCTCTGGAGGGATCCCAGGTGCCGGGAGGAGCCGGTGCTGAGGCGGAGGCCTGCATTGATGAAGTGGCTAACTTTGTGGCCGGAACTGGAGGGCAGGCGAGCCCGGCAGGTGGGGCAGGCGACCCCTGAATCTTTCTGTCTTAATTTTTGCTGCTTTTTCGAATGTAACCGGCTTCCGACCGGATGTGTTTTCCTTTTGAATTGATTGTAACGCTTTATCCTTCCGGCTTTAGACCGGTTTTGATTTATGAATTTCAGTTTTTTGTTAACCTTATTACCTCATTATTATTATCCTTGTCGAAAAAATGTTTAAATTTTAACAAGTATGAATGGGGTTTTTCCCGGGTTCGAGTGAGATATGCCAATCTCACCTTGGTCGGCATATGCTTTGAACTGAGCCCGGTGACTTGAAATGGCCTTGGCTGCCTTATCGATCTTAAGTGTGATATGCTGACCTTGATACGGTCGGCATACGCTTTTGAACTGAGCTCGACTTTCAAAATGGCTTGGGTGGCCTACCCGAGCTCAAGTGTGCTATGCCGACCTCGATATGGTCGGCATATGCTTTTGAACTGAGCTCAGTTTTTAGATGGCCTTGGGTGGCCTTTGCAAGCTCAAGTGTGATATGCTGACCTCGATACGGTCGGCGTATGCTTTTGAACTGAGCTCGATTTTTTGGATGAGATTGAACTGTGCGTAGGACTTTGTATTGATAAGGACTTTGACTACATGATACAACTTGATTATTGATAGTGTTTCTTCAAGTGAATTGCATTCCAGGGGTATTGGTCCGGAGTGCCGTCCATGAGTTCCAGCTCGTAAGCTCCTTTGGAGAGCCACTTGGATATCCTAAATGGGCCCTCCCAGTTCGGGCCGAATACCCCTTTAGGAACTTGAACCTTCTTGAGGACGAGGTCACCGACCTGGAATTGTCTGGCTTTCACTTTGGAGTTGATTTTTTTTTGGATTTCTTCTTGTAGGCCGCATTCCGGAGATCAGAGTTAAGTCTTCGTTCTTCAAGCATGTCCAGATCGATCATACGAGTGGTGTCGTTGTCTTCAGTGATCGTCTGGGCTGTTCGGTGGCTCAGGAGGGAGACCTTTGATGGGATGACGGCCTCTGTACCAAAAGCTAAAGCGAAAGGTGTTTCGCCTGTTGAGTTTCTAGTAGTCGTCCGGTATGACCAAAGCACGTCGGGGAGCTCGGCTGCCCACTTCTCCTTTTTGTCCTCAAGCTTTGCTTTAATGGTGTGCTTGAGGATTTTATTTACGACCTCCACCTGGCCATTCGTCTGCGGGTGGTAGGGGGTGGAGAAAATTTTCTTGATCTTCTATTTTTCACAAAACTGGATCATTTGGAGACCGTCAAACTGTTTTCCATTGTCGGAGATGATCACTTGAGGTAGGCCGAAACGACAGATGATGTTTTTCCAGATGAACTTTATGATTTGGGTTTGGCTAATCTTATTGAGCGGCTCGGCCTCCGCACACTTTGTAAAATAATCGACTGCAACGACTGCGAATTTGTGGCCCCCGGGCGCAGTGGGCATCGGTCCGATCAGGTCGATGCCCCACTGGGCAAAAGGCCAAGGGCTGTACATGGAGGAGAGCTGCTCGGGGGACAACTTGATGTTAGGTCCCAAGATTTGGCATTTGTGGCACGACCTTGCAAAGTTGACAACATCCTTGTTCAGGGTCGGCCAAAAATATCCTTGCCTAATCACTTTATGGGCTAGGGCCCGGCCCCCGGCGTGGTTCCCACATACCCCCTCATGGATCTCGGCTAGGATGCTCTGGCCTTGCTCCGGGGTTATACATTTCAGGAGTGGGAGGGTGAAGCTTCTCTTATACAAAAGATCATCAATGGGAGTGTACCTTGATGACCGGAGTTGCAGTTGTCGGGCCCGAACTCTGTCTTCTGGGAGTGTGCCGGTCTTCAAGTATTTCACGATCAGAGTCATCCAATTTTCGTCGGTGATTAGAACGGTTGACACTTGTGCATGGATCACTGTGGGGGTCCCGAGCGTGGAGAGCTGGATGTTGGCGAGGTCGGCAGCCCCTTCTGCGGTTGCAAGTTTGGAAAGGGCGTCGGCCTGTGTATTGTGCTCCCTCGGGATTTGCTCTATAAAGACTTGGTGAAATTTCTCGCACAAGGTCGTGACCAGATCAAGATATTTCACCATTTGCTCCCCCCGGGCCTCGTACTCTCCTTTTATTTAATTTACTACGAGTAGGGAGTCCATGAAGACGTGCAGTCGGCATACTCCGATGGCGATTGAGAGTTCGAGGCCCCCGACCAAGGCCTCATACTCAGCCTCGTTGTTAGTGGCCGGGAAGCTGAAACAGACCTCCTGGGTGAAATTTTGGCCCTCCGGTCTGACCAGAACGATTCCGGCCCCGGCGCAAGTATTGGTTGACTATCCGTCCACTTAGAGCTTCCACGGGGGATGGTCGATCCTTGTGAACTTTGGAGGGAAAGTGAGCTCCACTACGAAGTCGGCCAGTGCCTGGCCCTTGATGGCCATTCTTGGGGCGTATGTGACTCCGTACTGAGCTATCTCTAATGACCACTTCAGTAACCTGCCGCTGGTGTCTGGCCGGTGTAAGACTTGCCTCAAGGGTAGGGTGGTGAGGACCTCCACTTGGTGGTAAAAAAAGTAGGGTCTTAGCTTTCTTACACTCATGACCAGAGCTAAGCCAATTTTTCGAGTGGGGTATACCTAAGCTCGGCGTCGTGTAGGGCTTGACTCACGAAGTAGATCGGGAGGTGGCACTGACCGTCCACCCGGACGAGTACCGCACTGAGGGCGACCTCGGAGGCCGCGAGATATAAGTAAAGCTTCTCTCCTAGGTCCGGTTTGACTAGGATTTGTGGATTTGCGAAGGCTACTTGGCTTTCCCTATTCCATGAAAACTTGTCATTTTTAATAGTCCAGAAAAAGGGCTTACTTTTGTCTCCGAGTTGGGCTATGAATCTGTTCAGTGAAGCTAGGCAGCCCATCAGGCATTGTACTTGCTTGATCGTTCTTGGCTTCTGCATGTCGAGGACGGCCTTGATCTTGGCTGGGTTGGCCTCGATTCCCCGCTGGCTGACGATGTGCCGAGGAATTTGCCGGCCTCTACCCCGAAGTTGCATTTCTTCGGGTTCAGCTTCATATTGTATGCCTTGAGGACTTGAAGGTCTCCTCGAGGTCTCTGAGGTGGTCTTCCTTTTTTAAGCTTTTTACCACGATGTCGTCGATGTAGACCTCCATGGTCCTTCCGATCTGATCTGCGAATATTTTGTTGACCAACCGTTGGTAGGTCGCACCGGCGTTGATCAGGCCGAAAGGCATTCAGAGCCAAGAAAATATGTCCTTTCCCGTATGGAAAGAGGTGTGCTTTATGTCCTCGACGGCCATCAGAATCTGGTGATAGCCGGCGAAAGCATCCATGAAGGAAATTATCTCATGACCGGCCGTGCTATCCACTAAATGGTCGATATACGGTATCAAAAAGTTATCCTTCGGGCATGCTGCGTTGAGGTCGGTAAATTCGATGCACAGCCACCAAGTGTTGTTTGTTTTCTTGACTAGGACGGCATTGGCGACCCATTAGGGCTCGTCTTTGGCTCGCTCGATCAGTTTGTTGTCCAAAAATTTCTTGACCTCTAGGGCCAGTGCTTCATATTTTTTCGGGCCGAACTTTCTTCTTTTCTGGTGGATCGGCCTCCTGTAAGGGTTGATCTTCAATCGATGGCAGGCGTATTTTGGGTCTATCTCGACCATATCTTGGTGAGACCAAGCGAAAACTCCTACGTTGGCCTTGAGGAACTCGATCACCTCCTCCCGCATTTCGGCCGGTATGCGAGAGCCGATCAGGACTTCCAGTTCCGGCCTCAAGGGATCGATCGGAATGTGTTCCAAGTCCTCCAAGGCCATGGTTTGCTGGTAGTTTCGTTGGTCGCTTGTGTCGAACCTCTGGTCAAGGTCGAGCTCAGAGGGTTCGAAACTGATCCTTGGTTCGAGATCATCAACTAGCATTGGCTGTAAGTCGGGGCCGTTATCAGGCCCGGCCGAGGTGGACCCGACCTCCAAAATGATTTCAGTGGTTGGAAGGGTCCTTTCGAGGTCGTTTTGCGACTTATCTAACGCTTGATCGTTACAAATTGGGAACAAACAAGAATCGAAATAGTTCAAATATTTTCTAGACATTAATTGATCACCTCTAACGGTGCCGACCACCCCCTCAGGGGTGGGAAATTTGATACAGTAGTAGTAAGAGGACGCGACTGCCTCAAAAACTTCTAGAAAGGGCCTACCTAGAAAGCCATTATACGAACTTGGCTGATCTACGATTACAAAATCTAGTGGCCTTGTTATCTTGGCGTCCTTATTATAGCAACATATGAGTTCCACCGAGAGCTTGATCCTCCCGTAAGCAGCGACCGTCGGATCCCCGAAACCCTTCAGCTGAAGATCGATCGGTTTGATGAAGTTGACGAGATCCCCGAGCTGATCTAGGGCTGTTTTAAAGATAATGTTGCAGAAACACCCATTGTCGACTAGGACCCGTTGAACCTCTTTGCCCAAGATGTGGGCGACAATCACCAACGCGTCGCCCTTAGGGTACAAAACCCCGGTTCGATCCCGATTGGAGAAAGTTATCTCCAAATTTTTGTGAAGTTTTGGCTCTGGAGGGGTGACCAAGTTAACATTGGTCACAACCCGGACCTCAGCTTTGCATTTTCGGTTGGATAGCATTGGGATGGGGGTGAGGCCGCCCAAATTTCCCCCACCGGCCTGGATCATACTGACCCATCCGCCGGGGTTTATTGGTGGGAGGTCGTCTTCATCGTCATCTTCCTCTAAAGCTGCGACCGGCCTGAGGGGCCGGCCTCCTTCCTCGTTTCTTCAAGGGGGATGTTGTTGCTGCTGGTTCTCTTAACGGTCAGCTGGCCTTTGTAGAAGGTCGTTCAGACGCCCTTCGTCAAACAGCTTCCAAAGCTGTTTGAGGAGATCACGACACTGGCTCGTATTATGGCCGATTGAGTCGTGATAGGCGCAAAACTTTTTGGGGTCCAGCCGGGACCGGTCTCCAGAAAAGGGCCTTGGCCGGGGAAGCACGTCCCTGTGTTGGATCGTATTGAATATATGCGCAGGGGACTGCCTCATGGCCTGAGTGAGGTGTACTTCAACGTCCTCAAAGGACTTGAAGTTACCGGGCGGTTTGGCCACTTTTCTTGCTTTGGGGCCGCTCTAGGGGGAGGCCTGAGATACGGCTTCCGTCTCCTTTGGTGCTAGCTCGGACTCTCCAAGCCTGAGCGCCAGTAGTTTCCTCCGAGCCAGGTAATGGCCGACTCGGGTGCGGAACTCGGCATAGGTCTTTGGGAAGTCTTTAGTGAGATGTTTGAACATTGGAGACCGGCCATGGAAACCCCCTTGAGTGGCGTGTAAGGCCAGCTGGTCGCCTACTGGCTCGTCGGTCAGCATGACCTCGTCGACCCTGGCCACATAATCCTCGTCGGATTCTTCCTTCTCTTGGCGGATCCGCATCAGTCGGTGCCAGTTTTTTGGTCGGGCAATCTTGGCCGTGAAATAGGATGTGAATTGTGCGCTCAAAGTGGCGAAAGAGTCGATCAATCGAGCCAGGAGAGACACGTACCATCTGTGAGTGAGATTGCCCAAGGTGAGAGGAAAGAGCCTGCATTCCGTGGCGTCGGTTGCGCCACGCCCGGTCATATAGATCTGGAATTTACTCAGATGAGTTTTCGGGTCTGTCCTTCCCTCGTAGAGAGGGGTCGGCAGAGGGTCGATTTTTAGCTGAACCGGGGCGAGCTCAATATCGGCAGCGAGAGGCTCGTTGGCGACCGGCCGAGCCTTAGATTGGCCTTGCGCTTCTAGAAGTGCCTTCATCTCGTCAAGCTGCTTTTGCATCTTGACGAGTTTCGGGCTTTGAGTTTCGACCATTCGGTCGTCAGCGTCGGCCAGGGGGCCGATTCGGTAAAAAACAGCCGCTCGGGGGGTCCCGCGCCCAGTAGGCCACTTTGGGTGAAGCTTAGCTTGTGCCTGGCGGAGTTGGCCGGGGCCAAGCTGACCTCGGCCGCCCGTTTGTAGGGTATTTGGGCCGTACTCCATGAGTTGGAGATGGACTCGGTGTTCCCATACCCCGTATCATAACTAGGGAGGTGACTAGGATACCAGGATGGGTCTGTCGTGCTCAAACGGTCGAAAATGGAATGGGCGGAGCCATGTGACCGAGCGGAGACGGGGTTTGCTCGGCATTGGCTTTCGCCTTGATGTTCCAAGGCTTTTTCCTTTCCCTTGAGAGCGCGGTCGTGAGCTTCCTCTTTGAAGCGGAGGAGGTGCTTCGGTACCCCCTTGCCTCATCCGCCTAGCGGCGTCGTCCTGACCCGGCCTGGTCGGGAGTAAAGAAATTCCATCCTTGAGACAGGTGGGACTCTTCCGGAAAGCGGATTGGGGAGGCCACGCATGTGGCCTTTCCGTGGCGAGCGGGGGTCGGTTCCCCTGAGGCCCGAGTGGCGGGATCCCGTAGCGTGGCCAGAGCTCCGATGGCTTTGTGGGCCTGAGATGACTTCTGGTTTGTCATTGCTTTGGTGGAAAGGGGTTGGTAACTTGAAAATTTGAAGACTTGAAGATAGGGAGCTTTGAAGAGCAGTGAGTGTTCTTCGAAGAGGCAAAGAGAAAATGAGTTTGATGGGTTGATACCCTCCTTCTAGCGCCAAATGTTGTTTGCCAAATAAATGAGGCTGGGAATTATTGGCTATTTAAGTAAGCTTTGGCAAAAACATCAAATGATTGAAATCATGAATGTTGGATGATTGGTTGTTGTTGGTCCCGGTACAAGACTGAGGAATACGTGTATGGGGGGGGGGATACACGTATACCAATTTTTCAAACTTAAAACCTGACTGAGTCCCCTTTACTCAGAGTGGTAAAGAACCAGGAGCTGATAACACACCTACTGACTACACTTGGTGCGGGTCAGTTGGCTAACTATCAGTTCAAGTTCAGTGCGGAAATACGTGAGCCCTGATAGTTTAAAGTCTTGTTTAGTTTGCTTTCTGAAAAACTTATTTTACTCAAAACTGAATAGTGATTAGTAGGGCATGCTCTTTTTAAGGATCAGGCTGATTGATTCAAGCCTGATAAACCGAATGCAATGAATGAATAAGCAATGTAGCAAGCATGCTCAATATCATTAACAAAAATTATTAATAGATATTGAAAGTGTTACCAATAGTGATTGGTAGTAATACCAATTTTTTTCCCAAACATTACAAGTCTATTTTCAAATATATATTACCAATTACTTTTTTAATTATTCAAATTAGAGTTTACGGTGAGGGTTTACCGTGAGAGTTTAGGGTTTATGGTAATATTACAAAGTCTTTAGTAATATTACCAATAGACATTGATAGTGTTTCCAATAGTGGTTGATAGTAATACTAATTATTTATTTTCTAACATTACAAGTCTATTTTCAATTAATTCTTAACAATTACCCTTTTAATCATTCGAATTAGCATTTATGGTGAGGGTTTAGGGTAATATTACCAAATCTTTAGTAGTATTACCAATAGACATTGAAAGTGTTACCAATAGTGATTGGTACTAATACAATTTTTTTTTCTAATATTACAAGTCTCATTTTAAATAAATCATACCAATTACATTTTCGATAATTCTAATTATAGTTTACGGTGAGGTTTGACCGTGAGGATTTCGGGTTTAGGGTAATATTACCAAGTCTTTAGTAATATTACCAATAGACATTGATAGTGTTACACCAATGGTGAATTATAGTAATACTAATTATTATTTTTCTAACATTATAAGTCCATTTTATATTATTTCTTAACAGTTAACTTTTTAATCATTCGAATTAGCGTTTACCGTGAGGGTTTAGGTTAATATTACCAAGTCTTTAGTAGTATTAAACTATTACCAATAGACATTGATAATGTTATCAACAATGATTGGTAGTAGTACCAATTATTTTTTTCTAACATTACAAGTCTATTTTCATATAATTTTACCAGTTACTTTTTTAATCATTCGAATTAGAGTTAACGGTGAGGGTTTGCCGTGAGGGTTTAGGGTTATATTACCAAGTCTTTCTTAGTATTACCAATAGACATTGATAGTGTTACCAATAGTGGTTGGTAGTAATACCAATTTTTTTTCTAACATTAAAAGTCTATTTTCAAATAATTTTTACCAATTACTTTTTTAATCATTCGAATTAGAGTTTTTGGTGAGGTTTTACCTTGAGGGTTTAGGATAATATTACAAAGTCTCTAGTAGTATTACCAATAGGCATTGATAGTGGTACCAATAGTGATTGATAGTAATACCAATTATTTTTTCTAACATTAAAAGTCTATTTTAAAATAATTCTTACCAATTACTTTTTAATCATTCGAATTAGGGTTTACTGTGAGGGTTTAGGGCAATTTTACCTAGTCTTTAGTAGTATTACCAATAGACATTGATAGTGTTACCAATAGTGATTGGTAGTAATTCCAATATTTTTTCCAACATTAAAAGTCTATTTTAAAATAATTTTTACCAATTACTTTTGTAATCATTCGAATTAGAGTTTATGGTAAGGGCTTACCCTTAGGGTTTAGGATAATATTATCAAGTCTCCAAGTGCTCACACTGACTTGAAACTCAGTCTCTAAGTAATGCAGTGACTTGAAGTGAAATCTCTCGAGTCACTGCCTTGTTAAGAGACTGAGCCCTCAGGTCATCACACTGACTTGATGTCTCTGACTCTTAGCAGTGCAGTGACTTGAGTTTCCATCACTCTTGCTGAACTCCCTGAGAAAAAGGTTAAAAAAAAATTGCTCCTGAATTCCCATTTTAGCCCTTCGAAAACGGGACCATCAATTGGTATCAGAGCGGGTTGTTCACATGACCACTGATCCAATTTTGTTAAGAAAAATGGTCTACCGAACAAATCTTAAATGTCTTAAACTATGGGAATTTCTGCATATTTCAAACTATTACATGTGTTCTGACATTATTCTTGTAATAGAAAATCATTTGGTTAGAAGTTTTGGAATCATCAAAACTAAAACATATCCCAACATCATTCGAATTAGAGTTTATGGTGAGGGTTTACCCTTAGGGTTTTGGATAATATTATCAAGCCTCTAGTAGTTTTACCAATATGCAATGATAGTGGTACCAATAGTGATTGATAGTAATACCAATTATTTCTTACTAACATTAAAAGTCTATTTTAAAATATTCTTACCAATTACTTTTAAATCATTCGAATTAGGGTTTACCGTGAAGGTTTAGGGTAATATTACCAAGTCATTAGAAGTATTACCAATAGACATTGATAGTGTTACCAATAGTGATTGGTAATAATACCAATTATTATTTTCTAACAATACAAGTCTATTTTCAAATAATGCTTACCAATTACTTTTATAGTTATTCAAATTAGAGTTTACGGTGAGGGTTAACCGTGACGATTTAGGGTTTAGGGTAATATTATCAAGTCTTTAATAAAAATTATCAATAGACATTGATAGTGTTACCAATAGTGATTGGTAGTAATACCAATTTTTTTTTCTAACATTACAAGTCTATTTTCAAATATATATTACCAATTACTTTTTTAATTATTCGAATTAGAGTTTACGGCGAGGGTTTACCGTGAGAGTTTAGGGTTTAGGGTAATATTACAAAGTCTTTAGTAATATTTCCAATAAACATTGATAGTATTTCCAATAGTGGTTGATAGTAATACTAAATATTTATTTTCTAATATTACAAGTCTATTTTCAATTAATTCTTAACAATTACCTTTTTAATCATTGGAATTAGCATTTACGGTGAGGGTTTAGGGTAATATTACCAAATCTTTAGTAGTATTACCAATAGATATTGAAAGTGTTATCAATAGTGATTCGTAGTAATACCAATTATTTTTTTCTAACATTACAAGTCTATTTTTAAATAATTCTTACCAATTACTTTTTTAATTATTCGAATTAGAGTTTACGATGAGGTTTGACCGTGAGGGTTTAGGGTTTAGGTTAATATTACCAAGTCTTTAGTAATATTACCAATAGAGATCGATAGTGTTACCAATAGTGATTGTTAGTAATACCAATTTTTTTTAACGTTACAAGTCTATTTTCCATTAATTCTTAACAATTGACTTTTTAATCATTCAAATTAGCAATTAGGGTTAGGGTTTACTGTGAGGGTTTAGGGTAATATTACCAAGTATTTAGTAATGTTGAGACAATGTCAGTTTTGATTAGATCCCAAAGCCCCTGAAAAGATGTTTTGCCTTAGTGGTCAGGCTAGTCTTGGTTAGATTAGTACTTAGTTATTTTACAATTCACAGGAACTCATTGAGAGGAGTACTCATTGATGACAATCAAGACTGAAGCCTAAAGACTAAAGAGCACCATCCTGAACTTACGACAGTCTATCTAAGCTGGCTGAGTAAGTGTCAGTGATGAAGAGTATGACCCTGAGGTCATTACTAACTTAGTCCTGAAGGGAACAGGATGACACTGAGTAATGGAAAAAGACTTGGAGTAGGGCCAAGCAATGCAAAAGGAATGTCAGCGTCAGGACAAGACCGTTGTGCTCGAGACTAAATGAATTCAATAAGACAAGCCTGAAGCATAGGAATGAGTTTTGACATTCTCACCAACCTGATGACGTGGACCAATCCAGAAATGGCACGCACATATGGACCTGACATGAAGACTGAGTTTAGACTGCACTTTTCAACGGGCAAGCATTAAATGGAGCATTAAGTGCACTACCAAATCTATGCAAGGACGGCTGCTGCATGGGAGATGTATCCATTGAACAAACCCTACGTAGATGACTAGAAGGCTATCTCTTCCAACGGATAGTTTTCAAAGTCACCTATAAATACAGAAGGTCTTGAACCCATTCAAGGTTACGGGAAATTTCCAAGAAAGAAATTACTCAAACTCTCAAGCGTTCGATAGCATTCAACGTTCAAAAGAAGCACTCGAAAAACCTAGATTTCCCAAGTGTTTCTTAGCAAAAAGAGTTGTTCTGCATTCCACTGAGCGTTCATTGTAAAAATCATAAGCTTAGAAGTGATTATCCATCCTTAGCATAGTTTAGCCTTGTAAGGATAATCACAACTCTAGTTGGAAACAAAACTGAAACCAAAACCCTCTAGACAGGTTTGTTGGTTAAGGTTGATAGGAAGTTAGAAGGAGGAAGTAAGAGTCAGTGAGTACAGCTGATTCTGGTGCACCTTGGCACGTTAAAAACAAGTCAATCCTTAGTGGATTCTTCTGTTAAATCAGGACCGTGGACGTAGGAGCTTGAGTCTCTGAACCACGTTACTTCCTTGTGTTCTTTATTGCTTTGATAATTGTTCTTAACTGTTCATTCATTAAGTCATTCATTGCATTGTTTATTAGGCTTGAATCAATCAGCCTGATCACTAAACTGAGCACTTCCATTCTAATTACCATTTCAGAAAAGATAATCAAGTTTTCAGAAAGCAAACTTTAACAAGACTATAAACTTTCAGGGCTCACACATTCCGCACTGAACTCAAGTTGATAGTTAGCCAACTGACCAGCATTCACTTGCAGTCAATAGGTGTGTTATCAACCCTGAGTTCTACACCACTCTGAGAAAGGGGACTCAGTCAGTTTAAAAGAAAGAAAAATTTGGATACGTGTATTCCCCCTTCCATACACGTATCCCTCAGTCTTGTACCGGGACCAACAAGTGATATCAGAGCAGTGGTTCAAAAGACCACTGACTTTGAATACTAATAGTTTCAGTGGAGAAACTGTTGGTGGTCGTTGAACAGATCTGAGTTTGCTTTTTACAAAACTTTCATCATCATAACTTCGAGGAGACTTGAAGCTTCATTACCTGAATTTTCTATTGCTAACTTTGTCTATTGGAAGTTTAGACTTGAAGCACATCTGGATGCCATCCATGACAAAATGCCGTGAGTTATTAAGGACGGACCGATCAAGATCACCATCCCTAATGTTAGAGGATTGGGATATGATGATCTCGACATTGGCATACAGGTTCCTAAGGAGAGGAAGGATATGACCAATGATGAGATCAAGATAGTGGGACTGGACAACGTGGCAACGAACATTATTCTTCATACGGTTCCATTCGAGGAGTCAGTGAGGCTGATGAACTTAAAGAGGACAAATGAGGCTCGGGATGAGCTGACCAGCATGTGCGAAAGCTCAGAAAAGATAAAAGAGAACAAGAGGAATATTGCTATTCAGAAATTTGAAGCATTCGAGATGCTGCCTGACGAATCTATTGATCAGATGGAGTCAAGATTCATCAAGATGATGAATGAGTTGGTGATGTTGGGAAAAGAGGTTCCCAAGAGAGAAGTTGCTTCTAAAATCCTAAATGCTCTTCCTGAGAGATGGAATAATAGTGTTATTATGTTGAAAAATACTCAGGATATGAGTAATATAACTTCGGCTTTACTTTTTTCAGAGCTCAATGCTTTGGAATACGATCTGAACAAGAGAAAGAAGAAAGTTCAGCTTGAAGAGGAAGAGAAAGCACCAGAGAAAAGTGTGGCGTTCAAAGCCAAGTCCGAACCTGTCGAATCTTCATCAAAGTCACAGATGGAGATGAGCAAAGAGGAGCTCGAGGAGGAGTACAACCTGATGGCCAGATGCTTTGAAAAGCTTAATTCCAAGTTTGGTCGTTTTAAGAAATATTATCAGAATACTCGTAATAGGAAACCTGAAGGAAGCTACCAAAGTTCTCGGAGATATGAGAAAAGAAGAAATACTAAACCAAGACGTGATCGTGGAAATGAAAGGAGACAATCAGACCCAAAGCCCGATCGTAGAGATGAAGAGAGACGTACTCATGATGATAGACACTCAGGAAAGGTTGAAAGCTCATCAAGACAAAGGGAACCTGACTCAAGGAGGAACCCTGAGCCAAGAAAGGAAAGAGGAGATGAGCAAGCTACATGTTATAACTGTAACAAAGGTGGGCACTATCAGTACGACTTCCTAGAACTGAGTACACGGGAAAGAGAAGACAGGATGGCCAAGAGAGACAGAGGTATGCTGACCGGAGCACTATGCTCATTGAGGAAGCTACAGACTCGGATGGTCCTGAGGAGAGGTAGGCTGAACTCTTTTCTGACGATGAGTACGATGATCTTTGCCTTATGGCTAGGGATGAGCCTGAGGTAATATCTAATTCTGTGTGTGGTTCACATAGTGGTAGAAATCCTGTGCCTAGCTCAGAGTCAGCTAGAGAAATGAACCTTCAGATCTGTTTAGATCAATTGATGGTTGATTTCTCCAGGCTGCAGGAAACTAATGTCCTCCTGGTAGAGGAGAACCAAAAACTGAGTACTGAGGTTCAAAACCTGAATGATCAACTCACCCAGTCAGATTTGAAAGAGTCAGCTCATATCGTGAGACTAACTCAGGAAATTGACATGATCAATGCTGAGTGTCTTACAAGAGAGAAGATTCTGAAAAAACTGGCTGATGAAGAGCTGGTCAGGAAGGAAGAACTGAAAGCACTCAGGAATAAGTTTGATGACCTCTTTGCCAGACATGAAATCCTGAAAAAGAGTGAGGATTCTCTTAAGCAGAAGGTTGCAGCAATGAATAAATCCTCAGTGGCTAGAGAGGAAATAAATAGCAGCCAGATGCATGGGAATGAGAAAAGGGGCTTGGATATATCCCTAAGAAATCCTCACAAGGTCAATCTCATGTTGCTTAAGGGGGCAACACTGAGAGAGTGTTTGTCCAAGCAGTCAAGGGTACAAAGAAAGTTGTATTCGAAGCCCGCAAAACTGATAAGGGTAAGGGAACTGCTAAGACAGTCAGGGTTGCCCCAAAGGTTGCCAAGCCAAAACCCAATGGAAAGGCAAAACAATCAAAAGAGGAGCACTCAAATTGCTCAACAGGGGTATTATCATGCATGACAATACCCTCAGGGAAGGCCAGGCGATAGCACCTCCATGGTTTTGGCATCCTGAAGCCTACAACTGCTTTCAGTTCCCTCACTTGCCTAGGGGGAACCAAAAGCAAAGCCCTTATCAGGGACAGACCTCAAGACCAGCTGCACCAAGGCCTAGGAAGAACAGGAAGCCAACCCAAAAGGCACCCACTCAGGCTCCAGTAAAGCCTAAGCCTGACACTCATACACCATCTTCTTCTTAGGCTAAGAAGAAGAAAGTAGTGTATATTGATGTTTTTGGGAAACAGATCAACCACTCTGAGGCAATCAGGGTAGTAAAGCAGGTCTGGATCCCGAAAGGTATAGCTGACACCATAGGACACAACAGCCAATGGGTACCTAAAGCCTGATTTGTTTGCAGGCGGCTGTGGATCACAACAAGAGGAGAGGAGACTCAACCAAGGCTGTTTGGTACCTAGATAGTGGTTGCTCAAGGCATATGACTGGAATGAAGAGTCTTCTTCAAGAATTTCAAGCTAAAGATGGTCCACAGGTAACCTTTGGTGATAACTCAAAAGGTTTTACTAAAGGTATTGGTGTTTTAAAAATAGGTACAGTCAGAGTGGAGAATATGTCCTTTGTGGAAGGACTGAAACATAACCTATTGTCAGTAAGTCAGTTTTGTGACATGGGTTTCAGTGTTGAGTTCTTATCGAATACATGTTCAGTCAAGGACAAATCAACACAAGTGCTTCTATCAAGTATTAGGAAAGGTGATGTTTATTTAGCTGATTGGAGCAGCACTATTCCTAATACTTGTCTTGTTGCTTAAAGCTCTTCAGAGCTCAATTGGTTATGGCATAAACGATTAAACTACCTGAACTTCAAGGTTCTTAACAAAATCTCTAGACTTTCTTTTGTAGAAGGTTTACCTAATGAAGTTTTTAGCAAGGATCATGTGTGCAAGGCGTGTCAGGAAGGGAAGCAGGCCAGAGCAATATTCAAAGAGAAGGCTTCCTTCTCCACTGACAGAGTTCTTCAATTCTTGCACATGGATTTATTTGGCCCTGTAACACCTGTGAGTATGAATGATAGGAAATATACCCTTGTGGTTATTGATGACTATTCTAGATATACTTGGATTATTTTCTTGTTAAATAAAAATGAAACACAGGTGAAGCTTCCAGAGTTGCTCAGAAGACTCAGCAATGAGAAGAATCAATCTATTACTAAGATCAGATTTGACAAAGGTACTGAGTTTATAAATTCATATATTTCTGATTTCTGTAATGAACTTGGTATTGCTCATGAGACTTCTGCAGCTAGAACCCCCAACAAAACGGTGTCGCTGAAAAGAGGAACAAGACACTGAAGGAAGCTGTCAGGACCATGCTGGCTAAGTCAGGATTGCCCAAGAAGTTTTGGGCTGAGGCAATCAACACTGCGTGCTACACTCAGAACAGATCCATGCTGAACAAACAACATGCACATACCCCATATGAGACATGAAACAAGAGGAAGCCTCATATCTCTTATTTCCATATCTTTGGTTGCAAGTGCTTCATCCTCAACAACGGGAAGACTCAGTTGAAAGCTTTTGATAACAAATCTGATGAATGAATATTCTTAGGATATTCTGAAGTCAGTAAATCCTTCAGAGTTTACAATTGTAGGACCCTTGTTGTGGAAGAATCACCACATGTTGTGTTTGATAAATCTGTCACTGAGTCTAGGATAAGAGTGTTGGATCCTGATACTGAGGAGGTCACAAGGAGAGTGACAAGGCTGAGCTTAAAGAATCAACCTGATCCAAAGGTCAAAGCTGTGCCAATTCCAAGATGGGATGATGACGATGATCAGGAAGATGAATTAAGAGCTACTCCTAAGCCCAGCGCATTAGGGATAGTTGAGCCTCAGACTAAGGAACAGTCTCCACCTGAGGCAAGTACCATTTATGAAGATGCGGTCGTAGCTGAGACGGTTCCTGAGTCACCTCATCAAGGGGGAATCGATGTCCCTGACATTAAGTTGGTAAATCCCTTTGGTATAGACTCAGGATCATCTCCTTCTGTTCAATATCCTTAATTCTATGAACCTATAGACACTAACATTGCAGGTATTATCCACGGTTTCAGTAAACCAGACTGAGTACCGAGGGCTGATAGGATCATTGTTGTACCTGACTGCAAGTAGGCCTGCCATTACTTTTGCAGTTGGTGTGTGTGCTAGGTATCAGTCTAACCCCAAGAGAAGTCATTTGGAGGCTGCTAAGAGGATACTCAAGTATTTGAAAAGGACAGTCAATATGGGATGATGGTATCCTTCAGATGACAACTTAGAACTGACTGGTTATCAGATGCAGATTATGGAGGTTGCAGGATTGATAGGAAATCCACCTCAGGGACATGTCAATTTTTGGGGAGTAAGTTGATCTCGTGGTTTAGTAAGAAACAGAATTCAGTGGCGACATCCACAACTGAGGCTGAGTATATTGCTGCAGGTAGTTATTGTGCTCAGATTTTATGGTTGAGGCAACAGATGAGAGACTACCAAGTGTTTGAAAATGAAGTTCCAATCTATTGTGACAACAATAGTGCTATAACAATTACTCAGAACCCAGTGCTTCACACAAGGTGCAAGCATGTGGATATTAGACATCACTTCAATCGAGATCATGTAGAGAAGAAGGACATTAGGATGGAGAAAATTCACACTGACAAGCAGAGAGCTGACATCTTGACTAAGCCTTTGGCTGAAGCAAGGTTTATGGAACTATCAGTGGAGTTAGGTCTCTTAGATCCGGGAGAGCAGTCAGTATAGGATCTAGGGGGAACTCAGGCAAGACTCAACTCAGCGAGGTATCAGGGTGCTACAATATCTCCTTGACAGGTATGAGTTCAATCCTGACCTTTTTGAATTTGAAGCATCTCACTGAGTCCTTCGTCCTGAAAATCTTCATTAAATGCTGACCATTTTCATTAAAATGCGCCTTTTGATATTTAAACCCATGCGTGTCAGAGCATTTAATGCGCGCAGTTACTTTTTCATATACGTGTCCGTTTTATACGGAATATGACTGACTTGGGTAAATGATTGTACTTGAGATTAATCATGGCCCTTCATTTCAAAATTCTTTCGAATTCAGGATTAATCTCAACCCCACGTCTGAGTAACTGTTCATTTCATATCAATTAGAGAAGCCATTTGAGAAAATTACGCGAACACAAAATTCACACTGCACACTGAACATTCTCTTGTTCAAATTAATCTTTTGCAATTTTCTAAAAAATCTCACTCAATGGCTTTTCTTGAAACCGCCTGGACTACTGATAACATCTCCGATGTTGTCAAGAACAAGCTGGTGAACATGGAGCATATCATCACCATGGAAGGAGCTTGTACAAATATCAAGGAGATCCAACCTATCTTCGACTGGATCTCTAGGGCACGGATGGAGAAGTACTTCACGAGGAGACCCACCTCTGTACTTCCCACCTCTGTACTCGCAAGGGTGAGTTGTTCACAAGGGTGGTTGTACTGGTGCCAATGGAGGAGAAAAACAAAGATGGAGAGGTGCTCTACAATGAAGAATCTCGTGACATCGACCTCCGGAAGGCGGTGAAGGAGGTGTTTGGGCTGCCGTGTAAGAGGATCAAACCCAAAACCTATATAGAGAACAAGGAAGGGGAGCTGCTGAAGCAGTGGACGAAGTTAGGCTCCTCCGAGTTCAAGGCGAGGCAGCATAAGGATACTCTCAAACCTGAGTATTGTGCCATGATCGATGTGGTCTTGAAAATAATCATGGGCACTGTTGGGTCCCACGAACAGCTAAGCCTACCCAAGCTGAGGATCATGGGAGCCTTAGTGGACGGTGTTGAGGTGAATTGGGAGTAATTTTTCCTTGACCATATCACTCAGGCTGGCCTGGACAAATTGAAGAGAGATGAGGAGAAGAAGCACATCGCAGTGGGTGTCATTCTTCCTTTTGGGACCAGGTTGTCCCTGCTGATAGCTGAAGCCTGTCAGTGCTGTACTTTTGATCTGGAGGATGACCTCTCTCCAAAGAAGATTATGTTCACCACTGAGGATGATACATATGCTATATTGGGCCCGACTGCCCCCAACGCACCTCAGAGGGGTCAGAAGAAGAAGGCAGCAGAGAAAGGCAAGAATGTGGTAACCAGCCTGCTCGAGAAGGTGGATGAGTTGTTAGAGAAGAACAAGGAGGTGGAGGCTGATGTTGCTGCAGAAAGGGAGAAGGAGAAAGCTGAGGTGGAGAAGGCTTAGGAGGAGAAGAGAGCCAGTCTCAAAGTGGTGCTGAAGGAAAAGACCACGGCTAAGGGTGTGAAGAAGGGGGTTGAGAAAGTCTCCAAGAAGGCCAGTTCAGAGGCTGAGGAGACGGCCGATAAAGCCAGTGGAGAAGGTGAGGAGATAGTGGCAAGGCCACTGAAGAGGTTAAGGAAGGGCTTGAAGGGGTCTCCTAAGAAGGCGCTGAAGGAGATTAGCCCTGCCAGGAAGGAGTCAAGCTCTCCACAAGCCTCTGACTTAGAGCAAGTGAGGGAGACGGTTGAGACTGCTGAGATCCTCCAACCTGAACCCCAAAACCCATCCATCCCTGAACCCACCTCATCTCACCAAACCACACACCCCACTAAACCCACCCTACCATCATCCAACCCTGTACTCTCATCAAACCCTGACCTCACTCCCACCCAAAATGATTCAGAGCCCACAAAATCACCCATCACTGAGCCTGACCATAACCCTGAACCAAATACTTCCACACCCAACCCTGAAGACTTCCCATCCTACCCCAACCCCAAAGACTGCCCCAAAACCACTACCGCAGGGGATTTAGCTGATGAGTTTCTTGACATGGCGGAGGAGGAGGAGCTGGATGCCGGGTTAATGGGTGGTATGTACGAGAATACACTCAGGGGGAACGCCTGTGAATGGGCATCGAAGTGTTGGCCCAATATGCATAGATACAGGGAGCTATGCTCCAATGTGAATGAGCTTAAAGTCTGGCTCGACTTCAAGCAATCCAATATGTAGGAGCAGCATATGCTTGTCGATGCCAGAGGCTGGGAGTATTGGGAGAAGGAGGAAGCCTGACTGTGTTCATATTTCCATATCACTAGCTGGCTGCAATTGCTGAACTTTGAGAATCTAAAGCAGCTGGTGGATAGAATGAGGACTGGCATGAAGGAGCACTTCGAGGATGAGCCCTAGGACGATGATGATGATGATGATGATGATACTCAGGGCGGAGTAGATGAGAAGGAAGTGGAGGAAACTGCGAAGGAGATAGATGCAGTGATCTCTGAGCCTAGTGCTCAGGGGGAAGGTGATACTGGGGCTGCGTCCAAGAGTGGAGCAGTCGATGAGACCAACAAGGTTGGTTCATCTGCCAATGACACATCTGCCCGTGAAGGGATTCCCAAAGTTCTGAGGGTATCTTACCCGAAGTTCGAGCTGATGGGCATGAGCCTTAGTAGGCGGCCCTGATCACTCCACAACTGCCTTCAGTGCACCCTGAAGGGACTGATGCTGCAGGGGTTGACAAGGGAAAGAAGACAATAACGGAGGAAGAGGAGGCTGATGATGAAGTGGTCATCACTGACATCCGGAAAGGCAACTTTACCAGCTTCATTGAGGTAAAGCAAGAGAAGATAACAAAAAACTTGGATGAGCTCAGGGAAGAGATCCAGAGGATCAGGGAAGAGAAAGAAGAAGCAATCAAGGCTCTCCATAAGCATATCCGGTAGACCAAGTCAGCCTACAACACTCTCGCTAACAAGGAGCTTATCGTACTGAAGAAAATAATGGTTGGTACTGCTAAGTCAGTGAGGCAGGAGAGGAGGAAGATGAAGAAGCAGTTCAAGTAGACCCTGACCCTG
Source organism: Ballota nigra (assembly GCA_947034835.1). Lineage (NCBI taxonomy): Eukaryota > Viridiplantae > Streptophyta > Magnoliopsida > Lamiales > Lamiaceae > Ballota > Ballota nigra. Next base: position 32,333,018 of record OX344724.1, read on the forward strand.
CTTGAAGAGAAGCATGAGCAAAGATTAACAAAGGCAGTGGAGCATCTGGCGAGTCAGGTTGGAGAGCTCTTCACTTAGGCCCTCAATGACTCAGTGGCCAAGCTGGCACTGGAGTCAGGGAAGCTTGCTCAGATCACTGAGAGTGTCACTCAGGGATTAGCCAAAGTGGCTCAGGATTCTGATCGAATCATTTCAGAAGCCAACCGGATCAGCGAGTAAACTGGAAAGGTGGAGGCCAGGATCACTCGGGCTGAGGAGAAGCTTCATGCCAACATGGAGATCTTTGGAAAGAGGTTGGAGGCCAGCATCGCCAGTATTTCCTTTGCAAGATCTGGGATTGCGAATGGGGTGGACATGTTGAAGGAGGGTGTGTTAGAGGTTCAATCCTTAGCCACCTTCATTGTCAACAATGGGCAGTAGGTCCTTAAGGAGGCTTTGCCTCAGGCCGAGGATGATGCCAAAAAGGGGAAAGAAAAGAAGAAGAAAAGATCCCTCCCTGAGGCATCGGAGGCTCAGTCTACTCCAAGAAAGTCAGCGAGGTTGGCAGCTGTGGCAAAGGCTAATGATCCTTCAGAAGAACAAGTTCAAGCTCAACTCCCATCCATCCCTGAAGGAAGCTCAGAGCGCTCACCTCTTAGAACAAGAAAGAACTCGATTTTCTTAGATACCAATGAAGTGGCATCCTTGTGCGAAGAAGCTTGGGGTTACCCCATGAGAAGAGTGAGGCTCAGCGCAGGACAGAGATTGCTGAAAAAGAGAAAATGTACATCATTGAGAAGAAAGTTGAAAAGCTTTCAGAGCTGACTGAACTTCAACAAAGGGAGCTGGATGATAGGATCATGAGCATGTTGAGGAGGAAGAAGACGAAGTCTGAGCCAAGGAAGTACAGAAAGAGGCCGACAACCAGGAAATCAACAATTCTTCAAGTCAGGAAGCCGGAGGTGACACTGAGGGAAGCTCTTGTCGATGAGTTCATCTTTGAGACTCTAAAAGAGTTTTGGGTTGATGCAAGGGATGCGTTTGTCGGACTTTGGTGCGTAGTGAAGAAATGGGGTGACACTGAAGATATCAATGCCCACTTCACTGACTACATGATGGATAATCACCCTGAACTAATTCAGAAGATCTTGAAGGAAGCTGATGCAGCCAATGTCCAAGTGAAGGCCCCTGAGTTCATTGCACAACCACCACCTCTAATCCCTGGAACAAACAAGCATGATACGAAGGCTATTATGACTGAAGTCTTGAAGATCGCCAAAGCTGAAGGATTTGTGAACCAACCTAAGATAGTTGAGAGCTGAAGGTCAGAGTCTATGCTGGCTATGGACTCGAGCCTGAAATGAGATTAGTTAGGTGTTCACAACCTCTTGTAATAGATTAAGTCATTGTAATTATTTCTATATCATAAATTAAATCTATTGCTTTGCCCACAGAAAAAAACTCATTGTGTTTTTTGGCTGTTATTTAAATTCTGTACTTTATCAAGAACTGCTCTAACACTGACTTATCTTATAGATAGGACTTTGATTTTCCTCTAATTGTTTTGAGGATCTTTTCAGTGTTTTGGCATCATCAAAAAGGGGGAAATTGTTGGGACAATGACAGTTTTGATTAGATCTCAAAGCCCCTGAAAAGATATTTTGCCTTAGTAGTCAGGCTAGTCTTGGTTAGATTAGTACTTAGTTATTTTACAATTCACAGGAACTCAATGAGAGGAGTACTCATTGATGACAATCAAGACTGAAGCCTGAAGACTCAGGAGCACCATCCTGAACTTACGACAGTCTCTCTAAGTTGGCTGAGTAAGTGTCAGTGACGAAGAGTATGACCCTGAGGTCATTACTAACTCAGTCCTGAAGGGAACATGATGACACTGAGTAATGGGAAAAAACTTTGAGTAGGGCCAAGCAATGCAAAAGAAATGCCAGCGTCAGGACAAGACCATTGTGCTCGAGACAAAAAGAACTCAATAAGATAAACCTGAAGCATAGGAATGAGTTCTGACATTCTCACCAACCTGATGATGTGGACCAATCCAGGAAGGACACGCACGTACGGACCTGACATGAAGACTGAGTTCAGAATGCACTTTTCAACGGGCAAGCATTAAATGGAGTATTAAATGCACTACCAAATCCATGCAAGGACTGCTACTACATGAGAGATATATCCGTTGAACAAACCCTACGTAGATGACTAGAAGGCTATCTCTTCCAACGGATAGTTTTCAAAGTCACCTATAAATACAGAAGGCCTTGAACCCATTCAAGGTTACGGGAAATTTCCAAGCCAGAAATTACTCAGACTCTCAAGCGTTCAATAGCATTCAGTGTTCAAAGGAAGCACTCGAAAAACCTAGATTTCCCAAGTGTTTCTTAGCAAAGAGAGTTATTTTGTATTCCACTGAGCGTTCATTGTAAAATCATAAGCTTAGAAGTGATTATCCATCCTTAACATAGTTTAGCCGTGTAAGGATAATCACAACTCTAGTTGGAAATAAAACTCTCAAGTCAGGTTTGTTGGTTAAGGTTGATAGGAAGTTAGAAGGAGGAAGTAAGAGTCAGTGAGTAGAGCTGATTCTGGTGCACCTTGGCACGTTAAAAACAAGCCAATCCTAAGTGGATTCTCCTGTTAAATCAGGACCGTTGACGTAGGAGCTTGAGTCTCTGAACCACATTACTTCCTTGTGTTCTTTATTGCTTTGATAATTTTTCTTAACTGTTCATTCATTAAGTCACTCATTGCTTTGTTTATCAGGCTTGAATCAATCAGCCTGATCACTAAACTGAGCACTGCCCTTCTAATCACCAATTCAGAAAAGAGTAATCAAGTTTTCAAAAAGCAATCTTTAATAAGACTATAAACTTTCAGGGATCACGCATTCCACATTGAACTCAAGTGGAAAGTTAGCCAACTGACCAGCATTCACTTGCAGTCAGTAGGTGTGTTATCAACCCTGAGTTCTACACCACTCTGACAAATGGGACATAGTCAGTTTAAAAGAAAGAAAAAATTGGATACGTGTATTCTCCCCCCATACACGTATCCCTCAGTCTTGTACCGGGACCAACAAGTAATATTAGCTATAGACATTGATAGTGTTACTAATAGTGGTTGATAGTAATACTAATTTTTTTTTCTAACATTACAAGTCTATTTTCAATTAATTCTTAACAATTACCTTTTTAATCATTTGAATTAGCGTTTACGGTGAGGGTTTACCGTGAGGGTTTAGGGTAATATTATCAAGTCTTTAGTTACCAATAGACAATGATAGTGTTACCAATAGTGATTGGTAGTAATACCAATTAATTTTTTCTAACATTAAACGTCTATTTTTAAATAAATCTTACCAATTACTTTTTTAATTATTCGATTTAGAGTTTATGATGAGGGTTGACCATGAGGGTTTAGGGTTTAGGGTAATATTACCAAGTCCTTAGTAATATTACCAATAGACATTGATAGTGTTACCAATAGTGATTGATTGTAATACTAATTATTATTTTTCTAACATTACATGTCTATTTTTAATTAATTCTTAACAATTACCTTTTTAATCATTCGAATTAGCGTTTATGGTGAGGTATACCGTGAGGGTTTAGGGTAATATTACCAAGTCTTTAGTAGTATTACACAATTACCAATAGACATTGATAGTGTTACCAATAGTGATTGGTAGTTGATGGTCCCGTTTTCGAAGGGCAAAATGGGAATTCAGAAGCAATTTTTTTTTAAAACCTTCGCGTCGCACCCAGACTGAGTTCAGTGACGGAATACTCAAGTCACTGCGTGGCTGAGAGTCAGAGCTATCAAGTCAGTGATGAGACTTGAAAGCTCAGGGTCTCAACAAGGCAGTGACTCGATAGACTGAACTCTCGAGTGCCTCGCCTGATTTAGTCAGTGAGTTGGATCTCCCTGACAAATGCTTAACTAATGTTTTCTTAACAAAGCTCTCAGTGAGCTGATTTTCACAATACTTTAGTAAATACTTTGAAGGATAAGTACGCTCAGTTTAACGTGGTTCAGAGACTCAAGCTCTTACATCCACGACCTGATTTAACAGGAAATCCACTAACTGGGATTCTTGTTTTTAACGTGCCAAGGTGCACTTACAACTGGACTCACGCCACTCCCTGGACTGCCTCTCCTCACCTCACTACAAACCTAACATTCTTCTGAAAGGGTTTAGTTTGGTTTGGCTTTCTCCAACTAGGTGAGGTTTTCCTTTACAATGTGTTAGCCTTAAAGCTAAGATTAGGAAAACCTCTCTAAGCTAAGAGTTACAAGCTTGACACTCAATGAATATAAGTGATAACCCTAAAGGTCAGTGTCGTGGGTGTGTATCACTTCCTTATGACTCCCTAACAACTAACACACCCTCACAGCTTGTAGGTGTTTATTTTCATCACACATCCTTACAATGAAGCTATGAGCTTGTATTTATAATGGGGATTCAAATGTATCCGTTGGAGGGAAGATACATTTGAATCCAACATTAAATGGTTTCAACCACTTTTCTTGGAATGCGGCCTTTGTCAGTGTCAGAGTTGCTGCCTCGTGCTGATTGGTCCACGTGGCCTGGATTCACGGATCTTTGACTCAATGGGTTGACCAAGATCCACTGACTTTAGGTAGCTTCCTCCCTCACTGACTGATGATCTTCAGTGGACTGAACGTCTTCAGTTTGGTTGTCCTTCAGAGACTGTTTGAAGATCACTCCAAGAAGTTTGTCATAAGGCTGAATGACAAACTTCCCTGACCACAGTAGCCTGACACCTTCAGGGCCTACTTGGTGCAGCACTGATCCTCCTGATCATGCTCTTCACTGAGTGGTCCACCTGACTTAGCTTAGATCAGCCCGGTTTACACTCAGTGGGACATCCTTCAGGTTTCTCTTCTGGTTCAGGTTGCAAGCATGACTTCAGTCAGTTCTTCTGGGTGTCATCTTGATATCTTCAGGCTGTGTTGCTGAGTTCCCCCTCAACTGAACAGCCTATTCTACTGAAAGCTAATCTAGCCTGACCTGAAACAAAAGATACTAACCTGACTTCTTTCAAACCTATTACAAGTGGTTTTGGAAAATTATCAAAACTAAACATATCCCAACAATTTCCCCCTTTTTTATGATTCCAAAACTTCTAACCAAATGATTTTCTATTACAAGAATAATGTCAGAACACAAGTAATAGTTTGCAATATGCAGAAATTCCCATAGTTTAAAACATTTAAGATCTATTCGGTTGACCATTTTTCTTAACAAAACTGGATCAGTGGTCATGTGAACAACCCGCTCTGATACCAATTGATGGTCCCGTTTTCGAAGGGCAAAATGGGAATTCAGAAGCAAATTTTTTTTTAAACCTTCGCGTTGCACCCAGACTGAGTTCAGTGACGAAATACTCAAGTCACTGCGTTGCTGAGAGTCAGAGCTATCAAGTCAGTGATGAGACTTAAAAGCTCAGGGTCTCAACAAGGCAGTGACTCGAGAGACTGAACTCTCGAGTGCCTTGCCTGATTTAGTCAGTGAGTTGGATCTCCCTGACAAATGCTTAACTAAAGCTTTCTTAACAAAGCTCTCAGTGAGCTGATTTTCACAATACTTTAGTAAATACTTTGAAGGATAAGTACGCTCAGTTTAACGTGGTTCAGAGACTCAAGCTCTTACATCCACGACCTGATTTAACAGGAAATCCACTAACTGGGATTTTTGTTTTTAACGTGCCAAGGTGCACTTACAACTGGACTCACGCCACTCCCTGGGCTGTCTCTCCTCACCTCACTACAAACCTAACATTCTTCTGAAAGGGTTTAGTTTGGTTTGGCTTTCTCCAACTAGGTGAGGTTTTTCTTTACAATGTGTTAGCCTTAAAGCTAAGATTAGGAAAACCTCTCTAAGCTAAGAGTTACAAGCTTGACACTCAATGAATATAAGTGATAACCCTAAAGGTCAGTGTCGTGGGTATGTATCACTTCCTTATGACTCCCTAACAACTAACACACCCTCACAGCTTGTAGGTGTTTATTTTCTTCACACACCCTTACAATGAAGCTATGAGCTTGTATTTATAATGGGGATTCAAATATATCTGTTGGAGGGAAGATACATTTGAATCCAACATTAAATGGTTTCAACCACTTTTCTTGGAATGCGGCCTTTGTCAGTGTCAGAGTTGCTGCCTCGTGCTGATTGGTCCACGTGGCCTGGATTCACGGATCTTTGACTCAGTGGGTTGACCAAGACCCACTGACTTTAGGTAGCTTCCTCCCTCACTGACTGATGATCTTCAGTGGACTGCACGTCTACAGTTTGGTTGTCCTTCAGAGACTGTTTGAAGATCACTCCAAGAAGTTTGTCATAAGGCTGAATGACAAACTTCCCTGACCACAGTAGCCTGACACCTTCAGGGCCTACTTGGTGCAGCACTGATCCTCCTGATCATGCTCTTCACTGAGTGGCTCACCTGACTTAGCTTAGATCAGCCCGGTTTACACTCAGTGGGACATCCTTCAGGTTTCTCTTCTGGTTCAGGTTGCAAGCATGACTTCAGTCAGTTCTTCTGGGTGTCATCTTGATATCTTCAGGCTGTGTTGCTGAGTTCCCCCTCACTGAGTTCCCCCTCAACTGAACAGCCTATTCTACTGAAAGCTAATCTGGCCTGACCTGAAACAAAAGATACTAACCTGACTTCTTTCAAACCTATTACAAGTGGTTTTGGAAAATCATCAAAACTAAACATATCCCATCAGTAGTAATACCAATTTTTTTCTAACATTACAAACCTATTTTCAAATAATTCTTACCAATCACTTTTTTAATTATTCGAATTAGAGTTTACGGTGAGGGTTTACCGTGAGGGTTTAGGGTAATATTACCAAGTCTTTAGTAGTATTACCAATAGGCCTTGATAGTGTTACTGTTAGTCCCGGTACAAGACTGAGGGATACATGTATGGGGGGGAATACACGTATACAATTTTTTTTTTCAAACTGACTGAGTCCCCTTAGCTGAGAGGGGTGAAGAACTCAGGGTTGATAACACACCTACTAACTGCACTGAGTGCTGGTCAGTTGGCAAACTATCAACTTGAGTTCAGTGCAGAAATGCGTGAGCCCTGAAAGTTTATAGTCTTGTTAATGTTTGCTTTTTGAAAACTTGATTACTCAATTATGAAGTGGTGATTAGTAGGGAAGTGTTCAAGTTACTGATCAGGCTGATTGATTCAAACCTGATAAAACTGATGCAATGAATGACTTTATGAATAAATAATAAGAATAACTATCAAAGTAGTAAAGAACACAAGGAGTTTAACGTGGTTCAGAGACTCAAGCTCCTACGTCCACGGTCCTGATTGAACATGATAATCCACTAAGGATTAGCTTATTTTTAACGTGCCAAGGTGCACCCAGATCAGCTAACTCATTGACCCTTACAGACTCCTTCCTAATTCACTAACTAACTTCAACCAACAAACCTAACAAGAGGGTTTTGATTTCAGTTTTGTCTCCAACTAAGATTGTGATTATCCTTACAAGGCAAGGCTATGCTAAGGATGGATAATCACTCTAAGCTTATGATAAAACTAGGTTCGCTCAGTGGAATACAGAATAACTCTCTTTGCTAAGAAACATTTGGGAAATATAAGGTTTTTCGAGTGCTTCTTTCTAACGCTGAATACTTGAATGCTTGAGAGTTTGAGTAGTTTCTGGCTTGGAAATCTCCCGTAACCTCGAATGGGTTCAAGGCCTTCTGTATTTATAGATGGGTTTGAAAACAATCCATTGGAAGAGATAGCCTTCTAGTCATCTACGTAGGGTTGTTCAACGGATACATCTCCCATGCACCAGCCGTCCTTGCATGAATTAGGAAATGCATTTAATGCTCCATTTAATGCTTGCCCGTTGATAAGTGCAGTCTGAACTCAGTCTCCATGTCAGGTCCGTACGTGCGTGTCCTTCCTGGATTGGTCCCTGTCATCAGGTTGGTGAGAATGTCAGAACTCATTCATGGGCTTTAGGCTTGTCTAATTAAGTTCTTTTTATCTCAAACACAACGGTCTTATCCTGATGCTGACATTCCTTTTGCATTGCTTGGCCCTACTCCAAGTCTTTTCCCATTACTCAGTATCATCATGTTCCCTTCAGGACTGAGTTAGTAATGACCTCAGGGCCATACTCTTCATCACTGACACTTACTGAGCCAGCTTAGAGAGACTACCGTAAGTTCGGGATGGTGCTCTGAGTCTTCAGGCTTCAGTCTTGATTGTCATCAATGAGTACTCCTCTCATTGATTTCCTGTGAATTGAAAAATAACTAAGTACTAATCTAACCAAGACTAGTCTGACCACTAAGGCAAAACATCTTTTCAGGGGCTTTGGGATCTAATCAAAACTGACATTGTCCCAACAATTTCCCCCTTTTTGATGATGCCAAAACACTAAAAAGATCCTCAAAACACATAGAGGAAAATCAAAGTCCTATCTATAAGATAAGTCAGTGTTAGAGCAATTCTTGATAAAGTACAAAATTTAAATGACAACCAAAAAGACAATGAGTTTTTGTCTGTGGGCAAAGTAATTGATTTTCTTGATAATATGAGAATTGGGTACAATGACTTAATCTATTACAAGAGGTTGTGAACACCTAAACTAATCTCATTTCTGGCTCGAATCTATAACCAGCATAGACTCTGTCCTTCAACTCATCTACCCTCTTAGGTTGGTTCACGTATCCTTCAGCCTTAGCTATCTTCAACACTTCAGTCATAATCGCCTTCGTATCATGCTTATTTGTTCCAGGGATTAGAGGTGGTGGTCGAGCAATGAACTTAGGAGCCTTCACTTGGACATTGGTTGCGCCAGCTTCCTCCAAGATCTTTTGAATGAGTTCAGGGTGATTGTCCATCATGTAGTCAGTGAAGTGGGCATTGATGTCTTCAGTGTTGCCCCATTTCTTCACTACGTACCAGAGTCTGACGAACTCATCCCTTGCATCAACCCAAAACTCTTTTAAAGTCTCTGAGATGAACCTATCGACAAGAGCTTCCCTCAGTGTCACCTCCGGCTTCCTGGCTTGAAGCATTGTTGATTTCCTGGATGATGGCCTCTTTCTGTACTTCCTCGGCCCAGGCTTCGCCTTCTTCCTCCTCGGCATGCCCAAATCCCATCATCCAGCTCCCTTTGTTGAAGTTCAGTAAGCTCTGAAAGCTTTTCAACTTTCTTCTCAAGGATGCGCATCTTTTCTTTCTCAGCAATATCCGCTCTGCGCTGAGCCTCACCCTTTTCTTGGGTCAGACCCCAAACCTCTTCGCAGAAGGACGCCACTTCATTGGTGTTTAGGCTAATTGGAATATTCCCTGTGCTCAAGGGTGAGTGCTCTGAGCTTCCTTCAGGGATGGATGGTAATGCTGGAGCAGAAGGGTCCTTAGCCTTTGCCGCAGCTTCCAGCCTAGCTGATTTGCGGGAAGAAGACCTCATCGATACTTCATTCAGTGGTCCTTCATATCCTCCGGGAGCGGATCTTTTCCTCGACTTTTACCCCTTTTTGGCATCATCTTTTGGGGAAGGAAGAGCTTTAGGTGCAACATTCTGAGTTGCAGGTGAGGGATTGAGCTTCTAGCAGGTGCTCCTTCAACAGGTCCACTCCGGATGCTATCCCAGATCCCGCATAAGTCACATTCGGAACACTTGAATCAATCTTAGCTTCAAACTTCTCCATTACAGAGTTCAAGTATTGCTCAGTATCAGACATCTTCCTCTCAGTGCAGGACAACTTCTCCTCAGTGATGGACAGCTTTGCCTCTATTTTTCTTGACTCCTCAGTCATCCTCTTTGACTCAGCCGCAACCCTGTTAGCCTCCTGAGCCATCTTAGCCACTGAGTCGTTCAGTTCTTGAGAGAACAGCCCAGCCGCCTGACTCGCCAAGTGATCAACAACTTTGTCCATGCGTGCATCGTGCTCGTCCCTGGGTTGTGTCAAAGAATTGGCCATCAACTTCTTCATCGATCTCCTTTCCTTCTTCACTAACTTCGCAGTGCCAATCATTGTTTTCTTCAGCGTAATGATCTCTTTATTGGCAAGCGTGTTGTAGGCTGACTTGGACCAGCGAATGTGCTTGTGGAGAAACTTGGCTGCTTCTTCTTTTTCTTCCCTGATCCTCTGGATCTCTTCTCTGAGCTCAACCTAGTTCTCAGTTGTCCTTTCTTGCTTCACCGTGATGATGCTGGTGAAGTTGCCATGTTGTTCCCCAGTGATGATCACATCATCATCGGCCTCTTCCTGGTTAGTGATTGGTTGTTTTTCCTTTCCAGCCCCTACAACATCAGTCCCCTCTTCAGGGTGTACTGAAGGCAGTTGTTGAGTGGTCACAACCGCCTGCTCAGGCACAGCTGAGCTATCTCGAACTTCAGGTAAGATACCCTCAGAACCAGGAGTCTCCTTTAGTGCCTCCACATCATCCTCCTTTGCCTCAGGGCAGAGAATCCCTTCACAGACTGATGTGTCATTGGCAGATGAACTAACCTTGTTGGTCTCATCAACTGCCCCACCCTTAGACGCAGTTCCTGAATCACCTTCCCCCTGAGCACGAGGCTCATAGACCACTGCATCTATTTCCTTTGCAGTTTCCTCCACTTCCTTCTCATCTACTCCGCCTTGAGTATCATCATCTTCTTCATCATCCTTGGGCTCATCCTCATAGTCCTCATGCATGCCAGCCTTCAGTCTATCAACCAGTTACTTTAAATTCTAGAAGTATAGCAACTGCAACCAACTGGTGATCTAGAAATAAGAGCATAGTCTAGCTTCCTCCTTCTCCCAGTGTTCCCAGCCTCTGGCATCGACAAGCATATGCTGCTCCTGCATATTGGATTGCTTGAAGTCGAGCCAGACCTTGAGTTCAATAACATTGGAGCATAGCTCCTGTATCTATGCAAGCTGGGCCAGCACTTTGATGCCCACTCATAGGCGTTCCCCCTGAAAGTATTCTCGTACATGCCACCCATCAACCCGGCATCCAGCTCCTCCTCCTCCGCTATGTTAAGAAACTCATCAGCTGAGTCTCCTGCGGTAGTGGTTTTGGGGCTGTCTTTGGGGTTGGGGTAAGACGAAAAGTCATCAAGGTTGGGGTGGAAGTGTTTGGCTCTGGGTTATGGTCAGGCTCAGTGATGGATGGAGTAATGGGCTCTAACTCATTTTGTGGAGGGGCGAGGTCAGGATTTGATGAGGGTAGGATAGGTTCAGTTGGGTGAGAGGTTTGATCAGGTGGGTTGGGGTAGGCTCAGTGATGGGTGAGGTTGAGGGTTGGGGTTCAGTGGGGTTGGACTCAGGTAGCAGCATTTCTGCAGTATCAATCGTTTCTCTAACCTGCTCCAAGTCAGAGGCTCTTGGAGAGCTTGACTCCTCCCGAATTCAATTGATCTCCCTTAGCTTCTTAGCCAGAGATCTCTTAGGCCCTTTCCGCAGCCCCTTCAAAGGTCTATCCACCAAATCTTCTCCCCCTGATCTGATGTCATTGTCAGTCTCCCCAGCCTCAGAAACGGCCTTCTTGGAGACCTTCTCAATCCCTTTACTTACATCCTTAGCCGTGGCCTTACTCTTCAGGACCACCTTTAGCTTGGCTTTCTTCTCCTCAAAAGCCTTCTCCTCTCTCTCCTTCTCTTCCTCCTTCTCAGCAGCTATCTCCTCTTCAGTCTCCTTCCCCTTCTCCAGGAGACTCTCCACCTTCTCCAGCAGGGCAGACACCACCTTCTTATCCTTTGAAGTTTGTAACACCCCAAACCAAAATTCCCGAAAGAAAGATTATATGATTTAATATTTTATGTATTTTATGAATAACGTATGTCTTCGAGTTTTAATTTTTCAGGAAATGGACGAGCTTTCTGAATCGGGGGCACTCCTAGCACTTTTAAGAATAAAAGTTTAAGGTTTGAATGATATTAAAACAATATAAGATTTTATTTTATTAAATTAGAGAAAAACACGAGGCCTTAAAATTAAAGGGCATTTTTCAAACGAAAGTTATGCGTGTTATAAAATATAGTAACAAACGAGTGTGATAATGATCTTATCATGTCTAATAATTTTACAATATCCAAAAATATCCAAATGAAGCACTTATAATAAATATGAGAAAAGTAATACGTATGAAATAATTAATTCGATGTATAAATACGATTGTTTAAAATAGTCAACATTTATGATATTTTTCGTATATTTAAAATACGACTGCTTCATGATTAAATAATACGGTTTACAAGAAACATGTGTAGTAAATACGAGTGGTAATTAAAATATAGTATGAATAGTTAAAATATCTATGAATTTCTTTTAAAATTAATCCTAAACTAATTACCTATTTACTTGGTCCTTATTTAACCACCTATATCAATTGTTACCCTCATTCTTAGCCCTCTCTAATCTCCCTCTATATATACATACATAGGCACGATGAAAGAAAAGAAAAACATATGAAAGCCTTTCAATTTCTCTCCACCCTCCTCGTCTATCTCTCTCTCGGCACTCTCTCTTTTTCTCCATTAAAATCCTTCAAGCCCTTATACAAATCAAGAAAGCCTTCATCCATTTTCCTAGGGTTCAAATCAATTGGTATTCATCAAGAAATTTCACCCAAGACTCCATCTAAGAAGGAAACTACAAAGGTTACCCCTGCGTTCATCCCTATGTGTTTAATTGCTAAATTCTTTATTTCGGTTTTTTATGATTCGTTGCTCAGAAAATTATGAAATTATTTGTGCTTGATTAAATGTAAGTAAATTAAAACTCATCCAAAATTCGGGGTTATTTGACTTAAGACGAAGGAGATATGATCCTTGAAAGTCAATACGTTTTTCTGATCGATTCTGTGAACAAATGATTTGTTAATTTGTGATCTTATATTTATAATCATGGGAATCCTATGAATTTTTTACTGAACGAACTATTGATAGTAAAAAACATCCTGTACAAATTTCATGGTCATCAGAGTTAAATCAAAAGAGAAATAAAATCCTAAAGTTGCCCTGCCCAGAATCGATTGAAACTATAATATCCTTTTCACGGACCCAATTCCTATACTTATACTATATAGAAAATTATAAATTTTGGTATGCATATTCTAATTGAAGTTTAATATATCTTGTTAAAATTTTATAATTTTTAGAGGTGATCCCTAAGAGAAATAGATTTTTAAACTTGATGTGTCTAGAATGAATCCTTGTGATGTTTTGCCTTGAAAAAACATGTTTACTTAATCCTTTTTCGAGAAGTAAGAATTGGATGTTGTAGAGCACTTAAAATAGAGTCACCATGCCAAAATTTACAATTTTTAGAACTCCCTAAATATGGTTTTCCTATTTTTGTTTAGACTTGACAGAAACATGAGTAATCTGTGATACTGCTTATTAAGATTCGAAAGTGATCAACTTAGCTATTTTGAGTCCATTTATCCCCTACTTATAACGATGATAAAATAAAACTAAAAATATGATGTTAAACCTGAAATGGAGTAGTTTATGCATGTAAAAATTGGTACCTATAGGACTTATATCTTAGGAGAAATGGATGTTCGAAAATGAGATAAAATGTAATAAACAACTGTCCTTGTTTCATAAAAACGAAAATATAACTTTTTACAGAATCTTTTAAGTCTGCAAAAAGTCATATTCATGTTTTATATGTATTTATGTGTTACCATGTAGAAATTCATAATTTTAAGAAGTGTCTAAATAATTATAAACAATTGCGACGTTTTTAGGCTTTATTTTATTATTTTTCGATAGGATTCATGTTTAGGTATATCTTCCTTAAAAAATCACAACATAATTTTACTGTATGCATGTTTAGATGATATTCTGGAAGTCCCCATGTTTTTATTTAAAAGGTTTAAATATTTTTAGTAAAATTGTTAGAATATAGGAAAGTTAAAGGACTAAAATTGAAAGGTTTCGGAAAAACCTAATTCGAACAGGCCGTTTGAGTCTAAAAATAATATCATGTAGGCTGATACATATTTTTATGATCAATTATGTTAATTATCTTCATGCTTTAGAAATTATCTCAAAACACTTTTTAAAGTTCAATTGTTTAATCGATCTTTTGCGAATAAATTATCCTAATGAATTATGGTGGATTAATTGAATATGTTATGTTGTCATTTTCATATTTAAATACAAATATGCTAATTATGTGTTTTGGTTGAGTATTTGTCGTATTTGCAAACGTGCTAAGACTTTTAAAAGTATAAGTAATATATCGTCAAATAATATTTTCTCACTAAAGAACAATTAAAAGAACAAAGTTTATTGGCCTCGTTAAACTTGTTAAACTTCATTATCAGCTGCCTATATATATAAGTTATGAAAGAAGTAAAAGTTTTTATAAAGGGATTTCGAACTAAAGGACAAACAGAAAACCTTAACCGAATTAACCAAACGAAAGAAACTTATGTGAATTATGTGTCTTACAAAAATTCCCTAAGATAACTTATATGAATTAAATGATCACTAAGATTAAAGGAAATCGTGCTAGGTGAAGTGCGACCCAAGTCAGAGCTCGGACGTGCCTACTTGTACTAAGTCGATAACTATTTCAAGAAGTTTGTAGCTTTTCTTTAAAAAGTTAAGAGGTGGGTGACACTATCTGTATTAGCCGATAATGTTATATGGATTGTTGGTATATTTCTGAAGCAAACTAATCAAATATATATCTCGAACAAGTTACACTAATATAAGATTTATAAGAAGTCTCGTCCAAGGGGACAATACTGCCTTAGCGTACTCTAAAGTGTACGACTAACGTAAGTTGTCTAGTACGGAATTGCAAGCAAGATGTTAAAAGATACATAAACCAAACAATAATACTTAAACCGGGTTGGGATAATATATTTTCAACTATTTCAGGATCATGCCAATCTGTGTAAGAGCGTACAGGTTACCCACTGAGATTTTTATCTCACACCCCAACAGTTTAATATTTTTTCAGGATATGATCGAGAGGGGTCGGAGCTGCAGCAGTGACACAGAGTTTCCATATATTTGATGCTATATATATAAATAATTAAATAATATTGTAATCTCTTTCTAAAGACGATTTTAATTATGATGTCGAGTAACAAACCTTTAAAAGGTTACTCGATGAATATCTTGTACGCAAATTTCCTCTTTGACTATGACTTTTAGAGTTAAATAAAAGACCTTGTTCACTCATGATTAATTTATATATGATCTTCCGCTGCAAAGTATTTCATTTACACTTGTCTCTTAATTATTAAAAAGAAAATTTTAAGCTCAGTTTTCAGTTACTAAGTGGCGACCCGAATTCGGAGTGTTAAAAGCCACAGGGGCCTTCATTCCGGAAACGGGGCGTTACAAAGTTGGTTTCTTCTTCTAACCCTTGGGGGGACCATTGGGGTCAGGGATGCCAAGGATAGCATAGGTGTCGGCTGCGGTGGAGAACATCACCTTCTTGGAGGAAAGATCATCCTCCCAGTCAAAGGTACAACCCTGACACGCGTGAGCTATCAGGATCGACATTCTTGTGCCGAACGGAAGGATGGCTCCCACTGAGATGTGTTTCTTCTCCTCATCCTTCTTCAGCTTGTCTCGAGCAGCCTGACTCAGATTGATCAAGAAAGAACTGCTCCCAGTTGGCCTCAATGCTATCCACCAAAGCCCCCATTATTCTCAGCTTTGGCAGGCTCAGCTCCTCGTGTGACCCAGTTGTGCCCATGATCATCTTGGGGACGATATCCACCATAGCACATTACTTAGGCTTGAGTGTCTCCTTGTGTTGCCTCGCCCTGAACTCCGGTGACCCAGTTTTTATCCAATCTTTAAGGAGCTCACCCTCCTTATTTTCCTTGTAGGTCCTGGGATTGATTCCAGAGCATGGAAGTCCGTACACCTCCTTCACGGTCTTCCTCAGGTCGATCGTCTGGGTCTCCACATTGTAGATCTCCTCACCGTCTTGGTTCTTCTCCCCAGTAGGCACCAAACCAGTTACCTTTGTGAATAATTCACCCTTGCGAAGGAATAAATTCAGGTACACCTCCACCACTGCCTTCGGAAGAATGTAGATGGATTTCTTCGTGACGAACTTCTCCATCTTGGCGTCCGTAATCCATTTGAAGACTGGAAGAATTTCAGCAACCGATTGACTGGGTCCATCCATGGACTAGATGTTCTCCATGTTTACCAAATTGCTCTTGACAACATCCTCAAGTTTGTCCGTAGACCAAGTGGTGTCAATGAATGCCATTAAGAGAATTAGGGTTTTGAGAAATTTGCAAGTTGTGAATTTGAACGAGGGAGAGTTTAGTGCGCTTAGTGCATTTGTGTTTGCGAAAATTTCTCAAAGGATATTCTTAATTGATATGAAATGAACAGTGTTAGGATATAGATTAGATGTTTTGAAGATGTTAAAACAAGAACTTGTAATAGGACTACTTGAGCCTGTTAGTCAGCTACAGATTAATCTAGGTCTAGAATAGGTCTTTGGTTAAGGGGGAAGAAATCTGAGGTGACTTGACCAGAGCAGATGAGTCACCAGAGCAGATGAGTCATCTGACCAGAGGAGTCTGACCAGAGGAGTCTGCCAGAGGAGCCTGACTAGAGGAGTCTGCCAGAGGAGTCTTACTAGAGTCTAACCAGAGTAGTCTGCCAGAGGAGTCTGCCAGAAGACCTCTCCCAGATGAGGTTCAGAGCAGAAGTGTTACCTGACCAGATGAGACCCCAGACCAGGCGAGTCCTGACCAGATGAGGGAGATGGATTAGTTCACCCACATGGAGGATGCGTGTAATCTGGAGACAAGGAGATCTTGGAGTTCAATCATTGAAAAGAGGCAATCTGGAGAGTCAACTGATAGGAGGATTGATTGATTGATTTGTATCAATCTTAAAAGATCCAATCAATGGAGGAGATCAATAAATCAATATAATCAATCTGTGATTGATTATATTCCTCCAATTATGGTTATTTGAATTTCTAGCTTCCAACGGCTAGTTAATTCCTACAACTATAAAAAGGAGTGCATAGTGATGAGTTCATTAGAGACAAGAGTCGGGCAAGAGAACAAAGCACACACAAACTCTCACCATACACTCACCTTGTTTATACAAGTATTATATCTACTCTTTTAGGAGTTCTAGTTGGAATATTACTCAACCTGTTCACCACATTGAAAGGTTATTGTAAGTTTGTTGGTCCCGAAACGAGTAAACAGGTGTATGAAGGGGGGGGGGGGGGGAATACACCTGTGGTTACAAATTAAAACTTCTTGAAAACTTTAACAGGAGACTTCAGAGAGTAACTCGTCAGTGGACTTTAAGTCTGCTGAGAGTTACTTGTGAAATCTTACTGAGATAATACCTCCACTGAAAGCTCAAGACTTTCAGTTGAACTACTATCTAATTAGCTATCAACTGCGGATTAGTGAGCCCTTTAGAAAACACTTTTTACTTGATAAACTTTGAGTGAATAATACACACTTAGGAAATAGCAGAATGTAAGTACACAAGATATAAAGTGGTTCAGAGATGAATCTCCTACGTCCACTGTCCTGATCAAACAGGAGAATTCATTTCACTTGGAATTCCTTGTGTTATAGTGCCAAGGTGCACTGATCAATTAATCCTCTCTTAGGATGATTGATCACTAGGACAATTTCAGGTCCTAGTTCCCAAAACAAACCAGTTTTCAGACTGATACAAATAATCAGCTTACTAACACTACTTAACTCTAACTCTCAACCTAACAACGGAGTAGGGTTTTGAGTAAGGTTTTGGTTCCAACTGTTGTGAGATAATCCTTACAGTGTAGCTCAAGGCTTAGGATGGATTATCTCTTTCTAAGGTTTGGATATAGCTTTTAAGCTTGGTTACAGAAGGTTTGTTATGCTCTCTACTGAATTGAAACACTTGGGAAACAAAGGTAATTTCGAGTGCTTCTTGAAGGTTATGAATGTAGAGATAGCTTTGATCTTATGAGTTTCCCGTGCATAGAAATGGGCACGTCCTTCTGTATTTATAGACTTTCTTGAAAATCTTCCTGTTGGATTTGAATCTTCTCAAGTAAGTCTTCTTGTATCTGATTCGTTCAAACGACTCTATTTGAAGCTTTAAGTCTTTTCAAGAAACGGCTGAAAGACTATGCTTGTTCACCTAACTTTTTGTAGATTGCTAGGGAAAGACTTTTGGTACTTGTCAGTCTGGGGCAGGTTGGCTGTCAGTAAAGTAAACTGACGTGTCATCTTCTCATTGGACCTTCAGTCTGCTTGCCCAGATTCTTGTCTTGCTTTAAGGTTGAACTCCTCTGAGAGAACCTTCTTATTCATTCATTTATTGTAAGCTTCACTGAAGTTCGTTTTGCCTTGTGCCAACCAGATTAACTAATAGCTTTTAATGTGTTTAGCATTTAACGAGCTTTGTTAGTTCTCATTAGTGGACTTTGGTCCTCTCCTGATGGTTTTAGTCTTAGTGAGAATGTACTTAGAAAACATTCAAGACTTAGACTACATTCTCAGATCACTTGTCTTCAGCGGACTTCGTCTTCAGCAGACCTTTTCTCCAGCGGACTTTGTTCTTTAATACACTATAGAAATTTCTTACTGCACTCCAGTTCTTAACATTTAGAAAAGTTTAACTAAATTCCAACTCTACCGAATCGTTTACTTACAAACAACTTAGGAGGAACATTTTGGCATCTTAATCAAAACTTAAGTCTATACAATTTCCCAACAATTTCCCCCTTTTTGATTATGCCGGAACCTATCTTATTACATATCTTCTTTCAGAGAGGGTTCTTCAGATGACATAAAAATTCAAGGATTTTGTAAGTAAAAACATTCAATTACATAAGCTAAATGATAATGAGATATTATCTTGGGCAAAACAGTAGAGTTTTCATTAAGAATATACAGAGTACATTTTACAAAAACATCCACTGGAAAGATTCAAAACAAGATCATCTGGGACTTATAAACAGATGCCCAGCAAAAACACTTAACTCCTTTAGATGGACTCAAATAGAGGTTCAAGTCCATATGTTTTGAAGACTCGAATCTTCAGGTCATTCTTTCTCTCCATGACTTCTTTTGAGTGACCCTTGAGACCTAGTTGCTCGTACAAGGACACTCATTCTTCTGTGATTCGATCTCTATCAACTACTCCTGTTGCTTCTTGAGGAGGCCAGTAGGTGATAGGCTCAGGAGCCTTCAAGGAAAGATCAGGGAATCTATCATTCCAGGCTTCCATGATGGCAGGGAAGAGCTTTGGATATACTTCAAACATCCAAGAGCTGAACACTTCTTGCACATTGTCCTTTCCCAATTCACCACTGACATAGTAGGAATACACAAACTCCTTTTTTGCAGTTTCCCAAGCATCATTGAGTTTCTTGGGTACCCACTCGTCCTGGTGAGGGAACTTGGCCTTTGAAGGAGTGATTTATCTTTCTTTAGCTTAGCAGCCCACCTTTGATAACTATTTTTGAACTTCTTGGATAAGGTCTTATCAAAGGTGGTCAGCCTCTCCTTCCTCTTTCTCTCAGCCATCTCAGCTATGGTTTCCATCTTCCCAACTACCTTGTCCCTCCTCTCTTGTTGTTGAGCAGCCAGCTTCTGTGCTCTCTCATTCATCCCTCCAGCCTCTTTGATAAGCTCAGTGAGCTCTGTAACTCTTGTGGGGGCTGATTTAGGAGGTTCAGATGATAAAGGTTCAGGGTTAAGGATAGGGAGTACCTCAACTGACTCCGTGGAGCCAGTGGACTTAGCAGCAAACCTCCCTGAGGTTCTGGTCTTCTTTGCTACCTCTGCTGAGAGGACGTCAGTGGCCTTCCTCTTGGTGGATTCCCCCTTCTGAGCTGCTCTTTCTTCCTTTTCTTTTAGGTGAGTGACTTGAAGCGAATTTCACTAACTTCTACTAATCGCTTACCCGCAAGCGGGTGGGTTCACTGTAGTATAAGTACGTATAATGACCAAGTAGTATCGAACCCAAGGGATGGTGTATATGCGAATAGATCCCTGAAGATCTACGCGTCGTAGTTAATATGAGTGTCTTGTTTTTGGAATTTTTGGAAAGATTAATTAAACTAAACTAAAATTATCCTACGAATGCAAAAGGAAAATTAAACGAAGTATCAAAAGGTGTGTTTTCAAATATGAGATGGTGATGCTTAAGATAGGAATTCCTACGTATACTAACGGAGCAGGTACATAATCAGAATAACTGTGACACACAAGAAATAACCTAAGTCTAAGAATGCAAGGTGAAAGCTCAAGATTCTAAACCCTAATACTTTACCCTAACACTCGACTTCACTAATCTACTAACAATTTAATAGATTGTGCTTAATTAATGAGACCCTAATTTAACTAAGGTGATGCGGTCGTCCTCCTTCGCTAAACCGGTAATTGAATTAACCTTTCCTAAACCTTCTCGTTAAGACTACTAATTGTTATTGAGTGATGCGGTCGTCCTCTCTCTAACACTTTCATACGAAATTCAAAGGTAAAGTTCAGATTAATTATAAGAATTCATTAATCAAGAGAATTAAAACTCACGTCACGAATTACTCTAATTACGTACCCACAACCTACTTCTACGAGTTCATCCTACCCTAAGCATGCAAGGGTTTAGCCTAACATGGCTTTAACAAACATAAAAGCAATAGAAGAAACAACGAACATAAACATAATGAATTGAACGAAGAAAATAAGAAACATGAACTAGGGTTTTTAAAAGAAAATAAATCTGAGAACTGAAATTTAATTAACTCAAACAAAGTTTCAAAGTGTTTAAAGAAATCAAACTAACGAAAAGAAACTAATAAACGAAAAGAAACTAAGAATTCGTACGAAAAACCTCAACAAAACGTAAACGTAAACTTGATTCTCTCCTTCCTCTCCAAAAACTAAGTCTAAAAGTTATTTCTAAATTTCGGGGTCCTTCAAAACGTGTTTGGAAGAGGTATATATAGGCACCGGGTCAAAACGGGATCTCATGGGCCGAAAATCGAAATCTCGAAAATAGGCCTCGGAAGCGCTCGAGCTGTCCCGCTCGAGCGGGGCGCTCGAGCTGCATTGCCCGAATGAATCAATAGCTCGAATGGGGCGCTCGAGCCATGTTGCTCGAGTGGTTCTAGTGGTCGAATGATGCGCTCGAGCTGTGCCCCTCGAGCGGCAAAAATGTTCTGTAAGTTTGGAGTGCTCGACCTACGTTGCTCGAGTGATGGAGCTCGAATGGGCCCTCCTTTCTTGCAACTAACACTTTTCTTCTCACGTACTAATACCAATCGTATTTCTTCGATATCTTCTCATCCGGGCATCCGTTTGAGTCGATTCAAAGTCCTACGAACTCCCTTTTTCGTCCTCGATTCACCTATGAGTATCAAAGAGACCAATTCATCAATGTATAGAAATAATACTCATTTGGCTCTAAAAACTCAATAAAATCGACCAAAACTAAGGCGTTTCTAGCTACGAATCATGACAATTTCACGCCTAATCAACCCCCCCAAACTTACCATATTTCTTGTCCTCAAGCAATGAAATAATAAGTCAAGTGAAATTGTTAGGGATGAGTCAAAGAATCAATCATGCAAGCTAATGAACTCAAGCTTCAAAAATCAATCACCCGTATACTCACTCACTTTCCTTTATCATACTCATGCAACAATAACAAGAAACACCAAGATCAAGCATGGATGTGCACTCAACGATGTGTTTCGCTCCCTCACAAGTGTATATCAATGATTAAGGGACTCACTCACACAATCAATCACACAAATTGGCAGCCATAGGCTTGTAAGTGCTCTTAACTTCGACCGTACTCTAGAAATCAATGCCGAATCAAAAAGGACTTTTATCAAGGTTGTAATGTAGGCTCTTTGGACAGGTGGGATAACAATATATGGTAAAGTGACTAAAGTGAATGGAGAATAGAAAATCAAACTTTGGCACTTCGAGATTATGAACAGAATACTTCAAACATGTTCAATCAACATCCTTTCAATTCCATACCCTCAACACTTCAATTTTTTTTCTTTCTCACTCTTTCACTTTTTTTTTTCAATCACTTCACTTTTTTTCTTTTTCACACAAACACATGAGCTCATTCTTTTCTTTTGTTCATTCTCAATTTTTTTCTCTTTTTCCCACATCTCATAACTTCATCACTCCTTTTTCTCATATTCACTCAACAAACAACCTTTTTCTTTTTCAACTCAATTCAATCCCTTCACATTCACACTTTCCTATTCTCCACTCAAATTGGGACAAAAAGGCTTAGGAATTGGAATAGTGTTCATATGTGCTAGCAAACAAAATAGGCTTTCGGCTCAAAGGGGCTAACAAGGGACGAATGTCAATGGTAAGGAAAATTTTTGGCTAAGTGACTCATTCAAATCAAAGATGGCCTAAGATCCTATTCGGCATATCAAACTAGATACAAGAAAGATGCAAGAGCACATGCAAGTTCTAGCATCCTCTATGGTGACGATCCACTCACAAACGAAGAGATTAATTCATGCATCAAAATCTCATAAGGCTCAAAAGCTCACAGCTTTCACATCCATGTTAGTCTAGTGCATTCTCGCAATCATCACACAAGCACTCAGAAGGAAAATTTGTAAGCATACGGGTTCTCTCTTAAATCAACTCTAACTCAATACTCACACAATAAACTCCTAACTCAACCTCACAACTCTACTCTACTCATCACGTCATACTCAAGGATAGCAATCAACAAGTAGAAGGTAGTTGATAGGCATGAAATATGCAATAGCGAGTCAAATTAAAATCACCCCAAGGAGTATCTCAACAATCCAATAATCAATCAAACTCAACTCAAAGATAAGGGCGTGCATGCATGTGCAATATAACAAGAAACATAAAAAAAACTCCACCCCCAAACTTCGACCTTGCTAGAGGTCTAAGTTTGGGGTTGTGGGTTACCTCAACCAAATAATTCAATTTCTCTCAATAGCTTTGCACACTCCCTTGCTTGAGTTGGTTCCTTCAATCTCCACTTCTTTGGTACTCCATGATACCTTTACTCCTTTAGAGACAAGCCTACAAAATAAAACTCTCAAGTACGAGGTTAAACATACGACTCAAAATAACTCCCTAATAACTAAAAAAAAACTCAAAGCAAATAAAAAATAAAAAATAATGGGTTGCCTCCCATTCAGCGCTATTTTTAAGGTCCTGATGCCGGACCGAGCTCAAAGGAGCTTATGGGACATCATACTCAAATTTACCTCCCACACTCTCATAAGAGTGGTGTTTGAATTTCTTTCCTTGTTGTCCCTCCATCATGAGCTTTTTTCCTCTCTTCTCATTCCCAAGTGTTATGGGACTCAACTCCTTCTCACCTTTATCTGGAGGAGTCTTACCAAACAATTTCTGGAATTTTGACTTCTTCTTCTTAACTCCTCCTTTCCCTTCTAACTGGACCACGTCCACTTTCTTCACCTCTTCATTCTTCAACTTCTTCACTTTATCCCTATCAAAATAATCAAGATCATAATGCTCATGGGTTAAATAATCAAGTGACGGACTAACAAAATCATGAATATCAGAAGGATTAGGGATAGGAGGTGTGTCTTCAACACGAGGATCAATTGCATCCATGCAATACAAGCTCTCATCCTCCTTCGGGTGCTTCATGGCATCATATAGGGAGATCTTCATGTTGGTCTCAAAAAGGTTATCCAGCGGAAAGCATTTTGAGTTTATTTTTAATGAAAACCCTTTTAAAGAAAGTGCTAAAAGAAATGCAGAAAACTTAAAGTGCAGAAAATAAAGAACACCGGAATTTATAGTGGTTCGGACCAACTTGTCCTACGTCCACTCTCCCTTTCTCCAAAGGGGACTTTCTCTCCAACCAACGTACTCACGAACCACTGGAATTTGGAAGTACCAGCTCCTTCGTACAACTTGCTTACAACAACCTTTCAAGGTGAATAGGTTGATTATAAGATCCAACTAAAAACTCCTAATGAGTATATAAACTTGAATGATCAAGGTGAGTAAGTGGAAGAGTTCGTGTGTCTTGTGTGCTCTCGCCCGACTCTTATGTAGAACTCATCCAAGCACTCCTATTTATAGTTGTAGGAATTAACTAGCCGTTGGAAGCTAGAAATTCAAACAACCATAATTGGAGGGATATAATCAATCACAGATTGATTATATTGATTGATTAGTTGACTTCAATCAAGCAATCAAACAATCAATCATATCCTCCATCAGTTGACTCTCCAGATTGCCTTCTTCTCCATCATGATCTCCAAAATCTCCTTGTCTCCAGATTACACACAACCTCCATGTTGGTGAACTAATCTGTCTCCCTCATCTGGTCAGGACTCGTCTGGTCTGGTCTCATCTGGTCAGGCTCCTCTGGTTAGACTCCTCTGGCAGACTCCTCTGGTAGACTCCTCTGGTCAGACTCCTCTGGTCAGACTCCTCTGGTCAGGCTCCTCTGGTCAGACTCCTCTGGCAGACTCCTCTGGTCAGACTCCTCTGGTCAGGCTCCTCTGGTCAGACTCCTCTGGCAGACTCCTCTATTCACCTCTCATCTGGTCACCTCCTCTGGTCTGCACAGATTTCTTCCCCCTTAACCAAAGACCTATTCTAGACCAAGACTAATCTGTAGCTGACTAACAGGTTCAACTAGTCATATTTCAAGTTCTTGTTTTAACATCTTCAAAACATCTAATCTATATCCTAACAATTTCCCCCTTTTTGATGATGTTAAAACTGGAAGAACTTTAAATAAAACAAGACAAGAAAATATTGAAATAACAAGTAGAGATTCTAGCAGGCTGGGTCAACTGATCTTCCCCCTCAAAGTATGCTCAGCTGATATTGGGGCAAAACATCAGCTGGTCTTCTTGTGTATCTGCAGGCAATCAACTTTTTGGTACCCTTCTGGGTCCAGGGGGATTAGCACAATTTTTAGGAAGCCACAAGAATAGATCATCCCTTTTTGAATCAGGTGATCTTATCTTTCTTCCATATATATCCACAAAAACACACTGAACATAAGAAGCTTCGACATGGTTATTTCTTCTAGAGGCTCTTCTTCTCTTATGAGCTTGTCCAGTAGAAGGAATAACTTGTCTTAATGCAACAGTCTTGAAATTTTGTTGATAAGGATAAGTCTTGCTAGAACCATCAAAAGTTCCAGCTGGTCTGGCAGATGACTTAAAGGTCTTCTGCAGGTGAGTAGAAGTCATATGGTTCTGCCTCTTTTGAGAAGATCCAGACTGTCTTCTACTCTGCTGGCCTGGCTGAGGTCTTTTATTCTGGGTATAACCCTTCTTAAAATTCCTCCTCTGCCTTTTGGGTTTTTGAGTTTTAGAACTCATCTGCCCATTAGGCTGAGTTGCCTGGTCAGCTGGCTTCTTACCCTTATCATTAAAATTACTAGGCTGTTCTTCTTTTTGAACATGTGAGGATTCAGGTTTGGAATAACCAAGGCCTGTCTTATCATGCTCTCTTTGAGATGAGGCAGCTATGCGTGACACAACATTGTTTGCTGTAGTCAGCTGCTCCAATCTCATCTTGAGCTTGTCCTCACTTTCTCTTACAATTTTGTTTTGATGGAAGAGTTCATCAAACTTAGCTTTTAGCATGTTATATTCATTGTCTTTCTCAATGTTTTCAACAACCAACCTTTCTATCAGCTTAACTTGTTCAATACACCTGGTTGTCAAGTCAGAAGACTCTTCAACTAGTGTATGATTTTGTTCAGCTGGTAGATTAGCTGAGTTGCCTGAACATTGTGAAAGCTTCTGATTTTCTGCTTTTAGCTTTGAGTTCTCATCTTCCAATTTTTGACAAAGTTGTATAGATTTTTGGAGATCTAATAGCAAAGCTTGCGTATAAGACTCCTCTGATTATTCAGAAAAAGAAGAATAAGAAGAAGAAGAAGGAGTTCGATTGCATACCTCATCTGTTACAAGATATATCTCTTCGTCTGGTCCATAATTTGATGATGAACCAGAAGTGGATACCTCTTCTTCCTCATCTGCGAAGCTCCTTTTGGAGTAACTCCTAGTATCTCTTTTACTGCTTCTCTTTGAGCCCATTTCTGCAAAAATTGTTAGCACAACAAATATTTGGATTTTCAAAAAAATGGATCAGCCCTGGTGACCACCAAAATAATTTCAAAACAGTGGTCTGTAGGACACACTGCTCTAATACCACTTGTTGGTCTAAAAAAGGTTATCCAGCGGAGAGCGTTTTGAGTTTATTTTTAATGAAAACCCTTTTAAAGAAAGTGCTAAAAGAAATGCAGAAAACTTAAAGTGCAGAAAATAAAGAACACCGGAATTTATAGTGGTTCGGACCAACTTGTCCTACGTCCACTCTCCCTTTCTCCAAAGGGGACTTTCTCTCCAACCAACGTACTCACGAACCACTGGAATTTGGAAGTACCAACTCCTTCGTACAACTTGCTTACAACAACCTTTCAAGGTGAATAGGTTGATTATAAGATCCAACTAAAAACTCCTAATGAGTATATAAACTTGAATGAACAAGGTGAGTAAGTGGAAGAGTTCGTGTGTCTTGTGTGCTCTCGCCCGACTCTTATGTAGAACTCATCCAAGCACTCCTATATATAGTTGTAGGAATTAACTAGCCGTTGGAAGCTAGAAATTCAAACAACCATAATTGGAGGGATATAATCAATCACAGATTGATTATATTGATTGATTAGTTGACTTCAATCAAGCAATCAAACAATCAATCATATCCTCCATCAGTTGATTCTCCAGATTGCCTTCTTCTCCATCATGATCTCCAAAATCTCCTTGTCTCCAGATTACACACAACCTCCATGTGGGTGAACTAATCTGTCTCCCTCATCTGGTCAGGACTCGTCTGGTCTGGTCTCATCTGGTCAGGCTCCTCTGGTCAGACTCCTCTGGCAGACTCCTCTAGTAGACTCCTCTGGTCAGACTCCTCTGGCAGACTCCTCTGGTCAGACTCCTCTGGTCAGACTCCTCTGGTCAGACTCCTCTGGTCAGGCTCCTCTGGTCAGACTCCTCTGGCAGACTCCTCTGGTCAGACTTCTCTGTTCACCTCTCATCTGGTCACCTCCTCTGGTCTGCACAGATTTCTTCCCCCTTAACCAAAGACCTATTCTAGACCAAGACTAATCTGTAGCTGACTAACAGGTTCAACTAGTCCTATTTCAAGTTCTTGTTTTAACATCTTCAAAACATATAATCTATATCCTAACACTTCAATTCTTGATCATCAACCTTCAATGTAATCTTCTCATTTGCCACGTCTAGCACCATCCCCGCCATCGCTAAGAACGGTCTTCCCAAGATCAGGGGCACGTGCTCATCTTCCTCCATCTCTAGCACTACAAAGTCTGCTGGAAAAATGTGATCTTCAACTCTCACGAGGACGTCTTCAACCACACCCCGAGGTCGAGTAATAGACCGATCGGCAAGTTGAAGCGTCATCATTGTGGGTTGAAGTTCAACACCTTCCAACTTCTTGAAAAGCGACAGCGGCATCAAATTAATGCTCGCTCTGAGGTCGCACAACACTCCCTTCTTGATCCCGTTCCCAATGTCACATAGGATCGTGAAGCTCCCGGGATCCTTCAGCTTTGGTGGAAGTGCCTTGTGCACTAATGCACTCACCTCGTGGTTCAGCTGCACCAACTTCGGCTCATCCACTCGCCGTCTTTTCGCAATCAAGTCCTTCAGAAACTTTGCATAATGCGGCATCTGTTCCAAAGCATCATAAAAAGGAATGTTAATGTGAAGTTGTTTAAAAACATCAAGAAATTTAGCAAAATTTTCATCAAGCTTCTTTTTCATGAAGCGCTGTGGATACGGGACTGGTATCACAGATTTGGGTACCCCCCATTCATCTCTTTCTGTTTCTTTCACTTTATCCTTTGCTTCCTTTGCCTTCTTCCACTTAGGAACTCTCACCCTTCTCAATGCCTTCTTCTTCAAGCTCCTTGCTTGCTTGAGTGCTCTCATCCTCAACCTTCTTCTCAATTCCTTCACTTTCAATCCCCTTCTCAACTTGGGGCGTCTCAGAATCAGAAGGCATCTGAGGACCTTCATAATTGGTTCCACTTCTAAGCTGGATCGCCTTGCAATGCTCCTTCGGGTTCCCCTCCGGCATGGAAGGATATTTTCCCGGCTCTCTATTCACCATCTTTGCAATCTGGCTCATCTGGAACTCTATAGAAGTGAACCGCCTATTGTTCTCTTGTTGAGTTCTAGTCCACTCAACGTTCATCTTCTGGAGCTCTTGATCACGTTGATCACCCTTCTTATGCAACTCCTTCACATCGTACTCCAAGGATGACAACCGCTTACTTCCTTCCTCCACCTTCTAAAGAATCGCTCTCAACATCTCCTCGATTGATGCACCGCCTTCTCCACCCGGAGGTTTAGAACCTGGGTCAACACCTGCAGGAACAGTAATACCAGCTTTTGGGTTAGCATAAGAAAAGTTCTCATTCTTCCTCCATGTGTTTTGAGGAGGCTGCTGGCCTCCTTGAACTCCTTGTTTGTTCCTCCATTGATTTTGAGGCGGCTGAGGGCCTGGAGGTACAAATGGCTGACCATAAGAAGGTCTTCCAAACTGATTTCCACCTTGGTAGCCATTCTGATTGTAATATGGACCTCCCATGTAATTGGCTACCTCTTGCTGTCCACTTGGTTGGTCTACTCTCTCATTCTCTACTGCATGCTCTCCAACCAAATTCTTCCCCAACTCGAGGTTGTTGATCTTCTCCATCATGGCCATCAATAGCCTTCTCGTTCCTTCACCTTCTTCAACCTGATGAACTCTTTGGAAATCTGCATCTCCATTCCAAGCCCCGGCATTCGTGACAATGTTGTCCACGATCTCTCTACACCTCTCTATGCCTTGATTCAGGAATGCTCCTCCCGCACAAGCGTCTAAATGGTCTTGCCCCGCCTTGTTGGCACAACTGTAGAAGAATGCCATAATATCTCCCTCATTGTACCCGTGCTGCAGGCATTCAATCAGCATGTTTGAGTATCTCTCCCACGCTTGACGTAGGTCCTCTCCTTGCTTCTGGCGGAAGGAAGAGATCTCAATCCTAGCCTTGATCGTCCTAGATAGAGGGTAGAATCGCTCGAGGAACAGACGCTCGAGCTCGGCCCAAGTGGTAATACCTCCCCGCGGAAGCGTGTTGTTATACCACTCCTTGGCTATTCCCGTCAATGAGAATGGGAACAGCCGCAGCCTCTTGGCATCTTCAGACATGCCATTGTAATTGAAAGTAGAGGCTATCATGAGGAAGCTCCTCAGGTGAGTGTGAGGATTCTCCTTCCCGATCACCCCCTTGAACTGATTCTCGGTCAGCAGCTTTAGAATTCCTGGGGAAACCGAGAAGTTGTTCGCCTCAACAGGTGGTAAAGCCACTCCATCGTAGTACCTCTGCGGTTGTGCCGCGAACCTGCCCCGAATAGCCATATTGTGATCTGCGTTCTGGGGCACAGGTTGAGGTGCAACAGGTGGTGCTGGTACTTGTTGAACTGGAGGTGGTTGGTTGTAAACAGGAGGTGGATGATATGGGTATGGTGGATAAGGGTATGGTGGGTATGGGTAATGTTGGTATACTGGGTTGTTGAAAGGGTTATTTGGGTTTTGTGGGTAAGCAGGGTTGTTCAGAGGATTTTGGACAAGATTCTGAGCTGGATTGATAACGTTTTGTGCACCCGGGTTTTGGCTCTGACTATCCCCTAATGGATCTTGGTTCTTACCAGTGTTGCCCTCAGTGCCGTCAACCCGGTTCAACCCCTGGTTAAACTCATTCTCGGCATCTTCCAACTCATTATTGATGTCCATTGGTTCTTTCCCTAAGTCGGCCGCGTTCATCCTTCTCAAGAAGGCTCGGTTTCTCCTTGCTATCGTCTCAGGATCTGCGTAACCTCTCTTCCCTCGTGTTGCCTTGTGAGCGTGTTTTCATAAACCTGAAACACTAGCAGAAGGATCAAAACGCAACTGCCTAATGAATGGAAATAAAAATAAAACAGAAAATAAATCACCCACTACTAACTACTAACCTATCTACAAGTCCTATTCAAAAAGCATACAACGCCATCCCCGACAACGGCGCCATTGACTTGAAGCGATTTTACTAACTTATACTAATCGCTTACCCGCAAGCTGACGGGTTCACTGTAGTATAGGTACGTATAATGACCAAGTAGTATCGAACCCAAGGGATGGTGTATATGCGAATAGATCCCTAAAGATCTACGCATCGTAGTTAAAATGAGTTTCTTGTTTTTGGAATTTTTGGAAATATTAATTAAACTAAACTAAAATTATCCTACGAATGCAAAAGGAAAATTAAACGAAGTATCAAAAGGTGTGTTTTCAAATATGAGATGGTGATGCTTAAGATAGGAATTCCTACGTATACTAACGGAGCAGGTACATAATCAGAATAACTGTGACACACAAGAAATAACCTAAGTCTAAGAATGCAAGGTGAAAGCTCAAGATTCTAAACCCTAATACTTTACCCTAACACTCGACTTCACTAATCTACTAACAATTTAATAGATTGTGCTTAATTAATGAGACCCTAATTTAACTAAGGTGATGCGGTCGTCCTCCTTCGCTAAACCGGTAATTGAATTAATCTTTCCCAAACCTTCTCGTTAAGACTACTAATTGTTATTGAGTGATGCGGTTGTCCTGTCTCTAACACTTTCATACGAAATTCAAAGGTAAAGTTCAGATTAATTATAAGAATTCATTAATCAAGAGAATTAAAACTCACGTCACGAATTACTCTAATTACGTACCCACAACCTACTTCTACGAGTTCATCCTACCCTAAGCATGCAAGGGTTTAGCCTAACATGGCTTTACCAAACATAAAAACAATAGAAGAAACAACGAACATAAACATAATGAATTGAACGAAGAAAATAAGAAACATGAACTAGGGTTTTTAAAAGAAAATAAATCTGAGAACTGAAATTTAATTAACTCAAACGAAGTTTCAAAGTGTTTAAAAAAATCAAACTAACGAAAAGAAACTAATAAACGAAAAGAAACTAAGAATTCGTACGAAAAACATCAACAAAACGTAAACGTAAACTTGCTTCTCTCCTTCCTCTCCAAAAACTAAGTCTAAAAGTTATTTCTAAATTTCGGGGTCCTTCAAAACGTGTTTGGAAGAGGTATATATAGGCACCGGGTCGAAACGGGATCTCATGGGCCGAAAAATGAAATCTCAAAAATAGGCCTCGGAAGCGCTCAAGCTGTCCCGCTCGAGCGGGGCGCTCGTGCTGCATTGTTCGAATGAATCAATAGCTCGAATGGGGCGCTCGAGCCATGTTGCTCGAGTGGTTCTAGTGGTCGAATGATGCGCTCGAGCTGTGCCCCTCGAGCGGCAAAAATGTTCTGTAAGTTTGGAGTGCTCGACCTACGTTGCTCGAGCGAGGTGCTCGAGTGATGGAGCTCGAATGGGCCCTCCTTCCTTGCAACTAACACTTTTCTTCTCACGTACTAATACCAATCGTATTTCTTCGATATCTTCTCATCCGGGCATCCGTTTGAGTCGATTCAAAGTCCTACGAACTCCGTTTTTTGTCCTCCATTCACCTATGAGTATCAAAGAGACCAATTCATCAATGTATAGAAATAGTACTCATTTGGCTCTAAAAACTCAATAAAATCGACCAAAACTAAGGCGTTTCTAGCTACGAATCATGACAATTTCACGTCTAATCAGAGAGCTTCCTTGAACTTTGATAAGTCCTCAGATGGGGTCTTCTTCTTCCCTTTCTTGGCTTCAGCGCCCTTCTGAGCCTCAGCATCCGCCTTCTTCAAAGTGCTCTTGATTTGCTGGCCTCTCTCAAATTATGGGGTTTCGAGGATAATCTGCATCTTGTTTTTAGGGTCTGCCTTCATGTCCTTCGCACTTACCCTCTTTTCCCCCTTTCCGGCATTAATCACAAACTCAGCCACATAAATGTTGAGCTTCATTTGATCATGAGCTAAGACCTTCAACTCAGTGGAGCAATGATCAACTTCGTCTTCCAGTCTTTCCAGGGTTGCTCTAGCTGTTTGCCCAAACTGCACAAATTGAGCTAACTTCTCGTCAATAAGTACATTTGTCTTCTCTTGTGTAGGGAAGTCCTCCTCCGCCTTCTTCAGGACCTCCCCCAGCTTGGCTCCCAGCTCTTCATGCTTCGCCTCAAATTCCAGCATCTTTTGATTCCATAACCCTTCAACTTTCCCAATAAGGTCAGTTGAGAAAGTCTCACCAGAAGACTTGAGGTTAATGGAAATATTGTCTACTGCGTCCTTCAGGAATTGAGCTCTTGCTTCCTCTTCCTTCTGTTCCAGCTTCTTCAAACCTTCAATTACCAGCACACTTTGACCTTCTACTACATCCAGCACCATCTGCTGAGAGTCTTCAATCTTCAAGGTCAGGTTCTGAAGTGGTTTGGTTGTGGACTCCATCATTTCATCCACATGGTCTGAGATGATGACCATTTCATCCACTTCTTCTTGCACAATCTCCTGTACATCCTTCAGTTGGAGAGAAGGAAGACTTTCCTCTTGGAGTGAGTGAACAACATCCCTCAGAGGAGTTAGGTTAACTTGGACTGGGGGAACTTCATCAGTTTGAACACCTGCATTACAAACAGTGTTAGTTCCTCCCCTCTCAATCTCACAGCCTAAGTCTCCTGTCACATCTAATTCCTTAGCTACTCTTTCCTCCTCTCTCTTCTCACTTTTCTCATCCTCTTTTTTCTTTTCAACTATATTTTTTTCAGCCAAATCATCCTTTAAAGGAATGATTGCTCTAATTTCACCACTTACTACACCAGTAATTTCCACATCTCTTCCCTCAGTTTTTTCAATATCTTTTTCAACTCCATCATTTCCAGACACCTCAGCTGAC
This sequence comes from Ballota nigra, assembly GCA_947034835.1. Classification (NCBI taxonomy): domain Eukaryota; kingdom Viridiplantae; phylum Streptophyta; class Magnoliopsida; order Lamiales; family Lamiaceae; genus Ballota; species Ballota nigra. The sequence goes on from OX344724.1 coordinate 32,365,952, forward strand.
TCCTTAGTCACCACTGAGGGCTGTTGTGGGAGAGCTTCAGTAGACACCTCTACTGAGCTTTCCTTTGGCAAATTTTGACCCTCAGTATCTCTTGCCAAAGATACATCCTCGACTACTTCACCATCACCTTGCCTAGGTGAAGTACCATCTCCTCCTCCCATTTCTTGCACTTCCTTTTCTTTCTCCTCTTCTCCTCCCACAGCTTGTACTCCTTCCTCTTCTTTTTCTTTATCAGCTACAACCTCAGCTGGCTTCTCTTTCTCACTTCCATCAGCCTTCTCTTGTTCATCTCCCTTCCTTGCCTCAGCTAGTTTTTCCATAACCAGACTCTCAAATATTTTCTCATCACAGAGAAGTTTGGTTTTGGTTATACCAGCAAATTTCATCACCTCTATCTCCTCTTTCTTCCATTCATCAGAGTTGCTACCTCTGACAGCTATTAAAATCTCACCCAATCTTCTATCTTTGAGCTGGACAAGGAGTCTCAGCCTTATGAACATTGCTTTTAGGGTGGGGTACCCATCAAGCTCAGGGTACTTAGACTCCAAAGATTAGGCCACCTCATCCTAAAGAGTGTCTAAGAATGAGTACTCTTCTTCACCGTCTGATAGGAGGGAAGGGGTAGGTGATCTGAGATCAGAGGGCTTCTCTGGGATGGACTCCAGTTGAGTTGGATGAGGTTCAGACGGGTTTGGTTCAGATGAGGGTTGGGCTTGAGCTTCAGGAGGGGTTGGATTTTGTTCAGTGGGGGTTGAGGGGATGGGTTCAGAGGGGGTTGAGGATGCCTCAGCAGATGCCTCAGATGGGGTGGTATTTTGAGATCTACTTTCAGGCTGTTGAGAGCCTTCAGTGGGGGTTTTAGCTATTTTGGAAATTTTCTTTGTTTTCATGGGTGTTCTGGGCTTGGTTTTTGGTTTGATGAGGGTAGGGGCAGGGACATCTGAGCCAGACTCAGTTGAGATTATATTAGGAGAAGAGCCAGGGTTACCTGATGAAGATTCATCAGTAGAGTTTGTGACTCTGACTTTCTTTGAGACACTCTCCTTCTCAGCCTCAGAAGACCTCTTCTTCTTTTTCTTTGAGGCCTTCACTGCCTTCTCCTCCTTGTGTAAGACCATCTTGTCACTTAGTTTGATGAGCCTCTTCTTTAATTTGGTTCTCTTTTCCCCAGCAGAACCAGCTTCCACCTCCTCTTTTGCCGTTTCAGGGCTCTCTTTTTCTAAGTTCAGCTTTCTTGCCTCTAGCATTTTTCCACACTTGAAAAGAGTCTTCAGATTACTCCATTTTATATCTTGGATCCAGTCTACTCCCACATCCACATTTTCTATTAGATAGGAAATCTTGGTAGCAAAATTTAGCTTACTTGCCAATTGGGGAGTTTTGTCAGGCTGGAACTTAGAATGTTCTTTGTTCAGAGCCCTTAGGAAGAACTGTTGCCAGTTGAAGGACTTCTCCTTGCTCTCCACTATTGCCTTCATTAACCTAAGCTTTGGCTTGCTCACTTGCTCCGTGCTCCCCTGGTTTCCCAGAATGCATTTCCCAATAATTTCAAAAAGAACATTGTAGACTGGAAGTAGTAAACTTCTATTCATTGTGGGACTGTATTTTACCCTTTTCTCCATGATGGTGTAGACCCAGACTTTCTCGTTATCCAAGATACAGATATCTGGATTTGGACCTTCAGAGGGGAGATCAAATAACTCCTTTAAATCATCACCACTAATCCGAATATCCTTCCTTATCTTCTGGTGTTCAACAACCTCCATATCATCTCTCATCACTTTTTTCTTCCTTTGAAGGAATAGACATGACTTGATTCTTTAGTCAGAGTTGGATATATTGTAGAAGAACTCAAGAACCTGTCTATCAAAGCAGTTCTCAGGATGAACTAATAAGAATTTCTCTAATCCAGCAGCCTTGACCATCTCCAAGGCCTCTTTAATGTGAGCAAACTTCAGTCTTGATTCAATCTCTGGATTATTGAAAAGAACTATCGGCTCATACCATAAATTATCCTTGTTGTTAAGGAACCATAGATTAATTTTGGCCATTTTGAGTGTTTGAAAGAAGGGAATGCAGAGAAAATAGAGAATGATAGTAAGAGATTGCTAGTGAGAGTGTTTGAAAAGGTTCTTAGAATGAAATTGGGGTCTTTTATATGAGTAATGAACGGTGAGATTTAATCCTGCAATCAACGTGTGAGATTAATTTGAGTGAAAGGTCGTGGATAGTTGAAGGGGTTAGTGGGGAGTTTTTGAGAGATCTTGACGGTTAGAAAAGAACTGCCTAAAATGAGGGGTATGGATTAAAAGAGTTGGTAGCCGGAAGGTCACATCATCTGGCTTTTAGGGCGCGTGAGATAGGTAACTGTAAAAGTAATTCTGACTTGTACAACGCGCATTAAATGCTTGCCATACCAAAATCTCTTCGAAATAGTGTAAGAAAGATTTAATTTTCAGAAAGCACTCATTAGATATTTTGATAGGAGTTTTATAATATAAAACTAAGAGATTTCAGATTTGAAAAAATAGCAGAGTTAAAACTTTTGACCTCTACTGAGGTTGAACCTCTTCTGAGAGACATAAGCTCTCATGTGATCAGTGACTCCACTGAGGTGATCCTCTTCTGAGGTAGAACCTCCACTGATTCGAAATCAACTCTTCTGAGATTGGCTCATTCCTCTATTCTCCTGGATCTAGAAGTCCAAGCTCTACTGACAGTTCTTGAAACCTTGCTTCAGCCAAAGGTTTAGTGAATATATCAACCTTTTGTTTGTCAGTGTGTATCCTGAGCATTTTGATATCCTTCTTCTCCACATGATCTCTGATGAAATGATGCCTTATATCCACATGTTTGCATCTGGTGTGGAGAACTGGATTTTCTGAAATAGCAATTGCACTATTGTTGTCATAGAAAATAGGGACTTCATTAGCAAAGATATTGTAATCTCTCAGTTGTTGTCTTAGCCAAAGGATTTGTGCACAATAACTTCCAGCTGCCATATATTCAGCTTCAGTAGTGCTTGTGGCTACTGAGTTTTGTTTCTTGGAAAACCAAGATATCAGCTTACTTCCTAAGAATTGACAAGTGCCTGAGGTTGATTTCCTGTCAATTCTACATCCTCCATAGTCAGCATCTGAGTATCCTGTGAGTTCCAGATTGTCATATGAGGGATACCACAATCCTATATTCACAGTACCCTTGAGATATTTGAGAATCCTCTTAGAAGCTTCCAGATGACTTTTCTTAGGATTTGCTTGATATCTTGCACATATCCCAACTGCAAATGTGATATCAGGCCTGCTTGCTGTGAGATACAGTAGAGATCCAATAATAGCTATGTAGTGAGTCTGGTCTACTGATTCACCATCTTCATCTGGTTCCATCTTGGTGTTGGTGTTGAGTGGAACTCTTGCAACTTTGCTGGTCTGGCATCCAAACTTGTTGATCAGCTCCCTTGTGTATTTGGCTTGATTGATGAAGATTCCTTCAGGAGACTGCTTAACTTGAAGTCCTAGGAATAAGTTCATTTCTTCCATCCTTGACATCTCAAACTTTCATTTCATCAGCTGAGAAAACTTTTCATAGAGGACTTGGTTTGGACAACCAAATATGATATCATCCACATAGATTTGAACTAGCAAGGTGTCCTCTCCTTTTGTGATCCTGAAGAGAGTTCTGTCTACTCTTCATTTGATAAAGCCATGATCCAAAAGGAATTGTGACAAAGTATCATACCAAGCTCTTGGAGCCTGTTTCAGTCAATATAGAGCTTTTCTCAGTCTATATACTTTGTGGCTTTCTTCAAAACCTGGGGGTTGCTCCACATAGACTTCTTCATTGAGTACTCCATTCAAGAAAGCACTCTTAACATCCATCTGATACACCTTGAATTTCTTGTGAGCAGCATACGCAAGAAATAACCTTATTGCCTCCAATTTGGCTACTGGGGCAAAGGTTTCGTCATAATCAAAGCCTTCAACTTGAGAATAGCCTTTTGCAACTAGTCTGGCCTTGTTTCTGACTATGACATCATTTTCATCTTTTTTGTTCTTGAATACCCACTTGGTTCCTATCACATTGCAGTGATATGGTCTGTCAACCAGCTCCCATACTTGATTTCTTGTAAATTGGTTGAGCTCTTCTTGCATGGCAATGATCCAATTTGAATCTTGAAGTGCTTTTCCAATGGAACCTGGCTCCTGGTTAGATAAGAAACAACAAAACAAAGCACTTTCTCCATGAAAACTTCTAGTTTTGACTCCCGAGGTAGGATCACCTAGGATTTGCTCAACAGGGTGATCTGAGAGCCAAGTCCTCCTAGGCTGATGCCCTTCAGTAGAGTTGAACTCTCCTGGAGTTGAATCACTAGATATAGAAATGAAATCAAATTCAGGAAATAAAACAGAGGGTTGAAGTCCTGAGTCATCATTCAAGGTGTTCTCATTCTCAATGGTAATCTCATTGGTTCCCCCTTGAATGATAGGCTCAGTGGATGTCTCAGCTGTGACCACATCTTCATTGACATTTGTTACCTCTTGAACTGGGATAGTGTTCATTAGTTTAGATGCTTGTTCAGGAGAGCTCTCAGGTGAGCTTTGAGAAGTGGTCTGACTTTGAGTGTCCTCTTTGAATTGTTGATCATTGAAATTATCCCAGGTTGGGATGTATGTATCAACATAATTCTCAGGATAGCCTTTAGACTTGATACTCAGTCTAGTTAGTCTTTGGCTTATCACTTCCTCATTCTCCTTACTCCGGGACTCAAAAGTAGATTCATCAAAGACCACATGAGGTGTTTCTTCCACAACAAGAGTTCTACAATTGTAAACTCTGAAGGCTCTACTGATTTGGGAATATCCTAAGAAAATTCCTTCATCAGCTTTGCTATCAAAAGCTTTTAGTTGAGTTTTCCCATTGTTGTGAATGAAACACTTGCAACCAAAGATATGAAAGTAAGATACTTGTGGCTTTCTGTCATTCCATAACTCATATGGAGTTTTTCCTTGATGTTTGGTTACCATAGATCTATTTTGAGTGTGGCAGGCAGTGTTAATAGCTTCAGCCCAAAATCTTTTAGGAACTTGAGCTTCTGCAAGCATTGACATTGCTGCCTCCTTGAGAGTCCTATTTCTTCTTTCAACTACTCCATTTTGTTATGGAGTTCTTGCAGCTGAGGTCTCATGTGCAATGCCTAGTTCTTTGCAGAAGTCAGATATAATAGAGTTAATGAATTCAGTGCCCTTATCTGATCTTATCTTTACAATGTTCAGGCTCTTTTCATTGCTAACTTTCTTCAGGAGCTCTAGCAGCCTCAGTTGAGTCTCCTTCTTGCTTGCTAGGAATACCACCCAAGTATACCTGGAGAAATCATTCACAACAACAAGTGTATATTTTCTTCCATTGATACTTACAGGGGTTACTGGACCAAAGAGATCCATATGTAACAGTTGAAGTACTCTGTCAGTAGAGGTTGCAACTTTGCTTTTGAAAGATGCTTTCACTTGCTTTCCCTCCTGACAGGCTTTACAGATCTGCTTTTTGTTGTATACTTCATTTGGCATTCCCTACACCAGTCCATGTCTTGCTATTCTGTTCATCATCTTGAAGTTCAGATGACTTAGTCTCTTGTGCCACAACCAATTAGTATCAGTTGAGCTTTTTGCAATAAGACATGCATTTGGTGTGCAAGACTTCCAATCTGCAAGATAGAGATTTCCTTTCCTTGACCCAGTCAGTAGAACCTGTTGTGAAGATATATTCTTGACAAAACACAGGTTACAAGAAAATTCAACACTGTATCCTTTATCACAAAACTGACTTATGGACAAAAGATTATGCTTAAGTCCACTGACATAGGATACATTGCTCACTCTTACTGAGCCAATTATTAAAGTACCATAACCTTTAGTGGCTCCTTGTGAATTATCACCAAAGGTGACTTGTGGACCTTTTTTCTCAACAAACTCTGATAGGAGATCTTTGTTACTAGTCATGTGCCTAGAACATCCACTGTTGAGGTCCTCTGAGTTTTAGGTACCCATTTGGTGTTGGGTCCTACCAGGTTAGCTGTACCATTCGGAATCCAAATTTGCCTTACAGTTCTAATCACTGTAGAGTGGCTAATTTGTCTTCCATAAACATCTACATTGATTGTTATCTCCCTAGGTGCCTTGGGAGTAAACTTTCTATGGGTGTCAGCCTTTGAAGGAACAGGAACCTTCTTTACATTCTTTCTTTTAGGCTTGGGTGCACCTGGCCTGGGTTTTTATTGATTAGGGTATGATGGGCCTTTTCCTTTAGGCACAAAAGGAATAGATCTTCTGTATGAGTTATTCCTTGAGGAATGCTCATGCCTGGGTGCTCTCAGCTGAGGTTGCTTCATCTGTGAAGACCTCGGCTGATAGTACCTCTGCTGAGATCTGGTTTTATTAGTCACCTGAGCCTTTTCCATTTGGTTTTTGCTTAGTTTGACTTTTCTTTTGTGTGATCTCAGCTGTTCTTTTACCCTTATCTAAAGTCTGTGTTTGAAAGGTCACAGACTTAACAAAAACTCTCTTTGTGCCACTTGAAGAAGCAACATTCAGAGGACCTTCTGAAGGTTTTGGAATAAAGCCTATTCCACACTTGTTATTAGGATTGATTTGAAAATTTTGAATCTCCTCTATGGCAAGAGAGGGTTTATTAAGAGCATCAATCCTTTTTAACAAGGTCTCTTCAGATTTTTGTAAGACATCAATTTTCAGGAGAGAATCCTTTATTTGGCTTACCAGTTTTAAATTTTCTTCAGTTAACTTTATCTTAGATTCAGTAAGATCTTTTATCAGTTGATCTTTGCCATTTCCTTGACTCTTGAGGGTTTCCACCTCTTTTGTCAACTCAATGGTAGACTGTGCTGAGTTAAGATCTTCCTGATTCTCAGATTCAATTAACTTAGAGTTTTCTCTCAGGAGATTTTTGTTTTCATCTTGGAGACAAAAACTTGCTTCTTGCAACCTTGAGAAATCAATCATCAATTGTTCCAAAGTGGACTGAAGATTGAGTTCCTCAGTAGACTCCGAGCTTAGCTCAGGTGAGTGCTCTAGAGAAATGTATGGTTTAGATTGTACCTCTGGTTCTTCTCTTGCCATGAGACATATATCATCTTCACTGCTGTCTGAGAACAGTCCATCAGATGACTCCATATCTTCATCAACATCCTCAGCCACCATGGATTTCCTCTCTCCATATCTCATGTCTCTCTTAGCTTGCCTTTCTTTCCTCTCTTTTGTGCTCAGTTGAGGACAATCATATTGAAAATGTCCAACCTTCTTGCACTGGAAGCATCTATTGGCATCATCATTCCTTTCCTCAGTAGACTCCTTGGTCTTTGATGATGATCCTTCACCTCTGTTATAGTTCTTGTAATTTTTTCTCTTTTCCAACTCAGTTGAGCTTTTCTCTCCTCCTCTGGTGTCTTTCTGTGGATAACTTATTTCTCCTCTGTTATCCCTGTAAAATCTTTTATACTTGCCAAAACGGCTGTTAAGTTTCTCAAACCTTCTAGCCATAAGGCTGAGTTCGTCTTGCATCTCAGCTTTGCTTTGAGACTTGCTTGCCTTTGTACTCTTCTGAGGCTTTGGGGATTTAGGCTCGGTCTTCTTAGCTTTGAAGGCAACTCCCTTCTCAGCTGAGGTCTCATCAGGAGCCCTTTTCCTGTTAAGATCAAACTCATAAGCCTTAAGTTCAGAGAATACCTGTTGCATAGATATGCTGGATAGATCCTTGGTATTCTGCATCATTACAGAGTACACATCCCATCTTGAGGTTAAACCTCTCAGGATTTTCAAGGTAACTTCTCTTTTGGTATAGACCTTTCCCAGAGAGTTTATTTCATTCATGATGTCAGTGAACCTCCCATCAAGCTGGTCAATGGTCTCAGTGGGCTCCATTGTGAACTGCTCATATTTTTGAACTGCTACTGAAAGTTTGTTCTCCTTTATCTTGTCAGTTCCTTCACACATGAGAGCAAGAGTGTCCCAAAGTTCCTTTACAGTCTTGCAGTGGATCACTATTCCCATTACAGAATCTGGAATGGTGGTGTAGAGAATATTCATGGCTATGAAGTTGAGGTTGTTTCTCCTCCTCTCATCTGCAGTGAAGTTATCTTCATCCTTGGGCCATTCTTCTCTTGGATCTGCAATATTCTCAGCTGTGGTTCTAGGGTTAGGTGTCATAAAAATTAATGGACCTTTAGTAATAACCCTTAACATTTATCATGCACAAAGGCAAGATGAGCTCTCATTCTGATCTTTCAGAAATCATAATTTTCCACTGAGAATTGTGGAAGCTTGTGATGGGACATATGGTTCAAGGGATTAACTCCCATGTTGTTCTCCGCTGGTGGTGCTACCCTAGCTGCATTGTCAGCCATAATATCTAAACAAGTTTATCAAATAAGATCAATTCAGATGACCTGATAGAAAATACCTTTAAGCACAAGGTATACTTAGAACAATGGTCTTTTGAACCACTGCTCTGATACCAATTGTTGGTCCCGAAATGAGTAAACAAGTGTATGGGGGGAATACACATGTGGTTACAAATTAAAACTTCTTGAAAACTTTAACAGGAGACTTCAGAGAGTAACTCGTCAGTGGACTTTAAGTCTGCTGAGAGTTACTTGTGAAAGCTTACTGAGAGAATACCTCCACTGAAAGCTCAAGACTTTCAGTTAAAATACTATCTAATTAGCTTTCAACTGCGGATTAGTGAGCCCTTTAGAAAACACGTTTTACTTGATAAACTTTGAGTGCATAACACACACTTAGGAAATAGCAGAATGTAAGTACACAAGATATAAAGTGGTTCAGAGATGAATCTCCTACGTCCACTGTCCTGATCAAACAGGAGAATTCCTTTCACTTGGAATTCCTTGTGTTATAGTGCCAAGGTGCACTGATCAATTAATCCTCTCTTAGGATGATTGATCACTAGGATAATTCCAGGTCCTAGTTCCCAAAACAAACCAGTTTTCAGACTGATACAAATAATCAACTTACTAACACCACTTAACTTTAACTCTCAACCTAACAACGGAGTAGGGTTTTTAGTAAGGTTTTGGTTCCAACTGTTGTGAGATAATCCTTACAGTGTAGCTCAAGGCTTAGGATGGATTATCTCTTTCTAAGGTTTGGATATAGCTTTCAAGCTTGGTTACAGAAGGTTTGTTATGCTCTCTACTGAATTGAAACACTTGGGAAACAAAGGTAATTTCGAATGCTTCTTGAAGGTTATGAATGTAGAGATAGCTTTGATCTTATGAGTTTCCCGTGCATAGAAATGGGTACGTCCTTCTGTATTTATAGACTTCCTTGAAAATCTTCCTGTTGGATTTGAATCTTCTCAAGTAAGTCTTCTTGTATCTGATTGGTTCAAACGACTCTATTTGAAGCTTTAAGTCTTGTCAAGGAATGGCTGAAAGACCATGCTTGTTCACCTAACTTTTTGTAGATTGCTCGGGAAAGACTTTTGGTACTTGTCAGTCTGGGGCAGGTTGGCTGTCAGTAAAGTACACTGACGTGTAATCTTCTCATTGAACCTTCAGTCTGCTTGCCCAGATTCTTGTCTTTCTTTAAGGTGGAACTCCTCTGAGAGAACCTTCTTATTCCTTCATTTATTGTAAGCTTCACTGAAATTCGTTTTGCCTTGTTCCAACCAGATTAACTAACAGTTTTTAATGTGTTTAGCATTTAATGAGCTTTGTTAGTTCTCATCAGTGGACTTTGGTCCTCTCCTGATGATTTTAGTCTTAGTGAGAATGTACTTAGAAAACATTCAAGACTTAGACTACATTCTCAGATCACTTGTCTTCAGCGGACTTCGTCTTCAGCAGACCTTGTCTCCAGCGGACTTTGTTCTTTAATACACTATAGAAATGTCTAACTGCACTCCAGTTCTTAACATTTAGAACGGTTTAACTAAATTCTAACTCTACTGAATCTTTTACTTACAAACAACTTAGGAGGAATATTTTGGCATCTTAATCAAAACTTAAGTCTATACAATTTCCCAACAAAGTTGTTGTACGAAGGAGCTGATACTTCCCAATTCTAGTGGTTCGTGAGTAAGTTAGTTGGAGAGAAAGTCCCCTTTGGAGAAAGGGAGAGTGGACGTAGGACCTGTTGTCTGAACCACTATAAATCCTTGTGTTATTTACTTTACTGCACTTTAAGTTTTCTGCATTTCTTTAAAAGGGTTTTCTTAAAAATATCTCAAAAACGCTATCCGCTGGATAACCTTTTTGGGACCAACAAGTGGTATCAGAGCAGTATGTCCTACAGACCACTGTTTTGAAATTATCTTGGTGGTCACCAGGGCAGATCCATTTTTTTTAAAACCCAAATGTTTGTTGAGCTAACAATTTTTGCAGAATTGGGCTCGAAGAGAAGTAGTTAAAGAGACACTAGGAGTTACTCCTAAAGAAGCTTCGCAGATGAGGAAGAAGAGGTATCCACTTCTGCTTCATCATATAATTTGGACCAGACGAAGAGATATTTCTAGTGACAGATGAGGTATGTAATCGAACTTCCTCTTCTTTTTCATCTTCTTCTTTTTCTGGACAATTAGAGGAGTCTGATATGTAGAAGATGCTATTAGATCTCCAAACATCTATACAACTTTGTCAAAAGTTGGAAGATGAGAACTCAAAGCTGAAAGCAGAAAATCAGAAGCTTTCACAATGTCTAGGCAACTCAGCTGATCTACCAGCTGAACAAAATCATATACTGGTCGAAGACTCTTCTGACTTGACAACCAGGTGTACTGAACAAGTTAAGCTGATAGAAAGGTTGGTTGTTGAAAATGTTGAGAATAACAATGAATATAATTTGCTCAAAGCTAAGTTTGATGAACTCTTCCACCAAAACAAAATTGTAAGAGAAAGTGAGGACAAGCTCAAGATGAGATTGGAGCAGCTGACTACAGCAAACAATGTTGTGTCATACATAGTTGCCGCATCTCAAAGAGAGCATGATAAAAACAGGCCTTGGTTATTCCAAACCTGAATCCTTACATGTTTAGAAAGAAGAACAACCTAGAAATTTTATTGATAAAGGCAAGAGGTCAGCTGACCAGGCAACTCAGCCTAATGGGCAGATGAGTACTGAAACTCAAAAACCCAATAGGCAGAAGAGGAATTTTAAGAAGGGTTATACCCAGAATAAAAGACCTCAGCCAGGCCAGCAGAGTAGAAGACAATCTGGATCTTCTCAAAAGAGGCAGAACCAGATGACTCCTACTCACCTGCGGAAGACTTTCAAGTCATCTGCCAGACCAGCTGGAACCTTTGATGGTTCTAGTAAAACTTATCCTTATCAAAAGAATTTCAAGTCTGTTGCTTTAAGACAAGTTAATTCTTTTACTAGTCAAACTCATAAGAGAAGAAGACCCTGTAGAAGAAATAACCATGTCAATTGCTCTTTTGTTGAGTGTATTTTTTTGGATATGTATGGAAGAAATATAAGATCACCTGATTCAAAAAGGGATGATCTATTCTTGTAGCTTCCTAAAAATTGTACTAACCCACCTAGACCCAAAATGGTACCAAAAACTTGATTGCCTGCAGATACACAAGAAGACCAGCTGATATTATAGCCCAAATATCAGCTGAGCATATTTTGAGGGGAAAGATCAGTTGACCCAGCCTGCTAGAATCTCATTTAAGATATTTTAATATTTTCCTGTCTTATTTTATTTAAAGTTCTTCCAGTTTTAACATCATCAAAAAGGGGGAAATTGTTAAGATATAGATCAGATGTTTTGAAAATGTTAAAACAAAAACTTGTAATAGGACTAGCTGAGCCTGTTAGTCAGCTACAGATTAGTCTAGGTCTAGAATAGGTCTTTAGTTAAGAGGGAAGTCATCTGAGGTGACTTGACCAGAGCAGATGAGTCACCAGAGCAGATGAGTCATCTGACCAGAGGAGTCTGCCAGAGGAGTCTGACCAGAGGAGTCTGACCAGAGGAGTCTGCCAGAGGAGTCTGACCAGAGGAGTCTGACCAGAGGAGCCTGACCAGAGGAGTCTGCCAGAGGAGTCTGACCAGAGGAGTCTGACCAGAGGAGTCTAACCAGAGGAGTCTGCCAGAAGAACTCTCCCAGATGAGGTTCAGAGCAGAAGTGTTACTTGACCAGATGAGACCCCAGACCAGACGAGTCCTGACCAGATGAAGGAGATGGATTAGTTCACCCACATGGAGGTTGCGTGTAATCTGGAGACAAGGAGATCTTGGAGTTCAATGACTGGGAAGAGGCAATCTGGAGAGTCAACTGATAGGAGAATTGATTGATTGATTGATATCAATCTTAAAAGATCCAATCAATGGAGGAGATCAATCAATCAATATAATCAATCTGTGATTGATTATATTCCTCTAATTATGGTTGTTTGAATTTCTAGCTTCCAACGGCTAGTTAATTCCTACAACTATAAAAAAGAGTGCATAGTGATGAGTTCATTAGAGACAAGAGTCGGGCAAGAGCACAAAGCACACATGAACTCTCACCATACACTCATCTTGTTTATACAAGTATTATATCTACCCTTTTAGGAGTTCTAGTTGGAATATTACTCAACCTGTTCACCACATTGAAAGGTTGTTGTACGAAGGAGCTGATACTTTCCAATTCCAGTGGTTCGTGAGTAAGTTGCTTGGAGAGAAAGTCCCCTTTGGAGAAAGGGAGAGTGGACGTAGGACCTATTGTCCGAACCACTATAAATCCTTGTGTTATTTACTTTACTGCACTTTAAGATTTCTGCATTTCTTTTAGCATTTCTTTAAAAGGGTTTTCTTAAAAATATCTCAAAAACATTTTCCGCTGGATAACCTTTTTGGGACCAACAAACAGTTACTCGGACGTGGGGTTGAGATTAATCCTAATTTGAAAGATTTTGAAATGAAGGGCCAGGTTCAATCTCAGCATCAATCATTTCCCCAGTCAGTCATATTCCGTATAAAACGGACACGTATATGAAAAAGTAACTGTGTGCGTTAAATGCTCCGACACGCATGGGTTTAAATATAAAAAGGCGCGTTTTAATGAAAACGGTCAGCATTTAATGAAGATTTTCAGGACGAAGGACTCAGTGAGACGCTTCAAATTCACAAGAGTCAGGATTGAACCCATACCTGTCAGGGAGACATTGTACACCATGATACCTCGCTGAGTCGAGTTTGGCCTGAGTTCCCCCTAGATCCTATACTGACTGCTCTCCCGGATCTAAGAGTCCTAACTCCACTGACAGTTCCATAAACCTTGCTTTAGCCAAAGGCTTAGTCAAAATATCAGCAATCTGCCTGTCAGTGTGAATTTTCTCCATCCTAATATCCTTCTTCTCTACATGATCTCAAATGAAGTGATGCCTAATATACACATGCTTGCACCTTGTGTGAAGCACTGGGTTCTGAGTGATTGCTATAGCACTATTGTTATCACAATAGATTGGAACCTCATTAGCAAATACTTGGTAGTCTCTCAATTGTTGCCTCAACCATAAAATCTTAGCACAACAACTACCTGCAGCCATATACTCAGCATCTGTTGTGGATGTCGCCACTGAATTTTGTTTCTTACTAAACCACGAGATCAACTTACTCCCCAAGAACTGACATATCCCTGAGGTGGATTTCCTATCAATCATGCAACCTCCATAATCTGCATCTGAATAACCAGTCAGTTCTAAGTTATCATCTGAAGGATACCATAGTCCCATATTGACTGTCCTCTTCAAATACTCGAGTATCCTATTAGCAGCCTCCAAATGACTTCTCTTTGGGTTAGACTGATACCTAGCACACACACCAACTGCAAAGGTAATGTCAGGCCTACTTGCAGTCAGGTACAACAATGATCCAATCAATCCTCGGTACTCAGTCTAATTCACTGAAGCTCCTTCACTGTAAGGATCCATCTTCCAATTGATGTTCATAGGGATCCTGGCTGGATTGCTATCCTGAACTCCAAACTTCTGAATCAAGTCTCTTGTATATTTGGCCTGATTAATGAAAATCCCTTGATCTGTCTGCTTGACCTGCAATCCTAAAAAGAAGTTCATCTCTCCCATCATTGACATCTCAATTTTACCATTCACCAACTTAGAGAATTTCTCACAGAGCTGATGATTTGGTGATCCAAATATTATGTCATCCACATAAATCTGGACCAAGAAAATGTCATCACCTTCAGTGATCCTGAACAAAGTCCTATCCACGGTTCCTTCTAGAACCCATGGTCAGTCAGGAATTGAGAGAGGGTATCATACCAAGCTCTAGGAGCTTGCTTAAGTCCATAGAGTGCTTTCTTTAAATGGTATACTCTATCTCCAACCTCAAACCCGGGATGTTGTTCAACATATACCTCTTCATTGAGTACACCATTTAGGAAGGCACTCTTGACGTCCATTTGATACACCTTAAACTTCTTGTATGTTGCATATGCAAGGAACAACCTGATAGCTTCCAACCTAGCTACTGGAGCAAAGGTCTTATCATAGTCTATCCCTTCAGACTGACAATACCCCTTTGCAACCAATCTTGCCTTGTTTCTTACTACAACACCATTCTCATCCTTCTTGTTCTTGAAGACTCGCTTGGTACCAATAACACCTTGATGCCTAGGTCTATCTACCAGTTCCCAAACCTGATTCCTTGTGAACTGATTCAACTCCTCTTGCATGGCTATGATCCAGTTCGAGTCAGTGAGAGCTTCTTCAATGTTCTGAGGCTCTTACTCAGAGAGAAAGCAACAGAACAATGCGCTCTCACCATGGAACCGCCTAGTCCTGACCCCCTCAGTTGGATTACCAATGATCTGGTCAATGGGATGACTTACCTTGAGTTGTTCCTGAAGTACCTGCAACGTTAGTGTCTACAGGTTCATAGAATTCAGGATATTGAATAGAAGGGGATGATATTGAGTCTATACCAAAGAGATTTACCAACCCAATGTCAGGGACATCGATTCCCCCTTGATGAGGTGACTCAGGAACCATCTCAGCTGCGACCACATCTTCATAGACGTTGCTTACCTCAGGTAGTTCCTCAATTTGAGGCTCAACTGTCCCTGATGCGCTGGGCTTAGGAGTGGCTCTTGAGTCATCTTCCTGATCGTCATCATCATCCCATCTTGGATTTAGCACAGTTTTGACCTTTGGATCAGGTTAATTCTTTAGGTACAACCTTGTAACTCTCCTTTTGACCTTCCCAGTGTCAGGATTCAACACTCTTATCCTGGACTCAGTGACAGATTCATCAAACACAACATGTGGTGATTCTTCCACAACAAGGGTCCTAGAGTTGTAAACCCTGAAGGCTTTACTTACTTCAGAATATCCTAAGAATATTCCTTCATCAGATTTGCTATCAAAGGCTTTCAACTGGGTCTTTCCATTGTTGAGGATATGCACTTGCAACAAAAAATATGAACTTAAGAAATACGAGGCTTCCTCTTGTTCCATGTCTCATATGGGGTCTGTGCATGTTGTTTGTTCAGCATGGATCTGTTCTAATTGTAGCATGCATTATTGATTACCTCAGTCCAAAAGTTCTTGGGTAATCTTGACTCAACCAGCATGGTCCTGGCAGCTTCCTTCAGTATCATGTTCCTCCTCTCAACGAAATCGTTTTGTTGTGGTTCTAGCTGCAGAAGTCTCATGAGCAATACCAAGTTCATTACAGAAATCAGAAATATATGAATTTATAAATTCAGTGCCCTTGTCAGATCTGATCTTAGTAATAGACTGATTTTTCTCATTGCCGAGTCTTCTGAGCAACTCTGGAAGCTTCACATATGTTTCCTTTTTATTCAACAAGAAAATAATCCAAGTATATCTAGAATAATCATCAATAACTACAAGGGTGTACTTCCTACCATTCATACTCATAGGTGTTACAGGGCCGGATAAATCCATTTGAAAAAGCTGAAGAACTTTGTCAGTGGAGAAGGACACTTTCTCCTTGAATAATGCTCTGACCTGCTTAACTTCTTGACAAGCTTTGCATACATGATCTTTGCTAAAAACTTCATTAGGTAGACCTTCAACAAGTGACTGTCTTGAAATTTTGTTAAGAGTCTTGAAGTTCAGATGGCTTAATCTTTTGTGCCATAACCAACTGAGCTCTAAGGAGCTTTTAGCAGCAAAATAAGTATTGGGAATAGTGTTGTTCCAATCAGCGAGATAAACGTTACCTTTCCTAATACTTGATAGAAGCATTTGTGTTGATTTATCCTTGACTGAACATATATTCGATGAGAACTCAACACTGAAACCTTTGTCACAAAGCTGGCTTACTGATAACAGGTTATGCTTCAGTCCTTCCACAAAGGAAACATTATCCACTCTGACCGTACCTATTACCAAGACACCAAACCCTTTAGTAAAACCTTTTGAGTTATCACCAAAGGTTACCTGTGGACCATTTTTAGCCTGAAATTCTTGGAGAAGACTCTTCATTCCAGTCATATGCCTTGAGCAACCACTGTTTAGGTACCAAACATCCTTGGTTGAGTCTCCTCTCCTCTTGTTGTGATCCACAGCAAACTGCAAACAATTCAGGCTTTAGGTACCCATTGGGTGTTGGGTCCTATCGTGTCAGCTGTACCCTTCGGGATCCAGACTTGCTTCACTACCCTGATTGCCTCAGAGTGGTAAATCTGTCTCCCTTAACCATCAACATACACAACTTTCTTCTTCTTAGCCTGAGAAGAAAATGGTGTATGAGTGCTAGGCTTAGGCTTCACAGGAGCCTGAGTGGGTGCCTTTTGGGCTGACTTCCTATTCTTCCTAATCCTTGGTGCAGTAGGTCTTTGGGCTTGCTCTTGATAAGGGCCCTGTTTTCTGTTCCCTCTAGGCAAGTGAGGGAAAGGAAAACAACTAGTTAAAGGCCTCAGGATGCCAAAACCATGGGGGAGTCATCATACTTGGCATTTCCTGCTGGTATTGCCATGCATGATGATACCCTCGTTGACCAGTCTGATTACTCTTGGCCTGAATCTTCCTCTGCTTTCGCTGAGGTTTTCTCTGGTCTGAGCTCTCAGGGACCTCCTTTGGTTGCTTGGCCTTTCCCTTGGGTTTTGGCTTAGCAACCTTGGGGGCAACCCTGACCATGTCAACAGTTTCTTTGCCCTTATCAGTTTGGCGGGCCTAGACTACAACCTTCTTTGTATTCTGACCTGCCTGAACAAAAACCCTCTCAGTGTTGCTCCCTGAAGCAATATGAGATTGACCCTGTGTGGATTTCTTAGGAACATATCCAAGTCCCTTTTTTCTCATTCCCAAGCATCTGGCTGCTATGTATTTTCTCTCTAGCCACTGAGGATTTATTCATTGTTGTAACCTTCTGCTTAAGAGAGTCCTCACTCTTTTTCAGGATTTCATGTCTAGCAAAGAGGTCATCAAACTTACTCTTGAGTACCTTCAGCTCTTCCTTCCTGACCAACTCTTCATCAGCTAGTTCTTTCAGAATCTTCTCTCTTGGGAGACGCTTAGCATTGATCATGTCAATTTCCTAAGTTAGTCTCACAATTTGAGCTGACTCTTTCAGATTTGACTGAGTGAGTTGATCATTTAGGTTTTGAACCTCAGTACTCAATTTCTGGTTCTCCTCTACCAAAAAGACATTAGTTTCCTGCAGCTTGGAGAAATCAACCATCAATTGATCCAGACAGGTCTGAAGGTTCATTTCTCTAGCTGACTCTGAGCTGGGCTCAGGATTTTGACCAGTGTATGAACCACAAACAAAGTTAGATGTTACCTCAGGCTCTTCCCTAGCCATAAGACACACATTATCGTACTCATCATCAGAAAAGAGTTCAGACGACCTCTCCTCAGGACCATCCGAGTCTGTAGCTTCCTCAGCGAGCATGGCTCTCCGGTGAGCGTACCTCTGGCCTCTCTTGGCCTTCCTGTCTTCTCTTTCCCTTGCACTCAGCTCTGGGCAGTCATACTGGTAATGCCCATTTTTGTTATAGTTGTAACATGTAGCTTGCTCATCACCTATTTCCTTTCTTGGCTCAGGGTTCCTTCTTGAGTCAGGTTCCATTGGTCTTGATGAGCTTTCAGTCTTGCCTGAGTGCCTGTCATCACGAGTACGTCTCTGTTCATCTCTTCGATCGGGCTTTGGATCTAAATATCTTCTTTCATCACCACGATCTCTTCTCTGGTCAATGTTCCTTCTTTCCTCATATCTCCATGAGCTTTGGTGGGTTCCTTCAGGTTTCCTGTCACGAGTATCCTGATAATATTTCTTATAACAACCAAACTTGGAATTAAGCTTTTCAAAGCATCTGGCCATCAGTTTGTACTCCTCAGCAAGTTCTTCCTTGCTCATCTCCATCAGTGACTTTGATGAAGACTCGACAGGTTCTGAATTTGCTTTGAACGCCACACTTTTCATAGGAGTTTTTTCTTTCTCCTCTTCTTCTTGCTGAACTTTCTTCTTTCTCTGGTTGAAATCATATTTCAGTGCTTTAAGCTCTGAAAAAAGTAAAGCAGAAGTTATGTTACTCATATACTGAATGTTCTTTAGTATAGTTACACTATTATCCCATCTCTCAGGAAGGGCATTCAGGATCTTAGAAGCAACAACTCTCTTTGGAACATCCTTATCCAACATCACCAACTCATTCATCAACTTGATGAATCTTGACTCTATCTGATCTATCATCTCATCAGGCAGCATCTCGAATGCTTCGAACTTCTAAATGGTAATATTCCTCTTATTCTCCTTTATCTTTTTTGACCCTTCGCACATCCTGGTCAGCTCATCCCAGACCTCATTGGCCGTCTTTAAGTTCATCAGCCTCGCTGACTCCTCGAAAGTCATCGTATGCAAAATGATGTTTCTAGCCACATTGTCCAGTCCCACCATCTTGATCTCATCATTGGTCATATCCTTCCTCTCCTTAGAAACTTGTACGCCAATGTCAAGATGATCATACCCCAGTCCTCTGACATTAGGGATGGTGATCTTGATGTGTTAGGATATAGATTAGATGTTTTGAAGATGTTAAAACAAGAACTTGTAATAGGACTAGCTGAGTCTGTTAGTCAGCTACAGATTAGTCTAGAATAGGTCTTTGGTTAAGGGGGAAGAAATCTGTGCCGACCAGATGAGAGGTGACCAGATGAGGTGACCAGATGAGAGGTGACCAGATGAGGTGACCAGACCAGAGCAGAGGAGTCTGCCAGAGAAGTCTGCCAGATGAGTCTGCCAGAGGAGTCTGACCAGAGGAGTCTGACCAGAGGAGTCTGCCAGATGAGTCTGCCAGAGGAGTCTGACCAGAGGAGTCTGCCAGATGAGTCTGCCAGAGGAGTCTGACCAGAGGAGTCTGACCAGAGGAGTCTGACTAGAGGAGTCTGCCAGAGGAGTCTGCCAGAAGACCTCTCCCAGATGAGGACCAGAGAAGAAGTGTTACCTGACCAGATGAGGGAGACAGATTAGTTCACCCACTTGGAGGCTGCGTGTAATCTGGAGACAAGGAGATTTTGGAGATTATGTTGAAGAAGAAGGCAATCTGGAGAGTCAACTGATAGGAGGATTGATTGATTGATTGGTATCAATCTTGGAATATCCAATCAATGGAGGAGATCAATCAATCAATATAATCAATTTGTGATTGATTATATCCCTCCAATTATGGTTGTTTGAATTGCTAGCTTTCCAACGGCTAGTTAATTCCTACAACTATAAATAGGAGTGCATGGATGAGTTCAATAGACAAAAGCCGTGCGAGAGCACACAAAGATACACAAACTCTTCCACTCACTCACCTTGTTCATTCAAGTACTATATATACTCTTTAAGAGTTCTAGTTGGAGCTTTACTCAACCTGTTCATCATTTAGAAAGGTTGTTGTAAGTTGTACGAAGGAGCTGGTACTTCCAAATTCCAGTGGTTCGTGAGTACGTTGGTTGGAGAGAAAGTCCCCTTTGGAGAAAGGGAGAGTGGACGTAGGACAAGTTGGTCCGAACCACTATAAAATCTGGTGTTCTCTACTTTATGCTTTTAATTTTTCTGCACTTTTCTTTTAGCACTTAATTTTAAATGGGTTTTCTTAAAAATATACTCAAAACGCTTTCTGCTGGATAACCTTTTTGGGACCAACAAGTGGTATCAATGCAGTGTGTCCTACAGACCACTGTTTTGAAATTATTTTGGTGGTCACCAGGGCAGATCCATTTTTTTTAAAAATCCAAATATTTGTTGTGCTAACAATTTTTGCAGAAATGGGCTCAAAGAGAAGCAGTAAAAGAGACACTAGGAGTTACTCAAAAAGGAGCTTCGCAGATGAGGAAGAAGAGGTATCCACTTCTGGTTCATCATCAAATTATGGACCAGACGAAGAGATATGTCTTGTGACAGATGAGGTATGCAATCGAACTCCCTCTTCTTCTTATTATTCTTCTTTTTCTGAACAATCAGAGGAGTCTTATACGCAAACTTTGCTATTAGATCTCCAAAAATCTATACAACTTTGTCAAAAATTGGAAGATGAGAACTCAAAGCTAAAAGCAGAAAATCAGAAGCTTTCACAATGTTTAGGCAACTCAGCTAAAGTTTGCGTATTGAACAAAATCATACACAAGTTGAACAGTCTTCTGACTTGACAACCAGATGTATTGAACAAGTTAAGCTGATAGAAAGGTTGGTTGTTGAAAACATTGAGAAAGACAATGAATATAACCTGCTAAAAGCTAAGTTTGATGAACTCTTCCATCAAAATAAAATTGTAAGAGAAAGTGAGGACAAGCTCAAGATGAGATTGGAGCAGCTGACTACAGCAAACAATGTTGTGTCACACATAACTGCCTCATCTCAAAGAGAGCATGATAAAACAGGCCTTGGTTATACCAAACCTGAATCCTCACATGTTCAGAAAGAAGAACATCCTAGTAATTTTATTGATAAGGGTAAGAGGCCAGCTGACCAGGCAACTCAGCCTAATGGGCAAATGAGTTCTAAAACTCAAAAACCCAAAAGGCAGAGGAGGAATTTTAAAAGACCTCAGCCAGGCCAGCAGAGTAGAAGGCAGTCTGGATCTTCTCAAAAGAGGCAGAACCGGATGACTCCTACTCACCTGCAGAAGACTTTCAAGTCATCTGCCAGACCAGCTGGAACCTTTGATGGTTCTAGTAAGACTTATCCTTATCAAAAGAATTTCAAGTCTGTTGCTTTAAGACAAGTTATTCCTTCTACTGGACAAGCTCATAAGAGAAGAAGAGCCTCTAGAAGAAATAACCATGTCGAAGCTTCTTGTGTTCAGTGTGTTTTTATGGATATATATGGAAGAAAGATAAGATCACCTGATTAAAAAAGGGATGATCTATTCTTGTGGCTTCCTAAATATTGTGCTAACCCCCCTGGACCCAGTAGGGTACCAAAAAGTTGATTGCCTGCAGATACACAAGAAGACCAGCTGATATTTTGCCCCAATATCAGCTGAGCATACTTTGAGGGGGAAGATCAGTTGACCCAGCCTACTAGAATCTCTATTTGTTATTTCAATATTTTCTTGTCTTGTTTTATTTAAGGTTCTTCCAGTTTTAACATCACCAAAAAGGGGGAAATTGTTAGGATATAGATTAGATGTTTTGAAGATGTTAAAACAAGAACTCGTAATAGGACTAGCTGAGCCTGTTAGTCAGGTACAGATTAGTCTAGAATAGGTCTTTGGTTAAGGGGGAAGAAATCTGTGCCGACCAGATGAGGTGACCAGATGAGGTGACCAGACCAGAGCAGAGGAGTCTGCCAGAGGAGTCTGCCAGATGAGTCTGCCAGAGGAGTCTGACCAGAGGAGTCTGCCAGATGAGTCTGCCAGAGGAGTCTGACCAGAGGAGTCTGCCAGATGAGTCTGCCAGAGGAGTCTGACCAGAGGAATCTGCTAGAGGAGTCTGCCAGAAGACCTCTCCCAGATGAGGACCAGAGAAGAAGTGTTACCTGACCAGATGAGGGAGACAGATTAGTTCGCCCACTTGGAGGCTGCGTGTAATCTGGAGACAAGGAGATTTTGGAGATCATGTTGGAGAAGAAGGCAATCTGGAGAGTCAACTGATAGGAGGATTGATTGATTGATTGGTATCAATCTTGGAATATCCAATCAATGGAGGAGATCAATCAATCAATATAATCAATTTGTGATTGATTATATCCCTCCAATTATGGTTGTTTGAATTGCTAGCTTTCCAACGGCTAGTTAATTCCTACAACTATAAATAGGAGTGCATGGATGAGTTCAATAGACAAGAGCCGCGCGAGAGCACACAAAGATACACGAACTCTTCCACTCACTCACCTTGTTCATTCAAGTACTATATATACTCTTTAGGAGTTCTAGTTGGAGCTTTACTCAACCTGTTCATCATTTAGAAAGGTTGTTGTAAGTTGTACGAAGGAGCTGGTACTTCCAAATTCCAGTGGTTCGTGAGTACGTTGGTTGGAGAGAAAGTCCCCTTTGGAGAAAGGGAGAGTGGACGTAGGAAAAGTTGGTCCGAACCACTATAAAATCTGGTGTTCTCTACTTTATGCTTTTAATTTTTCTGCACTTTTCTTTTAGCACTTAATTTTAAAAGGGTTTTCTTAAAAATAAACTCAAAACGCTTTCCGTTGGATAACCTTTTTGGGACCAACATGATGGGTCCTTCCTTGATAACACGCGACATCTGGTCATGGATGACATCTAGATGTGCCTCAAGTCTGAACTTCCAGTAGACAAAGCTAGAAACAGAGAATTCAGACAATCAAGCTTCAAGTCTCCTCGAAGTCATGATGATGCAAGTTTTATGAAAAACAAACTCAGATCTATTCAGTGACCACCAACAGTTTCACCTCTGAAACTATTAGTATTCAAAGTTAGTGGTCTTTTGAACCACTGCTCTATAACCACTTGTTGGTCTCGGTACAAGACTGTGGGATACGTGTATGGGGGGAATATACGTATACAAATTTTTCCGACTTTCAAACTGACTAAGTCCCCTTAGCTCAGAGTGGTTAAGAACTCAGGGTTGATAACACACCTACTAACTGCACTGAGTGCTGGTCAGTTGGCAAACTATCAACTTGAGTTCAGTGCGGAAATGCGTGAGCCCTGAAAGTTTATAGTCTTGTTAATGTTTGCTTTCTGAAAACTTGATTACTTAATTCTGAAGTAGTGATTAGTAGGGCAATGTTCAAGTTACTGATCAGGCTGATTGATTCAAACATGATAAAACTGATGCAATGAATGACTTTATGAATAAATAATAAGAACAATTATCAAAACAGTAAAGAAAATAAGGAGTTTAACGTGGTTTAGAGACTCAAGCTCCTACGTCCACTGTCCTGATTGAACAGGATAATCCACTAAGGATTAGCTTATTTTTAACGTGTCAAGGTGCACCCAGATCAGCTAACTCATTGACCCTTACAAACTCTTTCCTAACTCACTAACTAACTTCAACCAACAAACCTAACAAGAGGGTTTTGGTTTCAGTTTTGTCTCCAACTTGTGATTATCCTTACAAGGCAAGGCTATGCTAAGGATGGATAATCACTCTAAGCTTATGATATAACTAGGTTCGCTCAGTGGAATACAGAATAACTCTCATTGCTAAGAAACACTTGGGAAATTTAAGGTTTTTTGAGTGCTTCTTTCTAACGCTGAATGCTTGAATGCTTGAGAGTTTGAGTAATTTTTGGCTTGAAAATTTTCCGTAACCTTGAATGGGTTCAAGGCCTTCTGTATTTATAGATGGATTTGAAAACTATCCATTGGAAGAGATAGCCTTCTATTCATCTACATAAGGTTGTTCAACGGATACATCTCTCATGCACCAGCCGTCCTTGCATGGATTAGGAAATGCATTTAATGCTCAATTTAATACTTGCCCGTTGAAAAGTGCAGTTTGAACTCAGTCTCCATGTCAGGTCCGTACGTGAGTGTCCTTCCTAGATTGGTCCACGTCATCAGGTTGGTGAGAATGTCAGAACTCATTCCTGGGCTTCAGGCTTGTCTAATTAAGTTCTTTTTGTCTCAAGCACAGCGGTCTTGTCCTGACGCTGACATTCCTTTTGCATTGCTTGGCTCTACTCCAAGTCTTTTCCCATTACTCAGTATCATCATGTTCCCTTCAGGACTGAGTTAGTAATGACCTCAGGGTCATACTCTTCATCACTGACATTTACTCAACCAACTTAGGGAGACTGCCGTAAGTTCAGGAAGGTGCTCTGAGTCTTCAGGCTTCAGTCTTGATTGTCATCAATGAGTACTCCTCTCATTGAGTTCCTGTGAATTGTAAAATAACTAATTACTAATCTAACCAAGACTAGCCTGACCACTAAGGCAAAACATCTTTTCAGGGGCTTTGGGATCTATTCAAAATTGACATTGTCCCAACAGTTACCAATAGTGATTGGTAGTAATACAAATATTTTTTTTCTAACATTACAACTCTATTTATAAATAATTCTTACCAATTACTTTTTTAATTATTCGAATTTGAGTTTACGCTGAGGTTTGACTGTGTGGGTTTAGGATTTAAGGTAATATTACCAAGTCTTTAGTAATATTACCAATAGACATTGATAGTGTTACCAATAGTGATTGTAAGTAATACTAATTATTATTTTTCTAACATTACAAGTCTATTTTCAATTAATTCTTAACAGTTAACTTTTTAATCATTCGAATTAGCATTTACCGTGTGGGTTTAGGTTAATATTACCAAGTCTTTAGTAGTATTAAACTATTACCCATAAACATTAATAGTGTTATCGATAGTGATTGGTAGTAATGCTAATTATTTTTTTCTAACATTATAAGTCAATTTTAAAATAATTCTTACCAATTATTTTTTTAATCTTTCGAATTAGAGTTTAGGGTGAGGGTTTCCGTGAGGGTTTAGAATAATATTACCAAGTCTTTAGTAGTATTACCAATAGACAATGATAGTGTTACCAATAGTGATTGGTAGTAATACCAATTATTTTTTTCTAACATTACAAGTCTATTTTCAAATAATTATTACCAATTACATTTTCTATTATACGAATTAGAGTTTACAGTGACGGTTTATCGTGAGGGTTTAGGGTTTAGGGTAATATTAACATGTCTTCAGTAATATTACCTATAGACATTGATAGTGTTACCTATTATTTTATAGTAATACTAAGTTTTTTTCTAACATTACAAGTCTATTTTCAAATAATTCTTACCAATTACTTTTTTAATTATTCGAATTAGAGTTTACGGTGAGGGGTTTGTCGTGAGGGTTTAGGGTAATATTACCAAATCTTTAGTAGTATTACCAATAGACATTGAAATTGTAATACAAAATATTTATTTCTAACATTACAAGTCTATTTTAAAATAATTCTTACCAATTACTTTTTGAATTATTCGAATTAGATTTTACGGTGAGGTTTGACTGTTAGGGTTTAGGGTAATATTTCCAAGTCTTTATTAATATTACCAATAGACATTGATAGTGTTACCAATAGTATATTGTTAGTAATACTAATTATTATTTTTCTAACATTACAAGTCTATTTTCAATTAATTTTTAATAGTTAACTTTTTAATCATTCGCATTAGTGTTTACCGCCAGGGTTTACCGAGAGGGTTTAGGTTAATATTACCAAGTCTTAAGTAGTATTAAACTATCACCAATTGACATTGATAGTGTTACCTATAGTGATTGGTAGTAATACCAATTATTTTTTCTAACATTATAAGTCTATTTTAAAATAATTCTTACCAATTAATTTTTTAATCATTCGAATTAAAGTTTACGGTGAGGGTTTACCGTGAGGGTTTAGAATAATATTACCAAGTCTTTAGTAGTATTACCAATAGGCATTGATAGTGTTACCAATAGTTATTGGTAGTAATACCAAATTTTTTATCTATCATTACAAGTCTATTTTAAAATAATTATTACCAATCACTTTTTAATCTTTCGAATTAGCATTTACGATGAGGGTTTACCGTGAGGGTTTAGGGTAATATTATCAAGTCTTTAGTAGTATTACCAATAGACATTGATAGTATTACCATAGTGACTGGTAGTAATACCAATTATTATTTTCTAACATTACAAGTCTATTTTGAAATAATTCTTACCAATTACTTTTTTAATAATTCAAATTAGAGTTTACAGTGAGGGTTTATCGTGAGGGTTTAGGGTTTAGGGTAATATTACCAAGCCTTTAGTAATATTACCTATAGACAATGATAATGTTACCAATTGTTTTATAGTAATACTAAATTTTTTTCTAACATTACAAGTCTATTTTCAATTAATTCTTAACAATTACGTTTTTAATCATTTGAATTAGCATTTACGGTGAGGGTTTAGGGTAATATTATCAAGTCTTTAGTAGTATTTCCAATAGACATTGATAGTGTTACCAATAGTGATTTGTAGTATTACCAATTATTTTTTTCTAACATTACAAGTTATTTTTAAATAATTCTTACCAATTACTTTTTTAATTATTAGAATTAGAGTTTATGGTGAGGGTTGACCGTGAGGGTTTAGGGTTTAGGGTAATATTACCAAGTCTTTAGTAATATTACCAATAGACATTAATAGTGTTACCAATAGTGATTGATAGTAATATTAATTATTATTTTTCTAATATTACAAGTCTATTTTCAATCAATTCTTAATAATTACCTTTTTAATCATTCGAATTAGCATTTACGGTGAGGGTTTACCATGAGGTATTAGGATAATATTACCAAGTCTTTAGTAGTATTACACTATTACCAATAGACATTGATAGTTTTACCAATAGTGATTGGTAGTAATACCAATTTTTTTCTAACATTACAAGTCTATTTTCAAATAATTCTTACCAATTACTTTTTTAATTATTCGAATTAGAGTTTACGAAGAGGGTATACCCTGAGGGTATACCAATTGTGGTTGATAGTAATACTATTTTTTCCTAACTTTACAAATCTATTTTCAATTAATTCTTAACAATTGCCTTTTTAATCATTCAAATTAGGGTTTACTGTGAGGGTTTAGGATAATATTACCAAGTCTTTAGTAGTATTACCAATAGACATTGATAGTGTTACCAATAGTGATTAGTAGTAATACCAATTTTTTTCTAACATTACAAGTCTATTTTCAAATAATTCTTACAAATTACATTTTTAATTATTCAAATTAGAGTTTACGGTGAGGGTTTACCGTGAGGATTTAGGGTTTAGGGTAATATTACCAAGTCTTTAGTAATATTACCAATAGACATTGATAGTGTTACCAATAGTGAATTATAGTAATACTAATTATTATTTTAATAACATTACAAGTCTATTTTAAATTAATTCTTAACAGTTTGTTGGGACAATATCAATTTTGATTAGATCCCAAAGCCCCTGAAAAGATGACTTTCCTTAATGGTCAGACTAGTCTTGGTTAGATTTGTACTTAGTATTTTTACAATTCACAGGAACTCAATGAGAGGAGTACTCATTGACGACAATCAAGACTGAAGCCTGAAGACACAAGAGCACCATCCTGAACTTACGGCAGTCTCTCTAAACTGGCTGAGTAAGTTTCAGTGATGAAGAGTATGACCCTGAGGTCATTACTAACTCAGTCCTGAAGGGAACAGGATGACACTGAGTGACGGGAAAAGACTTGGAGTAGGGCCAAGCAATACAAAAGGAATATCAGCGTCAGGTCAAGACAGTTGTGCTCGAGACAAAATGAACACAATAAGACATGCCTGAATCATAGGAATAAGTTCTGACATTCTCACCAACCTGATGACGTGGACCAATCCAGGAAGGACACGCACGTATGGACCTGACATGAAGACTGAGTTTAGACTGCCATTTTCAATGGGCAAGCATTAAATGGAGCATTAAACGCACTACCAAATCCATGCAAGGACGGCTGCTGCATGGGAGATGTATCCATTGAACAAGCCCTACAAAGATGACTAGAAGGCTATCTCTTCCAACGGATAGTTTTCAAAGTCACCTATAAATACAGAAGGCCTTGAACACATTCAAGGTTACAGGAAATTTTGAAGCCAAGAAATTACTCAAACTCCAAGCGCACAAAGCATTCAGCATTAAAAGAAGCACTAGAAACATCTTAAATTTCCTATGTGTTTCTTAGGAAAGAGAGTTATTCTGTATTCCACTGAGCGAACCTAGTTATATCATATGCTTAGAGTGATTATCAATCCTTAGCATAGCCTTGTCTTGTAAGGATAATCACAATTTGTTGGGACATTATCAGTTTTGATTAAGATCCCAAAGCCCCTGAAAAGATGAGTTGCCTTAGTTTGTCTTAGTCAGGCTAGTCTTGGTTAGGTTTTGTACTTAGTCATTTTACACTTCACATGTACTCAGTGAGAGGAGAACTCACTGATGACAATCAAGACTAAGAGCCTGAAGAAGAAGAGCACCATCCTGAACTTATGGCAGTCTTCTAAGCTGACTGAGTAAGTGTCAGTTATGAAGAGTATGACCCTGAGGTCATTACTAACTCAGTCCTGAATGGAAAAGGTTGACACTGAGTTTATGGGAAAGACTTGGAGTAGAGCCAAGCAATGCAAAAGGAATGTCAGCGTCAGGACAAGACCGTTGTGCTCGAGATAAAAAGAACTTAATAAGACAAGCCTGAAGCCTAGGAATAAGTTCTGACATTCTCACCAACCTGATGACGTGGACCAATCCGGGAAGGACACACATGTACGGAACCTGACACGAAGACTAACTTTAGATTGCATATTCAATGGGCAAGCATTAAATGGCGCATTAAATGCAAGCTACCAAATCCATGCAAGGATGGCTGGTGCATGGGAAATATGTCTGTTTGAGCCACTCTACATAGATGACCAGAAGGCTATCTCTTCCAACGGATAGTTTTCAAATCACCTATAAATACAGAAGGCCTTGAACCCATTCAAGGTTACAGGAAATTTCCAAGCCAGAAATTACTCAAACTCTCAAGCTTTCAAAACATTCAGTCTTTAGAAGAAGCACTCGAAACCAGTTAAATTTCCCAAGTGTTTCTTAGTTCCTGAGAGTTATTGTGTATTCCAA
The DNA here is from genome assembly GCA_947034835.1 of Ballota nigra. Classification (NCBI taxonomy): domain Eukaryota; kingdom Viridiplantae; phylum Streptophyta; class Magnoliopsida; order Lamiales; family Lamiaceae; genus Ballota; species Ballota nigra. The sequence goes on from OX344724.1 coordinate 32,395,038, forward strand.
AGGGCGTACTAGCAATATCTTAAGCTTAGAGTGATTATCCAATCCTTCGTAAAGCTTTGTCTTGTAAGGATAATCACAACCTAGTTGGAATCCAAACTGAAACCAAAACCCAAAGTTAGGTTTGTTGGTGGTAAGTTGTTAGTGAGTTAGTAAGGAGTTTGTATAGGTCAGTGAGGAGTAGCTGATCTTGGTGCACCTTGGCACGTTAAAAACAAGAATCCCTTGAGTGGATTTCCTATTAAATCAGGCCGTGGACTTAGGAGCTTGAGTCTATGAACCACGTTAAACTCCCTGTGTTCTTACTGCTTTGATATTGTGCTTGCTTGTCATATTACTTGTTCATTCATAGCATTTATTTTTTATCAAGATGAATCAATAAGCCTGATCATCAAACAGAGCACTGCCCTACTAATCACTACTTCAGGATTGAGTAATCAAGTTTTCAGAAAGCAAACTAAACAAGCCTTTAAACTATCAGGGCTCACGCATTTCCGCACTGAACTTGAATTGATAGTCAGTCAACTGACCCGCACCAAGTGTAGTCAGTGGGTAGATTATCAGCTCTTAGTTCTTTATCACTCTGTGTAAAGGGGACTCAGTAAGGTTTTAAGTTGAAAAATTGGTATACATGTATTCCCCCCCATACACGTATTCATCAGTCTTGAACCGGGACCAACAAGTGGTATCAGAGCAGTGGTTCAAAAGACCACTGACTTTGAATACTAATAGTTTCAGAGGAGAAACTGTTGGTGGTCACTGAACAAATCTGAGTTTGCTTTTCATAAAACTTGCATCATCATGACTTCGAGGAGACATGAAGCTTCGTTACCTGAATTCTCTATATCTAACTTTGTCTATTGGAAGTTCAGATTAGAGGCACATCTTGATGCCATCCATGACCAGATTTCACGTGTCATCAAGGAAGGACCTATCAAGATCACTATTCCTAACGTCAGAGGAAGGGGATATGATGATCTTGACATTGGCGTACCTATTCCTAAGGAAAGGAAGGTTATGACCACTGACGAGATCAAGATGGTGGGACTGGATAATGTGGCCAGAAATATCATCTTGCATACAGTGCCTTTCGAGGAGTCAGCAAGGCTGATGAACTTAAAGACGGTGAAGGGGGTTTGGGATGAGCTGACCAGGATACGCGAGGGATCAGAAAAGATAAAGGAGAACAAGAGAAATATTTCCATTCAGAAGTTCGAAGCGTTCGAGATGCTGCCTGATGAGACTATCGATCTGATGGAGTCAAGATTCATCAAGTTGATGAATGAGTTGGTGATGCTGGACAAAGATGTCCCTAAGAGAGATGTTGCTTCAAAGATCCTAAATGCCCTTCCTGAGAGATGGAACAACAGTGTAATTATGCTTAAGAACACTCAGGATATGAGTAACATAACTTCTGCTTTACTTTTTTCAGAGCTCAAAGCACTGGAATATGATCTCAACAAGAGAAAGAAGAAAGTTCAGCAGGAAGAGAAAGAGAGAGAGAAAACTCATGAGAAAAGTGTGGCGTTCAAAGCCAGGTCTAAACATATTGAGTCTTCATCAAAGTTACTGATGGAGATGAGCAAGGAAGAGCTTGCAGTGGAATATAGCCTGATGGCCAGACGCTTTGAGAAGCTTAATTCCAGGTTTGGTCGTTATAAGAAATTTTATCAGGACTCACATGATAGAAAACCTGAAGGAACCCACCAAAGCTCGAGGAGATATGAGGAAAGGAGAAACACTGATCAGAGGAGAGATCGTGGCGATGAAAGAAGATATTCAGATCCAAAGCCCGATCGTAGAGATGAACAGAGATGTACTCATGATGACAAGCACTCAGGGAAGACTGAAAGCTCATCAAGACAGAGGGAACCTGACTCAAGGAGGAACCCTGAACCTAGGAAAGAAAGAGGAGATGAGCAAGCAATATGTTACAACTGTAACAAGAACGGGCACTATTAGTATGATTGTCCGAAGCTGAGTGCAAGGGAAAGAGAGGTCAGGAGGGCCAAGAGAGACCAGAGACTTGCTGACCGGAGAGCCATGCTCGCTGAGGATGCAACTGACTCGGATGGTCCTGAGGAGAGGTTGCCTGAACTCTTTTCCGACGATGAGTACGATGATGTTTGCCTTATGGCAAGGGAGGAACCTGAGGTAACATCTAACTCTATGTGTGGTTCCTACACTGGTCAAAATCCTGAGCTTAGCTCAGAGTCAGTCAGAGAAATGAACCTTCAGATCTGCCTGGATCAATTGATGGTTGATTTCTCCAGGCTGCAGGAAACTAATGTCTTCTTGGTAGAGGAGAACAAGAAATTGAGTACTGAGGTCCAAAGCCTGAATGATCAGCTCACTCAATCTGATCTTAAAGAATCTGTTAGACTAACTCAGGAGATTGATATGATCAATACTGAGCGTCTCCCAAGAGAGAAAATTCTGAAGGATTTGGCTGAGGAAGAGCTGGTCAGGAAGGAGGAGCTGAAAGTACTCAAAAGTAAGTTTGATGACCTCTTTGCCAGACATGAAATCCTGAAAAAGAGTGAGGACTCACTCAAGCAAAAGGTTGCAGCAATGAATAAATCCTCAGTGACTAGAGAGGAAATAAATAGTAGCCAGATGCTTGGGAACGAGAAAAAAGGACTTGGATATGTTCCTAAGAAATCCTCACAAGGTCAGTCTCATGTTGCTTTAGGGAGCAACACTGAGAGGGTATTTATTCAGGCAGGCCAAGGTGCACCTAAGGTTGTACTTCAGGCCCGTCAAACTGATAAGGGGAAAGAAACTGTTGACTCAGTCAGGGTTGCCCCCAAGGTTGCTAAGCCAAAACCCAAGGGAAAAGCAAAGCAACCAAAGGAGGTCCCTAAGAGCTCAGGCCAGAGAAAGCCTCAGCGAAAGCAGAGGAAGACTCAAGCCAAGAGCCCTCAGACTGGTCAGTGAGGGTACCATCATGCTTGGCAATACCAACAGGGAAGGCCAAACATGATGACACCCCCATGGTTTTTGGCATCCTGAGGCCTTTAACTATTTTTCATTCCCTCACTTTCCTAGGGGGAATAGAACACAGGGTCCTTATCAAGAACAAGGCCCAAGACCTGCTGCACCCAGGCCTAGGAAAAACAGGAAGCCAGCCCAAAAGGCACCAACTCCGGCTCCTGTGAAGCCTAAGTCTAGCAGTCATACACCATCTTCCTCTCAGGCAAAGAAGAAGAAAGTTGGGTATGTTGATGTTTCAGGGAGACAGATTTACCACTCTGAGGTAATCAGGGTAGTTAAGCAAGTCTGGATCCCGAAGGGTACAACTGACACAATAGGACCCAACACCCAATGGGTACCTAAAGCCTGATTTGTTTGCAGGCAGCTGTGGATCACAACAAGAGGAGAGGAGACTCAAACAAAGCTGTTTGGTACCTAGACAGCGGATGCTCAAGGCATATGACTAGAATGAAGAGTCTTCTCTAAGAGTTTCAAGCTAAAGATGGTCCACAGGTAACCTTTGGTGATAACTCAAAAGGTGTTACTAAAGGTTTTGGTGTCTTGATTATAGGTACAATCAGAGTGGAAAATGTGTCCTTTGTGGAAGGACTGAAGCATAACCTATTGTCAGTAAGTCAATTTTGTGACAAAGGGTTCAGTGTTGAATTCTCATCGAATATATGTTCAGTCTAGGACAAATCAACACAAGTGCTTCTATCAGTTATCAGGAAAGGTCTCTAGAGCAGCACTATTCCTAATGCTTGATTGGAGCAGCACTATTCCTAATACTTGTTTTGTTGCTAAAAGCTCTCTAGAGCTCAGTTGGTTATGGCATAAACGATTAAGCCACCTGAACTTCAAGATTCTTAACAAAATTTCTATACAATCACTTGTTGAAGGTCTACCTAATGAAGTTTTTAGCAAAGATCATGTGTGTAAGGCTTGTTAGGAGGGGAAGCAGGTCAGAGCGTCATTCAAAGAAAAGGCTACCTTCTCCACTGACAGGATTCTTCAGCTCTTGCACATGAATTTATTTGGTCCCATAACACCTGTGAGTATGAATGGTAGGAAATATACTCTTGTGGTTATTGATGATTATTCTAGATATACTTGGGTTATTTTCTTGTTGAATAAGAAGGAAACACAGGTGAAGCTCCCTGAGTTGCTCAGAAGGCTCAGCAATGAGAAGAATCAGTCCATTACTAAGATCAGATCTGACAAGGTTACTGAATTTATAAATTCATATATTTCTGAATTTTGTAATGAACTTGGTATAGCTCATGAGAATTCTGCAGCTAGAACCCCACAATAGAACGGTGTCGCTGAAAGGAGGAACAAGACACTAAAGGAAGCAGCAAGGACCATGCTGGCTGAGTCAAGATTGCCCAAGAAATTTTGGGCTGAGGCAATCAACACTGCTTGCTACACTCAGAACAGATCCATGCTGAACAAACAACATGCACAGACCCCATATGAGACGTGGAATAAGAGAAAGTCTTGTATCTCTTACTTTCATGTATTTGGTTGTAAGTGCTTCATCCTCAACAATGGGAAGACCCAATTGAAAGCCTTTGATAGCAAATCTGATGAAGGAATATTCTTAGGATATTCTGAAGTTAGTAAAGTATTCAGGGTTTAAAATTGTAGGACCCTTGTTGTGGAAGAATCACCACATGTTGTGTTTGATGAATTTGCTAATGAGTCTAGGATAAAAATGTTGAATCCTGACACTGAGGAGGTCATAAGGAGAGTGACAAGGCTGAGCTTAAAGAATCAACCTGATCCAAAGGTCAAAACTGTGCCAATTCCAAGATGGGATGATAAAGACAATCAGGAAGATGACTCAAGAGCCACTCATAAGCCCAACACATCAGGGATAATTGAGCCTCAGACTGAGGAACATGCTCGACCTGAGGTAAGTACCATCTATGAAGATGTGGTCGCAGCTGAGACGGTTCCTGAGTCACCTCATCAAGGGGGAATCAATGTCTCTGACATTGAGCTTGTTAACCCTTTTGTTCATCCCCTTCTGCTCAATTTCCTGAATTTTATGAGCCTGTAGACACTAACATTGCAGGTACTTCAGAAACAACTCCAGACAAGAGAACATGGCTAGAGGATCATCCCATTGATCAAGTCATTGGTGATCCAACTGAGGGAGTCAGGACCAAACGGTTTCATGGTGAGAGCACACTGTTCTGTTGCTTTCTTTCTGAGCAAGAGCCTCAGAACATTGAAGAAGCTCTCACTAACACGAACTGGATCATAGCCATGCAAGAGGGGTTGAATCAGTTCACAAGGAATCAGGTTTGGGAAATGGTAGATAGACCTAGGCACCAAGGTGTTATTCGTACCAAGTGGGTCTTTAAGAACAAGAAGGATGAGAATGGTGTTGTAGTAAGGAACAAGGTTAGACTGGTTGCAAAGGGGTATTGTCAGTCTGAAGGAATAGACTATGATGAGACTTTTGCTCCAGTGGGTAGGTTGGAAGCTATTAGATTATTCCTTGCTTATGCAACATACAAGAAGTTTAAGGTGTATCAAATGGATGTCAAGAGTGTCTTCCTGAATGGTGTACTCAATGAAGAGGTATATGTTTAACAACCTCCCGAGTTTGAGATTAGAGATAGAGTATACCATTTGAAGAAAGCACTCTATGGACTTAAGCAAGCACCAAGAGCTTGGTATGATACCCTCTCTCAATTCCTGACATACCATGGGTTCAAGAAGGGAACCGTGGATAGAACTTTGTTTAGGATCACTGAAGGTGATGACATTCTCTTGGTCCAGATTTATGTGGATGACATAATTTTTGGATCACCAAATCATCAGCTCTGTGAGAAATTCTCTAAGTTGATGACTGGTAAATTTGAGATGTCAATGATGGGAGAGATGAAATTCTTTTTAGGATTGCAGGTCAAGCAGACTGATCAAGGTATCTTCATTAATCAGGCCAAGTATACAAGAGACTTGATTCAAAAGTTTGGTGTTCAGAACAACAATCCAGCCAGGATCCCTATGAACATAAATTGGAAGATGGATCCTGACACTGAATAGACTTCAATAAATCAGACTGAGTATCGAGGGCTGATAGGTTCTTTGTTGTACCTGACTGCAAGTAGGCCTGATATTATGTTTGTTGTTGGTCTGTGTGCTAGGTATCAGTCTGAACCCAAGAGGAGTCATTTGGAGGCTGCTAAGAGGATACTTAAGTATTTGAAAAACACAGTCAATATGGGACTATGATATCCTTCAGATAACAACTTAGAGCTGGCAGGTTATTCAGATGCGGATTATGGAGGTTGTAGGATTGATAGGAAATCAACCTCAGGGACATGTCAGTTTTTGGGAAGTAAGTTGATCTCGTGGTTCAGCAAGAAGTAGAATTCAGTGGCGACATCTACAACTGAGGCTGAGTATATGGCTGCAGGTAGTTGTTGTGCTTAGATTTTATGGTTGAGACAACAATTGAGAGACTACCAAGTATTTGCTAATGAGGTTCCAATCTATTATTGTGACGTCCCCACTTAATATAGTACGGAAAATATGATGTGGCACAAGTAAGAACGACACTAAAATAGTACTTTGTATTAAAATATACACACGCCACACATTTACACAGCGGAAGTAGCAAATAAGTGTGCTCGTAGCTTAGTTTACAAACCTAAAATTTAAAATATTATTCTTGAAAATATAAAATCTTTAAGGAAACTTCACAGCCTGCCGAGTTCATTCGCCCACGTCCGGATCCACAGTATCTGTAAAAATTTAAAAGTGGAAGGGATAAGTGATTGAAAACACTTAGTGGGAAACCTCTTGTTAATTGCACAAACTAAACATCAATGGTTTATAATATGTGAGCCCCCAGAATTTCACCGGGTATATGCTTGGGTGGAGTGACCAACCCGTGGTGCCGGAACGACCGGATTATATGCTTGCCAACATAAAGTTGGACTTATATGTGGGGCCAGTCGATAGCGGGCCAGACTCAAAATTTAACATTCAATGTTTAATAAGTACAATTACATAATAATAGAACACTCGGTGAAGAACAAAGTGATTCCCCACCTTGCAGGTTTGTACCTACAAGTAAAATTTTTAAAATAAAAACATTGTTACTCATGCCTTCACTTTTGTAAATTGTAAGACTTGAATTCAAATCTCCATACATATTCAGATATTGTATACTAACACACAAATATCAATTAAGTGTATAAAATCATCAAATAGCATGTTATAAATAAATATCGACTGTAAAAATATAACCGGACCATTTCGAACCTTTCGTACAAAAATTCGATTTTGGCAGATTTACACACATAATTTTAAAAATTCATATTAAATTATCCATACGTCCAAAAATTATGAAATTTTAAATGTAGCTTCCCAACTCAATAGAGTTTATCACTATATTTTCAGATTTCTCAAACTCTTTGCAAAACATCAAATATTTCGTAATGAACACACTGATGCAGATTCTGGTCACTTAAATTTAAAAATTCACCATAAATCAACCATAAGTCCAATACTCATGAAATTTTAACCACGAACTCCCAACTTCATGAAATCTATCAACATACTTTGGTTTTCTATAAAAACCTAACCGATTATTCCTAGATCATAGCAACCTCCTACTGTTATAGAGTCCAAAACACTAGTTCAAATTTGAAAAATCACCATGCATCGAATACTAGTCCAAAAGTTATGAAATTTGAAACCTATGTTCCTTCACAAGTATAATTACACATATAAAATTTTCAGAATTTTCCACCGAATTAATTGGTCAAAACGAAATTTACCCCAAAGTTGGTCCAGAAATCCAGTTTTATGCATACATGAAAAACATATCATCTTAAACTCACTTTAAACCATATAATTTCATGATTTCTACTTCTAAAGCATAGAAAATCAAGTAATAAACATGATTTTGGTCATAACTCATGCAGAAATTGAATTAAACATTCAAACATGAAGTAAAACATGGATAACATGCAAATTACTCATCAAAACTCATTTTCCTATCAATTAATTCACATATCATGCATAAACTTCATACTACCACTTATGTAATTACTCAAACAAGAAGAGAAACTTACTTAGAGATAGGTAGCTACAAGAAATCTCTTCTTCTCCTTTCTCAACTTCTAAGTATAAGAGTAGTAGTATTTATTTTAAACTTTTTCTTATGAATAATTTTTCATGCAAGGACATGTATTTATAGGAGAAGATGTGCTTGGAGGCTACTCAAAACCCCCACTTAACCTCCACTTTAGGAAGAGTGTGGAAGATTTTGGATAATCTTGGAGGTTAAGTAAGTACACTTGTTATCTTAATGTTAGAAGTAAATTTTGACTTTTCTTTTACTAACCTTATCTTATCTTATCTTAATCTTAGTCTTGAAGCTTCTCCAATTCTCCTAATTTATCCTAATTTTCAAAAATTGTAGAGGATCCAAGAGTAGTCTTGTATTTTGTAGAAATAACACATATATACTATGAATTTAATAAGTAGAAATTGTAATTATAGGATAATCCTAATAAAATTTACTTATACTATCTTATGAAATAAAATTAAAACTCTTCTAGGACTCTAAATAAATTACAAAGTCTATATACTAATCATAAAAATATATCGAGTAATCGATACGCAATTCGTTTCTTAAAGAAACGTTCATTTACAACTTATAACTTATGAAATAAAATTACTATATTTAAGGACTATATTAATTTCTAAATTAAACACTTCATGACATAAAATAAAGAACATATAAAAATTATAAAGTCTCAAGAATAAGCATGTATTGAGCAAATAACATGTTAAATGTAAGTATTGAGTAATTAAAACACATAAACGTGTCTTTGCATAATTTTGAATGTAAATGCGTCACATAGATTCATGAAGATTTATAAAGCATTTAATAAAGCAGATAGGATCATGAAAACTTAGGGTATTACAGTCTAACCCCCTTAAATAAATTTTGTACTCGAGATTTCAAGTGTTACCGTGGATATTGAGGTAAGGATACTTTGCTAAGATTTCATCCTCTCGTTCCCATGTAGCTTCTTCCATTCCATGTCTATTCCACTGGACCTTAACCATAGGAATATCTCTATTTCTTAACCTATGAAGCTTTCTATCAAGTATGGTTATAGGGACTTCCTCATAGGTTAAGTTGACATCAATTTCTAATTCAGGTTGGTTTACTATGTGGGTAGGGTCAGGTACATACTTTCGGAGCATCGAGATATGGAATACATTGTATACTCCTGCCAAGGATAGTGGTAACGCTAGCCTATAAGCTAAATCTCCAACTCTTTCTAATATCTCATAAGGTCCAATATATCTAGGCTTCAACTTTCCTCTTTTCTCGAAGCGGAAAATTCTTTTCATTGGAGATACCTTCAAGAATACCTTGTCTCCAATCTCAAAACTTAATTATTTCCTTCACCTATCCGCATACATTTTATGTCGATCTTGAGCCGCTTGCATCTTTTCTTTAATTTTATTTACTACCTTATTAGTCTCTTCCACCAATTCTGGTCCTAACAATTTCCTTTCTCCAATTTCATCCCAGCATAGTGGAGATCTGCACTTCCTTCCGTACAATGCTTCGTACGGTGCCATTTCAATTGTAGCCTGATAACTATTGTTGTAGGCAAATTCCACTAAAGGTAAGTATCTTTCCCAACTTCCTCCGAAATCGATGATACAAACTCTCAATATATCTTCCAAAGTTTGAATTGTTCTTTCCGATTGACCATCTGTTTGAGGATGAAAGGCTGTACTGAATTCCAACTTGGTGCCCATAGCTTCTTGAAGACTGTACCAGAATCTTGATGTAAATCGCGGATCTCTATCTGACACAATAGAAATTGGAACTCCATGTAATCGGACAATTTCCTTAATATAAATCTAAGCCAATTTATCCAATGTGAATGTCATCTTTATTGGTAAGAAATGTGCCGTCTTGGTCAAACTATCGACAATTACCCAAATAGCTTCATTTCCTTGTATTGACTTGGGCAATCCTACCACAAAATCCATTGTAATATGTTCCCATTTCCATTCAGGAATCTCAAGTGACTTTAATAATCCCGATGGTCTTTGATGCTCAGCTTTCACCTGCTGACATGTCAAACATCTCTGTATGAAATTCCCAATATCTCTTTTCATATTTGTCCACCAGAACAACTTCTTTATTTCTTGATACATCTTTGTTCCTCCAGGATGAACTGTATATGGTGTAGAATGTGCTTCCTCCAATATTTCTTTCTTGAGTTCTTCTTTTTCTGGGACACATATTCTTCCTTGACATACCAATGTGCCATCCTCACATACTGAAAACTCCTTTGCTTTACCTTCCTTGATCTTTCGTTTTATTTTTTCTAAGAATGTATCGTCATATTAAGCTTTTGTTATTCTTTCCTTCAAGGTTGGGTTCACAATCAAAGCATTGATCTTTCCCTTGCAACTTAAAGCATCTGCTACTATATTTACCTTTCCCGGATGGTATAATATTTCACAATCATAATCCTTTACCAACTCTAACCATCTTCTTTACCTCATGTTCAATTCCTTGTATTCGAAGATATACTTCAAACTCTTATGATCTGTGTAGATCTGACATTTACCTCCATACAAGTAATGCCTCCAAATCTTGAGTGCATGCACAACTGCTGCTAGCTCTAAATCATGCGTAGGATAGTTCTGCTCATGTGTTTTTAATTGTCTTGATGCGTACGCTACTACTTTCCCATTTTGCATGATTACACATCCCAAGCCTTGTTTAGAAGCATCACTGTACACAATAAATCCTTCTGTACCTTCAGGAATTGTAAGAACTGGGGCCGTTGTTAATCTTTGCTTTAGTTCTTGAAAACTCCTTTCACATTCTTCTGTCCATTCAAACTTTGTTTCTTTCCGAGTCAACTGAGTCAAAGGTTTTGCAATCCGAGCAAACCCTTCAATGAATCTTCGATAATATCCGGCTAAACCGAGAAAACTCCTGACTTCGTTCACATTAGTTGGTGTCTTCCATTGGTTTACAGCTTCTACCTTTGTTGGGTCAACTTCTATTTCCAAAGTTGAAACCGTATGTCCAAGAAATACAACTTTATCCAACCAGAATTCGCACTTCTTGAATTTAGCATACAATTTCTCTTTCTTCAGAGTTTCCAATGTAATTCGTAGATGTTCTGCATGCTGCTCATGATTTCTTGAATATACTAGAATATCATCAATAAAGACGATCACAAATTGATCTAAATATTGATGAAATACCCGATTCATCAAATCCATGAATATAGTTGGCGCGTTACTAAGTCCAAAAGGTAACACTACGAACTCATAATGACCATATCGGGTTCTGAATGCTGTCTTCGGAATATCACTTTCTTTAATCTTTATCTGATGATATCCCGATCTCAAATCAATTTTTGAAAATACACAAGCTCCTCTTAACTGATCAAATAGATCTTCGATTCTGGGAAGTGGATATTTATTCTTGATAGTGAGCTTATTCAGTTCTCGATAATCGATGCACATCCTTAACGATCCATCTTTCTTTTTCACAAATAATACTGGTGCACCCCATGGTGACACACTTGGTCGAATAAAGCCCTTTTCCAATAATTCTTGCAATTGCACCTTCAACTCTTGTAACTCCTTTGGTGCCATTCTGTAAGGTGCTTTAGAAATAGGCGCGACTCCAGGTATCAAATTAATAGTGAACTCCAACTGACGATCTGGGGGTAATCCTGGCAAATCGTCTGGAAATACATCTTTGTATTCACATACTACCGGCACATCATCCAATGTTGGACCATTAGATTATGTTGCTACAATATTTACTAGAAATTCCGTATTCTTTCCTTTCCTCAATAATTCCCGGGCTTTCATTGCTGAAATTACTTGAGGCATAGTTCCAATTCTAGCACCATATAGTGTAAAGTTCTCATCCTTTGATCTCCGTACTGATATTTCTTTTTCTTGACACTTGATGAGAGCATGATTAGCTATAAGCCAGTCCATTCCCAAGATACTATCAAAGTCCTTCATTTCTATTATATGTAGATTTTCCGGGAGTATTGCATGCTCAAAATCAATCTTCACATTCCTACGCAGTCCTAAGGATTGTGTCGTACTACCAGGGGGAATATTTACTTGTAGGAAATTTTCTTCTACCATAATATGGGCAGTCTCAATTTTTTCAAACATCTTTGTAGAGATGAATGAATGTGTAGCACCAGTATCGAATAACGTGAAAATAGGTATTTGGAATATTTTGAACTTACCTGCCATCACTTCCGGATTTGCTGAAGCCTCCTGCTGCCTCATGGCAAACACTCGAGAAGGTGCCATCTTCTGTTGTCCCCTCAGCTTTGGACAATCAGTTATAAGATGTCCAGGTTCTTTACACTTATAACATACCCCTGTTCCTTTCAGGCATTGTCCTGAATGTTCTTTTCCACAATTTCTACATTTAGATGGCCTCTGTTGCGGTTGTGGTATCATTCCCGTCTTTTTGACTTGCTTAAAATTTCCTTCTTGTTTCGTACCAACCCACTTTCTTTTATTTGGTTGTGATTCTGAATTTCTTACTTCTTGTGGTTTCATATATGCTGCTATTGTTTGAGCTTTCTCGAACATCTGGGCATAGGACTTAATATCTTGTGCTGCTAAGATGGTACTAATCTCTGGACGTAGGTTTTGAACAAATCTCTTTGCCTTCCTGTCATCAGTATTAATCAAATGAGAAGCATACCTTCCCAATTGATTAAACTTCCTTTCATATTCTTGCACTGTCAGATTTCCTTGCTTCAACTGTAGAAATTCGGTCTCCTTCTGATCTAAGAATGACTGTGGTATGTAATTCTTAACCACTGCTTCTACGAAATTTTCCCAAGTAACTGACATTCGTGCTTCTTTCGTCATTGTTCTACAGTGAGCTTCCCACCAATAATCTGCATCTTCAGTCAACTGAAATATAGCGCAGGAAACTTTCTGCTCATCGGTGCACTTAAGATAAGCGAATATCTTCTCCAAGCTCTGAATCCAGTTTTCTACTTCCATAGGGTTTTCTTTTCCGGTCAGGGTTGAGGGTCTAAATTTCTTAAATTGGCTAACAATATCATGGTTTTAGGCTAAAGATACAGGTGTTTGGGATGATTGGCTTTGCTGACCTAGTTGCTGAGCTAACCCCCTTAAAACGGAAGCTAGATCCTTGCTCATATCTGAGTTGTTTTGGTTTCTTCTACGACTCATAGTTCTATTCAAACAACAATGTAATGCAATAACTATACAAACTTTCAAATAATCAATCACAATAATATAATTTAAGCACATATAAAATATTTACTTGATCCCGTCGTGGAGAATGATCTCGGTGCGGCTGTTTCCTTTTAAAATTTTAAAACACACTCTTATTTTTTTGAAAATATTTTACCAGGCGAACCTGGCTTTGATACCACCTGTTACGTCCCCACTTAATATAGTACGGAAAATATGATGTGGCACAAGTAGGAACGATACTAAAATAGTACTTTGTATTAAAATATAAACACGCCACACATTTACACAGCGGAAATAGTAAATAAGTGTGCTCGTAGCTTAGTTTACAAACCCAAAATTTAAAATATTATTCTTGAAAATATAAAATCTTTAAGGAAACTTCACAGCCTGCCGAGTTCATTCGCCCACATCCGGATCCACAGCATCTGTAAAAATTTAAAAGTGGAAGGGATAAGTGCTTGAAAACACTTAGTGGGAAACCTCTTGTTAATTGCACAAACTAAACATCAAGGGTTTATAATATGTGAGCCCCCGAAATTTCATTGGGTATATGTTTGGGTGGCGTGACCAACCCCGTAATGCGTAAACGACCGGAGTATATGCTTGCCAACATAAAGTTGGACTTATATGTGGGGCCAGTCTATAGCGGGCCAGACTCAAAATTTAACATTCAACATTTAATAAGTACAATTAAATAATAATAGAACACTCGGTGAAGAGCGAAGTGATTCCCCACCTTGCAGGTTTGTATCTACAAGTAAAATTTTTAAAATAAAAACATTGTTACTCATCCCTTCACTTTTGTAAATTGTAAGACTTGAATTCAAATCTCCATACATATTCAAATATTGTATACTAACACACAAAAATCAATTAAGTGTATAAAATCATCAAATAGAAAGTTATAAATAAATATCGACTGTAAAAATGTAACCGGACCATTTCGAACCTTTCGTACAAAAAATCGATTTTGGCAGATTTACACACCTAGCTTTGAAAATTCATATTAAATTATCCATCGTCCAAAAATTATGAAATTTTAACAGTAGCTTCCCAACTTAATAAATTTAATCTTTATATTTTCAGATTTCTCAAAATCCTTGCAAAACATCAAATATTTCGTAATGAACACACAGATATAGATTCTGGTCACTTAACTTTAAAAATTCACCATAAATCAACCATAAGTCCAATACTCATGAAATTTTAACCACGAACTCCCAACTTTGTGTAACTTATCAACTTACTTTGGTTTTCTATAAAAACCTAACCGATTATTCCCAGATCATAGCAAACTCCTACTGTTCCTGCTATAGAGTCCAAAACCCTAGTTCAAATTTGAAAAATCACCATGCATCGAATACTAGTCTGAAACCTAAGTTCCTTCAAAAGTCTAAGTTCACATATAAAACTTTCAGAATTGTCCAGCGAATGAATTGGTCAAAACTAAATTTACCCCAAATTTGGTCCAGAAATTCGGTTTTATGCATAAATGAAGAACATATCATCTTAAACTCACTTTAAACTATATAATTACATGATTTCTACTTCTAAAGCATAGATAATCAAGTAATAAACATGATTTTGGTCATAACTCATGAAGAAATTGAATTAAACATTCAAACATGAAGTAAAACATGGATAACATGCAAATTACTCATCAACACTCATTTTCCTATCAATTAATTCACATATCATGCATAAACTTCATACTACCACTTAAGTAATTACTCAAACAAGAAGAGAAACTTACTTAGAGATAGGTAGCTACAAGAAATCTCTTCTTCTCCTTTCTCAACTTCTAAGTATAAGAGTAATAGTATTTGTTTTAAACTTTTTCTTATGAATAATTTTTCATGCAAGGACATGTATTTATAGGAGAAGATGTGCTTGGAGGCTACTCAAAACCCCCTCTTAACCTCCACTTTAGGAAAAGTGTGGAGGATTTTGGATAATCTTGGAGGTTAAGTAAGTACACTTGTTATCTTAAGGTTAGAAGTAAATTTTAACTTTTCTTTTACTAACCTTATCTTATCTTATCTTAATCTTAATCTTGAAGCTTCTCTAATTCTCCTAATTTATCCTAATTTTCGAAAATTGTAGAGGATCCAAGAGTAGTCTTGTATTTTGTAGAAATAACACATATATACTATGAATATAATAAGTAGAAATTGTAATTATAGGATAATTCTAATAAAATTTACTTATACTATCTTATGAAATAAAATTAAAACTCTTCTAGGACTCTAAATAAATTACAAAGTCTATATACTAATCATAAAAATATATCGAGTAATCGATACGCAATTCGTTTCTTAAAGAAACGTTCATTTACAACTTATAACTTATGAAATAAAATTACTATACTTAAAGACTATATTAATTTATAAATTAAACACTTTATGACATAAATAAAGAACATATAAAAATTATAAATCTCAAGAATAAGCATGTATTGAGCAAATAACACGTTAAATGTAAGTATCGAGTAATTAAAACACATAAACGTGCCTTTGCATAAATTTGAATGTAAATGCGTCACATAGATTCATGAAGATTTATAAAGCATTTAATAAAGCAAATAAGATCATGAAAACTTAGGGTATTACAATTATGACAACAATAGTACTATAGCAATTACTCAGAACCCAGTGCTTCACACAAAGTGCAAGCATGTGGATATTAGGCATCACTTCATTCGAGATCATGTGGAGAAAAAGGATATTAGGATGGAGAAAATTCATACTAACATGCAGAGAGCTGACATCTTGACTAAGCCTTTGGCTGAAGCAAGATTTATGGAACTGTCAGTGGAGTTAGGACTCTTAAATCCGGGAGAGCAGTCAGTGTAGGGTTTAGGGGGAACTCAGGCCAGACTCAGCTCAGTGAGGTATTAGGGTGCTACAATGTCTCCCTAACAGGTATGAGTAATATCCTGACTTTTGTGAATTTCAAGCGTCTTTCTGAGTCCTTCGTCCTGAAAATCTTCATTAAATGCATTCCGTTTTCATTAAAAGCGCGTCTTTTCATATTTAAACCCACGCGCAGCAGAGCATTTAATGCTTCAGTTACTTTTTCATATACGTGTCCATTTTATACGGAATATGACTGACTTGGGTAATTGATTGATGCTGAGATTAATCCTGGCCCTTCATTTCGAAACCTTTCAAATTCAGGAATTAATCTCAACCACACGTCTGAGTAACTGACTTGGTCTAATTAATCAAGAATGCCATTTGAGGTTTTTACGCAAACACAAAGCACTTCTGCACACTGAGTATTCTCTTGCTCAAGCACTCACAGTTTTTCGAAAAACCTTTCTCTCATTCAAAATCATTGGCATTCCTTAACTCCAACTGGACAACCGACAAACTTGAGGATGTTGTTAACAACAAGCTGGTACACATGGAGCAAGTCATCTCCATGGAAGGTATCTGTCTTAATGTCGAGGAGATCAAACCTGTTTTTAACTGGATTTCCAAGGCAGGGTTGGAGAAATATTTCTCTTTGCGCCCAGCTTCTGTGCTTCCGAAGGTGGTGGTGGAAGCCTATTTCAACATGTTCCTGCGCAAGGGGGAACTTTTCACCAAAGTGACGACTCTAAAACCAACTGGTGAGAACGATGTGGATGGAGAACCTTTCTATAGCAAGGAGGTGAAGGACATTAACTTGCGAAAGGCCATCAAGGAGGTCTACGCGTTGCCGTCCTCAGGCATCAACCCCAAGGTTTACAAAGAGAACTCTGAGGGAGAATTCTTGGGGAAGTGGACAAAGACGGGCTCAACTGAGTTCAGAGCGCGTCAAAACAAGGGTACCTTAAAGCCTGAGTACAGGGCCCTTGTGGACTTAGTGTCCAAAGTTGTTATGGGATCCACAGGCTCACATGAGCAATTGAGCTTGCCCAAACTGAGGATTATGGGAGCCATTGTCGATGGTGTGGAGGCAAATTGGGAGCAGTACTTCCTCGATCAGATCTATCAGGCTGCTATGGACAAAATCAAGAGGGATGATGATGAAAAGTGCATCTCAGTTAGTGCCATTCTCCCGTTTGGAACAAGGCTGTCCATACTTATTGCTCATGCCTGCCCTGGGTACACCTTCGACATGGAGGACAACCTCCCTTCTAAGAGGGTAATGTTCACATCACTGAGTGATGCCTACTCTGTGCTAGGGCTTACTGATCCCAATGCTAAGGCAAAGGGTCAGGCTAAGAAGCCAGTTGGGAAGGCCAAGAAGGTGGCAACCAGCCTCATAGAGAGGGTGGATGAGCTCTTTGAAAAGAGCAAAGAAGTGGAGGACGATATCACTTCTGAGTGCGCTGAGGCGCAGACTGCTGTGAAGGAGGTAGAGAAGAGGAAGGTGAAGGTGGTGATGTCAGGAAAGGCCACCAAACAAGGGACTGAGTCAAATCCCAAGAGGGCCGATTTAGAGACCATTGAAGACACTGAGAAAGGGACCCAAAAAGTCCCCAGCTAAGGGCCTGCCGAAGGTGAGTGAGAGGGAGGAGTCAAGCTCTCCCCGAGCCTCTGACTTGGAGGTAGTGAGAACGACGATCGAGACGGCTGTGATATTGCAGCCTGAGATCAACCCTACCCAATCACCCAAACATTCTGAACCTATCCCCCAAACCAACCCTGACCCCATACCCCAACAGCCATAAACACCCCCACCTGACAACCTTCCTAACCCATCTGAGTCAGCGCCAACAACCTCACCCATACATGAGCCTGACCAGTCCTCTGAGCCTAACCTTCCCAACCCTGCAGACTTCCCATCTTACCCCAATCCCAAAGATTGCCCCAAATCCTTACAAGCCGGAGATCAGGAGGATGACTTTCTGGAGTTGCAGGATGAGGAGGATTTGGATGCCAATTTGGTTGGTGGCATTCTGGAGAACAACTTAAGGGGGAATGCCACTGAGTGGGCAGCTAAGTTGTGACGTCCCCACTTAATATAGTACGGAAAATATGATGTGGCACAAGTAGGAACATCACTAAAATAGCATTTTGTATTAAAACATACACACGCCCCACCTTTACACAGCGGAAGTAGTAAATAAGTGTGCTCGTAGCTTCGTTTACAAACCCAAAATTTAAAAATAAAATTCTTGAAAATATAAGGTTTTTAAGAAACTCCACAGCCCACCGAGTTCATTCGCCCACGTCCGGATCCACAACATCTATAAAATTTAAAAGTGGAAGGGATAAGTGCTTGAAAATACTTAGTGGGAAACCTCTTGTTAATTGCATGTTGGTCCCGAAACGAGTAAACAGGTGTATGGGGGGGGAATACACCCCTGGTTACAAATTAAAACTTCTTATAAAACTTATCAGGTTACTTAAGACAGTAGCTCGTCAGTGGACTTGAGGTCTGCTGAGAGTTACTTTGTGAAAGCTTACTGAGATAATACTTCCACTGAAAGCTCAAGACTTTCAGTTGAACTACTATCTAATTAGCTTTCAGATGCGGATTAGTGAGCCCTTTAGAAAACTCGTTTTACTTTGATAAACTTTGAGATTAACACACACTTAGGAAAACAGATAATAAGAACACAAGATATAAAGTGGTTCAGAGATGAATCTCCTACGTCCACTGTCCTGATCAAACAGGAGAATTCCTTTCACTTGGAATTCCTTGTGTTATAGTGCCAAGGTGCACTGATCAACTAATCCTCTCTTAGGATGATTGATCACTAGGAAATTCCAGGTCCTAGTTCCCAAAACAAACCAGCTTTCAGACTGATACAACAATCAGCTTACTAACACCACTTAACACTAGCTCTCAACCTAAACACTGAGTAGGGTTTTGAGTAGGGTTTTGGTTCCAACTGTTTTGAGATAATCCTTACAAGTTTAGCTCAAGGCTTAGGATTGGATTATCTCTTTCTAAGATTTGGATATAGCTTTTAAGCTTGGTTACAGAAGGTTTGTTAGGCTCTCTACAAATGTGAAACATTTGGGAAACAAAGGTAATTTCGAGTGCTTCTAGTTGTTATGAATGTAGAGATAGCTTTGATCTTGTGAGTTTCCCGTGCATAGAAATGAGCACGTCCTTCTGTATTTATATGCTTCCTTGAAAATCTTCCCGTTGGATTTGAATCTTCTCAAGTAAGTCTTCTTGTATCTGATTGGTTCAAACGACTCTATTTGAAGCTTTAAGTCTTGTCAAGAAACGGCTGAAAGACCATGCCTGTTCACTAACTTTCTGTAGATTGCTAGGGAAAGACTTTTGGTACTTGTCAGGCTGGGGCAGGTCGGCTGTCAGTAAAGTACACTGACGTGTCATCTTCTCATTGGACCTTTAGTCTGCATGCCCAGATTCTTGTCTTGCTTTAAGGTGGAACTCCTCTGAGAGAACCTTCTTATTCCTTCATTTATTGTAAGCTTCAATGTAATTCGTTTTACCTTGTTCCAACCAGATTAACTAACAGCTTTTAATATGTTTAGCATTGAATGTGCATTGTTAGTTACCATCAGTGGACCTTGGTCCTCTCCTGATAGTTTTAGTCTTAGTGAGAATGTACTTAGAAAACATTCAAGACTTAGACTTCTTCTCAGATCACTTG
Organism: Ballota nigra; assembly: GCA_947034835.1. Classification (NCBI taxonomy): domain Eukaryota; kingdom Viridiplantae; phylum Streptophyta; class Magnoliopsida; order Lamiales; family Lamiaceae; genus Ballota; species Ballota nigra. The sequence continues at coordinate 32,414,863 of OX344724.1, forward strand.
TCTTCAGCGGACTTCACTTCAGTGGACTTCATCTTCAGCAGACTACATTCTTAAATACACTCTAACAATTACTAACTGTACTTCAGTTCCTTAACAGTTGAACTGATTTACTAAGTACTAACTCTACTGAATAATTTACTTACAAAACAACTTAGGAGGAACATTTTGGCATCTAATCAAAACATAAGTCTTATACATTTTTCCAACAATTTCCCCTTTTTTGATTATGCCGGATCCTATCTTATTACATATCTTCTTTCAGATGAGGTTCTTCAGATGACATACAAAGTTCACAGATTTTGTAAGTAAAAACATTCAAGTACATAAGCCTAAATGATAATGAGATATTATCTTGGGCAAAACATCAGTAGAGTTCATTTCATTGATAAATGATGAAGTACATATTACATGAAGTCTACTATCAAAAGTTTCAAGCTTAAAGACACCTGGGACTTATAAGCAAATGCCCAGCAAAAATACTAACTTCTCAGATGGATCCGAAAATGGGTTCAAGTCCATACTGCTTGAATACTCTTATCTTTAGCTCGTTCTTCCTCTCCATCATCTCCTTTGAATGTCCTCTGAGTCCAAGATGCTCACACAAGGATGTCCACTCTTCACTGATCCTTTCTCTATCAACAGCACCAGTTGCATCTTGAGGAGGCCAGTAGGTGATTTTCTCAAGGGCCTTCAGGGCTTGATCAGGGAAGGCATCATTCCAAGCATCACTGATCTCAGGATAGAGTTTAGGATAGGCATCAAACAGCCATGAGTTGAAAACTTCTTGAGCATTGTCTCTTCCTAACTCTCCACTAACATAAAAAGAATACACAAATTCCCTTTTAGCAGTCTCCCAATCATCATTGAGCTTCTTAGGAACCCAGGCATCATGATGAGGAAATCTGTTCTGAGATGGAGTGATTTTGTCTCTTTTCAGCTTAGCAGCCCACCTTTGATAACCACTCCTGAACTTCTTTGAAGTAGTTTTATCAAATGTAGCCAGCCTCTCCTTCCTTTTCCTCTCAGCTAGCTCAGCAATTGTCTCTATCTTCCCAACCACCTTATCTCTCCTGTCCTGCTGCTGAGCTGTTAGCTTCCTTGTTCTTTCATTCATTCCTCCAGCCTCTTTGATTAGCTCAGTGAGCTCTGTGACTCTTGTGGGTGCAGACTTGGGAGGTTCAGAAGACAAAGGTTTAGGATTGAGAATGGGGAGTACCTGAACTTCATCAGTAGAGGTTGTGGACTTAGCTGCCAACCTCCCTGAGGTTCTTGTCTTTTTGGCAACCTCTGCTGAGAGGGCATCAGATGCCTTTCTCTTTGTGGTTTCCCTCTTCTTTGCAGTTCTTTCCTCCTTCTCCTTCAGATGCTCCTCTTTGAACTTTGATAGGTCAGCTGAGGAGGTCTCATTGCCCTTCTTAGCTTCTGCAATCTTCTGTGCTTCAGCATCCACCTTCTTCAGAGTGCTCTTCACCTGTTGGCCTTTCTCGAAGTCAGGGGTTTCAAGGATAATGTTCATCTTATTCTTTGGATCAAGCTTCATGTCCTTAGCACTTATCCTCTTTTCCCCCTTTCCGGCATTAATCATGCACTCAGCCACAATGATGTTGAGCTTCAGTTGATCATGGGCTAATGCTTTCAGCTCAGTTGAGCAATGATCTACCTCATCTTCAAGCCTTTCCAGGGTCGCTTCCGATGTCTGCCCAAATTGAAGAAATTGTGCCAGCTTCTTAACGATCAGCACATTCGTTTTCTCCTGAGTTGGGAAGTCTTCAGCTGCCTTCTTCAGTACTTCTCCCAGTTTAGCTCCTAACTCAGCATGTTTGGCCTCGAATTCAGTCAGCTTAGAGTTCCATAACCCTTCAACCTTCCCAAGTAGGTCTGCTGAGAAAGCCTCTACTGAGGACTTTAGGTTGATGGATACGTTCTCCACTGAGTCTTTGAGAAACTTAGCTCTGGCCTCTTCTTCAGTCTTCTCCAGCTTCTTCAGGGCATCTATGACCAGCACACTTTTTCCTTCAACGACATCAATCACCATCTACTGAGAGTCTTCAACTTTTAGAGTGAGATTCTGAAGTGATGTTGTTGTGGATTCCATGAGTTCATCAACGTGGTCTGAGAGGATAACCATATCATCCACTTCTTCTGGTACTATCTCCTGGACATCCCTTAGCTGTGCTTGGAGAGAGGGAAGGCTTTCTTCCTTGAGTGAGTGAACAACATCACTCAAAGGAGTTAGGTTGACCACTGCTGGGGGAATTTCAAGAGTTTGAGTACCTGCATGGCAAATAGTGTTAGCTCTAACTCCCTCAGCCTCACCACCTAGGTCTCCTGATGCCTCTACCTCCATAGGGACTCCCTCCTCCTCACTCTCCTTTCTTTTCTCTTCCTCACTCTCTTTTTCAACTAAATTTTTCTCAGCCAATTCACCCTTTACAGGGATGATTGCTCTTATCTCTCCACTCTTTACAGCAGTTATCTCCACCTCATTTTCTTTCTCATTTGATTTTTCAACTACACCAGAACCAGACACCTCAGTTGACTCCTTAACCACCACTGAGGGCTGTTGTGGGAGAGCTTCAGTAGACACCTCTACTGAGCTCTCCTGTGGCAAGTTTTGTGCCTCAGTATCCCTTGCCATGGATACATCCTTGGCTACTTCACCATCACCTTGCTTTGGTGAAGCACCTCCTCCTTGTACAATTTCTTCTTCCTTCTCCTCCCCACTCTTCTCCTTCTCCTTCTCCTTCTCCTTCTCAGCTGCCTCAAAATTTTGCTCAATATCAGCTCCTCCTTCAGCTATAGGCTCAGTTGGCTTCTCTTTCTCTACTTCAGCAACCTTTTCCACCTCTACTTCCTTCCTGGCCTTAGCTATCTTCTCCAAAACCAGACTTTCAAAGATCTTCTCATCACAGAGAAGTCTGGTCTTGTGCATCCCAGCAAACTGCAGTACTTCTATCTCCTCCTTTTTCCATTCCTCTGCATTGCTGTCTCTGACAGCCAGAAGGATTTCACCAAGTCTTCTATCTTTGAGCTGGACAATGAGTCTCAGTCTCAAGAACATGGCTTTGAGAGTGGGAAAGTTGTCAAGTTCAGGGTATTTAGACTCCAAAGAGTAAGCTACCTCATCCTTGAGAGTGTCTAGGAATGAGTACTCTTCTACATCGTCTGAAGGAAGGGAAGGGGTAGGGGATCTGCTTTCAGTTGGCTCCTCTGGGATAGACTCCAGGTGAGTTGAGTGTGAATCAGGAATGTTTGGTTCAGTGGAGGTTTGGTTTTGAGTATCAGTGGATGTTGGGTTTTGTTCAGTGGGGGTTGAGGATGTAGGTTCAGAAGGGGTTGAGGGAATGGGTTCAGTAGGGGTTGATGGAATGGGTTCAGTAGGGGTTGAGATGGTTTCAGTGGGGGTTGTTTGGGATCCACTTTCTGGCTATTGAGAGCCATCAGTGGGGGTTTTGGTTATTGTGGAGATGCGTTTGGTTTTGGCAGGAGTGCGTGGTTTAGTTGTTTTGGATTTGATGGGGGTAGGTGCAGGGACATCTGAGTCAGGCTCAGTTGAGATAATGTTAGGGGAAGAGTCTGGGTTACCTGATGAAGACTCATCAGTAGAGTTGGTGACTCTGACTTTCTTGGAGGCACTGTCCTTCTCCGCCTCAGTAGACCTCTTCTTCTCCTTTTTAGAAGCTTTTTCTGCCTCTGCTTCTTTGTGCTGTGCCATCTTGTCACTTAACTTAACCAGCCTCCTCTTCAGCTTGGTTTTCTTCCCTTCAGTAGGGTCAGCTTCCTCTTCCTCAACTGCCTCTGGGCTCTCCTAGCAGGCTTGATCATTCTTGTCTCCAGAGCCTTTCCAGATTTGAACAAGGCTTTGAGATTACTCCACTTCCTTTCTGGAATCCAGTCCACTCCCAGATCTACATTCTCTATCAGATATGAGATTTTTGTTGCAAAGTTGAGCTTACTAGATAGTTGGGGAGTTTTGTCAGGTTGGAGTTTTGAGTGCTCTTTATTCAATGCCCTAAAAAATAACTGTTGTCGGTTGTATGACTTCTCCTTACTTTCCAAAATCGCCTTCATCAGCCTGAGCTTGGGCTTGCTCACTTGCTCTGTGCTTCCTTGGTTTCCCAGCATACATTTTCCAACAACTTCACAGAGAACATTATATACTAGTAAGAGTACATTTTTGTTCATTGTTGGACTGTATTTCACCTTCCTCTGCATAATGGTATTGACCCATTCTTCCTCTTCATCCACAGTGCAAGTATCTGGATTCGGACCTTCAGATGGGAGATCAAGCAACTCCTTCAAGTCATCACCACTGACACGGATCTCTTTCCTTATCTTCTGGTGTTAAACTATTTCCATATCGTCCCTCATCACCTTCTTCTTTCTCTGGAGTACTAGATGAGACCTGATCCTTGAATCAGAATTGGATATATGATTGAAAAACTCAAGAACCTGCCTGTCAAAGCAGTTCTTAGGATGAACAGACAAAAACTTCTCTAACCCAGCAGATTTAAGCATTTCTAGGGCTTCTTTTATATGAGCAAATTCTGGTTTGGATTCTATCTCAGGATTATCAAAAACCACAATGGGTTCATACCAGAAATTTTCCTTATTGGTAAGGAAACTAAGATTTAGTTTTGCCATTTGAACGAAAGGGTTTGAGAGAAAAATTTGCAGAGTGTATAGGATAGATAGAAAGTGTTTGCTTGAAAGTGTGTTTGAAAAGGTTCTTGGGCTGAAATTTGGGGCTTTTATATGAGAAATGAGCGGTTAGATTGATCGGAAAAATCAACGTCTGAGATTGATCTGGTTGAGATCGTGGATAGTCCAAGAGTTTAGTGGGGAGTTTTTTAAGATATCTTGATGGTTAGAAAAGAACCGCCTAAAATGAATGGTATGGATTGGAAGGGTTGGTAGCCGGAAGGTCACATCGTTCGGGTTTTAAGGCACGTGAGATAGGTAATTGTAAAAGTAAACCTGACTTGTACAACACGCATTAAATGCTTGCCATACCAAAATCTCTTCGAAAAAGTGTGAGAAAGATTTAATTTTCAGAAAGCACTCATTAGAAATTCTATTGAATCAAAATATATATTTTAAAAACTAAGAGGCTTTAGATTTGAAAAACACTAAGTATAAACTTTGACCTCCACTGAGGTTCGACCTCGTCTGATATTCAGAACTCTTCTGAGATGGGGAGCTTCTACTGAGAAAGATCCTCTTCTGAATATGAACCTCCACTGAGTTGAAGGTAACTCTTCTTAGATTAAATCCTTTCTCTACTCTCCTAGATCTAGGAGTCCAAGCTCCACTGACAACTCTTGAAACCTTGCTTCAGCCAAGGGTTCTGTGAAGATATCTGCCTTCTGCTTGTCAGTGTGGATTTTGAGCATTTTGATGTCCTTCTTCTCCACATGATCTCTGATGAAATGATGCCTTATGTCCACATGTTTGCATCTTGTGTGGAGAACTGGATTTTCTGAAATAGCAATTGCACTATTGTTGTCACAGAAAATAGGAACTTCATTGGAAAGATATTGTAATCTCTTAGTTGTTGTCTTAGCCAAAGAATTTGAGCACAACAACTTCCAGCTGCCATGTACTCAGCTTCAGTAGTGCTTGTGGCTACTGAATTTTGTTTCTTGGAGATCCAAGAAATCAACTTACTTCCTAAGAATTGACAAGTGCCTGAGGTTGATTTCCTGTCAATTCTACATCCTCCATAGTCAGCATCTGAGTATCCTGTGAGTTCCAGATTGTCATCTGAGGGATACCACAATCCCATATTCACAGTACCCTTAAGATATTTGAGAATCCTCTTAGCAGCTTCCAGATGACTTTTCTTGGGGTTGGCTTGATATCTTGCACAAATCCCAACTGCAAATGTGATATCAGGCCTGCTTGCTGTGAGATACAGTAGAGATCCAATGATGGCTCTGTAATGAGTCTGGTCTACTAATTCACCATCTTCATCTGGTTCCATCTTGGTGTTGGTGTTGAGTGGAACTCTTGCTACTTTGCTGGTCTGGCATCCAAACTTGTTGATCAACTCCCTTGTATATTTGGCTTGATTGATGTAGATTCCTTCAGAGGACAGCTTAACTTGAGGTCCTAAGAAGAAATTCATTTCTCCCATCATAGACATCTCAAATTTTCCCTTCATCAGTTGAGAAAACTTTTCACAGAGGACTTGGTTGGGACAACCAAAAATGATATCATCCACATAGATTTGTACAAGCAAAGTGTCCTCTCCTTTTGTGATTCTGAATAGAGTTCTATCAACTCTCCCTTTGATGAAACCATGATCCAAAAGGAATTGTGACAAAGTATCATACCAAGCTCTTGGAGCCTATTTCAGTCCATATAGAGCTTTTCTCAGTCTATATACTTTGTGACTTTCTTCAAAACCTGGGGATTGCTCCACATAGACCTCTTCATTGAGTACTCCATTCAAGAAGGCACTTTTAACATCCATCTGGTACACCTTGAATTTCTTGTGAGCAGCATATGCAAGAAATAACCTTATTGCCTCCAATCTGGCTACTGGAGTAAATGTTTCATCATAGTCAAATCCTTCAACTTGAGAATAGCCCTTTGCAACAAGCCTGGCTTTGTTTCTGACTATGATATCATTCTCATCCATCTTGTTCTTGAATACCCACTTAGTTCCTATCACATTGCAGTGATATGGTCTGTCCACCAACTCCCAAACTTGATTCCTTGTGAACTGGTTGAGCTCTTCTTGCATGGCAATGATCCAGTTGGAATCTTGAAGTGCTTCTGCTATGGAACTTGGTTCCTGGTTTGATAAGAAACAACAAAACAAAGCACTTTCTCCATGAAAACTTCTAGTTTTGACTCCTGAGGAAGGATCATCTAGGATTTGCTCAACATGGTGATCTGAGAGCCAAGTTCTCCTAGGCTGATGCCCTTCAGTAGAGTTTAACTCTTCTGAAGTTGAGTCACTAGATATAGGAATAAAATCAAATTCAGGAAATAAAACAGAGGGTTGAAGTCCTGAGTCATCATTCAAGGTATTCTCATTCTCAATAGTAATCTCATTGGTTCCCCCTTGAATGATGGGTTCAGTGGATGTCTCAGCTGTGACCACATCTTCATTGACATCACTTACCTCTTGAACTGGGATAGTGTTCATCAGTTCAGTTGCTTGTTCAGGAGAGCTCTCAGGTGAGCTTTGAGGGGTGGTTTGATTTTGGGTGACCTCCTTGAATTGTTGATCTTCTAAATTGTCCCATGTTGGGATGTATGTATCAACACAATTCTTAGGATAGCCTTTAGACTTAATACTCAGTCTGGTTAGTCTTTTGCTAATTACCTCCTGTTGGTCCCGGTAAAAGACTGAGGAATACGTGTATTGGGGGGGAATACACGTAACCAATTTTTCAGACTTAAGAATTGACTGAGTCCCCTATACTCAGAGTGGTAAAGAACTAGGAGCTGATAACACACCTACTGACTACACTTGGTGCGGGTCAGTTGGCTAACTATCAGTTCAAGTTCAGTGCGGAAATGTTTAAGCCCTGATAGTTTAAAGTCTTGTTTAGTTTGCTTTCTGAAAACTTATTTTACTCAATTCTGAATGGTGTTTAGTAAGGGAAGTGCTCTTTTTAGAGGATCAGGCTGATTGATTCAAGCCTGATAAACTGAATGCAATGAATGAATATGTAATATAACAAGTATGCACAATATCAAAGCAGTAAGAACACGGGGAGTTTAACGTGGTTCAGAGACTCAAGCTCCTACGTCCACGGCCTGATTTAACAGGAAATCCACTCAAGGGATTCTTGTTTTTAACGTGCCAAGGTGCACCAAGACCAGCTAACCTCACTGATCTATACAAACTTCCTTACTAACACACTAACTGACTTACTCCCAACAAGCCTAACTTAGGGTTTTGGTTTCAGTTTGGATTCCAACTAGATTGAGATTATCCTTACAAGGCAAGGCAATGCTAAGGATTGGATAATCTCTCTAAGCTTAAGATAATGCTAGTTCGCTCTTGGAATACAGAATAACTCTCAGTAACTAAGAAACACTTGGGAAATTTAGATGGTTTCGAGTGCTTCTTCTAAGCTGAATGCTTTGAGTGCTTGAGAGCTTGAGTAATTTCTGGCTTGGAAATTTCCCGTAACCTTGAATGGGTTCAAGGTCTTCTGTATCTATAGATGATTTGAAAAACTATCCGTTGGAGAGATAGCCTTTCTTGTCAACTATGTAGAGTGGCTTCAAACGGACATATCTTCATGCAGCAGCCGTCCTTGCATGGATTTGGTAGTTGCATTAAATGCACATTAAATGCTTGCCCGTTGAGCATGCAGTCTGAATTCAGTCTTCTTGTCAGGTTCCGTACGTGCGTGTCCTTCTCGAACTGGTCCACGTCATCAGGTTGGTGAGAATGTCAGAACTTATTCCTGAGCTTCAGACTTGTCTTATTAAGTTCATTTTATCTTGAGCTCACCAGTCTTGTCCTGACGCTGACATTCCTTTTGCATTGCTTGGCTCTACTCCAAGTCTTCCCCATTAACTCAGTATCATCCTGTTCCCTTCAGGACTGAGTAGTACAGACCTCAGGGTCATACTCTTCATCACTGAGACTTACTCAGCCAGCTTAGGAGACTGCCATAAGTTCAGGATGGTAAAAAGTCTTCAGGCTCTGAGTCTTGATTGTCATCAGTAAGTGCTCCTCTTACTAAGTACCTGTGAAGTGTAAAATTACTAAGTACAAGACCTAACCAAGACTAGCCTGACAAAACAAATGCAAACATCTTTTCAGGGGCTTTGGGATCTTAATCAAAACTGACAATGTCCCAACACCTCCTCATTCTCCTTACTCCTAGACTCAAAAGTGGATTCATCAAAGACCACATGAGGTGTTTCTTCCACAACAAGAGTTCTACAGTTGTAAACTCTGAAAGCTCTACTGATTTGGGAATATCCTAAGAAAATTCCTTCATCAGCTTTGCTATCAAAAGCTTTCAGTTGAGTTTTCCCATTGTTGTGAATGAAACACTTGCAACCAAAAATATGAAAATAGGATACCTGTGGCTTTCTGCCATTCCATAATTCATATGGAGTTTTTCCTTGATGTTTGGTTACCATGGATCTATTTTGAGTGTGGCAGGCAGTGTTGATAGCTTCAGCCCAAAATCTTTTAGGAACTTGAGCTTCTGAAAGCATTGTCCTTGCTGCCTCCTTGAGAGTTCTATTTCTTCTTTCAGCTACTCCATTTTGTTGTGGAGTTTTTGCAGCTGATGTCTCATGTGAAATACCTAATTCTTTGCAATAATCAGATATAATAGAATTAATGAATTCAGTGCCCTTATCTGATCTTATCTTTACAATGTTCAGGCTCTTTTCATTGCTAACTTTCTTCAGGAGCTCTGGCAGCCTCAGTTGAGTCTCCTTTTTGCTTGCTAGGAATATCACCCATGTGTACCTGGAGAAATCATCAACAACAACAAGTGTATATTTTCTCCCATTGATACTTACAGGGGTTTCTGGACCAAAGAGATCCATATGTAACAGTTGAAGTATTCTGTCAGTAGAGGTTGCTACTTTGCTCTTGAAAGATGCCTTTACTTGTTTTCCCTCCTGACAGGCTTTGCAGATATGTTCTTTGTTGTATACTTCATTTGGCATTCCTTCTACCAGTCCATGTCTTGCTATCATGTTCATCATCTTGAAGTTCAGATGACTTAGCCTTTTGTGCCATAACCAATTAGTGTCAGTTGAGCTCTTAGCAATAAAACATGCATTTGGTGTGCAAGACTTCCAATCTGCAAGATAGACATTTCCCTTTCTTGACCCAGTTAGTAGTACCTGTTGTGAAGATATATTCTTGACAAAACACAGGTTACATGAAAACTCAACACTGTATCCTTTATCACAGAATTGACTAATGGACAGAAGATTATGCTCAAGTCCACTGACAAAGGATACATTGCTTACTCTTACTGTGCCAATGATTAATGTACCATAACCTTTAGTGGCTCCCTGTGAGTTGTCACCAAAGGTGACTTGTGGACCTTCTTTCTCAACAAATTATGTCAGGAGATCTTTGTTGCCAGTCATGTGCCTAGAACATCCACTGTCCAAGTACCAGACTGAAGATTTAAGAGCATCTCCTTTGTTGAGGTCTACTGAGCCCTGCAATCACAAATCAAGCTTTAGGTACCCACTTGGTGTTGGGTCCTACCAGGTTAGTTGTACCTTTCGGAATCCAAATTTACCTCACAGTTCTAATCACTTTAGATTGGCTAATTTGTCTTCCATAAACATCTACATAGATTGTTATCTCCCTTGGTACCTTCGGAGTAAACTTTCTATGGGTGTTAGCCTTTGAAGGAACAGAAACCTTCTTTTCAATCTTTCTTTTTGGCTTGGGTGCACCTGGCCTTGGTCTATGTTGGTAAAATGAGAGACCTTTTCCTTTAGGCACAAAAGGAATAGGTCTTCCATATGAGTCATTCCTTGAGGACTGCTCATGCCTGGGTGCTCTCAGCTGAGGTTGCTTCATCTGTGAAGACCTCGGCTGATAGTACCTCTGCTGAGATCTAGTTTGATAAGTCACCTGAGCCTTTCCATTTGGTTTTGGCTTAGATTGACTTTTCTTTTGAGTGATCTCAGCTGGTCTTTTTCCTTTATCCACAGTCTGTGGTTGAAATATCACAGACTTAACAAAAACTCTCTTTGTGCCACTTGAAGAAGCAACACCCAGAGGACCTTCTGAAGGTTTTGGAATAAATCCTATCCCACACTTGTTATTAGGATTGATTTGAAAATTTTGAATCTCCTCTATGGCAAGAGAGGGTTTGTTTAGAGCATCAATCCTTTTTAACAAGGTCTCTTCAGATTTTTGTAAGACATCAATTTTCAGGAGAGATTCCTTTATTTGGCTTACCAATTTTAAATTCTCTTCAGTTAACTTTATCTTAGATTCATTGAGATCTTTTATCAGTTGATCTCTACCATTTCCTTGACTCCTGAGGGTTTCCACCTCTTTTGTCAGTTCAATGGTAGATTTGACTGAGTTCAGATCTGATTGATTCCCAGACTCGATTAACTTGGAGTTTTCACTCAAGAGTTGTTTGTTTTCATCTTGAAGATAGAAACTTGCTTCTTGCAACCTTGAGAAATCAATCATCAATTGTTCCAAAGCGGACTGAAGATTGAGTTCCTCAGTTGACTCTGAGCTTAGCTCAGGTATGTGTTCTAGAGAAATGGATGGTTTAGATTGTACCTCTGGTTCTTCTCTTGCCATGAGGAACAAGTCATCATCACTGCTGTCAGAGAACAGTCTATCAGATGACTCCAGATTTTCATCCACATCCTCAGCCACCATGGCTTCTGTCTCTTTTGGCTTGCCTTTCATTTCTCTCTTTTGTGCTCAGTTGAGGACAATCATATTGAAAGTGCCCAAAATTCTTGCACTGAAAACACCTGTTGGCATCATCATTCTTTTCCTCAGTGGACTCTTTGGTCTTTGATGATGATCCTTCAGCCTTGATGTAATTCTTGTATTCCTTCTTCTTTTCCAGCTCAGATTAGCTTTTCTCTCCTTCTCTGATGGTCTTTTGTGGATAACTTCTACCTTCCCTGTTATCCATGTAAAATCTTTTATACTTGCCAAAGCGGCTGTTAAGTTGTTCAAACCTTCTAGCCATCAGGCTGAGTTCCTCCTGCATCTCAGCCTTGCTTTGAGACTTGCTTGCCTTTGTACTCTTCTGAGGCTTTGGGGATTTTGGCTTAGACTCCTTGGCTTTGAAGGCTACTCCCTTCTCAGCTGAGGTCTCATCAGGAGCCCTTTTCCTGTTCAGATCAAACTCATAAGCCTTGAGTTCAGAGAATACCTGTTGCATAGACATGCTGGATAGATCCTTGGTATTCTGCATCATCACAGAGTACACATCCCATCTTGAGGTTAAACCTCTCAGGATCTTTAAGGCAACCTCCCTTTTGGTATAGACTTTTCCCAGAGAATTTATTTCATTCATGATGTCTGTGAACCTCCCATCAAGCTGGTCAATGGTCTCAGTGGGCTCCATGGTGAACTGCTCATACTTTTGAACAGCTACTGAAAGCTTATTCTCCTTTATCTTATCAGTTCCTTCACACATGAGAGCAAGAGTGTCCCATAGTTCCTTTGCAGTTTTGCAGTGGATCACTCTTCCCATTACAGAATCTGGAATGGTGGTGTAGAGAATATTCATGGCTATGAAGTTGAGGTTGTTTCTCCTCCTCTCATCTGCAGTGAAGTTATCTTCATCCTTGGGCCATTCTTCTCTAGGATTTGCAATAGTTTCAGCTGTAGTTCTGGGGTTAGGTGTCATAAAAACAAATGGACCTTTAGTAATAACCCTCAACATTTCATCATGCACACAGGCAAGATGAGCTCTCATTCTGATCTTCCAGAAGTCATAGTTTTCCACTGAGAATTGTGGAAGCTTGTGATGAGACATATGGTTCAAGGGATTAACTCCCATGTTGTTCTCTGCTGGTGGTGCTACCCTAGTTGCATTGTCAGCCATAGTATAAAAATAAGTTTATAAAGAGATCAATTCAGGTGACCCTGAAAAAAATACCTTTAAGCACAAGGTATACTTAGAACAATGGTCTTTTAAACCACTACTCTGATACCAATTGTTGGTACCGAAACGAGTAAACAGGTGTATGGGGGGGGGAATACACTTGTGGTTACAAATTAAAACTTCTTATAAAACTTATCAGGTTACTTAAGACAGTAGCTCGTCAGTGGACTTGAGGTCTGCTGAGAGTTACTTTGTGAAAGCTTACTGAGATAATACTTCCACTGAAAGCTCAAGACTTTCAGTTGAACTACTAAGAAAACTCGTTTTACTTTGATAAACTTTGAGATTAACACACACTTAGGAAAGCAGATAATAAGAACACAAGATATAAAGTGGTTCAGAGATGAATCTCCTACGTCCACTGTCCTGATCAAACAGGAGAATTCCTTTCACTTGGAATTCCTTGTGTTATAGTGCCAAGGTGCACTGATCAACTAATCCTCTCTTAGGATGATTGATCACTAGGAAATTCCAGGTCCTAGTTCCCAAAACAAACCAGCTTTCAGACTGATACAACAATCAGCTTACTAACACCACTTAACACTAGCTCTCAACCTAAACACTGAGTAGGGTTTTGAGTAGGGTTTTGGTTCCAACTGTTTTGAGATAATCCTTACAAGTTTAGCTCAAGGCTTAGGATTGGATTATCTCTTTCTAAGATTTGGATATAGCTTTTAAGCTTGGTTACAGAAGGTTTGTTAGGCTCTCTACAAATGTGAAACATTTGGGAAACAAAGGTAATTTCGAGTGCTTCTAGTTGTTATGAATGTAGAGATAGCTTTGATCTTGTGAGTTTCCCGTGCATAGAAATGAGCACGTCCTTCTGTATTTATAGGCTTCCTTGAAAATCTTCCCGTTGGATTTGAATCTTCTCAAGTAAGTCTTCTTGTATCTGATTGGTTCAAACAACTTTATTTGAAGCTTTAAGTCTTGTCAAGAAACGGCTGAAAGACCATGCCTGTTCACTAACTTTCTGTAGATTGCTAGGGAAAGACTTTTGGTACTTGTCAGGCTGGGGCAGGTCGGTTGTCAGTAAAGTACACTGACGTGTCATCTTCTCATTGGACCTTTAGTCTGCATGCCCAGATTCTTGTCTTGCTTTAAGGTGGAACTCCTCTGAGAGAACCTTCTTATTCCTTAATTTATTGTAAGCTTCAATGTAATTTGTTTTGCCTTGTTCCAACCAGATTAACTGTTGGGCGCGGAGTCCAGCATCTCCCAGCCGAGTCGGGCGCGATAAAGGCCCGGTGCGCCAAGTCCGGCGGAGGCTATTCGACCTGTGGCGCTGCAGCTAGATGGGGTTAAAGGAAATAAAGTAGCACCTCACTACAAGTCCAGGCTTTTAGTCTAGTGGCAAGCGCTTGATCCTACAACTGGTATCAGAGCACAGGTCACGGGTTCGAATCCCAGTGGAAGGCATTTGTTGGCCAAGAGGGCTGGCAGATGCTGGGGGGGGGGGATTGTTGGGCGCGGAGTCCAGCATCTCCCAGCCGAGTCGGGCGCGATAAAGGCCCGGTGCGCCAAGTCCGGCGGAGGCTATTCGACCTGTGGCGCTGCAGCTAGATGGGGTTAAAGGAAATAAAGTAGCACCTCACTACAAGTCCGGGCTTTTAGTCTAGTGGCAAGCGCTTGATCCTACATTAACTAACAGCTTTTAATATGTTTAGCATTGAATGTGCATTGTTAGTTACCATCAGTGGACCTTGGTCCTCTCCTGGTAGTTTTAGTCTTAGTGAGAATGTACTTAGAAAACATTCAAGACTTAGACTTCTTCTCAGATCACTTGTCTTCAGCGGACTTCACTTCAGTGGACTTCATCTTCAGCAGACTTCATTCTTAAATACACTCTAACAATTACTAACTGTACTTCAGTTCCTTAACAGTTGAACTAATTTACTAAGTACTAACTCTACTGAATAATTTACTTACAAAACAACTTAGGAGGAACATTTTGGCATCTAATCAAAACATAAGTCTTATACATTTTCCCAACATTGCACAAACTAAACATCAATTGTTTATAACATGTGAGCCCCCAGAATTTCACCGAGTATCTCCTTGGGTGGCGCGACCAACACGTGGTGCCGGAGCGACCGAACTATCTCATTTACCAACATATAGTTGGACTATCTCAGGGGCCAGTCGATAGCGGGCCAGACTCAAAATATTTAACATATAACATTTAATAAGTGCAATTAAAATAATAATAGAACACTCGATGATGAACGAAGTGATTCCCCACCTTGCAGGTTTGTACCTACAAGTAAATATTTTAAAATAAAAATATTGTTACTCATCCCTTCACTTTTGTAAATTGTAAGACTTGAATTCAATTTCAATATATACTCAAATATCGTATATTAAAGCCCAAATATCAATTAAGTGTATAAAATCATCAAATAGCAAGTTATAAATAAATATCGACTGTAAAAATGTAACTGGACCATTTCGAACCTTTCATACAAAAATTCGATTTTGGCAGATTTACACACCTAGCTTTGAAAATTCATATTAAATTATCCATACGTCCAAAAATTATGAAATTTTAACAGTAGCTTCCCAACTCAATAAATTTAATCTTTATATTTTCAGATTTCTCAAAATCCTTGCAAAAAATCAAATATTTCGTAATGAAAATACTGATATAGATTCTGGTCACTTAACTTTAAATATTCACCATAAATCAACCATAAGTCCAATACTCATGAAATTTTAACCACGAACTCCCAACTTCGTGTAACTTATCAACTTACTTTGGTTTTCTATAAAAACCTAACCGATTATTCGTAGATCATAGCAAACTCCTACTGTTCCTGCTATAGAGTCCAAAACCCTAGTTCAAATTTGAAAAATCACCATGCATCGAATACTAGTCCAAAAGCTAAGAAATTTGAAACCTAAGTTCCTTCACAATTCTACTTTCACATATAAAACTTTCAGAATTGTCCACCAAATGAATTGGTCAAAACGAAATTTACCCCTAAGTTGGTCCAGAAATTCGGTTTTATGCATACATGAAGAACATATCATCTTAAACTCACTTTAAACCATATAATTTCATGATTTCTACTTCTAAAGCATAGATAATCAAGTAATAAACATGATTTTGGTCATAACTCCTGAAGAAATTGAATTAAACATTCAAACATGAAGTAAAACATGTATAACATGCAATTTACTCATCAAAACTCATTTTCCTATCAATTAATTCACATATCATGCATAAACTTCATACTAAAACTTAATTAATTACTCAATCAAGAAGAGGAACTTACTTAGAGATAGGTAGCTACAAGAAATCTCTTCTTCTCCTTTCTCAACTTCTAGGTATAAGAGTAGTAGTATTTGTTTTAAACTTTTTCTTATGAATAATTTTTCATGCAAGGACATGTATTTATAGGAGAAGATGTGCTAGGAGGCTACTCAAAACCCCCTCTTAACCTCCACTTTAGGAAGAGTGTGGAAGATCTTGGATAATCTTGGAGGTTAAGTAAGTTAAACACATGGCAACTTAAGGTTAGTTGCTAATTTTGACTTTTCTTTCTACTTATCCTTATCTTATCTTATCTTAATCTTGAAGCTTCTCTAATTCTCCTAATTCTTCCCAAATTTTCGAAAATTAAGAGGAGTACAGGGGTAGTCTTGTACTTTGTAGAAATAACACATATATACTATGAATTTAATAAGTTGAAGTTGTTATTATAGGATAATTCTAATAAAATTTACTTATACTATCTTATGAAATAAAATTAAAACCCTTCTAAGACTCTAAATAAATCACAAAGTCTATATACTAATCATAAAAATATATCGAGTAATCGATACGTAATTCGTTTCTTGAAGAAACGTTCATTTTTCAACTTATAACTTATGAAATAAATTACTATACTTAAAGACTACATTAATTTCTAAATCAAATACTTTAAGACATAAAATAAAGAACATATAAAAATTATAAAGTCTCAAGAATAAGCATGTATTGAGCAAATAATACGTTAATTGTAAATATCGAGTAAATAAAACACATGAACATGCCTTTGCATAAATTCGAATGTAAATGCGTCACATAGATTTATGAAGAATTATAAAGCATTTAGTAAAGTAGATAAGATCATGAAAATCTAGGGTATTACAGTCTAACCCCCTTAAATAAATTTCGTCCTTGAAATTCCAAGTGTTACCGTGGATATTGAGGTAAGGGTACGTTGCTAAGATTTCATCCTCTCGTTCCCACGTAGCTTCTTCCATTCCATGTCTATTCCACCGGATCTTAACCATAGGAATATCTCTATTTCTTAATCTATGAAGCTTTCTATCAAGTTTGGCTATAGGGACTTCCTCATAGGTTAAGTTGGCATCAATTTCTAATTCAGGTTGGTTTTTACGTGGGTAGGGTCAGGTACATACTTTTGGAGCATCGAGATATGGAATACATCGTGTACTCCTGCCAATGATGGTGGTAACGCCAATCTATAAGCTAATTCTCCAACTTTTTCCAATATCTCATAAGGTCCAATATATCTAGGCTTCAACTTTCCTCTTTTCTCGAAGCGGAAAATTCCTTTCATTGGAGATACCTTTAAGAATACCTTGTCTCCAATCTCAAAACTTAATTCTTTCCTTCGCCTATCCGCATACATTTTCTGTCGATCTTGAGCCGCTTGCATCTTTTCTTTAATTTTCTTTACCACCTTTTTAGTTTCTTCTACCAATTCCGTTCTTAACAATTTCTTTTCTCCGATTTCATCCCAACATAGTGGAGATCTGCACTTCCTTCTGTACAATGCTTCGTACGGTGCCATTTCAATTGTAGCCTGATAACTATTGTTATAGGCAAATTCCACTAAAGGTAGGTACCTTTCCCAACTTCCTCCAAAATCAATGATACAAGCTCTCAACATATTTCCAAAGTTTGAATTGTTCTTTCCGATTGACCCTCTGTTTGAGGATGAAAAGTTGTACTGAATTCCAACTTGGTGCCCATAGCTTCTTGAAGACTGTACCAGAATCTTGATGTAAATCGCGGGTCTCTATCTGACACAATAGAAATTGGAACTCCATGTAATCGGACAATTTCCTTAATATAAATCTAAGCCAATTTATCCAATGTGAACGTCATCTTTATTGGTAAGAAATGTGCCGTCTTGGTCAATCTGTCGACAATTACCCAAATAGCTTCATTTCCTTGTATTGACTTGGGTAATCCTACCACAAAATCCATTGTAATATGTTCCCATTTCCATTCAAGAATCTCAAGTGGCTTTAATAATCCTGATGGTCTTTGATGCTCAGCTTTCACCTGCTGACATGTCAAACATCTCTGTACGAAATTCCCAATATCTCTTTTCATATTTCTGCACCAGAACAACTTCTTTAATTCTTGATACATCTTTGTTCCTCCAGGATGAACTGTATATGGTGTAGAATGTGCTTCCTCCAATATTTCTTTCTTGAGTTCTTCTAATTCTGGTACACATATTCTTTCTCGACATACTAATGTACCATCTTCAAGTACTGAAAATTCTTTTGCTTTTCCTTCCTCAATCTTTTGCTTCGTCTTCCTTAAGAATGTATCATCCATTTGAGCCTTTGCTATTTTTTCCTTCAATGTTGGTTTCACAACCATGGCATTGATCTTTATCTTCGTTTTGCGACTTAAGGCATCAGCCACTACATTTGCCTTTCCTGGATGGTATAATATTTCACAATCATAATCTTTTACCAGATCTAACCATCTTCTTTGCCTCATGTTCAATTCCTTCTATTCGAAGATATACTTCAAACTCTTATGATCTGTGTAGATCTGACATTTACTTCCATACAAGTAATGCCTCCAAATCTTGAGTGCATGCACAACTGCTGCTAGCTCTAAATAATGCATAGGATAGTTCTGCTCATGTGGTTTTAATTGTCTTGATGCGTACGCTACTACTTTCCCATTCTGCATAAGTACACATCCCAAGCCTTGTTTATAAGCATCACTGTACACAATAAATCCTTTTGTATCTTCAGGAATTGTAAGAACTGGTGCTGTTGTTAATCATTTCTTTAGTTCTTGAAAACTCCTTTCACACTCTTCTGTCCATTCAAACTTTGTTTCTTTCCGAGTCAACTGAGTCAAAGTTTTTGCAATTCGAGCAAACCCTTCAATGAATCTTCGATAATATCCGGCTAAACCAAGAAAACTACTGACTTCGTTTACATTAGTTGGTGTCTTCCATTGGTTTACAACTTCTACCTTTGTTGGGTCAACTTCTATTCCCAAAGCTGAAACCGTATGTCCAAGAAATACAACTTTATCCAACCAGAATTCGCACTTCTTGAATTTAGCATACAATTTCTCTTTTCTCAGAGTTTCCAATGTAATTCGAAGATGTTCTGCATGATGCTCCTGATTTCTTGAATATACCAGAATATCATCATTAAAGACGATCACAAATTGATCTAAATATTGATGAAATACCCGATTCATCAAATCCATGAATATAGCTGGCGCGTTACTAAGTCCAAAAGGTAACACTACAAACTCATAATGACCATATCGGGTTCTGAATGCTGTCTTCGGAATATCACTTTCTTTAATCTTTATCTGATGATATCCCGATCTCAAATCAATTTTTGAAAATACACAAGCTCCTCTTAACTGATCAAATAGATCTTCAATTCTGGGAAGTGGATATTTATTCTTGATAGTGAGCTTATTCAGTTCTCGATAATCGATGCACATCCTCAACGATCCATTTTTCTTTTTCACAAATAATACTGGTGCACCCCATGGTGACACACTTGGTCGAATAAAGCCTTTGTCCAATAAATCTTGCAATTGCACCTTCAACTCCTGTAACTCCTTTGGTGTCATTCTGTAAGGTGCTTTAGAAACAGGCGCGGCTCCAGGTATTAATTCAATAGTGAATTCCAACTGACGATCTGGGGGTAATCCTGGCAAATCGTCTGCCATCACTTCCGGATTTGCTGAAGCCTCCTGCTGACTCATGGCAAACACTCGAGCAGGTACCATCTTCTGTTGTCCCCTCAGCTTTGGACAATCAGTTATAAGATGTCCAGGTTCTTTACACTTATAACATACCCCTGTTCCTTTCAGGCATTGTCCAGAATGTTCCTTTCCACAATTTCTACATTTAGATGGCCTCTGTTGCTGTTGTGGTATCATTCCCGTCTTTTTTACTTGTTTAAAATTTCCTCCTTGTTTCGTACCAACCCACTTCCTTTTATTTGGCTGTGATTCTGAAATTCTTACTTCTTCTGGTTTCATATATGCTGCTATCGTTTGAGCTTTCTCGAACATCTGGGCATAGGACTTAATATCTTGTGCTGCTAAGATGGTACTAATCTCTGGACGTAGGTTTTGAACAAATCTATTTGCCTTCCTGTCATCAGTATTAATCAAATGAGAAGCATACCTTCCCAATTGATTAAACCTCCTTTCATATTCTTACACTGTCAGATTTCCCTGCTTCAACTGTAGAAATTCGGTCTCCTTCTGATCTAAAAATGACTGTGGTATATAATTCTTAACCACTGCTTCTACGAATTTCTCCCAAGTAACTGACATTCGTTCTTCTTCAGTCATTGTCCTATAGTGAGCTTCCCACCAATAATCTGCATCTTCAGTCAACTGAAATATAGCGCAGGAAACTTTCTGCTCATCGGTGCACTTAAGATAAGCGAATATCTTCTCCAAGCTTCGAATCCAATTTTCTACTTCCATAGGGTTTTCTTTTCTGGTCAGGGTTGAGGGTCTAAAATTTTTAAATTGGCTAACAATATCATGGTTTTGGGTCGAAGATACAGGTGTTTGGGGTGATTGGCTTTGCTGACCTAGTTGCTGAGCTAACCTCCTTAAAAGGGAAGCTAGATCCTCGCCCATGTCTGAGTTGTTTTGGTTTCCCCTACGACTCATAGTTCTATTCAAACAACAATGTAATGCAATAACTATATAAACTTTCAAATAATCAATCACACTTTTAAAATAAATGACATAATTTAGGCACATATAAAATATTTACCTGATCCCGTCGTGGAGAATGATCTCGGTGCGGCTGTTTCCTTTTAATATTTTAAAACACACTCTTTTTAAATATACTTTAGCAGGCGAACCTGCTCTGATACCACCTGTGACGTCCCCACTTAATATAGTACGGAAAATATGATGTGGCACAAATAGGAACATCACTAAAATAGCATTTTGTATTAAAACATACACACGCCACACCTTTACACAGCGGAAGTAGTAAATAAGTGTGCTCGTAGCTTAGTTTACAAACCCAAAATTTAAAAATAAAATTCTTGAAAATATAAAGTTTTTAAGAAACTCCACAGCCCGCCGAGTTCATTCGCCCACGTCCGGATCCACAGCATCTGTAAAAATTTAAAAGTGGAAGGGATAAGTGCTGAAAAACACTTAGTGGGAAACCTCTTGGTAATTGCACAAACTAAACATCAATTGTTTATAACATGTGAGCCCCCGGAATTTCACCGGGTATCTCCTTGGGTGGCGCGACCAACCCGTGGTGCCCAAGCGACTGGACTATCTCATTTGCCAATATATAGTTGGACTATCTCAGGGGCCAGTCGATAGCGGCCCAGACTCAAAATATTTAACATTTAACATTTAATAAGTGCAATTAAAATAATAATAGAACACTCGATGAAGAGAGAAGTGATTCCCCACCTTGCAGGTTTGTATCTACAAGTAAAATTTTTAAAATAAAAACATTGTTACCCATCCCTTCACTTTTGTAAATTGTAAGACTTGAATTCAATTTCAATATATACTCAAATATCTTATATTAAAGCAATTTCAATATATACTCAAATATCGTATATTAAAGCACAAATATAAATTAAGTGTATAAAATCATCAAATAGCAAGTTATAAATAAATATCGACTGTAAAAATGTAACTGGACCATTTCGAACCTTTCATACAAAAATTCGATTTTGGCAGATTTACACACCTAAGTTTGAAAATTCATATTAAATTATCTATAAGTCCAAAAATTATGAAATTTTAACAGTAGCTTTCCAACTCAATAATTTTTATCACTATATTTTCCGATTTCTCAAACTCCTTTCAAAACATCAAATATTTCGTAATAAACACACTGATACAGATTCTGGTCACTTAACTTTAAAAATTCACCATAAATCAACCATAAGTCCAATACTCATGAAATTTTAACCATGAACTCCCAAATTCATTTAATTTATCAACCTACTTTGGTTTTCTATAAAAACCTAACTGATTATTCTCAGATCATAGCAAACTTCTACTGTTCCTTCTATAGAGTCCAAAACTCTAGTTCAACTTTGAAAAAATCACTATGCATCGAATACTAGTCCAAAAGTTATGATATTTGAAACCTAAGTTTCTTTATAAGTATATTTTCACATATAAAATTTTTAGAATTTTCCACCGAATTAATTGGTCAAAACGAAATTTACCCCAAAGTTGGTCCAGAAATTCGGTTTTATGCATACATGAAGAACATTTCATCTTAAACTCACTTTAAACAATATAATTTCATGATTTATAATTCTAAAGCATAGTTAATCAAGTAATAAACATGATTTTGGTCATAACTCATAAAGAAATTGAATTAAATATTCAAACATGAAGTAAAACATGTATAACATGCAATTTACTCATCAAACCTCATTTTCCTATCAATTAATTCACATATCATGCATAAACTTCATACTAACACTTAATTAATTACTCAATCAAGAAGAGGAACTTACTTATAGATAGGTAGCTACAAGAAATCTCTTCTTCTCCTTTCTCAACTTCTAGGTATAAGAGTAGTAGTATTTGTTTTAAACTTTTTCTTATGAATAATTTTTCATGCAAGGACATTTATTTATATGAGAAGATGTGCTTGGAGGCTACTCAAAACCCCCTCTTAACCTCCACTTTAGGAAGAGTGTGGAAGATCTTGGATAATCTTGGAGGTTAAGTAAGTTAAACACATGGCAACTTAAGGTTAGTTGCTAATTTTGACTTTTCTTCCTACTTATCCTTATCTTATCTTATCTTAATCTTGAAGCTTCTCTAATTCTCCTAATTCTTTCCAAATTTTCGAAAATTAAGAGGAGTACAAGAGTAGTCTTGTACTTTGTAGAAATAACACATATATACTATGAATTTAATAAGTAGAAGTTGTGATTATAGGATAATTCTAATAAAGTTTACTTATACTATCTTATGAAATAAAATTAAAACCCTTCTAAGACTCTAAATAAATCACAAAGTCTATATACTAATCATAAAAATATATCGAGTAATCGATACGTAATTCGTTTCTTGAAGAAACGTCATTTTTCAACTTATAACTTATGAAATAAATTACTATACTTAAGGACTACATTAATTCCTAAATCAAATACTTTAAGACATAAAATAAAGAACATATAAAAATTATAAAGTCTCAAGAATAAGCATGTATTGAGCAAATAATACATTAATTGTAAATATCGAGTAAATAAAACACATGAACATGCCTTTGCATAAATTCGAATGTAAATGCGTCACATAGATTTATGAAGAATTATAAAGCATTTAGTAAAGCAGATAAGATCATGAAAATCTAGGGTATTGCATAAGTGCTGGCCAAGCCTGAACATGTACAAAGAGCTTCTTGCAAATGTTGTGGAGATGAAGGTATGGTTGGACTTCAAACAATTCAATATGCAGGAGCAACACATGCTTGTGGATGCTCGTGGCTGGGAGCACTGGAAAACTGAGGAGGCAAGGTTGTGCACGTATTTTGGGCTCACCAGCTGGCTGCAGCTCTTGAACTTTGATAATTTGAAGCAGCTGGTAATGGAGATGATGTTGAGGATGCAAGCTGACATCAGATCTGATGGTGAGAAGGATGATGAGGAGGATGATGATGCTCAGGATGGAGCAGTGGAGAAGATGGTGGATGAAACGGCGAAGGAAGTGGATCTTATGATCCCTGAGTTTGAGACTCAGGGGGAAGGTGCTAAAGATGTTGGTGCTAAGGGTGGACCAATGACTGAGGATGTTGAGAACATCTCAGCTGTCGATGACACATCAGTCAATGAAGGGATTCCCTGCCCTGAGACAAAAGAGGATGATGTTGAGGCATCTAAGGAGACTCCTAGTTCTGAGGGACAAGTTCCCGAAGTTCGAGCTGGCTTAGTTGAGCCTGAGCAGACGGCTATGACCACTCCACAACAGCCTTCTGTGCACCCTGAAGAGGGGACTGAGGATGCAGGGGCTAACAAAGAAAAGCAGCCAGCCACTGACGATGCCGCTGGAGACAAAGATGTGCTAATAACTGGGGTCCAACGCGATGAGTTTACCAGCATTGTTGAAGTCAAGAAAGAAAAGATAACTGAGAACCTAGTTGAGCTTCAGGAGGAAGTGATGAAGCTAAAAGCTGAGAAGGAAGAAGACGCCAAGGCCCTGGCTAAACACATCAAGTGGACCAAGTCAGCGTACAACACCCTTGCCAACAGGGAGTTGATACTGCTGAAGAGAATAATGACTGATACGGCAAAGTCAGTGAGGAGTGAGAGGAGGAGAACAAAGAAGATGCTGAGGCAGACTCTACGTCCGCTTGAGAAGAGGGATGAGCTTAGAGAAGAAAAACTCAATCAGGCAGTAAAAAGGCTTGCAGTTCAGGCTGGAGTCAGGGAAGTTAGCTCAGACTTCTCAAAGTCGGCAAAGATACTGGCTGAGGCAAGCAGGGTCAGCGGTGAGTCCTTGAAGGTGGAGGAAAGGATCACCAAGGCTGAACAAAAAATCTCCAACACAACATGGAGGTCTTTGAGAAGAAGTTGAAAGCTGCTATCAGTTCAGTGTCGTATGCTGGGACTGGGATCGCCACGGGAGTTGAGATGCTGAAGGAGGGCGTACTGGAAGTTCAATCATTAACCTCTTTCGTAATCAATAGTGGAGCTGAAGTACTCCCATCCCAGGCCGATGATGATGCCAAAAAGGAGGAAAAGAAGAGGAAAAGATCCCACCCTGAGGCATCTGAGGCAGTCAACCAAGGTGAAACGGTTGAGGTTGATCCAGAGACAAACCCTATGGGGAATATCCTCAGAGTGAGGAACTCAGCCAGGCTGGCAGCGGCTGAGGCTGAAGATGAGGCAGAAGCTGCAAAGCTGAGGGCTGAAGCTGCTAAGAAGGCAAGAAAGGCTAATGAACCTTCTAAGAAACTCCAATCTTCTAAACAGGCTGAGGCAATTCGAAAGTCACCCCAAGTTCACACAAGGAAAAATTCCACCACTTTTTCTGCGGAGACGGTGGCGGAACTGTGCGCTGAGGCATGGGGAACTCCTTCTGAGAAGTCTGAGGCTGAGCGTAGGGCTGATATAGCTCAAAAGGAGAAGATGCGCATTTTGGAGAGAAAAGTGGAGAAGCTGACTGATCTGACTGACTTACAACAGCGAGAACTTGACGATGCAGTGATCAGTTTTCTTAGAAGAAAGAAGGCGAAGCCTGAGCCTAAAAAGTACAAGAAGAGGCCAACAACTAGGAATTCAACATTACTGCAAGTCAGAAGGCCGGAATCAGGTCAGAGGGAAGCTTATATCGATGAGTTCATCTCAGAGACATTGAAGGAGTTCTGGATTGATGCAAGGGATGAGTTTGTCAAGTTTGATACGTAGTAAAGAAGTGGGGGACTCTGAAGATATCAATGCCCACTTCACTGATTACATGATGGACAATCACCCTGAGTTGATTCAGAAGATCTTGGAAGAAGCTGAAGCAGCCCAAGTCCAAGTGAAATCTCCTGAGTTCGTTGCTCGACCACCCCTTCTTGTTCCTGGAACTGGAAAGCATGATACTAAGGCCATCATGACTGAAGTTTTGAAGATTGCTAAAGCTGAAGGATATGTGAATCAGATTAAGAGTGTTGAAGAGTTAAAGATTAGAGTATATGCTGGTTATGGACTCAAGCCTGAGATGATATTAGTCTAGTGATTCACATTCTTTCCTTGTAATAGATTAGATTCATTGTAACCATTTCCATTTCATTCAATGAAATCTATTACTTTGCCCACAGACAAAAACTCATTGTCTTTTTTGCTGTTATTTAAATTATGTACTTTATCAAGAACTGCTCTAACACTGACTTATCTTATAGATAGGTTTTTATATTTCCTCTAAGTGTTTTAAGGATCTTTTCAGTGTTTTGGCATCATCAAAAAGGGGGAAATTGTTTGGACATTGTCAGTTTTGATTAAGATCCCAAAGCCCCTGAAAAGATGAGTTTCCTTAGTTTGTCTTAGTCAGGCTAGTCTTGGTTAGGTTTTGTACTTAGTCATTTTACACTTCACAGGTACTCAGTGAGAGGAGAACTCACTGATGACAATCAAGACTAAGAGCCTGAAGACGAAGAGCACCATCTTGAACTTATGGCAGTCTTCAAAGCTGACTGAGTAAGTATCAGTGATGAAGAGTATGACCTTGAGGTCATTACTAACTCAGTCCTGAAGGGACAGGTTGACACTGAGTTTATGGGAAATACTTGGAGTAGAGCCAAGCAATGCAAAAGGAATGTAACCGTCAGGACAAAACCGTTATGCTCGAGACAAAAAGAACATAATAAGACAAGCCTGAAGCCTAGGAATAAGTTCTGACATTCTCACCAACCTATTGACGTGGACCAATCCGGGAAGGACACGCACGTAAGGAACCTGATACGAAGACTGACTTCAGACTGCATATTCAACGGGCAAGCATTAAATGGCGCATTAAATGCAAGCTACCAAATCCATGCAAGGACGGTTGTTGCATGGGAAATATGTCCGTTTGAGCCACTCTACATAGATGACTAGAAGACTATCTCTTCCAATGGATAGATTTCAAATCACCTATAAATACAGAAGGCCTTGAACCCATTCAAGGTTATGGGAAATTTCCAAGCCAGAAATTACTCAAACTCTCAAGCTTTCAAAGCATTCAGTCTTTAGAAGAAGCACTCGAAACCAGTTAAATTTCCCAAGTGTTTCTTAGTTTCTGAGAGTTATTCTGTATTCCAAAGAGCGTACTAGCAATATCTTAAGCTTAGAGTGATTATCCAATCCTTAGTAAAGCTTTGTCTTTTAAGGATAATCATAACCTAGTTGGAATCCAAACTGAAACCAAAACCCTAAGTTAGGTTTGTTGGTAGTAAGTTGTTAGTGAGTTAGTAAGGAGTTTGTATAGGTCAGTGAGGAGCAGCTGATCTTGGTGCACCTTGGCACGTTAAAAATAAGAATCCCCTGAGTGGATTTCCTGTTAAATCAGGCCGTGGACGTAGGAGCTTGAGTCTCTAAACCACGTTAAACTCCCTGTGTTCTTACTGCTTTGATATTGTTCTTGCTTGTCATATTACTTGTTCATTCATAGCATTTAGTTTTTATCAAGCTAAATCAATCAGCCTGATCATCAAACAGAGCATTGCCTTACTAATCACTACTTCAGGATTGAGTAATCAAGTTTTCAGAAAGCAAACTAAACAAGACTTTAAATTATCAGGGCTCATGCATTTCCGCACAGAACTTGAATTGATAGTCAGCTAACTGACCCGCACCAAGTGTAGTCAGTGGGTAGATTATCAGCTCTTAGTTCTTTATCACTCTGAGTAAAGAGGACTCGGTAAGGTTTTAAGTTGAAAAATTAGTATACGTGTATTCTCCCCCATACACGTATTTATCAGTCTTGTACCGGGACCAACACAATCTTAGTTGGAAACAAAACTGAAACCAAAACCCTCTAGTCAGGTTTGTTGGTTAAGGTTGATAGTTAGTTAGAAGGAGGAAGTAAGGGTCATTGTGTATAGCTGATTCTGGTGCACCTTGGCACATTAAAAACAAGCCAATTCTTAGTGGATTCTCCTGTTAAATCAGGACCGTGGACGTAGGAGCTTGAGTCTCTAAACCACATTACTTTCTTGTGTTCTTTATTGCTTTGATAATTGTTCTTAACTGTTCGTTCATTAAGTCATTCATTACATTGTTTATCAGACTTGAATCAATCAGTCTGATCACTAAACTGAGCACTGCTCTTCTAATCACCATTTCAGAAAAGAGTAATCAAGTTTTCAGAAAGCAAACTTTAACAAGACTATAAACTTTCAGGGCTAATGCATTCCGCACTGAACTCAAGTTGATAGTTAGCTAACTGACCAGCATTCACTTACAGTCAGTAGGTGTGTTATCAACCATGAGTTCTACACCACTCTGAGAAAGGGGACTCAGTCTGTTTAAAAGAAAGAAAAATTTGTATACGTGTATTCCCCCCATACATGTATCTCCCCGTCTTGAATCGGGACTAACAAGTGGTATCAGAGCAGTGGCTCTAAAGACTACTGACTTTGAATACTAATAGTTTCAGAGGAGAAACTGTTGGTGGTCGTTGAACAGATCTGAGTTTGCTTTTTATAAAACTTGCATTATCATGACTTCGAGGAGACTTGAAGCTTCATTGCCTGAATTTTCTGTTGCTAACTTTGTCTATTGGAAGTTTAGACTTGAAGCACATCTAGATGCCATCCATGACCAAATGCCGCGAGTTATCAGGGACGGACCGATCAAGATCACCATCCCAAATATAATAGGACTGGGATATGATGATCCTGACATTGGCGTACAGGTTCCTAAGGAGAGGAAAGATATGACCAATGATGAGATCAAGATGGTGGGACTGGACAACGTGGCCAGGAACATTATTCTACATACGGTTTCATTCGAGGAGTCAGCGAGACTGGTGAACTTAAAGACGGTAAAGGAGGTTTGGGATGAGTTGACCAGCATGTGCGAAGGCACAGAAAAGACAAAGGAGAACAAGAGGAATATTGCCATTCAGAAATTTGAAGCATTCGAGATGGTGCCTGACGAATCTATTGATCAGATGGAGTCAAGATTCCTCAAGATAATGAATGAGTTGGTGATGTTGGGAAAAGAGGTTCCCAAGAGAGAAGTTGCTTCTAAAATCCTAAATGCTCTTCCTGAGAGATGGGATAATAGTGTTATTATGTTGAAAAATACTCAGGATATGAGTAACATAACTTTGGCTTTACTTTTTTCAGAGCTCAAAGCTTTGGAATACGATCTGAACAAGAGAAAGAAGAAAGTTCGGCCTGAAGAGGAAGAGAAAGGACCTGAGAAAAGTGTGGCATTCAAAGCCAAGTCAGAACCTGTCGAATCTTCATCAAAGTCACTAATGGAGATGAGCAAATAAGAGCTCGCTGAGGAGTACAGCTTGATGGTCAGATGCTTTGAAAAGCTCATCTCCAGGTTTGGTCGTTATAAGAAATATTATCAGGATACTCATGACAGGAAACCTGAAGGAAGCCACCATAGTTCTCGGAGATATGAGGAAAGAAAAAACACTAAACCAAGACGTGATCGTGGCAATGAAAGAAGACAGTCAGATCCAAAGCCCAATCGTAGAGATGAACAGAGACATACTCATGATGATAGGCACTCGGGAAAGGTTGAAAGCTCATCAAGACAAAGGGAACCTGACTCAAGGAGGAACCCTGAGCCAAGAAAGGAAAGAGGAGATAAGCAAGCTACATGTTACAACTGTAACAAATGTGGGCACTATCAGTACGACTGCCCAGAACTGAGTGCACAGGAAAGAGAAGACATGAGGGCCAAGAGACCCCAGATGTACACTAACCGGAGAGCTATGCTCGCTGAGGAAGCTACAGACGCGGATGGTCCTGAGGAGAGGTCGCCTGAACTCTTTTCTGACGATTAATACGATTATCTTTGCCTTATGGCTAGGGATGAGCCAGAGGTAACATCTAATTCTGTGTGTGGTTCACATAGTGGTAGAAATCCTGAGCGTAGCTCGGAGTCAGCTAGAGAAATGAACCTTCAGATCTGTTTAGATCAATTGATGGTTGTTTTCTCCAGGCTGCAGGAAACTAATGTCTTCTTGGTAGAGGAGAACCAGAAACTGAGTACTGAGGTTCAAAACCTGAATGATCAACTCACTCAGTCAGATCTGAAAGAGTCATCTCAGATTGTGAGACTAACTCAGGAAATTGACATGATCAATGCTGAGCGTCTTCCAAAAGAGAAGATTCTGAAAGAACTGGTTGATGAAGAACTGGTCAGGAAGGAAGAACTGAAAGCACTCAGGAGTAAGTTTGATGACCTCTTTGCCGGATATGAAATCCTATAAAAGAGTGAGGACTCTCTTAAGCAGAAGGTTGCAGCAATGAATAAATCCTCAGTTGCTAGAGAGGAAATAAATAGCAGACAAATACTTGGGAATGAGAAATGGGGGCTAGGATATGTCCCTAAGAAATCCTCACAAGGTCAATCTCATGTTGCTTCAGGGAGCAACACTGAGAGAGTGTTTGTCCAAGCAGGCAAGGGTACAAAGAAAGTTGTATTCGAAGCCCGTAAAACTGATAAGGGTAAGGAAACTGCTGAGACAGTCAGGGTTACCCCAAAGGTTGCCAAGCCAAAACCCAAGGGAAAGGCAAAGCAACCAAAGGAGGCCCCTGAGAGCTCAGGCCAGAAGAAACCTCAGCGCAAGCATAGGAAGACTCAGGCCAAGAGCACTCAGACTGCTCAACAGGGGTATTATCATACATGGCAATACCCTCAGGGAAGGCCAGGCATGATAGCACCTCCATGGTTTTGGCATCCTAAAGCCTACAACTGTTTTCAGTTCTCTCACTTGCCTAGGGGGAACCAAAAGCAAGGCCCTTACCAGGGACAGACCTCAAGACCAGCTGCACCAAGGCCTAGGAAGAACAGGAAGCCAGCCCAAAAGGCACCCACTCAGGCTCCTCTGAAGCCTAACCCTGACACTACTTATACATCATCTTCTTCTCAGGCTAAGAAGAAGAAATTAGTGTATGTGGATGTTTCTAGGAAACAGATCTACCACTCTGAGGCAATCAGGGTAGTAAAGCAGGTCTGGATCCCGAAAGGTACAACTGACACCAACACCCAATGGGTAGCTAAAGCCTGATTTGTTTGCAGGCTGCTGTGGATCACAACAAGAGGAGAGGGGACTCAACCAAGGTTGTTTAGTATCTAGACAGTGGTTGCTCAAGGCATATAACTGGAATGAAGAGTCTTCTCCAAGAATTTCAAGCTAAAGATGGTCCACAGGTAACCTTTGGTGATAACTCAAATGGTTTTACTAAAGGTTTTGGTTTTTGGAAAATAGGTATAGTCAGAGTGGAGAATGTGTCCTTTGTGGAAGGACTGAAGTATAACCTATTGTCAATGAGTCATTTCTTTGACAAGGGTTTCAGTGTTGAGTTCTTATCGAATACATATTCAGTCAAGGACAAATCAACACAAGTGCTTCTATCAGGTATTAGGAAAGGTAATGTTTATTTAGCTAATTGGAGCGGCACTATTCCTAATACTTTTCTTGTTGCTAAAAGCTCTTCAGAGCTCAGTTGGTTATGGCATAAAAAATTAAACCACCTGAACTTCAAGAATCTTAACAAAATCTCTAGACTTTCTCTAGTAGAAGGTTTACCTAATGAAGTTTTTAGCAAGGATCATGTGTGCAAGGCTTGTCAAAAAGGGAAGCAGGTCAGAGCATCATTCAAAGAGAAGGCTTCCTTTTCCACTGACAGAGTTCTTAAGCTCTTGCACATGGATTTGTTTGGCCCTGTAACACCTGTGAGTATGAATGGTAGGAAGTATACCCTTGTGGTTATTGAGGACTATTCTAGATATACTTGGGTTATTTTCTTGATAAATAAAAAGGAAACACAGGTGAAGCTTCCAGAGTTGCTCAGATTACTCAGCAATGAGAAGAATCAGTCTATTACTAAGGTCAGATCTGACAAGGGCACTGAGTTTATAAATTCATATATTTCTGATTTCTGTAATGAACTTGGTATTGCTCATGAGACTTCTGCAGCTAGAACCCCACAACAAAACGGTGTCCCTGAAAGGAGGAACATGACACTGAAGGAAGCTGCCAGGACCATGTTGGCTGAGTCGGGATTGCGCAAGAAGTTTTGGGCTAAGGCAATCAACACTGCATGCTACACTCTGAACAGATACATGCTGAACAAACAACATGCACATACCCCATATGAGACATGGAACAAGAGGAAGCCTCGTATCTCTTATTTCCATATTTTTTATTGCAAGTGCTTCATCCTCAACAATGGGAAGATCCAGTTGAAAGCTTTTGATAGCAATTCTGATGAAGGAATATTCTTAGGATATTCTGGAGTCAGAAAAGCCTTCAGGGTTTACAACTATAGGACCCTTGTTGTAGAAGAATCACCACATGTTGTGTTTGATGAATCTGTCACTGAGTCTAGGATAAGAGTGTTGGATCCTGAAACTGAGGAGGTCACAAGGAGAGTGACAAGGCTGAGATTAAAGAATCAACCTGATCCAAAGGTAAAAAAATATGCCAATTCCATGATGGGATGATGACGATGATCAGGAAAATAACTCAAGAGTCACTCCTAAGCATAGCGTATCAGGGATAGTTGAGCCTCAGACTGAGGAACAGGCTCAACCTGAGGTAAGTGCCATCTATGAAGATACAGTTGCAGCTGAGACGGTTCCTGACTCACCTCATCAAGGGGGAATCGATGTCCCAGACATTAAGTTGGTAAATCCCTGTAGTATAGACTCAGGATCATTCCCTTCTATTCAATATTCTGAATTCTATGAACCTGTAGACACTAACATTGCAGGTACTTCAGGAACAACTCCAGGCAAGAGAACATGGTTAGGAAGTCATCCCGTTGACCAGGTCATTAGTTATCCAACTGAGGGAGTCAGGACCAGACAGTTCCATGGTGAGAGCGCACTATTTTGTTGCTTTCTCTCTGAGCAAGAGCCTCATAACATTGAAGATGTTCTCACTGACTCGAACTAGATTATAGCCATGCAAGAGGAGTTGAATCAGTTCACAAGGAATCAGGTTTGGGAACTGGTAGATAAACCTAGGCATCAATGTGTTATTGGTACCAAGTGGGTATTCAAGAACAAGTAGGATGAGAATGGTGTTGTAGTAAGGAACAAGGCAAGACTGGTTACAAAGGGGTATTGTCAGTCTGAAGGGATAGACTATGATGAGACCTTTGCTCTAGTAGCTAGGTTGGAAGCTATTAGGTTGTTCCTTGCATATGCAACATACAAGAAGTTTAAGGTGTATCAAATGGACTTCAAGAGTGCCTTCCTTAATGGTGTACTCAAGGAAGAGGTATATGTTGAACAACCTCCCGGGTTTGAGGTTGGAGATAGAGTATACCATTTGAAGAAAGCACTCTATGGCCTTAAGCAAGCTCCTAGAGCTTGGTATGATACCCTCTCCCAATTCCTGACTGACCATGGGTTCAGGAAAGGAACCATGGATAGGACCTTGTTCAGGATCACTGAAGGTGATGACATTCTCTTGGTCCAGATTTATGTGGATAACATAATATTTGGATCACCAAATCATCAGCTCTGTGAGAAATTCTCTAAGTTGATGACTGGTAAATTTGAGGATGTCAATGATGGGAGAGATCACCATTATGGTAGAAAGTTGAGGCAATCATCAGAAAATTCCTCAAGTGAGTATGGGGATTATCCTTCCCGACCTCCCATTTGAATTGATTCTCAGTAAGTATCTTCAGGATTCCTGGGGAGATAGAGAAGTTGTTTGCCTCTACTGGAGGCAATGCTACTCCATCGTAATAACGTTGCGGCTGTGCCGCAAACCTTCCTCGGATTGCTATATCATGATCAGCGTTCTGAGGAACGTGCTGAGGATAGACGAGTGGTAGAGGTACCTGCAGAACAGGAGGTTGGTTATAAGCAGGAGGTGGAGGATAAGGGTATGGTGGATAAGGGTATGGTGGGTATGGGTATGGGTATGGTTGGTTAGGTTGATATACTGGGTTGTTGAAAGGGTTATTTGGGTTTAGTGGGTTTTGGTTGATGACTTGATTCTGGTTTTCAGCGGGATTACTCTGGTTATGTCGGTTTGGTTTTTGGTTGGTTCTTTTCCCTTGGGGTGATAGCTTTGGATTATTAACTCCCTCAGTTCCCTCAACCCTCTTCACATTCTGATTAAGTCCTTCTGTCTCAAGACCCAAATCTCCGCCTAAATCCAAATTCATATCATTACCTCCTGCGGTATTCATCCTTCTCTGGAAGGCTCGATTGCTTCTGGCTATATTCTCAGGGTCCTGTTTAGTTCTATCTTCGCTCGTTTCTCCCTTCGAGCGTGTTTTCATATACTTGAGTACTCAACAAGAAAGATCAAACACAACCAGGCAAACAATAGAGAAATACTAAACTTAAAATAAAAATAAAAACATTCACTACTAACTACTAAACTATCTCCAAGTCCTACTCAATGAGCATACATCGCCTTTCCCAGCAACGGCGCCATTGGCTTGAACGCAGTTTACTAGCTTCAACTAGTAGTTACCTCACAAATGTATGGGATCACAGTAGTATGGGCAAGTATAGGAACCAAGTAGTATCGAGCCCAAGGGAAGGTATGTATGTGAATAGAACCTCGGAGATCTACGCATCGTAGTTAATATGAGTGTACATTCTATTTTAAGAATGGAATTAAGCTACTCTAAACTCTATTCTAACAATGCGAATTATGAAATCAAACAAAATAACTAAGGGTTTTAATAAGATATGAGATGATGATGCTCAGGATAGGAATCCCTACGTATACTAACAGAGCTAGTACGATAACTAAAATAACTGTGATGTGCAAGTATTAATCCTAGGTGTACTAAAACTAGGCAATCAACTTCCCTAATCTAGCACCAGATTGAAAGACTAAAAGCTTAAGAATTAACCCTAATACTTTGTCACATCAATCTACTTCACAACCCACTAAACAAATTATATGGATTGTGCTTAATTAATGAGACCCTTATTTATCAAAGGTGATGCGGTCGTCCTCCCTAGATAAACCGGTAGATGATAAACCCCTTCTAAAACCCTCTCGTTAAGCCTATTTGTTATTAAAGAGTGATAAGATCGTCCCCTCTCTAACAATTTTCGTACTCAATTCAAAGATAATTCTAGAATTTATTTTAAGCGTTCATTAATTAAATGAATTAAAACTAAACATCACGAATTATCCTAGTTACGTATCAACGTCCTACTTGTACGAGTCCATCCTATCATAAGCATGCAAGGGTTCTAGCCTAACATGGTAATTGAAAGAACAAAAGAAATAACGATGATAACGAACATAAACATGATTGAATTAACTATGGAATTAAGGAACATAAATAAAGAATAAATTAAAGTCTCAAAATAATCTCTAGTAATCTGAAAAAGCTAGGGTTTATCGTCTCAAAGAGTAAAGAAAGAAAGAATTAATTTAAAAAGTTCAAAAGAAATACTAAAACTAAGAATTCATAAATTAAAACCTCGATTACAAAGTATAAAACTCCTCTAATCTCTTTCTCAAGCTTTTTCCCTACTCAAAATATGTAAAAATATGTGTTGGTATCTGTTGATATGCTTGGAAAAGGGTATAAATAGGCTTGTGCTCGAATTTTGGCGTTCATGGGCTGAAATTCACGTTTGCTCGAGTATAGCTTGAGTATATAGTACTCGACCTGCTTCAGCTCGAGTACTATACTCGAGTGGTCGAGTACTTAGTACTCGAGTGACTCTGCTCGAGTATTTTTCGGTAATAGGATACTTGTTCGTAAAATCTTCATATCTCCTCAACCGGGAGTCCATTTTGGCCGATTCAAAGTCCTAAGAACTCCTCTTTTTGCCCTCTATCCATCTATGAAAACCAAAGAGACAAATTCATCAATTTATAGAAATGATACTCAATTGACTTTAAATACTCATAAAAAACACTCAAAACATGGGCAAATCGGGCTACAAAACATAACAATTTCACGCCTAATCAACCCCCCCCCCCCAAATTTACCATATTGCTTGTCCTCACGCAATGAAATAATAAGTCAAGTGAAATTATTAAGAATGAATTATAGAACCAAATCATGCAAGTAATAGAGCTCAAGCTTCAAAGATCGATCACTCACACACAAACTCACCCCCTTCATCATACTCATGCATAAACAATAAGAACCACCAAAATCAAATATGGATGTGCTCTCGACGATGTGTTTCACTCCCTCACAAGTGTATATCAGGAATAAGAGACTCACTCAATCAAGCAATCACACATATCAGCAGCCATAGGCTTGTAAGCACTCTCAACTTCGACCATACTCTAGAAATCAATGTCGAATCAAAAGAACTTTTCTCAAGGTTGTAATGTAGTCTCTTTGGACAGGTGGGGTAACTATATGGGATAAGTAACTCAAGTGAATGGAGAATAGAAAATCAAACTTCGGTATTTCGAGACAAGGAACAGATTACTTCAAACATATTCATACAATGCACTTTCGATTCCAACTCCTCTCAACACTTCAATTTTTTCTCTAAATCTTTTCACTTTTCAATCAATTCACCCTTTTTTTTCTTTTTCACTACACACATGAGCTCATGTTTTCTTTTGCTCATTCTCAAATTTTTTTTGTCTTCCCCACAACTCAAAGCTTCAATACACCTTTTCTCATAATACTCAACCAAAAATATTTCTGCATTCTCATCTCAACTCGATCCCTTCTCATTCACACTTTTCCTATTCTCCACTCAAATTGGGATAAAAAGAGTTTAAGAATTTGGATAAGCTCAAATGTGCTAGCAAATAAATAGGCTAAGGCTCCAAAGGGCTAACAAGGGATAAATGTCATTGGTAGGCTTATTTTGGCTTAAGTGACTCAATAAATCAAAGATGGCCTAATATCACTTTCGGCATATCAAACTAGACACAATCAAGAAGCGAGAGAACCCACAAGTTCTAACATCCTCTAAGGTGATGATCCAATCACAAACGAAGAGATCAATTTATGCATTTTAATCTCATAAAGGCTCAAATCTCACAGCTTTCACATCCATGCTAGTCCTAGTGAATTCTCACTTTCATCACACAAGTACTCAAAAGAGAAGTTTGTAAGTATACGAGTTCACTCTCAAATCAACTCTAACTCCTACACTCACACAATTCAGACTCTAACTCAACTCCACAAATCACTAACTCATACCCCCACTCAAAGATAGCAATCAACAAGCATAAGAGGATTGATAAGCATGAAATATGTAGTAGCACATCAAAGCAATATCAGCTCAAGGAGCATCTCAAGGCTCAATATATAACCAAACTCAACCCAAAAAGAGGGTGTGCGTCTGTGCAATGTAACCATAAAATATATAAAAACTCCACCCCCCAAACTTCGACCTTATAAAGCAGTCTAAGTGGGGTGGTGGTTACCTCATCCAAATAATTCAGTTTCTCTTAACAACTTGGCACACTCCCTTGTCTCGAGTTGGTCCCTTCAATCTCCACTTCTTGGGCACTCATTCACCCTCAAGGCACGCCTACAAAATAAAACTCTCAAGTACGAGGTTAGAACTTACGACTCAAAACAACACCCTAATAACTAAAAACACTCAAAAGCAAATAAAAAATGGGTTGCCTCCCACTCAGCGCTATTTTTAAGGTCCTCATGCCGGACCGAGCTCAAAGGAGCTTATGGGACATGATACTCAAAATTACCTCCCTTACTCTCATAAGAGTGGTGGTTTAATTCCTTTCCTTGATGCCCCTTCATCATGAGTTCCTTTGCTTCCTTCTCATCATCAAGTGGTGGGGGTCTCAACTTCTTCTCACCTTTATCTGGAGGAGTCTTACTAAGCAATTTCTTGAGTTTGGACTTTTTCTTCTCAACTCCTCCTTTCTCTTCCCCTTTGGCCATATCTAACCTTTTCAATTCCAAATTATCTTTCTCCATAGGGTACTTCATGGCCTCGTATAGGGAAATCTTCACCTCTTGATCATCAACTTTCAACGTGATCTTCCCATTCGCCACATCTAACACCATCCCAACCGTAGCTAAGAAAGGCCTTCCCAAGATCAAAGAAACGCGCTCATCCTCCTCCATGTCAAGCACCACAAAATCAGTTGGAATTATATGATCTCCAACCTTAACAAGGACGTCTTCAACCACACCTTGAGGTCGAGTAATAGACCGGTCGGCAAGTTGAAACATCATCATTGTCGGCTGAAGTTCTCCACCTTCCAACTTCTTAAATAATGACAAGGGCATAAGATTGATGCTCGCTCCAAGATCGCACAATGCTCCCTTCTTAACTCCATTCCCGATATCACATAAGATAGTTAAACTCCCGGGATCCTTCAACTTCGGGGGAAGCGCTTTGTGCACTAATGCACTCACCTCATGGTTCAGCTGCACCAGCTTGGGCTCATCAACTCTCCTCCTCTTAGCTATCAAGTCCTTCGGGAACTTGGCATAATTAGGTATCTCAAAGCATCATAAAAAGGAATGTTAATATGTAGCTTTTTAAACACATCAAGGAATTTAGCAAATTTCTCATCTAATTTCTTTTTAATAAAATGTTGCGGATATGGGACGGGTATCACAGATTTGGGTACCCCCCATTCATTTCGCTCAGTCTCCTTCACATTCTTCCTTGCTTCCTTCGCCTTCTTCCACTTTGGAACTCTCTCAATCTCTTCCTCCTCAAGGTCTTTGCCCTTCTGAGACTCATTCATATCTTTACTTTTCTAAGTGCCTTTACCCTCAACCCCTCTCTCAACTTCTACCTCCTCAATCTCATCTCTATCATATGTCTCATCCTCAACTTTCTTACTACCTTCCTCCACCTTGTGTAGAATGGCACGTAATATCTCATCAGTGGTAGCACCTCCTTCTCCTCCGGGGAGTTTTGAGCCAGGGTCGACATTTGGAGGTACAGTTATCCCCGCTCTCGAATTACTATAAAAGAAATTTTCATTCTTCCTCCATTAATTTTGAGGAGGCTGCTGGCCTCCTTGATACCCCTGAGTATTCCTCCATTGATTCTGAGGAGGCTGTGGACCCGGTGGTACAAACGGTTGACCATAAGTTGGTCACCCCTGATAATTTCCACCTTGATAGCCATTCTGATTATAATGAGGCCCTCCCATATAGTTGACCTCCTCATGCTGGCATGCTGGCTAATCCACTTTCTCACTCAATGCAGTATTCCTTCCACTCAGATTCTGCCCAACCTCTAAGTTGTTGATCTTTTCCATCATTGCCATCAATAGCTTTCTAGTACCCTCACTCTCATCCATCTGATAAGCTCACTGAAATTCTTGTGCCTCATTCCATTGCCCCGCATTCTTGACAATGTTATCAGCAATCTCTCTACACCGAACTGCACCACAATTCAGGAATGCTCCACTAGCACATGCATCGAGGTGGTCTTAACCTGCCTTGCTGGCTCCACAGTAGAAATACGCCATGATGTCACCTTTATTGTACCCGTGCTGCGGGCACTCAATGAGCATATTATAGTATCTCTCCAAAGCCTGACGTAAGTCCTCTCCTAGCTTCTGCTAGAAAGACGAGATCTCTATCCTTGCTTTGATCATTCTAATCGCTCGAGGAACAGACGCTCGAGCTCAGCCCATGTGGTTACACCTCCCCGTGGGAGCGTGTTATCATACCACTCCTTTGCGATTCTTGTTAAAGAGAATAAGAACAACCTGAGCCTCTTGGCATCTTCGGACATGTCATTATAGTTGAAAGTTGAGGCAATAATCAGAAAGTTCCACAAGTGAGTATGAGTATTATCCTTCCCGACCTCCCCCTTGAATTAGTAAGTATCTTCAGGATTCCTGGGGAGATGACATTCTCTTGGTCCAGATTTATGTGGATAACATAATATTTGGATCACCAAATCATCAGCTCTGTGAGAAATTCTCTAAGTTGATGACTGGTAAATTTGAGATGTCAATGATGGGAGAGATCACCATTATGGTTGAAAGTTGAGGCAATCATTAGAAAATTCCTCAAGTGAGTATGGGGATTATCCTTCCCGACATTCCCCTTGAATTGATTCTCAGTAAGTATCTTCAGGATTCTTGGGGAGATAGAGAAGTTGTTTACCTCTAATGGAGGCAATGCTACTCCATCGTAATACCGTTGTGGTTGTGCCGCAATCCTTCCTCGATTGCTATATCATGATCAGCGTTCTAAGGAACGTCCTGAGGATAGACGGGTGGTAGAGGTACCTGCGGAACAGGAGGTTGGTTATAAGCAGGAGGTGGAGGATAAGGGTATGGTGGGTATGAGTATAGGTATGATTGGTTAGGTTGGTATACTGGGTTGTTGAAAGGGTTATTTAGGTTTTGTGGGTTTTGGTTGATGACTTGATTCTGGTTTTCAGCGGGATTTCTCTGGTTATGTCGGTTTAGGTTTTGGTTAGTTCTTTCCCCTTGGGGTGCTAGCTTTGGATTATTGACTTCCTCAGTTCCCTCAACCCTCTTCACATTCTGATTAAGCCCTTCTGTTTCAAGAACCAAATCTCCGCCTAAATCCAAATTCATATCATCACCTCCTGTGGTATTCATCCTTCTCTGGAAGGCTCGATTCCTCCTGGCTATAGTCTCAGGGTCCTGTTTAGTTCTATCTTTACTCGTTTCTCCCTTCGAGCGTGTTTTCATATACCTGAGTACTCAACAAGAAAGATCAAAACGCAACCAGGCAAACAATAGAGAAATACTAAACTCAAAATAAAAATAAAAACACTCATTACTTACTACTAAACTATCTCCAAGTCCTACTCAATGAGCATACATCGCCTTCCTCGGTAACGACACCATTGACTTGAACACACTTTACTAGCTTCAACTAGTAGTTACCCCACAAGAGTATGGGATCACAGTAGTATGTGCAAGTATAGGGACTAAGTAGTATCGAGCCCAAGGGAAGGTATGTATGCGAATAGAGCCCCAGAGATCTACGCATCGTAGTTAATATGAGTGTACATTTTGTTTTAAGAATAGAATTAAGCTACTCTAAAGTCTATTCTAACAATGCGAATTATGAAGTCAAACAAAATAACTAAGGGTTTTAATAAGATATGAGATGATGATGCTCAGGATAGGAATCCCTACGTATACTAACGGAGCAAGTACGATAACTAAAATAATCGTGATGTGCAAGTATTAATCCTAAGTGTACTAAAACTAGGCAATCAACTTTCCTAATCTAGCACCAGATTGAAAGACTAAAAACTCAAGAATTAACCCTAATACTTCGTCATATCAATCTACTTCACAACCTACTAAATAAGTTATATGAATTGTGCTTAATTAATTAGACTCTTATTTAACTAAGGTGATGCAGTCGTCCTCCCTAGATAAACCGGTAGATGATAAACCCCTTCTAAAACCCTCTCGTTAAGCCTATTCGTTATTAAAGAGTGATAAGATCATCCCCTCTCTAATAATTTTCGTACTCTATTCAAAGATAATTCTAAAATTTATTTTAAGAGTTCATTAATTAAGAGAATCAAAACTAAACATCACGAATTATCCTAATTACGTACCAACGTCCTACTTCTACGAGTTCATTTTATCCTAAGCATGCAAGGGTTCTAGCCTAACATGGTAATTGAAAGAATAAAAGAAATAACGATGATAACGAACATAAACATGATTGAATTAACTATGGATTTGAATAACATAAATAAAGAATAAATTAAAGTCTCAAAATAATCTCTAATAATCTTTAAAAAATAGGGTTTATCGTCTCAAAGAGTAAAGAAAGAAAGAATTAATCTAAAAAGTTCTAAAGAAATACTAAAACTAAGAATTCGTAAATTAAAACCTCGATTACAAAGTATAAAATTCTTCCAATCTCTTTCCCAAGCTTTCTCCCCACTCAAAATATGTAAAAATATGTGTTGGTATCTGTTGATATGCTTGGAAAAGGGTATAAATAGGCTTGGGATCGAATTTGGGCGTTCATGGGCCGAAATTCACGTTTGCTAGAGTATAGCTCGAGTATATAGTACTCGACCTGCTCCTGCTCGAGTACTTTTTGGCAGCAGGACACTTGTTCGTAAAATCTTCATATCTCCTCAACCGGGAGTCCGTTTTGGCCGATTCAAAGTCCTACGAACTCCACTTTTCACCCTCTATCCATCTATGAAAAAAAAAGTGACAAATTCATCAGTTTATAGAAATGATACTCAATTGACTCCAAATACTCATAAAAATACTCAAAACATGGGAAAATCAGGCTACAAAAC
This sequence comes from Ballota nigra, assembly GCA_947034835.1. Taxonomy (NCBI): domain Eukaryota; kingdom Viridiplantae; phylum Streptophyta; class Magnoliopsida; order Lamiales; family Lamiaceae; genus Ballota; species Ballota nigra. Next base: position 32,456,613 of record OX344724.1, read on the forward strand.
ATAATAATTTAACGCCTAATCAGATCCCAATGAACACCAATTGGAAGATGGATCTGGACACTGAAGGAGCTTCAGTGAATCAGACTGAGTACCTAGGGCTGATAGGATCATTGTTGTACCTGACTGCAAGTAGGCATGACATTATCTTTGCAGTTTGTGTGTGTGCTAGGTAATAGTCTAACCCCAAGAGAATTCATTTGGAGGCTGCTAAGAGGATACTCAAGTATTTGAAAAGGACAGTTAATATGGGACTATGGTATCCTTCAGATGACAACTTAGAGCTGACTGGTTACTCAGATGCAGATTATGGAGGCTGCAGGATTGATAGAAAATCCACCTCTGGGATATGTCAGTTTTTTGGGAGTAAGTTGATCTCGTGGTTTAGTAAGAAATAGAATTCAGTGGCGACATCCACAACTGAGGCTGAGTATATGGCTGCAGGTAGTTGTTGTGCTTAGATTTTATGGTTGAGGCAACAATTGAGAGACTACCAAGTATTTGCAAATGAGGTTCCAATCTATTGTGACAACAATAGTGTTATAGCAATCACTCAGAACCCAGTGCTTCACACAAGGTGCAAGCATGTGGATATTAGGCATCACTTCATTCGAGATCATGTAGAGAAGAAGGACATTAGGATTGAGAAAATTCACACTGACAGGCAGAGAGCTGACATCTTAACTAAGTCTTTGGCTGAAGCAAGGTTTATAGAACTATCAGTGGAGTTAGGTCTCTTAGATCCGAGAGAGCAGTCAGTGTAGGATCTAGGGGGAACTCAGGCCAGACTCGACTCAGCGAGGTATCAGGGTGCTACAATATCTCCCTGACAGGTATGGGTTCAATCCTGACTCTTGTGAATTTAAAGCATCTCACTGAGTCCTTCATCCTGAAAATCTTCATTAAATGCTAACCGTTTTTATTAAAACTCGCCTTTTGATATTTAAACCCATGCGTGTTGGAGCATTTAATGCGCGCAGTTACTTTTTTATATACGTGCCCGTTTTATACGAAATATGACTGGCTTGGGTAAATAATTGTACTTGAGATTAATCTTGGCCCTTCATTTCAAAATCCTTTTGAATTCAGGATTAATCTCAACCCCATGTCTGAGTAACTGTTCATTTCATATCAAACAGAGGAGCCATTTGAGAAATTTACGCAAACATAAAATTCACACTGCATACTGAACATTCTCTCGTTCAAATCAATCCTTTGCAATCTTTTCTCAAAATCTCACTCAATGCTTTTCTTTAAACCGCCTGGAATACTGATAACATCTCCGATGTTGTCAAGAACAAGCTGGTGAACATGGAGCATATCATCACCATGGAAGGAGCTTGTACGAATGTCAAAGAGATCCAACCCGTCTTCAATTAGATCTCCAGGGCCCAGATGGAGAAGTACTTCACAAGGAGACCTACCTTTGTGCTTCCCAAGGCAGTCATGGAGACGTATTTGAACTTCTTCACTCGTAAGGGTGAGTTGTTCACGAGGGTGACTGTACTGGTGCCAACGGGGGAGAAAAAAGATGATGGAGAGGTGCTCTACAATGAAGAATCTCATGACATCGACCTCCGGAAGGCAGTGAAGGAGGTATTTGGGTTGCCGTGTAAAGGGATCAATCCCAAGACCTATATGGGGAACAAGGAAGGGGAGCTGTTGAAGCAGTGGACGAAGTCAGGCTCCTCCGAGTTCAAGACGAGGCAGCATAAAGATACTCTCAAGCCTGAGTATCGTGCCATGATCGATGTGGTCTAAAAAATGATCATGGACACTGTTGGGTCCCACGAACAGCTAAGCCTGCCCAAGCTGAGGATCATGGGAGCCTTAGTGGATGGTGTTGAGGCGAACTGGGAGCAATTTTTCCTCGACCAGTTCACTCAGGCTGGCCTGGACAAATTGAAGAGAGATGAGGAGAAGAAGCACATCGCAGTAGGTGCCATTCTTCCTTTTGGGACCAGACTGTCCCTGCTGATTGCTGAAGCCTGTCAGTGCTGTACTTTTGATCTGTAAGATGACCTCTTCCCAAAGAAGATTATGTTCACCACTGAGGGTGATACATATGCAATTTTGGGACTGACTGCCCCCAACGCACCTCAGAGGGGTCAGAAGAAGAAGCCTGCAGGGAAAGGCAAGAAGGTGGTAACCAGCCTGCTCAGGTGGATGAGCTATTCGAGAAGAACAATGAGGTGGAGGCTGAGGGGGAAAAGGAGAAAGCTGAGGGGGAGAAGGCTCAGGAGGAGAAGAGAGCAAGCCTGAAGGTGGTGCTGAAGGCAAATGCTAAGGGTGTGAAGAAGGGGGCTGAGAAAGTCTCCAAGAAGGCCAGTTTAGAGGCTGAGGAGACGGCCGATGAAGCCAGTGGAGAAGGTGAGGAAATAGTGGCAAGTCCACTGAAGAGGTTGAGGAAGGGTCTGAAAGGGTCTCCCAAGAAGGTGTTGAAGGAGATTAGCCCTGTCAGGGAGGAGTCAAGCTCTCCACGAGCCTCTGACTTAGAGCAAGTGAGGGAGACGGTTGAGACTGCTGAGATCCTTCGGCCTAAACCCCAAACCACACCCATCCCTGAACCTACCTCATCTCAGCCTGACCAGACCACACACCCACTGAACCCACCCTACCATCATCTAACCCTAGACCCTCATCATCAAACCCTGACCTCACTCCCACCCAAAATAAGTCAGAGCCCACAAAATCACCCACCACTGAGCCTGACCATAACCCTGAACCAAACACTTCCACACCCAACCTTGAGAACTTCCCGTCCTACCCCAACCCCAAAGACTGCCCCAAAACCACTACCGCAGGAGATTCAACCGATGAGTTTCTTGACATGGCGGAGGAGGAGGAGCTGGATGCCGGGTGAATGGGTGGTATGTACGAGAATACACTCAGGGGGAACGCCTGTGAATGGGCATCGAAGTGATGGCCCAACTTGCACAGATACAGGGAGCTGTGCTCCAATGTCATTGAGCTCAAAGTCTAGCTTGACTTCAAGCAATCTAATATGCAGGAGCAGCATATCCTTGTCGATGCCAGAGGCTGGGAGCACTGGAAGAAGGAGGAAGCTAGACTGTGCTCATATTTCCATATCATCAGTTGGCTGCAGTTGCTAAACTTCGAGAATCTAAAGCAGCTGGTAGATAGAATGATGATAATGATACTTAGGGCGGAGTAAATGAGAAGGAAGTGGAGGAAACTGCGAAGGAGATAGATGTAGTGATCTCTGTGCCTCGTGCTCAAGGGAAGGTGATATAGGGGCTGCATCCAAGGGTGGAGCAGTTGATGAGACCAACAAGGTTGGTTCATCTGCCAATGACACATCTACCTGTGAAGGGATTCCCTGCCCTGAGGTAAATGAGGACGATGTGGAGGCACCAAAGGAGACTCCTATTTTTGAGGGTATCTCACCCGAAGTTCGAGCTGACGGGGCTAACCCTGAGCAGGCGGCCCTGATCACTCCACAATTACCTTCGGTGCACCCTGAAGATGGGACTGATGCTGCAGGGGCTGACAAGGGAAAGCATCCAATGACGGAGGAGGAAGCGGCTGATGATGAAGTGGTCATCACTGACATCCGGAGAGGCAACTTTACCAGCATCATTGAGGTAAAGCAAGAAAGGACAACGGAGAACTTGGCTGAGCTCAGGGAAGAAATCCAGAGGATCAGGGAAGAGAAAGAAGAAGCAGCCAAGGCTCTCCATAAGCATATCCGGTGGACCAAGTCAGCCTACAACACTCTCGCCAACAAGGAGCTTATCACGCTGAAGAAGACGGTGGTTTATACTGCTAAGTCAGTGAGGCAGGAGAGGAACAAGATGAAGAAGCAGTTCAATCAGACCCTGACCCCTCGAAGAGAAGCATGAGAAAAGATTAACAATGGCAGTGGAGCATCTGGTGAGTCGGGCTGAAGAGCTCTTCACTCAGGCCCTAAATGACTCAGTGGCCAAGCTGGCACTGGAGTCAGGGAAGATTGCTCAAATCTCTGAGAGTATCACTCAGGGATTGGCCAAAGCAGATCAGGAGTCTGCTCGAATCATTTCAGAAGCCAACCGGATCAGCGAGGAGACTGGAAAGGTGGAGGCCAGGATCACTCGGGCTGAGGAGAAACTTCATGCCAACATGGAGATTTTCGGAAAGAAGGTGGAGGCCAGCATCGCCAGTGTTTCGTTCGTAGGATCTGGGATTGCGAATGGGGTGGACATGTTGAAGGAAGGTATGTTGGAGGTTCAGTCCTTAGCCACTTTCATTGTCAACAATGGGCAGAAGGTCCTCAAGGAAGCTCTGCCTCAGGCCAAGGATGATTCCAAAAGGGGGGAAAAAAAGAAGAAAAAATCCCTCCCTGAGGCATCGGAGGCTCAATCTACTCCAAGGAAGTCAGCGAGGTTGGCGGCAGTGGCAAAGGCTAATGACCCTTCGGAAGAACAAGTTCAAGCTCAACTTCAATCTATCCCTGAAGGAAGCTCAGAGCGCTCACCTCTTAGCACAAGGAAGAATCCGATTTCCTTAGATACCAATGAAGTGGCATCCTTGTGCGATGAAGTTTGGGGTTTGCCCCATGAGAAGAGCGAGGCTCAGCGCAGGACAGAGTTTGCTGAAAAAGAGAAGATGCGCATCCTTGAGAAGAAAGTTGAAAAGCTTTCAGAGATGACTGAATTTCAACAAAGGGAGCTGGATGATGGGATCATGAGCATGTTGAGAAGGAACAAGGCGAAGCCTGGGCCGAGGAAGTACAAAAAAAGGCCAACAACTAGGAAATTAACAATTCTTCATGTCAGGAAGCCGGAGGTGACACTGAGGGAAGCTCTTGTTGATGAGTTCATCTCAGAGACTTTAAAAGAGTTTTGGGTTGATGCAAGGGATGAGTTTGTCAGACTTTGGTACGTAGTGAAGAAATAGGGCGACACAGAAGACATCAATGTCCACTTCACTGACTACATGATGGACAATCACCCTGAACTAATTCTGAAGATCTTGGAAGAACCTGATGCAGCTAATGTCCAAGTGAAGGCCCCTGAGTTCATTGCACGACCACCACCTCTAATCCCTGGAACAAACAAGCATGATACGAAGGCTATTATGACTAAAGTTTTGAAGATCGCCAAAGCTGAAGGATTTGTGAACCAACCTAAGAGAGTTGAAGAGCTGAAGGTCAGAGTCTATGCTGGCTATGAACTCAAGCATAAAATGAATTTAGTTTAGGTGTTCACAACCTCTTGTAATAGATTAAGTCATTGTAATCAGTTATATATCATCAATGAAATCTATTACTTTTCCCACAGACAAAAACTCATTGTCTTTTTTGGCTGTTATTTAAATTCTATACTTTATAAAAATTTATCTAACACTGACTTATCTTATATATAGGACTTTGATTTTCCTCTAAGTGTTTTGAGGATCTTTTCAATGTTTTGGCATCATCAAAAAGGGGAAAATTATTGGGACAATGTCAGTTTTGATTAGATCCCAAAGACCCTGAAAAGATGACTTGCCTTAGTGGTCAGGCTAGTCTTTGTTAGATTTTTACTTAGTGTTTTTACAATTCACAGGAACTCAATAAGAGGAGTACTCATTGATGACAATCAAGACTGAAGCTTGAAGACACAAGAGCACCATCCTAAACTTACGGCAGTCTCTCTAAGATGGTTGAGTAAGTGTCAGTGATGAAGAGTATGACCCTGAGGTCATTACTAACTCAGTCCTAAAGGGAACAGGATGACACTGAGTAATGGGAAAAGACTTGGAGTAGGGCCAAGCAATGCAAAAGGAATGTCAGCGTCAGGACAAGACCGTTGTGCTCGAGACAAAATGAACTCAATAAGACAAGCTTGAAGCATAGGAATAAGTTCTGGCATTCTCACCACCCTGGTGACGTGGACCAATCCAGAAAGGACACGCACATATGGACCTGACATGAAGACTGAGTTCAGACTGCACTTTTCAACGAGCAACCATTAAATGGAGCATTAAATGCACTACCAAATCCATGCAAGGACGGCTACTGCATGGGAGATGTATCCGCTGAACAAACCCTACGAAGATGACTAGAAGGCTATCTCTTCCAACGGATAGTTTTCAAAGTCATCTGTAAATACAGAAGGCCTTGAACCTATTCAAGATTACGGAAAATTTCGAAGCCAAAAAATTACTCAAACTCTCAGCGCACAAAGCATTCAGCATTAAAAGAAGCACTCGAAATATCTTTAATTTCCCAAGTGTTTATTAGCAAAGAGAGTTATTCTGTATTCCACTGAGCGAACCTAGTTAAATCATAAGCTTAGAGTGATTATCCATCCTTAGCATAGTCTTGTCTTGTAAGGATAACCACAATCTTAGTTGGAAAGAAAACTGAAACCAAAACCCTCTAGTCCGGTTTGTTGGTTAAGGTTGATAGTTAGTTAGAAGGAGGAAGTAAGGGTCAGTGTGTATAGTTGATTCTGGTGCACCTTGGCACGTTAAAAACAAGTCAATCCTTAGTGGATTCTCCTGTTAAATCAGGACCGTGGACGTAGGAGCTTGAGTCTCAGAACTACGTTACTTCCTTATGTTCCTTATTGCCTTGATAATTGTTCTTAACTGTTCGTTCATTAAGTCATTCATTGCAATGTTTATCAGGCTTGAATCAATCAGCATGATCACTAAAATGAGCACTGCCAGTCTAATCACCATTTCAGAAAAGGGTAATCAAGTTTTCAGAAAGCAAACTTTAACAAGATTACAAACTTTCAGGGCTCACGCATTCCGCACTGAACTCAAGTTGATAGTTAGCCAACTGACCAGCATTCACTTGTAGTCAGTAGGTTTATTATCAACCCTAAGTTCTACACCACTCTGAGAAAGGGGACTCAGTCTGTTTAAAAGAAAGAAAAATTTGAATACGTGTATTCCCCCACATATATGTATCTCTCAGTCTTGAACCGGGACCAACACAGTTAAATTTTTAATCATTCGAATTAGCTTTTACCGTGAGGGTTTAGGTTAATATTACCAAGTCTTTAGGTGTATTAAACTATTACCAATAGACATTGATAGTGTTATCAATGGTGATTGGTAGTAATACCAATTATTTTTTTCTAACATTAAAAGTATTTTTTCAAATAATTCTCACCAATTACTTTTTTAATCATTCGAATTAGAGTTTACGGTGAGGGTTTACCGTGAGGGTTTAGAATAATATTACCAAGTCTTTAGTTGTATTACCAATAGGCATTGATAGTGTTACCAATAGTGATTGGTAGTAATACCAATTTTTTTTTTTATCATTACAAGTTTATTTTTAAATAATTTTTACCAATTACTTTTTTTATTATACGAATTAGAGTTTACGGTGAGGGTTTACCATGAGGGTTTAGGGTAATACTACCAAGTCTTTAGTAGTGTTATCAATAGACATTGACAGTGTTACCAATAGTGATTGATAGTAATACTAATTATTTTTTTCTAACATTACTAGTCTATTTTCAATTAATTCTTAACAATTACCTTTCAATAATTCGAATTAGCGTTTTCGATGAGGGTTTACCATGAGGGTTTATAGTAATATTACCAAATCTTTAGTAGTATTACCAATAGACATTGATAGTGTTACCAATAGTGATTGGTAGTAATACCAATTACTTTTTTACTAACATTACAAGTCTATTTTTAAATAATTCTTACCAATTACTTTTTTAATTATTCGAATTAGAGTATACGATGAGGTTTGACCGTGAGGGTTTAGTGTTTATGTTAATATTACCAAGTCTTTAGTAATATTACCAATAGACATTGATAGTGTTACCAATAGTGATTGTTAGTAATACTAATTATTATTTTTCTAACATTACAAGTCTATTTAAAATTAATTCTTAACAATTAACTTTTTAATCATTCGAATTAGCGTTTATGGTGAGGGTTTAGGGTAATATTACCAAGCCTTTAGTAATATTACAATATTACCAAAAGACATTGATAGTGTTACCAATAGTGATTAGTAGTAATACCAATTTTTTTTTCTAACATTACAAGTCTATTTTCAAATAATTCTTACCAACTACTTTTTTAATTATTAAAATTATTGTTTACGGTGAGGGTTTGCCGTGAAGGTTTAGGGTAATATTACCAAGTCTTTAGTAATATTACCATTAGACATTGATAGTATTAACAATAGTTGTTGGTAGTAATACTAATTATTTATTTTCTACCATAACAAGTCTATATTCAATTAATTCTTAACAATTACCTTTTTAATCATTCAAATAAGAATTTACGGATAGGGTTTAGGGTAATATTACAAAATCTTTAGTAGTATTACAAATAGACATTGAAAGTGTTTATCAATAGTGATTGGTAGTAATACCAATTATTTTTGTTCTAACATTACAAGTCTATTTTTAAATAATTCTTACCAATTACTTTTTTAATTATTCTAATTAGAGTTTACGGTAAGGGATGTACGTAAGGGTTTAGGGTTTGGAGTAATATTATCAAGTCTTTAATAAAAATTACCAATAGACATTGATAGTGTTACCAATAGTGATTGGTAGTAATACCAATTATTTTTTTATAACATTACAAGTCTATTTTCAAATAATTTTTACCAATTACTTTTATAATTATTCGAATTAGAGTTTACAGTGAGGGTTTACCGTGAGGGTTTAGGGTTTAGGATAATATTACTAAGTCTTTAGTAATATTAGCTATAGACATTGATAGTGTTACCAATATTGGTTGATAGTAATACTATTTTTTTTTTTAACATTACAAGTCTATTTTCAATTAATTCTTAACAATTACCTTTTTAATCATTCAAATTAGTGTTTACGGCAAGAGTTTACCGTGAGAGTTTAGGGTAATATCACCAAGTCTTTAGTAGTATTACAAATAGATATTTATAGTGTTACCAATACTGATTGGTAGTAATACCAATTACTTTTTTCTAACATTACAAGTCTATTTTTAAATATTTCTTATTAATTAATTTTTTAATAATTCGAATTAGAATTTAGGTGAGGGTTTACCGTGAGGGTTTAGAATAATATTACCAAGTCTTTAGTAGTATTACCAATAGGCATTGATAGTGTTATCAACAGTGATTGGTAGTAATACCAATTATTTTTTTCTAACATTACAAGTCTATTTTAAAGTAATTCTTACCAACTACTTTTTTAATTATTCGAATTAGAGTTTACGGTGAGAGTTTGCCGTGAGGGTTTAGGGTTTAGGGTAATATTATCAAGTCTTTAGTAATATTACGAATAGACATAGATAGTGTTACCAATAGTGGTTCATAGTAATACAACTTTTTTTTCTAACATTACAAGTCTATTTTAAATTAATACTTAACAATTACCTTTTTAATCATTCAAATTAGCGTTTACGGTGCGAGTTTAGGGTAATATTACCAAGTCTTTAGTAGTATTACCAATTGAAATTGATAGTGTTACCAATAGTGATTGGTAGTAATACCAATTTTTTTTTGTAATATTACATATCTATTTTTAAATAAGTCTTAGCAATTACCTTTTTAATTATTTGAATTAGAGTTTACGGTGAGGGTTTAGGGTAATATTACCAACGCTTTGGTAATATTACCAATAGACATTGATAGTTTTACCAATAGTGATTGATAGCAATACTAATTATTATTTTTCTAACATTACAAGTCTATTTTCAATTAATTCTTAAAAATTACCTTTTTAATCATTCGAATTATAGTTTGCGGTGAGGGTTTACCATTTGGGTTTAGAGTAATATTGCCAAGTCTTTAGTAGTATTACACTATTACCAATAGACGTTGATATTGTGACCAATAGTGATTGGTAGTAATACCAATTTTTTTTTCTCTAACATTACAAGTCCATTTTCAAATAATTCTTACCAATTACTTTTTTTAATAATTCGAATTAGAGTTTACGGTGGGGGTTTACCGTGAGGGTTTAGAATAATATTACCAATTCTTTAATAGTATTAACAATAGATATTGAAAGTGTTACCAATAGTGATTGGTAGTAATACAAATTATTTTTTTCTAACATTATAAGTCTATTTTTAAATAATTCCGGTCAATTACTTTTTTAATAAATCGAATTAGAGTTTACGGTGAGGTTAGACCATGAGGGTTTAAGGTTTAGGTTAATATTACCAAGTCTTTAGTAATATTACCAATAGACATTGATAGTGTTACCAATAGTGATTGTTAGTAATTATAATTATTATTTTTCTAACATTGTAAGTCTATTTTCAATTAATTTTTAAAAGTTATCTTTTTAATCATTCGAATTAGCGTTTACCGTGAGGGTTTAGGTTAATATTACCAAGTCTTTAGTAGTTTTAAACTATTACCAATAGACATTGATAGTTTTATCAATAGTGATTGGTAGTAATACCAATTATTTTTTTCTAACATTACAAGTCTATTTTAAAATAATTCTTACCAATTACTTTTCTAATCACTCGAATTAGAGTTTATGGTGACGGTTTACCGTGAGGGTTTAGAATAATATTATCAAGTCTTTAGTAGTATTACCAATAGGCATTGATAATGTTACCAATAGTGATTGGTAGTAATACCAATTTTTTTTCTATCATTACAAGTCTATTTTAAAATAATTCTTACCAATTACTTTTTAATCATTCGAATTAGTATTTACGGTAAGGGTTTACCGTGAGGGTTTAGGATAATATTACCAAGTCTTTTGTAGTATTACCAATAGACATTGATAGTGTTACTAATAGTGATTGGTAGTGATGGTCCCATTTTCGAATACCAAAATGTTAATTTAGGAGATTTTTTTTAAAACTTTTCATTGCACCCTGAATGAGTTCAGTGAGGGAACACTCAAGTCACTACATTGCTAAGAGTCAGAGCACTCAAGTCAGTGCAATTGACTTGCGAGCTCAAGCTCTTAACAAGGCTGTGACTCGAGAGACTGAACTCCCGAGTGCTTGCTTAAGCCTGTTAGTGAGATTGGTTCTCCCTGACTAAAATACTTAGCAAATTTCTTTTCAACCTTTCGAAGTACTCTCAGTGAGCATACAATACAAATAATTAGAAAGTGCTTAAACAATAAACAACAATCAGTTTAACGTGGTTCAGAGACTCAAGCTCTTACATCCACGGGCCTGATTTAACAGGAATTCCACTAACTGGGATTCTTGCTTTTAACGTGCCAAGGTGCACCCAGATCTATCAACTCAAATCTTGCTTTCTTCCTTCCTAACTCAACAACAACTTCCACCAACAAACCTGACAAGTACGTTTTTGGTTTTAGTTAGGTTTTCTCCAACAAGGTGAGGTTTTCCCTTACAATGTGTTAGCCTAAAGCTAAGATTGGGAAAACCTCTCTAAGCTAAGAGTTACAAGCTGAACACTCATTTATATATCTGTGAAGACCTTAATGATCAGTGAACAAGGTGTAAGAAGTGCCTCCTTATATCTCCCATGAAATGCACTATCCTCTCACACCTTCACAGCTCGTAGGTGTTGATTTTTCTCTCTTCACACACTTCAAACCGCAATTATGAGCTTGTACTTATAGTGTGGATTCAAATGTAACTGTTGGAGGGAATCACATTTGAATCCAGACAATTAGTAGGTTTCACCTACTTTTCTTGGAATGCGGCCTTGTCAGTGTCAGATATGTTGTCTTGACTTGATTGGTCCACGTGGACTGAATCCAACGGATCTTTGGTTCAGTGAGCTTGATCAGGGCGCACTGACTTCAGATAGCTTATCCCCCACTGACTTGATGATCTCCAGTAGACACAACTGTCTTCAGTGTAGTTGTCCTTCAGTAGACTCTTGAAGATCTTTCCAAGAAGTTTGTCATAAGGCTGAATGACAAACTTCCCTGAACATAGTAGCCTGACTCCTTCAGGGCCTACTTGGTACAGCACTGATCCTCCTGATCATGCTATTCACTGAGTAGTCCACTGACTTAGCTTAGATCAACCAGGTTTATACTCAGTGGGACATCCTTCAGGCTTCTCTTCAGGTTCAGGTCTCTGTCATGGCTTCAGTCAGTTCTTCTTGTGATGTCATCTTGATTTTTCAGACTGTGTTGCTGAGTTTTCCCTCGCTGAGTTCCCCCTCAACAGAGTGCTTCCTCAACTGAGTTCTTCTCAACTGACAACCTATTCTACTGACAAATAACCTAGCCTGACCTGAAACTAAAGATATTATCCTGACTGCTTTCAAACCTATTACATGAGGTTTTGGAAAATCATCAAAACTAAACATATCCCAACAGGTAGTAATACCAATTATTTTTTCTAACATTACAAGTCTATTTTTTCTAACATTACAAGTCTATTTTCAAATAATTCTTACCAATTACTTTTTTAATTATTCGAATTAGAGTTTACAGTGAGGGTTTATCGTGAGGGTTTAGGGTTTAGGGTAATATTACCAAGTCTTTAGTAATATTACCTATAGACATTGACAGTGTTACCAATTATATTATAGTAATACTAAATTTTTTTCTAACATTACAAGTCTATTTTCAATTAATTCTTAACAATTACCTTTTTAATCATTCGAATTAGCATTTACGGTGAGGGTTTACCGTGAGGGTTTAGGGTAATATTATCAAGTCTTTAGTAGTATTACCAATAGACATTGATAGTGTTACCAATAATGATTGGTAGTAATACCAATAATTTTTTCTAACATTACACATCTATTTTTAAATAATTCTTACCAATTACATTTTTTATTATTTGAATTAGAGTTTAGGATGAGGGTTGACCGTGAGGGTTTAAGGTTTACGATAATATTACCAAGTCTTTAATATTACCCTAAACCGTCTCGGTCAACCCTCACCGTAAACTCTAATTTGAATAACTAAAAAAGTAATTGGTAAGCATTATTTGAAAATAGACTTGTATTGTTAGAAAATAATAATTCGTATTACTACCAATCACTTTTGGTATCACTATCAATGTCTATTGGTAATACTTCTAAAGACTTGGTAATATTACCCTAAACCCTCACGGTAAACCCTAATTCGAATGATTATAAAGTAATTGGTAAGAATATTTTAAAATAGACTTTTAATGTTAGAAAAAAAATTGGTATTAATATCAATCACTATTGGTACCTCTATCAATGCCTATTGGTAATACTACTAGAGACTTGATAATATTATTCTAAACCCTAAGGGTAAGCCCTCACCATAAACTCTAATTCGAATGATTACAAAAGTAATTGATAAAAATTATTTTAAAATAGACTTTTAATGTTAGAAAAAAATTGGAATTACTATCAATCACTATTGGTAACACTATCAATGTCTATTGGTAATACTATTAAAGACTTGGTAATATTACACTAAACCCTCACGGTAAACCCTTAATCAAATGATTAAAAACTAATTTGTAAGAATTATTTTAAAATAGACTTTTAATGTTAGAAAAAATAATAGGTATTACTATCAATCACTATTGGTACCACTATCAATGGCTATTGGTAATACTACTAGAGACTTGATAATATTATCCTAAACCCTCAGGGTATAACCTCACCAAAAACCCTAATTCGAATGATTACAAAAGTAATTGGTAAAAATTATTTGAAACTAGACTTTTAATGTTAGAAAAAAATTGGTATTACTAACAACCACTATTGGTAACACTATCAATGTCTATTGGTAATACTACTAAAGATTTGGTAATATTACCCTAAACCCACACGACAAACTCTCACCGTTAACTCTAATTCGAATGATTAAAAAAGTAACTGGTAAAATTATTTGAAAATAGACTTGTAATGTTAGAAAAAAATAATTTGTACTACTACCAATCACTATTGATAACACTATCAAAGTCTATTGGTAAGAGTTTAATACAACTAAAGATTTGGTAATATTAACCTAAACCCTCACGGTAAACGCTAATTCGAATGATTAAAAAGTTAACTATTAAGAAATAATTGAAAATAGACTTGTAATGTTAGAAAAATAATAATTAGTATTACTATAATTCACTACTGGTATTACTATCAATGTCTATTGGTAATATTACTAAAGACTTGGTAATATTACCCTAAACCCGAAACCCTCACGGTCAAACCTCCCCATAAACTATAATTCCAATAATTAAAAAAGTAATTGGTAAAAATTATTTAAAAAGAGACTTGTAATTTTAGAAAAAATTAATTTGTATTACTATCAATCACTATTGGTAAAACTTTCAATGTCTATTGGTAATACTACTAAAGATTTGGTAATATTACCCTAAACCCTCACCGTAAACGCTAATTCGAAAGATTAAAAAGGTAATTGTTAAGAATTAATTTAAAATAGATTTGTAATGTTAGAAAATAAATAATTAGTATTACTATCAACCACTATTGGTAACACTATCAATGTCTATTGGTAATATTACTAAAGACTTTGTAATATTACCCTAAACCCTAAACTCTCACGGTAAACCATCACCGTAAACTCTAATTCGAATAATTAAAAATGTAATTGGTAATAATTATTTGAAAATAGACTTGTAATGTTAGAAAAAAATTGGTATTACTACCAATCACTATTGGTAACACTATCAATGTCAATTGATAATTTTTGTTAAAGACTTGAAAATATTACCCTAAACCTTAAACCGTCTCGGTCAACCCTCACCGTAAACTCTAATTTGAAAAACTAAAAAAGTAATTGGTAAGCATTATTTGAAAATTGACTTGTATTGTTAGAAAATAATAATTCGTATTACTACCAATCACTTTTGGTAACACTATCAATGTCTATTGATAATACTTCTAAAGACTTGGTAATATTACCCTATACCCTCACGGTAAACCCTAATTCGAATGATTAAAAAGTAATTGGTAAGAATATTTTAAAATAGACTTTTAATGTTAGAAAAAAAAATTGGTATTAATATCAATCAATACTGGTACCACAATCAATGCCTATTGTTAATACTACTAGAGACTTGATAATATTATCCTAAACCCTAAGGGTAAGCACTCACCATAAACTCTAATTCGAATGATTTCAAAAGTAATTGGTAAAAATTATTTTAAAATAGACTTTTAATTTTAGAAAAAAAATTGAAATTACTACCAATCACTATTGGTAACACTATCAATGTCTATTGGTAATACTACAAAAGACTTGGTAATATTACCCTAAACCCTCACGGTAAACCCTAATTCGAATGATTAAAAAGTAATTGGTAAGAATTATTTTAAAATAGACTTTTAATGTTTGAAAAAAATAATTGGTATTACTATCAATCACTATTGGTACCACTATCAATGCCTATTGGTAATACCACTAGAGACTTGGTATTATTATCCTAAACCCTCAGGGTAAAACCTCACCAAAAACTCTAATTCGAATGATTAAAAAAGGAATTGGTAAAAATTATTTTAAAATAGACATTTAATGTTAGAAAAAAAAATTGGTATTACTATCAACCACTATTGGTAACACTATCAATGTTTATTGGTAATACTAAGAAAGACTTGGTAATATTATCCTAAACCCTCACGGCAAACCCTCACCGTTAACTCTAATTCGAATGATTAAAAAAGTAACTGGTAAAATTATTTGAAAATAGACTTGTTATATTAGAAAAAAATAATTGACACTACTACCAATCACTATTGATAACACTATCAATGTCTATTGGTAATAGTTTAATACTACTAAAGACTTGGTAATATTAACCTAAACCCTCACGGTAAACGCTAATTCGAATGATTAAAAAGTTAACTGTTAAGAAATAATATAAAATGGACTTATAATGTTAGAAAAATAATAATTAGTATTACTATAATTGACTATTGGTAATATTACTAAAGACTTGGTAATATTACCCTAAACCCGAATTCCTCACAGTCAAACCTCACCGTAAACTATAATTCGAATTATCAAAAATATAATTGGTATGAATTATTTAAAATGAGACTTGTAATGTTAGAAAAAAAAAATTTGTATTACTACCAATCACTATTGGTAACACTTTCAATGTCTATTGGTAATACTGCTAAAGATTTGGTAATATTACCCTAAACCCTCACAGTAAATGCTAATTCGAATGGTTAAAAGGGTAATTGTTAAGAATTAATTGAAAATAGACTTGTAATGTTAGAAAATAAATAACTATTATTACTATCAACCACTATTGGAAACACTATCAATGTCTATTGGTAATATTACTAAAGACTTTGTAATATTACCCTAAACCCTAAACTCTCACGGTAAACCCTCACCGTAAACTCTAATTTGAATAATTAAAAAAGTAATTGGTAATATATACTCCCTCCGTCCAATATTAGTAGACCTACTTTTTGGGTAGTTATTTTTTGTCATAAGTTGGAGGGTATTATGAGATATTGTGAGGTTCATTTATCAATAAAAGTATTGCTACCAACCACTATTGGTAACACTATCAATGTCTATTGGTAATACTACTAAAGATTTGGTAATATTACCCTAAACCCTCACGGCAAACTCTCACCGTTAACTCTAATTCGAATGATTAAAAAAGTAACTTGTAAAATTATTTGAAAATAGACTTGTAATGTTAGAAAAAAATAATTTGTACTACTACCAATCAGTATTGATAACACTATCAATGTCTATTGGTAATAGTTTAATACTACTAAAGACTTGGTAATATTAATCAAAACCCTCACGGTAAACGCTAATTTGAATGATTAAAAAGTTAACTGTTAAGAAATCATTTAAAATAGACTTGTAATGTTAGAAAAATAATAATTAGTATTACTATAATTCACTACTGGTAACACTATCAATGTCTATTGATAATATTACTAAAGACTTGGTTATATTACCCTTAACCCGAAACCCTAACGGTTAAACCTCACCATAAACTATAATTCCAATAATTAAAAAAGTAATTGGTAAGAATTATTTAAAAAGAGACTTGTAATTTTAGAAAAAATTAATTTGTATTACTACCAATCACTATTGGGATCACTTTCAATGTCTATTGGTAATACTACTAAAGATCTGGTAATATTACCCTAAACTCTCACCGTAAACGCTAATTCGAATGATTAAAAAGGTAATTGTTAAAAATTAATTGAAAATAGACTTGTAATGTTAGAAATAAATTAGTATTACTATAAAACAATTGGTAACACTATCAATGTCTATAGGTAATATTACTAAATACTTGGTAATATTACCCTAAATCCTCACGGTAAACCCTCACTGTAAACTCTAATTCGAATAATTAAAAAAGTAATTGGTCAGTATTACTTTAAAATAGACTTGTAATGTTAGAAAATAATAATTGGTATTACTACCAATCACTAATGGTAAAACTATCAATGTCTATTGGTAATACTACTAAAGACTTGGTAGTATTACCCTAAACCCTCACGGTATACCCTCACCCTAATTGCTAATTTGAATGATTAAAAAGCCAATTGTTAAGAATTAATTGAAAATAGACTTGTAACGTTAAAAAAAAAATTTGTATTACTAACAATCACTATTGGTAACACTATCGATGTCTATTGGTAATATTACTAAAGACTTGGTAATATTACCCTAAACCCTAAACCCTCAAGGTCAAACCTCATCGTAAACTTTAATTCGAATAATTAAAAAAGTAATTGGTAAGAATTATTTAAAATTAGACTTGTAATGTTAAAAAAAAAATTGGTATTACTACGAATCACTATTGATAACACTTTCAATATCTATTGGTAATACTACTAAAGATTTGGTAATATTACCCTAAACCCTCACCGTAAATGCTAATTCGAATGATTAAAAAGGTAATTATTAAGAATTAATTGAAAATAGACTTGTAATATTAGAAAATAAATATTTAGTATTACTATCAACCACTATTGGTAACACAATCAATGCCTATTGGTAATATTATTAAAGACTTTGTAATATTACCCTAAACCCTCACCGTAAACTCTAATTCGAATAATTAAAAAAGTATTTGGTAAGAATTATTTGAAAATAGACTTGTAATTTTAGAAAAAAATTGGTATTATTACCAATCACTATTAGTAACACTATCAATGTCTATTGGTAATAGTGTAATAGTACTAAAGTCTTGGTAATATTATCATAATACCTCACGGTAAACCCTCACCGTAAACGCTAATTCGAATGACTAAAAGGCTAATTGTTAAGAATTAATTGAAAATAGACTTGTAATGTTAGAAAAAATAATTAGTATTACTATCAACTACTATTAGTAACACTATCAATGTCTATTGGTAATTTTTGTTAAAGACTTGATAATATTACCCTAAACTCTAAACCCTCACAGTCAGCCCTCACCGTAAACTCTAATTTGAATAAATAAAAAAGTAATTTGTAAGAATTATTTAAAAATAGACTTGTATTGTTAGAAAAAGATAATTTATATTACTACCAATCACTATTGGTGACACTTTCAATGTCTATTGGTAATACTACTAAAGATTTGGTAATATTACCCTAAACCCTAACGGAAAACCCTCATCATAAACTCTAATTCGAATAATTAAAAAAGTACTTGGTAAGAATTATTTGAAAATAGACTTGTAATGTTAGAAAAAAAAAGTTGGTATTACTACCAATCTCTATTGGTAACACTATCAATGTATATTGGTAATAGTGTAATACTACTAAAGACTTCATAATATTACCCTAAACCCTCACGGTAACCCTAACCGTAAACTCCAATTCGAATGATTAAAAAGATAAATGTTAAGAATTAATTAAAAATTGACTTGTACTGTTAGAAAAATAATAATTAGTATTATTATCAATCACTATTGGTAACACTATCAATGTCTATTGATAATATTACTAAAGACTTGGTAATATTACCCTAAACCCTAAACCCTCACGGTCAACCCTCATCGTAAACTGTAATTCAAATAATTAAAAAAGTAATTGGTAAGAATTATTTAAAAATAGACTTGAGATGTTAGAAAAAAATAAGGGTATTACTATCAATCAATATTGGTAACACTATCAATGTCTATTGGTAATACTAGTAAAGACTTGGTAATATTACTCTTAACCCTCACGGTAAACACTCACCGTAAACGTTAATTCGAATGATTAAAAAGGCAATTGATAAGAATTAATTGAAAATAGACTTGTACTGTTAGAAAAAAAATTATTATTACTAACAACCACTATTGGTAACACTATCAATGTCTATTGATAATACACCTAAAGACTTAGTAATATTACCCTAAATCCTCACACTAAACCTTTACCGTAAACTCTAATTCGAATGATTAAAAGGTAATTGGTAAGAATTATTTTAAAATAGACTTTTAATGTTTATAAAAAATAATTGGTATTACTATCAATCACTATTGGCACCACTATCAATGTCTATTAGTAATACTACTAAAGACTTTGTAATATTACCCTAAACCCTAAACCCTCATTGTAAACTCTCACCGTAAAATCTAATTCGTATAATAAAAAAAAGTAATTGGGTAGAATTATTTAAAAATATACTTGTAATGATAGATAAAAAATTAATATTACTATCAATCACTATTGGTAACACTATCAATGCCTATTGGTAATACTACTAAAGAATTGGTAATATAATTCTAAACCCTCATAGGAAATCCTTACTGTAAACTCTAATTCGAATGATTAAAAAAGTAATTGGTAAGAATTATTTGAAAATAGACTTATAATGTTAGAAAAAAATAATTGGTATTACTACCAATCACTATTTATAGCACTATCAATGTCTATTTGTAATAGTTTAATACTACTAAAGACTTGGTAATATTAATCAAAAACTCTCACGGTAAACGCTAATTCGAATGATTAAAAAGTTAATTGTTAAGAATTAATTGAAAATAGACTTGCAATGTTAAAAAAATAATAATTCGTATTACAATAATTCACTATTGATAACACTATCAATGTCTATTGGTAATATTACTAAAGACTTGGTAATATTACCCTAAACCCTCACGGTCAAACCTCATCGTAAACTCTAATTAGAATAATTAAAAAAGTAATTGGTAAGAATTGTTTAAAAATAGACTATTAATATTAGATAAAATAATTGGTATTACTACCAATCACTATTGATAACACTTTCATTTTCTATTAGTAATACTACTAAAGATTTGGTAATATTACCCTAAACTCTCACCGTAAACGCTAATTCGAATGATTAAAAAAGTAATTGTTATGAATTAATTAAAAATGGACTTGTAATGTTAGAAAATAAATAATTAGTATTACTATCAACCACTATTGGTAACAATATTAATGTTTATTGGTAATATTACTAAAGACTTGATAATATTACCCTATACCCTAAACCCTCACGGTATACCCTCACCGTAAACTCTAATTCGAATAATTAAAAAAGTAATTGGTAAGAATTATTTAAAAATAGACTTGTAATGTTCGGGAAAAAATTGGTAACACTATCAATGTCTATTGGTGATAGTGTAATACTACTAAATACTTGGTAATATTATCCTAATACCTCACGGTAAACCCTCACCGTAAACGCTAATTCGAATGATTAAAAATGTAATTGTTAAGAATTAATTGAAAATAGGCTTGTAATGTTAGAAAAATAATAATCAATATTATTATCAATCACTATTGGTAACACTATTAATGTCTATTGATAATATTACTAAAGGCTTGGTAATATTACCCTTAACCCTAAACCCTCATGGTCAACCCTCACCGTAAACTCTAATTCGAATGATTAAAAAGTTAATTGTTAAGAATTAATTGAAAATAGACTTGCAATGTTAAAAATAATAATAATTAGTATTAGAATAATTCACTATTGATAACACTATCAATGTCTATTGGTAATATTACTAAAGACTTGGTAATATTACCCTAAACCCTCACGGTCAAACCTCATCGTAAACTCTAATTAGAATAATTAAAAAAGTAATTGGTAAGAATTGTTTAAAAATAGACTATTAATATTAGATAAAATAATTGGTATTACTACCAATCACTATTGATAACACTTTCATTTTCTATTAGTAATACTACTAAAGATTTGGTAATATTACCCTAAACCCTCACTGTAAACGCTAATTCGAATGATTATAAAGGTAATTGTTAAGAATTAATTGAAAATAGACTTGTAATGTTAGAAATAAATTAGTATTACTATAAAACAATTGGTAACACTATCAATGTCTATAGGTAATATTACTAAATACTTGGTAATATTACCCTAAATCCTCACGGTAAACCCTCACTGTAAACTCTAATTCGAATAATTAAAAAAGTAATTGGTAAGTATTACTTTAAAATAGACTTGTAATGTTAGAAAATAATAATTGGTATTACTACCAATCACTATTGTAAAACTATCAATGTCTATTGGTAATACTACTAAAGTCTTGGTAATATTACCCTAAACCCTCACAGTAAACCCTCACCCTAATTGCTAATTTGAATGATTAAAAAGCCAATTGTTAAGAATTAATTGAAAATAGACTTGTAACGTTAAAATAATAATAATTGGTATTACTAACAATCACTATTGGTAACACTATCGATGTCTATTGGTAATATTACTAAAGACTTGGTAATATTACCCTAAACCCTAAACCCTCACGGTCAAACCTCATCGTAAAATTTAATTCGAATAATTAAAAAAGTAATTGGTAAGAATTATTTAAAATTAGACTTGTAATGTTAAAAAAAAAATTGGTATTATTACCAATCACTATTGGTAACACTATCAATGTCTATCAGTAATACTACTAAAGATTTGGTAATATTACCCTAAACCCTCATGGTAAACCCTCACCGTAAACGCTAATTCGAATGATTAAAAAAGGTAATTATTAAGAATTTATTGAAAATAGACTTGTAATGTTATATAAAAAAAATTGGTAACACTATCAATGTCTATTGGTAATATTACTATAGACTTGGTAATATTACCCTAAACCCTCACCGTAAACTCTAATTCGAATAATTAAAAAATAATTGGTAAAAATTTTTTGAAAATAGACTTGTAATGTTAGAAAAAAATAATTGGTATTACTACCAATCATTATTGGTAACACTATCAATTTCTGTTGGTAATACTATTAAAGACTTGGTAATATTACCCTAAACCCTCATGGTAAACCCTCACCGTAAATGCTAATTCGAATGATTAAAAAGGTAATTGTTAAGTATTAATTGAATATAGACTTGTAATGTTTGAAAAAAAAAAAATAGTATTACTATCAACCACTATTGGTAACACTATCTATGTTTATTGGTAATATTACTAAAGACTTGATAATATTACCCTAAACCCTCACAGCAAACCCACACCATAAACTCTAATTCGAATAATTATAAAACTAATTGGTAAGAGTTATTTGAAAATTGACTTTTAATGTTAGGAAAAAATAATTGGTATTACTACCAATCACTATTGATAACACTATTAATGTCTATTGGTAATAGTTTAATGCTACTAAAGACTTGGTAATATTAACCTAAACCCTCACGGTAAACGCTAATTCGAATGATTAAAAAGTTAACTGGTAAGAATTAATTGAAAATAGAATTGTAATGTTAGAAAAATAATAATTAGTATTACTATAATTCACTATTGGTAACACTATCAATGTCTATTGGTAATATTACTAAAGATTTGGTAATATAACCCTAAACCCTCACGGTAAACTGACTTGAACTGAAAATATTAACTTTCTACTAGTAGTTTCCCCGCAAGCGTACGGGTTCACTATAGTATAAGTAAGTATAGCGACCAAGTATATCGTACCTCGGGATGGGTTGTATGCGAATAGATCCCTGAAGATCTACGCGTCGTAATTAATATGAGTGTATATTTTTGGATTTTTTAAAAGAAAATATAATCTAAACTAAATTACTCTACGAATGCAAAAAAGAAAATTAAACTAAGAACGTAAAAGTGTATTTTCGAATATGTGATGGTGATGCTCAGGATAGGAATTCCTACGTATACTAACGGAGCAGGTACATAATCAAAATAACCGCGACGTGCAAGAGATAACCTAAGTAAAAGATCGTAAGATGAAAGCTCAAGAATTCAGACCCTAATATTTTATCCTATCAATCAACTTCACTAATCCACTAACAAGTTAATAGATTGTGCTTAATTAAAGAGACTCTAATTTAACTAAGGTGATGCGGTCGTCCTCCCTAGATAAACCGGTAGATTAATTAACCCCTTCTAAACCCTCTCGTTAAGTCTACTAGTTGTTAAAGAGTAATAAGGTCGTCCTCTCTCTAACTCTTTTCGAACGAAATTCAAAAGTAAAGTTAAGATTGATTTTAAGAATTCATTAATTAAGAGAATTAAAACTAAACGTCACGAATTACCCTAATTACGTACCCACATCCTACTTCTACGAGTTCATCCTACCCCAAGCATACAAGGGTTTTAGCTAGACATGATTTTAACGGTAACAATAATAATTAAGCATGCAACGAATGAAAACATAGTTAATTGAAGTGAAAAACTAAAAAGCATAAACTAGGGTTTTTAAGAAAGAAAAATAATTCTAAGAACTGAAATTGAATTAATAAAAAGGAACAAAGTCTGAAGTATTCACGAACAACGAACTAAAGAAAAGAAATTAAAAATCAAAACCAAACCATGAATTCGCAACGTAAAACCTCGATTACACGTAAAATAAGCTTGCTCAACTCTCGGTGCTCCTCCTTATCCAAAAACTAACTCTAAGTGTGAAGTGGTATCCAAAATCGTGTTCGAAAAGGGTATAAATAGGCAACGGGTTGAATTGGGAGTTAATAGGCCAAAACCACGCTTGCTCGAGCACAACTCGTGCACTACGTGCACGAGCACAATCCAATCGAGCGCTCCAAACTTCCAGAGTCCGAAAAGTGCACGAGTACACAAGCTCGTGCACTAGGTGCACGGCTTGATGTTGCTCGAGCACTATGCACAAGCGCTCGTGCACTAGGTGCACGACTTTGTGTTGCTCGGGCACTATTCTCGAGCACTTGTGCACTGAGTGCACGAGTTCTTCTTGCCTATGTACTCCAATGATACTTTTGCTCCCTCGAACTAATACTTTTCGTATTTCTTCGATATCTTCTTATCCGGGCATCCGTTTGAGTCGATTCAAAGTCCTACGAACTCCTCTTTTCGCCCTCTATCCACCTATGAGCATCAAAGACACAAATTTATTAGTTTATGAAAATGATACTCGAATGACTCTAAATACTCATATAAATCAATTAAAAACACAGGCGTTTCGAGATATAAATTCCGACAATTTCATGTCTAATCAACCCCCCCAAACTTACCATGTTGCTTGTCCTGAAGCAACGAAATAATAAGTCAAGTAAAATTATTAGGAATGAATCAAGAATAACATCATGCAAGTAATCGAGCTCAAGTTTCAAAGTTCGTTCACATGTATACGAACTCACTCCCTTCATCATACTCATGCAATAACAACAAGAATCACCAAGATCAAACATGGATGTGCACTCAACGATGTGTTTCACTCCCTCACAAGTGTATATCAATAATAAGGGACTCACTCAATCAATCAATCACACATATCAGCAGCCGTAGGCTTGTAAGCACTCTCAACTTCGACTGTACTCTAGAAATCAATGCCGAATCAAAAAAAGGACTTTTCTCAAGGTTGTAATGTAGGCTCTTTGGACAGGTGGGGAAACTATATGGGGTAAGTGACTCAAGTGAATGGAAAATGGAAAATCAAATTTCAATACTTCAAGACGAGGAACAAAATAATTCAAACATCTTCATGCAATACACTTTTCAATTCCTCTACTTTCAACACTTCAATTTTTCTTTTCTCTAACTTATTTCACTTTTTCAATCACCACACTTTTCTTTTTCACACATATATATGAGCTCATTTTTCTTTTGCTCATTCTCAATTTTTTTTCTGTCCCACAGCTCAAAACTTCATCACACCCTTCTTTTATCACAACTCAACCAACATAATTCCTTTTCTCATCTCAACTCAATCCCTCCTCATTCACACTTTTCCTATTCTCCACTCAAATTGGAACAAAAAGGTTTAGGAACTTGGATAAGTGTTAATATGTGCTAGAAAATAAAATAGGCTAAGGCTCAAACGGGCTAACAAGGGATAAATGTCATTGGTAGGGAAAATTTTGGCTAAGTAACTCAACAAATCAAAGATGGCCTAAGATCACATTCGGCATATCAAACTTGACACAATCAAGAGGCAAGAACACACACAAGTTCTAGCATCTTCTAAGGTGACTACTCACTCACAAACGAAGAGGTCAATTTATGCATCTTAATCTCAAAAGGCTCAATTCTCACGGCTTTCACATCCATGCTAGTATAGTGAATTCTCACTCTCATCACACAAGTACTCAAAAGGAAAACTTGTAAGTATACTAGTTCCCTCTCAAAGCAACTCTAACTCCTATATTCCACACAATAAAATTCCTAACTCAACTTCACAACTCACCAATACTCATCAAATCATACTCAAGAATAACAATCAGCAAGTAGCAAGGGTTAATAAGCATAAAAGAAATCACTCATCTCAAAGAGTTCACACAAATCACAACCCGATTGTTTCAATAACAATTCCATCACAGTCCCATAATCAACCACATCACTCAAAGAAGACAATTCACACTCCAAAAGCAAGAAATAAGGAAAGAAAAGAAAAGATAAGAAAAAGGAAACAGAAACTGGGGGAATCCCCATGATCTTCAAGCATCAGGAGGCGGTGGCGGGCGGTAGCTCGGGTGATCCGATCCCAAGTGGGAGATGAAGAGTGCCTCCATCCATCTTCTCAAATCCGAAACTTTTGATCGGACCTCTTAAAACTCCCCTCGCACACTCGTAGCGTCGGTGTACCACTGATTTTGCATTGTGCGAAGATGCGTATATTCGGTTTGCAGATCCTGAATATCAGTCCTCATTCCATCCCACTGAATCGGGTTGGGTACTACGGCTCGGGAGTGGACACTTCAGGTGCCTCAACCTCCATCTCTTGAGGTTCTTGACCTCCTCCACCAAAATCGGCCTTTTCTTTCTCCGGTGTGTTCCCTCATTCTTCATATTCGTCTTCCTCCTCTTCATCTAATTCCCGAACTCCACTGGATCCTGCTCCACTCGTTCCTGCTGCACTCCTATGCCTCTTATTTGGCCTCTGGTCCCATAAACCGCAGCTCTCCAATCTTGCCTTGAATTTTTCCATTACCTTTTCCATCTGTATATTCTCCTTCTTCAAACCTTTCAAGGTCACCAACTTCTCATTAGGCATCGGGAACAACTCATCATCTCGAAGTCTCATGTAATATTTCTCACTCCAATGCTCACACATCCACGTGTGATACATGTGCTCAAAATCGATATCTCTTCCCTCACAAGGAGCTGCCATCGGTCTGATATCCAGGCTCTTCAAGAATGCACAAATGAGGCCTCCTCCTAGTATCCTAGAAGTCTTCGTCCCACACTTGTATGGGGCCTCAATCTGCATCTCTAGGAAATCCTTTCCAAAGTCGTGCTCCCTTCGATGGAGCAAGCACCACAGTCCATGCAACTCTTTCGAGGTCACCGTGCCTATTTCAGACCTAGCATAGATGGTGTTCCCTAGGATTCTTTCAAGGTATCAGATCATAGGATTCCTGATGGAAGAAGCTCGGGCCGTCCTCGAAGAATACTTTCCAGTTAAACCTCCGGTGATAAGCTGCCATAATTCATCAGCTTTGAACCTACCCGATCTCGTGTTCCTGTCACTTGGTTGGGGTAAGTGCAGGGTTGTATTCATCATCCCTATCTCATAGGCGTGCCACTCATTCCTTATCATGAGCCGAAAAGTGCCATCCCCTTTCATCTTCACTGAGGCTAAGAACTACTCCACTAAGTCTTGGTGAGTCTTATGGAGACCAAAATTTCGTAAAATTCCTGCATATTATTCTTCTCGAAAACTCTCTTGATCTCTTCTTCGATTCCCAACTGCCTCATGAACTCAACGCAAGGTCGCCAAGTCTTCTCCACTTTCCCAACAATAAAATTCCACCGGTAGGCGTGAGCAAACTATCTTTCCCCATATGTTAAATTATCCCAACAAGAGGGCATCAATCCCTTCCTCGTCAACTCCGCAGTCAAAGCTATCAACTCATCCCCCTCAACGAACTTATCCTCGTATTTCTTTGGAGGAGACATTACCTAATGCATCACAACAATTCACCAAACACAACTCATGAATATCTAAGACAATCTCAATAAAGTCAAGTAACCTTTTCAAACTCAAATTTTATCAACGGTGCACAAGGTTTCACACACGGGTGATATCATCATCTCAAATCAATTTACCATTCTCATACTCTTTCACAATTCACAAGAACTCCAAAACACAAGCCTATCATGAAGTAACATCACATATACATGCAATTTACATGCTCAAGACTCTATTCATCACTCTCACTTCTCAATTCAATCCCAATATTCCAAATTTCACAATACCCATGTCAATTCCTACTTTCTCTCTCTAAAAATACATAAAATGCACTCATGAAATTTCAAAATTGAAGCTTGAATTCATAAACCCATAGCATAGAGGCATCATTTATCAACAAAGAAGCAAAAACTGAAAAGAAATGTGAAAATCACCAATTCTACTAAAAAACACATGAACCCTACTTTCTCATACTCAATACATGCCAAATCCAAGCCTAAACTACGAATTGAATGAAAAGAATGAGAGAATACATACCTTTTATTGAAGAATCGAAGGAATTAGTGGGAGAAATTGAATGATACGTGGAGAACTTGGTGCAAACAGTGAATTTTCGCAGCCAAAATCACACCTAATGTATGTGTGGTGTGTGAAAAGTGAGTGAAATATATTTATAGTGTGGAAAATTCGAACTAGGGCTTTGAAATCCGGAGAGTGCGATTGCTCGAGTACTACTCGAGCACTAACTGCACGAGTAGATTCAGCTCGAGCGCCCAAGAGTTCCAGAACACAAAAACTGCACGAGTACTCGAGCTCGTGCACTATGTGCACGACTTGATTCTGCTCGAGCACTTGTTGGGAAAATAGGGGTGCCCGGAATCTATTCGGGATGAAATTTAAATACGAATTTAAATACAATTATTACTAGCATGAATTAATTCCAATTAATTCAAATAATAATTCCAACAACTAATTATCATCATGCATGTTAAATTAATTTCACATATTTAACTAGGCGGAATAAACAAGTAAATATGCGATTAACGTACCTCTTGTAGTATTGGCCTTTGGATGTACGGGACAATTGTAATCTCGCTTTATCAACCCAAATCCTTCTCAAGTATTTCCCTTTTCACCTCACTTGATCGCCGGTGGGAGACGCTTTCAAGTAATTTAATAAACTAAGGAAAAAGAAAAATATCTATGCTTCTTGATTTTTCCAACACATGGAATTATGTACTTGGGGATGAAATAATCATCCCCTATTTATAGATGGAGGTGGCCAAAAATTATAAGGAATATGGGCTTTGGAAAAAACATTTTCTTAGACTCTAAGAAATCTTGAATATATCTCATATATTCTTTTTTCCAAAATAAAATATTCCACAAAAATCTCACCCTCCACAATAGGTGTAATTTTCAAAAATTTCAAGGATGAAATCCAAGATTTGGATCTTCTTGAATATATGAGATATTCTTGTATTCCTAGAATACATATCTTCCATAATATCTTTCCAAGAAAATCAACAAGATCTTATTTCTTTTTTTTTTATTCCTTATTTTCGAAAATAACCTTAGAAAAATCAGCAATATAATTTTCTTTTTATTTTAATCACCTTATCATTATTGGGCTACTTAATGGGCTACTTGAGGGGCCTTAAGGAGAATTAAGATTCGACCTCCTAATGGACTTCTGAATTTCAATATTGAGCCCCAATATAATTCAGCCCATTAATATTAATTATTACCACTAATAAATTAATATTGCACTATCCATCTTAATCCATATTACGATAATAAGGGCTCCCGGTTATTATTTCCCGCGTTTAAGATAATCAAGTCCATTAATTAATTAAGCTTCTGAATAGCTCTAAATTTATTAATATATTTCACCTTGGAGTAAAGACAGCTCAACATTATTATTCGTACCGAAGAAACTAATTCTTCACTTGCAAGATTTGGTACAATAAAACTTCTGAGCCCACAAAGGGGACTAATCACACGAGCCGTACTCGCACGCGTTTCTCCGTATTAAATCTTAGCAACCGTCGTATGATTAATATTACTGCCCAAGACACAAAGTTCGAAGTCGCAATGATTCTCACCCAACATGAATCAAAGCAGTAACTATTAAGCACACACGGTCCTATTTAAGTGACGGAGATTAAGAAATCAACAACCACTGAGGTCTAATTCTTCACCTTTCAGAACAGAAGAATTTCTCCTCGCTGTAGGACCTCTTCAACACATACTAAATGTGCTAGTGCAATCTCTTAGTCAAGACAGACCAATCTGAGCCTTACACATCGACCTTTCACGGCGGATTGTTCAATTCCACCTAGGTCGTGAAAATGTACATTTAGTTACAAGTAAACTGTTAATGTTGTCTTCCGTGATCGGGTATCACCACATTAACTACATTGTAACATGTACTATATATTGAACGGTTTGCAATAGAAATTCAACATTCAATCATAACTAAAGCAAATGCGATAAAAGAATTATTCTCATAATACGAGTGTTTGATACACGAGTTATACAAAGTAAAAGCATACTTTCACGTATAACTCCAACAATCTCCCACTTATACTTAAAGTCTGCTTTTAGTATACATCACGCATGTCTTAGTGTAGTAGCTCTACGTGACATCTTATGTCAACCTACACTAACCTAATAATTCCTCCCACTTATACTTAAAGCAGATTGGCAATAGTCTTGACTCCCATTCCATCCACATGTCTCTCGAATGTACTCTGAGGCAGACCCTTTGTGAATGGATCCGCTAGGTTGTCACCCGACGCTATCTTTGTCACCTCTATATCTCCTCTCTTAACAATTTCTCGTATCAGATGGTATTTTCTTTCTATGTGTTTGCTGGCCTTGTGGGCTCTCGGTTCCTTTGAATTTGCAACTGCTCCGGCATTGTCACAAAAGACAGTTATCTTGTCGGGCAAATTCGGAACAACGTCCAAGTCCACTAAGAAGTTCTTGAGCCAAACTGCCTCTTTCGCTGCTTCACAAACAGCTACATACTCGGCTTCCATGGTCGAATCGGCGATGCATTTCTGCTTAACGCTTCTCCATGAAATGACTCCTCCTCCCATGCAAAACACACTACCCGAGGTTGACTTTCTTGAGTCTATGTCTGATTGGAAATCCGAGTCCGTGTACCCTACGGGAACTAGACTATCTGACTGGTAAATCAGCATCCGCTCCCGAGTTCTTTTCAGATACCTCAAGATGCACTTTACGGCAGTCCAATGGTCTTTCCCGGGATTACTTTGATATCTTGCCACCATGCCCACGGCAAAGCAGATATCCGGTCTCGTACACAGCATTGCATACATAAGGCTTCCTACGGCCGAAGCGTACGGAACACCTTTCATGTCATCTATCTCCGCTTGCGTCTTGGGGCTCATTTCTTTCGATAGATGGATTCCGTGCCTAAAAGGTACAAAACCTTTCTTGGAATCTTGCATGCTGAAACGCTTCAAAACAGTGTCAATGTATGAAGCTTGCGATAAGCCCAACATCCTCTTCTTGCGATCACGAGTGATTTTGATCCCAAGGATGTGACCGGCTTCCCCTAAGTCCTTCATATCAAATTGTTTTGACAGCCATACCTTTACGTCTGACAATACCTTTACATTGTTTCCAATGAGAAGAATATCGTCTACGTATAATACTAAGAATACCACCGCAGTTCCGTCACGCTTCTTATACACACAACTTTCGAACTCATTTTGATCAAACCCATAAGACTTAATCACTTGATCAAAACACTGGTTCCAAGTACGCGATGCTTGCTTAAGTCCGTAAATGGATCTCTTGAGCTTGCATACGAGATTCTCTTAGCCTTTTTCAATGAAACCTTTGGGCTGTTGCATATAGATATCTATCCCGTCAAGACTTCCGTTAAGGAAAGCCGTCTTGACATCCATTTGCCAGATCTCGTAATCTAGGTGCGCAGCGATCGACAAGAGAATACGGATGGACTTAAGCATAGCTACAGGCGATAAGGTTTCCTCATAGTCGATCCCTTCTTTCTGAGTATACCCTTTGGCCACAAGCCTTGCTTTGAAGGTTTCAACCCTTCCGTCCGGTCCTCTTTTCCTCTTGTACACCCACTTGCATCCAATGGGTTCTACCCCACTGGGTGGCTTGACCAACTCCCACACTTGATTATGATCCATCGAACCCATCTCGGCTTCCATTGCCGTTTGCCATGACTCCGCGTCTTTGTCTTGGATTGCCTCATCGTACGTCCATGGGTCTGATTCAACACCGGGAACCAAATCCGAAGATTCTCCTATCCCCATGAATCTCTCGGGTTGCCTAGGAACCCTCCCACTACGACGGGGTTCCGGTTGTGAAGATGTGACGTGTGGTACATCATCTTGTATACTTGGTATCGAGGTTTGACCTCTCAATTCTTCTAAGGTAATTTCACTTTTAGGTTTCCGATTGTTCATATAGTCTTCCTCCAAGAATTTAAAGTGTGTACTAATCACGGTCTTTTGATCCTTGGGACTATAGAACATACACCCTTTCGTTCCCGCAGGGTATCCTATAAACAGCCTTAATTCCGAACGTGGATCCAACTTACCGGCTTCCTTATCTAGCACGTATGCCGGACAACCCCAAATCCGCAAATGTCTTAGACTGGGCTTGCG
This sequence comes from Ballota nigra, assembly GCA_947034835.1. Taxonomy (NCBI): domain Eukaryota; kingdom Viridiplantae; phylum Streptophyta; class Magnoliopsida; order Lamiales; family Lamiaceae; genus Ballota; species Ballota nigra. Next base: position 32,488,434 of record OX344724.1, read on the forward strand.
CCCGGTCCACAATTCCATTGGGGTTTTAGGAACCGATTTGGATGGCACAAAGTTTAGAATATAAGCCGCCGTTTCCAAGGCGTTACCCCAAAACGACTTGGGTAAATCCGAATAACTCATCATGGATCTGACCATTTCTAAAAGAGTCCGGTTCCTTCGTTCCGCCACAACGTTCTGTTGAGGGGTTCCCGGTGCGGTCAACTGGGATATGATCCCTTCGTCCGATAAGTAGTTCAAGAATTCATCGCTGAGGTATTCGCCTCCACGATCTGATCGTAGAAACTTGATACTCTTTTCCCTATGTTTCTCGGATTCGGCCTTAAACTCTTTAAACTTTTCAAAAGTTTCAGACTTATGCCGCATAAGGTAAATGTACCCATATCTTGAGTAATCGTCAATGAAGGTAACGAAATACTCATACCCCATTCTCGCTTTGATCGTCATTGGACCACACACATCGGTATGAATGAGTTCTAACACTTCCGTGGCTCTATTCCCCTTGGCTCCAAATGCCCTCTTGGTCATCTTACCCTCTAAACAGGATTCACAAGTTGGAAACGGCTCGACTTGGAGTGATTCCAAGGATCCGTCTTTCACCAATCTCTCTATCCGCTTTAGATTAATATGACCTAGTCTAAGATGCCATAGAAATGTTTCGTTCATCTCCGAAGAACGCTTTCTTTTATTACTCGAAATGATCGACGTGTTATTAGATTCATTATTTGAGTGGTGTGCACACTTAATCGTATAGAGATTGTTTACCAACGTTCCATGACAGATAACATCATTCTTAAAAGAAACAGTAACAACTTTATTAAAAGTAACTGAATATCCATCAAAAAACAACTTAGAAACCAAAATTAAATTCTTCCTAAAGTTTGGAACGTATAAAACATCTCTTAAAATTAAAACTCTATCTTCAAAAGATAGGTGCACGACTCCCACTGCTTCGGCTGCCACTCTCGTAGTATCCCTCAAAGTGATTGTGATCTCATTCTTGCTAAGTCGTCGGGTTAGCTGGAACCCCTGAAGAGCAAAACAAATATGATCAGTTGCCCCGGTATCCACTACCCAAACGTGGGCAGCATATGCCGCAACATATATTTCAACGACTGAAGCATGAGACTTACCTTTCTTTCCACCCTTCTTAGGCTTAGAACAGGTCGCCATCCAATGTCCCTTCTCACCACAATTAAAGCACTTACCCTTAGCAGCTTTCTTTCCACCTCCTTCTCCCTTTGCCTTGGGTTTCGCAACGGTTGGATTTGCTTGGGTCTGGCCCTTCGTCCTCTTCCTCTTCTTCCCTCCCTTGGGACCCGAAGAGGAAGACAGACCGTTTGCCACTATAACAATGGTTTGGTGATCCATTAGAGTCTCCGCCGATACCAAAGCTTGCAAGAGCTCGGGCAAACTATTTGCCCGGTCATTCATTTGATAGTTCAACTGAAACTGCTCAAAGCTTTTTGGCAGAGAATGGAGAACAAAATCGACCTTAGTAGGGAGGTCAAATTCCACACCAAGTACTTCCAACTTGTTGAGATAACCCATCATCTCGATTACGTGATCCCTTACAGACGTACCTTCCACCATTTTCAACGAAAGCATCTTTCGCATGGTGATTTGCCTAGCCGTACGGTTCTGATGTTGAAACATCGCTTCAAGATTTTGCATTATCTCAAAGGCGGTCTCCATGTGTTGGTGTTGGTGTTGCAACACATCTGACATTGAAGCCAGAATAGTACACCTAGCCATCTCATCGAAGTCAAACCAACTCTTATGCTCTTTCTTGTCCGCTTTCGTGGCATCTTCGGCAGGCTCTTGGGGCTTAGGAGTAGTAAGTACCCACTTGTGGTGTTGAGCGGTTAGGACAATATTGAGGTTACGTTTCCAATCAACATAGTTCTCACCAACAAGTTTGTTATCTTTAAGTATACTAAACAGTGGATTAAAAGGTTGCGACATGATGAACTGAGAATAAAACATACATTCATATCAATATCTAGAAAAATACGAAATTATCACATAATTCGATCACATCAATTATATTGAAACCTTAAAACAATATAATCATGCATCAGCCAACATCTCGAAACAATTTAAATGTGCCACGAGGGGTGGTCTATACATTTAAACACATTCAAGCGGATTACAAACTTAAAAGTTACAAATCCTTAATTCAAAATTAATAGTTGGCTCCCACTTTGACCACATAGAAACTGACAGGGACTCCGAGGGGAGTAAGTTAATATCAATTCCCTATGCCTAAGTAATAATCATAATTAAATACAGGATTATTATTTCGCTTTGAGCAAGCCACTCGTGGTGAGGGTCAATACCGCCACTAGTAATAATCCACAATCATCCTTTCGGAATTTATTCATGTGAAATCCGTTCTTTTGGCCGATCCGAGGGGGATATGCATTCCAAAAGAACTTCACAAATAAATAAATTATGGAGGTCAAAATAATCCAATTTTAATATCCGGAATAAAATTGCGATTATAAAAACATACTTAGTAATTTTCGAAAGTAAGTTTTTTCTTGGACAATTAAATTCATGCAAGCACATATTAACAAATAATAATAAGTGCACGAAATAAAACATCCATCAAAACAAAATTAAACACATTGGAGCACTCAAATCCAATTGTCACGGTTCAATTTCTTCACGTCTTGATGCGAAAAATCGTCCTTGTTGCTTTCCAACGTTCGTCTCGACGTGCTCCCACTCGAACAGCAACACTTCATCAAAAACAGCATCATTTGGGGTTCGAGACGAGGTTTAAAATCACACGGAAAAAAAAAACACGAACCGAAAAAACACGAAGTGGGCCCGCGCTCTTCCCGGCCCAAAAGGCGCCGAAAAGCTGCCCGAAGCGCGCCGAAGCGCAGCCCCGAGGCGCTGCACGGAGGCGCGCCGAGGCGCCGCCCGGAGCTCCCCAAGGCGCCGCAGCCTCGCGCCCGTGGCGCGCGCGCGGTGCGCGCGGCGCTGGCCACCCGTCGCGCATGGCGTGCGCCGGCACCCCCGTGCACCGTTTTTTCGCCGTTCGTCCTCGTTTTCTTCACCCCTTGCATGATTTTACGTCCATACACGCGCCACACTTGTATGCGTCGTCCGGGTACGCCGTTTTTAATTCTTCGTTCTTCGTCACGATCCGGTTACAATTTATTTTTACAAAAAAAAAATAAATACTAGATCTAGACTAGTCTATTACAATGATCGAATCAAAATAAAAACAACTAATCTACTCGTGGATTTTCTCACGAGAAAAACGAATTCGAACGAATCGAATTAAAAAAAACAATTAATTCACACGCATGAAATTAACAACATTAAAACCATGACAATTGGATACCTGCAAAAAAGATCTAACAATTCTACTATCCAATTTCAATTTAATGTTTAACAATTTAAATTCCAATTTAAAATTCAGAGCCCGAAACCGTGGCTCTGATACCAGTTGTTGGGAAAATAGGGGTGCCCGGAATCTATTCGGGATGAAATTTAAATACGAATTTAAATACAATTATTACTAGCATGAATTAATCCTAATTAATTCAAATAATAATTCCAACAACTAATTATCATCATGCATGTTAAATTAATTTCACATATTTAACTAGGCGGAATAAACAAGTAAATATGCGATTAACGTACCTCTTGTAGTATTGGCCTTTGGATATACGGGACAATTGTAATCTCGCTTTATCAACCCAAAGCCTTCTCAAGTATTTCCCTTTTCACCTCACTTGATCGCCGGTGGGAGACGCTTTCAAGTAATTTAATAAACTAAGGAAAAAGAAAAATATCTATGCTTCTTGATTTTTCCAACACATGGAATTATGTACTTGGGGATGAAATAATCATCCCCTATTTATAGATGGAGGTGGCCGAAAATTATAAGGAATATGGGCTTTGGAAAAAATCTTTTCTTAGACTCTAAGAAATCTTGAATATATCTCATATATTCTTTTTTCCAAAATAAAATATTCCACAAAAATCTCACCATCCACAATAGGTGTAATTTTCGAAAATTTCAAGGATGAAATCCAAGATTTGGATCTTCTTGAATATATGAGATATTCTTGTATTCCTAGAATACATATCTTCCATAATATCTTTCCAAGAAAATCAACAAGATCTTATTTCTTTTTTTTTTATTCCTTATTTTCGAAAATAACCTTAGAAAAATCAGCAATATAATTTTCTTTTTATTTTAATCACCTTATCATTATTGGGCTACTTAATGGGCTACTTGAGGGGCCTTAAGGAGAATTAAGATTGGACCTCCTAATGGACTTCTGAATTTCAATATTGAGCCCCAATATAATTCAGCCCATTAATATTAATTATTACCACTAATAAATTAATATTGCACTATCCATCTTAATCCATATTACGATAATATGAGCTCCCGGTTATTATTTCCCGCGTTTAAAATTATCAAGTCCATTAATTAATTAAGCTTCTGAATAGCTCTAAATTAATTAATATATTTCACCTTGGAGTAAAGACAACTCAACATTATTATTCGTACCGAAGAAACTAATTCTTCACTTGCAAGATTTGGTACAATAAAACTTCTGAGCCCACCAAGGGGACTAATCACACGAGCCGTACTCGCAAGCGTTTCTCCGTATTAAATCTTAGCAACCGTCGTATGATTAATATTACTGCCCAAGACACAAAGTTCGAAGTCGCAATGATTCTCACCCAACATGAATCAAAGCAGTAACTATTAAGCTCACACTGTCCTATTTAAGTGACGGAGATTAAGAAATCAACAACCACTGAGGTCTAATTCTTCACCTTTTAGAACAGAAGAATTTCTCCTCGCTGTAGGACCTCTTCAACACATACTAAATGTGCTAGTGCAATCTCTTAGTCAAGACAGACCAATCTGAGCCTTACACATCGACCTTTCACGACGGATTGTTCAATTCCACCTAGGTCGTGAAAATGTACATTTAGTTACAAGTAAACTGTTAATGTTGTCTTCCGTGATCGGGTATCACCACATTAACTACATTGTAACATGTACTATATATTGAACGGTTTGCAATAGAAATTCAACATTCAGTCATAACTAAAGCAAATGCGATAAAAGAATTATTCTCATAATACGAGTGTTTGATACACGAGTTATACAAAGTAAAAGCATACTTTTACGTATAACTCCAACAGCACTATGCACGAGTACTCGTTCAAAGGGTGCACGACCTAGCCAAGCTCAAGCATAGTGCACGACTACTCGAGCACTTAGTGCTCGAGCACATCCACTTCCCAAACTCGAATTTCACCCTTTTCGAACCGAATTGCAAAAATTTACGACCAACACGAGTACTAACCTAGAAAACTCCTCGATTTAAGCCCGATCGCTCATTCGAACGAGGAGTTGGGGTCTCTCTTCCAACGTGATTTTCAACGAACCAAACCATCACCCAATTAAATCACATTCTCCTCACTTTGCACTCACTTCATGCATCAATATTTTCGAAAAAAGTTTGACCAAATTTTTACTCGAATTTCGTGTACAACTCGAAGTACAAATACACACCCCCCAAACTTTGTTCTTGCTACACAATAATAAAGTTTGAAAAGAATGAGTACGTACGAGTACGTACACTAAATTCTCATGAACTTAAATCACTATCAATGAACAACAAAAAACACCACCCCCCAAACTTCGATTTCACAAAGAGGTCTATGTTAGAGGTTCGGGTTACCTCATACACCACAATCGAATGCTCCTCTACTCGACACATCTCCAACTTTATGAATTGCTTTTCCTTAGGCTTACTTACTCGAATCGAGCACCACGATCCAAGCCTACACCAAAAATTCTCAACAAACGAGGTTAACATATACGATTCACAAAACGACAAAACGAACAAAACACATAAAAGCAAGTAAAAATGTATTGCCTCCTATTTAGCGCTAGTTTTAAGGTCCTAATGCCGGACCGAGCTCGAAGGAGCTCACGGGACTTGAGAATCTAAAATACCTCCCTTATTCTCATACGAGAAGTTGAAAATTTTCTTTACTCGATGCCCGTTCACCATGAAACCATATCCATCCTCCTTCTCGACTTCAAGGAATCCACTCTTATGAACTTTCCTCACAACATACGGCTCGTTCCACTTGGACTTGAGCTTTCCATCAAACAACTTCATCCTCGAATTGAATACAAGGACTTGATCACCCACTTTGAACTCTTTTTTCCTCAATCGAGCATCATACCATCTCTTAGTCTTCTCCTTGAAAATTCGGGCATTCTCATATGCACTATCTCGAAACACCTCCAACTCATGCAATTGAAGTAATCTCTTCTCACCCACCAAGGCACTATCAAGATTCAGCTTTTTGATCGCCCAATATGCCTTGTGCTCCAACTCCACGGGCAAGTGACATGTCTTCCTAAAAACTAATTGGTATGGAGACATACCAAGAGGTGTTTTGAAGGTTGTCCTATACGCCCACAATGCATCATCAAGCTTCAATGCCCAATCCTTCCTACTTATGCTCACCGTCTTCTCAAGGACCTCCTTGATTTGACGATTCGATAACTCTGCAAGAGCGTTAGATTGAGGATGATAAGCAGTAGAGACTCGATGACTTACCTCATATTTTGACAGCAACTTCTGCATCCACTTGTTCACAAAGTGACTACCCCCATCACTAACCAAATCTCTTGGCACCCATATCGAGAAAAAAATATTCTTCCTTAAGAACTCAATCACCACTCGGGAATCATTTACTCTTGTCGGGAAAGCTTTAATCCACTTTGAGACGTAATCGATGCACACGAGAATGTACAGGAATCCATTGCTAGGAGGAAATGGACCCATGAAATCAATCCCCCATACGTCAAATACCTCGACTTCCATGAACACGTGCAATGGCATCTCGTCCCTCTTAGTAATAGAGCCAAATCGTTGGCACTTATCACACCTTCTTACCCATTCCATGCAATCTTTCAAGAGAGTTGGCCAATATAAACCAGATTGAAGCACCTTTCTTCCGGTCTTCTCTCCACCCAAATGTCCTCCACATGGCAAGGCATAACAATGCCTTAAGATATCACTCCACTCTTCCTCTGGCACACACCTTCTCAACACATGATCAATCCCTCTTTTGAACAAGTAAGGATCATCCCAATAAATTCCCAAACTTTCTTTAAAAATGCCTTCCGGTGCACCGAGTCCATCTCCGCCGGTAACTCTCCACTTGCTAAATAATTAGCATAATCAGCAAACCACGACACTTTCCCTTCAACTCGATATATCGGAATACCTCCTAACCCAAACAGCTTCTCGTCCAGAAATTCATCGTTCACCTCTCGATCTTCCACTGTGTTTTCCTTTGTAAGCTCCAACCTTGAAAGGTGATCGGCTATCACGTTCTTGCATCCCTTCTTGTCTCGAATCTCAACATCGAATTCCTGGAGTAATAGGATTCAACGAATGAGACGGGGCTTTACATCCTTCTTGCTCATAAGGTACTGAATCGCTGCGTGGTCCGTATATACTATTATTTTCGTCCCTACTAGGTAGGGTCGAAATTTATCAAAGGCATACCGACCACTAACAACTCCTTTTCGATCATAGTGAAATTCACTTGAGTAGAATTCAGCTTCTTCAAGGCATAGTATATAGCGTGAAAATGCTTCTCTCGAATCTGCCCCAAAGCAACCCCCATCGCAAAGTCACTCGCATCACACATCAGTACAAACGGGCTAGACCAATCCGGGGTTACAAGTTCGGGGCATTCACCAATGCTTCTTTCAACCTGTTAAAAGCCACTAAACACTCATTAGTAAACTCAAAGGCAACTTCTTTTTCAAGAAGCCGCGAAAGAGGCCTAGCAATTTGTGAAAAGTCTTTTATGAAACGTCTATAAAATCCTGCATGTCCTAGAAATGACCGAATCCCCTTCTCGGTCGAAGGTGGTGGAAGCTTCTCAATAGCAATCACTTTCACCTTGTCAACTTGGATACCTTTCGAGGATACATGATGTCCAAGAACAATCCCCTCTCTCACCATGAAGTGACACTTCTCCCAATTTAACACCAAGTCCGTCTCTTCACACCTGCTCAACACAACTTCAAGATTGATTAGACATTTATCAAACGACTCCCCGTAGACAGAGAAGTCGTCCATGAAAACCTCCATATTCTTTTCTATCAACCCATGAAAGATAGCCATCATACACCTTTGAAAGGTGGCGGGTGCATTACACAACCCAAATTTTATTCTCCTAAAAGCAAAAGTCTCATAATAGCAGGTGAAGGTGGTTTTTTCTTGATCCTCGGGGGCTATCATGATTTGATTATACCCTGAATACCCATCTAAGAAACAATAATACTCAAAACCACCTAATCTAACAATTATCTGATCAAGGATGGGAGAGTGAAATGATCCTTACACGTTGCCTTGTTCAACTCCCTATAATCAACACACACACGTCATCCCGTCACTAATCTAGTGGCTACCAATTCATTAGACTCATTCTTAATCACCGTGGTACCCCCCTTCTTAGCAACTGCGTGTAACGGACTCACCCATGGACTATCAGAAATCACAAAGATCATGTTGCTATCTAATAGCTTTAAAACCTCCTTATGTATCACCTCTTGAATCACCGGATTAACTCTTTGTTGATTTGTACTACAACTTTTCTACCCTCTTCTAATCTAATCCTATGCATGCAAATGGAAGGACTGATCAACCATCTTATAGCAGATTTGTGCTTACGAAGCACTACTAAAAGTCTCTCAAGCTGATCATCAAATAAAAGGGCAGATACAATTACCGGTTACTTATCGGTCTCATCCAAGTAGGCGTACTTGAGGTGATCGGGGAGTGGTTTCAGCTCCTTTTTCGCCTCCAATGGTAGCGCCTTATCAAACATCTTCTCGAAAGTAGACTCCTCAGCTTCCAAATCGTCCTCATCCTCTACTTTCTTCATCTCCAAGAACTTGACATCTTCATTATCTTTCAAGCTGTCAAAATAATCAAGATCATAAGAATCATAAGATAGATCGTCAAGGATAGGATAATCAAACTGATGAACATAGAAAGAGCAAGGGTCTAGAAGTGTGTTTTCAACATAAGTGTCCATGATGTCAATGAAGTGACAACTCTCATCTCCCATTAGGTATTTCATAGCTTCATAAATAGCTATCTTCACTTCTTGATCATCAACTTTGACCGTAATCTTCCCATTTGCTACATCAAGTACCATCCCGAATGTGGCTAGAAACGGCCTCCCTAAAATCAGCGACACATGCTCATCCTCCTCCATATCGAGTACCACAAAGTCGGCGGGAAAAACGTGATTCTCCACCGTCACTAGAACATCCTCCACCACTCCCTGAGGTCTAGTGATAGACCTAACAGCAAGTGATTAGGCGTGAAATTATCATGATTCGTAGCTAGAAATGCCCAAGTTTTGGTCAATTTTATTGAGTATTTAGAGTCAATTGAGCACTATTTCTATACATTGATGAATTTGTCTCTTTGATGCTCATAGGTGAATCAAGGGTGGAAAACAGAGTTCGTAGGACTTTAAATCGACTCAAACGGATACCCGGATAAGAAAATATCGAGGAAATATGAATGATATTAGTGCGCAAGAATAAAAGTATCAGTTGAAGAAGGAGGAGGGCCACTCGTGTTGGGAAAATAGGGTTGCCCGGAATCTATTCGGGATGAAATTTAAATACGAATTTAAATTCAATTATTACTAGCATGAATTAATCCTAATTAATTCAAATAATAATTCCAACAACTTATTTATCATCATGCATGTTGAATTAATTCACATAAAATCTAGGCGGAATAAACAAGAATTTATGTGACTTACGTACCTTTTGTAGGGAAAATAGGGGTGCCCGGAATCTATTCGGGATGAAATTTTAAATACGAATTTAAATACAATTATTACTAGCATGAATTAATCCTAATTAATTCAAATAATAATTCCAACAACTAATTATCATCATGCATGTTAAATTAATTTCACATATTTAACTAGGCGGAATTAAACAAGTAAATATGCGATTAACGTACCTCTCGTAGTTTTGGCCTTTGGATATACGGGACACTTGAAATCTCGTTCTATCAACCCAAAGCCTTCTCAAGTATTTCCCTTTTCACCTCACTTGATCGCCGGTGGGAGACGCTTTCAAGCAATTTAATAAACTAAGGAAAAAGAAAAATATCTATGCTTCTTGATTTTTCCAACACATGGAATTATGTACTTGGGGATGAAATAATCATCCCCTATTTATAGAGGGTAGGGGCCGAAAATTAGAGGAGATATGGGCTTGGAAAAAATCTTTTCTTAGTCTCTAAGAAATCTTGAACATATCTCATATATTCTTTTCTCCATAATAAAATATTCCACAAAAATCTCACTCTTATTTTCAAGCTTATAGTTTTCGAAAACTTCAAGGATAAAATCTAAGATTTGGATCTTCTTGAATATATGAGATATTCTTGTATTCCTAGAATACATATCTTTCATAATATCTTTCCAAGAAAATCTTATTTCTTTTTTTATTCCTAATTTTCGAAAATTATAATAAAAAATCAGCATTGATATATTCTTTATTTTAATCACCTTATCATTATTGGGCTACTTAATTGGGCTACTTGAGGGGCCTTAAGGAGAATTAAGATTGGACCTTCTAATGGGCTTCTGAATTTCAATATTGAGCCCCAATATAATTCAGCCCATTAATATTAATTATTACCACTAATAAATTAATATTGCACTATCCATCTTAATCCATATTACGATAATATGGGCTCCCGGTTATTATTTCCCGCGTTTAAGATTATCAAGTCCATTAATTAATTAAGCTTCTGAATAGCTCTAAATTAATTAACATCTTTCACCTTGGAGTAAAGACAGCTCAACATTATTATTCGTACCGAAGAAATTAATTCTTCACTTGCAAGATTTGGTACAATAAAACTTCTGAGCCCACCAAGGGAACTAATCACACGAGCCGTACTCGCACGCGTTTCTCCGTATTAAATCTTAGCAACCATCGTATGATTAATATTACTGCCCAAGACACAAGATTCGAAGTCGCAATGATTCTCACCCAACATGAATCAAAGCAGTAACCATTAAGCACACACGGTTCTATTTAAGTGACGGAGATTAAGAAATCAACAACCACTGAGGTCTAATTCTTCACCTTTCAGAACAGAAGAATTTATCCTCGCTGTAGGACCTCTTCAACACATACTAAATGTGCTAGTGCAATCTCTTAGTCAAGACAGACCAATCTGAGCCTTACACATAGTCCTTTCACGGCGGATTGTTCAATTCCACCTAGGTCGTGAAAATGTACGTTTAGTTACAAGTAAACTGTCAATGTCGTCTTCCGTGATCGGGTATCACCACATTAACTACTATGCAACACGTACTATATATTGAACGGTTCGCAATAGAAATTCAACATTCATCATAACTAAAGCAAATGCGATAAAAGAATTATTCTCATAAAACGAGTGTTTGATACACGAGTTATACAAAGTAAAAGCATACTTTCACGTATAACTCCAACACCTTTTGTAGAATTGGCCTTTGAATAAACGGGACAATCACGACCACTCTTTATCAACCCAAAAATCTTCTCAAGTATTTCCCTTTCGCCTTACTTGATCACCGGTGGGAGATGCTTTCAAGTAATTTAAATAACTAAGGAAAAAGAAAAATATATATGCTTTTAATTTTTCCAACACATGGAATTATGTACATGGGGATGAAATAATCACCCCCTATTTATAATTAGGAGTGGCCGAAAATTTAAGTATATTTGGGCTTGGAGAAAATCTTTTCTTAGACTCTAAGAAATCTTGAATATATCTCATATATTCTTTTCTCCAAAATAAAATATTCCACAAAAATCTCACCCTCCATATTATTTAGCTATTTTCAAAAATTATGAGAAGAGATCCCAAGCTTTGGATCTCCTTGAATATACGAGATATTCTTGTATTCCAAGAATACATATCTTCCATAATATCTTACCAAGAAAATCAACAAAATCTTTTCTCCTCTAATAAATGCTTTTTTCGAAAATTATAGAAAAAATCAGCATAATTATTTTCTTTTTATTTTAATCACCTTATCATTATTGGGCTACTTAATGGGCTACTTGAGGGGCCTTTAAGGAGAATTAAGATTGGACCTCCTAATGGACTTCTGAATTTCAATATTGAGCCCCAATATAATTCAATCTATTAATATTAATTATTACCACTAATAAATTAATATTGCACTATCCATCTTAATCCATATTACGATAATATGGGCTCCCGATTATTATTTCCCCCGTTTAAGATTATCAAGTCCATTAATTAATTAAGCTTCTAAATAGCTCTAAATTAATTAATATATTTCACCTTGGAGTAAAGACAGCTCAACATTATTATCCGTATCGAAGAAACTAATTCTTCACTTGCAAGATTTGGTACGATAAAACTTCTGAGCCCACCAAGAGGACTAATCACACGAGCCGTACTCGCACGCGTTTCTCCGTATTAAATCTTAGCAACCGTCGTATGATTAATATTACTGCCCAAAGCACAAGGTTCGAAGTCACAATGATTCTCACCCAACATATCAAAGCAGTAACCATTAAGCACACACGGTCCTATTTAAGTGAGGGAGATTAAGAAATCAATAACCACTGAGGTCTAATTCTTCACTTTTCAGAATAGAAGAATTTATCCTCGCTGTAGGTCCTCTTCAACACATACTAAATGTGCTAGTGTAATCTCTTAGTCAAGACAGACCAATCTGAGACTTACACATCGACCTTTCACGACGGATTGTTCAATTCCACCTAGGTCGTGAAAATATATTTTTAGTTACAAGGAAACTGTTAATTTTATCTTCCGTGATCGGGTATCACCAAATTAACTACAATGTAACTAGTACTATTATGAACTGTTTGCAATAAATATTCAACATTCAATCATATCTAAAGCATATGTGATAAAAGAATTATTCTCATAAAACGAGTGTTTGATACACGAGTTATACAAAGTAAAAGCATCTTTCACGTATAACTCCAACAATCTCCCACTTATACTTAAAGTTTGCTTTTTAGTATACATCATGCATGTCTTAGTGTAGTAGCTCTACGTGACATCTCATGTCAACCTACACTAACCTAATAATTCCTCCCACTTATACTTAAAGCAGATTGACAATAGTCTTGACTCCCGTTCCATCCACATGTCTCTCGAATGTACTCTGAGGCAGACCCTTTGTGAATAGATCCGCTAGGTTGTCACCCGACGCTATCTTTGCCACCTCTATATCTCCTCTCTTAACGATTTCTCGTATAAGATGGTATTTTCTTTTTATGTGTTTGCTGGCCTTGTGGGCTCTCGGTTCCATTAAATTTGCAACTGCTCCGGCATTGTCACAAAAGACAGTTATCTTGTCGAGCAAATTCGGAACAACTCCAAGTCCACTAAGAAGTTCTTGAGCCAAACTGCCTCTTTCGTTGCTTTACAAGCAGCTACATACTCGGCTTCCATGGTCGAATCGGCGATGCATTTCTGCTTAACGCTTCTCCATGAAATGACTCCTCCTCCCATGCAAAACACACTACCCGAGGTTGACTTTCTTGAGTCTATGTCTGATTGGAAATCCAAGTCCGTGTATCCCACAGGGACAAGACTATCTGACTTGTAAATCAGCATCCGCTCATGAGTTCTTTCAAGATACCTTAAGATGCACTTTACGGCAGTCCAATGGTCTTTTCCGGGATTACTTTGATATCTTGCTACCATACCCACGGCAAAGTAGATATCCGGACTCGTACACAGCATTGCCTACATAAGGCTTCCTACGGCTGAAGCGTACGGAACACCTTTCATGTCATCTATCCCCACTTGCGTCTTAGGGCTCATTTCTTTCGATAGATGAATTCTGTGCCTAAAAGGTACAAAACCTTTCTTGGAATCTTGCATGCTGAAACGCTACAAAACAATGTCAATGTATGAAGCTTGTGATAAGCCCAACAACCTCTTCTTGCGATCGCGAGTGATCTTGATCCCAAGGATGTGACCGGCTTCCCCTAAGTCCTTCATATCAAATTGTTTTGACAGCCATACCTTTATGTCTGACAATACCTTTACATTGTTTCCAATGAGCAGAATATCGTCTACATATAATACTAAGAATACCACCGCAGTTCCGTCACGCTTCTTATACACACAACTTTCGAACTCGTTTTGATCAAACCCATAAGACTTAATCACTTGATCAAAACACTGGTTCCAAGTACGCGATGCTTGCTTAAGTCCATAAATGGATCTCTTAAGCTTGCATACGAGTTGCTCTTGGCCTTTTTCAATATAACCTCTGGGCTGTTGCATATAGATATCTATCCTGTCAAGAATTTTGTTAAGGAAAGTTGTCTTGACATCCATTTGCCAGATCTCGTAATCTAGGTGTGCAGCGATCGACAAGAGAATACGGATGGACTTAAGCATAGCTACAGACGAAAAGGTTTCCTCATAATCGATCCCTTCTTTCTGAGTATACCCTTTGGCCACAAGCCTTGCTTTGAAGGTCTCTACCCTTCCGTCCGATCCTCTTTTCCTCTTGTACACCCACTTACATCCAATGGGTTCTACCCCATTGGGTGGCTCGACCAACTCCCACACTTGATTATGATCCATCGAACCCATCTCAGTTTCCATTGCCGTTTGCCACGACTCCGCGTCTTTGTCTTGGATTGCCTCGTCGTATGTCCATGGGTCAAATTCATCGCCGGGAACCAAATCCGAAGATTCTCCTATCCCCATGAATCTCTCGGGTTGCCTAGCAATCCTCCCACTGCGACGGGGTTCTGGTTGTGAAGATGTGACGTGTGGTACATCATCTTGTATACTTGGTATCGAAGTTTGACCTCTCAATTCTTCTAAGGTAATTTCACTTTTAGGCTTCCGATTGTTCATATAGTCTTCCTCCAAGAATTTAAAGTGTGTACTAATCACGGTCTTTTGATCCTTGGGACTATAGAACATACACCCTTTCATTCCCGCAGGGTATCTTATAAACAACCTTAATTCCGAACGTGGATCCAACTTACTGGCTTCCTTGTCTGGCACATATGCTGCACAACCCCAAATCCGTAAATATCTTAGACTGGGCTTGCGCCCGGTCCACAATTCCATTGGGGTTTTAGGAACCGATTTGGATGACACCAAGTTTAGAATGTAAGCCACCGTTTCCAAGGCATTACCCAAAAATGACTTGGGAAAATCCGAATATCTCATCATAGATCTGACCATCTCTAAAAGAGTCCGGTTTCTTTGTTCCACCACACTGTTTTGTTGAGGGGTTCCCGGTGCGGTTAACTGGGATACGATTCCTTCGTCCGATAAGTAGTTCAAGAATTCATCGCTGAGGTATTCGCCTCCACGATCTGATCGTAGAAACTTGATACTCTTTTCCCTATGTTTTTCGGCTTCGGCCTTAAACTCTTTGAACTTATCAAAAGTTTCAGACTTATGCCTCATAAGGTAAATGTACCCATATCTCGAGTAATCGTCAATGAAAGTGACAAAATACTCATACTCCATTCTCGCTTTGATCGTCATTAGACCACACACATCGGTATGAACGAGTTCCAACACTTCCGTGGCTCTATTCCCCTTGGCTCCAAATGCCCTCTTGGTCATTTTACCCTCTAAACAGGATTCACAAGTTGGAAACAGTTCGACTTGGAATGATTCCAAGGATCCGTCTTTCACCAATCTCTCTATCCGCTTTAGATTAATATGACCTAGTCTAAGATGCCATAGAAGTGTTTTGTTCATCTCCGAAGAACGCTTTCTTTTATTACTCGAAATGATCGACGTGTTATTAGATTCATTATTTGAGTGGTGTGCACACTTAATCATATAGAGATTGTTTACCAACGTTCCATGACAGATAATATCATTCTTAAAAGAAACAGTAACAATTTTATTAAAAGTAACTGAATATCCATCAAAAAACAACTTAGAAACTGAAATTAAATTCTTCCTAAAGTTCAGAACGTATAAAACATCTCTTAAAATTAAAACTCTATCTTCAAAAGATAGATGCACGACTCCCACTGCTTCAGCTGCCACTCTCGTAGCATCGTCCAAAGTGATGGTGATCTCATTCTTGCTAAGTCGCCGGGTTAGGTGGAACCCCTGAAGAGTGAAACAAATATGATCAGTTGCCCCGGTATCCACTACCCAAATGTAGGCAGCATACGCCACAACATAAGTTTCAACGACTAGAGCATGAGACTTACCTTTCTTTACCGCCTTCTTAGGCTTAGAACAGGTCGCCCTCCAATGTCCCTTCTCACCACAATTGAAGCACTTACCCTTAGCAGCTTTCTTTCCACCTCCTTCTCCCTTTGCCTTGGGTTTCACAACGGTTGGATTTGCTTGGGTTTGGCCTTTCGTCCTCTTTCTCTTCTTCCCTCCCTTGGGACCCGAAGTGGCAGACGGACCGTTTGCCACCATAGCAACAGTTTGATGATCCATTAAAGTCTCCGCCGACACCAAAGCTTGCAAGAACTCGGACAAACTATTTACTCGGTCATTCATTTGATAGTTCAACTGAAACTGCTCAAAGCTCTTCGGCAGAGAATGGAGAATGAAATCGACCTTAGTAGGGAGATCAAATTCCGCACCAAGTACTTCCAACTTGTTGAGATAACCCATCATCTCGATAACGTGATCCCTTACGGGCGTACCTTCCACCATCTTCAACGAAAGCATCTTTCGCATGGTGATTTGCCTAGCTATACGGTTCTGATGTTTAAACATCGCATCAAGATTGAGCATTATCTCAGGCGGTCTCCATGTGTTGGTGTTGGTGTTGCAACACATCTGACATTTAAGCCAGAATAGTACACCTAGCCATCTCATCAGAGTCAACCCAACTCTTATGCTCTTTCTTGACCGTCTTGGTCGCATCTTCGGCAGGCTCTTGGGGCTTAGGAGTAGTAAGTACCCATTTGTGGTGTTGAGCGGTTAGGACAATATCAAGATTATGTTTCCAATCAACATAATTCTCACCGACAAGTTTGTTATCCTTAAGTATACTAAACAGTGGATTAAAAGGTTGCGACATGATGAACTGAGAATAAAACATACATTCATATCAATATCTAGAAAAATACGAAATTATCACATAATTCAATCACATCAATTATATTGAAACCTTAAAACAATATAATCATGCATCAGCCAACATCTCGAAACAATTTAAATGCGCCACGAGGGGTGGTCTATACATTTAAACACATTCAAGCGGATCACAAACTTAAAAGTTACAAATCCTTAATTCAAAATTAATAGTTGGCTCCCACTTTGACCACATAAAAATTGACAGGGACTCCGAGGGGAGTAAGTTAATATCAATTTCTTATGCCTAAGTAATAACCATAATTAAATACATGATTATTATTTCGCTTTTAGCAAGCCACTCGCGGTGAGGGTCAATACTGCCACTAGTAATAATCCACAATCATCCTTTCGGAATTTATTCATGTGAAATCCGTCCTTTTGGCCGATCCGAGGGGGAAATGTATTCCAAAATAACTTCACAAATAAATAAATTATGGAGGCCAAATTAAACCAATTTTAATATCCGGAATAAAATTGCGATTAAATAAATATACTTAGTAATTTTCGAAAGTAAGGTTTTTCTTGGATAATAAAATTCATGCAAACGCATATTAACAAATAATAATAAGTGCACGAAATAAAATATCCATCAAAACAAAATTAAACACATTGGAGCACTCAAATCCAATTGTCACGGTTTAATTTCTTCACGTCTTGATGCGAAAAATTGTCCTTGTTGCTTTCCATCGTTCGTCTCGACACGCTCCAACTCGAAAAGCAACACTTCATCAAAACCAGCATCGTTTGGGGTTCGGGACGACGTTTAAAATCACACAAAAAAATACAGAACTGAAATTAATTTAAAAAATTCCACGGCCCGAGATACGGCGCGCGTCGGCCCACGGAGTGGGCCCGCGTGCCACACGGCACGGCACCGAGCAGCTGGCCGCCGGGCGCCGCATACGTGCGAGCGCGCCCGCACCATACCGCGCCCCGTCGTGCGCCCGGGTCGTGCTCCTCGCGCACTGGGTTTCGCCGTTCATTCTCGTTCCTCACCCCATGCATGATTTTACGTCCATGCATACGCCGCGCATGCATGCGTCGTCCGAGTACGCCGTCTTTAATTCTTCGTTCTTCGTCTCGATCCGGTTACAATTTATTTAAAAAAAAATACTAGATCTAGACTAGTCTATTACAATGATCGAATCAAAATAATAAAAACTAATCTACTCGTGGATTTTCTCACGAGAAAAATGAATTCGAACGAATCAAATTAAAAAATAATTAATTCACACGCATGGAAAATTAACAACATTAAAACCATGACAATTGGATACCTGCAAAAAAGACCTAGCAATTCTACTATCCAATTTCAATTTAATGTTTAACAATTTAAATTCCAATTTAAAGATCAGAGCCCGAAACCGTGGCTCTGATACCAGTTGTTGGGAAAATAGGGGTGCCCGAAATCTATTCGGGATGAAATTTAAATACGAATTTAAATTCAATTATTACCAGCATGAATTAATCCTAATTAATTCAAATAATAATTCCAACAACTAATTTATCATCATGCATGTTGAATTAATTCACATAAAATCTAGGCGGAATAAACAAGAATTTATGTGACTTACGTATCTCTTGTAGAGTTGGCCTTTGAATAAACGGGACAATCACGACCACGCTTTATCAACCCAAAAACCTTCTCAAGTATTTCCCTTTCGCCTTACTTGATCACCGGTGGGAGATGCTTTCAAGTAATTTAAATAACTAAGGAAAAAAAAATATATATGCTCTTGATTTTTCCAACACATGGAATTATGTACTTGGGGATGAAATAATCACCCCCTATTTATAATTAGGCGTGGCCGAAAATTTAAGTATATTTGGGCTTGGAGAAAATCGTTTCTTAGACTCTAAGAAATCTTAAATATATCTCATATATTCTTTTCTCCAAAATAAAATATTCCACAAAAATCTCACCCTCCATATTATTTAGCTATTTTGGAAAATTATGAGAAGAGATCCCAAGATTTGGATCTCCTTGAATATATGAGATATTCTTGTATTCCAAGAATACATATCTTCCATAATATCTTACCAAGAAAATCAACAAAATCTTTTCTCCTCTAATAAATGTTTTTTTCGAAAATTATAGAAAAAATCAGCATAATTATTTCTTTTTTATTTTAATCACCTTATCATTATTGAACTACTTAATGGGCTACTTGATGGGCCTTTAAGGAGAAATAAGATTGGACCTCATAATGGACTTCTGAATTTCAATATTGAGCCCCAATATAATTCAATCTATTAATATTAATTATTACCACTAATAAATTAATATTGCACTATCCATCTTAATCCATATTACGATAATATGGGCTTCCGGTTATTATTTCCCGCGTTTAAGATTATCAAGTCCATTAATTAATTAAGCTTCTGAATAGCTCTAAATTAATTAATATATTTCACCTTGGAGTAAAGACATTTCAACATTATTATCCGTAACGAAGAAACAAATTCTTCACTTGCAAGATTTGGTACGATAAAACTTCTGAGCCCACCAAGGGGACTAATCACACGAGCCATACTCGCACGGGTTTCTCCGTATTAAATCTTAGCAACCGTCGTATGATTAATATTACTGCCCAAAGAACAAGGTTCGAAGTCACAATGATTCTCACCCAACATGAATCAAAGCAGTAACCATTAAGCATACACGGTCCTATTTAAGTGACGGAGATTAAGAAATCAATAAACACTGAGGTCTAATTCTTCACTTTTCAGAACAGGAGAATTTATCCTCGTTGTAGGTCCTCTTCAACACATACTAAATGTGCTAGTGTAATCTCTTAGTCAAGACAGACCAATCTGAGACTTACACATCGACCTTTCACGGCGGATTGTTCAATTCCACCTAGGTCGTGAAAATGTATGTTTAGTTACAAGGAAACTGTTAATGTTATCTTCCGTGATCGGGTATCACCACATTAACTACAATGTAACTAGTACTATTATGAACTGTTTGCAATAAATATTCAACATTCAATCATATCTAAAGCATATGTGATAAAAGAATTATTCTCATAAAATGAGTGTTTGATACACGAGTTATACAAAGTAAAAGCATACTTTCACGTATAACTCCAACAACTCGGGCTGTGCCACTCGGTCCTATACAAAGGGTGTTGCTCGAGCGCCCAAAACCAACCAGAAGATTTCGACCATTCGAGCGGCTCGAGCGTCACCGCTCGAGCCATTGTGCCATTCGAGTTATTTCACTCGAGCGTCTTCGCTCGAGCCCTTGATGCATTCGAGCTATTGAGCTCGAGCGCCCCCGCTCGAGCGGGTGCTGCTCGAGCACTTTCATGTTTTTTCCTCCTGATTCGTTTTTCGGCCCATGAGTTCCCGATTCGGCCTCTATACTTATAAATACTCGTTCCAAACATGTTTTGGATATCACTTCGCATAACACTTCATACCACATCACTTTAGAGTTAGTTTTTGGAGAGAGAAAGAGGAGAAGAGATGAGCAAGCTTAATTTTCACGTGTAATCGAGGTTTTCTTACGAATTCTTAGTTTTGTTTTCAATTTTTAGTTTCTCTTCATTAGCTCTTTGACGTTAAACACTTGAGACTTCATTTTTATCAATCAAATTTTAGTTCTTAGCCTTTATTTTCTTTAAACCCTAATTTATGTGTAGTAGTTACTTAGTTCAAATCATCATATTTATGTTCGTTATTTCTTCAATTGTTTTTGTTATCATTGAAGCCATGTCCGGCTAAAACCCTTGTATGCTTAGGGTAGGATGAACTCATAAATGTAGGATGTGGGTACGTAATTAGGGTAATTCGTGACGTTTAGTTTTAATGCTCTTAATTAATAAATTCTTAAAATCAATCTTAACTTTTCTTTTGAATTTCGTTGGAAAAGTGTTAGAGAGAGAATGACCTTATCACTCTTTAACAACGAGTAGACGTAACGAGAGGGTTTAGAAGGGGTTAATTAATCTACCGGTTTATCTAGGGAGGACGACCGCATCACCTTAGTTAAATTAGGGTCTCATTATTTAAGCACTATCTATTAACTTATTGGTGGATTAGTGAAGTCGATTGTTAGGACAAAGTATTAGGGTTTGAATTCTTGAGCTTTCATCTTACAATCTTTTACTTAGGTTATTTCTTGCACATCACGGTTATTTTAACTATGTACCTGCTACGTTAGTATACGTAGGAATTCCTATCCTGAGCATCACCATCTCATATTCGAAAACACACACTTTTATGATCTTAGTTTAATTTTCCTTTTTGCATTCGTAGAGTAATTTAGTTCCGATTAAATTTTCTTTTAAAAACCCAAAAATATACACTCATATTAATACGACGCGTATATCTTCGGGGATCTATTCACATACATCACTTCCCTTGGGTTCGATAATACTTGGTCCCTATACTTGCCCATACTACAGTGAACCCATACTCTTGTGGGGAAACTACTAGTAGAAAGCTAGTATTTTCGGTTCAAGTCAATGGCGCCGTTGCCGGGGATGGCGATGTATGTCATTTGAATAGGACTTGTAGATAGCTTAGTAGTTAGTAGTGAGTGCTTTATTTTTCTTTTTAATTCGTACGTGTTCGGCAGTTGCGTTTTTATTCTTTTGTTAGCGTTTCAGGTTTATGAAAACATGCTCACAAGGAGATACGAGCGAATAGAGAATACAGCTAGATCCTAAGACAATAGCAAGAAGAAACCGAGCCTTTTTAAGAATAATGAATACTGTCGGAGGAGAGAACGATAACATGGACATCAGTAATGAGTTGGATGATGCTACGAATGAGTTTAATCAGATAGTGGACCGGGTTGACGATACTGGAGGAACTAACAGTTAAAATCAAGTTCCATTAGGGAAAAGCCAGAGCAAAAACCCGGGTACACAGAACGTAAACAATCTAGCTCAGAACCTTGTCCAATATAATCAGAAAAACCCTGCCTATCACCCGAACAATTTCCCACAAAACAACTTACCTTATCCGTACCCATACCCAACATATCCATATCCACCATACCCGTATCCCACACCTCCTGCTTATAACCAACCACCAGGCCAACAAGTACCAGTACCACCTGTTTATCCTCATCACGTTCCTCAGAATGCCGATCAGAACATGGCCATTCGAGGAAGGTTTGCAGCGCAGCCGTAAAGGTATTATGATGGAGTGGCATTGCCTCCGGTAGAGGCAAACAACTTCTCAATTTCCCCTGGAATTCTAAAGCTACTTACCGAGAATCAATTTAAGGGGGAGGTTGGGAAGGAGAATTCTCATATTCATCTGAGGAGTTTCCTTATGATAGCATCCACATTCAATTATAACGGTATATCTGAAGATGCTAAGAGGCTCAGGCTGTTCCCATTCTCTTTGACGGGAATAACTAAGGAGTGGTACGATAATACACTCCCACGGGGAGATGTAACCACATGGGCCGAGCTCGAGCGTCTGTTCCTCGAACGATTTTACCCTCCATCTAGAACCATAAGAGCAAGGATAGAGATCTCTTCCTTCCGCCAGAAGCAAGGAGAAGACTTACGTCAAGCGTGGGAGAGATACTCCAACATGTTAATTGAGTGCCTGCAGCACGGGTACAATGAGGGGGATATCATGGCTTTCTTCTACAGTAGAGCCAGCAAGGCTGGTCAAGCCCATCTTGATGCATGTGCTAATGGAGCATTTCTGAACTATGGTACAGCTAGATGCAGAGAGATTGTTGACAATATTGTCACGAATGCCGGGCAGTGGAATGAGGACCCGGAATTTCAGAGGGCATATCATATTGAGGAGAGTGAAGGGACGAGGAAGCTATTGATGGCTATGATGGAGAAGATAAGTAACATTGAGGTTCAGCAGAATTTGGTTGGAGGGAATATAGCAGTGAGTGAGAAAGTAGACCAGCCCCCAGTTCAGCAAGAGGTAGCCAACTATATGGGAGGACCTTACTACAATCAAGACGGGTATCCACAAGGTGGCAATCAATTTGGAAGGCCCTCCTATGGCCAACCATTTGTACCACCCGGTCCACAACCTCCTCAAAATCAATGGAGGAATAACCAAGGCTATCAAGGAGGCCAGCAGCCTCAACACAATCAATGGAGGAAGAATGAAAATTTCTCTTATGCCAATCCGAAGGCCGGAATTACAGTTCCTTCGGGGGTTGATCCAGGGTCGAAGCCTCCAAGTGGAGAAGGCGGTTCCTCGACTGAGGAAATATTGAGAGCTATCCTTCAAAAGGTGGAGGAAGGAAGCAAAAGATTGTCCTCTTTGGAGTATGATGTTAAAGAGTTGCATAAGAAAGGTGATCAGCGTGATCAAGAACTCCAGAAGAGAGATGTAGAGCTGAATCGAATTCAGCAAGAGAACAATAGGCAGTTCACTTCGATGGAGTACCAGATGAGCCAGATTGCAAAATCATTCGGAAGAGAGCAGCGTAAGTATCCTTCTATGCCGGAGGGGAACCAGAAAGAGCATTGCAAGGCGATCCAGTTAAGAAGGGGAACCAACTATGATGGTCCCCAGATGCCTGCTGATTCTGAGACACCCCAAGGAGACATTGAGATAGAGGAGAAAGAGCATAATGAAGACAGAGATGAGATTGAGGAGGTAGGAGTTGAGAAGAAGATTGAGGGTGAAGGCACTCAAAAGAGCAAAGAGCCTGAGGAGGAAGAACTTGAGGAGATTGAGAGTGTTCCTGAGTGGAAGAAGGCAAAGGAAGCAAGGGAGAAAGTGAAAGGGACCGAGCGTGATGAATGGGGGGTACCCAAATCGGTGATACCCGTCCCGTATCCACATCGCTTCAAGAAGAAGAAGCTTGATGAGAAATTCGCTAAATTTATTGATGTTTTTAAGAAATTGCATATTACATTCCTTTTTATGATGCTTTGGAACAGATGACGAATTATGCCAAGTTTCTGAAGGATTTGATAGCGAAGAAGAGGCAAGTAGATGAGCCCAAGCTGGTGCAGCTGAACCATGAGGTGAGTGCATTAGTGCACAAAGCGCTTCCACCGAAGTTGAAGGATCCTGGGAGTTTTACTATCTTATGTGATATCGGGAATGGAGTCAAGAAGGGAGCGTTTGCGACCTCAGAGCGAGCATTAATCTGATGCCATTGTCGCTTTTCAATAAGTTGGAGGGAGGAGAACTTCAGCCGATAATGATGACTCTTTAACTTGTCGATCGGTCTATTACTCGACCTCAAGGTGTAGTTGAAGACGTCCTCGTGAAAGTTGGGGATAACATTTTTCCAGCCGACTTTGTAGTGCTCGACATGGAGGAAGATGAGCGAGTGCCTTTGATCTTGGGAAGACCATTTTTGGCAACGGCGGGGATGGTGCTAGATGTGGCGAATGGGAAGATCACATTGAAAGTTGATGATCAAGAGGTGAAAATTTCCCTTTATGAGGCCATGAAGTACCTAAAGGAGGATGAGAGCTGTTATTGCATGGATGCCACTGATCCTTGTGTTAAAGACACACCTTCTATCCCTAATCTTTCTTATATTCATGATTTCGTTAGTCCTTCACTTGATAATTTGACCCATGAGCATTACGATCTTGATTATTTTGATAGGGATAAAGGGAAGAAGTTGAAGGATGAAGAAGTGAAAAATGTGGGCGAGGTCTAGTTGGAGAGTAAAGGGGGAGTTAAGAAGAAAAAGTCAAAATTCAAGAAATTGCTTAGAAAGACTCCTCCAGATAAAGGTGAGAAGAAGCTGAGACGCCCACCACTTGAGGATGGAAAGGAAGGAAAGGAACTCATGATGAATGGGAATGAAGGAAGGAAAGTCAACCACCACTCTTATGAGAGTAAGGGAGGTAAATTTGAGTATCATGTCCCATTAGCTCCTTTGAACTTGGTCCGGCATGAGGACCTTAAAAATAGCGTTGAATGGGAGGTAACCAATTTTTATTTATTTTTCAGTATTTTTATGTTATTAGGGTGTTGTTGAATCGTAAGTTTTAACCTCGTACTTGAGAGTTTATTTTGTAGGCTTGTCTCGAAGGAGTAAAGGTATCATGGAGTTATTCAAATTGAAGGAACCAACTCGAGACCAAGGAGTGTGACACGTTGTTGAGAGAAACTTGAACTATTTGGATGAGGTAACCCACAACCCTGTTGTTACCGAATTTACCGAATCTAGGTGACAAATTTATGTGGCTATAGGGGTAGTCCCGATTATCGGGTAACAAACATATTAAACAATATAAACACGAAGAACACAAGAATGGGGGAAGAACCAATGAGTTCTTCCCTTGAAGATGGCTTTGGGAGTCCCTGAATAGGGTCTCCCTTGCCTAGTATTTTATTTATGTGGGGAGAATTTGTGGGGAGGAGAAAGCTAAAGAGCTCTCTTTTTACAATGGGTTGGGGCCTCTATTTATAGAGCCCCAAGCTTCTAGCAAAGGATCTAATCCTGGCCCTTTATTTTAGGGTATTTATTACAATCATAGATCTAATAAATAATTATGAAAAGAAATAAATCTAATATTACAATATCTTGTCAGTACTTCGATATCTCTACTAATGTTGACCTTTGATTCTGTCGGACTATTTAATGCCGAAATCCTGTTGTCAGGGCCTAAAACCCGGTTCCGGTATACCCCAGTTCTGAGATAGTATTTAGGCCAAATATGGGATAATTTGTGCCACAACAATTGCCCCCAAGATCGGACTTTGACCTTGGTCGGAGTTTGATCTTGATTCGTGCTTCGAACACACTTTACCCCTTGTTGCGGTTGAAGTCTCCAACTTTGCCCTCGAGCTTGCTGATAAGGTAGCTCGGATGCTCCAGGGGGTCCTCGGTGGTAGAGACCTTGATAGAAAGATTTTCAGTTTTATCTGTGGCTAGGTGAACTTCGAATCGGACTTAGTTAGGAGGGAATCGGTCCTCTGTCGTTCCCCCGAGTCATCAGTCTTCAGGTGCTCATAAATCGGGGGTTCTAGCTTCCTTATTATGTAATTATGCGCTCGTACTTTGAGGTGGGGCTATTCGTACAAGGGTTTTTCTGGGCTCGTACTCGAGGCTAGGCTCTTCGTACGAGGCTTTTTCTGTGCTCGTACTCGAGGCTAGGCTCTTCGTACGAGGCTTTTTCTGTGCTCATACTCGAGGTTAGGCTCTTCATACGAGGCTTTTTTTGTGCTCGTACTCGAGGCTAGGCTCTTCGTACGAGTCTTTTTCTATGCTTGTACTCGAGGCTAGGCTCTTCGTACGAGGTTTTTTCTGTACTTGTACTCGAGGCTAGGCTCTTCGTACGAGGCTTTTTCTGGCTCGTACTCGAGGCTAGGCTCTTCGTACAAAGCTTTTTCTGTCTGCACAGCTAGTGACACTATGGCCTGTGTGATAGGTCGACTGCTTTGGGGCCGGCCCATTTTTGTACTAAGTGTGGAGGGCCGACCACTTGGGGGCGGACACCCGCTTTTGAACTTAGATTTTTTGGGTGGACCGGCCACTTTGGGGTCGGCCCATTTTGTACTAAGTGTGGAGGGCCGACCGCTTGGGGGCGGGCCCCCGCTTTTGAACTTAGAATTCTTTGGGGGACCGACCACTTTGGGGCCGGACCATTTTGGGATAAAAAAAATCTGAACTAAGTGTGATTAGCCGACCTCGATACGATTGACACACGCTTTTGAACTTAGCTCTTTATTTTATTCTTGACCGATTGTAACCGGGTGGTCAATGCCGGTGAAGGCGGACAAATTATCGCTAATTAAAGCGGAAAATCTACGCCGATGAAGGCGGATAAAGAAAGTCAACGCTTAAGAAGGCAGACGAGACCTCGACGCCACAGAGACGGACGGATCCACACCGATGAAGGCGGGTAAAAAATGTCAACACCTAAGAAGGCGGACGAGATGTCGAAGCCATGGAGGCGGACAGCTCAACGCCGATGAGGGCGGATAACAAACGTCAATGCCTAAGAAGGCGGACGAGACATCGACGCCACGGAGGCAGATGGATCAACGCCGATGAGGGCGGATAAGAAACGTCAATGCCTAAGAAGGCGGACGAGACATCGATGCCATGGAGGCGGATGGATCAACGCCGATGAGGGCGGATAACAAACGTCAACGCCTAAGAAGGCGGACGAGACATCGACGCTACAGAGGCAGATGGATCAACACCGATGAAGGCGGATAACAAACGTCAACGCCTAAGAAGGCGGACGAGACATCGATGCCACGGAGGCGGATGGATCAACACCGATAAGGGCGGATAAGAAACGTCAATGCCTAAGAAGGCGGACGAGATATCGATGCCACGGAAGCGGATGGATCAACGCCGATGAGGGTGGATAAAAAATGTCAACGCCTAAGAAGGCGGACGAGACATCGATGCTATGGAGGCGGATGGATCAACGCCGATGAGGGCGGATAAAAAATGTCAACGCCTAAGAAGGCGGACGAGACATCGATGCCACAATGCCGATTAAGGCGGATAAAAATGTCAATGCCTAAGAAGGCGGATGGAACGTCGATACCACAGAGGCGGACGGATCAACACCGATGAAGGCGGATCAAAATGTCAACGCCATGGAGGCGGACGAGACGTCGACACCATAGAGGCGGACGAATCAACACTAGTAAGGGCGGATCAAATTGTCAACACCACGGAGGCGAATGAGACGTCGACGCCACGGAGGCGAACGGATCAACGCCGATAAAGGCGGATAAAATAAAAAGTCAACGCCTAAGAAGGTGGACGAGACATCGATGCCATTGAGACGGACGAATTAACACCGACAAGGGCTGATAAAATAAAAAGTCAACGCCTAAGAAGGTGGATGAGACATCGACGCCACGGAGGCGGACGAATCAACACCGACAAGGGCGGATAAAAAATAGCAACGCTTAAGAATGGTGGACGAGACGTCGATGCCACGGAGGCAGACAAGACGTCGACGCCATGGAGACGGATGGATCAACGCTGATAAAGGCAGATAAAAAATATCAACGACTAAGAAGACGGACGAGACGTCGACTCCACGGAGGTGGACGAATCAACGCCGATGAAGACGGATAAAAAACATCATGCCTAAGAAGGCAGACGGGACATTGACGCTACAGAGGTGGATGAAACAACGCCGATAAGGGCGGATAAAAAACGTCAACACCACGGAGGCGGACGAGACGTCGACACCATGGAGGCGGACGAGACGTCGACACCACGGAGGTGGACGAGACGTCGGATGCCACGGAGGCGGGTAAAGAACGAGACTTCGACGCCACAGAGGCGGACGGATCAACATCGACGAAGGCGGATAATATTACTGAATTTTCGAGATTCAATAATATTTTTTTGGATTAACCAAAATAATCTCCAGATATGGGTACCCATGCCCCCGACTTTTAATGTATTATAAATATTTTCGAGTTACAATACATTAAAAGGAAGTAAATGGAGAAAAACCTGACACGAGATGGGCAAAAGGACTGCCCGTAGATTCCCTCGAGTCGTTGTAGCAGATCCAGGTTGTGTGGATTTTTTGATAGCAAAGCTGGTGAAGGAATCTTCTTAGGATATTCCCAAATCAGTAGAGCTTTCAGAGTTCACAATTGTAGAACTCTTGTTGTGGAAGAAACACCTCATGTAGTTTTTGATGAATCTACTTTTGAGTCCAGGAGTAAGGAAAATGAGGATGTGATAAGCCAAAGACTAACTAGATTGAGTATCAAGTCTAAAGGCTATCCTGAGAATTGTGTTGATACATTCATCCCAACCTGGGATAACATCAATGATCAACAATTCAAATAGGTCACTCAAAGTCAAACCACTCCTCAAAGCTCACCTGAGAGCACTCCTGAACAAGTAACTGAACTGATGAACACAATCCCAGTTCAAGAGGTAAGAGATATCAATGAAGATGTGGTCACAGCTGAGACATCCATTGAACCCATCATTCAAGGGGGAACCAATGAGATTACTATAGAGAATGAGAATACCTTGAATGATGACTCAGGACTTCAACCCTCTGTTTTATATCCTGAATTTGATTTCATCCCTATATCTAGTGACTCAACTTCAGAAGAGTTAAACTCTACTGAAGGACATCAGCCTAGGAGAACTTGGCTCTCAGATCACCCTGTTGAGCAAATCCGAGGTGATCCCACATCAGGAGTCAAAACTAGAAGTTTTCATGGAGAAAGTGCTTTGTTTTGTTGTTTCTTATCTAACCAGGAACCAGGTTCCATTGGAGAAGCACTTCAAGATTCAAATTGGATCATTGCCATGCAAAAAGAACTCAACCAATTTACAAGAAATCAAGTATGGGAGCTGGTTGACAGGCCATATCATTGCAATGTGATAGGAACCAAGTGGGTATTCAAGAATAAGAAGGATGAAAATGATGTCATAATCAGAAACAAGGTCAGGCTAGTTGCAAAGGGCTATTCTCAAGTTGAAGGCTTTGATTATGATGAAATTTTGCCCCAGTGGCCAGATTAGAGGCAATAAGGTTATTTCTTGCATATGCTGTTCACAAGAAATTCAAGGTGTATCAGATGGATGTTAAGAGTCCTTTCTTGAATGGAGTACTCAATGAAGAAGTCTATGTGGAGCAACCCCCAAGTTTTGAAGAAAGCCACAAAGTATATAGACTGAGAAAAGCTCTATATGGACTGAAACAGGCTCCATGAGCTTGGTATGATACTTTGTCACAATTCCTTTTGGATCATGGCTTTATCAAAGGAAGAGTAGATAGAACTCTCTTCAGGATCACAAAAGGAGAGGTGGGTGATATCATATTTGGCTGTCCAAACCAAGTCCTCTGTGAAAAGTTCTCTCAGCTGGTGAAAGGAGAGTTTGAGATGTCAATGATGGAATAAATGAATTTCTTCCTAGGACTTCAAGTTAAGCAGTCCCCTGAGGGAAATTTCGTCAACTAAGCCAAATGCACAAGGGAGCTGATCAACAAATTTGGATGCCAGACCAGCAAAGTTGCAAGAGTTCCACTCAACACCAACACCAAGATGGAACCTGATGAAGATGGTGAATCAATAGACCAGACTCACTACAGAGCTATCATTGGATCTCTACTGTATCGCACAGCAAGCAGGCCTGATATCACTTTTGTTGTTGGGATATGTGCAAGATATCAAGCAAATCCTAAGAAAAGTCATCTGGAAGCTGCTAAGAGGATTCTTAAATATCTCAAGGGTACTGTGAATATGGGATTATGGTATCCCTCAGATGACAATCTGGAACTCATAGGATACTCCGATGCTGACTATGGAGGATCTAAAATTGATAGGAAATCAACCTCAGGCACTTGTCAATTCTTGGGAAGTAAGC
Source organism: Ballota nigra (assembly GCA_947034835.1). NCBI lineage: Eukaryota > Viridiplantae > Streptophyta > Magnoliopsida > Lamiales > Lamiaceae > Ballota > Ballota nigra. Next base: position 32,518,932 of record OX344724.1, read on the forward strand.
TGATCTCTTGGTTTTCCAAGAAACAAAACTCAGTAGCCACAAGCACTACTGAAGCTGAATATATGGCAGCTGGAAGTTGTTGTGCTCAAATTCTTTGGCTAAGACAACAACTGAGAGATAACAATATCCTTGCTAATGAAGTTCCTATTTTTTGTGACAATAATAGTGCAATTGTTATTTCAGAAAATCCAGTTCTCCACACAAGATGCAAACATGTGGATATAAGGCATCATTTCATCAGAGACCATGTGGAGAAGAAGGATATCAAAATGCTCAAGATACACACTGACAAACAAAAGGCTGATATATTCACAAAACCTTTGGGAGAAGCAAGGTTTCAATAATTGTCAGTAGAGCTTGGACTTCTAGATCCAGGATAGTGAAGGAAGGAGCCAATCTCAGATAAGTTGATTTCGAGTCAGTGGAGGTTCAACCTCAGAAGAGGATCACCTCAGTGGAGTCACTGATCACAGAAGAGCTTATGTCTCTCAGAAGAGGTTCCACCTCAGTACAGGTCAAAGTTTTTACTCTGCTATTTTTCCAAGTCTGAAGGCTATTAGTTTCATATTATAAAACTCTTATCAAAAATAGCTAATGAGTATTTTCTTGGAAATTAAATCTTTTTACTCTGTTTCAAAAAGATTTCTTTATGGCAAGCATTTAATGAGCGTTGTACAAGTCAGTTTTGCTTTTACAGTTACCTATCTCACGCGCCTTAAAAGCCAGATGATGTGACCTTCCAGTTACCAACTCTTTTAATCCATACCCCTCGTTTTAGGCGGTTCTTTTCTAATCGTTGAGATCTCTCAAATACTCCCAACTAATCCTTTCAACTGTCCACGACCTTTCATCCAATCAATCTCAGACGTTGACTATGGGATTAGATCTCACCGTTCATTTCTCATATAAAACCCCCTAAATTCAGCCTAAGAACCTTTTCGAACACACTCTCAAGCAAACCCCTGCTATCTTTCCTAAACACTCTCTGCAAACTTACTCTTCAAACTTTCTAAATGGCCAAAGTAAATCTTGGATTTTTCACTAACAAAGACAATTTCTGGTATGAACCCATCGTGGTTTTTGATAACCCAGAAATTGAATCTAGACCGGAGTTCGCACACATTAAGGAAGCTTTGGAGATGATCAAAGCTGCTGGGTTGGAGAAGTTCTTATCAGTTCATCCTGAGAACTGCTTCGATAGGCAGGTTCATGAGTTTTTCTACAACGTATCCAATTCTGACTCAATAATTAAGTCATGTCTATTCTTACAAAGGAAGAAAAAGGTGGTAAGAATCGTTATGGAGGTTGTTGAGCACCAGAAGATCAAGAAGGAGATTCGTCTGAATAGGGAGGAGTTGAAGGAGTTATTTGAACTCCCCTCTGAAGGTCCAAACCCAGATACCTGCATTGCGGACAAAGAGGAGGATTGGGTGTACACCATTATGCAGAAGAAGACAAAGTACAGCCCAACGATGAACAGAAGTGTACTTTTACCAGTTTACAATGTCCTTTGTGAGATTGTTGGTAAATGTATACTTGGAAATCAAGGGAGCACGGAGCAAGTAAGCAAGCCAAAGCTTAGGCTAATGAAGGCAATTGTGGAGAGCAAGGAGAAGTCCTTCAACTGGCAACGGTTTTTCCTAAGGGCTCTGAACAAAGAGCATTCTAAATTCCAGCCAGAAAAGACTCCCCAACTATCAAGTAAGTTAAACTATGCAATTAAAATCTTCTACTTGATAGAGAATGTGGATGTGGGAGTGGACTGGATACAAGATAGGAAGCGGAGTAACCTGAAGGCCTTGTTCAAGCCTGGAAAGGCCTTAGAAACAAGGATGATCAAGGCAGCGGTAGAGAGCCCTGAGGCAGTTCAGGAGGAGGAAGAAGCTGGCCCGACTGAGGGAAAGAAGACCAAGCTTAAGAGGAGGCGGGTCAAGCTGAGTGATAAGATGGCTCGTCACAAGGAGGAGGAGGCACAAAAGGCCTCAAAGAAGGAGAAGAAGAGGTCTTCTGAGGTCATGAAGGAGAGTGCACCTAAGAAAGTCAGAGTCACAAACTCTGCTGATGAGTCTTCATCAGGTAACCCTGACTCTTCCCCTAATGTGATCTCAACTGAGTCTGACTCAGATGTACCTGCCCCTACCCCCATCAAACCCAAAACTAAACCAAGAACCCTTGTAAAAACAAAGAAAATCTCCAAGATGTCTAAAACCCCCACTGAAGGCTCTCAACAGCCTGAAAGTGGATCCCAAAATACCACCCCATCTGAGGCATCTGCTGAGGCATCCTCAACCCCCTCTGAACCCATCCCCTCAACCCCCACTGAACAAAACCCAACCCCTCCTGAAACTCAAGCCCAACCCTCGTCTGAACCCAACCCTTCTGAGATCCACTCAACTCACCTGGAGTCTATCCCAGAAGAGCCCACAGATGTTAGATCCCCTACCCCTTCCTTGCCATCAGAAGATGAAGAGGAGTACTCCTTCCTGGATACCCTTAATGATGAGGTGGCTTACTCTCTAGAGTCCAAGTATCCTGAGCTTGATGGGTTTCCCACCCTAAAAGCAATGTTCTTGAGAGTCAGACTCCTTGTCCAACTCAAGGACAGAAGGTTAGGAGAAATTTTGATGGCTGTTGGAGGCAGCAATGCTGATGAGTGGAAGAAGGAGGAGATGGAGGTGTTAGAATTTATTGGGATGACCAAAACCAGACTTCTCTGTGATGAGAAGATATTTGAGAGTCTGGTTATGGACAAACTGGCTGAGGCCAAGAAGGGACCTGAGAAGGAGACAACTACTGAAAAGGAGGGAGAGAAGGAAGGAGATAAAGAAGGAGAGAAAGAAAAAGAGATAGGAGAAGGAGAAGGTACTTCACCTAAGCAAGGTGATGGTGAAGTAGCCGAGGATGTATCTTTGGCAAGAGATACTGAGGCACAAAATTTGCCAAAGGAGAGCTCAGTAGAGGTGTCTACTGAAGTTCTTCTACAACAGCCCTCAGTGGTGACTAAGGAGTCAGCTGACGTGTCTGGAAACGAAGGAGTTAAAAAAGAAACTGAAAAAACTGAGGGAGGTGAAAAAGATGTTGAAATATCTGGAGTTGTGAGTGGAGGAATGAAAGCAATCATTCCTGTAAAGGATGAATTGGCTGGAAAGAAAATAGTTGAAGAAAAAGAGAGTGAGAAAGACAGTGAGAAGAGAGAGGAGGAGGGAGTTGCTATGGAGGTAGATGTGACAGGAGACTTAGGCTGTGAGATTGAGGGGGAAAGGACTAACATTGTTTGTCATGCATGTGTACAAACTGATGAAGTTCCTCCAGTCCAAATCAACCTAACTCCTCTGAAAGATGTTGTTCACTCACTCCAGGAGGAAAGTCTTCCCTCTCTTCAAGCTCAACTGAGGGATGTACAGGAGATTATGCAAGAAGAAGTGGATGAGATGGTCATCCTCTCAGACCATGTAGATGAAATGATGGATTCCACAATCAAATCACTTCAGAACCTGACCTTAAAGATTGAAGACTCTCAGAAGATGGTGTTGGATGTAGTGGAAGGTCAAAGTGTGCTGGTACTTGAAGGTCTGAAGAAGCTGGAACAGAAAGAAGAAGAAGCAAGAGCTCAATTCCTGAAGGACTCAGTTGACAATGTGTCCATTAACCTAAAGTCCTCTGTTGAGGCGTTCTCAGCTGACCTTATTGGGAAAGTTGATGGGTTATGGAACCAGAAGATGCTGGAATTTGAAGCTAAGCATGAGGAGCTTGGAGCCAAGCTGGGTGATGTCCTGAAGAAGCCGGCAGAGGACTTCCCTACACAAGAAAAGACAAATGTGCTAATTGATGAGAAGTTAGCTCAATTTGTGCAGTTTGGGCAAACAGCTGGAGCAGCTCTGGAGAGGCTAGAGGATGAAGTTGACCACTGCTCCACTGAGCTGAAGGTCATTGCCCATGATCTGCTGAAGCTAAACATTAATGTGGCAGAGTGCATGATTAATGCCGGAAAGGGGGAAAAGAGGATAAGTTCTAAGGAAATGAAGTTGGACCCCAAGATTTTGAAAAAGGCCAACAAGTCAAGAGCACATTGAAGAAGGTAGATGTTGAGGCCCAGAAGATTGCTGAAGCCAAGAAAGGGAAAGAGAAGACCCCATCTGAGGACTTATCAAAGTTCAAGGAAGCTCACCTGAAGGAGAAAGAAGAAAGAGCTGCTCAGAAGGGGGAATCTACCAAGAGGAAGGCAACTGATGTCCTCTCAGCAGAGGTGGCCAAGAAGACCAGAACCTCAGGGAGGTTGGCTGCTAAGTCCACTGGCTCAACTGAGTCAGTTGAGGTACTTCCTATTCTTAATCCAAATCCTATCTCTTCTGAAACTCCTAAATCTGCCCCCACGAGAGTAACAGAGCTCACTGAGCTTATCAAAGAAGCTGGTGGGATGAATGAGAGAGCACAAAAGCTGGCTTCCCAACAACAAGAAAGGAGAGACAAGGTGGTTGGGAAGATGGAGACCATTGCTGAGATGGCTGAGAGGAAGAGGGAGGAGGGGCTAACCACTTTTGATAAAATGACTTCAAAGAAATTCAGAAACAGTTATCGAAGATGGGCGGCCAAGCTAAAGAAAGACAAAATTACTCCTTCAAAGGCCAAGTTCCCTCACCACGATGAGTGGGTACCCAAGAAACTCAATGATGCATGGGAAATTGCAAAAAGGGAGTTTGTGTATTCCTACTATGTCAGTGGAGAATTAGGAAGAGACAATGTGCAAGAAGTCTTCAGCTCATGGATGTTTGAAGTTTATCCAAAACTCTTCCCTGCCATCATTGAAGCCTGGAATGATAGATTTCCTGATCTTGCTTTAAAGGCTCCTGAGCCAATCACCTACTGGCCTCCTCAAGATACAACTGGAGCTGTGGATAAAGAGCGGATTATGGATGAATGGGTGTCTTTGTGTAAGCAACTAGGTCTCAAGGGTCACTCAAAAGAAGTCACGGAGAGGAAGAATGACTTGAAGGTTCGTGCTTTCAAACAATATGGACTTGAGCCTTTGTTTGAAACTTTTTGAAGATGATAAGTATTTTTGCTGGGCATTTGTTTATAAGTCCCAGATGTGTTAAGTTTGAATTTTTTTTTTATAGTAGACTTCATGGAAACTGTACTTCTCATATTTCTCATGAAATGAAACTCTACTGATGTTTTTGCCCAAGATAATATCTCATTATCATTTAGGCTTACGTACTTGAATGTTTTACTTACAAAATCCTTGAACTTTTATGTCATCTGAAGAACCTCATCTGAATGAAGATATGTAATAAGATAGGTTCCGGCATAATCAAAAAGGGGAAAATTGTTGGGAAATTGTATAGACTTAATTTTTGATTAAGATGCCAAAATGTTCCTCCTAAGTTATTTGTAAGTTAAATATTCAGTAGAGTTAAAGTTTAGTTAAACAGTTCAAAATGTTAAGGAACTGGAGTGCAATTATAAATTTCAGGAGTGTATTGAAGATGAAGTCCCCTGAAGACGAAGTCCGCTGAAGACAAATTGATCTGAGGAATTAGTCTAAGTGTTGAATATTTTCTAAGTGCTTTCTCACTAAGACTAAAACCATCAGGAGAGGACCAAGGTCCACTGATGAGAACTAACAAGCACATTCAATGCTTAACATATTAAAAGATGTTAGTTAATCTGGTTGGAACAAGGCAAAACTAATTTCAGTGAAGATTACAATAAATGAAGGAATAAGGAGGTTCTCTCAGAGGAGTTCCACCTTAAAACAAGACAAGAATCTGGGCAAGCAGACTGAAGGTCCAATGAGAAGATGACACGTCAGTGTACTTTACTGACAGCCAACCTGCCCCAAACTGACAAGTACCAAAAGTCTTTCCCTAGCAATCTACAGAAAGTTAGGGGAACAAGCATGGTCTTTCAGCCGTTTCTTGACAAGACTTAAAGCTTCAAATAGAGCCGTTTGAACCAATCAGATACAAGAAGACTTACTTGAGAAGATTCAAATCCAACGGGAAGATTTTCAAGGAAGCCTATAAATACAGAAGGACGTGCTCATTTTTATGCACGGGAAACTCAAAAGATTAAAGATATCTCTACATTCATAACCTTCAAGAAGCACTCGAAATTACCTTTGTTTCCCAAGTGTTTCAAATCAGTAGAGACCATAACAAACCTTCTGTAACTAAGCTTAAAAGTTATATCCAAACCTTAGAAAGAGATAATCCATTCTAAGCTTTGAGCTACACTGTAAGGATTATCTCACAACAGTTGGAACCAAATCCTACTCAAAACCCTACTCAGTTGTTAGGTTGAGAGTTAGAGTTAAGTGGTGTTAGTAAGCTGATTATTTGTATCAGTCTGAAAGCTGGTTTGTTTTGGGAACTAGGACCTGGAATTATCCTAGTGATCAATCATCCTAAGAGAGGATAAATTGATCAGTGCACCTTGGCACTATAACACAAGGAATTCCAAGTGAAAGGAATTCTCCTGTTTGATCAGGACAGTGGACGTAGGAGATTCATCTCTGAACCACTTTATATCTTGTGTATTTACTTCCTGCTATTTCCTAAGTGTGTGTTATCTACTCAAAGTTTATCAAGTAAATCGAGTTTTCTAAAGGGCTCACTAATCCGCATCTGAAAGCTAATTAGATAGTAGTTCAACTGAAAGTCTTGAGCTTTCAGTGGAGGTATTATCTCAGTAAGCTTTCTCTAGTAATTCTCAGCAGACTTAAAGTCCACTGACGAGTTACTATCTGAAGTAACCTGATAAGTTTTAGAAAGAAGTTTTAATTTAAAACCACAGGTGTATCCCCCCATACACCTGTTTACTCATTTCGGGACCAACAGATTGCTTCCTTCCTCCACCTTCTGGAGGATAGCTCTCAACATCTCCTCAGTTGAGGAACCGCCTTCTCCACCCGGGGGTTTTGAACCCGGATCAACACCTGGAGGAACTGTAATTCCGGCCTTCGGATTGGCATATGAAAAATTCTCGTTCTTCCTCCATTGGTTCTGAGGAGGCTGCTGGCCTCCTTGATATCCTTGGTTATTCCTCCATTGATTTTGAGGAGGTTGTGGACCAGGTGGTACAAATGGTTGGCCATAAGAAGGCCTTCCAAATTGATTGCCACCTTGTGGATACCCGCCTTGGTTATAGTTAGGCCTTCCCATGTAGTGGCCTCCTCTTGCTGACTCGTGGGTTGGTCCAATTTCTCACTCACTTCTACATTCCCTCCAACCAGATTCTGTCCCATCTCTAGGTTACTTATCTTCTCCATCATTGCCATCAACAGCTTCCTTGTTTCCTCATTCTCCTCCAACTTACATGATCTCTGAAATTATGGGTCCTCGTTCCATTGCCCGGCATTTGTGATAATATTATCTGTGATCTCTCTGCATCTAGTTGTACCATGATTCATAAATGCTCCACTAGCGCATGCATCAAGATGGGCTTGACCAGCCTTGCTGGCTCTACTGTAGAAGAAAGACATGGTATCCCCCTCATTGTACCCGTGCTGCAGGCACTCAATTAACATGTTAGAGTATCTCTCCCACGCCTGACGTAAGTCCTCTCCTAGCTTCTGGCGGAAAGAAGAGATCTCTATCCTTGCTCTAATAGTTCTAGATGGAGGGTAGAATCGCTCGAGGAACAGACGCTCAAGCAAGGCCCATGTGGTTACACCTCCCCGTGGGAGCGTGTTATCGTACCACTCATTTGCTATTCCCGTTAAAGAGAATGGGAACAGCCTGAGCCTCTTGGCATCTTCAGACATGCCGTTATAATTGAACGTGGATGCGATCATCAGAAAACTCCTTAGATGAGTATAAGGATTCTCCTTCCCAACCTCCCCCTTGAATTGATTCTCTGTGAATAACTTCAGGATTCCTGGGGAAATTGAGAAGTTGTTGGCCTCTACCGGAGGCAATGCCACTCCATCATAATACCGTTGCGGCTGCACCGCAAACCTTCCTCGAATGACCATGTTCTGATCGGCGTTCTGAGGAACGGGCTGAGGATAAACAGGTGGTACCGGTACTTGTTGGACTGGTGGTGGTTGATGGACTGGTGGTTGGTTATAAGCAGGCAGTGGGGGATACGGGTATGGTGGATATGGATATGGTGGGTATGGGTAAGGATAAGGTAAGTTGTTTTGTGGGAAGTTATGTGGATATGCAGGGTTGTTCTGAGGATGTTGGACAAGGTTATGAGCTGGATTGTTTACGTTCTGTGTACCCGGGTTTTGGCTCTGACTTTCCCCTAACGGAACTTAATTCTGACTGTTAGTTCCTCCAGTGCCCTCAACCAGGTCCACTGCCTGACCGAACTCAGCTGCAGCATCATCCAACTCATTACTGATGTTCATGTTATCGTTCTCTCCTCCGACAGTGTTCATCCTTCTTAAAAAGGCTCGTTTTCTTCTTGACATTGTCTCAGGATCAAGCTGTATTCTCTCTTCGCTCGTTTCTCCTTGCGAGCGTGTTTTCATAAACCTAAAACACTAACAGACAAATTAAAACGCAACTGCCAAACGAGTAAGAATAAAATAGAAAAGTCAAGCACTCACTACTAACTACTAAGCTATCTACAAGTCCTATTCAAATGGCATACATCGCCATCCCCGGCAACAGCGCCATTGACTTGAATCGAAAATACTAACTTTCTACTAGTAGTTTCCCCACAAGCGTACGGGTTCACTGTAGTATAAGTAAGTATATCGTACCTCGGGATGGGTTGTATACGAATAGATCCCCGAAGATCTACGCATCGTAATTAATATGAGTGTATGTTTTTGGGTTTTTTAAAAGAAAATATAATCCAAAACTAAATTAATCTACGAATGCAAAAAGGAAAACTAAACTAAGAACGTAAAAGTGTGTTTTCGAATATGTGATGGTGATGCTCAGGATAGGAATTCCTACGTATACTAACGGAGCAAGTACATAATCAAAATAACCGCGACGTGCAAGAGATAACCTAAGTAAAAGATCGTAAGATGAAAGCTCAAGAATTCAGACCCTAATACTTTATCCTATCAATCAACTTCACTAATCCACTAACAAGTTAATAGATTGTGTTTAATTAAAGAGACCCTAATTTAACTAAGGTGATTCGGTCGTCCTCCCTAGATAAACCAATAGATTAATTAACCCCTTCTAAACCCTCTCGTTAAGTCTACTAGTTGTTAAAGAGTGATAAGGTCGTCCTCTCTCTAACTCTTTTCGAACGAAATTCAAAGGTAAAGTTAAGATTGATTTTAAGAATTCATTAATTAAGATAATTAAAACTAAATGTCACGAATTACCCTAATTACGTACCCACATCCTACTTCTACGAGTTCATCCTACCCCAAGCATACAAGGGTTTTAGCTAGACATGATTTCAACGGTAACAAAAACAATTAAACATGCAACGAATGAAAACATAGTTAATTGAAGTGAAAAACTAAAAAGCATAAACTAGGGTTTTTAAGAAAGAAAAATAATTCTAAGAACTTAAATCTTATTATAATATATTTACAAACCTTTCCAAGGTGATGTGTCAACACCACCTTATTCTAAGGATGAGGTGACATGTTTCAAATCTCTCCATTTCGAAATATTGTGCTCTCATTAAAAGTTGGTTTGAGTTTTGATCTCAACCGTTCATTTTATATCATCACATCTTAATCATTAATTTATAACTACGGTTAATATAACTATTTATCACATTCATTCGCTCATAAGTCGTCTCTCTCCTCTTCGATCTCTCTCACACCGCCATACTCATCTTCAATTTTTTTCACAGTGCCGCTTCCGACCCGGCCTCTCCAATCAGCGCGGACCAGCTGTGGATGTCAGGTTATAACTTTTTCTATTATTTTTGTCTTTTTATTTTTATTCATCTCACGGTTCACTTTCTCAATTTTTTCATTTCCTAACGCCCTTACGGCGCAGGCTTCCTTGCCGCTGCCTACCATGACTCCGCCCCAGTCTTATTCTCTGCACACGCCGCCTCATTCCCAGAATCTTCCAAAGTATTAAGTCGTTTCTCCACCTAGCCCAGCATCGTGCAAGGTATGTAGGTGTCGCCTCGCTGCTCTACTCCCGCAGTCTCAAACCGCATCGGATACCCGGCCTTGAACCGAAGGTATGATACTGATTTTTTATAGTATTTTTCTTGGTCTTAGGTTTTTTTCTTCTCGCCTCTTTTTTTTAGTTTTTTCCATTCTCCATTGAACAGTTTCGGTGCCGCCGCCATGTCCTCTAGGATATAAAACATATATTTTTTCTACAGTTCAACGATTTTCTTACTTAGATATTTTTGGAATTTATTTTTGCAAAATATTTATATATGCTAATTTTTGTAAGAGGATATTGAAATATTTTGCAAAAGATATTATCACGTAAAAGATGGCAAGCCATTACCATATCTCACCACGGATAATAGATTGTAAAAATATTTTTTTTGGACAAAATTTTACCATCCAAAAGATATTGTCACCGAAATAACATATTATTCCCAAAAAATCTTGCCATTAAATGCAATATCTTACCATGTATAATACAATAATAGATATTTTCGGAATAAATATTTTTACAAAATATTTATATATGTTAATTTTCTAAGAGGATATTGAAATATTTTGCAAAAAATATTGTCACGAAAAAGATGGCAAGATTCCCAAATAATCTTGTCATCCAATACCATATCTTACCATGGATAATAGATTATAACATTAATTTTTTTTTTGGACAAAATTTTACTACCCAAAAGATATTGTCACTGAAATAACACATTATTTCCAAAAATATTTGTCATGATATACTATATCTTACCATGTATAATACTATGATACTGAAAGTTAGCAATTTTTTTTTTAAATTTTAAATTTTTTAATTTTTTTTCTTTCAAAATACATGTGTACATGAAATGTTTAGGAGGGAATTGAATTTTATTAAATAATTCGAATTGTTGTTTAATATTATATCGAAATTACAAGATATTTAAAATAAAAAATATTTATAATTATAATTTGAAAATAAAAATAACATATTTTTTCAAGTCCGCGAAATTTGCGGGGATACACACTAGTTGAATTAATAAAAAGGAACAAAGTCTGAAGTATTCACGAACAACAAACTACAGAAAAAAAATTAAAAATCAAAACCAAACCATGAATTCGCAACGTAAAACCTCAATTACACGTAAAATAAGCTTGCTCAACTCTCAGTGCTCATCTCTCTCCAAAAACTAATTCTAAGCGTGAAATGGTATCCAAAATCGTGTTCGAAAGGGGTATAAATAAGCAACGGGCCGAATCGGGAGTTAATGGGCCAAAACCACGCTTGCTCGAGCATAACTCTTGCACTACGTGCACGAGCACAATCCAATCGACCGCTCCAAACTTCCAGAGTCTGAAAAGTGCACGAGTACACAAGCTCGTGCACTAGGTGCACGACTTGATGTTGCTCGAGCACTATGCACGAGCGCTCGTGCACTAGGTGCACAACTTGGTGTTGCTCGAGCACTATGCTCGACCACTCATGCACTGAGTGCACGAGTTCTTCTTGCTTGTGTACTGCAATGATACTTTTGTTCTCTCGAACTAATACTATTCGTATTTCTTCGATATCTTCTCATCCGGGCATCCGTTTGAGTCGATTCAAAGTCCTACGAACTCCTCTTTTCGCCCTCTATCCACCTTTGAGGATAAAAGAGACAAATTTATTAGTTTATGAAAATGATACTCAAATGACTATAAATACTCATATAAATCAATCAAAACACGGGCGTTTAGAGATATAAATTCCAACAAATTCACGTCTAATCATAAACCCTCACAGAAAACTCTAATTCGAATAATTAAAAAAGTAATTGGTAAGAATTATTTGAAAATAGACTTGTAATGTTAGAAAAAAATTGGAATTACTACCAATCACTATTGGTAACACTATCAATGTCTATTGGTAATAGTGTAATACTACTAAAGACTTGGTAATATTACCCTAAACCCTTACTGTAATCCTCACCGTAAATGCTAATTCGAATGATTAAAATGATAATTGTTAAGAATTAATTGAAAATAGACTTGTAATGTTAAAAAATAATAATTAGTATTACTATCAAACACTATTGGTAACACTATCAATGTCTATTGGTAATATTACTAAAGACTTGGTAATATTACCCTAAACTCTCACGGCCAACCCTCATCGTAAACTCTAATTCGAATAATTAAAAAAGTAATTGGTAAGAATTATTTAAAAATAGACTTGTGATGATAGAAAAAAATAATTGGTATTACTACCAATCAATATTGGTAATACTATCAATGTCTATTGGTAATACTACTAAAGACTTGGTAATATTACCCTAAACCCTCACGGTAAACACTCACCCTATACGCTAATTCGAATGATTAAAAAGGCAATTGCTAAGAATTAATTGAAAATAGACTTGTAATGTTAAAAAAAATTATTATTACTATCAACAACTACTGGTAACACTATCAATGTCTATTGGTAATATTACCAAAGACTTGGTAATATTACTCTAAACCCACACGGTCAAACCTCGTCGTAAACTCTAATTCGAATAATTAAAAAAGTAATTGGTAAGAATTATTTAAAAATAGACTTGTAATGTTAGAAAAAAAAAATTGGTATTACTACCAATCACTATTGATAACACTTTCAATATCTATTGGTAATACTACTAAAGATTTGGTAATATTACCGTAAACGCTAATTCGAATGATTAAAAAGGTAATTATTGAGATTTAATTGAAAATAGACTTGTAATGTTAGAAAATAAATAATTAGTATTACTATCAACCACTATTGGTAACACTATCAATGTCTATTGGTAATATTACTAAAGACTTTGTAATATTACCCTAAACCCTAAACTCTCACGGTAAACCCTCACCGTAAACTCTAATTCGAATAATTAAAAAAGTAATTGGTAATAATTATTTGAAAATAGACTTGTAATGTTATAAAAAAAATTGGTATTACTACCAATCACTATTGGTAACACTATCAATGTCAATTGATATTTTTTGTTAAAGACTTGATAATATTACCCTAAACCCTTACGGTAACCCTCACCGTAAACCCTAATTTGAATAACTAAAAAAGTAATTCGTAAGCATTATTTGAAAATAGACTTGTATTGTTAGAAAATAATAATTGGTATTATTACCAATCACTATTGTTAACACTATCATTGTCTATTGGTAATACTTCTAAAGACTTGGTAATATTACCCTAAACCCTCACGGTAAATCCTAATTCGAAGGATTAAAAAGTAATAGGTAAGAATATTTTAAAATAGACTTTTAATGTTAGAAAAAAATAATTGGTATTACTATCAATCACTATTGGTACCACTATCAATGCTTATAGGTAAGACTACTAGAGACTTGATAATATTAACTTAAACCCTAAGGGTAAACCCTCACCATAAACTCTAATTCGAATGATTACAAAAGTAATTGGTAAAATTATTTGAAAATAGACTTTTAATGTTAGAAAAAAAATTGGAATTACTACCAATAAATATTGGTAACACTATCAATGTCTATTGGTAATACTACTAAAGACTTTGTAATATTACCCTAAACCCTCACGGTAAACCGTAATTCGAATGATTAAAAAGTAATTGGTAAGAATTATTTTAAAATAGACTTTTAATGTTACAAAAAAATAATTGGTATTACTATCTATCACTATTGGTACCACTATCAATGCCTATTGGTACTACTACTAGAGACTTGGTAATATTATCCTAAACCCTCAGGGTAAAACCTCAGCATAAACTCTAATTCGAATGATTACAAAAGTAATTGGTAAAATTATTTGAAAATAGACTTTTAATGTTAGAAAAAATTGGTATTACTACCAACCACTATTGGTAACACTATCAATGTCTATTGATAATACTACTAAAGACTTGGTAATATTACCCTAAACCCTCACGGCAAACCCTCACCGTTAACTCTAATTCGAATGATTAAAAAAGTAATTGGTAAAATTATTTTAAAATAGACTTGTAATGTTAGAAAAAAAAATTGGTACTACTACCAATCACAATTGATAACACTATCAATGTCTATTGGTAATAGTTTAGTACTACTAAAGACTTGGAAATTTTAACCTAAACCCTCACGGTAAACGCTAATTCGAATGATTAAAAAGTTAACTGTTAAGAAATAATTGAAAATAGACTTGTAATGTTAGAAAAATAATAATTAGTATTACTATAATTCACTATTGGTAACACTATCAATGTCTATTGATAATATTACTAAAGACTTGGGAATATTACCCTAAACTCGAAACCCTCACGGTCAAACCTCACCGTAAACTCTAATTCGAATAATTAAAAATGTAATTGGTAAGAATTATTAAAAATGAGACTTGTAATGTTAGAAAAAAAAATCGTATTACTACCAATCACTATTGGTAACACTTTCAATGTCTATTGGTAATACTACTAAAGATTTGGTAATATTACCCTAAACCCTCACCGTAAACGCTAATTCGAATGATTAAAAAGGTAATTGTTAAGAATTATTTGAAAATAGACTTGTAATATTAGAAAATAATTAATTAGTATTACTATCAACCACTATTGGTAACACTATCAATGCCTATTGGTAATATTACTAAAACTTTGTAATTTTACCCTAAACCCTAAACCCACACGGTAAACCCTCACCGTAAACTCTAATTCGAATAATTAAAAAGTAATTGGTAAACATTATTTGAAAATAAACTTGTAATGTTAGAAAAAAAATTGATATTACTACCAATCACTATTGTTAACACTATCAATGTCTATTGGTAATTATGAAATACTACTAAAGTCTTGGTAATATTATCCTAATACCTCACAGTAAACCCTCACCGTAAACGCTAATTCAAATGATTAAAAAGGTAATTGTTAAGAATTAATTGAAAATAGACTTGAAATGATAGAAAAAATAAACAGTATTACTATCAACCACTATTGGTAACACTATCAATGTCTATTGGTAATTTTTGTTAAAGACTTGATAATATTACCCTAAACCCTAAACCCTCACCGTAAACTCTAATTTGAATAATTAAAAAAGTAAATTGTAAGAATTATTTAAAAATAGACTTGTAATGTTAGAAAAAAATAATTTGTATTACTACCAATCTCTATTGGACACTATCAATGTCTATTGGTAATAGTGTAATATTACTAAAGACTTGGTAATATTACCCTAAACCCTCACGGTAACCCTAACCGTAAATGCTAATTCAAATGATTAAAAAGATAATTGTTAAGAATTAATTAGAAATAGACTTGTAATGTTAGAAAAAAAAAATAGTATTACTATCAATCACTATTGGTAACACTATCAATGTCTATTGGTAATATTACTAAAGACTTTGTAATATTACCCTAAACTCTAAACCCTCACGGTCAACCCTCATCGTAAACTCTAATTCGAATAATTAAAAAAGTAATTGGTTAGAATTATTTAAAAATAGACTTGTGATGTTAGAAAAAAATAATTGGTATTACTATCAATCAATATTGGTAACACTAACAATGTCTGTTGTAATACTACTAAAGACTTGGTAATATTACCCTAAACCCTCACAGGAAACACTCACTGTAACGCTAATTTGAATGATTAAAAAGGCAATTGATAAGAATTAATTGAAAATAGACTTGTACTGTTAGAAAAAAAATTATTATTACTATCAACCACTACTGGTAACACTATCAATGTCTATTGGTAATACTACTAAAGACTTAGTAATATTAACCTAAATCCTCACGGTAAAACCTTACCGTAAACTCTAATTCGAATGATTAAAAGGTAATTGGTAAGAATTATTTTAAAATAGACTTTTAATGTTAGAAAAAAATTGGTATTACTATAAATCACTATTGTTACCAATATCAATGTCTATTGGTAATATTAACCTAAACCCTAAACCCTCATTGTAAACTCTCACCGTAATCTCTAATTCGTATAATAAAAAAAAGTAATTGGGTAGAATTATTTGAAAATATACTTGTAATGATAGAAAAAAAATTGGTATTACTACCAATCACTATTGGTAACACTATCAATGTCTATTTGTAATACTACTAAAGACTTGGTAATATTATTCTAAACCCTCACAAGAAACCCTCACCGTAAACTCAAATTCGAATTATTAAAAAAGTAATTGGTAAGAATTATTTGAAAATAGACTTATAATGTTAGAAAAAAAAATTGTTATTACTACCAATCACTATTGGTAACACTATCAATGTCAATTGATATTTTTTGTTAAAGACTTGATAATATTACCCTAAACCCTTACGGTAACCCTCACCGTAAACCCTAATTTGAATAACTAAAAAAGTAATTCGTAAGCATTATTTGAAAATAGACTTGTATTGTTAGAAAATAATAATTGGTATTATTACCAATCACTATTGTTAACACTATCATTGTCTATTGGTAATACTTCTAAAGACTTGGTAATATTACCCTAAACCCTCACGGTAAATCCTAATTCGAAGGATTAAAAAGTAATAGGTAAGAATATTTTAAAATAGACTTTTAATGTTAGAAAAAAATAATTGGTATTACTATCAATCACTATTGGTACCACTATCAATGCTTATAGGTAAGACTACTAGAGACTTGATAATATTAACTTAAACCCTAAGGGTAAACCCTCACCATAAACTCTAATTCGAATGATTACAAAAGTAATTGGTAAAATTATTTGAAAATAGACTTTTAATGTTAGAAAAAAAATTGGAATTACTACCAATAAATATTGGTAACACTATCAATGTCTATTGGTAATACTACTAAAGACTTTGTAATATTACCCTAAACCCTCACGGTAAACCGTAATTCGAATGATTAAAAAGTAATTGGTAAAAATTATTTTAAAATAGACTTTTAATGTTACAAAAAAATAATTGGTATTACTATCTATCACTATTGGTACCACTATCAATGCCTATTGGTACTACTACTAGAGACTTGGTAATATTATCCTAAACCCTCAGGGTAAAACCTCAGCATAAACTCTAATTCGAATGATTACAAAAGTAATTGGTAAAATTATTTGAAAATAGACTTTTAATGTTAGAAAAAATTGGTATTACTACCAACCACTATTGGTAACACTATCAATGTCTATTGATAATACTACTAAAGACTTGGTAATATTACCCTAAACCCTCACGGCAAACCCTCACCGTTAACTCTAATTCGAATGATTAAAAAAGTAATTGGTAAAATTATTTTAAAATAGACTTGTAATGTTAGAAAAAAAAATTGGTACTACTACCAATCACAATTGATAACACTATCAATGTCTATTGGTAATAGTTTAGTACTACTAAAGACTTGGAAATTTTAACCTAAACCCTCACGGTAAACGCTAATTCGAATGATTAAAAAGTTAACTGTTAAGAAATAATTGAAAATAGACTTGTAATGTTAGAAAAATAATAATTAGTATTACTATAATTCACTATTGGTAACACTATCAATGTCTATTGATAATATTACTAAAGACTTGGGAATATTACCCTAAACTCGAAACCCTCACGGTCAAACCTCACCGTAAACTCTAATTGGAATAATTAAAAATGTAATTGGTAAGAATTATTAAAAATGAGACTTGTAATGTTAGAAAAAAAAATCGTATTACTACCAATCACTATTGGTAACACTTTCAATGTCTATTGGTAATACTACTAAAGATTTGGTAATATTACCCTAAACCCTCACCGTAAACGCTAATTCGAATGATTAAAAAGGTAATTGTTAAGAATTATTTGAAAATAGACTTGTAATATTAGAAAATAATTAATTAGTATTACTATCAACCACTATTGGTAACACTATCAATGCCTATTGGTAATATTACTAAAACTTTGTAATTTTACCCTAAACCCTAAACCCACACGGTAAACCCTCACCGTAAACTCTAATTCGAATAATTAAAAAGTAATTGGTAAACATTATTTGAAAATAAACTTGTAATGTTAGAAAAAAAATTGATATTACTACCAATCACTATTGTTAACACTATCAATGTCTATTGGTAATTATGAAATACTACTAAAGTCTTGGTAATATTATCCTAATACCTCACAGTAAACCCTCACCGTAAACGCTAATTCAAATGATTAAAAAGGTAATTGTTAAGAATTAATTGAAAATAGACTTGAAATGATAGAAAAAATAAACAGTATTACTATCAACCACTATTGGTAACACTATCAATGTCTATTGGTAATTTTTGTTAAAGACTTGATAATATTACCCTAAACCCTAAACCCTCACCGTAAACTCTAATTTGAATAATTAAAAAAGTAAATTGTAAGAATTATTTAAAAATAGACTTGTAATGTTAGAAAAAAATAATTTGTATTACTACCAATCTCTATTGGACACTATCAATGTCTATTGGTAATAGTGTAATATTACTAAAGACTTGGTAATATTGCCCTAAACCCTCACGGTAACCCTAACCGTAAATGCTAATTCAAATGATTAAAAAGATAATTGTTAAGAATTAATTAGAAATAGACTTGTAATGTTAGAAAAAAAAAATAGTATTACTATCAATCACTATTGGTAACACTATCAATGTCTATTGGTAATATTACTAAAGACTTTGTAATATTACCCTAAACTCTAAACCCTCACGGTCAACCCTCATCGTAAACTCTAATTCGAATAATTAAAAAAGTAATTGGTTAGAATTATTTAAAAATAGACTTGTGATGTTAGAAAAAAATAATTGGTATTACTATCAATCAATATTGGTAACACTAACAATGTCTATTGTAATACTACTAAAGACTTGGTAATATTACCCTAAACCCTCACAGGAAACACTCACTGTAACGCTAATTTGAATGATTAAAAAGGCAATTGATAAGAATTAATTGAAAATAGACTTGTACTGTTAGAAAAAAAATTATTATTACTATCAACCACTACTGGTAACACTATCAATGTCTATTGGTAATACTACTAAAGACTTAGTAATATTAACCTAAATCCTCACGGTAAAACCTTACCGTAAACTCTAATTCGAATGATTAAAAGGTAATTGGTAAGAATTATTTTAAAATAGACTTTTAATGTTAGAAAAAAATTGGTATTACTATCAATCACTATTGTTACCAATATCAATGTCTATTGGTAATATTAACCTAAACCCTAAACCCTCATTGTAAACTCTCACCGTAATCTCTAATTCGTATAATAAAAAAAAGTAATTGGGTAGAATTATTTGAAAATATACTTGTAATGATAGAAAAAAAATTGGTTTTACTACCAATCACTATTGGTAACACTATCAATGTCTATTTGTAATACTACTAAAGACTTGGTAATATTATTCTAAACCCTCACAAGAAACCCTCACCGTAAACTCAAATTCGAATTATTAAAAAAGTAATTGGTAAGAATTATTTGAAAATAGACTTATAATGTTAGAAAAAAAAATTGGTATTACTACCAATCACTATTTATAACATTATCAATGTCTATTGGTAATAGTTTAATACTACTAAAGACTTGGTAATATTAACCAAAATCCCTCACGGTAAACGCTAATTCGAATGATTAAAAAGTTAATTGTTAAGAATTAATTGAAAATAGACTTGTAATGTTAGAAAAATAATAATTAGTATTACTATAATTCACTATTGGTAACACTATCAATGTCTATTGGTAATATTACTAAGGACTTGGTAATATTACCTGATGGTCCCGTTTTCGAAAACCAAAATGAGAATTCAGGAGCAATTTTTTTTTAAACTTTTTGCCCAGGGAGTTCAGCAAGATTGAAGAGTCTCAAGTCACTACATTGCTAAGAGGCTGAGCTACCCAGTTAGTGAGAAGACTGAAATGCTCATGCTCTTAGCAACACAGTGACTCGAGAGGTTACACTTCAAGTCACTGCTTTACTCAGAGCCTGAGCTACCAAGTCAGTGTGGAGGCTTGGAGACTCATACTCTAAGTAACACAGTGACTCGAGATGCTGAATTCTCGAGTGCGTTGTTCTCCTGACCTGTATTTTTAGCCAAACTTTTCTTTTTAACAATGCTCTCAGTGAGCAGATTTTCACAACACTTTAGTAAATACTTTTAAAGATAAGTACGCTCAGTTTAACGTGGTTCAGAGACTCAAGCTCTTACATCCACGGCCCGATTTAACAGGAAATCCACTAACTGGGATTCTTGTTTTTAACGTGTCAAGGTGCACTTACAACTGGACTCATGCCACTCCCTGGGCTGCCCCTCCTTACAACCTCACTGACAACTTACTCCCAACAAACCTAACAAGAGGGTTTTGGTTTCAGTTGGGTTTCTCCAACTAGGGGAGGTTTTCCTTTACAATGAGTTAGCCTAAAGCTAAGATTAGAAAAACCTCTCTAAGCTATGCGTTACAAGATGAACACTCATTTGTGTATATCAATGAACTCTAAAGTTCAGTGTACAAAATGTGAATCGTGCCTCCTTATAACTCCCAATATAATGCACTAAACACTCACACCTTCACAGCTCGTAGGTGTTGATTTTTCTTACTTCACACACACTTGAATACGCAGCTATGAGCTTGTATTTAGTGTGTGGATTCAAATGTAACCGTTGGATGAAATTACATTTGAATCCATACAATTAATAGTTTCAACCACTTTTCTTGGAATGCGACCTTGTCAGTGTCAGAGTTGCTGCCTTGTGCTGATTGGTCCACGTGGGCAGGATCGAACGGATCTTTGACTCAGTGGGTTGACCAAGACCCACTGACTTTAGGTAGCTTCCTCCTTCACTGACTGATGATCTTCAGTGGACTGAACGTCTTCAGTGTAGTTGTCCTTCAGAGACTGTTTGAAGATCACTCCAAGAAGTTTGTCATAAGGCTGAATGACAAACTTCCCTGACCACAGTAGCCTTACTCTTTCAGGGCCTACTTGGTGCAGCACTGATCCTCTTGATCATGCTCTTCACTGAGTGGTCCACCTGACTCAGCTTAGAACAACCAAGTTTACACTCAGTGGGACATCCTTCAGGCTTCTCTTCAGGTTCAGATCTCTGGCATGGTTTAAGTTAGATCTTCTTAGTGTCATCTTGATATCCTCAGGCTGTGTTGCTGAGTTCCCCCTCAACTGAGTTCTTCTCAACTGACAGCCTATTCTACTGAGAAATAACCTAGTCTGACCTGAAACTAAAGATACAATCCTGACTGCTTTCAAACATATTACAAGTGGTTTTGAAAAATCATCAAAACTAAACATATCCAAACATTACCCAAAACCCTCACGGTCAAACCTCATCGTAAACTCTAATTCGAATAATTAAAAAAGTAATTGGTAAGAATTATTTAAAAATAGACTATTAATGTTAGAAAAAATAATTGGTATTACTACCAATCACAATTGATAACACTTTCAATGTCTATTGGTAATACTACTAAAGATTTGATAATATTACCCTAAACTCTCACCGTAAACGCTAATTCGAATGATTAAAAAAGAAATTGTTATGAATTAATTGAAAATAGACTTTTAATGTTAGAAAATAAATAATTAGTATTACTATCAACCATTATTGGTAACATTATTAATGTTTATTGGTAATATTACTAAAGACTTGATAATATTTGTAACACCCCGTCCCATTTTATACCTTTTATATTCCTAGAACCCTTATTTTATATTCTTATCTTGGTTTCTTTTATTTTATTATTTTGAGTGCTATTGTGTAATTTAAATATATACCCTTTTATAAATTCCTAAATTCCAAGAAAGGAATCGAATCTTTCAAACGAATAAATGACTACGAGAAATTAAATAATCAAGTTTAAGTTAAGGATTTCGATCCGTATAATTTATTGATAAAAATATACCTTTATAATCAAATATAATTAAATATTAATTGAGTCTTAAAACTGTATTAATTATCAAATCGGGATTAAACTCGTGAACCAAATGATTGTTAAATCGTATCAAGTGGGAACGAAAATATCTGAACTAAAGGGGATTAATTCTTAACCACGTAAATTACTTTCCTTTTTGAATTAAATTAATTTGAGAATTAATCTTACCCACATAAATTATTTCCTTTCTTATTTAATTTCTAATTGAAGATATTTCTTTATACAAACCGTCCATATCTCTATCCCCAAAAATTCAATTCCCAAATTTCACGATCTCAGCTCTCTCTCTCTTAGCCAAAATGCCTCACGCCTTCTTCCTTTTCCGGCGACGCATCGCCACCACGTTCCACCACCGCCTCGACCGTCGTCCTCTTCGCGCAGCACCGCCTCAGCATCGCCTCCATCATCGCCGCCAGCCACACCGTTCCTCCGATCGAAGAACCCAGCCGAGCGCCGCCCATTCAACAGCGACGCTGCCGCCGTCGCGCCTCTGCGCCGGTGAACAACCATCGCCTCTCTCCCTCCGTCTAGCCGCGACGCCACCACGACCACACGCAAGCACCGCCGTCCTCCGATCGAACAACCCGGAATCGCGATGCCTCCCCTGTTCCGATCGACGAAGCTCCAAGCGCCGCCACGCCTCTTTCCGGCCATCGATCGAAGCAACGCCGCTGACCTCCATCCTCTTTTGGGTGAGTTCCGTGTTCGAATTGCTTTCGATTCTTTTCATTCCCAGATTTCGGATTAACATCCCCTTTCGATTTATTCTCACAATTTCGTCTTCCCTTTCAATTGAAATTAAGGTGTTGTTGCCCTCTTCGTATTTTCCGATGAAGCCCGGTCGAACCGTTGTTCATTTAATTTCGGAGAAATCGAAACGATGCCGTTAGGCTGTCCAAAATATCCGACGAATCACCGAATCACCAAACGACGCCGTTAGGCTGCTCGAATTTAACCGACGAATCTCCGAACTACGCCGTTAGGCTGCCCGATTTGGGACTCGTAAGGTTGCTAACCTTATTTCTATTTCTCGTAATAGTTGGATTAGGAATTGAGTTGATTTTCCCCGATGAGACTTTGAGAGTTTAAGTATAATAGTTTTTGGATTGGAGCCTGTGAGCTTATAGATGGACTTTGTTGTTATTGGAACTTCTACTGTTTTGATTAGCTGTTGTTGAATTACAGTAAAACCTCTCTATAGTCATATCCTTGGGACCACAAAAAAATATTCCTAAATGGGGGTTATTCCTAAATAGAGTTATAGGTTTTTTTTAAATGCATGTATATTATATAATGGTATAATTAGTAGATACATGTACATGTAATGTGTTGAACTTAATTGAACTAATTTACTCACGTAATATGAAAAGACAATACTCAAGAGTCACCCACCATAGATGCACGTACTTGCTTTTGATTGCTTTAATTTTTTCATCTATAAATACTATGTATAATGCATTTTTTTTATCAATTACATCAAATCAACATTTTCTTCACGCATATAATGGCACCAAAAATAGAAAAGAGAACTCAAATGAGTGAAAAATTTCGTGTGGGGATGTGCAAATGGAGGTGTATAGTGTAAAATTATATATATTATTATGATTTATTCCTAAATGGAGGTGTATTTCTTTATGTTGGGACTTGAAAAAATATGAATTATGACAATATGGAGTTTATTCCAAATTATAACTGGTCCCAAGTTGGGACCATGAATTTTTATTCCTAAAGAGAGTATATTCCTTAATAGAGTATTCTTTTTTAGAGGTTTTACTGTAGTTGATTAGTACTATTGGCTAGATTGTTTGGTATTATTGAATTAACTGATTAGTAGTACTGTTTTAGTTGGTTAGTATTATTGTTGGTTGAAGTTCTTAGTGACAAAGGGAAATTCGTCTTCTCCCTGAGCCACTGTTCGAATGAGTTAAGTTGTTAGCATAATGGTTGTGTTGAATATGTTGTTTAGTGTCATTGAAATAACTGTTTAGTATTCTTGGGTTAGGTGTTTAATATTATTGGTTAAGCTGGTTGGTGTTATTGAATTGATGAATTAGTGTTGTTGGCTTAGTTGGTTAATATTATTGAATTAAGTTGTTTAGTATCATTGAAATAGTTGATTGGTGTTTTTGGATTAGTTGATTAGTATGTTGTGGTTTTCTTCATTTTTTCTAAGGTTTCAGTTTTCTGTTTATTTCGAAATAGTAGTAGTACGGTTAAGTTTCGAAAGTAATATCATATTAGTCAAGTTTATAAAAAGGAACACAAGATAAAGTTTATTAATAAGTTTAATAAGGGAGTTTTATTAATAAAATATGAATATTTATATTCAAGAATTCTTTTGAAATGAGAAATAGAAATCTTAGAAAGAAAAATCTTTTCTTTATTTCTTATTAATACTCTTAAGTAATTATTCTTATTCTTTTAAGTATTTCCAAGAATAATAATTTTTATGAATATACTTTTAATTTTATAAAAGTCGTTTGTTAAGGACACCACAAAAATTAGTAAATACACCCCCAATACACCTCCTCTTGAAAAGGGGTGTACTTATTAATTAGAAATCAACCTTTAGGAGTTTTAGCTTTCGATAAGTTTTCTAAAGACAATGACCTCCTCAATTCTCGTAACACAAACTCTCAAGTTTTCCTAATAATTCAAAGGTCAACTTTTAACCAAATGGTTTCGTACTAGGATTCTGTGCTAATCGGAATATGCACGAGGGATCCGACATTCTGTTTGTATATCACTCTCGGGACGTCTCTACAACGCAAGTTATCTTCCAAAGGGATTTCAAGACAGTTGTGACTTAGCTATAAAGTTAACAGGTAGGTGATGATCTGTTGATTGATCTGCTAATAATAACGTTGTGCCGGTATTTTCTGAACTCGACTAAATCAATCTAAAACAATTAATCCAACATAAATGTAACACCTATTATATAACTGTTTGAATTATGTGATATAACTATATATGATATATAATGCCTGTTGTCTTATAAATCGATCACCATTGCATGAGTAAGTACCTTATGTGAGCATGAATCAATTTATGTTGTTAATCGAGTATTTTTCTCTGTGAAGTTTGTTGAGTCAGTTTTATGGAAAGTCAGTAAGTATGGAGTTAGAATCGAGTTTTAAATCCGACCTCCGGGGAGCTGTCGGGGACGCCCTCGGAATGAAGGTTGTTGATCAAACAGATCTGGTCCCCGGTCAGCTGCCTACGTGCGCACTGGGAATAAGGCCATTGATGTGTTGCTTATCTTATGAGGGATGTTGTGGTTGGATGAAGTAAGTTTTGGTAGTAGTTGAAAAGGGTAACTTTGTTGGAAGTAGAATGGTCGTACAAATATGGTTTGACAGTTTGTGATAATACGTGAATATGTCTTTGGGCTTTGCCTTAATGTGAACCAACTTGTGCTATTTCAATTATATTATGTGAAATATGTTTAATACTGATTAATTATTATATGAACTGTTTCTTCTATGAAATTTCGTAATCATGTATATATGTAAAACTGATTAAATGGAATAAACACTTTATTAATGATTATAACTTAAGATATTTCTGATTTACCAATCCCATGACGTTGCAAATCACCCATACGTGAGAATTCAAATCTCACGCCCCATTTTCTACAACCCTTGCAGATTATGATTTCGTGGAGCAAGGACAGTAATAGAGACGACACGGAGTTCCCCACTTAAATAAAACATTACTGTTAATACTATGTTTTATGTACACGTGTATGTGTGTGATATACATATTAAAATTATTCTATTCATTTCTTCCGCTGCATAAAACTCATCATATCTTATTTCTGTTATATTTCCTTCAAAAAATTTATAGTTCGGACTTTTGATCACAATAATACTTCGAATCCGATATAATTAATATATTATGGATTCGGGGCGTTACAGGTGGTATCAGAGCCTAGGTTCAAAACTTTCGGACCAAAACCCAAATCATTGTTTTCATCAAACCAAAATTATTTTTCTTTAATTAAAATTTTCTTATCATGTAAGTATAAATCACTAATTAAACCACTTGAGGGGAAATGTGTCTCCTATTACCGTCAGAAGCTCCTCGAAGGTATGTTCTTATTTTATTGCCTAAAAGTTAATGATATTGCGACGAGTTGACTTTCATAACAAAACTCCAATCAAAAGATCAAGAACTCGAAACAACATCTACGAGGTGTAGAAAGAACCACGAAATATCGTTTATATTACTATTGAAATGCAGATAATTAGTGAATGATAGAAATAAATATATTTGTGTAAATTTATAAATTTCATAAATGATGTTATATGATTATTTGAACTATGTGCCTTAATTGTTTAAATAATGTTTTTGAATAACTAAAATTTTGATTAGGAATTTCCTTTCCATATAAGAATCCACCTAAGATAGTTATATCCCGATAATTAGAAGACACTTAGCTAACCTTAGAATCTATCAGTGTGTTTATAACCCAGTTCACGAGACTGTGTTCAAAGGCAAGAGCCATTCCGATATTCCACGATGAGACATATTTGACAGTCGTGATTCGTTTTGCCAGAAGGGTTACCGAGTTGTTCTCCATCATATCGCTGTAAGACTACTCGAATGGATAAGAATAGAAGACCCAGTTCAAAGGCCCCACATTCACTTGGAGACATACCTAGAAAAAGTCGAAGATGGGTATTTTCGTATGATAGTAGTGATCAGTCAGAGTGATCAAATCCTTTTAAACAGTTATCCTTTTGATGTAGTCACAAATACGTGCAACATAGATGTGCCACCCTTTTCCTGACATATAGTAGTAGTCAGACGTATGACCGTTTTACTTAGACCATAGCAGCATAGCTTTAACCCACTCCTTTTGTCGCTCGTGGTCCCTACTGATGCAAGGATACGATGCGTTAGAATTATACTTAGAAGCCTTTTGTATTCTATGACGTAATGTAAAGAGACTGACTCCGTAGAACCAAAACTTTTACATATATATATAATTATTATGTGCTCACTACTTGTCAATGTGTTTTACTTGCTTTATATATTGACTGTCATATTTTATCTGATTATCACTTAATGACACATCACTGGTTCCTAGTATACTATGCGAATGTGAGCACTGTACCATTGGGGCCCCGATGCGAAGCGGTGAATTACGTACCACACGTGTTACAGTGCTAGCGTTGTGTGTTAATTTGGTTAATCCGGTTATGTTTTTATAACTTTCTCACACCTATACATATCGTAAAAATATTATTCTTTTCCGATCAGAACCACCTTTAGATTTGCACCAGGCCGAAGACGTAGACGACCCCACGTTAACCCCATTCCTGTATCAATGAATCCTATAGGACGGACCCACCTCCTCAGGCTGAACCTGAGCCACCTTAGCAGGCCGCGCCAGGAAATGTCTGGAACTACTATGGAAATTGAGGGCCGAATTATAGGTTTACCCTTAATGCTAAACGATCACTTAGTAGAGTCCGATCTTCACATCCTTAGATGAAAACCTTTGACATAATCTTAGGCTTTGACTGGTTAACGAGAAACAAAGCTATAATAAAATGCACAGAACGTGAGATCGACCTCGAAACCCGTAATGGCCAACGCTTCACGATTCGTGAAATCAAGACCAAGAAGGAAACCCGAGTAATATCGGCAATCCAAGCTGTAGCTATATTACGAAAAGAAGACTGCCAAGCTTACCTCGTTCACATCTCAGCAGGAGAGAAAGACGATAAGTTACGCATCAAAGTGCCAATCGTGGATGAATATCTTGACGTGTTTCCTGAGGAATTAATCGGGTTACCTCCTGATCGTCAGATAGAGTTCTCCATCGACTTGATACCTGGGGCAGCACCAGTATCTAAAGTACACTATCGAATGACGCCAAAGGAATTAGAAGAACTGAAGGGACAACTGCAATGCTTGCTTGAAAAGAAGTTCACCAGGCCTAGTGCATCACCATGGGGAGCACCCGTGTTGTTCGTAAAGAAGAAAGATGGAACTTTCCGTATGTGCATAGACTACCGAGGTCTCAATCAACTGACCATTAAGAACAAATATCCTCTTCCGAGGATAGAAGACTTGTTCGACCAGTTGAAAAATGCTACCATATTCTCAAAGATCGATCTGAGGTCTAGGTACCATCAGCTAAAGGTCAAGAGCGAGGATATCCCGAAGACAGCATTCCGGACTCATTATGGATATTACGAGTTCACCGTGATGCCTTTCAGAGTAACAAACGCTCCGACAATTTTCATGGATATGATAAATAGAGTGTTTCATCCGTACCTGGACCAATTCGTCATCGTCTTGTGTTCTCTAAGAGCAAAGAGCAACACGAAGAACATCTCAAGGCAGTCTTAAAGATAATGAGATGAGAGAAGTTGTATTCCAAATTCAGCAAGTGTGAATTTTGGATCAACTGCTTATGTATCGATTAGTACTAGAGCATCTCACTCCCTTGTGTCTAAGAATTTAAGAAAATTTGGGGATATAAAGTATAGAAGAATAGACCTTAAGTGAAAGTGAACTTTTGAGGAATACAATGAGAACCTAAAGCCGAGTGAATTGATTGGAGATAGACTTGGATGAACATCAAATATAAACTGAACTGCACGTTCTTAAGTTGAGTAGTTAGACGTTATTGAAAACGAACTAGTTTTATGCATATGAAGGAATATGAAACATGGACATAGTTACTTTCTTTTGGGATAACATAAGAGTTTAAGCTTAAGTAGAGCCTTTTAAGGTAAAGTGGAATGAGCAAGCTATATGTGATCTTAGTCTTACGTGTTAAGATTAACATTTATATGTTATGTGAATACTTTAGTTGAAAAAGAAACGACAATTAATTTTAATCTATGAGGTACATAGTAGACTTTGAAGTAGATGAAAATTTGCAACTATGTAGGAAGAAAGATTTGCATGTTTAAAGACTAGAAAACCTTCTAAGTCTTAGATCAGGTAGAGTGACAACAAACTTAGTCGACCAAGAAAACCGAGAAGTTATTTTGGCTTTAACTAATGGGGAACCTTTCAAAAATCAAACCTCTCCACTAAGGTTTACCACCCCTTTTGAACCAGAAGTTTTAGAGTAAGTAGTTGGACAAAACTATTTTGAGTGGAGTAAGATATAGTACCAATTCATCCTAAACCTAGAATAAGATGTGTTATTATATGACAAGGGTAAGTCATTGCCTATGTGTACAATTGCCGAAGCTACATGAACATAGTTACCCAATCTAAGATTTAGATACTCACCTTACAACTAGTGAGAATTTTCTTATGAAAATAATTACCAAGTGGCGGTACTTTTGATGTCGCTTATAAAACTTTGTGGATAGAAGTACATAGAGAATTATTTCACAAGCCATGTGAAGGATTAAAACAACACAAGGTCATTAGAGATTAATTTTCATGTTGAGACTATTAAGAAAGCGTTTCTTAAGGTTACACTGGTGAAAGAATTTACTTTTGGAAAGAGAGGCAAGTTAAAGTCTTGCTGCATAGGAATGCTGGATATATTGGATAAGATGAGGTTATGTTGTATACCGCTTAGTTTTACCATCGAGACATATCATGCAGAAAATGTCTATCACCTTTCTTCTACCACAAAATACTTGAGTATTTCAGTTCTTGTAACCTGCAACAGAGACTTAGAAGTAAGTTGTGTTTTTAACTTATGAAGAATTGTTTATGACTATAGTACGGTTGAGTTTTATATTCGAGAAATACTTTGGTGTTAGTTCAATAAGTTTGGTTTGTAGAGGAAGGATCCAACTTGGAGATGAGCATATGAAATTTAACCGAGCAATACCTAAGCAATGCCTAGAAGCTGAATTTCGGGGGCGAAATTCTGTTAAGGGGGTGAGGATGTAACACCCCGTCCCGTTTTACACCTTTTATATTCCTAGAACCCTTATTTTGTATTCTTATCTTGGTTTCTTTTATTTTATTATTTTGAGTGCTATTGTGTAATTTAAATATATACCTTTTTATAAATTCCTAAATTCGAAGAAAGGAATCGAATCTTTCAAACGAATAAAGGACTACGAGAAATTAAATAATCAAGTTTAAGTTAAGGATTTGGATCCGTATAATTTATTGATAAAAATATACTTTTATAATTCAAATATAATTAAATATTCATTGAGTCTTAAAACTGTATTAATTATCAAATCGGGATTAAACTCGTGAACCAAATGATTGTTAAACTGTATCAAGTGGGAACGAAAATATCTGAATTAAAGGGGATTAATTCTTAACTACGTAAATTACTTTCCTTTTTGAATTAAATTAATTTGAGAATTAATCTTACCCACATAAATTATTTCCTTTCTTATTTAATTTCTAATTGAAGATATTTCTTTATACAAACCGTCCATATCTCTATCCCTAAAAATTAAATTCCCAAATTTCACTATCTCAACTCTCTCTCTCATAGCCAAAACGCCTCACGCCTTCTTCCTTTTCCGGCGACACATCGCCGCCACGTTCCACCACCGCCTCGACCGTCGTCCTCTTCGCGCAGCACCGCCTCAGCATCGCCTCCATCATCGCCGCCAGCCACACCGTTCCTCCGATCGAAGAACCCAGCCGAGCGCCGCCCCTTCAACAGCGACACCGCCGCCGTCGCGGCTCTCAGCGCCGGCGAACAATCGTCGCCTCTCTCCTTCCATCTAGCCGCGACGCCACCACGACCACACGCAAGCACCACCATCCTCCGATCGAACAGCCCGAAATTGCGATGCCTCCCCTGTTCCGATCGACGAAGCTCCAAGCGCCGCCACGCCTCTTTCCGGCCATCGATCGAAGCAACGCCGCTGACCTCCATCCTCTTTTGGGTGAGTTCCGTGTTCAAATTGCTTTCGATTCATTTCATTCCCAGATTTCGGATTAACATCCCCTTTCGATTTATTCTCACAATTTCGTCTTCCCTTTCAATTGAAATTGAGGTGTTGTTGCCCTCTTCGTATTTTCCGATGAAGCCCGGTCGAACCGCTGTTCATTTAATTTTGGAGAAATCGAAACGACGCTGTTAGGCTGTCCAAAATATCCGACGAATCACCGAATCACCAAACGATGCTCAAATTTACCCGACGAATCTCCGAACTACGCCGTTAGGCTGCCCGATTTGGGACTCGTAAGGTTGCTAACCTTATTTCTATTTCTCGTAATAGTTGGATTAGGAATTGAGTTGATTTTCCCCGTTGAGACTTTGTAAGTTTAAGTATAATAGTTTTTGGATTGGAGCCTGTGAGCTTGTAGATGGACTTTGTTGTTATTTGAACTTCTACTGTTTTAATTAGCTGTTGTTGAATTAGTTGATTAGTACTATTGGCTAGATTGTTTGGTATTATCGAATTAACTGATTAGTAGTACTGTTTTAGTTGGTTAGTATTGTTGTTGGTTGAAGTTCTTAGTGACAAAGGGAAATTCGTCTTCTACCTGAGCCACTGTTCGAATGAGTTAAGTTGTTAGCATAATGGTTGTGTTGAATATGTTGTTTAGTGTCATTGAAATAATTGTTTAGTATTCTTGGGTTAGGTGTTTAATATTATTGGTTAAGCTGATTGGTGTTATTGAATTGATGAATTAGTGTTGTTGGCTTAGTTGGTTAATATTATTGAATTAAGTTGTTTAGTATCATTGAAATAGTTGATTGGTGTTTTTGGATTAGTGGATTAGTATGTTGTGGTTTTCTTCATTTTCTCTAAGGTTTCAGTTTTCTGTTTATTTCGAAATAGTAGTAGTACGGTTAAGTTTCGAAAGTAATATCATATTAGTCAAGTTTATAAAAAGGAACACAAGATAAAGTTTATTAATAAGTTTAATAAGGAAGTTTTATTAATAAAATATGAATATTTATATTCAAGAATTCTTTTGAAATGAGAAATAGAAATCTTAGAAAGAAAAATCTTTTCTTTATTTCTTATTAATACTCTTAAGTAATTATTCTTATTCTTTTAAGTATTTCCAAGAATAATAATTTTTATGAATATACTTTTAATTTTATAAAAGGCTTTTGTTAAGGACACCACAAAAATTAATAAATACACCCCCAATACACCTCCTCTTGAAAAGGGGTGTACTTATCAATTAGAAATCAACCTTTAGGAGTTTTAGCTTTCGATATGTTTTCTAAAGACAATGACCCCCTCAATTATCATAACACAAACTCTCAAGTTTTCCTAATAATTCAAAGGTCAACTTTTAACCAAATGGTTTCGTACTAGGATTCTGTGCTAATCGGAATATGCACGACGGATCCGACATTCTGTTTGTATATCACTCTCGGGACGTCTCTACAACGCAAGTTATCTTCCAAAGGGATTTCAAGACAGTTGTGACTTAGCTATAAAGTTAACAGGTAGGTGATGATCTGTTGATTGATCTGCTAATAATAACGTTGTGCCGGTATTTTCTGAACTCGACTAAATCAATCTAAAACAATTAATCCAACATAAATGTAACACCTATTATATAACTGTTTGAATTATGTGATATAACTATATATGATATATAATGTATGTTGTCTTATAAATCGATCACCATTGCATGAGTAAGTACCTTATGTGAGCATGAATCAATTTATGTTGTCAATCGAGTATTTTTCTCTGTGAAGTTTGTTGAGTCAGTTTTATGGAAAGTCAGTAAGTATGGAGTTAGAATCGAGTTTTAAATCCGACCTCCGGGGAGCTGTCGGGGACGCCCTCGGAATGAAGGTTGTTGATCAAACAGATCTGGTCCCCGGTCAGCTGCCTACGTGCGCACTGGGAATAAGGCCATTGATGTTTGCTTATCTTATGAGGGATGTTGTGGTTGAATGAAGTAAGTTTTGGTTGTAGTTGAAAAGGGTAACTTTGTTGGAAGTGGAATGGTCGTACGAATATGGTTTGACAATTTGTGATAATACGTGAATATGTCTTTGGGCTTTGCCATAAAGTGAACCAACTTGTGCTATTTCAATTATATTATGTGAAATATATTTAATACTGATTAATTATTATATGAACTGTTTCTTCTATGAAATTTTGTAATCATGTATATATGTGAAACTGATTAAATGGAATAAACACTTTATTAATGAGTATAACTTAAGATATTTCAGATTTACCAATCCCATGACGTTGCAAATCACCCATACGTGAGAATTCAAATGTCACTCCCCATTTTCTACAACCCTTGCAGATTATGATTTCGTGGAGCAAGAACAGTAATTGACACGACACGGAGTTCCCCACTTAAATAAAACATTACTGTTAATACTATGTTTTATGTACACGTATATGTGTGTGATATACATATTAAAATTATTCTATTCATTTCTTCCGCTGCATAAAACTCATCGTCTCTCATTTCCGTTATATTTCCTTCAAAAATTTTATAGTTCGGACTTTTGATCACAATAATACTTCGAATCCGATATAATTAATATATTCTGGATTCAGGGCGTTACAATATTACCCTATACCCTAAACCCTCATGGTATACCCTCACCGTAAACTCTAATTCGAATAATTAAAAAGGTAATTGGTAAGAATTATTTGAAAATAGACTTGTAATGTTAGAAAAAAAATTGGTATTACTACCAATCACTATTGGTAACATTATCAATGTCTATTGGTAATAGTGTAATACTACTAAATACTTGGTAATATTATCCTAATACCTCACGGTAAACCCTCACCGTAAACGCTAATTCGAATGATTAAAAAGGTAATTGTTAAGAATTAACTGAAAATAGGCTTGTAATGTTAGAAAAATAATAATCAATATTATTATCAATCACTATTGGTAACACTATTAATATCTATTGGTAATATTACTAAAGGCTTGGTAATATTACCCTAAACCCTAAACCCTCATGGTCAACCCTCACCGTAAACTCTAATTCGAATAATTAAAAAAGTAATTGGTAAGAATTATTTAAAAATAGACTTGTAATGGAAGAAAAAAAATAATTGGTATTACTACCAATCACTATTGGTAACACTATAAATTTCTATTTGCAATATTACTAAAGACTTGATAATATTACTTTAAACCCTCACTGTAAATGCTAATTCGAATGATTAAAAAGGTAATTGTTAAGAATTAATTGAAAATAGACTTGTAATGTTAGAAAAAAATTAGTATTACTATAAAACAATTGGTAACACTATCAATGTCTATAGATAATATTACTAAAGACTTGGTAATATTACCCTAAACCCTAAACCCTCATGGTCAAACCTCATCGTAAACTCTAATTCGAAGTAATTTGTAAGAATTATTTAAAAATAGACTTTTAATGTTAGAAAAAAATAATTGGTATTACTACCAATCACTATTGATAACACTTTCAATATCTATTGGTAATACTACTAAAGATTTGGTACTATTACCCTAAACTCTCACCGTAAACGCTAATTCGAATGACTAAAAAGGTAATTGTTAAGAATTAATTGAAAATAGACTTGTAATGTCAGAAAATAAATAATTAATATTACTGTCAACTACTATTGGAAATACTATCATTGTCTATTGGTAATATTACTAAAGACTTTGTAATATTACCCTAAATCCTAAACTCTCACGGTAAACCCTCACCGTAAACTCTAATTCGAATAATTAAAAAAGTAATTGGTAATAATTAATTGAAAATAGACTTGTAATGTTAGAAAATAATAATTGGTATTACTACCAATCACTATTGGTAACACTATCAATGTCTATTGGTAATACTTCTAAAGACTTGATAATATTACCCTAAACCCTCACGGTAAACCCTAATTCGAATTATTAAAAAGTAATTGCTAAGAATATTTTAAAATAGACTTTTAATGTTAGAAATAAATAATTGGTATTACTATCAATTACTATTGGTACCACTATCAATGCCTATTGGTAATACTACTAGAGACTTGATAATATTATCATAAACCCTAAGGGTAAACCCTCATCATAAACTCTAATTTGAATTATTACAAAAGTAATTGGTAAAAATTATTTTAAAATAAACTTTTAATGTTAGAAAAAAATTTAAATTACTACCAATCACTATTGGTAACACTATCAACGTCTATTGGTATTACTACTAAAGACTTGGTAATATTACCCTAAACCCTCACGGTAAACCCTAATTCGAATGATTAAAAATCAATTGGTAAGAATTATTTTAAAATAGACTTTTAATGTTAGAAAAAAATAATTGGTATTACTATCAATCCCTATTGGTACCACTATCAATTCCTATTGGTAATACTACTTCAGACTTTGTTTTATTATCCTAAACCCTCAGGGTAAAACATCACCAAAAACTCTAATTCTAATGATTACAAAAGTAATTGGTAAAAATTATTTGAAAATAGACTTTCAATGTTAGAAAAAAATTGGTATTACTACGAACCACTATTGGTAACACTATCAATGTCTATTGATAATATTACTAAAGACTTGGTAATATTACTGATTAGGCGTGAAATTATCATGATTCGTCGTTACAAATGCCCCGGTTTTGGTCGATTTTGTCGAGTATTTAGAGTCAAGTGAGTATTATTTCTACACATTGATGAATTTTTCTCTTTGATGCTCATAGGTGAATCGAGGGCGAAAAATGGAGTTCGTAGGACTTTGAATCGACTCAAACGGATGCCCGGAGGAGAAGATATCGAAGAAATACGATTGGTATTAGTGCGGAAGAAGAAAAGTATTAGTTGGAGCACTTTTGGAGTCACTAGAGTGGATCAACTCGAGCACTAGCGCTCGAGCACCTAAAACTTACAGAAGATTTCATGCATTCGAGCAGCTCGAGCGCCACCGCTCGAGCGTGTTGCTCGAGCGCCCCAAAACATGCAGAGAAATTTCGGCATTCGACCAGCTCGAGCGGAGGCGCTCGAGCACTTGCACCATTCGAGCGCCACCGCTCGAGCGTGCTTGCTCGAGCACTTTCAAAATTTGTGCTTCCGAATGCATTTTTTTGGCCCATGAGTTCACGATTCGCCCCGACGCTTATATATATACTCAATCCAAACTCATTTTTTAGGATTATCAGACACCACAACATACCGTATCACTTTGAGAATTAGTTTTTGGAGAAGAAGAGACGAGCAAGCTTTAGATTTACTTTTTCAAGGTTTTCTTTACGAATTCATAGTACGGTTTTGCTTTTTAGTTTCGTTTCTTTAGACCTTTGTTCTTGAATACATTGAAACTTCGTTTTCTTAATTTAAATTTAGTTCTTAGCATTTATTTCTCGAACCCTAGTTTATGTTTGATAATTTATTCGTTAAAATCATTATGTTCATGTTCATTACTTCTTCAATTGTTCTTGTTTCCGTAAAAACCATGTCTAGCCAAAACCCTTGCATGCTTGGGGTAGGATGAACTCGTAGAAGTAGGTTGTGGGTATGTAATTAGGGTAATTCGTGACGTTTAGTCTTAATTCTCTTAATTAATGAATTCTTAAAATCAATCTTAACTTTTTACCTTTGAATTTCGTACGAAAATTGTTAGAGAGAGGATGACCTTATCACTCTTTAATAACTATTAGGCTTAACAAGAGGGTTTAGAAAGGGTTAATTAATCTACCGGTTTATCTAAGGATGACGACCGCATCACCTTAGTTTAAATTAGGGCCTCGTTAATTAAGCACAATCTATTAATTCGTTAGTGGATTAGTGAAGTCGATTGCTAGGATAAAGTATTAGGATTTTAATTCTTGAGCTTTCATCTTACAATCTTTAACTTAGGTTATTTCTTTTGCGTCACGATTATCTTGATTATGTACCTGCTCCGTTAGTATACGTAGAAATTCCTAACCTAAGCATCACCATCACTATTTGAATACAAACCTTAGTTAATTCGTTTAATACATTCTTTAGTTTAATTCGTTTACTTTAGTTTAGAATTAATTCCTTGAAAAATAAAAAAATATACATTCATATTAGCTACGACGCGTAGATCTTCAGGGATCTGTTCGCATACACTCCATCCCCTGGGTTCGATAATACTTGATCGCTATACTTACACATACTACAGTGAACCCGTACGTTTGCGGGGAAACTACTAGTAGAAAGTTAGTATATCCGGGTCAAGTCAATGGCGCCGTTGCCGGCGATGGCGTTGTATATCTTTTGAATAGGACTTGTAGATAGCTTAGTAGTTAGTAGTGAGTGCTTTACTTTTCCATTTTATTTCGTACGTGTTCGGCAGTTGCGTTTTTATTCTTTTGTTAGTGTTTCAGGTGTATGAAAACACGCTCGCAAGGTGATACGAGCAAAGAGAGACTACAGCTAGATCCTGAGACAATAGCAAGAAGAAATCGTGCCTTCTTAAGAAGAATGAACGCTGCCAGAGGAGAGAACGAGAACGTGAACATGGACATTAGTAATGAGTTGGATGATGCTGCAAATGAGTTTAATCAGGTAGTGGACCGGGTTGAGGGCACTGGAGGTAGTGGTAGCCAAAATCAAGTTCCGTTAGGGGACAGCCAGAGCCAAAACCCGGGTACACAGAACACAAACAATCCAGCTCATAACCTTGTCCAACATCCTCAGAACAACCCTGCTTACCCACAGAACAACTTCCCACAACATAACTTACCTTACCCTTACCCATACCCACCATATCCATATCCACCATACCTGTACCCTCCACCTCCTATTTACAACCAACCACCGCTTATCAACCACCACCACCCCAACAAGTACCCGTACCACCTGCTAATCCTCAACACGTTCCTCAGAACACAGATCAGAACATGGCTATTCGAGGAAGGTTCGCGGCACAACCGCAGAGGTAGTATGATGGAGTGGCATTGCCCCCTGTAGAGGCAAACAACTTCTCAATTTCCCCTAGAATTCTAAAGCTGCTTACCGAGAATCAATTCAAGGGGGAGGTTGGGAATTAGAATCCTCATACTCATCTAAGGAGTTTTCTGATGATCGCATCCACTTTTAATTATAACGGCATGTCTGAAGATGCCAAGAGGCTCAGGCTGTTCCCATTCTCTTTGACGGGAATAGCCAAGGAGTGGTACGATAATACGCTCCCGCGGGGAGGTGTAACCACATGGGCCGAACTCGAGCGTCTGTTCCTCGAGCGATTCTACCCTCCATCTAGAACCATTAAAGCAAGGATAGAGATCTTTTCTTTCCGCCAGAAGCCAGGCGAGGACCTACGCCAGGCATGGGAGAGATATTCGAACATGTTGATTGAGTACCCGCAACACGGGTACAATGAGGGGGATATTATGGCATTCTTCTACAGTGGAGTCAGCAAGGCTGGTCAAGCCCATCTTGAATCATGTGCTAGTGGAGCTTTTCTGAACCAAGGGATAGCGAGATGTAGAGAAATCATCGACAACATTGTCACGAATAACGGGGCATGGAACGAGGAGCCAGAATTTCAGAGAGCTTGTAAGTTGGAGGAAAATGAGGGAACAAGGAAGTTGTTGATGGCAATGATGGAGAAAATCAGTAACCTTGAGATAGGGCAGAATTTGGTTGGAGGGAATGTAGCAGTGAGCGAGAAAGTAGACCCACCCACTAGTCAGCAGGAAGAGGCCAACTATATGGGAAGGCCTAACTATCCACAAGGGAGGTATCCACAAGGTGGAAATCAATTTGGAAGACCTTCTTATGGCCAACCCTTTGTACCTCCAGGTCCACAGCTGCCTCAAAATCAATGGAGGAACACACAAGGGTATCAAGGAGGCCAGCAGCCTCCTCAAAACACAGGGAGGAAGAATGAGAATTTTTCATATGCTAATCTGAAGGCCGAAATTACAGTTCCTCCAGGTGTTGATCCAGGTTCAAACCCCCCGGGTGGAGAAGGAGGTGCCTCAACTGAGGAGATGTTGAGAGCTATCCTTCAGAAGGTGGAGGAAGGTAGCAAGAGATTGTCCTCATTGGAGTACGATGTGAAGGAGTTGCATAAGAAATGCGATCAGCGTGATCAAGAACTCCAAAAGAGAGACATAGATTGGAATCGAGCTCAACAAGAGAACAACGGCAGGTTCACTTCTATTGAGTATCAAATTAGTCAAATTGCAAAGTCTCAGACGAGAGAGCCGGGCAAGTATCCTTCAATGTCCGAGGGTAACCCAAAGGAACATTGCAATGCTATTGAGTTGAGAAGTGGAACCAAATAT
This sequence comes from Ballota nigra, assembly GCA_947034835.1. Lineage (NCBI taxonomy): Eukaryota > Viridiplantae > Streptophyta > Magnoliopsida > Lamiales > Lamiaceae > Ballota > Ballota nigra. The sequence continues at coordinate 32,557,991 of OX344724.1, forward strand.
AATGGTCCTGAGATGCCTGCTGATTCTGAGACGCCCCAAGGAGAGGTTGAGATAGAAGAAAAAGAGCCTGAGGCAGTTAGAGATGAGAATGAGGAGATAGGAGTTGAGAAAAGGGTTGAGGGTGAAGGCACTCAGAAGAGTAAAGATATGGATGAGAGCAAAGAGCCTGAAGAGGAGGGCATTGAGGAGATTGAGAGAGTTCCAAAGTGGAAAAAGGCAAAGGAAGCAAGGAAGAATGTAAAAGAAACTGAGAGAGATGAATGAGGGGTACCCAAATCTGTGATACCTGTCCCATATCCACAGCGCTTCATGAAAAAGAAGCTTGATGAGAAATTCGCTAAATTCCTTGATGTTTTTTAAAAAGTTACATATTAACATTACTTTTTATGATGTGTTGTAGCCATTTTGAGCATTAGGTCAGCACCGACCTAAAGCAAGCCGGAAGCGGCGAAATATCACGTCCGCGACGGTGCCGATCTGCCCAGACTATATCCGACCTCCGAGGGCTCTGACCCCATTGTCCGACCTCAGAAACGAGGTCGGAAACAAGCTTAAAATGCTCGTCTACCTCTACCAAGATACAGGACAAATGAGCTGGGACCGGACCGGCCCGACCTCAATCAAATTCAACCAATAGAGGTCACTGGGGGACGGATAACGATCAGGAGGGCTTTCCGAACTCAAGACCCACTGGGAGACCGGCCTCTGACCTCGAATCGTCCCCGACCTACGGAATGGAAAAAGAGCACGTGACAGAATCAGGCAAGATCAACCTCCAAGAGGAAAAGAGCCACCTCCGTACACAGCGACAGGGAGAATATTCCTCCCAAATGAGGAAAGTTCTCAGAGAATCATCCTTTTATGGACATGCGTCAACACGCCAGTGGTCGGCCACCTGCAGGCTACAACGTACGGGCGCTCGCGCACCCTCTGAGGCTGGGGGAATTTAATGCCCTAGTCTCTTGAGGGGTCGGAATTGACAATCATACCCCTGTAGGGAGAAAACTATAAATAACTCCACATTTGTAACAAGAGAAAAAAATCTAACACATTCTATCAAAAAAGCAATACAATTTGCATTTAAGTCCAGGGATTTAATAACCCCTGGTAATTCTTGGAGTTCTTATTTTCAGTTCATCATCATCATTAATTTTCTTCATCACAACTGTTGGGACATTGTCAGTTTTGATTAAGATCCCAAAGCCCCTGAAAAGATATTTGCATTTATTTGTCAGGCTAGTCTTGGTTAGGTTTGAACTTAGTCGTTTTTACACTTTACAGGTACTCAGTAAGAGGAGCACTTGCTGATGACAATCAAGACTCAGAGTCTGAAGACGAAGTTTACCATCCTGAACTTATGGCAGTCTTCTAAGCTGGCTGAGTAAGTTTCAGTGATGATGAGTATGACCCTGAGGTCATCACTAACTCAGTTCTGAAGGGAATAGGATGAAACTGAGTTAATGGGAAGACTTGGAGTAGAGCCAAGTAATGCAAAAGGAATGTCAGCGTCAGGACAAGACCGGTGAGCACAAGACAAAATGAACTTAATAAGACAAGCCTGAAGCTCAGGAATAAGTTCTGACATTCTCACCTACCTGATGACGTGGACCAATCCGGGAAGGACACGCACGTACGGAACCTGACAAGAAGACTGAATTCAGACTGCATGTTCAACGGGCAAGCATTTAATGTGCATTTAATGCAACTACCAAACCCATGCAAGGATGGCTGCTGCATGAAGATATGTCCGTTTGAAGCCACTCTACATAGTTGACAAGAAAGGCTATCTCTCCAACGGATAGTTTTTCAAATCACCTATAAATACAGAAGACCTTGAACCCATTCAAGGTTACGAGAAATTTCCAAGTCAGAAATTACTCAAACTCTCAAAGCATTCAAAAGCATTCAGCCTTAGAAGAAGCACTCGAAACCATCTAAATTTCCCAAGTATTTCTTAGTTACTGAGAGTTATTTTGTATTCCAAGAGCGAACTAGCATTATCTTAAGCTTAGAGAGATTATCCAATCCTTAGCATAGCTTTGCCTTGTAAGGATAATCTCAACCTAGTTGGAATCCAAACTGAAACCAAAAACCTAAGTTAGGCTTGTTGGGAGTAAGTCAGTTAGAGTGTTAGTAAGTGGAGTTGTATAGATCAGTGAGGTTAGCTGGTCTTGGTGCACCTTGGCACGTTAAAAACAAGAATCCCTTGAGTGGATTTCCTGTTAAATCAGGCCGTGGACGTAGGAGCTTGAGACTCTGAACCACGTTAAACTCCCTGTGTTCTTACTGCTTTGATATTGTGCATACTTGCCATACTATTTGTTCATTCATTGCATTCAAGTTTATCAGGCCTGAATCAATCAGGCTGATCTTCAAAAGAGCACTGCCCTACTAAACACTTTTCAGGTTTGAGTAAAACAAGTTTTTCAGAAAGCAAACTAAACAAGACTTTAAACTTTCAGGGCTCAAACATTTCCGCACTGAACTTGAACTGATAGTTAGCCAACTGACCCGCACCAAGTGTAGTCAGTAGGTGTATTATCAGCTCCTAGTTCTTTACCACTCTGAGCAAAGGGGACTCAGTCAGTTTTAAGGTTGAAAAATTGGTATACGTGTATCCTCCCCCATACACGTATTCCTCAGTCTTGTACCGGGACCAACAAGTGGTATCAGAGCAGTGGTTCGAAAGACCGCTGACTTTGAATACTAATAGTTTCAGAGGAGAAACTGTTGGTGGTCACTGAACAGATCTGAGTTTGCTTTTCATAAAACTTGCATCATCATGACTTCGAGGAGACTTGAAGCTTCGTTACCTGAATTCTCTGTGTCTAACTTTGTCTATTGGAAGTTCAGATTAGAAGCACATCTAGATGCCATCCATGACCAGATGCCACGTGTACTCAGGGAGGGACCGATCAAGATCACTATTCCTTACGTCAGAGTACTGGGATATGAGGATCTTGCGATTGGCGTGCAGGTTCCTAAAGAAAGGAAAGACATGACCAACGATGAAATCAAGATGGTGGGACTTGACAACGTCGCCAGAAACATCATCTTGCACACGGTGCCCTTCGAGGAATCAGCTAGGCTGATGAACTTAAAGACGGCAAAGGAGGTCTGGGATGAGCTGACAAGGATGTGTGAGGGATCTGAAAAGATCAAGGGGAACAAGAGAAACATTGCCATTCAGAAATTCGAGGCGTTTGAGATGCTGCCTGAAGAGAGCATAGATCAAATGGAGTCTAGATTCATCAAGTTGATGAATGAGTTGGTGATGTTGTACAAGGATGTCCCAAGGAGAGATGTTGCTTCAAAGATCCTGAATGCCCTTCCTGAGAGATGGGACAACAGTGTAATTATGCTTAAGAACACTCAGGATATGAGTAACATAACTTCTGCTTTACTTTTTTCAGAGCTCAAAGCGCTTGAATTCGACCTTAACAAAAGAAAAAAGAAAGTACAGTCAGAAGAGGAAGTGAAGGAGAAAACTCCTGAGAAAAGTGTGGCGTTCAAGGCCAGATCTGAACCTGTTGAGCCCTCATCAAACTCTTCATCAAAGTCACTGATGGAGATGAGCAGAGAAGAACTCGCTGAAGAGTACAGCCTGATGGCCAGACGATTCGACAAGCTCAATTCCAGGTTTGGTCGTTATAAAAAGTTTTATCAGGACTCACGTGACAGAAAACCTGAAGGAACCCACCAAAGCTCAAGGAGATATGAGGAGCGAAGGAATACTGACCAGAGGAGAGAACATGGTGATGAAAGGAGATATTCTGAACTAAAACCTGAAAGAAGAGACGAACAGAGACGTACTCGCGATGATAGATATCCAACCAAGACTGAAAGCTCACCAAGAACCAGGGAACCTGACTCAAGGAGGAACCCTGAACCAAGAAAAGAAAGAGTAAGTGAGCAGGTAGCATGTTACAACTGTAACAAGATTGGTCAATATCAGTACGACTGCCCGGAGCTGAGTGCAAGGGAGAGAGAGGAAATGAGAGCCACTAGGGACCTAAGATCTGCTGATCGGAGAGCGATGGTCACTGAAGATACAACAGATTCTAACGGTCCTGCTGAAAGGTCACCTGAACTCTTCTCAAATGACGAGTACGATGATGTCTGTCTGATGGCTAGGGATGAGCCTGAGGTAACATCAAATTCTGTTTGTGCTTCTTACACTGGTCAAAATCCTGAGCTTAGCTCAGAGTCAGTTAGAGAAATGAACCTTCAGATCTGTCTTGATCAATTGATGGTTGATTTCTCCAGACTGCAGGAAACTAATGTCTTCTTGGTAGAGGAAAACAAGAAATTGAGTACTGAAGTTCAAAACCTGAATGAACAACTTACTCAGTCTCATGCTGCCTCAGGGAGCAACACTGAGAGGGTATTTGTTCAGACAGGCCAGAGTGCACCTAAGGTTGTGCTCCAGGCCCGTCAAACTGATAAGGGCAAGGAAACCGTTGACACAGTCAGGGTTGCTCCAAAGGTAGCTAAGCCAAAACCCAAGGGAAAGGAGAAACAACCTACGGAAGCCCCTGAGAGCTCAGGCCAGGGAAAACCTCAGCGAAAGCAGAGGAAGACTCAGGCCAAGAGCCTTCAGACTGGTCAGCGAGGGTACCATCATGCTTGGCAATACCAACAGGGAAGGCCAAATATGATGACACCCCCGTGGTTTTGGCATCCTGAGGCCTTTAACTGCTTTCCATTCCCTCACTTGCCTAGGGGGAATAGAAATCAGGGTCCTTATCAGAACAAGGCCTAAGACCTGCTGCACCCAGACCTAGGAAGAACAGGAAGCCAGCCCAAAAGGCACCCACTCAGGCTCCTGTGAAGCCTAAGTCTAGCAACCATACACCATCTTCCTCTCAGGCAAAGAAGAAGAAAGTTGTGTATGTTGATGTTTCGGGAGACAGATTTACCACTCTGAGGCAATCAGGGTTGTGAAGCAAGTCTGGATCCCGAAGGGTACAGCTGACACGATAGGACCCAACACCCAATGGGTACCTAAAGCCTGATTTACTTGCAGGCGGCTGTGGATCACAACAAAAGGAGAGGAGACTCAATCAAAGCTGTTTGGTACCTAGACAGTGGTTGCTCAAGGCACATGACTGGAATGAAGAGTCTTCTCCAAGAATATCAAGCTAAAAATGGTCCACAGGTAACCTTTGGTGATAACTCAAAAGGTGTTACTAAAGGTTTCGGTGTTCTAATTATAGGTACAGTCAGAGTGGAAAATGTGTCCTTTGTGGAAGGACTGAAGCATAACCTGCTGTCAGTAAGTCAATTCTGTGACAAAGGGTTCAGTGTTGAGTTTTCATCGAACACATGTTCAGTCCAGGACAAATCAACACAGGTGCTTCTATTAGGTATAAGGAAAGGTAATGTTTATCTCGCTGATTGGAGCAGCACTATTCCTAATACTTGTCTTCTTGCTAAAAGCTCTCTAGAACTCAGTTGGTTATGGCATAAAAGATTAAGCCACCTGAACTTCAAGATTCTTAACAAAATTTCTAGACAGTCACTTGTTGATAGTCTACCTAATGAAGTTTTTAGCAAAGATCACGTGTGCAAAGCTTGTCAGGAAGGGAAGCAGGTCAGAGCATCATTCAAAGAAAAAGCTTCTTACTCCACTGACAGGATACTTCAGCTCTTGCACATGGATTTGTTTGGTCCCATAACACCTGTGAGTATGAATGGTAGAAAGTATACCCTTGTGGTTATTGATGATTATTCTAGATATACTTGGGTCATTTTCTTGTTAAATAAGAAGGAAACACAGGTGAAGCTTCCAGAGTTGCTCAGGAGACTCAGCAATGAGAAGAATCAGTCCATTACTAAGATCAGATCTGACAAGGGCACTGAATTTATAAATTCATATATTTTTTACTTCTGTAATGAACTTGGTATAGCTCATGAGACTTCTGCATCTAGAACCCCACAACAGAATGGTGTCGCTGAAAGAAGGAACAGGACACTGAAGGAAGCTGCAAGGACCATGCTGGCTGAGTCAGGATTGCCCAAGAAATTCTGGGCTGAGGCAATCAACACTGCATGCTACACTCAGAACAGACCCATGCTGAACAAGCAACATGCACAGACCCCATATGAGACATGGAACAAAAAGAAACCTCGTATTTCTTATTTTCATGTATTTGGTTGTAAGTGCTTCATCCTCAACAATGGGAAGACCCAGTTGAAAGCCTTTGATAGCAAATCTGATGAAGGAATATTCTTAGGATATTCTGAAGTTAGTAAAGCCTTCAGGGTTTACAACTGTAGGACCCTTGTTGTTGAAGAATCACCTCATGTTGTCTTTGATGAATCTGCTAATGAGTCTAGGGCAAAGGTGTTGAATCCTGACACTGAGGAGGTCACAAGGAGTGTGACAAGGCTGAGCTTGAAGAATCAACCTGATCCCAAGATCAAGACTGTGCTAATTCCGAGATGGGATGATGATGACGATCAGGATGATGAATCAGGTGCCACTCCTAAGCCCAGCACATCAGGGATTGTTGAGCCTCAGACTGAGGAACAGGCTCAACCTGAGGTAAGCACCGTCTATGAAGATGATGTTGCAGCTGAGACGGTTCCTGAGTCACCTAATCAAGGGGGAATCAATGTCCCTGACATTGAGCTGGTTAATCCCTTTGGCATAGACTCAGGATCATCCCCTTCCGTTCAATTTCCTGAATTTTATGAGCCTGTAGACACTAACATTGCAGGTACTTCAGGAACAACTCCTGGCAAGAGAACATGGTTAGAAGATCATCCCATTGATCAAATCATTGGTGATCCAACTGAGGGAGTCAGGACCAGACGGTTCCATGGTGAGAGTGCATTGTTCTGTTGCTTTCTCTCTGAGCAAGAGCCTCAGAACATTGAAGAAGCTCTCACTGACTCGAACTGGATCATTGCCATGCAAGAGGAGTTGAATCAGTTCACAAGGAATCAGGTTTGGGAACTGGTGGATAGACCTAGGCATCAAGGTGTGATTGGTACCAAGTGGGTCTTTAAGAACAAGAAGGATGAGAATGGTGTTGTGGTAAAGAACAAGGCTAGACTGGTTGCAAAAGGGTATTGTCAGTCTGAAGGAATAGACTATGATGAGACTTTTGCTCCAGTGGCTAGGTTGGAAGCTATCAGGTTGTTCCTTGCATATGCAACATACAAGAAGTTCAAGGTGTATCAAATGGATGTCAAGAGTGCCTTCCTGAATGGTGTACTCAATGAAGAGGTATATGTTGAACAACCTCCCGGGTTTGAGGCTGTAGATAGAGTATATCATTTGAAGAAAGCACTCTATGGACTCAAGCAAGCACCAAGAGCTTGGTATGATACCCTCTCTCAATTCCTGACAGACCATGGGTTCAAGAAAGGAACTGTGGATAGGACATTGTTCAGGATCACTGAAGGTGATGACATTCTCTTGGTCCAGATTTATGTGGATGACATAATATTTGGATCACCAAATCATCAGCTTTGTGAGAAATTCTCTAAGCTGATGACTGGTAAATTTGAGATGTCCATGATGGGAGAGATGAACTTCTTCTTAGGATTGCAGGTCGAGCAGACAGATCAAGGTATATTCATTAATCAGGCCAAGTATACAAGAGACTTGATTCATAAGTTTGGTGTTCAGAACAGCAATCCAGCAAGGATCCCTATGAACACAAATTGGAAGATGGATCCTGACACTGAAGGGACTTCAGTAAATCAGACTGAGTATCGTGGGCTGATAGGTTCTTTATTGTACCTGACTGCAAGTAGGCCTGACATTACGTTTGCAGTTGGTGTGTGTGCTAGGTATCAGTCTGATCCCAAGAGAAGTCATTTGGAGGCTGCTAAGAGGATACTTAAGTATTTGAAAAGGACAGTCAATATGGGACTATGGTATCCTTCAGATGACAACTTAGAACTGACAGGTTATTCAGATGCAGATTATGGAGGTTGTAGGATTGATAGGAAATCAACCTCAGGGACATGTCAGTTTTTGGGAAGTAAGTTGATCTCGTGGTTTAGTATGAAGCAGAATTCAGTGGCTACATCCACGACTGAGGCTGAGTATATGGCTGCAGGTAGTTGTTGTGCTCAGATTTTATAGTTGAGGCAACAGTTGAGAGACTACCAAGTGTTTGCTAATCAGGTCCCAATCTATTGTGATAACAATAGTGCTATAGCAATTACTCAGAACCCAGTGCTTCACACAAGGTGCAAGCATGTGGATATTAGACACCACTTCATTCGAGATCATGTGGAGAAGAAAGATATCAGGATGGAGAAGATTCACACTGACAGGCAAAGAGCTGACATCTTAACTAAGCCTCTGGCTGAATCGAGGTTTATGGAACTATCAGTGGAGTTAGGACTCTTAGATCCGGGCGAGCAGTCAGTGTAGGGTTCTAGGGGGAACTCAAGCCAGACTCGACTCAGCGAGGTATCAGGGTGCTACAATGTCTCCCTGACAGGTATGAGTTCTAACCTGACTCTTGTGAATTTCAAGCGTCTCCCTGAGTCCTTCGTCCTGAAAATATTTATTAAATGCATTCTGTTCTCATTAAACGCATGTCTTTTCATATTTAAACCCACGCGCACGGAGCATTTAATGCTACAGTTACTTTTTCATATACGTGTCCGTTTTATACGGAATATGACTGACATGGGGTTTAATTGAAGCTGAGATTAAGCCTGGCCCCTCATTTCAAAACCTTTCGAATTCAGGGATCAATCTCAACCCCACGTTTGAGTAACTGACTTAGTCTTATCAATCAAGAGTGCCATTTGAGGTTTTTACGCAAACACAACGCACAATCTGCACACTGAGTTTTCTCTTGCTCAAACACAGATAATTCTTTCGAAAAATCTCTTCTTTTCAAAACAATGGCATTTCTCGATTCCAACTGGACAACCGACAAGATAGTAGATGTTGTTGAAAAGAAACTGGTACACATGGAGCAAGTCATCTCCATGGAAGGTATCTGTCTTACGGTTGAGGAAATCAAACCCGTATTTAAATGGATTTCCGATGCCGGGTTGGAAACATACTTCACCACCCGCCCCATCTCCTTGCTCCCAAGAACAGTGGTGGAAGCCTATTTAAATATGTTCCTACGAAAAGGGGAAGTTTTCACGAAGGTAACTGCACTGAAGCCGACGGGAGAGAAGGACGGCGACGGCGAACCTCTATACAACGCAGAGGTGGTCAATATCAACTTCAGGCAGGCGGTGAGGGAAGTCTTTAAGTTGCCTTTCACAGGCATTAACCCAAGAACCTACAAGGAGAACTCAGAAGGAGAGCTTCTTGCAAAATGGACCAAGTCAGGGTCATCGGAGTTCAAGGCTCGACAGAACAAGAATACTCTGAAGCCTGAGTACAGAGCGCTGGTGGACTTGGTGTCCAAGTTAGTGATGGGAGCAACTGGCTCTCACGAGCAGTTGAGTCTGCCCAAGCTGAGGCTCATGGGGGCAATTGCTGATGGAGTGGAAGCGAACTGGGAGCAGTTCTTTCTCGATCAACTCCATCAGGCAGGGTTGGACAAGCTTAAGCGAGATGAGGAGGAGAAGCACATTTCCGTCAGTGCCATCTTGCCATTCGGCACAAGGATGTCCATCCTGATTGCTCATGCTTGCCATGAGTATACCTTCGACTTTGAGGACAGTCTCTCCTCAAAGAAGGTAATGTTTTCCTCACTGAGTGATACCTATTCAGTGCTAGGGCTGACTGATCCCAATGCGAAAGCAAAGGGTCAGGTCAAAAAGCCAGCTGGTAAGGCCAAGAGAGTGGCAATCAGTCTCATTGAACGGGTAGATGAGCTCCTTGAGAGGAGTAAGGAGGGTGAGGAGGTTGCAGCTGAGGAGGTGGAGCAGCCTAAGGTGGAAGTGGCTGAGAAGAGGAAGAGGGTGAAGATAGTGCTGTCAGGGAAGAGCACGAAATCTGGGACTGAGTCTGATCCCAAGAAGGCCGGGTCTGAGGCTGAGGGAACTGACGATGACGTCAGAAAGGAGAGTGCTCAGGGAGAGAGGCCCCTGAAAAGGCTTAGGAGGGGGACCAGAAAATCCCCTGCTAAGAAGCTGTCTGAGATGAGTGAGAGGGAGAAGTCAAGCTCTCCTGGAGCCTCTGACTTGGAGGAAATGAGAAAAACTGTCGAGACGGCTGAGTCGTTGCAGCCTGAGACAGTACCCACTCAAACACCCCCACACCCTGAAACCCAAACACCCTTCATTCCTGACCCCACACCTCAAACTCCCCAACCACCCCGAACCTCAGAGCCAAACCATTCTACTGAGTCAGCGCCTTCAACTTCACACATGAATGAGCCTGACTAGTCAGCCGAGCCGAACCTTCCAAACCCCTCAGATTTTCCGTCATATCCTAATCCCAAAGACTGTCCCAAATCCTTTTCAGCTGAGGAGGACGAATTCCTTGAAGTAGAGGAGGAGGATTTGGATGAACACATGGCTGGAGGGATTCTGGAGAACACGCTCAGGGGGAACGCCACAGAATGGGCAGGAAAGTGCTGGCCTGGGCTATCCAAGTATACTGAGCTGCTGGCATATGTGATAGAGCTCAAAGTTTGGTTGGACTTCAAACAATCAAACATGCAGGAGCAACATATGCTGGTGGATGCTCGTGGCTGGGAGCACTGGGAGGCGGAAGAGGCCAAGATTTGCTCGTTCTTTGGACTTACTAGCTGGCTTCAACTCCTGAACTTTGACAACCTGAAGCAGCTAGTGGCTGATATGATGTCCAAGAGCAAGGCTGACCACCTATCTGATGACGAGAAGGATGGTGATGAGGATGATGAAGAAGCTCAGGGTGGAGACTTGGAGAAAGCAGTGGAGGAAACTGCACAGGAAGTTGATGAGATGATCTCTGAGCCTCAGGCTCAGGGGGAAGGTGATAAGAACACTGGTGCCAAGGGTGGACCAGTGGCTGAGGATGTTGTGAACATCTCAGCTGCCAATGAGACATCTGTCAATGACGGGATTCCCTGCCCTGAGACGAGAGAGGAAGATGTTGAGGCATTCAAAGAGACTCTCAGTTCCGAGGGACTTGCTCCTAAGGTTCAAGTTAGCTTAGCTGAGCCTGAGGAGGCGGCTATGACTACTTCACAACTGCCTTCAGTGCACCTTGAAGAAAGGACTGATGCTGCAGGGGCTGACAAGGGAAAGCAGCCAATCATCGATGCGGCCGTTGATGATGAGGATGTGATCATAACCGGGGTCGGACGTGCTGAAATCACAAGCATAGTGGAGGTCAAGCAGGAGAAAACCTCAGAAAATCTAGCTGAACTTCAGGAGGAGGTAATGAGGCTACGAGCTGAGAAGGAAGAAGACTCCAAGGCCCTGGCGAAGCACATCAGGTGGACAAAGTCAGCTTACAACACCCTTGCTAACAGGGAGCTGATTTTGTTAAAGAAAACGATGACTGACACGGCCAAGTCAGTGAGGAATGAGAGGAAGCGCACCAAAAAGATGCTTAGGAATACTCTCAAGAAGCTTGAAGATAGGGATGCAATCAGGGACGAGAAGATGAATCAGGCAGTGGACAGGCTTGCAGTTCAGACTGGAGCTATTGTCACTCAGGCCTTAAAGGACTCAGCGTCCAAACTGGAGCTGGAGTCAGGGAGGATGGATCGCACCTCTCAGTCAGTGGCCGACACCTTGGCAAAGGCCACTGAGGAATCGGCAAAGATACTAACTGAGGCTAGCAGAGTCAGCGGTGAGTCCTTGAAGGTGGAGGAAAGGATCACCAAGGCTGAACAAAGACTCCAACTCTCCATGGAGGTCTTTGAGAAGAAAGTCAATGCTGCTATCAGTTCAGTTTCTTTTGCAGGCACTGGGATTACCACGGGAGTTGAGATGCTGAAGGAGGGCGTTTTGGAAGTACAATCCTTAGCCTCTTTTGTTATCAACAGTGGAGCTGAGTCACTCCCATCCCAGGCCAATGATGATGCCAAAAAGGGGGAAAAGAAGAAGAAAAGATCCCGCCCTGAGGCATCGGAGGCAGTCAATCAAGGTGAAACCGTTCTAGCTGACCCTGAAGCCAATCCTGATGGAAACATTTTAAGGGTAAGGAAGTCAGCTAGGTTAGCGGCGGTAGAAAAGGAAGGAGAAGAAATTGTTGCCAAACTGAGAGAGGAGGCAACAAAGGCAAAGGCTAATGAACCTTCCAAGCAACAACTTGAGCCAGTTCAGAGGTCGTCTCCCATGAGCTCAAGGAAGAATCCCATCACTTATTCAGGTGAGTTGGTTGCGGAGTTATGTGCTGAAGCATGGGGAGATCAACCTGAAAAATCTGAGGCTATGCGCAGAGCGGAAATTGCTCAGAAGGAGAAGATGCGCATTTTGGAGAAGAAGGTTGAGAAGCTGACTGACATCACTGAGCTTCAACAACGAGAACTGGATGATGCAGTGATCAGCTTGCTAAGGAGGAAGAAGGCGAAGCCTGAGCCCAGAAAGTACAGGAAGAAGCCAACAATTAGGAAATCAACAATTCTTCAAGTCAGAAGGCCAGAATCAGGAGTAAGGGAAGCTTTTGTTGATGAGTTCGTCTCAGAGACATTGAAGGAGTTTTGGACTGATGCAAGGGATGAATTTGTTAGACTATGGTTTGTTATGAAGAAGTGGGGCGACACTGACGATATCAACGCCCACTTCACTGACTACATGATGGATAATCATCCTGAGCTATTCCAGAAGATCTTGGAGGAGGCTGAGGCAGCTCAAGTTCAAGTGAAGGCTCCTGAGTTCACCATTCGAGCTCCTCCCTTGGTTCCTGGAACTCAAAAGCATGATACAAAGGCCATTATGATGGAAGTTTTGAAGATAGCCAAAGCTGAAGGGTACGTGAATCAACCTGGAAGACTTGACGAACTGAAGGCAAGAGTTTATGCAGGATATGGACTCAAGCCTGAAATGAGATTAGTCTAGGTTTTCACAGGCTTCTTTGTAATAGATTAGATTCATTGTAATCATTTTCACATCAATCAATGAAATCTGTTACTTTTGCCCACAGACAAAAACTCATTGTCTTTTTGGCTGTTGTTTAAAATTCTGTACTTTATCAAGAATTGCTCTAACACTGTCTTATCTTATTGATAGGTTTATCTTGTTTCCTCTAAGTGTTTTCAGGATCTTTTCAGTGTTTTGGCATCATCAAAAAGGGGGAAATTGTTGGGACATTGTCAGTTTTGATTAAGATCCCAAAGCCCCTGAAAAGATGATTGCCTTAATCTGTCTTTTTCAGGCTAGTCTTGGTTAGAATTTATACTTAGTCATTTTACACTTCACAGGTACTCAGTGAGAGGAGAACTCACTGGAGACAATCAAGACTCAGAGCCTGAAGACAAAGAGCACCATCCTGAACTTATGGCAGTCTTCTAAGTTGGCTGAGTAAGTGTCAGTGATGAAGAGTATGACCCTGAGGTCATTACTAACTCAGTCCTGAAGGGAACGGGATGTCACTGAGTTAATGGGAAGACTTGGAGTAGAGCCAAGCAATGTAGAAGGAATTTCAGCGTCAGAACAAGACTGGTGGGCTCAAGACAAAATGAACTTAATAAGACAAGCCTGAAGTTCAGGAATAAGTTCTGACATTCTCACCAACCTGATGACGTGGACCAATCCGAGAAAGACACGCACGTACGGAACCTGACATGAAGACTGAATTCAGACTGCATATTCAACGGGCAAGCATTCAATGTGCATTTAATGCAAATACCAAATCATTGCAAGGACGGCTGCTGCATGAAGATATGTCCGTTTGAAGCCACTCTACATAGATGACTCGAAGGCTATCTCTCCAACGGATAGTTTTTCAAATCACCTATAAATACAGAAGACCTTGAACCCATTCAAAGTTACGGGAAATTTCCAAGCCAGAAATTACTCAAACTCTCAAGCATTCAAAGCATTCAACCCTTAAGAGAAGCACTCGAAACCTTCTAGATTTCCCAAGTGTTTCTCAGCATTTGAGAGTTATTCTGTATTCCAAGAGCTAATTAGAATTATCTTAAGCTTAGAGAGATTATCCAATCCTTAGCATAGCTTTGCCTTGTAAGGATAATCTCAACCTAGTTGGAATCCAAACTGAAACCAAAAACCTAAGTTAGGCTTGTTGGGAGTAAGTCAGTTAGAGTGTTAGTAAGTGGAGTTGTATAGATCAGTGAGGTTAGCTGGTCTTGGTGCACCTTGGCACGTTAAAAACAAGAATCCCTTGAGTGGATTTCCTGTTAAATCAGGCCGTGGACGTAGGAGCTTGAGACTCTGAACCACGTTAAACTCCCTGTGTTCTTACTGTTTTTGATATTGTGCATACTTGCCATACTATTTGTTCATTAATTGCATTCAAGTTTATCAGGCCTGAATCAATCAGGCTGATCTTCAAAAGAGCACTGCCCTACTAAATACTTTTCAGTTTTGAGTAAAACAAGTTTTTCAGAAAGCAAACTAAACAAGACTTTAAACTTTCAGGGCTCAAACATTTCCGCACTGAACTTGAACTGATAGTTAGCCAACTGACCCGCACCAAGTGTAGTCAGTAGGTGTATTATCAGCTCCTAGTTCTTTACCACTCTGAGCAAAGGGGACTCAGTCAGTTTTAAGGTTGAAAAATTGGTATACGTGTATCCCCCCCCATACACGTATTCCTCAGTCTTGTACCGGGACCAACAGTAAGTTTGATGAGCTCTTTAGTAGACATGAAATCCTGAAAAAGAGTGAGGACTCACTCAAGCAAAAGGTTGCAGCAATGAATAAATCCTCAGTGGCTAGAGAGGAAATAAATAGCAGCCAAATGCTTGGGAATGAGAAAAAGGGACTTGGATATGTTCCTAAGAAATCCTCACAAGGTCAGTCTCGTGTTGCTTCAGGGAGCGACACTGAGAGGGTATTTGTTCAGGCAGGCCAGAGTGCACCTAAGGTTGTACTCCAGGTGCGTCAAACTGATAAGGGCAAGAAAATTGTTGACACAGTCAGGGTTGCCCCCAAGGTAGTTAAGCCAAAACCCAAGGGAAAGGCAAAGCAACCTAGGGAGGCCTCTGAGAGCTCAGGCCAGGGAAAGCCTCAGCGAAAGCAGAGGAAGACTCAGGCCAAGAGTTCTCAGACTGGTCAGCGAGGGTACCATCATGCGTGGCAATACCAACAGGAAAGGCCAAACATGATGAAACCCCCATGGTTTTGGCATCCTGAGGCCTTTAACTGTTTTCCATTCCCTCACTTGCCTAGGGGGAATAGAACACAGGGCCCTTATCAAGAACAAGGCCCAAGACCTGCTGCACCCAGACCTAGGAAGAACAGGAAGCCAGCCCAAAAGGCACCCACTCAGGCTCCTGTGAAGCCTAAGTCTAGCACTCATACACCATCTTCCTCTCAGGCAAAGAAGAAGAAAGTTGTGTATGTTTATGTTTCAGGGAGACAGATTTACCACTCTGAGGCAATCAGGGTTGTTAAGCAAGTCTGGATCCCAAAGGGTACAGCTGACACGATAGGACCCAACACCCAATGGGTACATAAAGCCTAATTTACTTACAGGCGGCCGTGGATCACAACAAGAGGAGAGGAGACTCAATCAAAGTTGTTTGGTACCTAGACAGTGGTTGCTAAAGGCACATGACTGGAATGAAGAGTCTTCTCCAAGAATATCAAGCTAAAGACGGTCCACAGGTAACCTTTGGTGATAACTCAAAAGGTGTTACTAAAGGTTTTGGTGTTTTAATAATAGGTACAGTCAGAGTGGAAAATGTGTCCTTTGTGGAAGGACTGAAGCATAACCTGTTGTCAGTAAGTCAATTCTGTGACAAAGGTTTCAGTGTTGAGTTCTCATCGAATATATGTTCAGTCAAGGACAAATCAACACAAGTGCTTCTATCAGGTATCAGGAAAGATAACGTTTATCTCGCTGATTGGAGCAGCACTATTCCTAATACTTGTTTTGTTGCTAAAAGCTCTCTAGAGCTCAGTTGGTTATGGCATAAAAGATTAAGCCATCTGAACTTCAAGATTCTTAACAAAATTTCTAGACAGTCACTTGTTGAAGGTCTACCTAATGAAGTTTTTAGCAAAGATCATGTGTGCAAAGCTTGTCAGGAAGGGAAGCAGGTCAGAGCGTCATTCAAAGAGAAAGCTTCTCATTCCACTGACAGGATACTTCAGCTCTTGCTCATGGATTTATTTGGTCCTATAACACCTGTGAGTACGAATGGTAGAAAATATACCCTTGTGGTTATTGATGACTATTCTAGATATACTTGGGTTATTTTCTTGTTGAATAAGAAGGAAACACAGGTGAAGCTTTCAGAGTTGCTCAGGAGACTCAACAATGAGAAGAATCAGTCCATTACTAAGATCAGATCTGACAAGGGCACTGAATTTATAAATTCATATATTTCTGACTTTTGTAATGAACTTGGTATAACTCATGGGACTTCTGCAGCTAGAACCCCACAGCAGAATGGTGTTGCTGAAAGAAGGAACAGTACACTGAAGGAAGCAGCCAGGACCATGCTGGCAGAGTCAGGATTGCCCAAGAAGTTCTGGGCTGAGGCAATCAACACTGCATGCTATACTCAGAACAGATCCAAGCTGAACAAAAAACATGCACAGACTCCATTTGAGACATGGAATAAAAGAAAACCTCGTATTTCTTATTTTCATGTATTTGGTTGTAAGTGCTTCATCCTCAACAATGGGAAGACCCAATTGAAAGCTTTTGATAGAAAATCTGATGAAGGAATATTCTTAGGATATTCTGAAGTTAGTAAAGCCTTCAGAGTTTACAATTGTATGACCCTTGTTGTGGAAGAATCACCACATGTTGTGTTTGATGAATCTGCTAATGAGTCTAGGGTAAAAGTGTTGAATCCTGATACTGAGGAGATCACAAAGAGAGTGACAAGGCTGAGCTTGAAGAATCAACCTGATCCAAAGGTCAAAACTGTGCCAATTCCAAGATGGGATGATGATGACGATCAGGATGATGAATCACGTGCCACTCCTAAGCCCAGCACATCAGGGATTGTTGAGCCTCAGACTGGGGAACAGGCTCAACCTGAGGTAAGTACCATCGATGATGATGATGACGCAGCTGAGACGGTTCCTGAGTCACCTCATCAAGGGGGAATCAATGTCCCTGACATTGAGCTTGTTAATCCCTTTGGTATAGACTCAGGATCATCCCCTTCCGTTCAATTTCCTGAATTTTATGAGCCTGTAGACACTAACATTGTAGGTACTTCAGGAACAACTCCTGGCAAGAGAACATGGTTAGAGGATCATCCCATTGATCAAATCATTGGTGATCCAACTGAGGGAGTCAGGACCAGACGGTTCCATGGTGAGAGTGCATTGTTCTGTTGCTTTCTCTCTGAGCAAGAGCCTCAGAACATTGAAGAAGCTCTCACTGACTCGAACTGGATCATTGCCATGCAAGAGGAGTTGAATCAGTTCACAAGGAATCAGGTTTGGGAACTGGTGGATAGACCTAGGCATCAAGGAGTAATTGGTACCAAGTGGGTCTTCAAGAACAAGAAGGATGAAAATGGTGTTGTGGTAAGGAACAAGGCTAGACTGGTTGCAAAAGGGTATTGTCAATCTGAGGGAATAGACTATGATAAGACTTTTGCTCCAGTGGCTAGGTTGGAAGCTATCAGATTGTTCCTTGCATACGCAACATATAAGAAGTTCAAGGTGTATCAAATGAATGTCAAGAGTGCCTTCCTGAATGGTGTACTCAATGAAGAGGTATATGTTGAACAACCTCCCGAATTTGAGGTTGGAGATAGAGTATACCATTTGAAGAAAGCACTCTATGGACTTAAGCAAACACCAAGAGCTTGGTATGATACCCTCTCTCAATTCCTGACAGACCATGGGTTTAAGAAGGGAACTGTGGATAGGACACTGTTCAGGATCACTGAAGGTGATGACATTCTCTTGGTCTAGATTTATGTGGATGACATAATATTTGGATCACCAAATCATCAGCTATGTGAGAAATTCTCTAAGTTGATGACTGGTAAATTTGAGATGCCAATGATGGGAGAGATGAACTTCTTCTTAGGATTGCAGGTCAAGCAGACTGATCAAGGTATCTTCATAAATCAGGCCAAGTATACAAGAGACTTGATTCATACGTTTGGTGTTCAGAACAGCAATCCAGCCAGGATCCCTATGAACACAAATTGGAAGATGGATCCTGACACTGAAGGGACTTCAGTAAATCAGACTGAGTATCGAGGGCTGATAGGTTCTTTGTTGTACCTGACTGCAAGTAGGCCTGACATTACGTTTGTAGTTGGTGTGTGTGCTAGGTATCAGTCTGATCCCAAGAGAAGTCATTTGGAGGCTGCTAAGAGGATACATAAGTATTTGAAAAGGACAGTCAATATGGGACTATGGTATCCTTCAGATGACAACTTAGAACTGACAGGTTATTCAGATGCAGATTATGGAGGTTGTAGGATTGATAGGAAATCAACCTCAGGGACATGTCAGTTTTTGGGGAGTAAGTTGATCTCGTGGTTTAGTAAGAAGCAGAATTTAGTGGCGACATCCACAACTGAGGCTGAGTATATGGCTGCAGGTAGTTGTTGTGCTCAGATTTTATGGTTGAGGCAACAGTTGAGGGACTACCAAGTATTTGCTAATGAGGTTCCAATCTATTGTGACAACAATAGTGCAATAGCAATTACTCAGAACCCAGTGCTTCACACAAGGTGCAAGCATGTGGATATTAGGCATCACTTCATTCGAGATCATGTGGAGAAGAAAGATATCAGGATGGAGAAGATTCACACTGACAGGCAAAGAGCTGACATCTTGACTAAGCCTCTGGCTAAAGTAAGGTTTATGGAACTGTCAGTGGAGTTAGGACTTTTAGATCCGGGAGAGCAGTCAGTGTAGGGTTCTAGGGGGAACTCAGGCCAGACTCGACTCAACGAGGTATCAGGGTGCTACAATGTCTCCCTGACAGGTATGAGTTCTATCCTGACTCTTGTGAATTCCAAGCGTCTCCCTGAGTCCTTCGTCCTGAAAATCTTTATTAAATGCATTCCGTTTTCATTAAAAGCACGCCTTTTCATATTTAAACCCACGCGCAATGGAGCATTTAATGCCTCAATTACTTTTTCATATACGTGTCCATTTTATACGGAATATGACTGACGTAGGTAATTGATTGAAACTGAGATTAATCATGGCCCTTCATTTCAAAACGTTTCGAATTCAGGGATTAATCTCAACCCCACGTCTGAGTAACTGACTTAGTCATATCAATCAAGAATGACATTCGAGGTTTTTACGCAAACACAAAGCATATCTGCACACTGAGTTTTCTTTTGCTCAAGCAATCTCAGAATTTTAAAAAATCTCTCTTCTTCAAAATCAAATGGCACTTCTTGATTCCAACTGGACAACCGACAAGATCGAGGATGTTGTAAAAAACAAGCTAGTACACATGGAGCAAGTCATCTCTATGGAGGGTACCTATCTTACAGTGGAGGAAATCAAACCCGTTTTCAAATGGATTTCCAAAGCTGGGTTGGAAACATACTTTACCACTCGCCCTATCTCCGTGCTTCCAAGAACGGTTGTGGAAGCCTATCTCAACATGTTCCTACGGAGAGATGAACTTTTCACGAAAGTGACCGCGCTCAAGCCGACGGGGGAGAAGGACGGCAACGGCGAACCTCTCTACAACTCAGAGGTGGTCACCATCGATATTCGAAGGGCGGTGAGAGAAATTTTTGGACTGCCATCCTCATGCATCAACCCAAGGGTCTACAAGGAGAACTCGGAGGGAGAACTCCTGGGTAAATGGACCAAGGAGGGGTCGTCTGTGTTCAGGGCTCGTCAGAATAAGAATACTCTGAAGCCTGAATACAGAGCGCTTGTGGACCTTGTGTCCAAGATGGTGATGGGATCCACGGGATCTCATGAGCAGTTGAGCCTGCCCAAGCTGAGGCTGATGAAGGCTATCGTAGATGGCGTGGAAGCCAACTGGGAGCAGTTCTTTCTGGACCAACTTCATCAGGCTGGTCTGGACAAGCTGAAGAGGGATGAGGAGAAAAAGCACATCTCCGTTGGTGCTATTCTACCGTTCGGGACCAGGCTCTCGGTCCTGATTGCTCATGCTTGCCATGGGTACACCTTCGACTTTGAGGATAGTCTCTCATCGAAGAATGTGATGTTTACCTCACGGAGCGATACCTACTCAGTGCTAGGGCTGACTGATCCCAATGCTACGGCAAAGGGTCACGCCAAAAAGCCAGTTGGTAAGGCCAAGAAGGTGGCTACCAGTCTCATTGAAAGGGTAGATGACCTCTTTGAGAGGAGCAAGGAGGTGGAGGAGGATGTGGCGCCTGAGAAGGAGGTGGATCAGCCTGCAGTGGAGGAGGCTGAGAAGAAGAAAAAGAAGGTACGGGTTGTGCTGTCAGGGAAGAGCACTACGTCTGGGACTGAGTCTGATCCCAAGAGAGCCGTATCTGAGGCTGAGGGAACTGACGATGATGTTAGGAAGGAGAGTGATCAGGGTGAGAGGCCCTTAAAGAGGCTAAGGAGAGGGGCCAGAAAGTCTCCGGCTAAGAGCCTGCCGACACTGAGTGAGAGGGAGAAGTCAAGCTCTCCTGGAGCCTCTGACTTAGAGGAGGTGAGAAAATCTATCGAGATGGCTGAGCTGTTGCAGCCTGAGATAGTACCCCCTAAATCACCCACACACCCTGAACCCCAAATTCCTGAACCCCAAACTCAATCCATCCCTGATCCAACACCTCAACCCACCCATACACCCCAAACCTCAGAGCCAAACATTCCAACTGAGTCAGTGCCATCAAACTCACCCACGAATGAGCCTGACCAGTCATCTGAGCCAAACCTTCCTGATCCCACAGATTTTCCCTCTTACCCCAACCCCAAGGATTGCCCCAAATCCTTCCAATCTGAAGAGGACGATTTCCTTGTCATCCAGGAGGAGGAGGAGCTGGATGAACATCTGATGGGTGGTGTGATTGAGAACACCCATAGGGGTAATGCTACTGAATGGGCATCTAAGTGCTGGCCCGGGCTAAATAAGTACAAGGAGCTGCTGGCAAATGTGATTGAACTGAAAGTTTGGTTGGAATTCAAACAATCAAATATGCAAGAGCAACATTTGCTGGTGGATGCTCGTGGCTGGGAGCACTGGGAAACCGAGGAGGCCAGGTTGTGCTCCTACTTTGGACTGACTAGCTGGCTTCAACTGCTCAACTTCGAAAATCTGAAGGAGCTAGTCAACAGCCTGATGTCCAAGAGCAAGGCTGACATCCTATCTGAGGATGAGGAGGACAAGGGGGATGATGAAGATGCTCAGGGTGGAGCAATGGAGAAGGTTGTGGAGGAGACAGCAAGGGAGGTTGATGGTATGGACTCTGAGCCTCAAGCTCAGGGGGAAGGTGAGAAGGACACTGGTGCCAAGGGTGGACCAGTGGCTGAGGATGTTTTGAACATCTCAGCCGCCGATGAGACATCTGTCGATGAAGGGATTCCCTGCCCTGAGACAAGGGAGAAAGATGTTGAGGCGTCTAAAGAGACTCCCAGTTCCGAGGGACAAGTTCCTAAGGTTCGAGATGGCAGGGCTGAGCCTGAGCAGGCGGCCTTGACCACTCAACAACTGCCTTCAGTGCACCCTGCAGAGGGGACTGAGGATGCAGGGGCTGACAAGGGAAAACAACCAATCACTGATGTGGCCGTTGATGAAGATCCGGATGTGATGATAATTGGGGTCGGCCGTGCTGAGTTTACAAGCATTGTGGAGGTCAAGAAGAAGAAAACCACTGAAAATCTAGCTGAACTTCAGGAGGAAGTAATGAGGCTACGTGCTGAAAAAGAAGAAGACTCCAAGGCCCTGGCGAAACACATCAGGTGGACAAAGTCAGCCTACAACACCCTTGCCAACAAGGAGCTGACTTTGTTGAAGAGAACGATGACTGACACGGCCAAGTCAGTGAGGAATGAGCGGAAGAGAACGAAGAAGATGCTAAGGCAGACCTTGAAGCAACTGGCTGAGAAGGATGAGCAAAGGAAGGAGGATCTCAATCAGGCTGTGGAGAAGCTTGCAGCTCAGGCTGGAGCACTATTCACTCAGGCCATTTCTGGCTCAGTCTCAAAGTTGGAGCTGGAGTCAGAACGATTTTCTCAGACTTCAAAGGATATTGCTGAGAGGCTGACTCAAGCAGATGAGCGATCCACTCTGGTGGAGGAGAAGATCGAGAAGGCTGAACAAAGACTCCAACTCTCCATGGAGGTCTTTGAGAAGAAGGTGAACGCTGCAATCAGTTCCGTATCATTTGCAGGGACTGGAATCTCGATGGGAGTTGAGTTATTGAAGGAGGGAATCAATGATGTCCATTCCCTAGCCTCCTTCGTAATCAACAGCGGATCTGACGCATTCCCATCCGGGGCTAATGATGATGCCAAAAAGGGGGAAAAGAAGAAGAAAAGATCCCGCCCTGAGGCATCAGAGGCAGTCAACCAAGGCGAAACAGTTCAAGCCAATCCTGAAGCCCATCCTGAAGGAAATGTGCTGAGGGTAAGGAAGTCAACAAGGTTGGCGGCAGTGGAGAAAGAAGGAGAGGAAATTGTTGCCAGGCTGAGGGCGGAGGCAGCAAAGGCAAAGGCTGATGAACCTTCCAAGCAACCTGAGCCAGTTCAGAAGTCTTCTCCCATGAGCTCAAGGAAGAACCCCATCACTTACTCAGCTGAGACAGTGGCGGAGTTATGCGCTGAAGCATGGGGAGTTCCTTCTGAGAAATCTGAGGCTGTGCGCAGAGCTGAAATTGCTCAAAAGGAAAAGATGTGCATCTTGGAGAAGAAGGTTGAAAAGCTGACTGACATCACTGAGCTTCAACAAAGAGAACTGGATGATGCGGTGATCAGTCTGCTGAAAAGGAAGAAGGCGAAGCCTGAGCCTAGGAAGTACATAAAGAGGCCAACAGTAAGGAAGTCATCAATTCTTCAAGTCAGTAGGCCAGAATCAGGAATAAGGGAAGCTTATGTCGATGAGTTCATCTCAGAGGCATTGAAGGAGTTTTGGGCTGATGCGAAGGATGAGTTTGTGAAATTGTGGTATGTTGTCAAGAAGTGGGGCGACACTGACGATATCAATGCCCACTTCACTGACTACATGATGGACAATCATCCTGAGTTGTTCCAAAAGATCTTGGAGGAGGCTGATGCAGCTCAAGTCCAAGTGAAGGCTCCTGAGTTCACCATTCGAGCTCCTCCCTTAGTTCCTGGAACTCAGAAGCACAACACGAAGGCTATTATGATGGAAGTCTTGAAGATCGCCAAAGCTGAAGGATACGTGAACCAACCTAGAAGACTTGACGAGCTGAAGGCAAGAGTCTATGCTGGATATGGACTTGAACCTGAAATGAGATTAGTCTAGGAGTTCATTACCTCTTTGTAATAGATTAGATTCATTGTAACCACCTTCATATCAATCAATGAAATCTATTACTTTTTCCCACAGACAAAAACTCATTGTCTTTTTGGCTGTTGTTTAAATTTTGTACTTTATCAAGAATTGCTCTAACACTGTCTTATCTTATAGATAGGTCTTTATATTTCCTCTAAGTGTTGTGAGGATCTTTTCAGTGTTTTGGCATCATCAAAAAGGGGGAAATTGTTGGGACATTGTCAGTTTTGATTAAGATCCCAAAGCCCCTGAAAAGATGTTTGCATTTTTTTGTCAGGCTAGTCTTGGTTAGGTTTGAACTTAGTCATTTTTACACTTTACAGGTACTCAGTAAGAGGAGCACTTGCTGATGACAATCAAGACTCAGAGCCTGAAGACGAAGTTTACCATCCTGAACTTATGGCAGTCTTCTAAGCTGGTTGAGTAAGTTTCAGTGATGATGAGTATGAACCTGAGGTCATCACTAACTCAGTCCTGAAGGGAACAAGATGAAACTGAGTTAATGGGAAGACTCGAAACCATTATCTTAAATTTCACAAATGTTTCTTAGTTACTGAGAGTTATTCTGTATTCCAAGAGCGGACTAGCATTATCTTAAGCTTAGAGAGATTATCCAATCCTTAGCATAGCTTTGCCTTGTAAGGATAATCTCAACCTAGTTGGAATCCAAACTGAAACCAAAACCCTAAGTTAGGTTTGTTGGGAGTAAGTCAGTTAGTGAGTTAGTAAGTGGAGTTTGTATAGATCAGTGAGGTTAGCTGGTCTTGGTGCACCTTGACACGTTAAAAACAAGAATCCATTGAGTGGATTTCCTGTTAAATCAGGTCGTGGACGTAGGTACCAATAGACATTGATAGTGTTACCAATAGTGATTTATAGTAATACTAATTATTATATATCTAGCATTACAAGTCTATTTTCAATTAATTCTTAACAATTACCTCTTTAATCATTCGAATTATCATTTACGGTGAGGTATACCGTGAGGGTTTAGGGTAATATTACCAAGTCTTTAGTAGTATTACACTATTACCAATAGACATTGATAGTGTTATTAATATTGAATGGTAGTAATTACTTTTTTAATTATGTTGGGAAATTTTATAGACTTATGTTTTTATTAAGATGCCAAAAGGTTCCTCCTAAGTCAAATGTAAGTAAAGTATTCAGTAGAGTTAGAATAGAATTAACCAGTTCAAATGTTAAGGAACTGAAGTGCATTTACTAATTCAAATAGTGTATCTAAGAGTTGAAGAAGTCCACTGAAGAAGAAGTCCGCTGAAGAAGAAGTGAAGTGTTGGGATATGTTTTTAGTTTTGATGATTTTCCAAAACAACATGTAATAGGTTTGAAAGCAGTCAGGATAGTATCTTTTATTTCAGGTCAGGCTAGGTTAGCTTCTAGAGAATAGGCTGTCAGTTGAGAAGAACTCAGTTGAGGGAACACTCAGTTGAGGGGGAACTCAGCGAGGGGGAACTCAGCCACACAGCCTGAGGATATCAAGATGACACCAAGGAGAACTGACTGAAGCCATGCTTGCAACCTGAACCAGAAGAGAAGCCTGAAGGATGTCCCACTGAGTGTAAACCAGGCTGATCTAAGCTAAGTCAGGTGGACCACTCAGTGAAGAGCATGATCAGAAGGATCAGTGTTGTACCAAGTAGGCCCTGAAGGAGTCAGGCTACTGTGGTCAGGGAACTTTGTCATTCAGCCTTATGACAAAGTTCTTGGAATGATCTTCAAACAGTCTCTGAAGGACAACTACACTGAAGACGTTCAGTCCACTGAAGATCATTAGTCAGTGAAGGAGGAAGCTACCTAAAGTCAGTGGGTCTTAGTCAAACCCACTGAGTCAAAGATCCGTGAATCCAGGCCACGTGGACCAATCAGCACGAGGCAGCAACTCTGACACTGACAAAGGCCGCATTCCAAGAAAAGTGGTTGAAACCATTTAATGTTGGATTCAAATGTATCTTCCCTCCAACGGATACATTTGAATCCCCATTATAAATACAAGCTCATAGCTGCGTATTCAAGTATGTTGAAGTGTTGTATTGTGTGTGAAGAAAGAAAAATCAACACCTACAAGCTATAAGAGTGTGAGTTTTTAGGGAGTCATAAGGAAGTGTGCTCACACCCACGACACTGACCTTTAGGGTTATCACTTACATTCATTGAGTGTCAAGCTTGTAACTCTTAGCTTAGAGAGGTTTTCCCAATCTTAGCTTTAAGGCTAACACATTGTAAGGGAAAACCTCACCTAGTTGGAGAAAACCAAACCAAACTAAACCCTTTCAGAAGAATGTTAGGTTTGTAGTGAGGTGAGGAGAGACAGCCCAGGGAGTGGCGTGAGTCCAGTTGTAAGTGCACCTTGGCACGTTAAAAACAAGAATCCCAGTTAGTGGATTTCCTGTTAAATCAGGCCGTGGATGTAAGAGCTTGAGTCTCTGAACCACGTTAAACTGAGCGTTGTTAATTGTCTAAGCACTTGCTAATTATTTGTAGTGTATGCTCTCTGAGTGTACTTGGAAAGCTTGAAAAGAAGATTAGCTAAGTATTTTAGTCAGGGAGAACCAATCCCACTGACAAGCTTAGGCTAGCACTTGAGAGTTCAGTCTCTCGAGTCACTGCCTTGTTGAGAGCCTGAGCTTTCAAGTCTCATCTCTGACTTGATAGCTCTGACTCTCAGCAACACAGTGACTTGAGTATTCTGTCACTGAACTCAGTCAGGGTGCGACGCTGTGTTTTATAACGCACTAGAGAGTTTAGCATCTCAAGCCACTGTCCTTGCTCAGAGCATGAGCCTCCAAGCCTTCTCACTGACTTGGTAGCTCAGCCTCTGAGCAGAGCAGTGACTTGAGTATTACTCTCTCTTGCTGAACTCCCTAAGGAAGAGTTAAAAAAAAAATTGCTCCTGAATTCCCATTTTGCCCTTCGAAAACGGGACCATCATGATGTGAAGAAGACTGAGTTGTGAATATTTTCTAAGTGCATTATTACTTAAGCCTATACCATCAGTAGAGGATCAAGGTCCACTGATGAGGACTAACAACGCACATTCAATGCTAAACACATTAAAAGTTGTTAGTTAATCTGGTTGGAACAAGGCAAATCGAATATCAGTAAAGCTTGCAATAAATGAAGGAATAAGAAGGTTCTGTCAGTTGAGTTCCACCTTAAAACCAGATAGGATCCTGAGCAAGTAGACTGAGCGGCCCAATGAGAAGATGACACGTAGGTGTACCCTACTGACAGTCGACCTATCACAGACTGACAAATACCAAAAGTCTTGCTTTAGCCATCTCTAGAGAGCTGGTGAACAGGCAAGGTCTTTCAGCCATTTCTTGACAAGACATAAAGCTTAAATAGAGCAGTTTGAACCAATCAGATTCAAGAAGACTTACTTGAGAAGATTCAACTCCAACGGAAAGATTTTCAAGAAGGTCTATAAATACAGAAGGTCGTTCCCATTTCTACGCACGGGAAACTTAACAAGACAAGCATTCTCTACACTCATAACTTACTATGAAGCACTCGAAATTACCTTTGTTTCCCAAGTGTTTCAAATTTGTAGAGAGCATTTCAAAGCCTCTGTAATTGTGCTTATAGCTATATCCAAACCTTAGAAAGAGATAATCCATCCTTAAAGCATTGAGCTAACTTGTAAGGATTATCTCACAAACAGTTGGAACCAAACCCTACTCAAAACCCTACCCCAGAGTTAGGTTGAGAGTTAGAGTTAAGAGGTGTTAGTAAGCTGATTGTTGATATCGGTCTGAAAGCTGTTTGTTTTGGGAACTATGACCTGGAATTATCCTAGTGATCAAATATCCTTAGAGAGGATTAACTTGATCAGTGCACCTTGGCACTATAACACAAGGAATTCCAAGTGAAAGGAATTCTCCTGTTTAATCAGGACAGTGGACGTAGGAGATTCATCTCTGAACCACTTTACATCTTGTGCAATTACTTTATGCTATTTCTCTAAGTGTGTGTTGTTCAAACAAGTTTTATCAAACAAAACGAGGTTTTCATAAGGGCTCATTAATCCGCATTAGAAAACTAGTTAGATAGTAGTTCAACTGGAAGTCTTGAGCTTTCAGTGGAGCTGTTATCTCAGTAAGCTTTCACAAGTAAAGATCATCAGACTTCAAAGTCCACTGAAATCTATTGTCTTGAGTTAATCTGATAAATTTTCAAGAAGAAGTTTGAATTTGTAACATCAGGTGTATTTCTCCCCCCCCCCCCCCCACTCACCTGTATAACTCATTTCGGGCCAAACAAATTATTCGAATTAGAGTTTACGGTGAGGGTTTACCATGAGGATTTAGGGTAATATTACCAAATCTTTAGTAGTATTACCATTAGACATTGAAAGTGTTACCAATAGTGATTGATAGTAATACAAATTATTTTTTTCTAACATTACAAGTCTATTTTTAAATAATGCTTACCAATTACTTTTTTAATTATTCGAATTTGAGTTTACGGTGAGGTTTGACCATGAGAATTTAGGGTTTATGGTAATATTACCAAGTCTTTAGTAATATTACCAATAGACATTGATAGTGTTACCAATAGTGGTTGATAATAATACTAATTATTTATTTTCTAACATTACAAGTCTGTTTTCAATTAATTCTTAACAATTACCTTTTTAATCATTCGAATTAGCGTTTACGGTGAGGGTTTAGGGTAATATTACCAAATCTTTAGTAGTATTACCAATAGACATTGAAAATGTTATCAACAGTGATTTGTAGTAATACCAATTATTTTTTTATAACATTACAAGTCTATTTTTAAATAATTCTTACCAATTACTTTTTTAATTATTCGAATTAATGTTTACGGTAAGGGATGTACGTGAGGGTTTAGGGTTTAGGGTAATATTATCAAGTCTTTAATAAAAATTACCAATAGACATTGATAATGTTACCAATAGTGATTGGTAGTAATACCAATTATTTTTTTCTAACATTACAAGTCTATTTTCAAATAATTCTTACCAATTACTCTTTTAGTTATTCGAATTAGAGTTTACAGTGAGGGTTTACCGTGATGGTTTAGGGTTTATGGTAATATTACCAAGTCTTTAGTAATATTACCTGTAGACATTAATAGTGTTACCAATAGGGGTTGATAGTAATACTATTTTTTTTTTTAACATTACAAGTCGATTTTCAATTAATTCTTAACAATTGTCTTTTTAATCATTCGAATTAGCGTTTACGGGGCGGGTTTATCGTGAGGGTTTAGGGTAATATTATCAAGTCTTTAGTAGTATTTCCAGTAGACATTGATAGTGTTACCAATAGTGATTGGTAGTAATATCAATTATTTTTTCTGACATTACAAGTCTATTTTTAAATAATTCTTACCAATTAATTTTTTAAATATTCGAAATAGAGTTTACGATGAGGGTTGACCGTGAGGATTTAGAGTAATATTACCAAGACTTTAGTAATATTATTAATAGACATTGATAGTGTTACCAATAGTGATTGATAGTAAACTAATTATTATTTTTCTAACATTACAAGTCTATTTTCAATTAATTCTTAACAGTTAACTTTTGAATCATTTGAATTAGCGTGTACCGTGAGGGTTTAGGTTAATATTACCAAGTCTTTAGTAGTATTAAAATATTACAAATAGACATTGATAGTGTAATCAATAGTGATTGGTAGTAATACCAATTATTTTTTTCTAACATTACAAGTCTATTTTAAAATAATTCTTACCAATTACTTTTTTAATCATTCGAATTACAGTTTATAGTGAGGGTTTACCGTGAGGGTTTAGAATAATATTACCAAGTCTTTAGTAGTATTACCAATAGACATTGATAGTGTTACCAATAGTAATTGGTAGTAATACCAATTTTTTTCTATCATTACAAGTCTATTTTAAAATAATTCTTACCAATTACTTTTTTAATCATTCGAATTACAGTTTACAGTGAGGGTTTACCGTGAGGGTTTAGAATAATATTACCAAGTCTTTAGTAGTATTACCAATAAACATTGATAGTGTTACCAATAGTGATTGGTAGTAATACCAATTATTATTTTCTAACATTACAAGTCTATTTTCTTATAATTCTTACAAATTACTTTTTTAATTATTCTAATTAGAGTTTCCAGTGAGGGTTTATCGTGAGGGTTTAGGGTTTAGGGTAATATTACCAGGTCTTTAGTAATGTTACCTATATAGATTGATAGTGTTACCAATTGTTTTATTGTAATACTAAATTTCTTTCTAACATTACAAGTTTATTTTCAATAAATTCTTAACAGTTACCGTTTTAATCATTCGAATTAGCATTTACGGTGAGGGTTTACCGTGAGAGTTTAGGGTAATATTATCAAGTCTTTAGTAGTATTGCCAATAGACATTGATAGTGTTACCAATAGTGATTGGTAGTAATACCAATTATTTTTTTCTAACAATACAAGTCTATTTTAAATAATTCTTATGAATTACTTTTTTAATTATTCGAATTAGAGTTTACGGTGCGCGTTGACCATGAGGGTTTTGGGTTTATGGTAATATTACTAAGTCTTTAGTAGTATTACCAATAGACATTGATAGTGTTACCAATAGACATTACAAGTCTAATTTTAATTAATTCTTAACAATTAACTTTTTAATCATTCAAATTAGCGTGTACGGTGAGGGTTTACCATGAGGGTTTAGGGTAATATTGTAACAACCCAAAAACTCCATAAGCAGAGTTATATTATTCTTATTCTTATTATTATTTTATATATATGAAAATATTGGTATAATTATTGAAGAATAATTATAAAAAAAAACAACATAATATAAAATGCTATACTTTATTGTATCACTAATCAATTTACTTTATTATATGACTAATGTTTTGAGATAATAAAATTATTGTGGGCTTATTGTGGGCTTAGAACTAGATGACATTTTCCCTTAAAACTTGATTAGGGAAGAAGCCCAAATTAAAGATAAGTTAAGGTCCTTTTAGGGCCCAATAATGAAGGAACCCTAGCCTTGAGGGACACTATAAATAAGGGTTAGCAGCCACTTTTTCACACTTTCAGCTTTTCACTTATAGGGTAAGTCTCCTCTCACACACACACATCTTGCACATACAACTCACACACACACAAAAAATATTCGAACTTCCAGTCACTTTCCGGTGAATTTTCTGGTTTTCGATCAATGATCGGCTAGATCCATATGAAAGCTGACATTGAGAGCTTTCCGGAACATCTTCCCATTTCTCAATCGGAGTTCTGGATCTCCGGTTATGGCCAATCAAAGTTGGGGGGATGCTATTATAGGCGGACCAACTTCTAAATACCATAACTCTATTTTCGTTGGTTCAAATCTTTTGATTTTAGATTCAATGGAAAACTGCTGTTATAAGCTTTTCAAAACATCTTTTTTTTTTTACAATTTGAAGTGGTAGAATTCTAGTTATGATAGATCGAAGTTGGAGGGATGCTATTTAGGCGGACCTATTTCTACAGCTTATAACTCTTTGCTCGTTTATCCAAATCTTTTGATTTTAGTCTTGTTGGAAAGCTGGAATCGAAATCTTTCCAGAATATCTTCCCTTTTTCAAATCGGAGTTGTATAACTCCAGTTATGCATGGTCAAAGTTTTGAAAATGAATTCTTAGATTTATCTTCTCTCACGTCACTTCAATTTTTTTTCTCTCACCCATTTTCTGTTCACATCCACCACACTGCCGCCACCTATGATAGTTATTGGTATTACTTAAGTTTCTGGTGGTGGTGATGGTAGAAGAGGAGACGTGGAAGTAATATTTATATTTTATTTTATTTTAAATTCCTTAAAACTTCTAATGTACCTAAAAAGTTTGTTTTCCATCCGTTTTAGACGAAATCAATGGCGTTTTATCAAAAAATTCATGAGCTACTGTTTTTCGATAAAAATTATAAAATACCAAACTTGAGCAAAATATATAGTATTTTAGTACAAATTCATTGTCTTATATTTTGACTCATATTTTCACAATTTCTAGTTCATCGTCTCAATCACACACACTAACTAAATTATTATTATCACACATATAATGAAAACTAAGAGATAGTACTTTTATGGTAGGAATTGGGGATCGAGAAGTAGAAAGAGTTTTGGAACTAGGAGGATACGATACCGCTTAACCCGTGCAAACTACTAGGTGGAGTAACTCTTAATGGATCTTTCATTGTCTACTTTTCTATCATATGATTTATTATTTTAACTGTCATATGTGAATTGTCGTATATGATGTGTTGAAATGTGAAATTTATGCTTTATGGATATGCAAATGATTGCATGTATGCATGATCAAATGTGAAGATGTATGCTTTATAGATACATGATTATCTATATATATGCATGCACTATGGACAAGATGTATGATATACGGTTGAGTCCGTACAATGTGTATGATACATGGTTGAGACCGTACAATGTGTATGGTATGCGGATAATACTGCAATAGCTATGATAAGATCACAGGTAAAACCGTACAAGATCTGATCGAAAGATCACTTTCGGGTCACTCCCGAACAAGATGCTCGAGCGGGGTAAAGCGTGCCCCAATAAGATTGATGTGCTCTTATGTGTATTGCATACTAAGTATACACTATATATATTAACACATGATGTTGAACATGCTCTATGATTGTTGAGACTTGAATGACACAATTCGAGTTAACTTTATGTGGACTTGATGGTGTAATTTGATATTAAACATGTTTCTAATTGTCTTTAATTATGGTATAAGATGATTCATGTACGTAACTTTTATTTCAATACTTTGTATGATTTTTTAGTGGGCAATCGAGTGAACCCACTGAGTGTTTTCGAACGCTCACCCCTTCCCTTTTTAGGTGGGAATGAGCGGGAGGATTGAAGATGACGTGAGCCCTCGATCTCGAAAGGGCAACACTATTTAGTTATGCTTTGAACTTGGAATTTTTTTTGTCTATTCAAATTATTTTGTTTCCTATTGTAAATTTTCTTTAAGAGCATATTATATTATTATTTTCACTGCTATTAATTTAATGAGTAATAACATTCCCTTACATTGATTCATATTTAAAAAAAAATTATTGTTATCTTAATTCCAAATTTGGGGTCGTTACAACTTGGTATCAGAGCAGGTCTACTTTTCTGGAGACTTGCTCACTAGTACTTTTGTTAAAATATCTTTTGAAAGTTGAAAGTTCTTACGAAATTGCACTTCGAGACGAGACTCACATCCAACTTCAGTTCACCGCTTAAAAAATTGGTACGTTTAAACTCATATATATTGTATATGGTGATTGGTCTAACTTGAATATGTTCTTATGTTATGTTGTGAGTGAATATGTAGTTGAAGTTTGAACAATTTTGAGATAAAGTAGGACTCATGCTCTACTTAAGAGATTTTAAGAACAATATATGCTAGAGGCCATGTAAGTCTTATTGTCCATGTGATGTCACTATAAACTGATATACCATTGCTTGATCACTGTCATTGAGCCGCTGACCGCGGCAGCGTGTGCTCGTGAAATTAAGGTTGCATGCGTGTATTGGTAGTAGTGCACCTATGGTAGGTTCAGATTAATGAACTTTAATAATCAGGTTATAGAATATTATTTAAGTTTATTAACGTTATTATATTATAAAACTCATGAGACATTAATGAGTCCAACCTAGAGCACGGATTTTGATAATTTATTTCGAATAAATTAGGTAAGAACGATATACTTCATCACATCTTCTTCGGCTTTTAGAGAATAAAACTATTTGATGTTATACAAATTTGTATGAGAAACAAATTACAATATGTCTTCCTCTATGGTTCACCACCTTTCAACGATTTCAACCACAAAACTTTAGTAGGCAAAAAAAAAAAGTATAATACTTCACCCACTTGGAGCGTACGATAAGTCTCATCTGTTATTTTCCAACTAACTGAGGGCCCGAATTTCAGCTAAGGTAGGAGTCATGTGACTTGGAATGACTTCAAGGAGGTGGTCATACAAAATAATTGTCAGGCTCTTATTGCAAGGAGGTAAAAAAATCTATGTATCTCGAGTAAGGGACAAAAAAAAGTGATGGAGTACAAGCATAAATTTACCTAACTATTGTGCTATGTCACCCCCATGGTAGACTTTAAGGAAATGAAAGTTCATCGTTTTGAAAGGGGGTTAATACCAGAACTTGGTTGTGTCCTCGTCGGACAAGGAGCTATGAAAAATGGTGAAGTGGTTGAGTGGGCTCATGGAATTGCTTCTAGAACTGAAGTTGGACAACACTAATAAGAAACCTACTGAAGCTTCTAGTAGGAAGAGGTGGGAAAACCCACCATAGACTAACAACAAACTAGCTAGGGTTGAAGGAAAATATTTGCCCAATACTACTAAGGACACCCCCAATTGTCCTAAGTATGGGAGGCATCACAAGGGTGAGTATCTGTTAGGGACTAAAATATGTTACCGATTTAGGATGCCAAGTCATATTGCTCACGACTATCCTCAAACAAAAGGTCATGATGCTGGTGAAGGAAAATAAATTCCAAGGAAGCCCAATGTTGGAAAGACCAGGAAAAATGACAATGACTAGAGGAGAAGCAGTTAAGAAACCTAGAACCATGACAGGAATGTTACCCGTTTTAAGTTTACCTGCTCTTATACTTTTTGATATAGGGGCAACACACTTTTTTTATATCTACTAAGTTGTATGAACTTTTAAGGAGCAAGGACCTCAACGTTATCAATGCTATTTTAGAATAGTAGACCTCCTGATAGGGTTATCATAACTGATAATTTGTGTAAGAACGTCGAAATTGACTTTGGAAATAGAGTCTTATGGGTTGACCTACACGTCATTGAAATGAAAGATTTTGGACGTGGATTGGCTCCAAACCACCCACGTTACAATCAAGTGTCATGAGAAAAAAATATCATTTTTGATACCGGGGAAAGAAGAGTTTATATTCTGTGGGGTAAATGTTGTGGTTATGCCTCTAACTATGTCAGCAATGAAGGTAGTCAAATTGATAAGAAGGTAAGGCATAGAAGCTTACTTGGTGTATATATCAAACACCAAGCCGCCAGTGATGTCCTTGGACGTCATTAGAGAGAGAGTACAAGGACATTTTCCCTGAAGACATGTCAAGTTTACCCCCGAACTGACAAGTGGAGTTTACAATCGACCTTCTCCCTGAAACTGCACCTTTATTAAAGACACCCTACCGCATTGCGCCCAAGGAATTTCAAGAGTTAAAGGTTCAACTACAAGAGCTTATTGATAAAGGATTCATGCGATAAAGTGTATATCTATGGGGAACTCCAGTATTGTTCGTCAAGAAGAAGGATTAGACATTTAGAATGTGCTTTGACTACCCTGAGTTGAACAAACTCACAATATAGAATAAGTATCTGCTCTCTTGGATTAAAGACCTTTTTGACCAGTTTAAAGGATCAATTGTGTAAAAAAAAGATTTATATTTGGGTTGCCATCAATTGATTATTAAGAAATAAGGTATACCTAAATTACTTTTAGGATGCGTCATGGGCACTATGAGTTTGTGGTCATGCCCTATGGGCTTAGTAATGCACCCGTGGTATTTATGGATCTCAAGGAACAAGTTTATAATTTGTTTCCTGGCAGTTTATTTTATTGTCTCTGTCGACTACATGTTGGTTTACTCTCATGATGGGAGACAACATAAAGAATGCCTAAGGATCACATTGGATACTCTTCATGAGAAGATATTTGTTTAGCCTTATTTAGGAAGTATGAAATTTGGTTGGATAAAATATTTCCTTTTTTTGGTCATACTATAAAGACATGGAAGTAGATCCAACCAAGATAAATGTAGTTACTGCTTGGAGGACGTTAACTAATATACGCCAAGTTCATAGTTTCGTTGGTTTAACCATATATTAAGGAGGGTTCATTAGGAAGTTTGCAAGGATTCTAGTATCCCTGACTTGTGTTACCCAAACAGGAGTTTGTTTTAGTAGACGAATAAGTGTGAGAATATTTTATAAGAGCTTAAAGAAAGGTTAGTTATGGTTGTCGTCCTAGCTCTATACCTGATGGTATTAAAGGATTCATTATTTATAGTGATGCTTATAAACTTAGGCTCGATTGTTTTTTTTCTTATGCAACACAGAAGGGTGATGGCATATGCCTTGAGACAATTAAAGACTCATGAGAAAAATTACCCTACACGTGATTTGGAATTTACTGTCGTTGTTCAAGCCTTGAGAATATGGCGACATTACCTTTACGGTGGGAGATGCGTAATCTACACCGCTCATAAGAGTCTCAAATACCTATTCGAGCAAAAAGAATTGAACATGAGAAAGAGAAGATTGCTAGAATTTGTTAAAGATGACGACTGACCTATCTTGTATCACCCTGGGAAAAGCTAATATTGTAGCTAACGATCTTAGTCGTGAGGATAGGGGAAATGTAGTTTGCTTATTGACCATCCAAGAGCAGTTGATAACAGAATTTAGCTAGATGAAGTTGGAAGTCATAATACCACCTGGAAACACCAACACCATCATAGCAACCTTAGTAACAAAGCCTACATTACAAGAAAGGATCATTGAGGCTCAAAGTAGAGATGCATTTTTAGAGAAAATGAGGAATAAGGTAATCGGTGGTGCCACAAAGATTTTTAACATAGACATTGATGGGGCACTATTGTATGGAAGGAGAATCTGTGTTCCGAAGGATGAGGATATTCATAGAGAGATCCTAAAAAAAGCACACAACACTCCATACAAAGTCCACCCGGGACAACCATGCAATTTGGGTTATTATCGATCGTTTGACTAAGTCGGCTCACTTCCTACCTATCAAATGACTTATAATATGGATAAGCTAGCTTATGGATATCTTGAAGAGGTGTTGAAACTTCATGGAGTCCCTGTGTCGATAGTTTTTTTATCGTGATCGGAGGTTCACATTACAATTCTGGCAAAGTTTGCATAGGGCTATGGGAACTAAGCTCAACTTCAGCACCGCTTTCCATCCACAATTAGATGGCCAGTCAGAAAGGACTATACAAACATTAGAAGATATGTTAAGGGCATGTGTTTTAGATTTTGAAGGAAAGTTCGAGGATTACTTGCCCCTAGTGGAATTTGCATACAACAACAACTTCCATGTAACTATAGGGATGACACCTTATGAAACACTCCAATTGGAGAAACTCTAGATCATCATTGTATTGGGATGTGTTGCAGCCATTTTATACCAGGGGTCGGCACCGACCTCATTCCGGCCAGGAATAACAAACCAGCACGACCGTGACGGGACCGATCTAGTCGATAACCCTCCGGCCTCCGCAGACTCCGTTCCCATCCTTCTGACCTCGGTAGTGAGGTCGGCACCAAGCCCAGGAAGGTGCCCGCGCATTTCTAGGTGCAAGTCAACCGTGCCGAGACCGGACCAGTCCGACCGTGATCGAACAAAATGTCTAAAGGTTTCCTTAACATGGTTAGAGCACAAGGAGATCTCCCAACTTCGTGAAGTCTCGGAGACCGATCTCCGACCTCGACAAGCTTCTGACTCTGGACGGACAGAAGGGCACGTGATAGAATCTGGCAAGATCTTCCCATAAGAAGTAAAGAGACGCCTCCGTACTCAGTGACAGAGAGAATATTCCACCCAAATGAGGAAATTCCCAGAGAATCGTCCTTTTATGGACACGTGTCAACGTGCCAGTGGTCGGCCGCCTACAGACTATGGCATACAGACACGCGCGCGTCCCCAGAGGTTGGAGGCATTTAATGCCTCTGTTCCCCAAGAGGTCGAAAATGACGATAGTACCCCCGTATGGAGAAAACTATAAATAGTCCCACATTTGTAACAAAAAAAAAAGTGAAAACGCATTCAATTAAAGAAATATAATTCTCATTTAAGTCCAGGGATTAACAACCCCTGGCAATTCCTGGTGTTCTTGCATTTTGTTCATCATCTTTATTATCCTACTTCTTCACAATCATTCATCTAGCATTGATGAACCCAATCATTTGATGTTTTTACCAAAGCAATCATAAATAACCACTAATTCCCAGCCCCATTTATTTGGTAAACAACATTTGGCGCTAGAAGGAGGGTTGCTCCAACCCATCAAATTCATTTTCTCTTAGCCTCTTTGAAGAACACTCACTGTTCTTTAAAGATTCACATCTACAAATCTTCAAATCTTCAAGTTACAAGCCTCTCTCCACAAAACAATAACGAACCCAAGATCATCACAGGCCCACAGAGCCATCAGAGCTCTGGCCATGCCACGGGACCCCGCGGCTCGGGCCTCAGGGGAGCCGACCCCCACTCGCCCCGGAAAGACCACACGTGTGGCCACTCCAATCTGATATCCGGAGGATCCCCATCCATCGCAGGCACGAAATTTCCTCACTCCCGACCAGGCTGGGTCGGGACGACGCCGTCAGGCGGAAAAGTCGAGGAAGTGCCAAAGCACCTCCTCCGTCTCAAAGAGGAGGTCGCACGTCCGTGCCTTTAAAGGGAAAGCAAAAGCCTCGGAGCACCAGGGAGAAAGCCAGTGCCGAGTCAACCCCACTTCCGCTTGGTCCCGCGGCTCCGCCCATCCGGTCTTCGGCCGCCTGGGCTCAAGCGATCCCTCCTGGTACCCCAGTCATCTCCCCAGTTACGACACGGGATACGGAGATACTGAATCCGTATTCAGCACGTGGAGAACGATGCAAATGCTCATCAAGAGGGCGGCCGAGGTCAGCCTGGCCCCGGCCAACTCCACCAGATGCAACTGTATTTGACCGACACTCCTCAAGCAGCTGTATTTGACAGAATCGGCCCCCTGGCCGAGGGTGATGACCAGCTAGTCGAGACTCCGAACCCGGAGATCGTCAAGATGCAAAAGCAGCTTGACGAGATGAGGGCGCTCATGGAAGTGCAAGGCCAACCTAAGACCAGGCCGGTTGCAAACGAGCCCTTGTCCGTCGATATCGAGCTAGCCCCGGTCCAACTCAAAATTATTCCGCCGCCGACCCCTCTTTACGAAGGGAAGACGAACCCGGAAACTTGCCTGAGTAAATTCTAGATTTATATGACCGGGCGTGGCGCGACCGACGCCACGAAGTGTAGGCTCTTCCCGCTCACCCTGGGCGACCTCGCCCACAGGTGGTACGTCTCACTCCCGGCCCGCTCGATCGACTCCTTCGCCACTTTAAGCGCCCAGTTCACGTCCTATTCTGCAGCAAAAATTGCTCAGTCGGAGAACTGGCACCGGCTGATGCGCATCCGCCAAGAGAAGAAGGAGTCCGATGAGGACTATATCACCCGGGTGGACGAGGTTATTTTGGCCGGTGAGCCGGTCGGCGACCAACTGGCCCTGCACACTGCTTTGGGAGGCTTCCATGGCTTATCTTCGATGTTCAGGCATCTCAACAAGGACTTCCCAAAAATATATGCCGACTTCCGAGCTCGGGCGGGCGATTACCTGGCTCGGAGGAAGCTACTGGAACTCAGGCTGGGGGAGTCGGAACCAGCAGCTAAGGAGTCGTAGATCGCCACTCAGGCCTCCCACAAGGGTGGTCCCAAGGCCAAAAAGATAGCCAAACCGCCCGGGAACTTCAAGTCCTTCGAGGACGTTGAAGTGTACCTCGCCCAGGTTCTAAGGCAATCCCCTGCGCACATCTTCAACGTGATCCAACACAGGGATGTGCTTTCCCGGCCAAGACCCTTTACGGGAGACTGGTCCCGGCTGGATCCAAAAAAGTTATGCGTCTATCACGACTCTATAGGCCATAAAATGAGCCAGTGTTGTGATCTCCTAAAACAGTTATGGAAACTGTTTGACGAAGGGCGCCTGAACGACTGTCTACAAAGGCCAGCCGGTCAGTAGGAACCACAACAACAACAACAGCAGCATCCCCCTCGCAGGAATGAGGAAGGAGGCCGGCCTCTCAGGCCGGTCGCAGCATTGGAGGACGACGACGACCTTCCCCGATGAACCCTGGCGGCCGGGTCAACATGATCCAGGCCGGAGGAGGGAACTTGGGCAGCCTCGCTCCCATCTCCACGCTCTCTAACAGAAAGCGCAAGGCTGAAATCCGGGCCGTGACCAACGTGAACCTGGTCACCCCACCCGATCCCAAAATCCACAAGGATCTGGAGATCACTTTCTCCAACCGAGATCGGAGCGGGGTGATGTACCCCAAGGGGGATGCTTTGGTGATCGCGGCCCGTATTTTGGGCAAGGACGTCTACCGAGTTTTGATCGACAATGGATGCTTCTGCAACATCATATTCAAAGTGGCCCTAGATCAGCTCGAAGATCTCGTCAGCTTCATAAAGCCCATCGACCTCCAGCTGAAAGGTTTCGAGGATGCTACTGTCGCCGCATACGGAAGGATAAAGCTCTCAGTAGAGCTCGTCTGCTTTTATGACGTGAAGGTTAGAATTACTAGGCCATTAGACTTTATCATTGTAGACCAGCTGAGTTTTTATAACGGCTTTTTAGGTAGGCCTTTCCTAGAGGTTTTCGAGGTCGTAGCCTCTTCTTATTACTACTGTATCAAGTTCCCCACCCCTGAGGGGGTGGTCGGCACCGTAAAGGGTGATTAATCAATGGCAAGAAAATGTTTGAGCTATTTAGATTCTTGTTTGTTCCCAATTTATAACAATCAAACATTAGACAAATCGCAAATCGGCCTCGAAGGGAACCTTCCGACCACCGAAGTCGTAATGGAGATCGGGTCCACCTCGGCCGACTCTGATAATGGTCAAAACCCTCAACAAATGCAAGTTGATGATCTGGGTCCACCTCGGCCGACTCTGATAATGGTCAAAAACCTCCGGGCTTGATCTCGACCCTTGGTTCGATACGAGCGACCGGCGAAGCTACGAACAAGTCACGGTGTTGGAGGACTTGGAACACATTCCAGTCGATCCTTCGAGATCGGAACTAGAAGTCATGATCGGCTCTCGCATACCGACCGAAATGCGAGGGGAAGTTATCGAATTCCTCAAGGCCAACATAGGAGTTTTCGCTTGGTCTCACCAGGACATGGTCGGAATAGATCCAAAACCCGTCTGCCATCGATTGAAGATCGACCCTAACAAGAGGCCGATCCACCAGAAAAGGAGAAAGTTCGGCTCGGAAAAATATGAAGCGCTGGCCCAAGAGGTCAAGAAGTTATTGGACAACAAACTAATCTAGCAGGCCAAAGACGAGCCCCAATGGGTCGCCAATGCCGTCCTAGTCAAGAAAACAAACAACACTTGGAGGTTGTGCATCGATTTCACCGAACTTAATGCAGCATGCCCAAAGGACCATTTTTCGATACCGCACATTGACTATCTAGTGGATAGCACGACCGGTCAAGAGATGATGTCCTTCATGGGCGCCTTCGCCAGCTATCACCAAATTCCGATGGCCATCGAAGACATCAAGCACACCTCCTTTGTTGGGAAATTGTATAGACTTATGTTTTGATTAAGATGCCAAAATGTTTCTCCTAAGTTGGTTGTAAGTAGAATATTCAGTAGAGTTAGAGTTTAGTTAAACAAGTTCAAAGTGTTAAGAATTGGAGTGCAGTTAGTAAATTCTAGAGTGTATTGTAGAATAAAGTCTGCTGAAGTGAAGTCCGCTGAAGACAAGTGATCTGAGAAGTAGTCTAAGTCTTGAATATTTTCTAAGAGCATTCTCACTAAGACCAAAACCATCAGGAGAGGACCAAGGTCCACTGATAAGAACTAACAAAGCACATTCAATGCTAAACATATTAAAAGCTGTTAGTTAATCTGTTTGGAACAAGGCAAAACAAATTTCAGTGAAGCTTACAATAAATGAAGGAATAAGAAGGTTCTCTCAGAGGAGTTCCACCTTAAAGCAAGACAAGAAACTGGGCAAGCAGACTGAAGGTCCAATAAGAAGATGACACGCCAGTGTACTTTACTGACAGCCGACCTGTGCCAGACTGACAAGTACCAAACGTCTTTCACCTAGAAATCTACAGAAAGTTGGTGAACAAGCATGGTCTTTCAGACGTTTCTTGACAAGACTTAAAGCTTCAAATAGAGTTGTTTGAACCAATCTGACACAAGAAGACTTACTTGAGAAGATTCAATTCCAACGGGAAGATTTTCAAGGAAGCCTATAAATACAGAAGGACGTGCTCATTTACAAGCACGGGAAACTCACAAGATAAAAGTTATCTCTACATTCATAACAAACTAG
Organism: Ballota nigra; assembly: GCA_947034835.1. Lineage (NCBI taxonomy): Eukaryota > Viridiplantae > Streptophyta > Magnoliopsida > Lamiales > Lamiaceae > Ballota > Ballota nigra. Next base: position 32,599,663 of record OX344724.1, read on the forward strand.
AAGGCACTCAAAATTACCATTGTTTCCCAAGTGTTTCACCTTTGTAGAGAGCCTAACAAACCTTCTGTAACCATGCTTAAAGGCTATATCTAAACCATAGAAAGAGATAATCCATCCTAAGCCTTGAGCTACACTGTAAGGATTATCTCACAATAGTTGGAACCAAACCCTACTTAAAACCCTACTCAGTTGTTAGGTTGAGAGTTAGAGTTAAGTGGTGTTAGTAAGCTGATTATTTGTATCAGTCTGAAAGTTGGTTTGTTTTGGGAACTAGGACCTGGAATTTCCTAGTGATCAATCATCCTAAGAGAGGATTAGTTGATCAGTGCACCTTGGCACTATAACACAAGGAATTCCAACTGAAATGAATTCTCCTGTTTGATCAGGACAGTGGACGTAGGAGATTCTTCTCTGAACCACTTTATATCTTGTGTACTTACTTTCTGCTATTTCCTAAGTGTGTGTTAATCTCAAAGTTTATCAAAGTAAAATGAGTTTTCCAAAGGGCTCACTAATCCGCATCTGAACGCTAATTAGATAGTGTTTCAACTGAAAGTCTTGAGCTTTCAGTGGAGGTATTATCTCAGTAACCTGATAAGTTTTTACAAGAAGTTTTAATTTGTAACCACAGGTGTATTCCCCCCCATACACCTGTTTGCTCGTTTCGGGACCAACAATTGGTATCAGAGCAGTGGTTCAATAGACCATTGTTCTAAGTATACCTTGTGCTTAAAGGTATTTTCAAGGTCATCTGTATTGATCTTTTGATAAACTTGTTTATATACTATGGATGACAATGCAGCTAGGGTAGCACCACCAGCAGAGAACAATATGGGAGTTAATCCCTTGAACCATATACCTCATCACAAGCTTCCACAGTTCTCAGTGGAAAACTATGACTTCGGGAAGATCAGAATGAGAGCTCATCTTGCCTGTGTGCATGATGAAATGCTAAGGGTTATTACTAAAGGTCCATTTATTTTTATGCACCTAACCCTAGAACTACAGCTGAGACTATTGCAGATCCAAGAGAAGAATGACCCAAGGATGAAGATAACTTCACTGCAGATAAGAGGAGGAGAACAATCTCAACTTCATAGCCATGAACATTCTCTACACCACCATTCCAGATTCTGTAATGTGAAGAGTGATCCACTGCAAGACTGCAAAGGAACTATGGGACACTCTTGCTCTCATGTGTGAAGGAACTGACAAGATAAAGGAGAACAAGCTTTCAGTAGCTGTTCAAAATTATGAGCAGTTCACCATGGAGCCCACTGAGACTATTGACCAGCTTGATGGGAGGTTCACTGACATCATGAATGAAATAAACTCTCTGGGAAAAGTCTATACCAAAAGGGAAGTTGCCTTAAAGATCCTGAGAGGTCTAACCTCAAGATGGGATGTGTACTCTGTGATGATGCAGAATACCAAGGATCTATCCAGCATGTCTATGCAACAGGTATTCTCTAAACTTAAGGCTTATGAGTTTGATCTGAACAGGAAAAGGGCTCCTGATGAGACCTCAGCTGAGAAGGGAGTTTCCTTCAAAGCTAAGGAGACTGGGCCAAAATTCCCAAGGCCTCAGAAGAGTACAAAGGCAAGCAAATCTCAAAGCAAGGCTGAGATGCAGGAGGAACTCAGCCTGATGGCTTGAAGGTTTGAGAAACTTAACAGCCGTTTTGGCAAATATAAGAGATTTTACAGGGATAACAGAGAAGGACGAAGTTATCCTAAAAAAGACACCAGAGAAGGAGAGAAAAGCTCAACTGAGCCAGAGAAGAGAAAAGAATACAAGAACTATTCCAGAGGTGAAGGATCATCATCAAAGACCAAGGAGTTTTGATGATGCCAATAGATGTTTCCAATGCAAGAAAGTTGGGCACTTTCAATACGATTGTCCTCAACTGAGCACCAAGGAAAGGAAGGAAAGGCAAGCTAAAAGAGACAGGAGATATGGAGAAAGAAAAGCCATGGTGGCTGAGGATGTTGATGAAGATCTGGAGTCATCTGATGGACTGTTCTCAGACAACAGTGATGATGACATGTGCCTCATGGCAAGAGAAGAACCAGAGGTACAATCTAAACCATACAATTCTCTAGGACACTCACCTGAGCTGAGCTCAGAGTCAACTGAGGAACTCAATCTTCAGTCTGCTTTGGAACAATTGATGATTGATTTCTCAAGGTTGCAAGAAGCAAGTTTTTGTCTCCAAGATGAAAACAAAAATCTCCTGAGAAAAAATACTAAGTTAATTGAGTCTGGGAATCAGGCAGATCTTAACTCAGCTAAGTCTACCATTGAATTGACAAAAGAGGTTGAAACCCTCAAGAGTCAAGGAAATGGCAAAGATCAAGTGATAAAAGATCTTACTGAATCTAAGACAAGGTTAACAGAAGAGAATTTGAAATTGGTAAGCCAAGTAAAGGAATCTCTCCTGAAAATTGATGTCTTACAAAAATCTGAAGAGACTTTGTTAAAAAGGATTGATGCTATCAACAAACCCTCTCTTGCCATAGAGGAGATTCAAAACTTTCAAATCAATCCTAATAACAAATGTGGGATAGGCTTCGTTCCAAAACCTTCAGAAGGTCCTCTGAGTGTTGCTTCTTCAAGTGGCACAAAGAGAGTTTTTGTTAAGTCTGTGACCTTTCAACCACAGATTTTGGATAAGGGAAAAAGACCAGCTGAGGTCCAACAAAAGAGAAGTCAAACTGAGCCAAAACCAAATGGAAAGGCTCAGGTGACTAATCAGAATAGATCTCAGCAGAGGTACTATCAGCCGAGGTCTTCACAGATGAAGCAACCTCAGCTGAGAGCACTCAGGCATGAGCATTCCTCAAGGAATGACTCATACAGAAGACATATTCCTTTTGTGCCTAAAGGAAAAGGCCCTTCATACCCTTATCAACAAAAACTCAGGCCAGGTGCACCCAAGCCTAAGAGAAAGAATGTAAAGAAGGTTCATGTTCCTTCAAAGGCTGACACCCATAGAAAGTTTACTCCAAAGGCACCGAGGGAGATAACGATCTATGTAGATGTTTATGGAAGATAAATTAGCCACTCAAAAGTGATTAGAAGTGTGAGGCAAATTTGGATTCCGAAAGGTACAGCTAACCTGGTAGGACCCAACACCAAATGGGTACCTAAAGCTTGATTTTGAATGCAGGGCTCAGTGGACCTCAACAAAGGAGATACTCTAAAATCTTCAGTCTGGTACTTGGACAGTGGATGTTCTAGGCACATGACTGGCAACAAAGATCTCCTGACAGAATTTGTTGAGATAGAAGGTCCACAAGTCACCTTTGGTGACAACTCACAAGGAGCCACTAAAGGTTATGGTACTTTAATCATTGGCTCAGTAAGAGTAAGCAATGTATCCTTTGTCAGTGGACTTAAGCATAATCTTCTGTCCATAAGTCAATTATGTGATAAAGGATACAGTGTTGAATTTTCATGTAACCTGTGTTTTGTCAAGAATATAACATCACAACAGGTACTACTAACTGGGTCAAGGAAGGGAAATATCTATCTTGCAGATTGGAAGTCTTGCACACCAAATGCATGTCTTATTGCTAAGAGCTCAACTGACATTAATTGGTTGTGACACAAAAGACTAAGTCATCTGAACTTCAAGATGATGAACAGGATATCAAGACATGGACTGGTAGAAGGAATGCCAAATGAAGTATACAACAACGAACATATTTGCAAAACTTGTCAGGAGGGAAAGCAAGTGAAAGTCTTTCAAAAGCAAAGTAGCAACCTCTACTGACAGAATACTTCAATTGTTACATATGGATCTCTTTGGTCCAGTAACCCCTGTAAGTATCGATTGGAAAAAATATACACTTGTTGTTGTTGATGATTTCTCCAGGTACACATGTGTGATATTCCTAGAAAGCAAAAAGGAGACTCAACTGAGGCTGCCAGAGCTTCTGAAGAAAGTTAGCAATGAAAAGAGCCTGAACATTGTAAAGATAAGATTAGATAAGGGCACTGAATTCATTAACTCTATTATATCTGATTATTGCAAAGAGTTAGGTATTGCACATGAGACATCAGCTGCAAGAACTCCACAACAAAATGGAGTAGCTGAAAGAAGAAATAGAACTCTCAAGGAGGCAGCAAGGACAATGCTTGCAGAAGCTCAAGTTCCTAAAAGATTTTGGGCTGAAGCTATCAACACTGCCTGCCACACTCAAAATAGATCCATGGTAACCAAACATCAAGGAAAAACTCCATATGAGTTATGGAATGGCAGAAAACCACAGGTATCTTACTTTCATATTTTTGGTTGCAAGTGTTTCATTCACAACAATGGGAAAACTCAACTGAAAGCTTTTGATAGCAAAGCTGATGAAGGAATTTTCTTAGGATATTCCCAAATCAGTAGAGCCTTCAGAGTTTACAATTGTAGAACTCTTGTTGTGGAAGAAACACCTCATGTGGTCTTTGATGAATCTACTTTTGAGTCCAGGAGTAAGGAGAATGAGGAGGCAATAAGCAAAAGACTAACCAGACTGAGTATAAAGCCTAAAGGCTATCCTGAGAATTGTGTTGATACATACATCCCAACCTGGGATAATTTAGATGATCAACAATTCAAGGAGGTCACCCAAAGTCAAACCACTCCTCAAAGCTCACCTGAGAGCTCTCCTGAACAAGCAACTGAACTGATGAACACTATCCCAGTTCAGGAGGTAAGTAATGTCAATGAAGATGTGGTCACAGCTGAGACATCCACTAAACCCATCATTCAAGTGGGAACCAATGACATTATCATTGAGAATGAAAACACCTTGGATAATGACTCAGGACTTCAACCCTCTGTCTTATTTCCTGAATTTGATTTTATTCCTATATCTAGTGACTCAACTTCAGAAGAGTTAAACTCTACTGAAGGGCATCAGCCTAGGAGAACATGGCTCTCAGATCACCCTGTTGAGCAGATCCTAGGTGATCCTACCTCAGGAGTCAAAACTAGAAGTTTTCATGGAGAAAGTGCCTTGTTCTGTTGTTTCTTATCTAACCAGGAACCAGGTTCAATTGAAGAAGCACTTAAAGACTCAAACTGGATCATTGCTATGCAAGAAGAGCTCAACCAGTTCACAAGGAATCAAGTATGGGAGTTGGTTGACAGACCATATCACTGTAATGTGATAGGAACCAAGTGGGTATTCAAGAACAAGAAGGATAAAAATGATGTCATAGTCCGAAACAAGGACATACTTGTTGCAAAGGGCTATTCTCAAGTTGAAGGATTTGACTATGATGAAACATTTGCCCCGGTGGCCAGATTGGAGGCAATAAGGTTATTCCTTGCATATGTTGCTCACAAGAAATTCAAGGTGTACCAGATGGATGTTAATAGTGCCTTCTTGAATGGAGTACTCAATGAAGAAGTCTATGTGGAGCAACCCCCAGGTTTTGAAGAAAGTCACAAAGTATATAGACTGAGAAAAGCTCTGTATGGACTGAAATAGGCTCCAAGAGCTTGGTATGATACTTTGTCACAATTCCTTTTGGATCATGGCTTTATCAAAGGAAGAGTAGATAGAACTCTCTTCAGGATCACAAAAGGAGAGGACACTTTGCTAGTTCAAATCTATGTGGATGATATAATTTTTGGTTGTCCTAACCAAGTCCTCTGTGAGAAATTTTCTCAACTGATGAAGGGAAAATTTGAGATGTCAATGATGGGAGAAATGAACTTCTTCCTAGGACTTCGAGTCAAACAGTCCCCTGAAGGAATCTTCATCAACCAAGCCAAATATACAAGGGAGTTGATCAACAAGTTTGGATGCCAGACCAGCAAAGTTGCAAGAGTTCCACTCAACACCAACACCAAGATGGAACCAGATGAAGATGGTGAATCAGTAGACCAGACTCACTACAGAGCTATTATTGGATCTCTACTGTATCTCACAGCAAGCAGGCCTGATATCACTTTTGTAGTTGGGATTTGTGCAAGATATCAAGCCAATCCAAAGAAAAGTCATCTAGAAGATGTTAAAAGAATTCTCAAATACCTTAAGGGTACTGTGAATATGGGATTGTGGTATCCCTCAGATGACAATCTGGAACTCACAGGATACTCAGATGCAGACTATGGAGGATGCAGAATTGACAGGAAATCAACCTCAGGCACTTCTCAATTTTTGGGAAGTAAGCTGATCTCTTGGTTTTCCAAGAAACAAAATTCAGTAGCCACAAGCAATACTGAAGCTGAGTATATGGCGGCTGGAAGTTGTTGTGCTCAAATTATGTGGCTAAGACAACAACTGAGAGATTACAACATCTTTGCCAATGAAGTCCCTATTTTCTGTGACAACAATAGTGCACTTGTTATTTCAGAAAATCCAGTTCTCCACACAAGATGCAAACATGTGGATATAAGGCATCATTTCATCAGAGATCATGTGGAGAAGAAGGACATCAAAATGATCAAAATCCACACTGACAAGCAGAAGGCAGATACCTTCACTAAACCTTTGGCTGAAGCAAGGTTTCAAGAGTTGTCAGTAGAGCTTGGACTCCTAGATCCAGGAGAGTAAAGAAAGGATTCAATCTCAGAAGAGTTGTTTTCAACTCAGTGGAGGTTCATTTTCAGAGGAGGATCTTTCTCAGTAGAGGCTCCTCATCTCAGAAGAGTCTTGAATATTAGACGAGGTCAAACCTCAGTGGAGGTCAAAAGTTTATACTTATGATATTTTCAAATCTAAAGCCTCTTAGTTTTTAAAAAAATATATGTCTGGTTACTAATGAGTGCTTTCTGAAAATTAAATCTTTCTTACACTATTTCGAAGAGATTTTGGTATGGCAAGCATTTAATGCGCGTTGTACAAGTCAGGTTCGCTTTTACAGTTACCTATCTCACGCGCCCTAAAAGCCGGATGATGTGACCTTCCGGCTACCAACTCTTTTAATCCATACCTTTCATTTTGGGCGGTTCTTTTCTAAACCGTCAAGATCTCTTAAAAACTCCCCACTAACCCCTTCAACTATCCACAACCTTTCACTCAAATTGATCTCAAGCTTTGATTGTGGGATTAAATCTCACCATTCATTACTCATATAAAAACCCCAAACTTCGCTTGTAAACCTTTTTCGAACTCACTCACAAGCATACACTTACTATCTGTCCAAATACTCTTTGCAAAACTTTCTCTCAAATCATATTCCAAATATGGCCAACAACAAAGATAATTTCTGGTATGAACCGATAATTCTTTTCAACAATCCAGAGGTTGAATCAAGACCGGAGTTTGCTCACATTAAAGAGGCCTTGGAGATGGTCAAGGCTGCTGGATTAGAGAAATTTTTATTAGTTCATCCAGAGCACTGTTATGATAGGCAGGTACTTGAGTTCTTCTACAACGTTTCCAACTCTTACTCAAGAATCAAGTCTTGTTTATTCCTCCAAAGAAAGAAAAAGGTGATGAGAGACGACATGGAGGTCGTTGAACACCAGAAGATCAAGAAGGAGATTCGTCTGAGCGGAGATGTTTTGAAGGAGTTATTTGAACTCCCCTCTAAAGGCCCAAATCCAGATACATGTATCTTGGATAAGGAGGAGGACTGGGTCTACACCATCATGGAAAAAATGGTGAAATACAGTCCCACGATGAACAAAAGTTTACTCTTACCAGTATACAATGTCCTTTGGGAAACCAGGGAAGCACTGAGCAAGTGAGCAAGCCAAAGCTGAGATTGATGAAGGCAATAGTTGAAACCAAGGAGAAGACTTTCAACTGGCAACAGTTCTTCCTAAGGGCTCTAAACAAGGAGCATTCAAAATTCCAGGCTGACAAATCTCCCCAGTTGGCAAGTAAGCTAAATTACGCCACTAAGATCTCATACTTAATAGAAAATGTGGATGTGGGAGTCGACTGGATAAAGGATAGGAAGTTGAGTAACCTGAAGACCTTGTTCAAATCTGGGAAGACACTGGAATCAAGGGTGATAAAGCCTGCTGAGGAGAGTCCAGAGACAATAGCAGAGGAGGAAGAAGCCGGTTCTGCTGAAGGGAAGAAGACAAAGCTAAAGAAGAGGCTCATCAAGTTGAGTGATAAGATGGCCCTTCACAAGGAGGAGAAGGCAGAGAAGGCCTCAAAGAAAGAGAAGAAGAGGTCTTCTGAGGCTGAGAAGGAGAGTGCCTCTAAGAAAGTCAGAGTCACAAACTCTACTGATGAGTCTTCATCAGGTAACCCTGAATCTTCTCCTAATGTGAACTCAACTGAGTCTGACTCAGACATACATGCCCCTACCCCCATCAAACCAAAAACCAAGCCCAGAACGCCCATGAAAACGAAGAAAATCTCTAAAATGGCTAAAACCCCCATTGAAGGCTCTCAACAGCCTGAAAGTGGATCCCAAACCACCACCCCATCTGAACCCATTCCCTCAACCCCCACTGAACAAAACCCAACCTCTACTGAAACCCAACCTCAAACCTCATCTAAACCAAACCCTCCTGAAACACACACAACTCACCTAGAGTCTATCCCTGAGGAGCCGACAGATAGCAGATCCCCTACCCCTTCCCTTCCATCAGACGATGAAGAAGAGTACTCATTCTTAGACACTCTTAAGGATGAGGTGGCCTACTCTTTGGAGTCTAAGTATCCTGAGCTTGATGGGTTTCCCACCCTGAAAGCAATATTCTTGAGACTGAGACTCCTTGTCCAGCTCAAAGACAGAAGATTAGGTGAAATTTTGATGGCTGTCAGAGGCAGCAGTGCTGAGGAGTGGAAGAAGGAGGAGATAAAAGTGATGAAATTTGCTGGGATGACCAAAACCAGACTTCTCTGTGATGAGAAGATATTTGAGAGTCTGGTTATGGACAAATTGGCTGAAGCAAAGAAGAGTGGAGGAGGAGAAGAGGCAGAGAAAGAGAAAGAAGTAGAGAAGCCAGTAGAGGTTGAAGAGGAAGTGAAAGAAAAAAGAGAGGAGAAAGAGGAAGAGAAAGAAATTGAACAAGAAGGAGTTACTTCACCAAAGGAAGGTGGTGGTGAAGTAGCCAAGGATGTATCCATGGCAAGGGATACTGAGGCACAAAATTTGCCATAGGAGAGCTCAGTAGAGGTGTCTATTGATGTTCTCCCACAACAGCCCTCAGTGGTGACTAAGGAGTCAGCTGAGGTGTCTGGAAATGTTGGAGTTGAAAATGAAAAGGAGAAAGAAGCTGAGGTTGAAGTAACTAGAGTTGTAAGTGGTGAGATTAGAGCAATCATCCTTGTAAAGGGTGAATTGGCTGAAAAGAATTTAGTTGAAAAAAGAGAGAGAAAGTGAGAAGAGAGAGGAGGAGGGAGTCCCAATGGAAGTAGATGCATCAGGAGATTTAGGATGTGAGGCTGAGGGGGAAAGAGCTAACCTTGTTTGTCATGCAGGTATTAAAACTTATGAGGTTCCCCCTGTAGAGGTCAACCTAAAACCTCTGAAAGATGTTGTTCACTCACTCCAACAAGAAAGCCTTCCTTCTCTCCAAGCACATCTGAGGGATGTCCAGGAGATAGTACAAAAAGAAGTAGATGAGATGGTCATCCTCTCAGACCATGTTGATGAACTCATGGAATCCACCACAACATCACTCAAAAATCTTACTCTTAAAGTTGAAGATTCTCAGCAGATGGTGATTGATGTTGTTGAAGGACAGAGCGTGCTTGTCATAGAAGCTTTGAAGAAGCTGGAGCAGAAGGAGGAAGAGGCTAGAACTCAATTTCTTAAAGACTCAGTGGAGAATGTCTCCATCAACCTAAAGTCCTCAGTAGAGGCTTTCTCAGCGGACCTACTTGGGAAGGTTGAAGGGTTGTGGAACTCAAAGCTGACAGAATTGGAGGCCAAACATGAGGAGCTAGGAGCCAAGTTGGGTGAAGTCCTGAAGAAGGCGGTAGAGGACTTCCCAACCCAGGAGAAAACAAATGTATTGATAGATGAGAAGTTGGCTCAGTTTGTGAACTTTGGGCAAACGGCTGGAGCAACATTAGAGAGACTGGAGAATGAAGTTGACCATTGCTCAACTGAGTTGAAGACCTTAGCTCATGATCAGCTGAAGCTCAACATCACTGTGGCCGAATGTATGATTAATGTCGGAAAAGGGGAAAAGAGGATAAGCGCTAAAGATATGAAGCTGGACCCCAAGAACAAAATGAAGATTATCCTTGAGACCCCTGATTTTGAGAAAGGCCAACAAGTGAAGAGCACATTGAAGAAGGTGGATGCTGAGGCTCAGAAGATTGCAGAAGCAAAGAAAGGGAAAGAGACCCCATCTGAGAACTTGTCAAAGTTCAAGGAAGATCACTTAAGGGAAAAAGAAGAGAGAGCTGCACAGAAGAGGGAAACAACCAAGAGGAAGGCAACTGACGTCCTCTCAGCAGAGGTGGCCAAGAAGACCAAAACCTCTTGGAGGTTGGCAGCTAAGTCCACTGGCTCATCTGAGTCAGTTGAGGTACTTCCTATTCTGAACCCTGATCCCATCTCTTCTGAAACTCCTAAATCTGCCCCCACCAGAGTGACAGAGCTCACTGAGCTAATCAAGGCAGCTGGGGGTATGAATGAAAGAACCCAAAAGCTAACTGCTCAACATCAAGAAAGGAGAGACAATGTTGTTGGGAAGATGGAAACTATTGCTGAGATGGCTGAAAGGAAAAGGAAGGAGAGGCTGACCACCTTTGATAAGACTACTTCCAAGAAATTCAGGAATAGTTATTAAAGGTGGGCTGCTAAGCTAAAGAAAGATAAAATACTCCCTCAAAGGCCAAGTTTCCTCACCATGATGCATGGGTACCTAAGAAGCTCAATGATGCATGGGAATGTTGGGAAAATAGGGGTGCCCGAAATCTATTCGGGGTGAAATTTAAATACGAATTTAAATACAATTATTACTAGCATGAATTAATCCTAATTAATTCAAATAATAATTCGAACAACAAATTTAACATCATGCATGTTGAATTAATTCACATATAATTTATGGCGGAATAAACAAGATAATATGCGATTAACGTACCTCTCGTAGAACTTGGCCTTTGAATAAACGGGACTAACACGTACACGCTTTATCAACCCAAAAGCCTTCTCAAGTATTCCCTTTTACCTTATTCGATCACCGGTGGGAGATGCTATCGAACAATTTAAATAACTAAGGAAAAAGAAAAATATCTATGCTCTTGATTTTTCCAACACATGGAATTATGTACTTGGGGATGAAATAATCATCCCCTATTTATAAGAGAGATGACCGAAAATTTGATATATTTTATGGGCCTGGAGAAAATCTTTTCTTAGTCTCTAAGAAATCTTGAATATATCTCATATATTCTTTTCTCCATAATAAAATATTCCACAAAAATCTCACTCTCCTATTTAATCATGTAATTCTCGAAAACATTAAGAGTAGAATCCAAGATTTGGATCTTCTTGAATATATGAGATAATCTTGTATTCCAAGAATACTTATCTTCCATAATATATTTCCAAGAAAATCAACAAAATCTTTTCTCTCCTAATTTGACAATTTTCGAAAATTACAAAGGAAAAATCAGCATTATATTATCTTTTTATTTTAATCACCTTATCATTATTGGGCTACTTAATGGGCTACTTGAGGGGCCTTTAAGAAGAATTAAGATTGGACCTCCTAATGGACTTCTGAATTTCAATATTGAGCCCCAATATAATTCAATCCATTAATATTAATTATTACCACTAATAAATTAATATTGCACTATCCATCTTAATCCATATTACGATAATATGGGCTCCCGGTTATTATATCCCGCGTTTAAGATTATCAAGTCCATTAATTAATTAAGCTTCTGAATAGCTCTAAATTTATTAATATATTTCACCTTGGAGTAAAGACAGCTCAACATTATTATCCGTACCGAAGAAACTGATTCTTCACTTGCAAGATTTGGTACGATAAAACTTCTGAGCCCACCAAGGGGACTAATCACACGAGCCGTACTCGCACGCGTTTCTCCGTATTAAATCTTAGCAACTGTCGTATGATTAATATTACTGCCCAAGACACAAAGTTCGAAGTCACAATGATTCACACCCAACATGAATCAAAGCAGTAACCATTAAGCACACACGGTCCTATTTAAGTGACGGAGATTAAGAAATCAACAACCACTAAGGTCTAATTCTTCACCTTTCAGAACAGAAGAATGTATCCTCGCTGTAGGTCCTCTTCCACACATAATAAATGTGCTAGTGCAATCTCTTAGTCAAGACAGACCAATCTGAGCCTTACACATCGACCTTTCACGGCGGATTGTTCAATTCCACCTAGGTCGTGAAAATGTACGTTTAGTTACAAGGAAACAGTTAATGTTGTCTTCCGTGATCGGGTATCACCACATTAACTACAATGTAACTAGTACCATATATTGAACGGTTTGCAATAGAAATTCAACATTCAATCATATCTAAAGCAAATGTGATAAAAGAATTATTCTCATAAACAAGTGTTTGATACACGAGCTATACAAAGTAAAAGCATACTTTCACGTATAACTCCAACAGGGAAACTGCTAAAAGGGAATTTGTGTATTCCTATTATGTCAGTGAAGAATTGGGAAAAGACAATGTGCAAGAAGTCTTCAACTCATGGATGTTTGAAGTCTACCCAAAGCTCTTTCCTGCCATCATGGAAGCCTGGAATGATAAGTTCCCTGATCAAGCCTTGAAGGCCCCTGAGCCAATCACCTACTGGCCTCCTCAAGATGCAACTGGAGTTATGGATAGAGATCGGATCATAGAAGAATGGGTGTCCTTGTGCAATGAACTGGGTCTCAAGGGTCACTCAAAAGAAGTCATGGAGAGGAAGAATGAGCTGAAGATCCGAGTCTTCAAACAATATGGACTGGAGCCTTTGTTTGAAACTATTTAAAGAGGTTAAATATTTTTTATGGGCATCTGTTTATAAGTCCCAGATGTTTTAAATTTAAACTTTTTTGATAGGTTAAATTTGAACTTTTTGATAGTAGAATTCACTATTTATCATGAAATGAAACTCTACTGATGTTTTTGCCCAAGATAATATCTCATTATCATTTAGGCTTATGTACTTGAATGTTTTTACTTACAAAATCCTTGAACTTTTATGTCATCTGAAGAACCTCGTCTGAATGAAGATATGTAATAAGATAGGTTCCGGCATAATCAAAAAGGGGGAAATTATTGGGAAATTGTATAGACTTATGTTTTGATTAAGATGCCAAAATGTTCCTCCTAAGTTGTTTGTAAGTAGAATATTCAGTAGAGTTAGAGTTTAGTTAAACAAGTTCAAAGTGTTAAGAACTGGAGTGCAGTTAGTAAATTCTAGAGTGTATTGTAGAATAAAGTATGCTGAAGTGAAGTCCGCTGAAGACAAGTGATCTGAGAAGTAGTCTAAGTCTTGAATGTTTTCTAAGTGCATTCTCACTAAGACCAAAACCATCAGGAGAGGACCAAGGTCCACTGATAAGAACTAACAAAGCACATTCAATGCTAAACATATTAAAAGTTGATAGCTAATCTGGTTGGAACAAGGCAAAACGAATTTCAGTGAAGCTTACAATAAATGAAGGAATAAGAAGGTTCTCTCAGAGGAGTTCCATCTTAAAGCAAGACAAGAAACTAGGCAAGCAGACTGAAGGTCCAATAAGAAGATGACACGTCAGTGTACTTTACTGACAGCCGACCTGTCGCAGACTGACAAGTACCAAAAGTCTTTCACCTACAATCTACAGAAAGTTGGTGAACAAGCATGGTCTTTCAGTCGTTTCTTGACAAGACTTAAAGCTTCAAATAGAGCCGTTTGAACCAGTCAGATACAAGAAGACTTACTTGAGAAGATTCAATTCCAACGGGAAGATTTTCAAGGAAGCCTATAAATACAGAAGGACCTGCTCATTTACAAGCACGAGAAACTCACAAGATAAAAGCTATCTCTACATTCATAACAAACTAGAAGCACTCGAAATTACCATTGTTTCCCAAGTGTTTCACCTTTGTAGAGAGCCTAACAAACCTTCTGTAACCAAGCTTAAAGGCTATATCTAAACCTTAGAAAGAGATAATCCATCCTAAGCCTTGAGCTACACTGTAAGGATTATCTCACAATAGTTGGAACCAAACCCTACTCAGTTGTTAGGTTGAGAGTTAGAGTTAAGTGGTGTTAGTAAGCTGATTATTTGTATCAGTCTGAAAGTTGGTTTGTTTTGGGAACTAGGACCTGGAATTTCCTAGTGATCAATCATCCTAAGAGAGGATTAGTTGATCAGTGCACCTTGGCACTATAACACAAGGAATTCCAAGTGAAAGGAATTCTCCTATTTGATCAGGGCAGTGGACGTAGGAGATTCTTCTCTGAACCACTTTATATCTTGTGTACTTACTTTCTGCTATTTCCTAAGTGTGTGTTAATCTCAAGGTTTATCAAAGTAAAACGAGTTTTCCATAGGGCTCACTAATCCGCATCTGAAAGCTAATTAGACAGTGTTTCAACTGAAAGTCTTGAGCTTTCAGTGGAGGTATTATCTCAGTAAGCTTTCACAAAGTAACTCTCAGCAGACCTCAAGTCCACTGACGAGCTACTGTCTTAAGTAACCTGATAAGTTTTTACAAGAAGTTTTAATTTGTAACCACATGTGTATTCCCCCCCCCCCCATACACCTGTTTGCTCGTTTCGGGACCAACATCCTTCAATACGGAAAATGACATATTTTCTTGGCTCCAAATGCCTTTCGGCCTGATCAACGCCGGCGCGACCTACCAACGGTTGGTCAATAAAATATTTGCGGATCAGATCGGAAAGACCATGGAGGTCTACATCGACGACATCGTGGTAAAAAGCCTGAAGAAGGAAGACCACCTCAGAGACCTCGAGGAGACCGTCAAGATCCTCAAGGCATACAATATGAAGCTGAACCCGAAGAAATGCAACTTCGGGGTGGAGGCCGGCAAGTTCCTCGGGCACATCGTCAGCTAGCGAGGAATCGAGGCCAACCCGGCCAAGATCAAGGCCGTCCTCGACATGCAGGAGCCCAGGACGATCAAACAAGTACAACGCCTGACCGGTTGCCTAGCTTTACTGAACAGGTTCATAGCCCGGCTCGGAGATAAAAGTAAGTCTTTCTTCTCGACTATAAAAAATGGCAAGTTTTCTTGGAACTGAAAAAGCCAAGTAACCTTTTCAAAATTAAAGGAATACTTGGCAAACCCACAAATTCTAGTCAAGCCGGTCCCAGGAGAGAAGTTTTATTTATATATTGCGGCCTCCGAGGTCGCCCTCAATGCGGTACTTGTCCGGGCGGACGGTCAGAACCACCTCCCGATCTACTTCGTAAGCCAAGCTTTGCACGATGCTGAGCTCAGGTATACCCCACTCGAAAAACTGGCTTACGCTTTGGTCATAAGCGTAAGAAAACTAAGGCCCTACTTTTTTTACCACCAAGTGGAGGTCCTTACCACTCTACCCATAAGGCAAGTATTACACCGGCCGGACACCAACGGCAGGTTATTGAAGTGGTCGTTAGAGATAGCTCAATACGGAGTCACTTACGCCCCAAGAACGGCCATCAAGACCAGGCTCTGGCCGACTTCATAGTGGAACTTACGTTTCCCACAAAGTTCGCAAGAATCGACCACCCCCCGTGGAAGCTCTAAGTAGACGGGTCGTCAACCAGTACTTGTGTCGGGGCCGGCATTATTCTAGTCGAACTGGAGGGCCAGAGTTTCACTCATGCGGTCCGTTTTAGCTTCCCGGCCACCAACAACGAGGCTGAGTATGATGCTTTGGTCGAGGGCCTCGAACTCGCAATCGCCATCGGAGTATGCCGACTACACGTCTTCATGGACTCCCTACTCGTGTAAACCAAATAAAAGAAGAATACGAGGCCCGGGGAGAGCAAATGGTGAAATATCTCGACGTGGTCACGGCCTTGTGTCAGAAATTTCATCAAGTCTTCATAGAGCAAATCCCGAGGGAGCACAACACCCAGGCCGATGCTCTTTCCAAGCTCGCAACCGCAGAAGAAGCCGCCGACCTCGCCAATATCCAGCTCACCACGCTTGGGACCCCCACAGTGATCCGGGCACAGGTATCAACCGTTCTGAGCGCCAACGAGAATTGGATGACCCCGATCGTGAAATACTTGGAGACCGGCATACTCCTAGAAGACCGAGTCTGGGCCCAGCAGCTATAACTCTGGTCTTTAAGGTACACTCTCATTGATAACCTCCTGTACAAAAGAAGTTTCACCCTCCCACTCCTGAAATGTATAACCCCGGAGCAAGGCCAGAGCATTCTGGCCGAGATCCATGGGGGGGTATGTGGGAACCATGTTGGAGGCCGGGCCCTAGCCCATAAAGTGATCAGGCAAGGATATTTCTTGCCGACCCTGAACAAGGACACTGTCAAATCTTGGGACCTAACATCAAATTGTCCCCCGAGTAGCTCACCTCCATGTACAGCCCTTGGCCTTTTGCCCAGTGGGGCATCGACCTGATCAGACCAATGCCCATTGCGCCCGGGGGCCACAAATTCGCCGTCGTGGTCGTCGATTATTTTACAAAGTGGGCGAAGACCGAGCCGCTCAACAATATCAATCAAACCCAGATCATAAAATTCATTTGGAAAAATATCATATGTCGTTTCGGCCTACCGCAAGTGATCATCTCCGACAATGGGAAACAGTTTAACGGTCTCCAGATGATCCAGTTTTGTGAAAAATAGAAAATCAAGAAAGTGTTCTCCACCCCCTACCACCCGCAGACGAACGGCCAGGTGGAGCCCATAAATAAAATCCTCAAGCACACTATTAAAGCAAAGCTTGAGGACAGGAAGGGAAAGTGGCCGGCCGAGCTCCCCGACGTGCTTTGGTCGTACCGAACAACTACAAGAAACTCGACGGGCGAAACACCTTTCGCTCTAGCTTTTGGTACCGAGGTCGTCATCCCATCGGAGGTCTCCCTCCCGAGCCACCGGACAACCCAGGCAATCACTGAAGACAACGACACCGCCCGGATGATCGATCTGGACATGCTAGAAAAACGAAGATTCAACTCCGATCTCCGGAACACGGCCTACAAGAAGAGATCCAAAAAAAATTTCAACTCTAAGGTGAAGGCCAGACAATTCCAGGTCGGCGACCTCGTCCTCAAGAAGGTTCAAGTTCCTAAAGGGGTATTCGGCCCGAACTGGGAGGGCCCATTTAGGATATCCAAGTGGCTCTCCAAGGGAGCGTACGAGCTGGAACTCATGGATGGCACTCCGGACCAATACCCCTGGAATGCAATTCACTTGAAGAAATATTATCAATAATTAAGTTGTACTACGTAGTCAAAGTTCTTATCAATACAAAGTTCTACTCGCAGCTCAATCTCATTCAATATAAAACCGAGCTCAGTTCAAAAGCATATGCCGACCATATCGAGGTCGGCATATCACACTTGAGCTCGGGAAAGCAACCCAAGGCCATCTACAAACCGAGCTCAGTTCAAAAGTATATGACCAACCGTATCGAGGTCAGCATATCACACTTGAGCTCAGGTAGGCCACCCAAGCCATTTTAATAAAACTAAGCTCAAGTTCAAAAGCGTATGCCAACCATATCGAGATCGGCATACCATACTTAAACTCGGTAAGGCAACCAAGGCCATTTTAAACACCAGGCTCGGTCCAAAGCAGATGCCAACCATGTCGAGGTCGGCATATCTCTCACTTATGCCCGGAAAAAATTTCATATACACTTGTTAAAATTTAAATATTTTTAACAGAGATAAACAACGAGGAAAATAACAACAAAACAACAAAGTTAGCAGAAAACTGAACTTCATAACAAAATCGGTCTAAAGCTGGAGAAAGGAGTACAACAGTTCAAAAGTAAAACAAATCTGGTCGGTAGCCGATTACACATAGAAAGCAGTAAAAAGGTAATGTAAAAGTTGATCTTCAAGGATTGCCTGTCCTGCCCGCCGAGCTCGCTTGCTCTCCTGACCCGGCCACGAAGTCAGATACTTCGTTAATACAGGCCTTCGCCTCGGCCACGTTTCCACCCGGTGCTTGGGGGCCTTCCGGAGGTGCCCCTTCTTCTTCTGCCTCCCCCTCCTCATCCTCGGCGGCCGGAGGATTCTGACCCGATTTGAGCAGCCTGTGCCGATGGGGGAACCATGAAAGGTCCACCCCATAATCGGTCTCGAGGTCGAGGAAAGGTCCACCTCACTGCGCAAGCTCCTAGCCGGGAAAACATTTCTGGGCAGCGGTCGAAGAACGCTGGTGGGTACTTTTTCACGACCGGAAATTCAGGCACTGCAAACGCAAAGTGCAAAGTGTTAAAAAAAACCCCAAGTACTTACCCGTCAAGTTCAGATGACAAGGAAACTGGGAAAAACGGCTTGCAAGTTGAGCTTGGCGAGTCCAGAGAATAGCTTGGTTTCTCTCGGAGGCCGGTAGGGAAAGTTTTCGCTCTCGGACGACAGCGAAGTTGAAGTTCAGCTCGCGCTCGGAAGGACAAGGATAGCCTGCAAGAAAGATGAAAAAAATTAGATCAGTACTTTTTATTCAAAGATAAGTTCAAAATTTCTTACTGGGATTTTTAAGACGGATGTCGGTCGGGGCCCCAATCTCGATTCCGCCTGAGTATCCGGTCTGCCAGGCTCCCCCCACGAAGAACCATTTTTTCCGGTCATTACGGGCTTTGCTCGGGAGACCGGTCACCAGCTTTTGCCCCTTGGTTTGAATAAAGACCTCGCCGGTCCCACTCTTCTCAATTTGAACCCGGTAGACGTAAGTCATCTCCCCCGAGGTCGGCATCCAGAACAGCCGGTTCTGGCCGAACAGTACCATGATGCTCAGAATGATCATCCACGCATTCGGAAGCAGTTGGATGGGCACCTGGTTCCAGTAGTTCAGCAGGTAGGAGATGGCCGGATGGAGAGGGAAACGAAGTCCGACCTCCATCATATCCTAAGTGACGGCCACCATCCCCCGGGGAGGTTGAACATCAAAGGGAATGTCCCAGTCAGCTCGGGCCTCGTCGAGATAACGCTGGGTCACCTTGCTCTGTATCCGACCAATTGTCCACCTATTGGACTCCTCTAGATCGGCTATCCGGATAGTGGCCGGGTCACGGACGGTCGGCCCCCGCGGATAATACTCTTGATACTCCTTATAGTCGAAGGAGAGGGACTCGATCTCATCCTTCTCCTCCACATATTCCGACCACAATCGAAAGGCTCTCCTGACCTCGTCCTTTCGGATCTCACCCACGTTTCAGACCGCTGCAGGCGATCCCCCGACCTCTTCGGGATCCGACCCCGAGGCCTCATTCGCCATCCCGAGCCTCTCCTTGATTTGCTCGGCTGCGAGATTTTGAAGTAGTAGGTTGTTGGCCATGTCATCGCCCTCGCTGCAACCACCGTCCTCTTCGTCTTCTCCCAGAAGATCATCCAATAGTTCCCGACTCTCCACTGGATGAGCCATCGTCTCGATCCAAGATCTCTCAACCACGGTCGGGTCCCTCTCCCTGACGCCCTCGCCCAATAGTGACCAGCCCGGGCTCGGGAAGAGCGCGTCCAAACTGTCATCATCACAAGCCCAGATTGAGCTCGCTAGATGCGATGGAGAGGCGCCACTTCCGCCGCGGGAGCTTCCCCCTTTGTCAAACAACCTCCGATTGGCTCCGCCACCGCTGCCGCCGCTCGAGGAGACGCCGCCTCTTTACCCTGGTGGAGGACCAGTTTACCGCCATACCATAATTGAAAAGAAGAGAAAGAGTTTTTGAGTTTAGAAGTGAAGATTACCTCTTAGCCGCCTAAATCGCCGCCGTACGAGATTGAACGCCGCCCCAAGTTCGCCGGAATAATCACCACAGGTTTGCAACGCTTGCTCTGAAAAACTCGATGGCGCGCAAGTGAAAACTCAAAATGGTAAGAACCTCTCATATTTATAAGAAATGGTGAGGGGCCTATTTCGAAAATAAAATTCTAGGCCCAGTGGCCTAATTGCAAGAAGTTGAAGCGGTAGGTCCCACATCAAAACGGCTGCGCACGCCAATAATTAATGCGCGGGATCTGAAATGTCGCATGACGTCACGCACGCCTTTTTAGGCGCACTTACCCACGCACGTCTACTTAAGCGTCAGGCGATAAGAGGCTGACCTCTGGTATAATACCCTAGACTTTCATGACCTTATTTGCTTTACTAAATGCTTTATAATTCTATATGAATCTATGTGATACATTACATCCAAAATTCATGCCAAGGCACGTTTATGTGTTTTATTTACTCGATACTTACAATTAACATATTATTTGCTCAATACATGCTTATTCTTGAAACTTTATAATTTTTATATGTTCTTTATTTTATGTCTTAAAGTATTTGATATAGAAATTAATATAGTCCTTAAGTCTAGTATTTTATTTTACACGTTATAAGTTGAAAAATGAACGTTTCTTCAAGAAACGAATTACGTATCGATTGCTCGATGTTTTTTTATGATTAGTATATAGACTTTATAATTTATTTAGAGCCTTAGAAGAGTTTTAATTTTATTTTATAAGATAGTATAAGTAATTTTATGCATAATGTACCTTAAAAGCATTAAATAAATTAGAAAATCATAATTTCTTTTATTTTATTTATTAAATTCAAAGCCTACAAGTGTCTTAACTACAAGACACAAGAATTCTCTTGAATTA
Organism: Ballota nigra; assembly: GCA_947034835.1. Lineage (NCBI taxonomy): Eukaryota > Viridiplantae > Streptophyta > Magnoliopsida > Lamiales > Lamiaceae > Ballota > Ballota nigra. The sequence goes on from OX344724.1 coordinate 32,620,361, forward strand.
TCTTCAAAATTTCGTCCAATATGAGGAAAGGAGGAAGATTGGTGAAACTTCATGAATTACGGTCAAAGTTAGTAGCATAAAAGTCAAAATTAACAACTAATACTAAGTTGCCATGTGTTTAATGCTTAACCTCCAAGATTATCCAATATCCTCCACATTCTTCTTCAAAGTCGGCCAAGAGAAGGAAGGGAGTAGCCTCCAAGGTTGAATTCTCCTATAAATACATGAGTTTTCATGCAAAATTATTCATAAGAAAAAGTTTAAAGAAAATTTCACAAATACTACTACTCTTATACTTAGAAGTTGAGAAAGAAGAAGATAAGATTTCTTGTAGCTACCTATCTCTAAGTAAGCTTCTCTTCTTGATTGAGTAATTATTTAAGTGGTAGTATGAAGTTTATGCATGATATGTGAATTAATTGATAGGAAAATGGGTTTTGATGAGTAAATTGCATGTTATCCATGTTTTACTTCATGTTTGAATGTTTAATTCAATTTATTCATGAGTTATGATCAAAATCATGTTTATTATTTGAATATATATGCTTTAGAAGTAAAAATCATGAAATTATATGGTCTAAAGTGAGTTTAAGATGTTATGTTCTTCATATATGCATGAAAACCGAAAATCTGGACAACTTGTGAAGGAATTTCGTTTTCGATCCAATTTTTCGATGGAAAATTCTGAAATTTTCATATGTGAAAATATACTTGTGAAGGAACTTAGGTTTAAAATTTCATAATTTTTGGACTGGTATTCAATTCGTGGTAATTTTTCGAAGTAGAGCTAGAAATACAGGAACAGTAGAAGTTTGCTATGATCTGAGAATAATTGGTTAGTTTTTTTATAGAAAACCAAAGTATGTTGATAAATGACATGAATTTGGGAGTTCATGGTTAAAATTTCATGAGTATTGGACATGTGGTTGATTTATGGTGAATTTTTAAAGTTAAGTGACCAGAATCTATTACTGTGTGTTCATTACGAAATATTTGATGTTTGGTAACGAGTATGAGAAATCTGAAAAAATGTTGATAAACTTTATTGAGTTGGTAAAATACTGTTAAAATTTCATAATTTTTGGACGTATGAATAATTTAATATGAATTTTCAAAGTTAGGTGTGTAATCTGCCAAATTCGAAATTTTGTATGAAAGGTTCAAAATGGTCCGATTACATTTTTACAGTCGATATTTATTTATAACTTACTATTTGATGATTTTATACACTTAATTGATATTTGGGTGTTAGTATACAATATTTGAATATGTGTGGAGATTTGAATTCAAGTCTTACAATTTACAAAAGTGAAGGGATGAGTAACAATGTTTTTATTTTAAAAATTTTACTTGTAGGTACAAACCTGCAAGGTGGGGAATCACTTCACTCTTCACCGAGTGTTTTATTATTATTTTTATTGCACTTATTAAATGTTGAATGTTAAATATTTTGAGTCTGGCCCGCTATCGACTGGCCCCTGAGATAGTCCAACACTATGTTGGCAAATGAGATAGTCCGGTCGTTCCGGCACCACGGGTTGGTCACGCCACCCAAGCATATACCCGGTGAAATTCCGGGGCCTCACATGTTATAAACAATTGATGTTTAGTTTGTGCAATTATAAAGAGGTTTCCCACTAAGTGTTTACAAACACTTATCCCTTCCACTTTAAATTTTTACAGATGTTGTGGATCCGGACGTGGGCGAATGAACTCGACAGGCTGTGAAGTTTTCTTAAAGACTTCATGTTTTCAAGAATAATATTTTTAAATTTTGGCTTGTATCTTAAATTACGATCATACTTATTTACTACTTCCGCAGTGTAAATGTGTGGCGTGTGTATATTTTAATATAAAGTACTATTTTAGTAACGTTCCTACTTGTGCCACATCATATTTTCCGTACTATTTTAAGTGGGGGCGTTACAGGTGGTATCAGAGCAGGTTCGCCTGCTAAAGTATTTTCAAAATGAGTGTGTTTTAAAATTTTAAAAAGGAAACAGCCGCACCGAGATTATTCTCCACGACGGGATCAGGTAAATGTTTTATATGTACTTAAATTATGTTATTTATTTGAAAGTTTGTATAGTTATTGCATTAAATTGTTGTTTGAATTAACCAATAAAATGTGTTGAATAGAACTATGAATCGTAGAGGAAACCAAAACAACTCAGGCATGAGTGAGGATCTAACTTCCGTCTTAAGGGGGTTAGCTCAGCAACTAAACACCAAAGCCAATCGTCCCAAACACCTGTATCCTAAACCCAAAACCATGACATTGTTAGCCAATTTAAGAAGTTTAGACCCTCAACACTTACCGGAAGGGAAAACCCTATGGAAGTAGAAAACTGGATTCGGAGCTTGGAGAAGATATTCGCTTATCTTAAGTGCACCGATGAGCAGAAAGTTTCTTGCGCTATATTTCAGCTGACTGAAGATGCAGATTATTGGTGGGAAGCTCACTGTAGGACAATGACTGAAGAAGAACGAACTACAGTTACTTGGGAGAAATTCGTAGAAGCAGTGGTTAAGAATTACATACCACGGTCATTCTTAGATCAGAAAGAGACTGAGTTTCTACAGTTGAAACAAGGAAACCTGACAGCGCAAGAATATGAAAGAAAGTTTAATCAATTGGGAAGATATGCTTCTCATTTGATTAATACTGATGAAAGAAAAGCAAAAAGATTTATGCAGAATTTACGATCGGAAATCAGTACTATCTTAGCGGCACAAGATATTAAGTCTTATACCTCGGCATTCGAGAAAACTCAGATGATAGCAGCATATATGAAATCAGAGGACGTAAGAACGCCAGAATCACAACAAAACAAAAGGAAGTGGATTGGTACGAACCAAGGAAGAAATTCTAAGCAAGTTAAAAGGACAGAAATAGTGCCACAACAGAGGCCACCTAAGTGCAGAAATTGTGGGAAGGAACACCTTGGACAATGCCTGAAAGGAACAGGGGTATGTTATAAGTGCAAAGAAACTGGACATCTAATAACGAATTGTCCAAAGCTGAAGGGACAACAGAAGATGGCACCTGCTCGAGTGTTTGCCATGAGTCAGCAAGAGGCGACAGCAAATCCAGAAGTGATGGCAGGTATGTTCAAAATATTCCAAATACCTGTTTTTACGTTATTCGATACTGGTGCTACACATTCATTCATCTCTATAAAGATGTTTGAACAAATTGAGACCGCCCATATTATGGTAGAAGAAGATTTCCTAGAAGTAAACATTCCCTCTAGTAGTACGACACAATCCTTAGGACTGTGTAGGAATGTGAAGATTGATTTTGAGCATGCAATACTCCCGGCAAATCTACATATAATAGAAATGAAGGACTTTGATGTTATCTTGGGAATGGACTGGCTTATAGCAAATTATGCTCTCATCAAGTGTCAAGAAAAAGAAATATCAGTACGGAGATCAAAGGATGAGAACTTTACACTATATGGTGCTAGAGTTGGAACTATACCTCGGGTAATTTCAGCAGTAAAGGCTCGGAAAATTTTAAGGAAAGGAGAATGTACAGCATTTCTAGTAAATGTTGATGGTCCAACATTGGATGATATGCCTGTAGTATGTGAATACAAGGATGTATTCCCAGATGATTTGCCAGGACTACCCCCAGATCGTCAGTTAGAATTTACTATTGATTTAATTCCCGGAGTAGCGCCTGTTTCAAAAGCACCTTACAGAATGGCACCAAAAGAATTGCAAGAATTGAAGGTGCAACTGCAGGAATTACTGGATAAGGGTTTTATTCGACCAAGTGTGTCACCCTGGGGAGCACCGGTATTATTTGTGAAGAAGAAAGATGGGTCATTAAGAATGTGCATCGACTACCGAGAATTGAATAAGCTTACCATCAAGAACAAATACCCTCTTCCCAGAATTGAAGATCTGTTCAATCAATTAAAAGGAGCTAGTGTATTTTCAAAGATTGATTTGAGATCGGGGTATCATCAAGTGAAAATAAAGGAAAGCGATATTCCGAAGACAGCTTTTAGGACTCGATATGGTCATTATGAGTTCGTGGTGCTACCATTTGGACTTAGTAATGCACCAGCTATTTTTATGGATTTGATTAATCGAGTATTTCATCAATATCTGGATCAATTTGTGATCGTTTTCATTGATGATATTCTGGTGTATTCGAGGAATCAGGAGCAGCATGCGGAACATCTTCGGATTACACTAGAAATCCTAAGAAATGAAAAATTGTATGCTAAATTCAAGAAATGTGAATTTTGGCTGGATAAAGTGGTATTTCTTGGACATACGGTTTCAGCCCTGGGAATAGAAGTTGACCCAACAAAGGTAGAAGATGTAAACCAATGGAAGACACCAACTAATGTAAACGAAGTCAGGAGTTTTCTTGGTTTAGCCGGGTATTATCGAAGATTCATTGAAGGGTTTGCTCGGATTGCAAAACATTTGACTCAGTTGACTCGGAAAGAAACAAAGTTTGAATGGACAGAAGAATGTGAACGGAGTTTTCAAGAACTAAAGCAAAGATTAACAACGGCCCCAGTTCTTACAATTCCTGAAGGTACAGAAGGATTTATTGTGTACAGTGATGCTTCTAAACAAGGCTTGGGATGTGTACTTATGCAAAATGGGAAAATAGTAGCGTACGCATCAAGACAATTAAAACCACATGAGCAGAACTATCCTACGCATGATTTAGAGCTAGCAGCAGTTGTGCATGCACTCAAGATTTGGAGACATTACTTGTATGGAAGTAAATGCCAGATCTACACAGATCATAAGAGTTTGAAGTATATCTTCGAACAGAAGAAATTGAACATGAGGCAAAGGAGATGGTTGGAGTTGGTGAAAGATTATGATTGCGAGATATTGTATCATCCGGGAAGGGAAAATGTAGTAGCAGATGCCTTAAGTCGCAAGGGAAAGATCAATGCCTTGGTTGTGAAACCAACACTGAAGGAAAGAATAGCAAAAGCTCAATATGACGATGCATTCTTAGAAAAGATAAAACAAAAGATCAAGGAAGGAAAAGCAAAAGAATTTTCAGTACGTGAAGATGGTACATTGGTATGTCGAGGAAGAATATGTGTCCCAGAAAAAGAAGAACTCAAGAAGGAAATATTAGAAGAAGCACATTCTACACCATATACAGTTCATCCTGGAGGAACAAAGATGTATCAAGAATTAAAGAAGTTGTTCAGGTGGAGAAATATGAAGAGGGATATTGGAAATTTCGTACAGAAATGTTTGACATGTCAGCAGGTAAAAGCTGAACATCAAAGACCATCGGGATTGCTGAAACCACTTGAGATTCCTGAATGGAAATGGGAACACATTACGATGGATTTTGTGGTAGGATTGCCCAAGTCAATACAAGGAAATGAAGCTATTTGGGTAATTGTTGACAGATTAACCAAGACGGCACATTTTCTACCAATAAAGATGACGTTCACATTGGATAAATTGGCTCAGATTTATATTAAGGAAATTGTCCGATTACATGGAATTCCAATTTCTATTGTGTCAGATAGAGATCCGCGATTTACATCAAGATTCTGGTACAGTCTTCAAGAAGCTTTGGGTACTAAGTTGGAATTCAGTACAGCTTTTCATCCTCAAACAGATGGTCAATCGGAAAGAACAATTCAAACTTTGGAAGATATGTTGAGAGCTTGTATCATCGATTTCGGAGGAAGTTGGGAAAATACATACATTTAGTGGAATTTGCCTACAACAATAGTTATCAAGCTACAATTGAAATGGCACCGTACGAAGCATTGTACGGAAGGAAGTGCAGATCTCCACTATACTGGGATGAAATTGGAGAAAAGAAATTGTTAGGACCGGAATTGGTGGAAGAAACTAACAAAGTAGTAAAGAAGATTAAAGTAAAGATGCAAGCAGCTCAAGATCGACAGAAAGCGTATGCGGATAAGCGAAGGAAAGAATTAAGTTTTGAGATTGGAGACAAGGTATTTTTGAAGGTATCTCCAATGAAAGGAATTTTCCGCTTCGGAAAAAGAGGAAAGTTGAAGCCCAGATATATTGGACCTTATGAGATATTGGAAAGAGTTGGAGATTTGGCTTATAGACTAGCGCTACCACCATCCTTAGCAGGAGTACACAATGTATTCCATATCTCGATGCTCCGAAAGTATGTACCCGACCCTACCCACATAGTAAACTTACCTGAATTAGAACTAGATACCGACTTAACCTATGAGGAGATTCCCACAGCCATACTTGATAGAAAACTTCATAGGTTAAGGAATAGAGATATTCCTATGGATAAAATCCAGTGGAATAGACATGGGGTAGAAGAAGCTACATGGGAGCGAGAGGACGAAATCTTAGCCAAATACCCTTACCTCAATAATCCTGGTAACACTTGAAATTTTGAGGACGAAATTTATTTAAGGGGGTTAGACTGTAATACCCTAGACTTTCATGACCTTATTTGCTTTACTAAATTCTTTATAATTCTATATGAATTTGTGTGATACATTACATCCAAAATTCATGCCAAGGCACGTTTATGTGTTTTATTTACTCGATACTTACAATTAACATATTATTTGCTCAATACATGCTTATTCTTGAAACTTTATAATTTTTATATGTTCTTTATTTTATGTCTTAAAGTATTTGATATAGAAATTAATATAGTCCTTAAGTCTAGTATTTTATTTTACACGTTATAAGTTGAAAAATGAACGTTTCTTCAAGAAACGAATTACGTATCGATTGCTCGATATTTTTTATGATTAGTATATAGACTTTATAATTTATTTAGAGCCTTAGAAGAGTTTTAATTTTATTTTATAAGATAGTATAAGTAATTTTATGCATAATGTACCTTAAAAGCATTAAATAAATTAGAAAATCATAATTTCTTTTATTTTATTTATTAAATTCAAAGCCTACAAGTGTCTTAACTACAAGACACAAGAATTCTCTTGAATTATCTTCAAAATTTCGTCCAATATGAGGAAAGGAGGAAGATTGGTGAAACTTCATGAATTAAGGTCAAAGTTAGTAGCATAAAAGTCAAAATTAACAACTAATACTAAGTTGTCATGTGTTTAATGCTTAACCTCCAAGATTATCCAATTTCCTCCACATTCTTCTTCAAAGTCGGCCAAGAGAAGGAAGGGAGTAGCCTCCAAGGTTGAATTCTCCTATAAATACATGAGTTTTCATGCAAAATTATTCATAAGAAAAAGTTTAAAGAAAATTTCACAAATACTACTACTCTTATACTTAGAAGTTGAGAAAGGAGAAGATGAGATTTCTTGTAGCTACCTATCTCTAAGTAAGCTTCTCTTCTTGATTGAGTAATTATTTAAGTGGTAGTATGAAGTTTATGCATGATATGTGAATTAATTGATAGGAAAATGGGTTTTGATGAGTAAATTGCATGTTATCCATGTTTTACTTCATGTTTGAATGTTTAATTCAATTTATTCATGAGTTATGATCAAAATCATGTTTATTATTTGAATATATATGCTTTAGAAGTAGAAATCATGAAATTATATGGTCTAAAGTGAGTTTAAGATGTTATGTTCATATATGCATGAAAACCGAAAATCTGGACAACTTGTGAAGGAATTTCGTTTTTGATCCAATTTTCGATGGAAAATTCTGAAATTTTTATATGTGAAAATAGACTTGTGAAGGAACTTAGGTTTAAAATTTCATAATTTTTGGACTGGTATTCAATTCGTGGTAATTTTTCGAAGTAGAGCTAGGGTTTTGGACGAAAATACAGGAATAGTAGAAGTTTGCTATGATCTGAGAATAATCGGTAAGGAGCATGAGAAATCTGAAAAAATGGTGATAAACTTTATTGAGTTGGTAAAATACTTTTAAAATTTCATAATTCTTGGACGTATGAATAATTTAATATGAATTTTCAAAATTAGGTGTGTAATCTGCCAAATTCGAAATTTTGTATGAAAGGTTCAAAATGGTCCGATTACATTTTTACAGTCGATATTTATTTATAACTTGCTATTTGATGATTTTATATACTTAATTGATATTTGGGTGTTAGTATACAATATTTGAATATGTGTGGAGATTTGAATTCAAGTCTTACAATTTACAAAAGTGAAGGGATAAGTAACAATGTTTTTATTTTAAAAATTTTACTTGTAGGTACAAACCTACAAGGTGGGGAATCACTTCACTCTTCACCGAGTGTTTTATTATTATTTTTATTGCACTTATTAAATGTTGAATGTTAAATATTTTGAGTCTGGCCCGCTATCGACTGGCCTCGGAGATAGTCCAACACTATGTTGGCAAATGAGATAGTCCGGTCGTTCCGGCACCACAGGTTGGTCACGCCAGCCAAGCATATACCCCGTGAGATTCCGGGGGCTCACATGTTATAAACAATTGATGTTTAGTTTGGGCAATTATAAAGAGGTTTCCCACTAAGTGTTTACAAACACTTATCCCTTCCACTTTAAATTTTTACAGATTCTGTGGATCCGGACGTGGGCGAATGAACTCGACAGGCTGTGAAGTTTTCTTAAAGACTTTATGTTTTCAAGAATAATATTTTTAAATTTTGGCTTGTATCTTAAATTACGATCATACTTATTTACTACTTCCGCTGTGTGAATGTGTGGCGTGTGTATATTTTAATATAAAGTACTATTTTAGTAATGTTCCTACTTGTGCCACATCATATTTTCCGTACTATTTTAAGTGGGGGCGTTACATCCGGTCACCCCGGGCAGTTCAAAGCCGGCACCGACGACCAATGGCAGGCGACCACCTCGCCTCCCATCAACTCTGAGAGCCGAGCTAGGGGGCATTTGTTGTAGCCATTTTATACCAGGGGTCGGCACCAACCTTATTCCGGCCAGGAATAACAATCCAGCACGACCACGACAGGGATCGATCTAGTCGATAACCCTCCGGCCTCCGCGGGCTCCGTTCCCATCCTTCCGACCTTGGTAGCAAGGTCGGCACCAAGCCCCAAAAGGTGCCCGCTGCATTTCTAAGTGCAAGTCAACCGTGCCGAGACTGGTCCGGTCCGACCGCGATCGAACAAAATGTCTAAAGGTTTCCTTAACATGGTTAGAGCACAAGGAGATCTCCCAACTTCGTGAAGTCTCGGAGACCGATCTCCGACCTCGACAAGGTTCTGACTCCGGATGGACAGAAGGGCACGTGATAGAATCTGGCAAGATCTTCCCATAAGAAGTAAAGAGACGCCTCCGTACTCAGTGACAGAGAAAATATTCCACTCAAATGAGGAAAATTCCCAGAGAATCGTCCTTTTATGGACACGTGTCAATGCGCCAGTGGTCAGCCGCCTGCAGACTGTGGTATACGGATACCCGCGCGTCCCCAGAGGCTGGAGGCATTTAATGCCTCTGTCCCCCAAGAGGTCAGAAATGACGATAGTACCCCCGTATGGAGAAAACTATAAATAGTCCCACATTTGTAACAAAAAAAAGTGAAAACGAATTCAATCAAAGAAATATAATTCTCATTTAAGTCCAGGGATTAACAACTCCTGGCAATTCCTGGTGTTCTTGCATTTTGTTCATCATCTTTATTATCCTACTTCTTCACAATCATTCATCTAGCATTGATGAACCCAATCATTTGATGTTTTTACCAAAGCAATCATAAATAGCCACTAATTCCCAGCCCCATTTATTTGGTAAACAACAGGATGAGGTTGGAGAAAATAGAATCCTAGGACCCGAACTTATCAAAAGAACTGTTGAGGCTATAGATAAAATTAGGACAAGGATCAAGACAGCTCAGGATAGACAAAAATCCTATGCTGACCAAAGACGGAAGGATTTAGAGTTTGCAGTCGGAGAAAAAGTTTTTCTAAAAGTGTCACCCATTAGAGGTGTTATCCATTTTGGGAAAAAGGGAAAATTGCGACCAAGATTCATTGGACCATACGAGATCTTAGAACGAGCCGGTGAAGTTGCTTATCACCTTGCATTTACCACCAGAGCTATCTGGAGTGCACGATATTTTTCACATTTCCATATTGAGAAAGTATGTCTTTGATTCGAGCTACATAATCCACCATGAAGAACTCGAAGTTAAGAAAGATTTGTCTTACAAGGAATAACCAATTGCCATACTATATCATAAGATCAAGAAACTTCGTAATCGTGAAATTCATCTAGTTAAAATTCAGTGGAATCATCATAACAAGGATGAGGCCTCTTGGGAACTCGAGAGCGAAATCACTACAAAGTACCCTCATTTATTGCAAAAAGGTAAATTTTTAATTTCGAGGACGAAATTTTGTTTAGGGGGGGAGGGTGTAACAACCCAAAAACTCCATAAGCAGAGTTATATTATTCTTATTATTATTATTATTATTTTATATATATGAAAATATTGGTATAATTATTGAAGAATAAGAAAAAAATAAATTACATGATATAAAGTTATACTTTATTGTATCACTAATCAATTAATTTTATTATATGACTAATGTTTGGAGATAATAAAATTATCGTGGGCTTAGAACTAGATGACATTTTCCCTTAAAACTTGATTAGGGAAGAAGCCCACATTAAAGATAAGTTAAGGGCCTTTTAGGGCCCAATAATGAAGGAACCCTAGCCTTGAGGGACACTATAAATAAGGGTTAGCAGCCACTTTTGCACACTTTCAGCTTTTCACTTATAGGGTAAGTCTCCTCTCACACACACATACATCTTGCACACACAAACTTACACACACACACACAAAATGTTCGAACTTCCAGTCACTTTTCGGCGAATTTTTCGGTGTCCGATAGATCGAAGTTGGAGGGATGCTATTTAGGCGGACCATCTTCTACAGCTTATAACTCTTTGCTCGTTTATCCAAATCTTTTAATTTTAGTCTTGTTGGAAAGCTGGAATCAAAATCTTTCTAGAACATCTTTCCTTTTTCAAATCAGAGTTGTACAACTCCAGTTATGCATGGTCAAAGTTTCGAAAATGAGTTCTTAGATTTATCTTCTCTCACGTCACTTCAATTTTTTTCTCTCACCCATTTTCTGTTCACATCCACCACACTGCCGCCACTTATGATAGTAGTTGGTATTATCTAAGTTTCTGGTGGTGGTGGTGGTAGAAGAGGAGACGTGGAAGTAATATTTATATTTTATTTTATTTTAAATTCCTTAGAACTTCTAATGTACCTAAAAAGTTCGTTTTTCATCCGTTTTAGACGAAATCAGTGGCTTTTTATCATAAATTTCATGAGCTACTGTTTTTCTATAAAAATTAAAAAATACCAGTTTATATAAGCTTGTAGGCAGCCCCAAAACTTGAGCAAAATATATAGTATTTTAGTACAAATTCATTGTCTTATATTTTGACTCATATTTTTACAATTTTTAGTTCATCGTCTCAATCACACACACTAACTAAATTATTATTATCACTCATATAATGAAAACTAAGAGTATGTTGGGAAATTGTATAGACTTACGTTTTGATTAAGAGGCCAAAAGGTTCCTCCTAAGTTATTTGTAAGTAAAATGTTCAGTAGAGCTAGACTTTAGTTAAACAGTTCTAAATGTTAGGAACTGGAGTGTAGTTAGTATTTTCCAGAGTGTATTGAAGATCAAAGTCCACTGAAGACAAAGTCCGCTGAAGACATGTAATCTGAGAAAAAGTCGAAGTCTTGAATGTTTTCTAAGTGCATTCACACAAAGACTAAAACCATCAGGAGAGGACCAAGGTCCACTGATGTAAACTAACAAAGTACATTCAATGATAAACACATTAAAAGTTGTTAGTTAATCTGGTTGGAACAAGGCAAAATGAATTTTCAGTGAAGCTTACAATAAATGAAGGAATAAGAATGTTCTCTCAGAAGAGTTCCACCTTAAAGCAAGACAGGATTCTGAGCAAGCAGACTGAACGGCCTAATGAGAAGATGACACGTAGGTGTACTCTACTGACAGCCGACTTGTCACAGACTGACAAGTACCAAAAGTCTTTCCCTAGCATTCTACAGAAAGTTGGTGAACAGACATGGTCCTTCAGCTGTTTCTTGACAAGACATAAAGCTTCAAATAGAGTCGTTTGAACCAATCAGATACAAGAAGACTTACTTGAGAAGATTCAAACTCCAACGGGAATATTTTTAAGGAAGCCTATAAATACAGAAGGACGTGCTCATTTCTATGCACGGGAAACTCACAAAATCAAAGTTATCTCTACATTCATAACTACCTAAGAAACACTCGAAATTACCTTTGTTTCCCAAGTGTTTTATATCTGTAGAGAGCATACCAAGCCTTCTGTAATTGAGCTTAAAGTTATATCCAAACCTTAGAAAGAGATAATCCATCCTAAGCCTTGAGCTAAACTGTAAGGATTATCTCACAACAGTTGGAACCAAACCCTACTCAAAACCCTACTCAGTTGTTAGGTTGAGAGTTAGTGTTAAGTGGTGTTGGTAAGCTGATTGCTTGTATCATTCTGAAAGCTGGTTTGTTTTGGGAACTAGGTCCTGGAATTATCCTAGTGATCAATCATCCTAAGAGAGGATTAATTGATCAGTGCACCTTGGCACTATAACACAAGGAATTCCAAGTGAAAGGAATTCTCCTGTTTAATCAGGACAGTGGACGTAGGAGATTCATCTTTGAACCACTTTATATCTTGTGTACTTACTTTCTGCTATTTTCTTAAGTGTGAGTTATTCATTCAAAGTTTATCAAAATAAATGAGATTTCTTAAAGGGCTCACTAATCCGCATCTGAAAGCTAATTAGATAGTAGTTCAACTGAAAGTTTTGAGCTTTCAATGGAGGTATTTCTCAGTAAGCTTTCTCAAGTAATTCTTAGAAGACTTCAAGTCCACTGACGAGTTATTGCCTTAAGTAACCTGATAAGTTTTAAGTCCAAAACCTTCAGAAGGTCCTCTGAGTGTTGCTTCCTCAAGTGGCACAAAAAGAGTTTTTGTTAAGTCTGTGACCTTTCAACCACAGATTTTAGAAAAAGGAAAAAGACCAGTTGAGACCCAACAAAAGAGAAGTCAGGCTCAGTCCAAACAATATGGAAAGGCTCAGTTGACTAATCAGACTAGTCTCAGCAGAGGTACTATCAACCGAGGTCTTCACAGATGAAGCAATCTCAGCTGAAAGCACCCAGGAATGATTATTCCTCAAGGAATGACTCATATAGAAAACCTATTCCTTTTGTGCCTAAAGGAAAAGGTTCTTCATACATTTATCAACAAAGACTAAGATCAGTTCCACCCAAGCCTAAAAGAAAGAATGTTAAGAAGGTTCATGTTCCTTCAAAGGCTGACACCCATAGAGGAGTTTACTCCTAAGGCACCCAAGGAGATAACTATCTATGTAGATATTTATGGAAGACAAATTAGCCATTCTAAAGTGATTAAAACAGTGAGGCAAATTTGGATTCCGAAAGGTACAGCTAACCTGGTAGGACCCAACACAAAATGGGTACCTAAAGCTTGATTTTGACTGCAGGGCTCAGTGGACCTCAACAAAGGAGAAGCTCAAAAATCTTCAGTCTGGTACTTGGACAGTGGCTATTCCAGGCACATGACTGGTAACAAAGATCTCCTGACAGAATTTGTTGAGGAAGAAGGTCTACAAGTCACCTTTGGTGACAATTCACAAGGAGCCACTAAAGGTTATGGTACTTTAATAATTGGCTCAGTAACAGTAAGCAATGTATTCTATGTCAGTGGACTTAAGCATAATCTTTTGTCCATAAGTCAGTTTTGTGATAAAGGATACAGTGTTGAATTTTTATGTAACCTGTGTTTTGTCAAGAATATATCTTCACAACAGGTACTACTGACTGGGTCAAGGAAGGGAAATATCTATCTTGCAGATTAGAAGTTTTGCACACCAAATGCATGTATTATTGTAAAGAGCTCAACTGATACTAATTGGCTATGGCACAAAAGACTAAGTCATCTGAACTTCAAGATGATGAACAGGATAGCAAGACATGGACTGGTGGAAGGAATGCCCAATGAAGTATACAACAAAGAACATATTTGCAAAGCCTGTCAGGAGGGAAAATAAGTGAAAGCAACCTTCAAAAGCAAAGTTGCAACCTCTACTGACAGAGTACTTCAATTGTTGCACATGGATCTCTTTGGTCCAGTAACCCCTATAAGTATCAATGGGAGAAAATATACTCTTGTTGTTGTTGATGATTTCTCCAGGTACACTTGGGTGGTATTTCTAGCTAGCAAGAAAGACACTCAACTCAGGCTACCAGAACTTCTGAAGAAAGTTAGCAATGAAAAGAGCCTGAACATTGTAAAGATAAGATCAGATAAGGGCACTGAATTCATTAATTCAATAATTTCTGATTTCTGCAAAGAGTTAGGAATTGCCCATGAGACCTCAGCTGCAAGAACTCCTCAACAAAATGGAGTAGCTGAAAGAAGAAATAGGACTCTCAAGGAGGCAGCAAGAACAATGCTTGCAGAAGCTCGAGTTCCTAAAAGATTTTGGGCTGAAACCATTAATTCTTCCTGCCACACTCAAAATAGATCCATGGTAACCAAACATCAAGGAAAAACTTCATATGAGTTATGGAATGGCAGAAAGCCACATGTATCTTACTTTCATATCAGTAGAGCTTTCAGAGTGTACAATTGTAGAACTCTTGTTGTGGAAGAAACACCTCATGTGGTCTTTGATGAATTTACTTTTGAGTCCAGGAGTAAGGAGAATGAGGAAGTGATAAGCAAAACACTAACTAGACTGAGTATCAAGTCTAAAGGCTATCCTGAGAATTGTGTTGATACATACATCCCAACCTGGGATAACTTCAATGATCAACAATTCAAAGAGGACATTCAAAATCAAACCACTCATCAAAGCTCACCTGAGAGCTCTCCTGAACAAGTAACTGAACTGATGAATACAATCCCAGTTCAAGAGGTAACTAATGTCGATGAAGATGTGGTCACAGCTGAGACATCCATTGAGCCCATCATTCAAGGGGGAACCAATGATATTACCATTGAAAATGAGAATACCTTGAATGATGACTTAGGAATTCAACCCTCTGTCTTATTTCCTGAATTTTAATTCATTCCTGTATCTAGTGACTCAACTTCAGAAGAGTTAAACTCTACTGAAGGGCATCAGCCTAGAAGGACATGGCTCTCAGATCACCCTGTTGAGCTAATCCTAGGTGATCCTACCTCGGGAGTCAAAACTAGAAGTTTTCATAGAGAAAGTGCTTTGTTTTGTTGTTTATTATCAAACCAGGAACCAAATTCCATTGAAGAAGCACTTCAAGATTCAAATTAGATCATTGCAATGCAAGAAGAGCTCAACCAATTCACAAGAAATCAAGTATGGGAGCTGGTTGACAGACCATATCATTGCAATGTGATTGGAACCAAGTGGGTATTCAAAAACAAGAAGGATGAGAATGATGTCATAGTCAGAAATAAGGTCAGGCTAGTAGCAAAGGGCTATTCTCAAGTTGAAGGTTTTGACTATGATGAAACTTTTGCCCTGGTGGCCAAATTGGAAGCAATAAGGTTATTTCTTGCATATGCTGCTCACAGGAAATTCAAGGTGTATTAGATGGATGTAAAGAGTGCTTTCTTGAATGGAATACTCAATGTGGAAGTCTATGAGGAGAAACCCCCAGGTTTTGAAGAAAACCACAAAGTATATAGACTGAGGAAAGCTCTATATGGACTGAAACAGGCTCCAAGAGCTTGGTATGATACTTTGTCACAGTTCCTGTTGGATCATGGTTTTATCAAAGGAAGAGTAGATAGAACTCTCTTCAGAATTACAAAAGGATAGGACACCCTGCTAGTTAAAATCTATGTGGATGATATCATCTTTGGTTCTCCAAACCAAGTCCTCTATGAAAAGTTCTCTCATCTGATGAAAGGGAATTTTGAGATGTCAATGATGGGAGAAATGAACTTCTTCCTAGGACTTCAAGTCAAGCAGTCCACTGAAGGAATCTTCATCAATCAAGCCAAATATACAAGGGAGTTGATCAACAAATTTGGATGCCAGACCAGCAAAGTTGCAAGAGTTCCACTCAACACCAACACCAAGATGGAACCTGATGAAGATGGTGAATCAGTAGACCAGACTCACTACAGAGCAATCATTGGGTCTCTACTGTAACTCACAGCCAGCAGGCCTGATATCACATTTGTTGTTGGTATATGTGCTAGATATCAAGCAAATCCCAAGAAAAGTCATCTGGAAGCTGCTAAGAGGATTCTCAAATATTTAAAGGGTACTGTGAATATGGGATTATGGTATCCCTCATATGACAATTTGGAACTCATAGGATACTCAGATGCAGACTACGGAGGATGCGGAATTGATAGAAAATCAACCTCAGGCACTTGTCAATTCTTGGGAAGTAAGTTGATCTCTTGGTTTTCCAAGAAACAAAATTCAGTAGTCACAAGCACTACTGAAGCTGAATATATGGCAGCTGGAAGTTGTTGTGCTCAAATTCTATGGCTAAGACAACAACGGAGAGATTACAACATCTTTGCTAATGAAGTTCCTATTTTCTGTGACAACAATAATGCAATTGCTATTTCAGAAAATCCAGTTCTCCACACAAGATGCAAGCATGTGGATATAAGGCATCATTTCATCAGAGATCATGTGGAAAAGAAGGATATCAAAATGCTCAAGATTCACACTGACAAACAAAAGGCAGATATATTTACTAAACCTCTGGCTGAAGCAAGGTTTCAAAAGGTATCAGTGGAGCTTGGACTTCTAGATCCAGGAGAGTAAAGATGAAGTCTTTACAAAACTCAGAAGAATTGAATTTGAATCAGTGGAGGTTCCACCTCAGAAGAGGATCAACCTCAGAGGAGTCACTGATCTCAGAAGAGCTTCATTTCACAGAAGAGGTTCAACCTCAGAGGAGGTCAATGTTTTGTACTTATGTTATCTT
Source organism: Ballota nigra (assembly GCA_947034835.1). NCBI lineage: Eukaryota > Viridiplantae > Streptophyta > Magnoliopsida > Lamiales > Lamiaceae > Ballota > Ballota nigra. The sequence goes on from OX344724.1 coordinate 32,637,306, forward strand.
TCAAATCTGAAAGCCTCTTAGTTTTTAAATATAAATTTGATTTCAAAATTTTATTAATGAGTGCTTTCTGAAAATTAAATCTTTTTACACTATTTCTAAGTGATTTTGATAAGGCGGGCATTTAATGCGCGTTGTACAAGTCAGACTTACTTTTCCAGTTTCCTATCTAACGCGCCCTAAAAGCTGGATGATGTGACCTTCCGGCTACCAACTCTTTCAATCCCCACCTTTCATTTTAGAAGGTTTTTCCCTAACCGTCGAGATATCTCAAAAACTCCCCACGACCCCTTTGACTATCCACGGTCTGTTTCCAAATTAATCTCAGACATTGATTATGCTTTTCAATCTCACCATTCATTCCTCATATAAAAGACCCCAAAATCAGTCTAAGAACCTTTTCGAACACTCTTCAAGTAAATACTCACTTATCTCCCCCAAAATACTCTCTGCAAAATTTCTCAATCCCTTCTAAAATCAAATGGCACGAGTAAATCTAGGCTTTCTTACCAACAAAGATAACTTTTGGTATGAGCCTATAGTTGTTTTTGACAATCCTGAGATTCAAACCAGACCAGAGTTCAGGCATATCAAGGAGGCCCTGGACATGGTGAAGGATGCTGGTCTGGAAAAATTCCTATCTATCCACCCCCGAAACTGCTTCGATAGACAAGTGTTGGAGTTCTTCTTTAGTGTTGCTAACACTGATTCAAAAATTAAGTCCTGTCTATTTTTGAAGAGGAAGAAGAAGGTGATGAGGGATGATACTGAAATCATCGAGCACCAGAAAGTGAGGAAGGAGATCCGTTTGGAAGGTGATGATCTCAAAGATCTCTTTGGACTTCCATCTGAAGGCCCAAATCCGGATACTTGTATCGCGGATAAGGAAGAGGAATGGGTCTACACCATAATGTAGAAGAAGACGAAGTACAGTCCCACAATGAACAGGGTGTACTTCTTCCCGTATACAATGTCCTTTGTGAGATTGTTGGGAAATGCATCCTGGGAAACCAAGTAAGCACGGAGCAAGTGAGCAAGCCCAAACTGAGGCTGATGAAAGCAATAGTGGAAAGCAAGGAGAAGAGCTACAACTGGCAACAGTTTTTCTTGAGAGCTCTGAACAAAGAAAAGTTGAAATTCCATCCGGAAAAGACTCCTCAACTATCGAGTAAGCTGAACTTTGCCACAAAGATTTCTTACTTAATCGAGAATGTTGATGTGGGAGTAGACTGGAAAGAGGATAGGAAGTGGAGCAATTTGAAGGCTCTCTTCAAATCTGGTAAAGCCTTGGAGACAAGGAAGCTGAGCACGGAGGTGGACAGCCCGGAAGCAGTAGAGAAGGCTGAAGAAGCAAACCCTGCTGAAGGGAAGAAGACCAAGTTAAAAAGGAAACTTGTAAAGCTAAGTGACAAGATGGCTTTACACAAAGAGGAGGAGGCAGAGAAGGCCTCAAAGAAGGAGAAGAAGAGGTCTTCTGAGGCGGTGAAGGAGAGTGCCTCAAAGAAAGCTAGAACTACAAACTCCACTGATGAGTCATCTTCAGGTAACCCTGACTCATCTCCGAACGTTATATCTACTGAGTCTGACACAGATGCCCCTGCCCCTACCCCCATTAAATAAAAAACCAAGCCCAGAACCTCTGTCAAAACTAAACGCAATTGTGCAATGTTAAAAACCCCCCACTGAAGGCTCTCAATAGCCTGAAAGTGGATCCCAAAATACCTCCCCTCCTGAGCTTCTGCTGAGGCAACCTCAACCCCTCCTGAGAACACATCCTCAACCCCCACTGAAAAAATCCAAACCCCTCCTGAAACCCAAACCTTACCCTCATCTGAACCTAACCCACCTGAAACCCATTCAACTCACCTGGAGTCAATCCCAGAAGAGCCAACTGAGATCAGATCCCCTACCCCTTCTATACCATCTGATAATGAAGAAGGGTACTCCTTCTTGGATACCCTTAAGGATGAGGTAGCTTACTCTTTGGAATCTAAGTATCCTGAGCTTGATGGGCACCCCAACCTGAAAGCTATGTTCATGAGAGTAAGGCTACTTGTCCAGCTGAAGGACAGGAAGTTGGGAGAGATCCTCATGGCTGTTGGAGGCAGCAATGCTGAGGAATGGAAGAAAGAAGAGATGGAGGTGTTGGAGTTTGTAGGCATGGCCAAAACTAGATTTCTCTGTGATGAGAAGATCTTCCAAAGTCTGGTTATGGACAAGCTTGCTGAAGCAAACAAGGTATCTGGAGAGGAGAAAATTGATGAAAAGGAAAAAGAAAAGCCGGTGGAGGTAAAAAATGTTGAAGGGGGAGAAGGAGATGGAACAAGGAGAAGGTACTTCACCACAACAAGGTGGTGGTGAAGTAGCCAAGGATGTATCTTTGGCGAGAGATACTGAGGCACAAAATTTGCCAAAGGAAAGCTCAGTAGAGGAGTCTACTGAAGCTATCCCACAACAGCCCTCAGTGGTGACTACAGAGTCAGCTGAGGTATCTGGTAAAGAAGGAGTTGAAAATATTAAGGGAAAAGAAAAAGAAGTTGAAATCACTGGAGTTGTGAGCGGAGAGATTAAAGCAATCATTCCTGTAAAGGATGAATTGGCTGAAAAGAACATAGTTGAAAATGAAAAAGAGAGTGAGTTGAGGGAAGAAGAGGGAGTTTCAATGGAGGTAATTATGTCAGGTGACTTAGGCTGTGAGAAAGAGGGGGAAAGGATTAACACTGTTTGCCATGCAGGTATACAAACTGATGAAGTTCCCCCAGTCCAGGTCAACCTAACTCCACTGAGAGAAGTTGTCCAACTCATTCAAAATGAAAAGCTTCCTTCTCTACAAGCTCAGCTGAGTGATGTCCAAGAAATTGTTCAAGAAGAAGTAGATGAAATGGTCATTCTCTCAGACCATGTTGATGAGCTGATGGAGTCTACCACCAAATCACTCCGAAATTTAACCCTGAAGGTAGAAGATTCACAACAGATGGTGATAGATGTTGTTGAAGGCCAGAGTGTGCTGGTGATAGAGGCTCTGAAGAAGCTGGAGCAAAAGGAAGAAGAGGCCAGAACTCAATTTCTGAAGGATTCAGTGGAGAATGTCTCCATTAACCTAAAGTCCTCTGTGGAGAGGCTGTTGGGATATGATTTAGTTTTGATGATTTTCCAAAACATGTAATAGGTTTGAAAGCAGTCAGGATAGTATCTTTTGTTTCAGGTCAGGCTAGGTTAGCTTTCAGTAGAATAGGCTGTTCAGTTGAGGGGGAACTCAGCAAGGGGGAACTCCGCAACACGGCCTGAGAATATCAAGATGACACCAAGAAGAACTGACTGAAGCCATGCCAGAGACCTGAACCAGAAGAGAAACCTGAAGGATGTCCCACTAAGTGTAAATAGGGCTGATCTAAGCTAAGTTAGGTGGACCACTCAGTGAAGAGCATGATCAGGAGGATCAATGCTGCACCAAGTAGGCCCTGAAGGAGTCAGGTTACTGTGGTCAGGGAAGATTGTCATTCAGCCTTATGACAAACTTCTTGGAGTGATCTTCAAACAGTCTCTGAAGGACAACTACACTGAAGACGTTCGGTCCAACTGAAGATCATCAGTCAGTGAAGGAGGAAGCTACCTAAAGTCAGTGGGTCTTGGCCAACCCACTGAGTCAAAGATCCGTGAATCCAGGCCACGTGGACCAATCAGCACGAGGCAGCAACTCTGACACTGATAAGGCCGAATTCCAAGAAAAGTGGTTGAAACCATTAATTGTAAGGATTCAAATGTAATTTCATCCAACGGTTACATTTGAATTCACACTATAAATACAAGCTCATAGCTTCGTTTTAGAGTGTGTGAAGAAAGAAAGATCAACACCTACAAGTTATAAGAGTGTGTGAGTTGTTAGGGAGTTATAAGGAAGTGTTGCTCACACCCATGACACTGACCTTTAGGTTATCACATATATTCATTGAGTGTCAAGCTTGTAACTCATAGCTTAAAGAGGTTTTCCTAATCTTAGCTTTAGGCTAACACATTGTAAAGGAAAACCTCACCTAGTTGGAGAAACCAAACCAAAACCAAAACCCTCTAGTTAGGTTTGTTGGGAGTAAGTTGTCAGTGAGAAAGGAGGGCAGCCCAGGGAGTGGCGTGAGTCCAGTTGTAAGTGCACCTTGGCACGTTAAAAACAAGAATCCAGAGTTAGTGGATTTCCTGTTGAATCAGGCCGTGAATGTAAGAGCTTGAATCTCTGAACCACGTTAAACTGAGCGTACTTATCTTTAAAAGTATTTACTAAAGTGTTGTGAAAATCTGCTCACTGAGAGCATTGTTAAAAAAAATGAAAACTTTAGTTAAGTATTCAGGTCAGGGAGATTCCTCTCACTGACCAGTTCAGGCAACGCACTCGAGAGTTCAGCATCTCGAGTCACCGTCCTGCTTAGAGCATGAGCCTCCAAGTCTCACTGACTTGGCAGTTCAGCCTCTAAGCAGAGCGGTGACTTGAAGTGAAACCTCTCGAGTCACTGCCTTGTTACGAGACTGAGCTTGCAAGTCAGTTGCACTGACTTGAGTGCTCTGACTCGTAGCAATGCAGTGACTTGAGTATTACTCACTCTTGCGAACTCCCTGAGAATAGTTTTAAAAAAAAGATTGCTCCTAAATTCCCATTTTGCCCTTCGAAAATGGGACCATCAATTGGTATCAGAGCGGGTTGTTCACATGACCACTGATCTAGTTTTGTTAAGAAAAATGGTCTACCGAACAGATCTTAAATGTTTTAAACTATGGGAATTCCTGCATATTTCAATCTATTACTTGTACTCTGACATTATTCTTGTAATAGAAAATCATTTGGTTAGAAGCTTTGGAATCATCAAAAAGGGGGAAATGTTGGGATATGATTTAGTTTTGATTATTTTCCAAAATATGTAATAGGTTTGAAAGCAGTCAGGATAGTATCTTTTGTTTCAGGTCAGGCTAGGTTAGCTTTCAGTAGAATAGGCTGTTCAGTTGAGGGGGAACTCAGCAAGGGGGAACTCCGCAACACGGCCTGAGAATATCAAGATGACACCAAGAAGAACTGACTGAAGCCATGCCAGAGACCTGAACCAGAAGAGAAGCCTGAAGGATGTCCCACTAAGTGTAAACAGGGCTGATCTAAGCTAAGTCAGGTGGACCACTCAGTGAAGAGCATGATCAGGAGGATCAATGCTGCACCAAGTAGGCCCTGAAGGAGTCAGGCTACTGTGGTCAGGGAAGTTTGTCATTCAGCCTTATGACAAACTTCTTGGAGTGATCTTCAAACAGTCTCTGAAGGACAACTACACTGAAGACGTTCAGTCCAACTGAAGATCATCAATCAGTGAAGGAGGAAGCTACCTAAAGTCAGTGGGTCTTGGTCAACCCAGTGAGTCAAAGATCCATCAATCCAGGCCACGTGGACCAATCAGCACGAGGCAGCAACTCTGACACTGACAAGGCCAAATTCCAAGAAAAGTGGTTGAAACCATTAATTGTATGGATTCAAGTGTAATTTCATCCAACGGTTACATTTGAATCCACAATATAAATACAAGCTCATAGCTTCGGTTTAGAGTGTGTGAAGAAAGAAAGATCAACACCTACAAGCTATAAGAGTGTGTGAGTTATTAGGGAGTTATAAGGAAGTGTTGCTCACACCCATGACACTGATCTTTAGGTTATCACATATATTCATTGAGTGGCAAGCTTGTAACTCATAGCTTAGAGAGGTTTTCCTAATCTTAGCTTTAGGCTAACACATTGTAAAGGAAAACCTCACCTAGTTGGAGAAACCAAACCAAAACCCTCTAGTTAGGTTTGTTGGGAGTAAGTTGTCAGTGAGAAAGGAGGGGCAGCCCAGGGAGTGGCGTGAGTCCAGTTGTAAGTGCACCTTGGCACGTTAAAAACAAGAATCCAGAGTTAGTGGATTTCCTGTTGAATCAGGCCGTGGATGTAAGAGCTTGAGTCTCTGAACCACGTTAAACTGAGCGTACTTATATTTAAAAGTATTTACTAAAGTGTTGTGAAAATCTGCTCACTGAGAGCATTGTTAAAAAAAAGAAAAACTTTAATTAAGTATTCAGGTCAGGGAGATTCCTCTCACTGACCAGTTCAGGCAACGCACTCGAGAGTTCAGCATCTCGAGTCACCGTCCTGCTTAGAGCATGAGCCTCCAAGTCTCACTGACTTGGCAGTTCAGCCTCTAAGCAGAGCGGTGACTTGAAGTAAAACCTCTCGAGTCACTGCCTTGTTACGAGACTGAGCTTGCAAGTCAGTTGCACTGACTTGAGTGCTCTGACTCGTAGAAATGCATTGACTTGAGTATTACTCACTCTTGCTGAACTCCCTGAGAATAGTTTAAAAAAAAAATTGCTCCTGAATTCCCATTTTGCCCTTCGAAAACGGGACCATCAATTGGTATCAGTGCGGGTTGTTCACATGACCTCTGATCCAGTTTTGTTAAGAAAAATGGTCTACCGAACAGATCTTAAATGTTTTAAACTATGGGAATTCCTGCATATTTCAATCTATTACTTGTACTCTGACATTATTATTGTAATAGAAAATCATTTGGTTAGAAGTTTTGGAATCATCAAAAAGGGGGAAATGTTGGGATATGATTTAGTTTTGATTATTTTCCAAAACATGTAATAGGTTTGAAAGCAGTCAGGAGAGTATCTTTTGTTTCAGGTCAGGCTAGGTTAGCTTTCAGTAGAATAGGTTGTTCAGTTGAGGGGGAACTCAGCAAGGGGGAACTCCTCAACACGGCCTGAGAATATCAAGATGACACCAAGAAGAACTGACTGAACCCATGCCAGAGACCTGAACCCGAAGAGAAGCCTGAAGGATGTCCCACTAAGTGTAAACAGGGCTGATCTAAGCTAAGTCAGGTGGACCACTCAGTGAAGAGCATGATCAGGAGGATCAATGTTGCACAAAGTAGGGCCTGAAGGAGTCAGGCTACTGTGGTCAGGGAAGTTTGTCATTCAGCCTTATGACAAAATTCTTGGAGTGATCTTCAAATAGTCTCTAAAGGACAACTACACTGAAGACGTTCAGTCCAACTGAAGATCATCAGTCAGTGAAGGAGGAAGCTAGGTCAACCCACTGAGTCAAAGATCCGTGAATCCAGGCCACGTGGACCAATCAGCACGAGGCAGCAACTCTGACACTGACAAGGCCGAATTCCAAGAAAAGTGGTTGAAACCATTAATTGTATGGATTCAAATGTAATTTCATCCAACGGTTACATTTGAATCCACACTATAAATACAAGCTCATAGCTTCGGTTTAGAGTGTGTGAAGTAAGAAAGATCAACACCTACAAGCTATAAGAGTGTGTGAGTTGTTAGGGAGTTATAAGGAAGTGTTGCTCACACCCATGACACTGACCTTTAGGTTATCACATATATTCATTGAGTGTCAAGCTTGTAACTCATAGCTTAGAGAAGTTTTCCTAATCTTAGCTTTAGGCTAACACATTGTAAAGGAAAACCTCACCTAGTTGGAGAAACCAAACCGAAACTAAAACCCTCTAGTTAGGTTTGTTGGGAGTAAGTTGTCAGTGAGAAAGGAGGGGCAGCCCAGGGAGTGGCGTGAGTCCAGTTGTAAGTGCACCTTGGCACGTTAAAAACAAGAATCCAGAGTTAGTGGATTTCCTGTTGAATCAGGTCGTGGATGTAAGAGCTTGAGTCTCTGAACCACGTTAAACTGAGCGTACTTATCTTTAAAAGTATTTACTAAAGTGTTGTGAAAATCTACTCACTGAGAGCATAGTTAAAAAAAAGAAAAACCTTAGTTAAGTATTCAGGTCAGGGAGATTCCTCTCACTGACCAGTTCAGGCAACGCACTCGAGAGTTCAGCATCTCGAGTCACCGTCCTGCTTAGAGCATGAGCCTCCAAGTCTCACTGACTTGGCAGTTCAGCCTCTAAGCAGAGCGGTGACTTGAAGTGAACCTCTCGAGTCACTGCCTTGTTACGAGACTGAGCTTGCAAGTCAGTTGCACTGACTTGAGTGCTCTGACTCGTAGCAATGCAGTGACTTGAGTATTACTCACTCTTGCTGAACTCCCTGAGAATAGTTTTTTAAAAAAATTGCTCCTGAATTCCCATTTTGCCCTTCAAAAATGGGACCATCAATTGGTATCAGAGCGGGTTGTTCACATGACCACTGATCCAGTTTTGTTAAGAAAAATGGTCTACCGAACAGATCTTAAATGTTTTAAACTATGGGAATTCCTGCATATTTCAATCTATTACCTGTACTCTGACATTATTCTTGTAATAGAAAATCATTTGGTTAGAAGTTTTGGAATCATCAAAAAGGGGGAAATGTTGGGATATGATTTAGTTTTGATTATTTTCCAAAACATGTAATAGGTTTGAAAGCAGTCAGGGTAGTATCTTTTGTTTCAGGTCAGACTAGGTTAGCTTTCAGTAGAATAGGCTGTTCAGTTGAGGGTGAACTCAGCAAGGGGGAACTCCGCAACACGGCCTGAGAATATCAAGATGACACCACACTACAAGAAAATGCACTATTTGTAACGAAAAAATTGGTTACAAATAATCATTTTTTGATTACAAATACATTTTGTAACAAAACTTTCGTTACAAAAGTTGGTCTTTTAAAGTCCATCGCAAAAAGTTTTTGTAACGAAAAAAAATCAATTTCGTTACCAATACATTTGTAACGAAACCTTTTTTCGTTACAAAAACGCTTGTATAGATAATCAAAGTTTCGTTACCAAAAAATAAATTCGTTACAAATAAATTGGTACATAAAAATTAAAATCCTATATTTGGTTATTAATATTTTATTCGTCACTAACGTTTTTTTATATTTACAATCCCATTTCGTTAAAAAAAATACAAATAACATAACAACAAGAGGATCGTATGAGAAACCTTAAAAATAAATGACAACAATGCAATAATAATTTTATTTCAAAAGAATATCAACACTCCAAATACATTTAAGTTAATATTGTCAACATACTCATAGCATTGTGAACACTTCAATGTACATAACATTAATAAAGATCTATATATTAAAAGTGTTAAACTTGATGTCTTGATTAGTCTTCTTGTCCACGATCAATTTGAAACTTCATTGTCCTACAAAATATTCACAGCAGTAGAATATCATAAGTTTAAGAATTTACAATGCACAATTGTAAAAATCACAATTGCAACCATGTTCAATAATATCAAGAACACATCACAGAAAATCTCAGCCACAATTAACCATTTACTCGCATCAACAAAATTGTTAAGAGAATGAAGACATGATATTGACTGCATCATATTACTAACAATTACACTAATTAACTTGCATGATTCCTGAAATCAGCAATGCATTAAAAAACGAATATGAACATATATAATTGAAGTAATCAAGCAGATTCATGAAATACTATTTGCAATCCAATAAAAAATCACAATTAGTCACCAACAGAAACAAAGACACAAAAGGTACTAGTTGATAAGACATTTAAAGAAAAATAACAAAAACTCTAAAAATGAGAAAAGAGAAATGACAAGTACCTGACAAGTGATAACGTCCAGGAGCTAGTTTAAATTCAGAATAAATCTTATAGTGAACCTGCCCCAATAGAATTTGCCTTATAGGAAGTATCACAGGAACACCATTGATCTTGTAATTAAGGACCTTAAGCAACAAAACAATTAAAAATTAAATAAATCCCTGTGAAAGCTAGCTGGTTCAGTATGTTGAGCTATAATTAATATCGAGGAGTACAAAATCAAACAATGACAAAAGTAATTACAAAATTTTGAAAGGAAGCCCCAGTTCAACAGGGAAGAAACATAACAACATTGAGCATATATCCCCCTACCAATAAATGAAAAAAAACTTTAGTATTTTTAAATTACACAAATCGAAAGCCAATAGAAATCCATATGAAGAGATCAAAATTATAATAAGATATCAGTACCACTGTATTTTTGACGGGGTATATTTCTGTATTCATGCTTCAATAGTTGATATTCACCATCATTAATCCAAAGGTTTCAGCTTCTATCTTTGCACCCTAAAAAAGAAAAGATCAATAAGCTCATGATGACAAGCTACCTCTTGTAATTGTCAAAACTGAAAGAGTTAATGGCTAGCTTTGAGATTTGTAAGTTAGACTAAAAAATCCTTCTAGAAAATAATACCAAGTTCCCAATTTTTTGCCTTTAACAATATTGTAAAAGTGGTGCAAACACGAGAGTTGTTAAAATGAGTTAGGATAAAATGTGATATACATTGTATCCATTTTAGCTACGATCACATGGAAATTGAGAAATAGAGGGGAACAAGGTGTTTGTTGAAGTGTCAACACCACTCAGTTTAAGACATGCAGAAAAAATCATATGGTTTTTCTATTTAGATGAATGAAATTCATAGTCAGGCCAGTTTTCCTGCACAAATGTGGTATATGTGTGTGTGTGTGGGGGGGGGGACTAGAAATAAGCAATCAAATTTTATTAAATTTCATCAATAATAAACTCACTGAAGTTATGACCATACTCTAATATGCAATGTGTTTCATCAATAACTATTAAACAAATTCCGGAATCTAGTAAATTTGACCATACACAGTAGTACCATACAAAAGCTCAGGAAAAAAACTTATCACAAGACTCAAATCAAAATTATATGGTCAAATAGCATGAGAAAGAAAAATGAATCTATTTCCAATAGTCTGGAATAATTTAGAAAAAGAAATAGAAATAGGTAGGAACAGCTCCGGAAAGCTTATAATTCAACATCTAAGCACATTAAATGGATTTTTACTAGCAATTTAAGTGACCATGAGTCACATCAAGGAGCCAACTTGAATGCACTTAATTTTACATGGGGCATAAATATTTAAAAAAAATGTTAACATAGTAGCAGGAGACATTTCACATATGGTTCTGGAACGAATCTAAACTAAGCATTACACATTTATGGTAGATTAGGTTTAAATTAGAAAATAAACGTGTGTTAGGGTTTTAATTAAACAAACCTTCAATTGGGTTTACAGATCCGGGACATAGCGGGCGGTGCCCGGTGCAGCAGAAGACATGAGGAGGAGGAGGACGTGGTGTCTGAGGCACCACGAACGATGCGAGACGACGATGCTTCCTGGGATGGCCTCTGAATGCTTTGGGAAAAAGGGGAATCATTTTCAATAAGAATCGTGATTAAAATTTGATTGAATTTGGAAGGGTTTGAAGAACATGAAGAGGGCGAATTGCCCTGAGAAAAGGGAAGAAGAAATGAACCTCCAAAACTTCTCAATATGTAATTTACAACCAAGTAATATTTATTCCTTCCAAAAAAACTAAGTACTAATATTTATTAGATAAAAAATAAATGAAAGTGTAATTGTATTAGGGGAGAATTTCCAACATTTTCGTGTCACTGGAATTCAATGATTATTAAATAAATAAAATATTATTTTATTTGGTTAATCATCCAACCAATTATTTTTTATTGAAAAATTTGTAAATATTAAATTAAAAAAAAGTTTTATATGAAAATGGTTTATGATAAACTTATCACTAAACTATATTAAGTATTGAATATTGAGTAGGTATAGGGTGAAATTGGTTCATATATTAATTATTGAAGGATATTAGTTGTTTTTACTAAAGAGTATTAGTCGTTCATTGAATGATATTAATTGTTTTCACTAAAGAGTATTAGTTGTGTATCGAGAATGAACTAATACTCTTCAGTGAAAACAACTAATACTCGTCAATTAATACAACTAGTATTCTTTAGTGAAAACGAATAATATCCTTCAATTATTAATGTATGAACCATTTTTACTCTATATTTTATCTCAAATATTTGACCAGGAGAATCGACAATCTCACTAGGAGTATCATTAATCTGTGTTCAAGAAAATTTAAAACAATTACAATATAATACCACCGACCCAGATTAATTATAAACCTGATCATGAGATTATGATAGTTCTGGTCAAATATTCGATACTATAGTATAATTTCATAATATATAAGTTTTTCATGAAATTTTCATATAATATTTTATCATTAAAAAATATAATTTGATTTTGGGAAAACATTCCAGTGGTGTTGAATTTCAATTGGAATAAAAAAAATCCAACAAATTTAGAAAATATAAAAATAATATTTTCATCCATTTTTTTTTATTTTGGAGCCATTAATTACATCATGTTAATTATATGGAAATTATTAACATGGACATTGTATGATATGTTGGTTACAATAAGTCAAGTTTACTATTTGTAACAATAAATACTTAGTGTTATTTAAAGTAGGACTTTTTGTAACGAAAATAAATTTTCGTTACAGAAGATCCTCTTTTGGTAACCATTTAAATGCTGGTTACAAATAAATTCGTTACAATAAGTGCATTTTCTTGTAGTGCCAAGAAGAACTGACTGAAGCCATGCCAGAGACCTGAACCAGAAGAGAAGCCTAAAGGATGTCCCACTAAGTGTAAACAGGGCTGATCTAAGCTAAGTCAGGTGGACCACTCAGTGAAGAGCATGATCAGGAGGATCAATGCTGCACCAAGTAGGCCCTGAAGGAGTCAGGCTACTGTGGTCAGGGAAGTTTGTCATTCAGCCTTATGACAAACTTCTTGGAGTGATCTTCAAACAGTCTCTGAAGGACAACTACACAGAAGACGTTCAGTCCAACTGAAGATCATCAGTCAGTGAAGGAGGAAGCTACCTAAAGTCAGTGGGTCTTGGTCAACCCACTGAGTCAAAGATCCGTGAATCCAGGCCACGTGGACCAATCAGCACGAGGCAGCAACTCTGACACTGACAAGGCCGAATTCCAAGAAAAGTGGTTGAAACCATTAATTGTATGGATTCAAATGTAATTTCACCCAACGGTTACATTTGAATCCACACTATAAATACAAGCTCATAGCTTCGGTTTAGAGTGTGTGAAGAAAGAAATATCAACACCTACAAGCTATAAGAGTGTGTGAGTTGTTAGGGAGTTATAAGGAAGTGTTGCTCACACCCATGACACTGACCTTTAGGTTATCACATATATTCATTGAGTGTCAAGCTTGTAACTCATTGCTTAGAGAGGTTTTCCTAATCTTAGCTTTAGGCTAACACATTGTAAAGGAAAACCTCACCTAGTTGGAGAAACCAAACCGAAACCAAAACCCTCTAGTTAGGTTTGTTGGGAGTAAGTTGTCAGTGAGAAAGGAGGGGCAGCCCAGGGAGTGGTGTGAGTCCAGTTGTAAGTGCACCTTGGCACGTTAAAAACAAGAATCCAGAGTTAGTGGATTTCCTGTTGAATCAGGCCGTGGATGTAAGAGCTTGAGTCTCTGAACCACGTTAAACTGAGCATACTTATCTTCTAAGTATTTACTAAAGTGTTGTGAAAATCTGCTCACTGAGAGCATTGTTAAAAATAAAAAAAACTCTAGTTAAGTATTCAGGTCAGGGAGATTCCTCTCACTTACCAGTTCAGGCAACGCACTCGAGAGTTCAGCATCTCGAGTCACCGTCATGCTTAGAGCATGAGCCTCCAAGTCTCACTGACTTGGCAGTTCAGCCTCTAAGCAGAGCGGTGACTTGAAGTGAAACCTCTCGAGTCGCTGCCTTGTTACGAGACTGAGCTTGCAAGTCAGTTGCACTTACTTGAGTGCTCTGACTCGTAGCAATGCAGTGACTTGAGTATTACTCACTCTTGCTGAACTCCCTGAGAATAGTTTTAAAAAAAAAATTGCTCCTGAATTCCCATTTTGCCCTTCGAAAATGGGACCATCAGAGGCTTTCTCAGCTGACAGGATTCTGAGCAAGACAGGATTCTGAGCAAGCAGGCTGAACGGCCCAATGAGAAGATGACACGTAAGTGTACTCTACTGACAGCCGACCTGTCACAGATTGACAAGTACCAAAAGTCTTTCCCTAGCATTCTACAGAAAGTTGGTGAACAGACATGGTCCTTCAGCCGTTTCTTGACAAGACATAAAGCTTCAAATAGAGTCATTTGAAACAATCAGATACAAGAAGACTTACTTGAGAAGATTCAAACTCCAACGGGAAGATTTTTAAGGAAGCCTATAAATACAGAAGGACGTGCTCATTTCTATGCACGGGAAACTCACAAAATCAAAGTTATCTCTACATTCATAACTACCTAAGAAACACTCAAAATTACCTTTGTTTCCCAAGTGTTTTATATCTGTAGAGAGCATACCAAGCCTTCTGTAATTGAGCTTAAAGTTATATCCAAACCTTAGAAAGAGATAATCCATCCTAAGCCTTGAGATAAACTGTAAGGATTATCTCACAACAGTTGGAACCAAACCCTACTCAAAACCCTACTCAGTTGTTAGGTTGAGAGTTAGTGTTAAGTGGTGTTAGTAAGTTGATTATTTATATCAGTTTGAAAGCTGGTTTGTTTTGGGAACTAGGTCCTGGAATTATCCTAGTGATCAATCATCCTAAGAGATGATTAATTGATCAGTGCACCTTGGCACTATAACACAAGGAATTCCAAGTGAAAGGAATTCTCCTGTTTAATCAGGACAGTGGACGTAGGAGATTCATCTCTGAACCACTTTATATCTTGTGTACTTACATTCTGCTATTTTCTTAAGTGTGCGTTATTCATTCAAATTTATCAAAGTAAAACGAGATTTCTTAAAGGGCTCACTAATCCGCATCTAAAAGCTAATTAGATAGTAGTTCAACTGAAAGTCTTGAGCTTTCAGTGCAGGTATTATCTCAGTAAGCTTTCTCAAGTAATTCTCAGCAGACTTCAAGTCCACTGACGAGTTACTGCCTTAAGTAACCTGATAAGTTTTAAGAAGTTTAAATTTGTAACCTCAGGTGTATTCCCCCCCCTCCCCCTCCCCCTCCCCCTCCCCCTTCCCCATACACCTGTTTACTCATTTCGGGACCAACATAGTACTTTTGTGGTAGGAATTGGGGATCGAGAAGTAGAAAGAGTTTTGGAACTAGGAGGATACGATACAGCTTAACCCGTGCAAACTACTAGGTGGGGTAACTCTTAGTGGATCTTTCATTGTCTACTTTTCTATCATATAATTTATTGTTTTAACTGTCATATGTGAATTGTCGTTTATGATGTGTTGAAGTGTAAAATTTATGCTTTATGGATATGCAAATGATTACATGTATGCATGATCAAATGTGAAGATGTATGCTTTATAGATACATGATTATCTATATATATGCATGCACTATGGACAAGATGTATGATATACGGTTGAGTCCGTACAATGTGTATAATACACGGTTGAGACCATACAATGTGTATGGTATGCGGAAAATACTGCAATAGCTATGATAAGATCACGGGTAAAACCGTACAAGATTTGATCGAAAGATCACTTTCGGGTCGCTCCCGAACAAGATGCTCGAGCGGGGTAAAGCGTGCCCCAACAAGATTGATGTGCTCTTATGTGTATTGCATACTAAGTATACACTATATATATTAACACATGATGTTGAACATGCTCTATGATTGTTGAGACTTGAATGACACAATTCGAGTTAACTTTATGTGGACTTGATGGTGTAATTTGTTATTAAACATGTTTCTAATTGTCTTAATTATGGTATAAGATGATTCATGTACGTGACTTTTATTTCAATACTTTGTATGATTTTTGAGTGGGCAATCGAGTGAACCCACTGAGTGTTTTCGAACACACACCTCTTCTCTTTTTAGGTGGGAATGAGCGGGAGGATTGAAGATGATGTGAGCCCTCGATCTCGAAAGTGCAATACTCTTTAGTTATGCTTTGAACTTGGAATTTTTGTTTTCTATTCAAATTATTTTGTTTACTATTGTAAATTTTCTTTAAGAGCATATTATATTATTATTTCCACAGCTACTAATTTAATGAGTAATAACATTCCCTTACATTGATTCATATTTAAAAAAAATCATTGTTATCTTAATTCCAAATTTGAGGTCGTTACAACTTGGTATCAGAGCAGGTCTACTTTTTTGGAGACTTGCTCACTAGTACTTTTGTTAAAATATCTTTGAAAGTTGAAAGTTCTTACGAAATTGCACTTCGAGACGAGACTCACATCCAACTTCAGTCCACTGCTAAAAAAATTGGTACGTTTAAACTCATATATATTGTATATGGTGATTGGTCTGACATGAATATGTTCTTATGTTATGTTGTGAGTGAATATGTAGTTAAAGTTTGAACAATTTTGAGATAAAGTAGGACTCATGCTCTACTTAAGAGATTTTAAGAACAATAGATGCTAGAGGCCATGTAAGTCTTACTGTCCATGTAATGTCACTATAAACTGATATACCATTACTTGATCACTGTCACTGAGCCGCTGACCGCGGCAACGTGTGCTCGTGAAATTGTGGTCGCATGCGTGTATTGGTAGTAGTGCACCTATGGTAGGTTCAGATTAACGAACTTTAATTATCAGGTTATAGAATATTATTTAAGTTTATTAACTTTATTATATTATAAAACTCATGAGACATTAATGAGTTCAACCTAGAGCACGGATTTTGATAATTTATTTCGAATAAATTAGGTAAGAACGATACACTTCATCACATCTTCTTCGGCTTTTAGAGAATAAAACTCTTTGATGTTATACAAATTTGTATGAGAAACAAATTACAAAATGTCTTCCTTTATGGTTCACCACCTTTCAACGGTTTCAACCACCAAACTTTAGTAGGCAAAAAAAAAAGCGTAACACTTCACCCACTTGGAGCGTGCGATAATTCTCACCTGTTATTTTCCAACTAACTGAGGGCCCGAATTTCAGCTAAGGTAGGAGTCATGTGACTTGGAATGACTCAAGGAGGTGGTCATACGGACTAATTGCCAGGCTCTTATTGCAAGGAGGTAAAAAAATCTATGTATCTCGAGTAAGGGACAAAAAAAAGTGATGGAGTACAAGCATAAATTTACCTAACTATTGTGATATGTCACCCCCATGGTAGACTTTAAGGAAAGTAAAGTTCATCATTTTGAAAGGGGGTTAATACCAGAACTTGGTTGTGTCCTCGTCGGACAAGGAACTATGAAAAATGGTGAAGTGGTTGAGCGGGCTCATGGAATTGCTTCTAGAACTGAAGTTGGACAACACTAATAAGAAACCTACTGAAGCTTCTAGTAGGAAGAGGTGGGAAAACCCACCATAGACTAACAACAAACTAGGTAGGGTTGAAGGAAAATATTTGCCCAATACTACTAAGGACACCCCCAATTGTCCTAAGTGTGGGAGGCATCACAAGGGTGAGTATCTGTTAGGGACTAAAATATGTTACCGATTTAGGATGCCAAGTCATATTGCTCACGACTGTCCTCAAACAAAAGGTCCTGATGCTGGTGAAGGAAAATAAATTCCAAGGAAGCCCAATGTTGGAAGGACCAGAAAAATGACAATGACTAGAGGAGAAGCAGTTAAGAACCTGGAACCATGACAGGAATGTTACCCGTTTTAAGTTTACCTGCTCTTACACTTTTTGATATAGGGGCAACACACTTTTTTTATATCTACTAAGTTGTATGAACTTTTAAGGAGCAAGGACCTCAACGTTATCAATGCTATTTTAGAATAGTAGACCTCCTGATAGGGTTATCATAATTGATAATTTGTGTAAGAACGTCGAAATTGACTTTGGAAATAGAGTCTTATGGGTTGACCTACACGTCATTGAAATGGGAGATTTTGGACGTGGATTGGCTCCAAACCACCCACGTTACAATTAAGTGTCATGAGAAAAAAAATATCATTTCTGATACCGGGGAAAGAAGAGTTTATATTCTGTGGGGTAAATGTTGTGGTTATGCCTCTAACTATGTCAGCAATGAAGGCAGTCAAATTGATAAGGAGGTAAGTCATAGAAGCTTACTTGGTGTATATGTCAAACACCAAGCCGCCAGTTATGTCCTTGGATGTCATTAGAGAGAGAGTACAAGGACATTTTCCCTGAAGACATGTCAGGTTTACCCCCGAACCGACAAGTGGAGTTTACAATCGACCTTCTCCCTAAAACTGCACCTATATTAAAGACACCCTACCGCATTGCACCCAAGGAATTTCAAGAGTTAAAGGTTCAACTACAAGAGCTTCTTGATAAAGGATTCATGCGATAAAGTGTATATCTATGGGGAACTCCAGTATTGTTCGTCAAGAAGAAGGATTAGACATTTAGAATGTGCTTTGACAACCGTGAGTTGAACAAACTCATAATATAGAATAAGTATCTACTCCCTTGGATTAAAGACCTTTTTTACCAGTTTAAAGGATCAAGTGTGTAAAAAAAAAGATTTATATTTGGGTTGCCACCAATTGATTATTAAGAAAGAAGGTATACCTAAATTACTTTTAGGATGCGTCATGGGCACTATGAGTTTGTGGTCATGCCCTACGGGCTTAGTAATGCACCCGTGGTATTTATGGATCTCAAGGACCAAGTTTATAATTTATTTCCTGGTAGTTATTTTATTGTCTCTGTCGACTACATGTTGGTTTACTCTCATGATAGGAGACAACATAAAGAATGCCTAAGGATCACATTGGATACTCTTCATGAGAAGATATTTGTTTAGCCTTATTTAGGAAGTATGAAATTTTGTTGGATAAAATATTTCCTTTTTTTTTTTGACATACTATAAAGACATGGAAGTAGATCCAACCAAGATAAATGTAGTTACTGCTTGGAGGACGTTAACTAACATACGCAAAGTTCATAGTTTCGTTGGTTTAACCA
The DNA here is from genome assembly GCA_947034835.1 of Ballota nigra. NCBI lineage: Eukaryota > Viridiplantae > Streptophyta > Magnoliopsida > Lamiales > Lamiaceae > Ballota > Ballota nigra. The sequence goes on from OX344724.1 coordinate 32,656,051, forward strand.
TATATTAAGGAGGGTTCATTAGGAAGTTTGCAAGGATTCTAGTATCCCTAACTTGTCTTACCCAAATGGGAGTTTGTTTTAGTAGATGAATAAGTGTGAGAATAGTTTACAAGAGCTTAAAGAAAGGTTAGTTATGGTTATCGTCCTAGCTATACCTGATGGTATTAAAGGATTCATTATTTATAGTGATGCTTATAAACTTAGGCTCGGTTGTTTTTTTTCTTATGCAACACAGAAGGGTGATGGCATATGCCTTGAGACAATTAAAGACTCATGAAAAAAATTACCCTACACGTGATTTGGAATTTACTGCAGTTGTTCAAGCCTTGAGAATATCTATTTGAGCAAAAAGAACTGAACATAAGAAAGAGAAGGTTGCTAGAATTTGTTAAAGATGACGACTGACCTATCTTGTATCACCCTGGGAAAAGCTAATATAGTAGCTAACGATCTTAGTCGTGAGGATGGGGAAATGTAGTTTGCTTATTGATCATCCAAGAGCAGTTGATAACAAAATTTAGCTAGATGAAGTTGGAAGTCATAATACCACCTGCAAACACCAACACCATCATAGCAGCCTTAGTAACAAAGTCTACATTACAAGAAAGGATCATTGAGGCTCAAAGTAGAGATGTATTTTTAGAGAAAATAAGGAATAAGGTCATCGGTGGTGCCACAAAGATTTTTAACATAGACATTGATGGGGAACTATTGTATGGAAGGAGAATCTGTGTTCCGAAGGATGAGGATATTCATAGAGAGGTCCTAAAAAAAGTACACAACACTCCATACACAGTCCACCCGGGACAACCATGCAATTTGGGTTATTATCGATCGTTTGACTAAGTCGGCTCACTTCCTACCAATCAAGATGACTTATAATATGGATAAGCTAGTTCATGGATATCTTGAAGAGGTGTTGAAACTTCATGGAGTCCCTGTGTAGATAGTTTTTTTATCGTGATCGGAGGTTCACATCACAATTCTGGCAAAGTTTGCATAGGGCTATGGGAACTGAGCTCAACTTCAGCACCGCTTTCCATCCACAATTAGATGGCCAGACAGAAAGGACTATACAAACATTAGAAGATATGTTAAGGGCATGTGTTTTAGATTTTGAAGGAAAGTTGGAGGATTACTTGCCCCTAGTGGAATTTGCATACAACAACTTCCAGGCAACTATAGGGATGACACCTTATGAAACACTCCAATGGGAGAAACTCTAGATCATCATTGTATTGGGATGAGGTTGGAGAAAAGAGAATCCTAGGACCCGAACTTATCGAAAGGACTGTTGAGGCTATAGATAAAATTAGGGCAAGGATCAAGACAGCTCAGGATAAACAAAAATCCTATGCTGACAAAAGACGAAAGGATTTAGAGTTTGCAGTCGGAGAAAAAGTGTTGGTCCCGAAACGAGTAAACGGGTGTATGGGGGGAATACACCTGTTGTTACAAATTTTAACTTCTTTAAAACTTATCAGGTTACTTCAGATAGTAACTCGTCAGTGGACTTTAAGTCTGCTGATAATTACTTATGAAAGCTTACTGAGATAATACCTCTACTGAAAGCTCAAGACTTTCAGTTGAACTACTATCTAATTAGCTTTCAAATGCGGATTAGTGAGCCCTTTAGAAAACTCGTTTTACTTGATAAACTTTGAGTGGATAACACACACTTTGGAAATAGCAGAAAGTAAGTACACAAGATATAAAGTGGTTCAGAGATGAATCTCCTACGTCCACTGTAATGATTAAACAGGAGAAATCCTTTCACTTGGAATTCCTTGTGTTATAGTGCCAAGGTGCACTGATCAATTAATCCTCTCTTAGGATAATTGATCACTAGGATAATTTCAGGTCCTAGTTCCCAAAACAAACCAGCTTTCAGACTGACACAAATAATCAGCTTACTAACACCACTTAACACTAACTCTCAACCAAACAACTGAGTAGGGTTTTGAGTAGGGTTTTGGTTCCAACTGTTGTAAGATAATCCTTACAGTTTAGCTCAAAGCTTAGGATGGATTATCCCTTTCTAAGGTTTGGATATAGCTTTTAAGCTTGGTTACAGAAGGCTTGTTATGCTCTCTACAAATGTGAGACACTTGGGAAACAAAGGTAATTTCGAGTGCTTCTAGATAGTTATGAATGTAGAGATAGCTTTGATCTTGTGAGTTTCCCGTGCATAGGAATGAGCACGTCCTTCTGTATTTATAGGCTTCCTCGAAAATCTTCCCGTTGGATTTGAATCTTCTCAAGTAAGTCTTCTTGTATCTGATTGGTTCAAACGGCTCTATTTGAAGCTTTAAGTCTTGTCAAGAAACAGCTAAAAGACCATGCCTGTTCACCAACTTTCTGTAGAATGCTAGGGAAAGACTTTTGGTACTTGTCAGTCTGGGACAGGTCAGCTGTCAGTATAGTACACCTACGTGTCATCTTCTCATTGGGTCGTTCAGTCTGTTTGCTCAGAATCCTTTCCTGCTTTAAGGTGGAACTCCTCTGAGAGAACCTTCTTAATCCTTCATTAATTGTAAGCTTCACTGAAATTCGTTTTGTCTTGTTCCAACCAGATTAACTAACAGCTTTTAATGTGTTTAGCATTGAATGTGTTTTGTTAGTTCACATCAGTGGGCCTTGGTCCTCTCCTGATGGTTTTAGTCTTAGTGAGTATGCACTTAGTAAACATTCAAGACTTAGACTACTTCCTCAGATTACTTTGTCTTTAGCGGACTTCATCTTCAGCGGACTTCATTCTTCGGCGGACTTCATTCTTCAACACACTCCAGACTTTACTAACTGCACTTTAGTTCCTTAACATTTGAACTGACTATCTAAAAATCTAACTCTACTGAATAATTTTACTTACAAATAACTTAGGAGGAATATTTTGGCATCTTAATCAAAACTTAAGTCTATACAATTTCCCAACAAAAAGTTTTTCTAAAAGTGTTACCCATTAGAGGTGTTATCCATTTTGGGAAAAAGGGAAAATTGCGACCAAGATTCATTGGACCATACGAGATCTTAGAACGAGTCGGGGAAGTTAATTATCGCCTTGCATTTACCACCAGACCTATCTGGAGTGCACAATATTTTTCACGTTTCCATGTTGAGAAAGTATGTCTTTGATTCGAGCCACGTAATCCACCATGAAGAACTCGAAGTCAAGAAAGATTTGTCTTACGAGGAATCACCAATTGTAATACTAGAGCATAAGATCAAAAAACTTCGTAATCGTGAAATTCGTCTAGTTAAAATTCAGTGGAATCATCATAACAAGGATGAGGCCACTTGGGAACTCGAGAGCGAAATCACTACAAAGTACCCTCATTTATTGCAACAAGGTACATTTTTAATTTCAAGGACGAAATTTTGTTTAGGGGGGGAGGGTGTAACAACCCAAAAACTCCATAAGCAGAGTTATATTATTCTTATTATTATTATTATTATTATTATTTTATATATATGAAAATATTGGTATAATTATTGAAGAATAAGAAAAAAAAATTACATGATATAAAAAGTTATACTTTATTGTATCACTAATCAATTTATTTTATTATATGACTAATGTTTGGAGATAATAAAATTATTGTGGGCTTAGAACTAGATGACATTTTCCCTTAAAACTTGATTAGGGAAGAAGCCCACATTAAAGATAAGTTAATGGCCTTTTAGGGCTCAATAATGAAGGAACCCTAGCCTTGAGGGACACTATAAATAAGGGTAAGCAGCCACTTTTGCACACTTTCAGCTTTTCACTTATATGGTAAGTCTCCTCTCACACACATACATCTTGCACACACAAACTCACACACACACACAAAAAATATTCGAACTTCCAGTCACTTTCCGGTGAATTTTCAGGTATCCGATCAATGCTCGGCTAGTACCATATGAAAGTTGACATACAGAGCTTTCTGGAACATCTTCCCGCTTCTCAATCAGAGTTCTGGATCTCTGGTTATCGCCAGTCAAAGTTGGGGGGATGCTATTGTAGGCGGACCAACTTCTAAATACCATACCTCTATTTTCGTTGGTTCAAATCTTTTGATTTTAGATTCACTGGAAAACTTCTGTTATAAGCTTTCCAAAACATCTTTTCTTTTACAATTTGAAGTTGTAGAATTCTAGTTATGATAGATCGAAGTTGGAGGGATGCTATTTAGGCGGACCATTTTCTACAGCTTATAACTCTTTGCTCGTTTATCCAAATCTTTTGTTTTTAGTCTTGTTGGAAAGCTGGAATCGAAATCTTTCCAGAACATCTTCCCTTTTTCAAATCGGAGTTGTATAACTCCAGTTATGCATGATCAAAATTTCGAAAATGAGTTCTTAGATTTATCTTCTCTCACGTCACTTCAATTTTTTTCTCTCACCCGTTTTCTGTTCACATCCACCACACTGCCGCCCCCTATGATAGTTGTTGGTATTATCTAAGTTTCTGGTGGTGGTGGTGGTAGAAGAGGAGACGTGGAAGTAATATTTATATTTTATTTTAAATTCTTTAAAACTTCTAATGTACCTAAAAAGTTCGTTGTTCATCCGTTTTAGACGAAATCAGTGGTGTTTTATCAAAAATTTAGTGAGCTACTTTTTTTGTATAAAAATTATAAAATACCAATTTATATAAGCTTGTAGGCAGCCCCAAAACTTGAGCAAAATATATAGTATTTTAGTACAAATTCATTGTCTTATATTTTGACTTATATTTTCACAATTTCTAGTTCATCGTCTCAATCACACACACTTCAAATAAAGGTTCAAGTCCATATTGTTTGAAGACTCTGACTTTCAGCTCATTTTTCCTCTCCATCACTTCTTTTGAATGTCCTTTGAGACCTAAATGCTCACATAAGGACACTCATTCTTCTGTAATTCGATCTCTGTCAACTGCTCCAGTTGCATCTTGAGGAGGCCAGTAAGTGATTGGCTCAGGGGCCTTCAAGGCAAGATCTGGGAATTTATCATTCCAGGCCTCATTGATCTCAGGATAGAGCTTTGGGTATACTTCAAACATCCATGAGTTGAACACTTCTTGTGCATTATCCCTTCCCAATTCTCCACTGACATAAAAGGAATACACAAACTCCCTTTTTGCAGTTTCCCAAGCATCATTGAGTTTCTTGGGCACCCATGCATCATGGTGAGGGAACTTGGCCTTTGAGGGAGCTACCTTGTCTTTCTTCAGCTTTGTAGCCCACCTTTGATAAATGTTCCTAAATTTCTTTGATGTGGACTTGTCAAAGGTAGCTAACCTCTCCTGCCTTTTCCTTTCAGCCAACTCAGCAATGGTTTCCATCTTCCCGACAACCTTGTCTCTCCTCTCTTGCTGTTGAGCAGTTAGCTTTTTAGCTCTTTCATTCATACCCCCAACCGCCTTGATTAGCCCAGTGAGCTCTATAACTCTAGTGGGGGCAGATTTGGGGTCTTAGAAGAGATAGGATTAGGGTTTAGAATAGGAAGTACCTCAACTGACTCAGATGAACCAGTGGACTTTGTAGCCAACCTTCCTGAGGTTCTGGTCTTCTTGGCCACCTCTGCTGAGAGGACGTCAATTGCCTTCCTTTTAGTTGATTCCCCCTTTTGAGCAGCTCTCTCTTCTTTCTCCTTCAGATGAGCTTCCTTGAACTTTGATAGGTCCTCTGATGAAGTCTCATTTCCTTCCTTTGCTTCAGCAGTCTTCTGGGCCTCAGAATCTACCTTCTTTAAGGTGCCCTTGATTTGTTGGCCTCTTTCAAATTCAGGAGTCTCAAGAATGATTTGCATCTTGTTCTTAGGGTCCAGCTTCATGTCCTTAGCACTTACTCTCTTTTCCCCCTTTCCGGCATTAATCATACACTCAGCAACAGATATGTTTAACTTTACCTGATCATGAGCAAGGGCCTTCAATTCAGTGGAGCAATGGTCAACTTCATCCTCTAGCTTCTCCAAGGTTGCTCCAGCTGTTTGCCCAATATGTACAAACTGAGCTAGCTTTTCATCGATTAGGACGTTGGTCTTCTCCTGGGTAGGGAAGTCCTCTGCAGCCTTCTTCAGGACTTCACCTAGCTTGGCTCCCAGCTCCTCATGCTTTGCTTCAAACTCCAACATCTTCTGGTTCCATAACCCTTCAACCTTCCCAATAAGGTCAGCTGAGAAAGCCTCAACAGAGGACTTTAGGTTAATGGAAACGTTTTCAAAAGAGTCTTTCGGAACTGAGTTCTAGTTTCCTCTTCCTTTTGCTCTAGCTTCTTCATGGCATCTATCACCAGTACACTCTGACCTTCCACAATATCTAACACCATCTGTTGGGAATCTTCAATCTTTAATGTCAGGTTTTGGAGTGATCTGGTGGTAGACTCCATCATCTCATCGACGTGGTCTGAGAGGATGACCATCTCGTCTACTTCTTCTTGAACTATTTCTTGGTCGTCCCTCAGTTGAGCTTGAAGGGAAGGAAGCTTTTCATCTTGTAAGAGTTGGACAGCCTCTCTCAGGGGGGTTAAATTGACCTGGACTGAGGGGATTTCATCAGTCTGTACACCTGCATGACAATTAATGTTAGTCTTTTCTCCCTCTTTCTCACATCCTAGGTCTCCTGACATATCTACCTCCATGTGGGCTCCTTCCTCCTCACTCTTCTCACATTCTTTCTCACTGTCCTTTTCTTTTTCAACTACTTTCTTTTCAGCCAATTCATTCTTTACATAAATGATTGCTCTTACCTCTCCACTCACAACATCAGTTATCTCCACCTCATTTCTTTTTCATTATCTTTTTCAACTCCATCATGACCAAACACCTCAGTTGACTCCTTAGTCACCACTGAGGGCTGTTGTGGGAGAACTTCAGTAGACACCTCTACTGAGCTCTCCTTTGGCAAGTTTTGTGCCTCAGTATCTCTTGCCAAAGATACATCCTTGGCTACTTCACCACCAACTTGCTGTGGTGAAGTACCTTCTCCTTTCTCTGTCTCATTCTCCTCCTCTTTCTCTTTCTCTCCTTCTCCTCCTTCAACAGTTTCTACCTCCTCATGTACCTTCTCAACCTCCTTTGGGTTCTCCTTCTCTCCTCCATCACTCTCCTTTACCTTTTCCTCAGCTAGTTTGTCCATTACCAGACTCTGAAAGATCTTCTCATCACAGAGAAGTCTGGTTTTGGTCATCCCAGCAAACTCCATCACTTCCTTCTCCTCCTTCTTCCACTCATCAGCATTGCTGCCTCTGACAGCCATCAAGATCTCACCCAATCTCCTGTCTTTGAGCTAGACAAGGAGTCTTAGTCTCATAAACATAGCTTTTAGGGTGGGGTACCCATCAAGCTCAGGATACTTTGACTCCAAGGAGTAAGCTACCTCATCTTTAAAAGTATCCAAGAAGGAGTACTCCTCTTCATCGTCTGAGGGTAGGGAAGGGGTAGGGGATCTAATATCAGTGGGCTCTTCAGGGATGGACTTCAGGTGAGTGGTATGGGCTTCAGAAGGGTTGGGTTCAGAGGGGGTTGAGGGAATAGATTCAGATGGGTTTTGTTCAGTGTGGTTTGAGGGAATGGGTTCAGATGGGGTTGAGGATGCCTCAGCAGATGCCTCAGAGGGGGTGGTAGTTTGGGATACACTTTCAGGCTGTTGAGAGCCTTCAGTGGTGGTTTTGGCAATTTTGGAGATTTTCTTTGTTTTTACAGGGGTTCTGGGCTTGGTTTTGGGTTTGATGGGGGTAGGGGCAGGTACATCAGAGTCAGACTCAGTTGAAATAACATTCGGAGAAGAGTCAGAGTTACCTGATGAAGACTCATCAGTAGATTTTGTTACTCTGACCTTCTTAGAGGCACTCTTCTTCTCAGCCTCAGAAGACCTCCTCTTCTCCTTCTTTGAGGCCTTCTGTGCCTTCTCTTCTTTGTGTAGGGCCATTTTGTCACTAAGTTTGACCAGCCTTCTCTTCAGCTTGGTCCTCTTTCCCTTAGCAGGGTTTGCTTCCTCCTCCTCTACTGCTTCAGGGCTGCCCTCCATCAAACTCAGCTTTCTTGCCTCCAGGGCCTTTCCGGATTTGAAGAGACTCTTCAAATTGCTCCACTTCCTGTCTTCAATCCAATCTACTCCCACATCCACGTTTTCAATGAGATAGGAGATCTTAGTGGCAAAATTCAGCTTACTTGCTAGTTGGGGAGTTTTGTCAGGCTGAAACTTTGACTGCTCCTTATTCAGCGCCCTTAAGAAGAACTGCTGCCAGTTGAAGCTCTTCTCTTTACTCTCCACAATGGCCTTCATCAATCTCAGCTTTGGTCGTGCTCCCCTGATTTCCTAGAATACATTTCCCAACAATCTCACAAAAAAATATTGTAAAAGGGAAGAAGTAAACTTATGTTTATTGTGGGACTGTACTTTACTTTCTTTTACATTATGGTGTAGACCCAGACCTCCTCCTTACCCAGAATACAGGTGTCTGGATTTGGGCCTTCAGAGGGAAGTCCAAACAGCTCCTTGAGATCATCTCCTTCCAATCGGATCTCCTTCCAATCGGATCTACTTCTTTACCTTCTGATGCTCAATAATTTCATTTCCGTCTCTCATCACCTTCTTCTTCCTCTTTAAGAATATGCACGACTTGATTTTAGAGTCAGTATTAGCAACACTGAAAAAGAACACCAAAACTTATCTATCGAAGCAACTCTTAGGGTGGATAGACAAGAATTTTTCTAACCCTGCGGTTTTAACCATTTCCAGGGCTTCCTTTATATGAGCGAACTCCGGCCTGGATTCAATTTCTAGGTTATCAAAAAGAATTGTAGGCTCATACCAGAAATTATCCTTGTTGGTAAGAAAACCTAGGTTTACTCTTGCCATTTGAGAATGGGATTGAAAGAAATTTGCAGAGAGTATTTTAGAAGGATAGTAAGTGTTTGCTTGAGAGTGAGTTCGAAAAGGTTCTTAGGCTGATTTTGGGGGCTTTTATATGAGTAATGGATGGTGAGATTTAGTCTCGCAATCAACGTCTGAGATTAATTTGGTTGAAAGGTCGTGGATATTCGAAGGGGTTAGTGGGGAGTTTTTAAGAGATCTTGACGGTTAGAAAAGAACCGCCTAAAATGGAAGGTATGGATTAAAGGAGTTGGTAGCCGGAAGGTCACATCATCCGGCTTTTAAGGCGCATGAGATAGGTAACTATAAAAGCAAAACTGACTTGTACAAAGCGCATTAAATGCTTGCCATATCGAAATATTTTTGAAACAGAGTAAAAGATTTAATTTCCAAGTACATACTCATTAGCTATTTTTTATACAAGTTTTATATTATAAAATAGCACTTCAGATTTAAAAAAATAGCAGAGTTAAAACTTTTTGACCTCTACTGAGGTGGAACCTCTTCTGAGAAATATAAGCTATTCTGTGATTAGTGACTCCACTGAGGTTGATCCTCTTCTGAGGTTGCACCTCCACTGACTCGAAAACAACTCATCTGAGATGGCTCCTTCCTCTACTCTCCTGGATCCAGAAGTCCAAGCTCCACTGACAGTTCTTGAAACCTTGCTTCAGCCAAAGGTTTAGTAAAAATGTCAGTCTTTTGTTTGCCAGTATGGATCTTGAGCATTTTGATATCCTTCTTTTCCACATGATCTCTGATGAAATGATGCCTTATATCAACATGTTTGCATCTTGTGTGGAGAACTGAATTTTTTGAAATAGCAATTGCACTATTGTTGTCACAGAAAATAGGAACTTCATTAGCAAAGATGTTGTAATCTCTTAGTTGTTGTCTTAGCCAAAGAATTTGAGCACAACAACTTCCAGATGCCATATATTCACCTACAGTGGTGCTTGTGGCTACTTAATTTTATTTCTTGGAAAACAAATAGATCAGCTTACTTCCCAAGTATTTACAAGTGCCTGAGGTTGATTTCCTGTCAATTCTGCATCCTCCATAGTCAGCATCTGAGTATCCTGTGAGTTCCAGATTGTCATCTGAGGGATACCATAATCCCATATTCACAGTACCGTTGAGATATTTAAGAATCCTCTTAGCAGCTTCCAGATGACTTTTCTTGGGATTTGCTTGCTATCTTACACATATCCCAACTGCAAATGGGATATCAGGCCGGCTTACTGTGAGATACAGTAGAGATCCAATGATAGCTCTGTAGTGAGTCTGGTCTACTGATTCACCATCTTCATCCGGTTCCATCTTGGTGTTGGTGTTGAGTGGAACCCTTGTAACTTTGCTGGTCTGGCATCCAAATTTGTTGATCAGCTCCCTTGTATATTTGGCTTGGTTGATGAAGATTCCTTCAGGAGACTGCTTGACTTGAAGTCCTAGGAAGAAGTTCATTTCTCCCATCATTGACATCTCAAATTTCCGTTTCATCAGTTGAGAAAACTTCTCACAGATCATCCACATAGATTTGAACTAGCAAAGTGTCCTTTCCTTTTGTGATCCTAAAGAGAGTTCTGTCTACTCTTCCTTTGATAAAATCATGATCCAAATGGAACTGTGACAAAGTATCATACCAAGCTCTTGGAGCCTATTTCAGTCCATATAAAGCTTTTCTCAGTCTATATACTTTGTGACTTTCTTCAAAACCTGGGGGTTGCTCCACATAGACTTCCTCATTGAGTACTCCATTCAAGAAAGTACTCTTGACATCCATTTGATACACCTTGAATTTCTTGTGAGCAGCATATGCAAGAAATAACCTTATTGCCTCCAATCTGGCCACTGGGGCAAAAGTTTCATCATAGTCAAAGCCTTCAACTTGAGAATGGCCCTTTGCAACTAGCCTGGCCTTGTTTCTGACTATGACATCGTTTTAATCCTTCTTGTTCTTGAATATCCACTTGGTTCCTATCACATTGCAATGATATGGTCTGTCAACCAGCTCCCATACTTGATTTCTTGTAAATTGGTTGAGCTCTTCTTGCATGGCAATGATCCAATTTGAATCTTGAAGTGCTTCTCCAATGGAACCTGGTTCCTGGTTAGATAAGAAACAACAAAACAAAGCACTTTCTCCATGAAAACTTCTAGTTTTGACTCCTGAGGTAGGATCACCTAGGATTTGCTCAACAGGGTGATCTGAGAGCCATGTTCTCCTAGGCTGATGTCCTTCAGTAGAGTTTAACTCTTCTAAAGTTGAGTCACTAGATAAAGGAATGAAATCAAATTCAGGAAATAAGACAGAGGGTTGAATTCCTGAGTCATCATTCAAGGTATTCTCATTTTCAATGGTAATATCATTGGTTCCCCCTTGAATGATGGGCTCAATGGATGTCTCAGCTGTGACCACTTGGTTACCTCTTGAACTGGGATTGTATTCATCAGTTCAGTTACTTGTTCAGGAGAGCTCTCAGGTGAGCTTTGAGGAGTGGTTTGATTTTGAATGTCCTCTTTGAATTGTTGATCATTGAAGTTATCCCAGGTTGAGATGTATGTATCAACACAATTCTCAGGATAGCCTTTAGACTTGATACTCAGTCTAGTTAGTATTTTGCTTATCACTTCCTCATTTTCCTTACTCCTGGACTCAAAAGTAAATTCATCAAAGACCACATGAGGTGATTCTTCCACAACAAGAGTTCTACAATTGTACACTCTGAAAGCTCTACTGATTTGGGAATATCCTAAGAAAATTCCTTCATCAGCCTTGCTATCAAAAGCTTTCAGTTGAGTTTTCCCATTGTTGTGAATGAAACACTTGCAACTAAAGATATGAAAGTAAGATACATGTGGCTTTCTGCCATTCCATAACTCATATGGAGTTAGTCCTTGATGTTTGGTTACCATGGATCTATTTTGAGTGTGGCAGGAAGAATTAATGGCTTCAGCCCAAAATCTTTTAGGAACTCGAGCTTCTGCAAGCATTGTTCTTGATGCCTCCTTGAGAGTCCTATTTCTTCTTTCAGCTACTCCATTTTGTTGTGGAGTTCTTGCAGCTGAGGTCTCATGCGTAATACCTAACTCTTTGCAGAAATCGGATATAATAGAATTAATGAATTCAGTGCCCTTATCTGATCTTATCTTTACAAAGTTCAGGCTCTTTTCATTGCTAACTTTCTTCAGAAGTTCTGGTAGCCTGAGTTGAGTCTCCTTTTTGCTTGCTAGAAATACCACCCAAGTGTACCTGGAGAAATCATCAACAACAGCAAGTGTATATTTTCTCCCATTGATACTTACAGGGGTTACAGGACCAAAGAGATCCATATGTAACAGTTGAAGTACTCTGTCAGTAGAGGTTGCTACTTTGCTTTTGAAAGATGCTTTCATTTGTTTTCCCTCCTGACAAGCTTTGCAAATATGTTCTTTGTTGTATACTTCATTTGGCATTCCTTCCACCAATCCATGTCTTGCTATCCTGTTCATCATCTTGAAGTTCAGATGACTTAGTCTCTTGTGCCACAACCAATTAGTATCAGTTGAGCTCTTTGCAATAAGACATGCATTTGGTGTGCAAGACTTCTAATCTGCAAGATAGACATTTCCCTTCCTTTACCCAGTTAGTAGTACCTGTTTTGAATCTATATTCTTGACAAAACACAGGTTACATGAAAATTCAATACTGTATCCTTTATCACAAAACTGACTTATGTACAAAAGGTTGTGCTTAAGTCCACTGACATGGGATACATTGCTTACTCTTACTGAGCCAATAATTAAGGTACCATAACCTTTAGTGGCTCTTTGTGAATTGTCACCAAAGGTGACTTGTGGACCTTCTTTCTCAACAAACTCTATCAGGAGATCTTTGTTGTCAGTCATGTGCCTGGAACATCCACTGTCCAAGTACCAGACTGAAGATTTTAGAGCTTCTCCTTTGTTGAGGTCCACTGAGGCCTGCAGTAAAAATCAAGCTTTAGGTACCCATTTTGTGTTGGGTCCTACCAGGTTAGTTGTACCTTTTGGAATCCAAATTTGCCTCACAGTTCTAATCACTTTAGAGTGGCTAATTTGTCTTCCATAAACATCTACATAGATTGTTATCTCCCTAGGTGCCTTGGGAGTAAACTTTCTATGGGTGTCAGCCTTTGAAGGAACAGGACCTTCTTTACATTCTTTCTTTTAGGCTTGGGTGCACCTGGTCTAAGTTTTTGTTGATAAGGGTATGAAGGACCAATTCCTTTAGGCACAAAAGGAATAGGTCTTCTGTATGAGTCATTCCTTGCGGAGTGCTCATGCCCGAGTGCTTTCAGCTGAGGTTGCTTCATCTGTGAAGACCTCGGCTGATAGTACCTTGACTTGAATCGAATATACTAGCTTCTACTAGTAGCTTCCCCGTAAGAGTACGGGTTCACTTTAGTATAGGCAAGTATAGGGACCAAGTATTATCGAACCCAAGGGAAAGTGTGTATGCGAATAGATCCCTGAAGATCTACGCGTCGTAGTTAATATGAGTGTGTTGTTTTTGGATTTTTTTGAAAGATTAATCAAAAACTAAAATAAACTAAGGAAACTAAAATACTAAAGAAGACGAATTAACTAAGGTGTGTTTTCAAATAAGAGATGGTGATGCTTAGGATAGGAATCCCTACGTATACTAACGTAGCAGGTACATAATCAGAATAACTGTGACACACAAGAAATAACCTAAGTCTATGAATGCAAGGTGAAAGCTCAAGATTCTAAACCCTAATACTTTACCCTAACACTCGACTTCACTAATCTACTAACAAGTTAATAGATTGTGCTTAATTAATGAGACCCTAATTTAACTAAGGTGATGCGGTCGTCCTCCTTCGCTAAACCGGTAAATGAATTAACCTTTCCTAAACCTTCTCGTTAAGACTACTAATTGTTATTGAGTGATGCAGTCGTCCTCTCTCTAACACTTTCATACGAAATTCAAAGGTAAAGTTCAGATTAATTATAAGAATTCATTAATCAAGAGAATTAAAACTCACGTCACGAATTACTCTAATTACGTACCCACAACCTACTTCTACGAGTTCATCCTACCCTAAGCATGCAAGGGTTTTAGCTAGACATAGGTTTAACGTAAACAAGAGCAATTAAATAAGTAACGAACATAAACATGATAATCAAGACGAAGAAGAGATCAAACATGAACTAGGGTTTAATGAAATAAAAGAATAAACTGAAGTTAAATTAATAAAAACGAAGTATGAAGAGTTTAACGTAGCCGAATTACTGAAAAGAAACTAAGAGACGAAAAGAAACTAAAAATTCGTATGAAAACCTCAACAAAACGTAAACGTAAACTTGCTTCTCTCCTTCCTCTCCAAAAACTAAGTCTAAAAGTGATTTCTAAAGTTCGTGTTCTAAGTCGTCCTTCAAAACATGTTTGGAAGAGGTATATATAGGCACCGGGTCGAAACGGGATCTCATGGGCCAAAAAACGAAATTTGGCATATAAGCCTCGGAGGCGCTCGAGCTGTCCCGGTCGAGCGGGGCGCTCGAGCTGTGTTGGTCGAATGATTCAGGAGGTCGAGCGGGGCGCTCGAGCTATGTTGCTCGAATGATTCAAAAGCTCGAGAGGGGCGCTCGAGCTGTGTCCCTCGAGCGGCAAAAACGTTCTGTAAGTCCAGAGCGCTCGACCTATGTTGCTCGAGCGATGGTGCTCGAGTGATGATGCTCGAGTGGCCTTCCTTCCTTGCAACTAACACTTTTCTTCTCACGTAGTAATTACAATCGTATTTCTTCGATATCTTCTCATCCGGGCATCCGTTTGAGTCGATTCAAAGTCCTACGAACTCCGTTTTTCGTCCTCGATTCACCTATGAGTATCAAAGAGACAAATTCATCAATGTATTGAAATAGTACTCATTTGGCTCTAAAAACTCAATAAAATCAACCAAAACTAGGGCGTTTCTAGCTACGAATCATGACAATTTCACGCCTAATCATACCTCTGCTGAGATCTAGTCTAATTAGTAAACTGAGTCTTTCCATTTGGTTTTGGCTGAGTTTGACTTCTCTTTTGTTGGACCTCAGCTGGTCTTTTACCTTTATCTAAAATCTGTGGCTGAAGGGTCACAGATTTAAAAAAAAAACTCTCTTTGTGCCACTTGAAGAGGCAACACTCAGAGGACCTTCTGAAGGTTTTGGAATAAAGCCTTGTTGGAGTTATACGTGAAAGTATGCTTTTACTTTGTATAACTCGTGTATCAAACACTCGTTTTATGAGAATAATTCTTTTATCACATTTGCTTTAGATATAATTGAATGTTGAATTTCTATTGCAAACCGTTCAATATATAGTACATGTTACATTGTAGTTAATGCGGTGATACCCGATCACGGAAGACAACATTAACAGTTTACTTGTAACTAAACGTACATTTTCACGACCCAGGTGGAATTGAACAATCCGCCGTGAAAGGTCGATGTGTAAGGCTCAGATTGGTCTGTCTTGACCAAGAGATTGCACTAGCACATTTAGTATGTGTTGAAGAGGTCCTACAGCGAGGAGAAATTCTTCTGTTTTGAAAGGTGAAGAATTAGACCTCAGTGGTTGTTGATTTCTTAATCTCCGTCACTTAAATAGGACCGTGTGTGCTTAGTAGTTACTGCTTTGATTCATGTTGGGTGAGAATCATTGTGACTTCGAACTTTGTGTCTTGGGCAGTAATATTAATCATACGACGGTTGCTAAGATTTAATACGGAGAAACGCGTGCGAGTACGGCTCGTGTGATTAGTCCCCTTGGTGGGCTCAGAAGTTTTATTGTACCAAATCTTGCAAGTGAAGAATTAGTTTCTTCGGTACGAATAATAATGTTGAGCTGTCTTTACTCCAAGGTGAAATATATTAATTAATTTAGAGCTATTCAGAAGCTTAATTAATTAATGGACTTGATAATCTTAAACGCGGGAAATAATAACCGGGAGCCCATATTATCGTAATATGGATTAAGATGGATAGTGCAATATTAATTTATTAGTGGTAATAATTAATATTAATGGGCTGAATTATATTGGGGCTCAATATTGAAATTCAGAAGTCCATTAGGAGGTCCAATCTTAATTCTCCTTAAGGCCCCTCAAGTAGCCCATTAAGTAGCCCAATAATGATAAGGTGATTAAAATAAAAAGAAAATAATTATTGCTGATTTTTTCTTTGATTTTTCGAAAAAAGCATATTTAGGAGAGATTAGATTTTGTTGATTTTCTTGGAAAGATATTATGAAAGATATGTATTCTAGAAGTACAAGAATATCTCATATATTCAAGAAGATCCAAATCTTGGAATCATTCCTTATAATTTTCGAAAATTTCATGCTTACTTAGGTGGGTGAGATTTTTGTGGAATATTTTATTGTGGAGAAAAGAATATATGAGATATATTCAAGATTTCTTAGAGTCTAAGAAAAGATTTTCTTCAAGCCCAATAAACATAAAAATTCGATCACCCTACACCTATAAATATGGGTTGATTATTTCATCCCAAGAACATAATTCCATGTGTTGGAAAAATCAAGAGCATAGATATTTTTCTTTTTCCTTAGTTTATTAAATTACTTGAAAGCATCTCCCACCGGTGATCAAGTAAGGCGAAAGGGAAATACTTGAGAAGGTTTTTGGGTTGATAAAGCGAGATCGTGATTGTCCCGTTTATTCAAAGGCCAATTCTACAAGAGGTACGTTAATCGCATATTTAATTGTTTATTCCGCTTAATTAAATATGTGAAATTAATTCAACATGCATGATGATAATTAGTTGTTGGAATTATTATTTGAATTAATTAGGATTAATTCATGCTAGTAATAATTGTATTTAAATTCGTATTTAAAATTCATCCAGAATAGATTCCGGGCACCCCTATTTTCCCAACAACTGGTATCAGAGCCACGGTTTCGGGCTCTGAATTTTAAATTGGAATTCAAATTGTTGAACATTAAATTGAAATTGGATAGTAGAATTGTTAGATCTTTTTTGCAGGTATCCAATTGTCATGGTTTTTAATGTTGTTAATTTCATGCGTGTAAATTAATTGTTTTTAATTCGATTCGTTCGAATTCGTTTTTCTCGTGAGAAAATCCACGAGTAGATTAGTTGTTTTTATTTTGATTCGATCATTGTAATAGACTAGTCTAGATCTAGTATTTATTTTTTTTGTAAAAATAAATTGTAACCGGATCGTGACGAAGAACGAAGAATTAAAAACGGCGTACCCGGACGACGCATACATGCGTGGCGCGTGTATGGAGGTAAAATCATGCTAGGGGTGAAGAAAACGAGGACGAACGGCGAAAAAACGGCGCACGGGGGTGCACGGTGCACACCGTGCGCAACGGGCGCACGGCGCCGCGCGCATCGCGCGCGCGCGCCTTGGCGAGGGCCTGCAGCGCCTCGGGTGCGCCTCGGGCGCTTTTCCAGCGCTTCTCGGGCCGGGAAGCGCGCGGGCCCACTTTGTGGGCCGACGCGCGCTGTATCTCAGTCCGTGGAATTTTTTCGGTTCGTGTTTTTTTTACGTGTGATTTTAAACGTCGTCCCGAACCCCAAACGATGCTGTTTTTTAAGAAGTGTTGTTGTTCGAGTGGGAGCACGTCGAGACGAACGTCGAAAAGCAACAAAGACGATTTTTCGCATCAAGACGTGAAGAAATTAAACCGTGACAATTGGATTCGAGTGCTCCAATGTGTTTAATTTTGTTTTGATGGATGTTTTATTTCGTGCACTTATTATTATTTGTTAATATGTGTTTGCATGAATTTAATTGTCCAAGAAAAACCTTACTTTCGAAAATTACTAAGTATGTTTTTATAATCGCAATTTTATTCCGGATATTAAAATTGGATTATTTTGGCCTCCATAATTTATTTATTTGTGAAGTTCTTTTGGAATACATTTCCCCCTCGGATCGGCCAAAAGAACGGATTTCACATGAATAAATTCCGAAAGGATGATTGTGGATTATTACTAGTGGCGGTATTGACCCTCACCACGAGTGGCTTGCTCAAAGCGAAATAATAATCCTGTATTTAATTATGGTTATTACTTAGGCATAGGAAATTGATATTAACTTACTCCCCTCGGAGTCCCTGTCAATTTCTATGTGGTCAAAGTGGGAGCCAACTATTAATTTTGAATTAAGGATTTGTAACTTTTAAGTTTGTGATCCGCTTGAATGTATTTAAATGTATAGACCACCCCTCGTGGCGCATTTAAATTGTTTCGAGATGTTGGCTGATGCATGATTATATTGTTTTAAGGTTTCAATATAATTGATGTGATCGAATTATGTGATAATTTCATATTTTTCTAGATATTGATATGAATGTATGTTTTATTCTCATTTCATCATGTCGCAACTTTTTAATCCACTGTTAAATATACTTAAAGTTAATAAACTTTTTGGAGAGAATTATATCGATTGGAAATGTTTTTTTTAAATTTGTCCTTACTGCACGAAAACACAATTGGGTTGTTTATGTTAATATACCCGGCAAGCCTAATGATAAGTCAAGCAATGGGAAGAGGCAGTTTATGATCGGAAGCGTGACAATGAATGAAGTGCATCATCTTGACATTTCTGTCTGAGGATTTGAGGCGCGTTCATGAAGACATTGTATCCGCTGTTGAAATCATGGAACACCTTGAAGAGATGTTTTCACATCAGAATCCCATGACTAATCAGTTCACCAAACATGACTCGGTCAAGTTGGAAATGGTGGAAGGAACGCCCGTGAGGGAGCACGTTCTCGAGATAATGGCATACCTTAACAAGTTGGAAGTACTTGGTGCGGATTTTGATTGATTTCATATACCATTCCCTACCGAGAAGCTTTGAGTAGTTTCATCTGAACTGTCAGATGAATGAACGGACAAGTCGTTTGCCCGAGCTCTTGCAAGCTTTAGTTTCGGTGGAGGTGATAATGGAGCACCAGTCTAGTGCTATGGTGGCTAATGGTTCGTCTACCTCTTTTGGTCCCAAGGGAGGGAAAAAGAGGAAGAGAACCAAAAGCCGGATCCAAGCAAATCCAATTGTTGCGAAAGGCAAATGCAAAGGCAAGCATCGAAGGGGAAGTGTTTTAGTTGCGGTGAGAGAGGACAATGGAGGTCTGCCTGTTCCAAGCCTAAGAGGCTAGGAAAGTTAGGTAATTCACACACCTTAGTCGTTGAAACTTGTGAAGTGGCGTATGCTATCTATTCGTGGATAGTGGATACGAGAGCTACTGATCACATTTGTTTCATAGGTTTAAGCTAACCCGACGACTTAACGGAAGTGAGATCCCCATCACATCGGGCAATGCTACGAGAGTGGCAGCTGAAGCAGTGGGAGAAGTGCGCCTATCTTGTGAAGATAGAGTTATGGTCTTGAGAGACATTCCTCATGTTCCTAGTTTAGAAAGAACTCAACCTTCAGTTTCTAAACTGTTTGAATAGATACTCAGTTTCTTTTAATAAGGATGTTATTATTGCTTGAAACGATGAGTTTATCCGTTTCGGAACTTTAATGGATGATCTTTATACCATTATTTGGGCACACCACTCACAAAATTGAATCTAATAACACATCGATTATTTCGAGTAATAAAAGAAAGCGTTCTTCGGAGATGAACGAAACACTTCCATGGCATCTTAGACTAGGTCATATTAATCTAAAGTGGATAAAGAGATTGGTGAAAGACGGATCCTTGGAATCATTCCAAGTCGAGCCGTTTCCAACTTGTGAATCCTGTTTAGAGGGTAAAATGACCAAGAGGGCATTTGGAGCCAAGGGGAATAGAACTACGGAAGTGTTAGAACTCGTTCATACCGATATGTGTGGTTCAATGACGATCATAGCAAGAAGAGGTATGAGTAATTTGATGATTACTCAAGATATGGATACATCTACCTTATGATGCATAGGGAAAGAAGTATCAAGTTTCTACGATTTGTTCGTGGAGGCGAATACCTTAGCAATGAATTCTTGAACTACCTATCGGACGAAGGGATTGTATCCCTGTTGACCACATCGGGAACCCCTCAATAGAACGGTGTGGCGGAATGAAGGAGCCAAGACTCTTTTAGAAATAGTCAGATCCATGATGAGTTATTAGGATTTACCCAAGTCGTTTTGGGGTAACGCCTTGGAAACAACGACTTACATTCTAAACTTGGTGCCATCCAAATCGGTTCCTAAAACCCCAATGGAATTGTGGACCGGGCGCAAGCCCAGTCTAAGACACTTGCGGATTTGGGGTTGTCCGGTATACGTGCTAGACAAGGAAGCCGGTGAATTGGATCCACGTTCGGAATTAAGGTTGTTTATAGGATATCCCATGGGAACGAAAGGGTGTATGTTCTATAGTCTCAAGGATTAAAAGACCGTGATTAGTTCGCACTTTAAATTCTTGGAGGAAGACTATATGAACAAAAGAAAGCCCAGAAGTGAGATTACCTTAGACGAGTTAAGAGGGCAAACTCCTATACCAAGTATACAAGATGATATACCACACGTCATACCTTCACAACGGGAACCCCGTCGTAGTGGGAGGATTGCAAGGCAACCCGAGAGATTCATGGGAATTGGAGAATCTTCGGATTTGATTCCCGGCGATGAATCAAACCCATGAACGTACGACGAGGCAATCCAAGACAAAGACGCGGAGGTGTGGCAAACCGCAATGGAAACCGAGGAGGGTTCGATGGATTATAATCAAGTGTGGGAGTTGGTTGATCCACCTAGTGGGTGTACAAGAGGAAAAGAGGACCGGACGGAAGGGTAGAGACCTTCAAAGCAAGGCTTGTGGCCTGTGGCCTGTAGTTATGCTTAAGTCCATCCGTATTCTCTTGTCGATCGCTGCGCACTTAGATTACGAGATCTGGCAAATGGATGTCAAGACAGCTTTCCTTAACGGAAGTCTTGATGGGATCTATATGCAACAGCCCGAAGGTTTCGTTGAAAAAGGCCAAGAGCACCTCGTATGCAAGCTTAAGAGATCCATTTATGGACTTAAGCAAGCGTCGAGTACTTGGAACCAGTGTTTTGATCAAGTTATTAAGTCTTATGGGTTCATGATCAAAACAAGTTCAAAAGTTGTGGGTGTAAAAGGTGTGACGGAACTGCGGTGGTATTCTTAGTATTATACGTAGACGATATTCTGCTCATTGGAAACAATGTAAAGGTATTGTCAGACGTAAGGGTATGGCTGTCAAATCAGTTTGATATGAAGGACTTAGGGAAAGCCGGTCACATCCTTGGGATCAAGTTCACTCGAGATCGCAAGAGGAAGATGTTGGGCTTATCGCAAGTTTCATACAAAGCCACTGTTTTGAAGCATATCAGCGTGCAAGATTCCAAGAAAGGTTTTGTACCTTGTAGGCACGGAATCCATCTATCCAAAGAAATATGCCCTAAGACGCAAGTGGAGATAGATGACATGAAAGACATTCCGTACGTTTCGGACGTAGGAAGTCTTATGTATGCAACGTTGTGTACGAGACCGGATATCTGCTTTGCCGTGGGCATGATGGCAAGATATCAAAGTAACCCCGGGAAAGCACATTAGATTGCAATTAAATGCGTTCTTTAGTTTCTGAAAAGAACTTAGTATGGAATGCTGATTTAACAGTCAGACAATCTAATTCCCATGGGATACACGGACTCAAATTTCCAATCAGACAATAGACTCCAAAATACCTACCTCGGGTAGTGTGTTATGCATGGGAGAAGGAGCCATGACATGGAGAAGCGATTTGCAGAAATGCATCGCAGATTCGACCATGGAAGCCGAATAAGTAGTTGTTTGTGAAGTAGCGAAAGAAGCGGTTTGGCTCAAGTACTTCTTAGTGGACTTGGACGTTGTTCCGAATTTGCCCGACAAGATAACTGTCTTTTGTGACAATGTCGGAGCAGTTGCAAATTCAAGAGAACCGAGAGCCCACAAGGCCAGCAAACACATTGAAAGAAAACACCATCTTATACGAGAAATCGTTAAGAAGAGGAGATAAAGAGGTGGCAAAGATAAATGTCGGAGGACAACCTAGTACATCCATTCACAAAGGGTCTGCCTCTGAGTACATTCGAGAGACATGTGGATGGAATGGGAGTCAAGACTATTGCCAATCTGCTTTAAGTATAAGTGGGAGGAATTATTAGGTTAGTGTAGGTTGACATGAGATGTCACGTAGAGCTACTACACTAAGACATGCGTGATGTATACTAAAAGCAGACTTTAAGTATAAGTGGGAGATTGTTGGAGTTATACGTGAAAGTATGCTTTTACTTTGTATAACTCGTGTATCAAACACTCGTTTTATGAGAATAATTCTTTTATCACATTTGCTTTAGATATAATTGAATGTTGAATTTCTATTGCAAACCGTTCAATATATAGTACATGTTACATTGTAGTTAATGTGGTGATACCCGATCACGGAAGACAACATTAACAGTTTACTTGTAACTAAACGTACATTTTCACGACCCAGGTGGAATTGAACAATCCGCCGTGAAAGGTCGATGTGTAAGGCTCAGATTGGTCTGTCTTGACCAAGAGATTGCACTAGCACATTTAGTATGTGTTGAAGAGGTCCTACAGCGAGGAGAAATTCTTCTGTTCTGAAAGGTGAAGAATTAGACCTTAGTGGTTGTTGATTTCTTAATCTCCGTCACTTAAATAGGACCGTGTGTGCTTAGTAGTTACTGCTTTGATTCATGTTGGGTGAGAATCATTGTGACTTCGAACTTTGTGTCTTGGGCAGTAATATTAATCATACGACGGTTGCTAAGATTTAATACGGAGAAACGCGTGCGAGTACGGCTCGTGTGATTAGTCCCCTTGGTGGGCTCAGAAGTTTTATTGTACCAAATCTTGCAAGTGAAGAATTAGTTTCTTCGGTACGAATAATAATGTTGAGCTGTCTTTACTCCAAGGTGAAATATATTAATTAATTTAGAGCTATTCAGAAGCTTAATTAATTAATGGACTTGATAATCTTAAACGCGGGAAATAATAACCGGGAGCCCATATTATCGTAATATGGATTAAGATGGATAGTGCAATATTAATTTATTAGTGGTAATAATTAATATTAATGGGCTGAATTATATTGGGGCTCAATATTGAAATTCAGAAGTCCATTAGGAGGTCCAATCTTAATTCTCCTTAAGGCCCCTCAAGTAGCCCATTAAGTAGCCCAATAATGATAAGGTGATTAAAATAAAAAGAAAATAATTATTGCTGATTTTTTCTTTGATTTTTCGAAAAAAGCATATTTAGGAGAGATTAGATTTTGTTGATTTTCTTGGAAAGATATTATGAAAGATATGTATTCTAGAAGTACAAGAATATCTCATATATTCAAGAAGATCCAAATCTTGGAATCATTCCTTATAATTTTCGAAAATTTCATGCTTACTTAGGTGGGTGAGATTTTTGTGGAATATTTTATTGTGGAGAAAAGAATATATGAGATATATTCA
Source organism: Ballota nigra (assembly GCA_947034835.1). NCBI lineage: Eukaryota > Viridiplantae > Streptophyta > Magnoliopsida > Lamiales > Lamiaceae > Ballota > Ballota nigra. Next base: position 32,679,390 of record OX344724.1, read on the forward strand.
AGATTTCTTAGAGTCTAAGAAAAGATTTTCTTCAAGCCCAATAAACATAAAAATTCGATCACCCTACACCTATAAATATGGGTTGATTATTTCATCCCAAGAACATAATTCCATGTGTTGGAAAAATCAAGAGCATAGATATTTTTCTTTTTCCTTAGTTTATTAAATTACTTGAAAGCATCTCCCACCGGTGATCAAGTAAGGCGAAAGGGAAATACTTGAGAAGGTTTTTGGGTTGATAAATCGAGATCGTGATTGTCCCGTTTATTCAAAGGCCAATTCTACAAGAGGTACGTTAATCGCATATTTAATTGTTTATTCCGCTTAATTAAATATGTGAAATTAATTCAACATGCATGATGATAATTAGTTGTTGGAATTATTATTTGAATTAATTAGGATTAATTCATGCTAGTAATAATTGTATTTAAATTCGTATTTAAAATTCATCCCGAATAGATTCCGGGCACCCCTATTTTCCCAACAAGCCTATCCCACACTTGTTATTAGGATTGATTTGAAAGTTTTGAACTTCCTCTATGGCAAGAGAGGGTTTGTTAAGAGCATCAATCATTTTTAACAAGGTCTCCTCAAATTTTTGTAAGACATCAATTTTCAGGAGGGAATCCTTTACTTGGCTTACCAGTTTTAAGTTATCTTCAGTTAACTTTATCTTAGTTTTAGTAAGATCTTTTATCAGTTGATCTTTGACATTTCCTTGACTCTTGAGGGTTTCCACCTCTTTTGTCAATTCAATGGTAGATTGAGCTGAGTTAAGATCTGCCTGATTTCCAGACTCAATTAACTTAGAGTTTTCTCTCAGGAGATTTTTGTTTTCATCTTGGAGACAAAAACTTGCTTCTTGCAACCTTGAGAAATCAATCATCAATTGTTCCAAAGCGGACTGAAGATTGAGTTCCTCAGTTGACTCTGAGCTTAGCTCAGGTGTGTGTTCTAGAGAAATGGATGGTTTAGATTGTACCTCTGGTTCTTCTCTTGCCATGAGGCACATGCCATCATCACTGTTGTCTGAGAACATTCCTTCAGATGACTCCAGATCTTCATCAACATCCTCAGCCACCATGGCTTTCCTTTCTCCATATCTCCTGTCTCTTTTGGCTTGCCTTTCCTTTCTTTCCTTGGTGCTCAGTTGAGGACAATCATATTGAAAGTGCCCAACCTTCTTTCATTGAAAACATCTATTGGCATCATCATTCTTTTCCTCAGTAGACTCCTTGGTCTTTGATGATGATCCTTCACCTCTAGTATAGTTCTTGTAATCTTTCCTCTTTTCCAGCTCAGTTGAGCTTTTCTCTCCTTCTCTGGTGTCTTTTTGTGGATAACTTCTCCCATCTTTGTTATCCCTGTAAAATCTCTTATACTTGCCAAAACGGCTATTAAGTTTTTCAAACCTTCTAGCCATCAGGCTGAGTTCCTCTTGCATCTCAGCCTTACTTTGAGATTTGCTTGCCTTTGTACTCTTCTGTGGCTTTGGTGATTTTGGCTCAGTCTCCTTTGCTTTGAAGGCAACTCCCTTCTCAGTTGAGGTCTCATCAGGAGCCCTTTTCCTGTTAAGATCAAATTCATAAGCCTTAAGTTCTATGAATACCTGTTGCATAGACATGTTGGATAAATCCTTGGTATTCTGCATCATCACAGAGTACACATCCCATCTTGAGGTTAACCCTCTCAGGATTTTTAAGGCAATTTCTCTTTTGGTGTAGACTTTTCCCATATAGTTTATCTCATTCATGATGTCAGTGAACCTCCCATCAAGCTGGTCAATGGTCTCAGTGGGCTCCATGGTGAACTGCTCATACTTTTGAAAAGCTACAGAAAGCTTGTTCTCCTTTATCTTGTCAGTTCCTTCACACATGAGAGCAAGAGTGTCCCAAAGTTCCTTTGCAGTCTTGCAATGGATCACTCTTCCCATTACAGAATCTGGAATGGTGGTGTAGAGAATATTCATGGCTATGAAGTTGAGGTTGTTTCTCCTCCTTTCATCTGCAGTGAAGTTATCTTCATCCTTGAACCATTCTTCTCTTGGATCTGCAATAGTCTCAGCTTCTAGGGTTAGGAGTCATAAAAATAAATGGACCTTTAGTAATTACCCTTAACATCTCATCATGCACACAGGCAGGATGAGCTCTCATTCTGATCTTCCAGAAGTCATAATTTTCCACTGACAATTGTGGAAGCTTGTGATGGGACATATGATTTAAAGGATTAACTCCCATATTGTTCTCTGCTGGTGGTGCTACCCTAGCTGCATTGTCAGCCATAATATCTAAACAACTTTATCAATAAGATCAATTCAGATGACCAAATAGAAAATACCTTTTTAGCACAAGGTATACTTAGAACAATGGTCTTTTGAATCACTGCTCTGATATCAATTGTTGGTCCCGAAACGAGTAAACAGGTGTATGGGGGGGAATACACATGTTGTTATAAATTTAAACTTCTTTAAAACTTATCAGGTTACTTCAGATAGTAACTCGTCAGTGGACTTTAAGTCTGCTGAGAATTACTTATGAAAGCTTACTGAGATAATACCTCTATTGAAAGCTTAAGACTTTCAGTTGAACTACTATCTAATTAGCTTTCAAATGCGGATTAGTGAGCCCTTTAGAAAACTCGTTTTACTTGATAAACTTTGAGTGGATAACACACACTTAGGAAATAGCAGAAAGTAAGTACACAAGATATAAAGTGGTTCAGAGATGAATCTCCTACGTCCACTGTTCTGATTAAACAGGTTCCTTTCACTTGGAATTCCTTGTGTTATAGTGCCAAGGTGCACTGATCAATTAATTCTCTCTTAGGATAATTGATCACTGGGATAATTCTAGGTCCTAGTTCCCAAAACAAACCAGCTTTCAGACTGATACAAATAATCAGCTTACTAACACCACTTAACACTAACTCTCAACATAACAACTAAGTAGGGTTTTGAGTAGGGTTTTGAGTAGGGTTTTGGTTCCAGCTGTTGTGAGATAATCCTTACAGTTTAGCTCAAAGCTTAGGATGGATTATCCCTTTCTAAGGTTTAGATATAGCTTTTAAGCTTGGTTACAGAAGGTTTGTTATGGTCTCTACAAATGTGAAACACTTGGGAAACAAAGGTAATTTCGAGTGCTTCTAGATAGTTATGAATGTAGAGATAGCTTTGATCTTGTGAGTTTCCCGTGCATAGAAATGAGCACGTCCTTCTGTATTTATAGGCTTCCTTGAAAATCTTTCCCGTTGGATTTGAATCTTCTCAAGTAAGTCTTCTTGTATCTGATTGGTTCAAACGGCTCTATTTGAAGCTTTAAGTCTTGTCAAGAAATGGCTGAATGACCATGCCTGTTCACCAACTTTCTGTAGAATGCTAGGGAAAGACTTTTGGTACTTGTCAGTCTGGGACAGGTCGGCTGTCAGTAGAGTACACCTACATGTCATCTTCTCATTGGGTCGTTCTGTCTGTTTACTCAAAATCTTGTCCTGCTTTAAGGTGGAACTCTTCTGAGAGAACCTTCTTAATCCTTCATTAATTGTAAGCTTCACTGAAATTCGTTTTTCCTTGTTCCAACCAGATTAACTAACAGCTTTTAATGTGTTTAGCATTGAATGTGTTTTGTTAGTTCACATTAGTGGACCTTGGTCCTCTCCTGATGGTTTTAGTCTTAGTGAGAATGCACTTAGAAAACATTCAAGACTTAGACTACTTCCTCAGATTACTTTGTCTTCAGCGGACTTCATCTTCAGCGGACTTCATTCTTCAGCGGACTTCATTCTTCAACACACTCCAGACTTTACTAACTGCACTTCAGTTCCTTAACATTTGAACTGACTATCTAAAAATCTAACTCTACTGAATAATTTTACTTACAAATAACTTAGGAGGAATATTTTGGCATCTTAATCAAAACTTAAGTCTATATACTTTCCCAACAAAAAGTTTTTCTAAAAGTGTCACCCATTAGAGGTATTATCCATTTTGGGAAAAAGGGAAAATTGCGACCAAGATTCATTGGACCATACGAGATCTTAGAACGAGTCGGGGAAGTTGCTTATTGTCTTGCATTTACCATCTGGAGTGCACAATATTTTTCACGTTTCCATGTTGAGAAAGTATGTCTTTGATTTATAGAAGAAGCCAACCTTGGAGGCTACTCCACCTATATGACTTTGAGGAAGCTTGTGGATGAATTTGGATAATCTTGGAGGTTAAGCAAAAGTACACTTGTAATTTTTAGGTTAGAAGTAAATTTTGACTTTTCTTTCTAATTATTTTATCTTATCTTATCTTAATTCTTGAAGCTTCTCTAATTCTCCTAATAATTCCCTAAATTTTCAAAAATTGTGAAGAGTCCAAGAGTAGTCTTGTATTTTGTAGAAATAACACATATATACTATGAATTTAATAAGTAGAATTTGTGATTATAGGATAATTCTAAAGTACATTATGCATAAAATTTACTTATACTACCTTATGAAATAAAATTAAAACTATTCTAGGACTCTAAATAAATTACAAAGTCTATATACTAATCATAAAAATATATCGAGTAATCGATACGCAATTCGTTTCTTAAAGAAATATTCATTTTACAACTTATAACTTATGAAATAAAATTACTATACTTAAGGACTATACTAATTTCTAAATTAAACACTTCATGACATAAAATAAAGAACATATATAAATTATAAAGTCTCAAGAATAAGCATGTATTGAGCAAATAATACGTTAATTGTAAGTATCGAGTAATTAAAACACATAAACGTGCATTTGCATAAATTCGAATGTAAATGCGTCACATAGATTCATGAAGAATTATAAAGCATTTAGTAAAGCAGATAAGGTCATGAAAACTTAGGGTATTACAGTCTAACCCCCTTAAATAAATTTCGTCCTCGAAATTTCAAGTGTTACCATGGATATTGAGGTAAGGATACTTTGCTAAGATTTCATCCTCTCGTTCTCATGTAGCTTCTTACATTCCATGTCTATTCCACTGGACCTTAACCATAGGAATATCTCTATTTCTTAACCTATGAAGCTTTCTATCAAGTATGGCTATAGGGACTTCCTCATAGGTTAAGTTGGCATCAATTTCTAATTCATGTTGGTTTACTATGTGGGTAGGGTCAGGTACATACTTTCGGAGCATTGAGATATGGAATACATCGTGTACTCCTGCCAATGATGGTGGTAATGCTAGCCTATAAGCCAAATCTTCAATTCTTTCCAATATCTCATAAGGTCCAATATACCTAGGCTTCAACTTTCCTCTTTTCCCGAAGCGGAAAATTCCTTTCATTGGAGATACCTTCAAAAATACATTGTCTCCAATCTCAAAACTTAATTCTTTCCTTCGCCTATCTGCATACATTTTATGTCGATCTTGAGCCGCTTGCATCTTTTCTTTAATTTTCTTTACCACCTTGTTAGTTTCTTCCACCAATTCCGGTCCTAACAATTTCTTTTCTCCGATTTCATCCCAGCATAGTGGAGATCTACACTTCCTTCCATGTAATGCTTCGTACGGTGTTATTTCAATTGTAGCTTGATAACTATTGTTATAGGTAAATTCTACTAAAGGTAAGTATATTTCCCAACTTCCTTCGAAATCGATGATACAAGCTCTCAACATGTCTTCCAAAGTTTGAATTGTTCTTTCCGATTGACCATCTGTTTGAGGGTGAAAAGTTGTACTAAATTCCAACTTGGTGCCCATAGCTTCTTGAAGACTGTACCAGAATCTTGATGTAAATCGCGGATCTCTATCTGACATAAGAGAAATTGGGACTCCATGCAATCGGACAACTTCCTTAATATAAATCTGAGCAAATTTATCCAATGTGAATGTCATCTTTATTGGTAAGAAATGTGCCGTCTTGGTCAATCTATCGACAATTACCCAAATAGCTTCATTTCCTTGTATTGACTTGGGCAATCCTACCACAAAATCCATTGTAATATGTTCCCATTTCCATTCAGGAATCTCAAGTGGCTTTAATAATCCTGATGGTCTTTGATGCTCAGCTTTCACCTGCTGACATGTCAAACATTTCTGTACGAAATTTCCAATATCCCTCTTCATATTTTTCCACCAGAACAACTTCTTTAATTCTTGGTACACTTTCGTTCCTCCAAGATGTACTGTATATGGTGTAGAATGTGCTTCTTCCAATATTTCCTTCTTGAGTTCTTCTTTTTCTGGGACACATATTCTTTCTCGACATACTAATGTACCATCCTCGCATACTGAAAACTCCTTTGCTTTACCTTCCTTGATCTTTCGTTTTATTTTCTCTAAGAATACATCGTCATATTGAGCTTTTGTTATTCTTTCCTTCAAGGTTGGTTTCACAACCATGGCATTGATCTTTATCTTTGCTTTGCGACTTAAGGGATCAGCCACTACATTTGCCTTTCCCGGATGGTATAATATTTCACAATCATAATCTTTTAACAACTCTAACCATCTTCTTTGCCTCATGTTCAATTCCTTTTGTTTGAAAATATACTTCAAACTCTTATGATCTGTGTAGATCTGACATTTACTTCCATACAAGTAATGCCTCCAAATCTTGAGTGCATGCACAACTGCTGCTAGTTCTAAATCATGCGTAGGATAGTTTTGCTCATGTGGTTTTAATTGTCTTGATGCGTACACTACTACTTTCCCATTCTGCATAAGTACACATCCCAAGCCTTGTTTAGAAGCATCACTGTACACAATAAATCCTTCTGTGTCTTCAGGAATTGTAAGAACTGGGGCCGTTGTTAATCTTTGCTTTAGTTCTTGAAAACTCCTTTCACACTCTTCTGTCCATTCAAACTTTGTTTCTTTCCGAGTTAACTGAGTCAAAGGTTTTGCAATCCGAGCAAACCCTTCAATGAATCTTTGATAATACCCGGCTAAACCAAGAAAACTCCTGACTTCGTTTACATTAGTTGGTGTCTTCCATTGGTTTACAGCTTCTACCTTTGTTGGGTCAACTTCTATTCCCAAAGCTGAAACCGTATGTCCAAGAAATACAACTTTATCCAACCAGAATTCGCACTTCTTGAATTTATCATACAATTTCTCTTTCCTCAGAGTTTCCAATGTAATTCGAAGATGTTCTGCATGCTGCTCCTGATTTCTTGAATATACCAGAATATCATCAATAAAGACGATCACAAATTGATCTAAATATTGATGAAATACCCGATTCATCAAATCCATGAATATAGCTGGCGCGTTACTGAGTCCAAAAGGTAACACTACGAACTCACAATGACCATATCTGGTTCTGAATGTCGTCTTTGGGATATCGTTTTCTTTAATCTTTATCTGATGATATCCCGATCTCAAATCAATTTTTGAAAATACACAAGCTCCTCTTAACTGATCAAATAGATCTTCGATTCTGGGAAGTAGATATTTATTCTTGATAGTGAGCTTATTCAGTTCTCGATAATCAATGCACATCCTCAACGATCCATCTTTCTTTTTCACAAATAATATTGGTGCACCCCATGGTGACACACTTGGTCGAATAAAGCCCTTGTCCAATAATTCTTGCAATTGCACCTTCAACTCCTGTAACTCCTTTGGTGCCATTCTGTAAGGTGCTTTAGAAACAGGCGCGGCTCCAGGTATCAAATCAATAGTGAACTCCAACTGACGATCTGGGGGTAATCCTGGCAAATAGTCTGGAAATACATCCTTGTATTCACATACTACCGGCACATCATCCAATGTTGGACCATTGGATTCCATTGCTACAATATTTACTAGAAATGTCGTATTCTTTCCTTTCCTCAATAATTTCCGGGCTTTCATTGTTGAAATTACTTGAGGTATAGTTCCAATTCTAGTACCATATAGTGTAAAGTTCTCATCCTTTTATCTCCGTACTGATATTTCTTTTTCTTGACACTTGATGAGAGCATGATTAGCTATAAGCCAGTCCATTCCCAAGATAATATCAAAGTCCTTCATTTCTATTATATGTAGATTTGTCGGGAGTATTGCATGGTCAAAATCAATCTTCACATTCCTACACAATCCTAAGGATTGTGTCGTACTACCAGAGGGAATATTTACTTCTAGGAAATTTTCTTCTACCATAATATGGGCAGTCTCAATTTGTTCAAACATCTTCCTAGAGATGAATGAATGCGTAGCACCAGTATCGAATAGTGTGAAAACAGGTATTTGGAATATTTTGAACATACCTGCCATCACTTCCGGATTTGATGTCGCCTCCTGCTGACTCATAGCAAACACTCGAGCAGGTGCCATCTTCTGTTGTTCTTTCCACTTTGGACAATTAGTTATGACATGTCCCGGTTCCTTACATCTGTAACAGATTCATGTTCCCTTCAGGCATTGCCCAAAGTGTTCCTTCCCACAATTTCTGCACTTAGGTGGCCTCTGTTGTTGTTGTGGTACCATCCCCGTCTTTTTGACTTGCTTAAAATTTCCTCCTTGTTTTGCACCAACCCACTTTCTTTTATTTTGTTGTGATTCTGGCGTTCTTACGTCCTCTGATTTCATATATGCTGCTATCATCTGAGCTTTCTTGAATGCCGAGGCATAAGACTTAATATCTTATGCCGCTAAGATAGTACTGATTTCCGGTCGTAAATTCTGCATAAATCTTTTTGCTTTCCTTTCATCAGTATTAATCAAATGAGAAGCATATCTTCCCAATTGATTAAATTTTCTTTCATATTCCTGTACTGTCAGGTTCCCTTGTTTCAACTGTAGGAATTCAGTCTCTTTCTGATCTAAGAATGACTGTGGTATGTAATTCTTAACCACTGCTTCTACAAATTTTTCTCAAGTAACTGACATTTGTGCTTCTTCCGTCATTGTTCTACAATGAACTTCCCACCAATAATCTGCATCTTCAGTCAGCTGAAATACAGCGCAAGAAACTTTTTGCTCATCGGTGCACTTAAGATAAGCGAATATCTTCTCCAAGCTCCGAATCCAGTTTTCTACTTCCATATGGTTTTCTTTTCCGGTCAGGGTTGAGGGTCTAAATTTCTTAAATTGGCTAACAATATCATGGTTTTGAGCTGAAGATACAGGTGTTTGGGATGATTGGCTTTGGTGATTTAGTTGCTGAGCTAACCCCCTTAAAACGGAAGCTCCTCGCTCATATCTGAGTTGTTTTGGTTTCCTCTACGACTCATAGTTCTATTCAATAACAAATTCATTAGGGGGAATCATTTCGCTCTTCACCGAGTGTTCTATTATTATTTAATTGCACTTATTAAACATTGAATATTAAATTTTGAGTCTGGCCCGCTATCGACTGGCCCCACATATAAGTCCAACTTTATGTTGGCAAGCATATAGTCCGGTTGTTCCGGCACCACGGGTTGGTCACGCTACCCAAGCATATACCCGGTGAAATTCCGGGGGCTCACACATTATAAACCATTGATGTTTAGTTTGTGCAATTAACAAGAGGTTTCCCACTAAGTGTTTTCAAGCACTTATCCCTTCCACTTTTAAATTTTTACAGATGTTGTGGATCCAGACGTGGGCGAATGAACTTGGCGGGCTGTGGAGTTTTCTTAAAAACTTTATGTTTCAAGAATTTTGTTTTAAAATTTTGGTTTGTAAACTAAGCTACGAGCATACTTATTTACTACTTCCGCTGTGTAAATGTGTGGCGTGTGTATATTTTAATACAAAGTACTATTTTAGTGTCGTTCCTACTTGTGCCACATCATATTTTTCCGTATTATATTAAGTGGGGACGTCACAGGTGACCATGAATTCCCAAATTCATGTAATTTATCAACATACTTTAATTTTCTATAAAAACCTAGCCGATTATTCTCAGATCATAGCAAACTTCTACTGTTCCTGCTATAGAGTCCAAAACCCTAGTTCAACTTTGAAAAATCACCATGCATCGAATACTAGTCCAAAAGCTATGAAATTTGAAACCTAAGTTCCTTCATAAGTCTATTTTCACATATAAAATTTTCAGAATTTTCCACCGAATGAATTGGTCAAAACGAAATTTACCTCAAAGTTGGTCCAGAAATTCGGTTTTATCCGGACCATTTCGAACCTTTCATACAAAAATTCGATTTTGGCAGATTACACACCTAACTTTGAAAATTCATATTAAATTATTTGTACGTCCAAAAATTATGAAATTTTAACAGTCGATATTTATTTATAACTTGTTATTTGATGATTTTATACACTTAATTGATATTTGTGTGTTAGTATACAATATTTGAATATGTATGGAGATTTGAATTCAAGTCTTACAATTTACAAAAGTGAAGGGATGAGTAACAATGTTTTTATTTTAAAAATTTTACTTGTAGGTACAAACCTGCAAGGTGGGGAATCACTTCGCTCTTCATCGAGTGTTCTATTATTATTTAATTGCACTTATTAAACGTTGAATGTTAAATTTTGAGTCTGGCCCGCTATCGAATGGCCCCACATATAAGTCCAACTTTATGTTGGCAAGCATATAGTCTGGTCGTTACGGCACCACGCGTTGGTCACGCCACCCAAGCATATACCCGGTGAAATTTCGGGGGCTCACATGTTATAAACAATTGATGTTTAGTTTGTGCAATTAACAAGAGGTTTCCCAATAAGTGTTTTCAAGAACTTATTCCTTCCACTTTTAAAATTTTACAGATGTTGTGGATCCGGACGTGGGCGAATGAACTCGACGGGCTGTGGAGTTTCCTAAAAACTTTACATTTACAAGAATTATATTTTTAAATTTTGGTTTGTATCTTAAGCTACGAGCATACTTATTTACTACTTCCGCTGTGTAAATGTGTGGTGTATGTATATTTTAATACAAAGTACTATTTTAGTGTTGTTCCTACTTGTGCCACATCATATTTTCCGTACTATATTAAGTGGGGACGTCACAGGTGGTATACCCTAAGTTTTCATGACCTTATCTGTTTTACTAAATGCTTTATAATTCTTCATGAATCTATGTGACGCATTTACATTAGAAGGAACAGTAGAAGTTTGCTATGATCTGAGAATAATCGGTTAGATTTTTATAGGAAACCAAAGTATGTTGATAAATTACATGAAGTTTGGAGTTCATGGTTAAAATTTCATGAGTATTGGACGTATGGTTGATTTATGGTGAATTTTTAAAGTTAAGTGACCAGAATCTGTATCAGTGTGTTCATTACCAAATATTTGATGTTTGGCAAAGAGTTTGAGAAATCTGAAAATATGGTGATAAACTTTATTGAGTTGAGAATCTACTGTTAAAATGTCATAATTTTTGGACGTACAGATAATTTAATATGAATTTTCAAAGTTAGGTGTGTAATCTGCCAAAATCGAATTTTTTTGTATGAAAGGTTCGAAATGGTCCGGTTACATTTTTATAGTCGATATTTATTTATAACTTGTTATTTGATGATTTTATACACTTAATTGATATTTGTGTGTTAGTATAAAATATTTGAATATGTATGGAGATTTGAATTCAAGTCTTACAATTTACAAAAGTGAAGGGATGAGTAATAATGTTTTTATTATAAAAATTTTACTTGTAAGTACAAACATGCAAGGTGGGGAATCAGTTCACTCTTCACCGAGTATTTTATTATTATTTTAATTGCACTTATTAAATGTTGAATGTTAAATATTTTGAGTCTGGCCCGCTATCGACTGACCCCTGAGATAGTCCAACTATATGTTGGCAAATGAGATAGTCTGATCGCTCCGGCACCACGGGTTGGTCGCGCCACCCAAGGAGATACCCGGTGAAATTACGGGGGCTCACATGTTAAAACAATTGATGTTTAGTTTGTGCAATTAACAAGATGTTTCCCACTAAGTGTTTTCAAGCACTTATCCCTTCCACTTTTAAAATTTTACAGATGATGTGGATCCGGACGTGGGCGAATGAACTCGGCGGGCTGTAGAGTTTCCTAAAAACTTTTCATTTACAAGAATTATGTTTTTAAATTTTGGTTTGTATCTTAAGCTACGAGCATACTTATTTACTACTTCCGCTGTGTAAATGTGTGGCGTATGTATATTTTAATACAAAGTACTATTTTAGTGTCGTTCCTACTTGTGCCACATCATATTTTCCGTACTATATTAAGTGGGGACGTCACATTCAGGGTTGAGTTCTTTGGGATTTTGGGGCTCTTAGGGTTTTGGGAATTTTCCAAAGAGTGGGAATAAAGAAGGTGTGGGTATTTGAGGTTCAGTGGGGTTGCAAGTTTCAGTGGGGTGTAGGGGTGTAGAGGGGTTGGCTTCAGTGGGTTTGGTTCAGGCTTATGCGTTTGAAGGATCGGGGTTGAGTGAATTACCTCATCAACTTTGGCCAAGTTGTCCTCAGCCTTCTCCTGCTCCTCAGCTTTCTCATTCTCTTCAGTGATGGCATCAGCACCTACTATCACTGGACTGAGGGGTTTCATTGAACTGACTGGTGAGCTCTGAGTCTTCTTCTTCAGTCTCAGCAACTTTCTGGGTTTCATCACCGGTTTCCCATCAATGATTATCTCATCGTAAGAGACATCAGGCTCAATGTCAGCCTTCTTGGTCTCCTTCTCAACAATCTTCTCCACCTCTTTCTCCTTGATCACCACTTCCTTATGTTTTATAGTTTGGCTTGAAGAAGTAGAAGTGAATGTAACCTCATGTCAAATCAATATTTTTGAATGATTATGATGTATTTTTTATTTTTAAAATTAATATGAGTACATGAAAAAAAAATAGGATTGATAAATAAATGAATTAGTAAAGAGTAATGAAGTGATTGTTTTACATTTATATATACATAATAGAGGTAGATATGTATTTTAATAAAAAATTGAATTTACAAATTCAAAAAGTAAATGCGATAAAGAAAACCAAATTCTAAATCTCAACTTTGCAGGCACAAATAAAACATGGCCTTAAAGGCTCATGACGGGTGGTGGCCTAAGTTGAACAAAGAAAAGAAAGCAGAAGAATTTCATAAATAATTTTTTTATTTTGCAATTTTTAAAAGGCTCGGGTTACATACAATCCTTTCTTTTGTTAATACACTCTACTTAAAAAAATTGGAATTTTCTTTTTTGAATAACTTGACAATTTTGGAAAAAAGATGCAAAAATGTATTTTTTTTTTCTTCTTTTGAATTTTCGGAAAGTATTTCCGGAAATTAACAAAATTTTCGAAATTTTTGTCAGAATATATTTTTAATAGAGTGTATTAACAGAATAAGGAACTGTATTTAACCCGGGCCTTTTTGAAAATATACAATCAGGCAAAGGGTTATGTCTCAAATGAGAGATATCATGATAACGTAGGGCAAGACTGCAGAATGAATAGAAGAGAGAATCCACAAGTGGACATGTAGTAAGTTTATAATCAGTATATCCTCCTCATGGGAATAATAATTATTCAGTTTTGGACTTGTATATTTACACATATATATTTATATATATGCATATGCTTACATGAGCAGCAGCAAATGCTCAACAACCTCCACTTGCAGGCTCGATGGAGCTCAGAAGGCCGTTCCCTCGAAGCTGCATGCAATGCTCTTCAGCATCAGCTTGAGCACATACGATTACCACAGCCAGCCCATTGTAATGTGCTTCTTGCATTATATTCACAGCATTGTCCAGAGTCATCCCTGGTATAACCTTCATTAATACTTGCACCACATACTCCCTCTTATTGAAGTTGTCGTTGTGCAGCATCACTTTATAAGGTGGGGACATTTTCCTCAACTTCCTGAAAGAAAATTAAAATAAAAGAAAAATAACTTCTTGAGAATAAAACTACAATGCACTAAACAGATGGATTAAACGCATCAAAGGCAAAATGCTTTGACAAAGACAAAATTTAAAAGGCAAGTTCTAAAAAATAATCCTGGATTGTTCATGATTTAGTCTCCAACCTTGTTGCTTCAAAATTTTATTACCTGAATTTTGAATAAATAATTGCAAAGAAATACATCAAACTTCTGTGTAAAAGAAAATGCCACAACGAATAGATGAAACATCAAAAGGAATGTACCAGAAATCATCCAAGTTGAGCTCTTTTTAGGATGTTATGGAAAATGTGATAGTAATATTACTGTGAGAATAAATTCTTTAACCCTACGCTGGTTAGACGGATATGTCAGGACAAATTATGAGGCATCTAAAACAGGTTAGAAAGGGATTGGAAGATGAGAAGGATGCCATGAGAGTTGGATAGAGCATCTTCAGTCTTCTTCAATGATTAGGACAGAAATATTAAAGTGAATGTCGAATATAATAAGAACCATTTGCGTGATGGGTAGATTCTGAGTCATTGCACGTTTCTCTCCTACTCCGAAAATGATAAATGCTTCCAGGGTTGCAAATCCTATATATTTTTCTTAGGGCTTTGTCCATTTCTCAAGGTTCTAAATAAGATTGGAATCACATCACTTTCTGAGAAAAAATGTAAAAGAGAACCCAGTTTTTCAGAATCCCTAGACAATGATTGCAATATGAGGCACATAAGCTTCCTGATTGGCTAGTTGTTCAAGAAAATACTTAATACAGAAATAAAAAGACATGTTGATAAAAGAATACACTGGTCGTTACATAGACTTCATAAGATCCATGATTATGGATTGCACTCAGGTGAATTGGTTCAGTTTCTAACATGATATATAGGGAAGATTTCTAATTTTTCAGTCTGATGATTATATCCCCTTCACCCATCTGAACTATAAAGCAGGCATTACTTAGTTACAACACATTATCCTTACAGATGACATCAAACTTCTGAAATAGGTAACAAATTTTGTTCGGGAAAGCAGATGATATGACATCAGAAATAAAAAAATGAAGAGTCAGCATGACGACAATGAAACTGGAAACAAAAATCAGCATAATACGATGGCAAGTTTATACGAACGCAATGCCTAAATGCTTCGATTCAGTGTAGGATAGGTATCTGGATCCTAACAGAATTAAAAGAAACTACTATGAGATTATCCTTAGATGCCTCGTAATTAACTTATGAAAAGCCATGCATCAATATAAAGAATCCCTGATAAAATGGTTTAATGTATAAATAATTAAAATTAACCCTCCCTAAGCAGTTGCAAACAAAGCAAGAACAGGGTACTACCTGCTAAACATGTCAATTTCTATACGTACTATACCTCAAATCAAACTCAGATTCACGCCCTGGGGTTGTTTTTTCTATTACCGGTTTGTCTAAAACCCCACCACCTTTCCCTTGACCAGAAATAGGCATTGTCATCGATGTGCTTCGGTTTGCCCATTGTTTATGAAGTGTATGTCTATCTGCTGTACAAATCAGGATTAGATCTCATTCAGTCTCATGCTAAAAGGAATTAAGTAAGAGATTCATAACTGCAGAAAACTAGCAAAAGGAAAAATTGGAGCAGAAAAATTGAAAACAGGCGGTAACTTCAGCACCGACTTTGGATAATATGCCATTAAGAAAATCCAAAAGTCCAACTTCATGATTTCATGTAATAAGCAAATAACTAATTACGGTAGGTGCCCAAAAAATCTCCCACCAGCTAACCATTGTTGCAGTTCAAGGTTAACCAGACATTGAGTCTAAAATAAAAGCATGGCTATATTTTCTGCAAACAGATCTCATTGAATACAAGCTATCCGCTAAAACTTCAAGTATAATCATATATGAATGTATAAATTGGAAGGGTCAGGGCACCACTAGGCCACAACAGGAGGTTCATTTGAAACTTCTACCAAATGAGTAATTAAGTAGCATACCTGCATAATACTCCATAAATCATTCAATCACGTGAAACAAAACAATAGAGAAGCATAAGCTAACAACAGATACAGTCATGTTGGCTCCATAGAGCCGATTCAAGAAAGACTAGTCTGATGGTAGACAAAATAGAAAAGAGAGGAGATTGAATATTGCAAAAGCGTTTAGGAAAAATAAAAAGTAGGCTGGGAAAAACACAAATGGCAAAAAAGGAAAAAAGATTATGTTAGGAATATAAGTTAGGACACCTAACTTAACCCAAAACCATGGTCAAAGGTTAAGGATTGACTCTCACTTATATACCTAATTGTGGATCCAATGTGGGATCGTAACAATCGACCCCCCTTAAAGCTGGACGTCCACGGACGGCACACACCGGGTGACAACCCATATGCCAAGGCCCACTTCCTGGGTGGCAACCCCCCTTGGGCCCACATCCGAGGTGGCAACCCCTGGGCCCACCATAGGGTAGTCCCATTCCGCAGCCCGCCCGAACAGCGCTAATTGTTAGGAATATAAGTTAGGGAGCCCTAACTTAACCTAAAACCATGGTAAAAGGTTAAGGATTGACTCTCACTTATATGCCCATCCACAATTTCTTGTGGATCCGATGTGGGATCGTAACAGATTCACATAAAAGTCACGAGATGGAACTGAAAAAGCTTCTCTCATGATTTAAAACAATTTTACTGAAAGTGAAAATATGGTTTTAAGTCATGATATGCTAGGACAGGCTACAAGCCATCTGCAGAATTAGGAGGAAAATTGTTATAAAGACCATCAGCAAACTCAGGTGTTTTACTGGAATCATGAGGTAGATAGTCAATTGAATAATGTTTCACTAGATAACTGGATTGTTAGAATAATGGCATCGAGAACATGAAAATATGTAATTCTTGCTGCAATTACAACAGCGGAGAGCTTCTTAGACCAGAATCCATAAATGATGCGGGTTGGTGGCTAAGGGAAATGCGCATATGCTTAAGCAATATAGTTTCAGTGTAAATAATGAGAAAAACCAGTAATCTATATCTCACTTACATAAGCAAGTATTTATAAGTTGTAACTGGAAAATTGATCCAAAGTTATTGCTGTACTTAAATTTAGATGAGAACATTGTTCTCGGCCCGTAGCAAACCCCACATAGTAGGAAAAAGGCTTTGTTCATTGATAGTTTTCCTGCTGATGCTTATATATCTTAATGTCCTCATAAATTATTATTTTTCGAAAGTATAATTTATAAGTTCACTAGGTTTTTACTTAAAGACAGGAAACCATAAATGTGGGTGCAATTCATAACTTTTTCAAAGGTTAAATTACCAAAAGACATTCATGAAATATGAAAAAAGTATTTCAGGAGAATCCCAATCTTCCTTTATTACTATGTCTGGAAGTTGGGCAACAATTTTCAGCTTCAAATTTGTTAATAATCTACTCTTTTATTTGTTTCTTCTCATTCATACAGGGAAAACATAAGGACATATTTATGAGTCCCAGGAATTCTAATTTATGTTGAAGAAATGTTTAAAACTAGGCCGAATGTTGACTTTTGATTTATACTTTTGAAACTCTGAAAGATATGTCAAACATGTATTGATCTGGAAATGAGCAAGCTTTAACAGCAATGGAGTAAATTAATGAGCAATAATTTGGAAGCTTTCATTAAAGGTACGTTTCAACAGTTTTAAGGAGACCTGGATTGTATAGCTGAATTTCATGTACATAATAGTTAGTTATAACGTTGTTGCCCTGAGGTATCCAAATATTTGGGTATCCTCAACTAAGGATTATATGTGCTTGAACTTGTTAACATATAGGTAAACAAGAACTGGGCAATGCTTCACTTGAAAGCTAAAATCTAATTTACGAGAAAGGAAAAAAAAAAAAAAAATCAATCTGTTATTTCATTAGTTCAAGAAAATCACTCTTACATGCATCAGACAGGTAACCTCATAAGAGTTTCACCAATCAGCCAAAAAATATGAATGCCATTCAACATTTATTTTCATAACTTAACTTAAAGGACCTGGTCTTCTTTATATCCATCCCGCTCAAAATTCATGAGTCCTTAAAGGACACATTTTTTAATAGAACTTTATGATATATTCCAAAGGTTTTCAAAATAAAGAACGAACAAGGGTTGGTATGATATGATATGTTAAACGGAATCTATCCAAGGAAAATACCTCCTACTTCAAACATTCGAGGTAGTTTGGTCCATTTCGTAATATCACCATCTTTGGCTTTCCTCTTTCCAAAAACTATTATACTAAAAGATTTGAGCCAATTGTCTACAGATTTCCATCTAACACTCAAAAATCCAGTAATTAAGCAGAAGATATTAGACCTCCTTTCTGCAACTTCTCCAAAAAGTTGCTCTATCTCGAAATTGAAATGTTAATTTGGTTATAATAAGATTTTCCTAATTAGAAATGGAACAACTTCACAAATTTTTATTCGAGTTCATGTCAAGCTTCAAGGACACACATAAATCAGAATTTGACATTGAAATCAACAGAAGATAGTAAATTCAATTGAACCATTACCTAAAATTCCCAGAAAGTTTTAAGCACGAACCAAATAACCAAATAAAATGAGGTAAAACAGAAAGAGGGAGAACACAAACAGAGCAGACAATTTGAGGAAAGACAGCAAAGGACAATTACCAGATGGTGAATGGAAGATTTGATTTGGAGAAAGAGCGACCCTTCCACAACTAATGACAGTCTCCATTTGCGTCTCCCCCACCGCCACACGCACGCGCGCACACACACTCTCAGCGTCTATTTGTTCAAATGAGAAGCATAATAAAACTGACGGCCCTAATAAATAACAACGATGGAATAGAAAAAAATGGAAAAAGTCGGTATTTATTTACAACCTTGTTTTCCAAATTTCTCTTCACACCAAATCTCTTTCCGCTAAGATTCAACTTATATGGCACATTTATTAAATGAAAATGGATTATCACGAAATTATTTTAAAATATCGATTATTTGATTAGCACTATCAATAATTTTACTATGAGTATTATTAATTTGGATTGGTGGTATTATATTGTAATTGTTGTAAATTTTTTGAACCCAAATTAATAATATTCCCGGTGAAATTATCAGTACTCCTGGTCAAATATTCGATACTTTAAAATAATTTTATGATAAACTTAGAATTTATCATTTTCATATAAAACTTACTCAACTTATTTATTCTTATATTGTTATTATTACTTCCTCCGATTCAAAATGAATGATATTTTAGAGTATAATTCTTGTTTCAAAATATATGATGTTTTACATATTTTGCACTTATTTCTCCATTATACACCTACTAGTGCGTACTCCTGCTAATTTCGCGGACTGGAAAAAAATTACTATTATTTCAAATTATAAATCTTAATTTTTTTAAGAGGAGCTCTCTTGTGAAATATATCTAAAATAGACAAATACTAAAAAATTCATGGGTCGGATCGTCCCAGGTCAAAATTCGCGGATCTTGGTCGGATCGGGTTTGATGATTTTTTTTTTCCAAAATCTCACGCAAGTAAAGTTTCAGGATTTTCGCTCCCAATTTGTGTTACTATATGGGCATATGCATGTTATTGAAGGCATAATGTGTATTACTAGTCATTAAAAAATAAGTTTTTGTACTTTAAAATAACAATAAGGACAAATATATGTTTTTATAAGAACAAAAATGTAATTTTTAATTTATTATTCATCCCTTTAAATTTAGATTTATTGGTTCATACATTAACATAATAATAACATATATTTTCTCTAACATTAACACACTTTTGCTCCAATATTTACACACATTTGCTCCAATAATAACATATAACATTAACTCACATTGTTCCAATAGTAACACACATTTTCTCTAACATTAACGCACATTTGCTCCAATAGTAACACATATTTATAGTAACACACATTTGCAGTAACACACATTTGCAGTAACACATATTTACTCTAACATTAACACACATTTTCCCCAATAGTAACACATATTTGTAGTAACACACATTTACACTAACATTAACATACATTTGCAGTAACACATATTTACTATAACATCAACACACATTTCCTCCACCAGTAATGTTGATAGGCGAGCAGAAATAACATTTGGGCGACCAGGATTAGCGCAAATCACTTAAGGATTAAAGTGGAATTAACTCATGATTCACCCAAGATATCTGGCGAGCAGAACCTGCATGCGATCAACGCGTATAGGCGAACAAAATCAGAATAAAAGCTACCTGATGAGCTCAATTAGCATCTCGCCGACCAGATCCAACCATAATACCAAAAGAGTAACTAAGACAAGAGACCAACAAAATCAGACTAAAGATTCCTCCAGGACAAGTCCAATATGACGAGCAGCTCTTGACTGCGAGCAAGTCCAACAAGATAAGGATAGAATTTAGTCTAGATAAGGTCAACTTAGTCAAAGGCCAGGTGTCGTGCATGCAGGCCTGGTAGGTCAAAAGTCACGACACCTCCTGCTAGGCAATTGTCTATAAATGCTTAGATTTTTTCAGCTAATAAAACAAGCACAAATTATTATACACGTCCAAACTTCGATTACGAATCTAAAACAGCTCGATTAACTTACAATCGAACTTAAACACGTAAGCTTTCATACGATTCTAATCCACCTAAACCCGAAGATCCGTATTCACTAATTACGTTAGTGATCAATCACACGTAGTTGTTTGATGATCAATTAACCATCTAAAACAGTCATTAACCTTCAAGATTAGAACTGATCGTCAACAAATTGGCGCTAGAAGGAGAGTTCGAACCTCCGAATCGTTGAATACGGGAAGATTACCCCAAGATTAAAGAACAAGATTTGAACTTTTGAAGAAATATTCAAGAACATCAAGAACAACACTTGATATCTTCTGTGAACATGCCTCAATCACGAGAGACACAACGTTCACAACATATAACCAGGGATTCACACTCCTGGATGTCCCAGGCTGAAAGGCGAGCAAGGGCGAGCAGAAATGACCAAGAGAATCAAACTGATGTTGCTCGTCAGTTAGTACCACCAGAGTTGGACGCCATTGCTCGTAACCCCGACGAATTGGCACGCACAATTGCCATGCTCCAGGCTTTGCAAAGACAACAAGCCCAACCTGGCCCTTCATATGTGCGAGCAAGGTGTAGCCCCACAAAGACTCGTGAACATGAAAAGGCTAGGGAGGATCATTTAAATGAGGCTGATAGCGCCCAAGCTCGTAAGGCCAAAGGCAAAGAAAAATTGCACGTCGAGGCCGCCAGTCAGGGAGGTTCGACTCAAAATCCGGCCATGGCAGGGAGTCAGGGCACACGCCAAAGTACCCTTGAAAGATTGGGTCGTCGTGGCCGGGGAATCGTGGAAGTCCATCCCACTGCAGGGGCAGCTCGCCCAGCTGAAGTACCTGCTCGCCAATCAGTCCATGACAGGCTGACTAGGTCCGCTTTTGGTCGCCTTGGCCCAAACGCAGAGCCCAATCCTAGGAGGCCAATCTAGGGAGTTCCCGCTCCCAATGAGGGACTAGAGTGAACAGACGGCTGTGCGCCTCTGCTCGTCGGACAGCCTCAGAGTCAGGGGGGATCCTTGGAAGAGCTCGCCTCCATGAGAAAGGCCATAGAGAGCATGCAGGGCCAGCTAGATCAACAAAGAGGATACGGGAACACAACTCTTCCAGTCTCACCTCTATCTGTGGTGATTCTGAAGGCCCCAATTCAGCAAAAGATTCAGTTTCCGGCAAGTATCCAGTATGAGGGCACGGCGGACCCCCGGGTGTATCTGATGAAGTATACTAATTATATGGTATCAATGGGGGCAAGTGACGCAACACAATGTCGCAACTTTCCTTTGACCCTGGGGGATCGTGTCCATAAATGGTTTTCAGCCCTGCCGCCGGCTTCGATTCAATCGTTTGCCCAGCTGGGCAAAGAATTCTTGTCCCATTTCTCTACGGCCGGGTCTTATCTATCCCAGAGACATCGGTTATCCGACTTGAAACAAACTGACGACGAGTCAGACCGATCGTACCTGGAAAGATTCGACAAGGTCCTGTTAGAAGGGGAGTCTGTCAGTGAAGACACCAAGATTGTGGCCGTCCAAGCTGGGCTCAAAAAGGGCACTGAACTCTGGAAAGATGTACACCTTAGGTGCCCGAAGACTTATGCCGAATTTCAGGATCGGGCAGGCGTCTTTGTCTCCATGCATGAAGCCCTGCAAAAGGACATGGGAGACAAAGGAGAGCAGAAAGAAGGTGCGAAGAAGCCTGGAACTAGTTATCGAGCTCCCAAAAACATGAAAGCGTTTACTGAAGGAACGGAGCTGAAGGACAAACTAAACCACATTTTTACCGTATCAATCGATACGGTTTACAATAACGTTCGAGACAAAGAATTGCTCACGCCTCCCCGTAAAATACGTCAAGATACAAGCAAGTTGAACCAGAATAAATATTGTGCCTACCACCAGAGCGTGGGACACTTTACAAGCGAATGTCGTGACTTGCTGAAGCAGTTGTGGCGTTTTTACGAAGAGGGAAAGCTATCCGAATTCGTAAAAAGACAGCCCGACAAAAGAAACAGAGACGAAGATTCTGATGAAGAAGACCAGGAACAGGCACCTCATCGGAATCGAGCTGGGCGACCAGCTCAGGCGCCAGCCGGAGGACCAGTTCCAGATATCCAGATGATGGAACCTGCAGGGCCCCTAGGTGGTTATTTTAATGGACGACCACCAATTTCTAATCGAAAAAGAAAAGCAGAATTACGAGCGATCAGTTATGTGCAAGAAATAGGGATTATTCCACCTACCATGCAAGCGTCGGAATTAACTTTTACCGACAGAGATTTGGAAGGAGTACTGACCCCTCACAACGATTCGCTTGTGATATGTGCCAAGATTATGGAAACCAGGGTGCATAGATTGCTGGTGGATGCAGGAGCCTACACTAATGTCCTTTTCAAAAAGACGCTTGACCAAATGGGAGATTATGCAGCCTACATCAGAGACACAAATCACCGTATTCTGGGATTCGGAAATGTTGTGACAATCCCGTTGGGAATAGTAACTTTCGCTATGCAACTTGTGACGGTCAAAGAGCCCGAGAAAAATATCGCAAGAATGGTGGATTTCTTGGTCGTTGATCAAGAGTCATCGTACAACGGATTCTTGGGTCGACCTTTCTTAAATGAATTCAGGGCCGCCTGTTCTACTTACCATTATTGCATAAAATTCCCAACGGCAAGTGGAGTTGGCACGGTAAAGGGAGACCAGAGAAAAGCTCGAGAATGCCTTCTGCAAATTCAGTCAAGACAGGGACAAGTATCTATGATGGAAGCGTCAACCAGCCAACTTGAAAATGAACCCTCAATCTTGGAGGACATTCTTGGAGCTCAAAATGATAAGATGGACGAAGACGATCAGCCCTCGCCCATGGGCGAGCAAATGCTGCAAGATGGCGAACAAACCTTACCAGATGCAATATTGCCACCTATGGTTAACAGAACATGTCCGAATGACATCCATAAGGGCCCAACTGTGGCGACCAAACCCTGCCCGGAGCTAGTTGAAGATTTTGACCCCCGGTTGGGTGCCGAACCCATGGACATCGAAGATGAACTAAGTCCAGAAGGACCAATAGTTGACCCTCGATGGAAGGGGCAAAAACGACGGGCAACTCCGGTTGAAGAATTGGAGGCCATCAAGATTGATCCTGAACGTGATGGTCTTGAACTTTACATCGGGTCTGAACTCCCCGAGCCTTACAGAACTCGCATGACGGACTTTCTGAAGGCTAACTTAGACGTCTTCGCATGGTCCCATACTGATATGGTGGGAATCGATCCGAAGGATGCTTGTCACAGGTTGAATATCAACCCAGTCCGAAAACCTGTCCACCAGAAACGGCGAAAATATGGACCAGACAAGTATCAAGCTCTAAACGAAGAAGTCAAAAAGTTGCTGGACAACGATTTAATTAAACAACCGTTATGTCCACAATGGGTTGCAAATTCTGTCCTGGTACGGAAGCCGAACAGAACCTGGAGGCTATGCATAGATTTTACAGATCTTAATGCAGCATGCCCGAAGGATAACTTTCCGCTCCCGCACATCGATCAACTGGTGGACAGTACTGCCGGTTACGAAATGTTCACATTCATGGATGCCTTCGTAGGATACCACCAGATTCCAATGCACCCAGATGACCAAGAAAATATGGACTTTTATACTAACAAAAATTTGTTATGCTGGAAGAGGATGTCGTTTGGTCTAATCAATGCTGGAGCAACCTACCAGAGGCTGGTCAACAAGATGTTTGACGAACATATTGGGGAAATGGTGGAAGTGTACGTCGACGACATAGTCATCAAGAGTACACAGAAGGAAGATCACCTCCATCATCTTTCCCAGGTATTCGACATACTCCAAAGATACAATATGAAGTTAAATCCAAAGAAAAGTAGTTTTGGAGTACATTCCGGGAAGTTCTTGGGCCATCTGGTCAGCAAACGCGGAATCGAAGCTAATCCAGCAAAAGTGAAGGCGATCGTCGATATGGAGCCACCACGTTCTGTTAAAGAAGTGCAAAGGTTGACCGGTTGCCTAGCCACTTTAAACAGGTTCATATCACGATCAGGAGACAAGTGCCGTCCATTTTTTTAGGCCATCAAAAAGGGAAACTTTGCCTGAACGGAAAGCTGCCAGAAAGCCTTTGATCAATTGAAAGAATATCTGGGAGATGTAAAAATTCTGTCAAAACCAATTCCCGGTGAAAAGTTGCCCTTTTTTATGGCCTCAAAAAATGGAATTAACTCATTATTCACCCAAGATATCTGGCGAGCAGAAACTGCATGCGATCAAGGCGTATAGGCGAACAAAATCAGAATAAAAGCTACCTGATGAGCTCAATTAGCATCTCGCCGACCAGATCCAACCATAATACCAAAAGAGTAACTAAGACAAGAGACCAACAAAATCAGACTAAAGATTCCTCCAGGACAAGTCCAATATGACGAGCAGCTCTTGACTGCGAGCAAGTCCAACAAGATAAGGATAGAATTTAGTCTAGATAAGGTCAACTTAGTCAAAGGCCAGGTGTCGTGCATGCAGGCCTGGTAGGCCAAAAGTCACGACACCTCCTGCTAGGCAATTGTCTATAAATATTTAGATTTTTTCAGCTAATAAAACAAGCACAAATTATTATACACGTCCAAACTTCGATTACGAATCTAAAACAGCTCGATTAACTTACAATCGAACTTAAACACGTAAGCTTTCATACGATTCTAATCCACCTAAACCCGAAGATCCGTATTCACTAATTACGTTAGTGATCAATCACACGTAGTTGTTTGATGATCAATTAACCATCTAAAACAGCCATTAATCTTCAAGATTAGAACTGATCGTCAACAAGTAACATACATTTGCTATAATATTAACACATATTTGCTCCAACAGTAATACACATATGCTTTTACAGTAACATATGATTGTCCATATGGTAACATAATTTGGGTGGGTGATTTTATGTATTTATGCAAACACATCTTTATCCATTAAGTAAGACATTTATGTTATCATAATAATACATTTTTCATTACCTTACATGTGTTATTGTATGGAAAAATAATTACATTTGTAAAAATAAATAAATATTTGTGAAAATCAATACTTGAATAGATAGTAACACATTTTGCTCTTATTTTGTAAGAAAAAAAAAATTATTTCAGTAAAAACACAAAAACAATGGTGAAAAAACAACATTTAGTCTAATAGTAACATACATTTTGCCCTTCAGTAATATGCCTTTGCTCATATAGTAACACAAATTGGGAGCGAAAATCTTAGATCTTGACTTGCATGAGATTTTGGAAAAAAATTACCAGATTCAGCCCGACCCGGCCAAGATCTGCGAATTTTTTAAATATGGGTTATTCTACGGATCCTATATCCAAAGAATATTTCATATAATAATTTGTCTTTTTTTTAAATATCTTGTAATTTTGATATAATATTAAAATTATGATTATAATTCAACGAATAATAAAAAATACTAAACATGAATAAATAGAAATTTTAAAAATATTAACTAATTCACACATTCAATCTCAAATTAGTATAACATAATATTACCTAAAATTACAGTTGTATACTTGCATGCCCAGTTTTCCCCCTATGGTATGAAGATACAATTACAATCGAATGAAAAAGTTTAACACTAAAGATAAAATCACACATTCCAAATCTAAAGGTAATACTTGACAAAAAAAAAAACTATAATTAAAATGAAATATTGTATAGATGTTTGGTGAGAATAATTGATTAATGTGCTGGTATTTATAATACACAATTCAACAATAAGAATTGACATTTAGGCATCAATCTTAGTTTTAAAAAAAATGCAATTTCTCTCATAGACATTTCACATATAAATATTATTTAAAAAATAAAAAAATCAAAATTGTTATAAAAAATTTAAATCCTACTCTACAAAATAATATATATATCTTACAGTTTCAAATTCTGTTTTGTAGGTAGAATTTTATTAAAAGAAATGTGCTACAATCTCTTATTGATGGTAATATATTATATTTGATGGCAATTTTCTTTGGGAATCATATGCTACCTCGGTGACAATATATTTTTCGAAATATTTCAATTCATTGCTACAAATTTCACATCAATCAATATTTTTAGAATGTCTATAGATTTACTAGTACCGAGCCCCCCTTGTTTTGCACGGATATCATGTACAATTATTGGTGTGAATTATATTTTTTATATCTAAAAATTTACAATCAGTAATTCACAAATATATGTACAAAAAACCACAATCAATAACATTAGCATCCCAATCGTTGTTCCACAATATTTGATTCACAGAAGTAAGAAAAATTAAAAACAAATAATAAGAATTACATTAAATATTTATTGATCACGCCACCCATATTTGTTTCAAAATATATGTCATTCTAACTATTTTTTCAATTATTCTGCTACTCTACTCTAATTGAATTCAAAATATATTAATTCCCTCCGTGATTATATTACAATATAAAAAATCTATTAGACACTTTTGTTGGGATATGTTTTAGTTTGGATAATTTTCCAAAACAAAATGTAATAGGTTTGAAAGCAGTCAGGATTGTATCTTTAGTTTCAGGTCAGGCTAGGTGATGTCTCAGTAGAATAGACTGTCAGTTAAGAAGAACTCAGTTGAGGAAACACTCAGTTGAGGGGGAACTCAGCGAGGGGGAACTCAGCAACACAACCTGAGAAAATCAAGATGACATCAAGAAGAAAAGAATGAAGTCAAGTCAGAGACCTGAACCTGAAGAGAAGCCTGGAGGATGTCCCACTGAGTATAAACCTGACTGATCTAAGCTAAGTCAGTGGACCACTCAGTGGAGAGCATGATCAGGAGGATCAGTGTTGTACCAAGTAGGCCCTGAAGGTGTCAGGCTATTGTGATTAGGGAAGTTTGTCATTCAGCCTTATGACAAACTTCGAGTTTAAATTACAAATCGTCCCATAACTTTTTGACACAATAGATTTGGTCCCAAAATTAATTTTTAATCATATTTAGTCCCAATTTTTCTGACAGGGTCCAATTTTGGTCCCAATTTTCACTTTGAAGTCCAAATTTCGGTGATTTCCGGCAAAAGTGCTGATGTGGCGTTTACATCTACTATTTATATTTGATTTTTTCTTTTCTTTTACAATTTTATTGCACATAATATATATTTAAAAATTCTAAAAGAAAGTGACAAAATAAAATATAATTAGCACATATGGACGCCCCATCAACACCCTTGTCATAAATCCCCAATTTCGGACTTTAAAACGACGTTGTATTGTCTTTTCCGGCCGATTTGGGACCAAAATTGGACTTTGTTAGATAATTTGGGAGTAAATCTGACAAAAAGTTAATTTTGGGACTAAATCTGTTTTGTCAGAAACTTATGGGACGATTTGTAATTTAAACTCACAAACTTCTTGGAGAGATCTTCAAAGAGTCCATGAAGGACTACACTGAAGACAGTTGTGTCTACTGAAGATCATAAAGTCAGTGGAGGATATGCCATCTGAAGTCAGTGCGCCCTGATCAAGCTCACTGAACCAAAGATCTGTTGGATTCAGTCCACGTGGACCAATCAAGTCAAGTCAACATATCTGACACTGACAATGCCGTATTCCAAGAAAAGTAGGTGAAACCTATTAATTGTATGGATTCAAATGTAATTTCCTCCAACGGTAACATTTGAATCCACACTATAAATACAAGCTCATAGCTGCGTTTCAAGTGTAGGAGAGGGAGGAGAAATCTACACTTACGAGCTGTGTGGGTGTGAGAGTCTTGTGCAGTTAAAAGGGAGTTATAAGGGAGCACACCTCACATCTAGGGCACTGACCTTTAGGGCTTGTTTGTTTTGGGATTTAGGTGGGCGTGTGAAGTCGTGACTTTACGCCCACAAGATGTGAAGTTTTGGATGATAATAAAAGTGTGTGTTTGTTTTGGGATTTTAGTAGGGTGAGATTTTACTTTATGTCAAATCATGTGTAAAAGTAAAGTAGGATGTGTAAGAGAAAAGTAGGAAAGAGAGTGTAAGTGAGAGAAAAGTAGGAAAGAGAGTGTAAGTGAGAGAAAATAGGTATTATAGGTGTGGATGAAGAATGGGATGTAAAAACGGGATGTTACATCTCTAACTAGAATAGGGCGGAGGCCGGAAAGTCCTAGTCATGTCCGTGTGAATCCCAAAACAAACAAGCCCTTAGGGTCTTCACATATATATTTTGAGTGTCCAGCTTGTATCTCGAGCTTATCATATACATCCATAGCTTAGAGAGGTTTTTTCAACCTTAGCTTTAAGGCTAACACATTGTAAGGGAAAACCTCACCTAGTTGGAGAGAACCAAACCAAACTAAACCCTTTCATTGAAGAGAGTAAGGTGTTTCAGTGAGGGGAGGAGAGGCAGCCCAGGTAGTGGCATGAGTCCAGTGTAGTCGTGCACCTTGTCACGTTAAAAATAAGAATCTCAGTTAGTGGATTTCCTGTTAAATCAAGTCGTGGATGTAAGAGCTTGAGTCTCTGAACCACGTTAAACTGAGCGTTTTATCCTTTTAAGTATTTACTAAAGTGTTGTGAAAATCTGCTCACTGAGAGCATTATTAAAGAAAACTTTGGTTAAGTATTTAGGTCAGGAAGAATCCTTCTCACTGACCAATTCAGGCAACGCACTCGAGAGTTCAGCATCTCGAGTCACTGTGTTGCTTAGAGCATGATTCCCCAAGTCTTCATACTGACTTGGTAACTCAGCCTCTAAGCAGTGCAGTGACTTGAAGTGAAACCTCTCGAGTCACTGCCTTGTTAAGAGACTGAGCTCGCAAGTCAGTTGCACTGACTTGAGTGCTCTGACTCTTACCAATACAGTGACTTGAGTATTATTCACTCTTGCTGAACTCCCTGAGAAAAGGTTTTAAAAAAAAATTTGCTCCTGAATTCCCATTTGTCCTGATAAAGTCATTAAAAACGGGACCAACAATTGGTATCAAAGCGGGTTGTTCACATGACCACTGATCCAGTTTTGTTAAGAAAAATGGTCAACCTTGTAAAATTACATTGGATAGTCTACCTTCATTTTCAAATAAATATCTTTTTATGTTTCTTCACACACAACAAGACACCTATGTTGGAATAATGTCAGTTTTGATTAAGATCCCAAAGCCCCTGAAAAGATAATCTGCATAAGTATGTAACAGTCAGGCTAGTCTTGGTTAGGATTGTAAGTTAGTATATTTTACATTTCACAGGAACACAATGAGAGGAGTACTCATTGACAACAATCAAGACTGAAGCCAGAAGCCACAAGAGCACCATCCTGAGCTTATGGCAGTTCATCTAAACTGACTGAGTAATTATCAGGATGAAGAGCATGATCCCGAGATCATTGCTAACTCGGTCCTGAAGGGAACAGGATCGCACTGAGTATTGGGAAAAAACTTGGAGTAGGATCCAAGCAAGTCAAAAGGAATGTCAGCGTTGGAAAACGTACGTAGATGAGGACAAACCTGAACTCAGTAAAGACAAGACTGAACTGGAGAATGAGTCCTGACATTCTCACCTACCTGATGACGTGGACCAATCAGAGAGCGCCAAGTCATGTACGGACACTGACTTGAACCTGACATCCCTGCATATTTCAACGGACAAACATTAAATGCATTTTCTAAATCCATACAAGGACGGCTGTTGCATGGGAGATGTATCCGTTGTACAAATCCTACGAGAAGACAACCTAGAAGACTATCTCTTCCAACGAATAGTTTTTCAAAGTTGCCTATAAATACAGAAGACCTTGGACTCAAGCAAAGTTATGGGAAATTTCGAAGCCAGGAAATTACTCAAAACTCTCAGCGCACAAAACATTCAGCACTTCAAAGAAGCACTCGAAACATCTTAAATTTCCCAAGTGTTTCTTAGCTAGAGAGTTATTCTGTATTCCACTGAGCGAACCAAGTCATATCTTAAACTTAGAGTGATTATCCATCCTTAGCATAACCTTGTCTTGTAAGGATAATCACACCTTAGTTGGAATCCAAACTGAAACCAAAACCCTCTAGTCAGGTTTGTTGTGAGTAGGTTAGAAGGAGTTTGTAAGGGTCAGTAAGTGAAGCTGATCTTGGTGCACCTTGGCACGTTAAAAACAAGACAATCCTTAGTGGATTCTCCTGTTCAATCAGGGTCGTGGACATAGGAGCTTGAGTCTCTAAACCACGTTAAACTCCCTGTGCTTTTATTGCCTTGATTATTGCTCTTAACTATTCATTTGATCAAGTCATTCATTGCAATGTTCATCAGGCCTGAATCAATCAGCCTGATCATTAAACTGAGCACTGTCCTTCTGACCATGACTTCTTAAGAAAGAAAATAAGTTTTTCAGTAAGCAAACTAAAACAAGACTATAAACTTTCAGGGCTCACGCATTCCGCACTAAACATAAGTAGATAGTTATCCAACTGACTTGCACTCAGTGCTGTTAGTAGGTGGATTTCTACTCAGTGTTCTACATCACTCTGAGTTAAGGGGACTCAGTTAGTTTGGAAGTCAGAAAAAATTGTATACGTGTATTCCCCCTCCCCCCATACACGTATCACTCAGTCTAGTACCGGGACCAACAAGTGGTATCAGAGCAGTGGTTCAAAAGACCACAGACTTTGGATACTAATAGTTTCAGAGAAGAAACTGTTGGTGGTCACTGAACAGACCTGAGCTTGTTTTTAAGAACAAGAAGCCAACTCAAAATGCATCCACTCAGGCTCCTGTAAAGCCTAAGCCTGACACTCATACACCATTTTCTTCTCAGGCTAAGAAGAAGAAAGTAGTGTATGTGGATGTTTCAGGGAGACAGATCTACAACTCTGAGGCAATCAGGGTAGTGAAGCAGGTCTGGATCCCGAAAGGTACAGCTGACACAATAGGACCCAAAACCCAATGGGTACCTAAAGCCTGATCTATTTGCAGGCGGATGTGGATCATCACAAGAGGAGAAGAGACTCAATCAAAGCTGTTTGGTACCTAGACAACGGTTGCTCAAGGCACGTGACTGGAATGAAGAGTCTTCTCCAAGAGTTTAAAGTTAAGGATGGTCCACAGGTAACCTTTGGTGATAACTCAAAAGGTTTTACTAAAAGGTTTGGTGTCTTGAAAATAGGTACAATCAGAGTGGAGAATGTGTCCTTTGTTGAAGGACTAAAGCATAACCTATTATCAGTACGTCAATTCTGTGACAAGGGTTTCAGTGTTGAGTTCTCATCGAATATATGTTCAGTCAAGGACAAATCAACACAAGTGCTTCTATCAGGTATTAGGAAAGGTAATGTTTATTTAGCTGATTGGAGCAGCACTGTTCCTAATACTTGTTTTGTTGCTAAAAGCTCTTCAGAGCTCAGTTGGATATGACATAAACGATTAAACCACCTGAACTTCAAGATTCTTAACAAAATTTCTAGACTTTCCCTTGTAGAAGGTTTACCTAATAAAGTTTTTAGCAAGGATCACGTGTGCAAAGCATGTCAAGAAGGGAAGCAGGTCAGAGCGTCATTCAAAGAGAAAGCTTACTTCTCCACTGACAAGGTTCTTCAGCTTGTGTACATGGATTTGTGTAGCCCGGTAACACCTGTGAGTATGAATGGTAGGAAGTATACCCTTGTGGTTATGGATGATATTCTAGATATACTTGGATTATTTTCCTGTTAAATAAAAAGGAAATACAGGCGAACCTTCCAGAGCTGCTCAGAAGACTCAGCAATGAGAAGAATTAGTCCATCACTAAGATCAGATCTGACAAGGGCACTGAATTTATAAATTCATATATTTCTGATTTCTGTAATGAACTTGGTATTGCTCATGAGAATTCTGCAGCTAGAACCCCACAACAAAACGGTGTCGCTGAAAGGAGGAACAGGATACTGAAGAAAGCTGCCAGGATCATGCTAGCTGAGTCAGGATTGCCCAAGAAGTTCTGGGCTGAGGCAATCAACACTGCATGCTACACTCAGAACAGGTCCATGCTGAACAAACAACATGCACAGACCTCATATGAGACATGGAACAAGAGGAAGCCACATATCTCTTATTTCCATATTTTTTGTTGCAAGTGCTTCATCCTCAACAATGGGAAGACCCAATTGAAAGCCTTTGATAGCAAATTTGATGAAAGAATATTCTTGGGATATTCTGAAGTCAGTAAAGCCTTCAGGGTTTACAATTGTAGGACCCTTGTTGTGGAAGAATCACCACATATTATATTTGATGAATCTATTAGTGAGTCTAGGATAAATGTGTTGAACCCTGACACTGAGGAGGTCACAAGGAGAGTGACAAGGCTGAGCTTGAAGAATCAACCTGATCCAAATGTCAAAACTGTGTCAATTCCAAGATGGGACGATGACGACGATCAGAATGATGATACAAGAGCCACTCTAAGCCTAGCGCATCAGGGATAGTTGAGCCTCAGACTGAGGGACAGGCTCAACTTGAGATAAGTACCATTAATGAAGATGCGGTCGCAGCTGAGATGGTCAATGAGTCAACATATTGATTAGGCGTGAAATTGTCATGATTCGTCACTCGAAATGCCCTAGTTTTGGCTGATTTTGTGAGTATTTAGAGTCATTTGAGTATTATTTTCATAAACTAATGATTTTGTCTCTTTGATGCTCATAGATGGATAGAGGGCGAAAAGAGGAGTTCGTAGGACTTTGAATCGACTCAAACGGACGCCCGGATGAGAAGATATCGAAGAAATACGAAAAGTACTAGTTCGAGGGAGCAAAAGTATCATTGGAGTGCACAAGCTAGAAGAGCTCGAGCACTAGTGCTCGAGCAGGTCGAGTATAGTGCATGAGAGATGCAAGTCGAGCACTTAGTGCTCGAGTCGGTCGAGCAGTGTGCTCGAGTGGAATCCAGTCGTGCACTAGTGCACGACCACGCATGGTCGAACACTTTTTGCTCTCGGAAAGAATGGGGTGCTCGAGTTGGTTTTGCTCGTGCACCTAGTGCACGAGTAAGTGAACGACCTGTCGCGTTTTTGGCCCATTAACTCCCGATTCGACCCGTTGCTTATATATACCCCTTCCGAACACGTTTTTTACAACCACTTGATACCATACTACGTTTTTAGACTGAGTTTTTAGGGAGAGAAAGAGGAGAAGAGACGAGCAAGTTTTTAGGGAAGAGACGAGAAGAGACTGAGTTTTTGCTGAGGTTTTTCATACGAATTCTTAGTTTCTTTTCGTTTCTTAGTTCCTTTTAATTAGCTTGATTGCTGTAAACGCTTTAAACTTCGTTTTTATCAATTCAAATTCAGTTCTTAGTATTTATTTCTTTAAACCCTAGTTCATATTTCATATTTTCTTTCTTCAATTCATCATGTTTATGTTCGTTGTTTCTGTTATTATTTTCGTTATCGTTATAGCCATGTCTAGCTAAACCCTTGTATGCTTGGGATAGGATGAACTCGTAGAAGTAGGTTGTGGGTACATAATTAGGGTAACGTGTGACGTTAGGTTTTAATTCTCTTGATTAATGAATACTTAAAATCAATCTAGACTTTGCCTTTGAATTTCGTTCGAAAAGTGTTAGAGAGAGGACGACCGTATCACTCTTTAACAACGAGTAGACTTAACTAGAGGGTTTAGGAAGGGTTAATTCATCTACCAGTTTAGTGAAGGAGGACGACCGCATCACCTTAATTAAATTAGGGTCTCATTAATAAATCACAATCTATTAACTTGTTAGTAGATTAGTGAAGTCGAGTGTTAGGATAAAGTATTAGGGTTTAAAATCTTGAGTTTTCATCTTGCATTCTTTTACTTAGGTTAATTCTTGCGCGTCACGATTATTTTGATTATGTACCTGCTCCGTTAGTATACGTAGGGATTCCTATCCTAAGCATCACCATCTCATATTTGAAAACACTCCTTAGTTAAATTGTTTAGTTCGCTCTTTAGTTTAATTAGTTTATTTTAGTTCATAATTAATTCTTCAGAAAATCCAAAAACAATACACTCATATTAGCTACGACGCGTAGATCTTCAGGGATCTGTTCGCATACACTTCATCCCTTGGGTTCGATAATACTTGGCCATTATACTTACTCATACTACAGTGAACCCGTCCGCTTGCGGGTAAGCAACTAGTAGAAGTTAGTATATTCGCAACAAGACACATATCAAGGGGGAATCGATGTCCCTGACATTGAGTTGGTAAATCCTTTTGGTATAGACTCAGGTTCATCCCCTTCTGTTTATTTTCCTGAATTTATAGATCCTGTAGACACTAACATTGCAGGTACTTCAGGAACAACTCTAGGTAAGAGAACATGGCTAGAGAGTCATCCCATTGAGCAAGTCATTGGTGATCCAACTGAGGGAGTCAGGACCAGGCGGTTCCATGGTGAGAGTGCACTATTCTGTTGCTTTCTCTCTGAGCAAGAGCCTCAGAACATTGAAGAAGCTCTCACTGACTCAAACTGGATCATAGTCATGCAAGAGGAGTTGAATCAGTTCACAAGGAATCAGGTTTGGGAACTGGTAGATAGACCTAGGCATCAAGGTGTTATTGGTACCAAGTGGGTCTTCAAGAACAAGAAGGATGAGAATGGTGTTGTAGTGAGGAACAAGGCAAGATTGGCTGCAAAGGGATATTGTCAGTCTGAAGGAATAGACTATGATGAGACCTTTACTCATGTGGCTAGGGTTAGAAGCTATCATGTTGTTCCTTGCATATGCAACATACAAGAAGTTTAAGGTGTATCAAATGGACGTCAATAGTGCCTTCCTGAATGGTGTACTCAATGAAGAGGTATATGTTGAACATCCTCCCGGGTTTGAGGTTGGAGATAAAGTATACCATTTGAAGAAAACACTCTATGGACTTAAGCAAGCTTCTAGAGCTTGGTATGATACCCTATCTCAGTTCCCGACTAACCACGTGTTCATGAAGGAAACCGTGGATAGGACTTTGTTCAGGATCACTGAAGGTGATGACATTCTCTTGGTCCAGATTTATATGGATGACATAATATTTGGATCACCAAATCATTAGCTCTGTGAGAAATTCTCTAAGTTGATGACTGGTAAATTTGAGATGTCAATAATGGGAGAGATGAACTTCTTTTTAGGATTGCAGGTCAAGCAGACCGATCAAGGATTTTCATCAATCAGGCCAAGTATACAAGAGACTTGATTCAGAAGTTTGGAGTTCAGAATTGCAATCCGGCTAGGATCCCAATGAACACAAATTGGAAGATGGATCCTGACACTGAAGGAGCTTCAGTTAACCAGACTGAGTACCGAGGGCTGATTGGATCTTTATTGTACTTGACTGCAAGAAGGCCTGACATTACATTTGCAGTTGGTGTGTGTGCTAGGTATCAGTCTAACCCCAAGAGAAGTCATTTGGAGGCTGCTAAGAGGATACTTAAGTATTTGAAAAAGACAGACAATATGGGACTATGATATCCTTCAGATGATAACTTAGAACTGGCTGGTTATTCAGATGCAGATTATGGAGGCTGTAGGATTGATAGGAAATTCACCTCAGGGACATGTTAGTTTTTGGGGAATAAGTTGATATCGTGGTTTAGTAAGAAGCAGAATTCAGTGGCGACATCCACAATAGAGCCGAGTATATAGCTGCAGGTAGTTGTTGTGCTCAGATTTTGTGGTTGAGACAACAATTGAGAGACTACCAAGTGTTTGCAAATGAGGTTCCAATCTATTGTGACAACAATAGTGCCATAGCAATCGCTCAGAACCCAATGCTTCACACAAGGTGCAAGCATGTGGATATTAGGCATCACTTTATTCGAGATCATGTAGAGAAGAAGGGCATTAGGATGGAGAAAATTCACACTGACATTCAGAGAGCTGACATCTTGACTAAGCCTTTGGCTGAAGCAAGATTTATGGAACTGTCAGTGGAGTTAGGTCTCTTAGATCCGGGAGAGCAGTCTGTATAGGATCGAGGGGGAACTCAGGCCATACTCGACTCAGCGAGGTATCAGGGAACTACAATGTCTCCCTGACAGGTATGAGTTCAATCCTGACCTTTTATGAATTTGAAGCGTCTCGCTGAGACTTCCATCCTGAAAATCTTCATTAAATGTTTTCTGTTTTCATTAAAATGCACCTTTTGATATTTAAACCCATGCATGTCAGAGCATTTAATGCGCGCAGTTATTTTTTCATATACGTGTCCGTTTAATACGGAATATGACTGACTTGGGAAGTGATTGTACTTGAGATTAATCTTTGCCCTTCATTTCAAATTCTTTTCAAATTCAGGATTAATCTCAACCCCACGTCTGAGTAACTGACCTTGTAATATCAATCTGAAAAGCCTATTGAGAAATTTACCTAAACACAATCTCACACTGCACACTGAATTTTCTCTCGATTCAAATTTTCTTGCAAATTTCTCAAACACAAATTTCAAATGGCTTTTCTTGACACCAACTGGTCTACTGATGACATCTCTGATGTTGTCAACAACAAATTGGTGAACATGGAGCACATAATCACCATGGAAGGAGTATGTACGAACGTGAAGGAAATTAAGCCTGTCTTTGAATGGATCGCCAGGGCCAGAATGGAGAAGTATTTCACGAAGAAATTCACTTCTGTGCTTCCAAAGGCAGTTGTGGAAGCGTACCTGAACCTTTTCACTCGCAAGGGTGAATTGTTCACGAGGGTCACCGTTTTGGTGCCAACTGGAGAGAAGAACAAAGGCGATGAGGAGCTCTACAATGAGGAGACGCACAACATTGACCTTCGCAAGATGGTGAAGGAAGTTTTTGAGCTTCCGTGCTCCGGAATCAATCCTCGAACGTATAAAGAGAACAAGAAAGGAGAGTTGCTGAAGGAGTGGACTAAGTTAGGATCTTCTGAGTTTAGGGCGAGGCAGCACAAAGATACTCTTAAGCCCGAATATTGTGCCATGATCGATGTTGTTTCGAAATTGATCATGAGCACTGTTGGGTCTCATGAGCAGCTGATTAGTGTGATAATTGTTCGAAATTCATGCATTTTATTTGCCTATTTTATTGGATTTTGTATGATTATTTGCATTAATTTGATATCTTGAGGTTAATTATCGAGAAAGGTATTTGTGATTTATTTTTTGCAGAAAATTAGCATTTTTGGAGCAAATACGTGATTATTGAGATCGATCGAGAAATGGGCTCGAGAAGGATTAAAATGGGATCAAATTGAGAAAGAAAAGAAGAGACCCATTTGCAATTAGATTTGGAGAGTATGAGGCCCATTTGCATCTCATAGAGCCGGCCCAATTAAGGAATAAAAAGATGGATGAATTGAATTGCTAAATATCACAGCAGCTCACGTGAATTTTGGAAGCAAAGGGAGTATATTTGTATAGTGGGACCCAGGTCACTTTTCAAGAAAGGTAATGAAGCTGATTTTTCTCTCATTAAGCTTAAGCTCACCTGCAACTTTATTTCGAAGAGAGAGAAAGAAGAAAAATGCAGTAGGAGGTCGCCGGAGAAAGCCGCCACGTCGGAATTGCAGAGCACCACCACTGTTACACTGGAATTCAAAGTAGAACCGTGCATCGCTGCCAGAAGCCACTCAACGCCAGTATTTCTCTCGCTGTAAAGTCGAAGCTCACCGCCATGGCAGGGAAAGCTTAAATCGCCGAAAATGGAGAGAGAAAGGAAAAAGCTCAGTCGATTGCTGGATAAACTGGGCCCACCTCATTGAGCCCTATGCCACATGCTACCAAGAGAGAATAAGTGAAGTGCTTGCTATCTCGTGGGACCCACACACGAAAGTTGCTGGGCACTTTATTCCACTTGAAAAAATGCACTTTCACTGGAAGCGTATTCGTGCATGACTGCTCGACCACATAGCCAAAATCGTGCAACCCAAAATTGATGCAGCTACGTAAATTCAAGGAAGGCACACGGTCGTGCAGATCTTCTCGACCACGCCGGCTCGAGCGGTACTCGATTTTTGCTCCATTTTCGCATTTTTTGATCAATTTTTAACCCACACCTCTCAAGTCCTCATCCCACACTTTAAATACCATTATTCTTCAGATTTAGAGAAACACACAGAAACCGTAATCCCCTAAAATAGTTTTCTTCCATTTTTTATTTTCTTTTCATGTTTCTTTTGCATTTTCTTTAAATTCCTTCATAGATTCGAGTAGATTTAACTTTCAATCAGTAATTATTTTCAATTCAAGTAAGGATTCTCAAGTATTGTAACTAAATTTCTCCATTGAGGTGACTTCTTTCCTTAGTATTGCAATTTCATTTTCATTTAGCTATGTGTTTGATATTTTGTTCTTATTTAGCTATGGTTTTTTATTGTAAAACCATGAGCTAATTGTTTTGATGCTTGGGATGTTAGATTCCATGTGAAATTTTGAGTTGAGATTGATCTTTGCCTATTCTATGTTGATATTTGATTTTTGCTTCTAATGGTGGTTTTGTATTGGGCTTTGATTGTTGATCTCTTGTAGCTTGTTTGTTGAGGCATGTTTAGCGTAGACGGGAGTAACATGAACATGATTAGATAAATGAGTGTGAGATTTATGATTGAATGCATCTATTTTGCGTTTGATTCATCGAGAGAGAGTTCATCGCAAAGAACCCCATCATTGCGTGGATGATTGTTTAGGTAATTGGTGAGGTCTCCTAGTAAATCCAAATTGATACATAGAATTGATTTGACAATCCTACTTAAGTTTCACTAGGTTGAAGATATCTTAAGCATCACAACCTCTGTGTGCCTTGAATGGTGAAAGTTATGTGAGAATTATGATTGATCTTAAATTTGTGCTTATTTTAGTTGCATGTTGTG